>CM037881.1:104892883-106283377 GCA_021292165.1 Shinisaurus crocodilurus
ATATTGACCACCGATATTCCGCTTTCCATCCTTGAGTTGGGAGTAAAGTAACTGCTTTGGGAGGCGGCAGTCAGGCATTCGAACAACATGACCGGTCCACTGAAGTTGGCGTTGAAGGATCATTTTTTCAATGCTAGTAGTCTTTGCTTCTTCCAGTACACTGACATTTGTTCGCCTATCTTCCCAAGTAATTTGCAGGATTTTCCGGAGGCAACGTTGATGAAACCTTTCAAGGAGGTGGAAGTGACGTTTATAGATAGTCCATGTTTCGCAGGCATACAATAAAGTTGGTAATACAATGGCTTCATAAACCAGTGTTTTGGTCTTCTTACAAATATCCCGATCCTCGAACACTCTATGTTTCATTCGAGAAAATGCGGCACTTGCGGAGCTCAGACGATGCTGGATTTCACTGTCGATGTTAGCTGTAACAGAAAGATAGCTGCCAAGATAGAGAAAATGATCGACATTTTCCAGTATTGTCCCGCCAAGCTGGATAGATGGCATCACCAAAGGGTTGGCTTGCACTTGCTGATGAAGCACTTTGGTTTTTTTGATGTTAAGTGAGAGACCAAGTTTTTCGTATGCTTCTGCAAAAGCATTTAGGATAGTTTGGAGATCGTCCTCTGAATGTGCGGAGACCACATTATCATCAGCATACTGAAGTTCCACAACGGAGGTTGTAATTACCTTACTTTTTGCTTTCAGCCTGCTGAGATTAAAAAGCTTTCCATCTGTTCGATATATAATTCCCACACCGGTGGGAAGTTTCCCCTTGACAAGATGTAAAACCATGGCAATGAAAATGGCAAATAATGTTGGGGCGATAACACATCCCTGTTTAACACCTGATCCCACTTTAAATGGAGCACCATGAGAGCCGTTGTTGTCCAAAACCGTTGCCGTCATGTTGTCATGGAGAAGTCGCAAGATATTCACAAATTTATTGGGGCATCCAATTTTCATAAGGATAGTCCAGAGAGCTGTACGGTCTACAGTATCAAAGGCCTTAGCCAGATCGATAAATGCCATATAAAGGGGTTGATTTTGCTCCCGGCATTTTTCTTGGAGCTGACGTGCAGTAAAAATCATGTCTACTGTCCCTCTAGAGGGGCGGAAACCATATTGAGTTTCAGGGAGGATCTCTTCTGAAATAGATAGAAGACGGTTTGCGAGAATCCTAGCAAATATTTTACCTGCGGTTGCTAAGAGAGAAATGCCCCGATAGTTTCCACAGTCTGTTCTATCACCCTTCTTAAAGAGGGTGATAATTATGGCCTCCCTGAAGTCTTCTGGGATCTCTTCTCTTATCCAGATTTTTTCGATGAGTTTATGAAGATGTTGTACAAGTTCGGGGCCCCCTTCTTTAAAGATTTCAGCAGGAATCCCATCTGGTCCACTAGCTTTGTTGTTCTTCATTTGATTAATGGCTTTTTTTACTTCATCCAAAGTGGGGAGTATTGCAAGTTCCTCTTTAATTTGTTTTTGCGGGATTTGCGAAAAAATCTCATTATCCACCTTAGATTTACGATTTAAAAGGTCATAATAATGCTCTTTCCAACGCAGTGCAATAGACTCTTTGTCTTTTAAGAGTTTGGTGCCATCTTTTGATTGTAAAGGGTTTGTACCATAGGTTTTTGGTCCATAAATGGCCCTTGTGGCCTTAAAAAAGCCCCGTGCATCATGAGATTCTGCAAGTTGTTGAATTTCTTCAGCTTTCTTTTTCCACCAAGCGTTCTTAAGTTCTCTTGTTCTTCTTTGGACCTCAGCCTTTGCGCTAGCGTAGGTTTTTTTCTTGGCAGCGCAGTTAATATCATTTTGCCATATTTGGAAGGCTTTCCTTTTTTGGTCAATTATATATTTAATCTCATTGTCATTTTCATCAAACCAATCCTGATGTTTCTTAGTTTCATATCCAATAGTTTGTTCACAAGCTGCAGTAATGGAGGTTTTCAGCTTAGACCAATGGTCCTCAATGTTGTCAGGAGGTTCCCTAGGTAGATGTTCCTTAAGAAGTGATTGAAGACGAGTTTGCTTAATAGGATCTTGAAGGACTTGGATGTTCATTTTACGCCTTGGTTTCCTTCCTTGAAGCCTACGTTGGGGAGCAATGTTGATAACCATTGTGGACCGGATTAGTCGGTGGTCTGTCCAGCAGTCGTCGGCACTCACCATGGCCCTAGTAAGAAGTACATCGCGGCAATCTCTAACACGGACAATTACATAATCCAGAAGATGCCAGTGCTTTGACCGTGGGTGCTGCCACGATGTTTTAAACTTATTCTTTTGTCGAAAGAGCGTGTTTGTGATAGTGAGATTATGCTCTGCACATATAGACAAAAGTAAGAGTCCGTTCGGGTTGCTATTACCTACTCCGTCTTTTCCAATAGTTTCTGGCCATAAATCAAAGTCACGCCCGACTCTTGCGTTAAAATCGCCCAGGAGGATAATTTTATCCTCCTTAGGTATCTCTGACAGGAGAGTGTCCAACTGGCTGTAAAAACTTTCCTTGATGTCATCATCAGCATTTAATGTTGGTGCATAAGCGCTCAAAATAGTTACCTGTTGGTTATTGGCGAGCTTTAATCGAAGAGTTATCAGGCGTTCGTTAATGCCAGTAGGAACTTCTGACAAAGAGTTCACTAGTTCATTTTTGATGGCAAAGCCTACACCATGTATTCGTCGGTCCTGCTCAGGTAGTCCTTTCCAGAAGAAGGTATAACCTCCTTTTTCTTCTTTCAGCTGTCCCTCTCCTGCCCTTCGAGTTTCTTGAAGTGCTGCTATGTCAATTTTAAACCGTCTCAGCTCCCTTGCAATAATAGCAGTCCTACGCTCAGGGCGTTCACTATCTATGTTATCCAGCAATGTCCGTATATTCCATGTTCCAAAGTTCAAATGTCTTTTTCGACCGCTAAAATGGTGACCCCACTGGACGCGGTAATCCAGTCAGGGGAGAAAGAGGTAGACTATGTTTAGGGCACCTTTTCTAGCCCCCTCCCCATACGGGGTGAGCAGAGTGGATCCTAAATAGGGCTGCTCAGTCATGGATACAGCTGCCGAGCTGCTCGACTACCTCGTTCCTTGAACAGGGCGACTGAGTCTGCATCCACCGCCCATGTGCTGGTCCATGACTAGGGGCTTCCAGATTCACAGTCCTGCCCCCGTTGCCATTCGCCAGTCGCCATGGGACTTTTTTTTTGTTTGTTTGGGTTGGGTTGGGTTGGGTTGGGTTGGATGGGTTGGGTTGGAAGACGCCTGTGCGTGAAACTGTTTTATGTGGGGAGATCGGTGCACAACGAATCACCACACAAACTTGACAGAGTACGGCAGAGATCCAATGGCACGGTTACCCTGACGATTGGAAAACCATTCTCTGCTGCAGCCTTCATCCGCCTTCACAGCCGTTGTAATTTAGGTTTAATTATCTTCCGCCTGTTCTGCCGTTGAGGACTTTATGTTTTGGATCGTTCTTTGTCTGGTTCCTCTCCCCGGACCTTACCGCCATGGGTGACCCTACTGGGAGTACATAGCTCCCGACGGCATTGCTCACAGGATTCATCGGAACACGCAAGCCCACTCACCACTTCAAGGTGACGATCCGGCGATCCGGCGATCCGACGATCCGGCGAGGGGTGTAGGCAAACACCTTGTGTAGGCAAACACCAGCCATCTCTTTAGTTATGTCAAAACCACGATGCCCTCAGTTAAGCACACCTCCTCAGCTTAAAAAATTCCTCTGGGGAGCCTCTCTGATAAGCCCTCCCACAGTTCATGGATTCCCATCGTGGAGTCTACATGTGGTCCTCTTGGCATTAACAAAAGCTCCTTTTGAACCACTTAAATCTGTACCATTTAGAATATTGTCTCAAAAAGTCTTATTCCTGGTAGCCATGGCTTCAGCATGCAGAATATCAGAAATATCAGCCCTTTCAGTAAGTACAGGGCTTATCAACTTTCAAAAGGACATAGATTTCATAGATCATAGAGTTGGAAGGGGCCTACAAGGCCATCAAGTCCAACCCCCTGCTCTATGCAGGAAACTAGAGGAGGGGTCTCCCATCCAAGTAATAACCAGGCCTGACCGTGTTTAGCTTTCCACACTCAGACAAGCTGAGCCAGCGTGAGCCACAGGCCTATATGGTGATACTCAGGACAGATATGGTGTTCATCCCCAAAGTTAACATCATGTTTCACAGATCTCAGGAGCTGATCCTACCTTCCTTCTGTCCTAATCCCTCTCACCCACAGGAGCGAGACCGGCACAAATTGGACATATGCAGGGCAGTAAAAATCTACCTCAAATGTACCCCAGTCCTTTAGACAATCCAATACTTTATTCATATCCTTTCACCCAACAACTATAGGCAAAAAGTCGTCCAGATCCACATTAGCTAGATAGTTAAAAGCATGCATATTTCTGGCATATGAGGCATCACACTTCCCCAAACCTCTCCATGTTACAGCACACTCAACTAGATCAGCAGCCACCTCAGCCACTTTAGGCACCAATGCATCTTTGGCTGAGATATGCAAGGCAGCAACTTGGAAAAATCCAGTTTCTTTTGTTAGACATTATAGAATAGACATATGCCTCTGCAGATGCCTCCTTTGGTAGGAGGGTACTCCAGCAGGTGGTAGCATCGCAATAGACTCTGTTAATTCATAAATCTTCTTCCCTCCCAAAGTGGCAGTTAGCTTTAGCATATCCCATTGAGGGATTGGCTTCCCCACACCAACCAGAAGAACGGAACATTGGTACTTACTGAGAAGGTTCCTTCTGGATTGGTGTGTGGAAGGCATCCCAGCTGCACCCTTATTTTTCACTGAGTCTGTACCTACACAGTTCTACAGCAACTGACTTCTATGCTGTCAAGCTGCTCCTTCTGCAGGGCTCTAGTTGGTAATTCTTTCTTAACATTAATCTGCATGGCCTTGTGGTCCTCCTTATGACTCCGCCTGGGAGAGTTTCTACTTTTTTCTATTTCTGAGCAATAGCCACGGACAGAACTGGCAAGGAGGAGCCTGGGACCACTAGAGCAGTGTTCTCCAACCTTGGGTCCCCAGATGTTTTTGGCCTACAACTCCCAGCATGCTGGCTGGGGCATGCTGGGAGTTGTAGGCCAAAAACATCTGGGGACCCAAGGTTGGAGATCACTGCACTAGAGTACTTGAAAATCTGTCAAGTGGGCCCCTGCTTTCCCCTGGGTGATAGGGGGAGTTAACCCATTGTGGGATGCCTACAGTACACCAACCCAGAAGGAACCTTGGTAAGTACCAATGTTCTGTTCTGCAACTTGTATACATTGAGCAAATCTGTATCGTCTTATTTTACCTAATTTCTTCTGCATTGTTTATTTGGGTTTTCACTAGTCATGGGAGGAGCAAGAATGCCAAGGCCCCACCCCAACCACTGCAAATCTGACAGAGCCGCCCCTCTGACTTCTGAGATTTCACAGCCCACCCATGCTGAAGCCTATCTTTGTAGCCACTGCCAATGGCAAGAAATGTGGCTTTAAAAAAAAATAATGGTGAGATTTTCAGAAAGCTGCATTCTGTACCTAATACAGTAATACCTTGGATTGCAAGCATAATTCGTTCCGGAACTGTGCTTGTAATCCAAAACACTCTTATATCAAAGCGACTCTCTGGAGGGCGTGAGCGGGGCCAATTTCGGCCTGCTCGAGGCGAGCGGTTACATCCCTACGACTACTTGTATTGCAAGACGTCGCTTGTTTATCAAGTCAAAATTTATAAAAAAATAATAATGCTTGTCTTGCAAAACGCTCTCAGACCAAGTTACTTGCAGTCTAAGGTATTACTGTACTGCATTCCACATCTTTTGCCGTGCTCTTACAGAAACACAGCATTAACCCAGCCCTGCATGTACTCCCTTTGTACTCAACTTGGGTTTGTTTGTATGGATAAGAAAGAGGGACTTGTTTTAAGGACAGAAAATGCCCTCACAGCTCCCTCTTCCTCCCTCCCCGCTATGTGTGTAATTTCTATAAGTTTACTTGAGCAAGGATATGATGCAGCATATCCAGAGACGGGAAATAGCTTAATGAAGGGCATTTTTTGTTTTGTAAATGATACTGACTATCCCTCTCTAGGATTTTAGCAGGAAGCGGAAAACTCAGTCTTCAACCTCAATATCTCACGATTCAGTTTCTCAGAATGAATTTCAAAGGTATGCTGCTGTTCAGTGTCATAATTTCGGTCAGCCCAGCTGTTATTTTGTTTACCATATATTTGTATGGTGATAGTGCTGCAGTAGCTACCCACCTCAGGTCAAGCCTTAGGTCTAAGCAATTTCCCACCCAAATACCCTTGCTTTTAAAATACTAATTTATTGTGGAGAATTCAGCTCAGAGGCATCATTCTGTTCTACTTGGTTGAGAAAATGGCTGATTATGTTTTTGTAGGTGTTACAGATTGAAGCTAGCTTGAAATTTGGCACTCAATCAGTTTAGCAGAGAGAACCAGTCAAACTCATGCCCACCTAAATAGTATGCCTTTATTAAGGAAATGCCATGTGTTGCAGTAAATTGAGAAAACAATATATCTTTGAAAAAGCCAGCTTTCATTTGTCTCTTTTTGAAAAACATGTACATTTCATTTCATTTATTGCATTTCTGTGGAGGACCAAACACCTGGTTCTTGGCGCGAGTTTGGCACTTAACGGGTTAACCGGCACTGAGAAAATGCCCTTTATGCGGCTCCTGTGCGTTTAGAACACAACCGCTACCTAATAAATGACATGGAACCGTGCTTAGGTCAAATAATAGACTTTATTTACTATACGGCTAATGGAGCGGCACTAATAGACTACTAGGAATTTCACACTATAAACATAGCAGGTCATAACCTGAACAAAGCGGAAAGCTTCAATCTAGAGGCGTAGCGTATTACAGAAGAAGAATTAACTTTACATCAGAGAATCTGACTTACGGACTTAGCGTAGCGATCTGTATTGTTGATCTCCGGGTACGCCTGCCGGGAGTTGGAAGCTGCTTGAACCTGACCGGAGCCAGGGACCTGATGTGTGCCAGCCTGCACCGTGTTCCCAACAACCTTTTTTCTGCTGTGCTTGTCTTTTTCTATCCTCTCCCGCCCCCTCCCCGCCCTTGAGGACCAGGTGGGCTGGTTCTGCCCTATGGGGAGGTGGTGCCTCATGTTTCTTGGCACCTCCTGGATACTTTAGGGGTAATCTGCAGCTCTTTGGGACTGCCCCCTTTGGAATGTTTATGCCCTTTGATGTGGATCGATGTAAATGTGCCCCATTGAGGGTATGCAGATGTGGCCACATATAACCAGTCTGGCTAGAACTGTTGTCTCCTGTCCCCCGGGTGGGGATTATGCAAAGGGGTGGTGTCAGTGTACCAGGGGAAACTGTGTCAGGGTTCATGTCACACTGTGTGCTCAGGCTTTCTCCACAATTTCTATACCCCAATAGCCAAAGCTCCCTGATCGGTTTACAAAGATTAAAAACTTTAAAAATGCAACATCGTACATCATATAGAAACTGTACATACAAACATGCATATATATCTAAACAATTTTAACAATCAACAATAATGACCAACCAGCATTCCTGCTGACTCCATTGAGTTTAGGATCCTTCATTTTCTTCCAAGGCATAAAAAGGAGAGTGACATAGCTATTTCAGGAGACCATACACCATGCTTGCTGTAGGCTGGTGATAGTGACTGTGAAGGACTGCCAACTGGTCCTTTTCTCAAGACCAGAGATCAAAGGTGCAACATTGCCAGCCTTAGCTCTGCCGTCTTGACTTGATTCTCTCAGGGCCTTGCCCTGGGTCTATACACTGGATTTAGCACTGAACCACAGAGGAACCACACACACCGTGTGGGGTAAAACCAGGAAAGTTTTTTTTATGGTAAACAGATTACAATAAAAGGTGGGGAAGGAGGGAGGAGGGAGAAAGGTGGGGAGACACTTTGGTACATACAAGTAGAGCTATAAATCAACAAAACTAGTTCTTTTACTATATAACTACCCAGGCACTCTCTTTACCTGACGGTTGGTTCTCTTCAGGGCTTGCCTCAGCAAAAAAGCCCTACTCCCGCGAAAGCGTGCAGACAACAACAAAAGCCAAAAGCCACAGCAGCAGTATAGATTCCCCACCCCTCCTTCCCGTAGCTTGGCTGTCTTTGGCCAATCAGGATGAACTTCATCTGGGCTAGGTAGGAGAGGGGTGGGTCTTTGATCATGGATATAGTGCTTGGGCCGCATTTGCATGCAAATAGCTGTGGCAACGGCCATCAAAAGACATGGGAGACTCTGAGGGGTCAGGAGCCATCAGAGTAACTATGTACATTTTGCATTTCCCAGCCCCCAGCTGGGATTATACTTTTTTACACGTGTGTGTGTGTGTGTGGCGCAGGAAACTCTGAAGCCTTTTTCTCCACAGTGACATTAACCCTATTGCAGAGCCACTATGCTTTAACTTATCATGGCCTTTTTAGATGTAATGCTGAAAAGGCAGAGGGCTCCAGTAGTGCTTGGAACGCATCAAAAGAAGTAACCTGATAAAGTGATCACATATTAATCTCCTGATTTCTGTCACTGGGGCATCCCCCCTCCCCCACAAGCTAGGATTCTAAAGCCCGCCCCCCATGCCCTTTATGCATGTACATTTTTATGGGTTTTAATTTTTTCCCCTTCTGTTTTAGACTTTCCAGATACACAGCAGACCTGGAAAGACAATTGAAGGAGGTGAACTCTAAGCTTAAGACACTTATGAAAGTTATTCCTGAAGGAAAACGAAAATAGTAAGAGGTGAGAGCCGCGAGAGGGGAGGACTAATTTCCTGTGAGAGGCTGAACTGAAGCAGTAGTCACAGCAACAGACATGTATCTTTCGCTTAGAGCTACTGCTATATCAGCATTCTTCGATTTCTGCTGCGCCACAAAAGGGCTGGTTTGGTAAAGACTAAGTCATTTGTTGGCCCAGAGACAGGAGCAGTAGCACAACCCTGCATCATTGTGCCCCTAGTATAAGTAAGAAGTCTTTTGGTCTTTGGAGTAATTTTAAGACAAATGGTGTAAAGGAAGACATAGTTGGTTGGATCAAGATTCAGTCATTGAACCCATTGAAATCAGTGATACTTGAGTTAGTTATAAGTCTTGTTGATTTCAGTCGTCTACTCTAAGTATGACTAAATCTGGATCCAACATGTTAATTTCAGTACCCAAATATTGACTGTAACAGTAGCTTTCAGGGCAGTTAAAGCATATTTATAAGATCACCCTGTATCTCAGTTATGAAGTGGCAGCACTGGATGTATTTAAATGGAGCCCCCATGCCAAATATGCTACCCCCAACTTCCTATGTTTATACAGTTAAACCATGTGAGTGTGTCCAGATCAACATACATAAGGTTCTAGAGCTTTGAAAAGAACAAGGAATGCTAGATTCCCTTCCTTAGCTAAGATATTCCAACTCCAGTCATGAACACAAAATGGTGCAAGCAACTTCTTGAACAGCATACTGTTCTAAGATGAAGAAAACTTAAATTAAAAAATTATATAGGCAGTCTTCCATGAGTCTATAGATGGGGCTGTCCAGGGTGTATAACCCCTTGCATCTTCCTATAGCCAGTGAAATGAAATTACAAGAAAAGAGTTGCTTTCTTTGAAACATCTGTTTGATTTTTGCCACCAGTGGCTTAAGTGGAAGCTACAGCAGACACATGGCATGTTACATGGGATAGAAAAGGAGGCAATTAGCTTGTTTTGGCTGAACACCTCCACCTAGTGTTTTGTTATGTGGCTGTTGGTGTGGCGTTAAGTTCAAAGCCCCCCCACCCGCATGTTTCCAAGCCCCCCCCAAAGAAAAAGCTAAGAATTTTTTAAAAGGACAGTGGGCAAAAATGCGTTATTTTTTTGTCTTCATTTTTTAGAGGACAGAAGGCGAAAAAAACAAATCTTTCATTTTGGAAGTGCTGGGAGGTGGCACCCCTTCATGAATACTAAAGAAAAATGTTTTGCAATGAAAAATTGGCTACACTAGCAACACATTAAGCTGTCAAATGTCATGAGAAACTAAATAAAGTATTTTAGTTTTGTATCTGTTATATTAGTAGAATTTTTGTATTAAAGAGACTATTTGAAAAAAGTGAAAGAAATCTTCCAAGCTAGGGAAGGCAAACCACCTGCAGAAGTATCCTTCCATGGCTTGGATCCAATGTTGTCGATCTGCCAGTGGAAGGGAAACAGCTGGTGGAATGGATTTTCCCTTCCTCCTGCAGCCCCACAAGAGCCCTCTAAATCTGCTCTGGAGGGTTGGGACCCTCTGGAGCAGATTTGGGGGGCATGCAGGGGGAGAGGAGGAGGGGATGGGGAAGTCCACTCATTCAACATTGGATTTAGCCCGAAGTGATGTGCATTTCATGATCTATGGACATAGATTACATGCACATCTGAACACACCTTCAAATGAAATCATCTATTAATAGGATCCATGCACAATGCCATCCCCATGTGGATAGGAGGATGTGCATTTGTATCTGCATGTCATGAGCTAGTTTTCCCCACCTTCAGAGACGGATTTCCCCAGGGAACAGGTTGCCTCAGAGGACCCTTTCCCTGCCCAAGATGGTACTGGCCCTTCAGGGCAGATGCCTTCAGATCTGCCTCAAGAGGCAGAAAGCTCAGCTTCTGAGGCAGGGAGGGATGCTGAGCGGAGGGTGAGATTGGGGAAGTCAGTTGATATAGTGGTATTTTGTTTTTTCACATCATCATCCTGAAAGCTCATTATATTTAGTAGCAGATAAATAATGTAAGACGATTTGCAACATTTAGAATAGCCTCCTATTTATTCTCCGCAACCACATGGCACCAGAAAACAAAAGTCTCCAGATAACATTCAGGCTTTAGGTGTATGCTCCATGTAAAAAAGTTCCATAGTTATGATACAGCCAAGAATACCCTTCTTTGTGAATTACCACTAGGGCCAGATCCACAACTAAGGTTTATTGCAGCACTGCATCGTTGCTGACTTACGGGGCACACGACGCACACACTTTTCAGTGCCGGTCACGCTTGTCCCGCATAATTGTTCTTTGTTTCTTCCGGAATTTCCTGGACTAGGTTAATCATAGGTTTTTTTTAGTTATTGCGGTTCACTGTCGCAGTACGTAGCTAGTGTGTGCTAAACTGGTGCTGTCGTTGCCTGTTTGAGGTGTGGTCACGAAAGTGTTGTCACTGGAGTTAGCCAATAGTTTTCGAAGGGTGGAGGAAATGCGGCATTACGTGTCTCCCAAAATGGTGGGGGACAGAGGTATCCATTTGTTGTGCGGCAGTTCAACTTCTTCCCTGGAAGCGTGTCAATTTTTATTATTGTTATTGTTGTTGTAAATGTTCCTGTACACCTCTGAGCAGGCTGCTTTGGGAAATTGCGTTTGGGTGGTGTTTTTTTTTTTTAAATCCACTCCTGTGCACGTGCACACCTCCGCATAGACGGCAGACCAGAAACAAAAAAAAACCTTGTTAAATGGCTGTTTCCCCTGCATGTGAAAGGCATTACCCCCAGGATAACCACCATGGAGTTTGAGAGGGGACAGGGCTGGTAGGCTTCCCCCCTTTTTTAACAGCCGCGTTCACCCCCTTGCCCAAAGAACAGGGAGCTGTAAATTCACCAAAAGGCATGTCTGCTCAGAAGTAAATCACATTCTCTCCAGTGCTCTTACTCCGAAGTGAATTACATTGTTTTATAGAAGCCTTGTGCTCAGGAACCTCAGAATGGGAGGAACACTGCTTTGGGAAATTGCATTTGGGGGGGGGGAGGGGTGTGCTGATCCTGCTGGCTTCACCCCTACCCAATGGGAGGGCGCATCCTTCTTTTTTGTGAGGGGCCAGAAGAGCTTTTTCCTTTCTCTTTTTAAAGATCGCTCCTGCACTCAAGACAACAAAGCAATTTTTTTTAAAAAAAAAGCCCTGTTCAAGGCAACACCCAGTTCTTCTGCTACGGAGTTAGGTGTAGGGTGGCAAACAGGGATGAGTGCAGCACATTTAACGAGAGTGTGCCCTCTGAGGAGTGACTGCGGAACGTGAATATAGCAGTACTGTTCTGCTAACTTGATGATATATTTATTTATATTTATACCCCGCCTTTTTTCCTGAAAGGAACCCAAGGTGGCTTACATAATCCTCCTCCTCCTCTCCATTTTATCCTCACAACAACCCTGTGAGGTCGGTTAGAATATTGTAGTATTACAATTGTAATTATTATTATTGTAATATTTTAATATTGTAATATTACAATTGTAATTATTATTGTAATATTACATATTGTAATGTAGATCTGCCCTAGGTGTTAAGAGGGTGCTTTCGAGCACTTTAACAGTTGCAAGGGATTGTAATCTGGTTACTACTTTGCATATAGAAAGTGTCAGGAACATCCATCCATCCATCCATATAAATAAGTAAATATGAAAATATTGTACTTTGTGAAATTTATTCTGCTCTTACAGAGAGGAAGGGGAGAGTAGATTTTACAGTGCCTTAACACCAAGGCTATATTGTATCAGATACTACATTATGTTTCAAGCAGCTGTCTTCAGATTTCCATTAAGTTCATGCGTAAGACTTTCTTCTCCTAGGAACCAGGTCCCATCTGTGCACCAGGTCTTCAGAGGACAAGCCAGGCAATTGTTCATATAATGGTGAAACAAGCACACAAATTAACATCTTCACCCACATGGTGCAGATCAGGTATTCAGAGAAGTCAGACAAGCATTTTTAAAAGTGTGGTCTTCAGCAATCATGTTTGACAATACGGAAAACACTGCAAGGCAAATACACATATATGGACAACACCCCTCCCTTTAACAGGTACTACTACTAAATTCTAAGCCAAGCCACAATTTCCTGCTTTTGATTCTTAAAGGATGCATTTGACAATGTATCTCAGTATTTATTTGCACTCAAGGAGTTTTTTGTTCCAGGTTTCCCAAACCCTACTATGAGTTTAGACTTGAAGCTGGGCTGAAGTTTTTTTATAAATGGGATCCCTATGCACCTATGGCAAGGTCAGCCAGTTCTCTGCTTTTAATCCCAACATACCCAGGCATCGCACAAAAAACCCAGACATGATAGTTTTAAGAACAATGGGCACGAGCTGAAGATGGAAGGACCCAGTGTGTAGTTTAACATTTTATCAAGCCCAGGAGTTTAATTCATGGCAAGTGTAATTACTACAGAATTACATGATTTTGATGGGAGATTTCTTACGATTTACTGTTTATGGACAAATGGTGACAGTGACTTGGTTTTCATGTAACGCCAATTCACAGGTTAAACAACCCATGAATTGGCGGAAGCAAGCATGCTGCCTCCTGCCTGTTTGCCTCTTCCATTTTGCATCTGCTTTGCTAAACAACCCAGGAACAAACCATTGGATAAAACACTCAATGCAGTTGCGGTTTAGCAGCATACTGCAGAAAAAGTTGCATGTGTCGTGTTCAATGATGATTCAAATACTTCTGCAAAGCAGCTATGGTCAGGAAAGGTGCAAAATGCTTGAGCATAATTGGAGCACTTTAGTTTGTGTGGGGTAGGAATAATAATGCAGGGCACTGAAGCCTGCCCATTGGAAATCTGCTCAACTTCACTTCTGAAATTTTCAGCCATTGCGCATACAACTGAAGCTGAGTTTTTGAGGGTGCTGAATTCTGTACTTAATACTAATTTCTGTACTTGTATGGCATGTTTGCAGAATATACACAGCCTGACAATAGGAAAAAGCACTATAAGATACATACAGCTCAGACTTTGATGGCTTTCTAGATCAAAGGTTGAACTTCAAATTGTGATAAGGCAGTTAACTGAAAACAGTGGAGACCCTGGATGTACACAGTGTAACAATTTTACTGACACATAACTCAAAGGAAAAAAAAGACGTGCACCTTTCAGACAAGCTTTTTGAGTTGTGCTGGCCTGGGAAGGAATTTATCTTCTCTTAGAATTAGGAGTCATTTAAAACAAATGGTTTGATGTTTTCTCTTGCTGATTTCCTATAAGATTGAACTGGAGATAGCAGCACAAGTTCATCACCATTGCTCCTGCAGTTTTAATAAAAGTCTTCTCCAAGAGGGAAAAGGACAAATATGCTGTTTAAACTTCACGTGCACTTTGGACTGGAAACAGACTAATAAGAAATCCAGTAATACAGTGCGTTGATCTTTAATATTTTTGATCTTTAATATTACAGGTGAACTGAACTCCAGTAGCATCATTTTCAGATGATATAGCAAAAAAAAAAAAAGTAAACAAATACAGAGTATTATGGCACAAGTCTTTTGAACTAAAGTAACCAGCAGCAACATTGATTTTTTCCCCCTTCATGTTGTGTGCCTGGTGTAGGGTATCAGAAAAGTTGTGACATGTTTAGAAAAGTGCTCCACCATGCTGAAATGTAGGCCTATATCACACAGCAGATCTAACACTAGCATAATTTAAAAGCAGTAATATATTCAGATACTGTGAAAAGGACACAAAGATAACCTTGCTGTACTTTCTGCAAACACAATAGAGTAGGTGTTTCTAGGGGGCAGGGTCATAAAAGTTAAGCATGCATGAGTTTATTTATATTCATAGGCTCCCCCCCCATATTAAGTCTTTCAAAGCAGCTTTTAAAGATAAAAATGTAAGTACATGCTGTTTTTCTAATCAACCGAGAACTACGACATTGGGACTCTTTCTAAACCAAAACTACAAGTTAAAGCTAAACAATAGAATTGTCTACAGCACACGGCATTTAAAAAACCAAAACAAACAAACATTGTTAGGATCTTGCATAAAGTCCAAGAGTTGTTTAGAGGGGGGAAATGAACACACAATACAATCACACAATGGAGTATGACAATAAAAGATCCTTTTATTATAAAAATCTATACAATGAAATGCCAGACATAGCAATCGTTTATATCTGGTTTATTTATATATATTTATATATCTATATATCCACATATAGTTTTTACTTATACCAAAGTAAAACTATGTTATATCACAAAATGCCTAACACTACCATTTATTGCTCAATAAGGATGGCACAACACACACTCTTAGCATAACTGATGCCATGCTAACTACGATACTGAACAAACAGCCAAACACTGCATAACACACACAAAAGCAGCTGTTAATTCTGAAGTGGAACCAGTCTGATCACTCACTTTATAAAAATATTGGAATCATATAGATTTAAGCATTATAAAGGAGGAATATATTATTTAAAACATTTAAATAGTGCATATTGACATTTTGCATGTGGTATATAAAACATTCATGTACAACACTATACAGTACACATAGGTTTCAATGTTTGGATGCACCGGTGTCTGCAGACTGATAGAAAAGTAACTGAAGTGTACATTGCACAATGGAGCTGAATAAAAGCCACAAATTATCTCCAGCTTAATTTCCAACCTTGCAATTCACTATGGTCCACTAAAAAAAACCCTTCTAGTTGTATAAAAAGGCAAAGCATCAGAATATAAACTCATTTTAGTGCTCTCTTTTGGGTTTCAAAATTACATGCCTATAATCACAGTAAAAATAAAGAGACATAGCAAACAGACAAGTATGGAGTACTGAAAACTGACTTCCTATCTATTCATGTTAACACACCAACATGATGAGTTTACATGCTAGCCACGTGTCACAGAAGTTCACTTTTTTGGTCTTTCAGAAAGCAGTGAGAAAAAATATCTGTGCTGATATTAGCTGTTCATAACACATGCAAATAGGCACATGCAAAAACATGGCCACAATACAAAAGATATTCAGAAGGCGCAAATTTAAACACTGAGGGCTAAATCCAGTCTTCTCACAGATGCAGCAGTCACATGCAAAGGGATCCCGTAACAGAGCCTGGGGTGCAGTGCCTGCCCATGTGCATCAGAGGCAAGGTGAAAAGGGACTCTGGTCTTACGGGTATCTTTATGTGCAGACACCATGATCATGATAGGACTGGATAGAGCCCTTCAGATGATACACATTTAAAGAAAAAAAACATTAAAGGCTGTTGTGTCATCTATACTAGCTAGGCAAAGTAAATGTCACCAAAAATGTTTCAATTCTGAAGCTTCATCATGCAAGAACCATATATCTGCTTAACGCCACAAAGGTTAAATCACTTTGCTTTCCATTTCTACAACAGTGACATAGCAGAAATGCTTCTTTCAAAACCAGCTCTGTCCACCTTGTCCATCACATTAATTATATTGATTTTAGCCCTTGATAAGATAAGCTTATTTCAGATACAGCAGAGTTGACGTAAGCCCGCTGAGCTGTACATATCTGAGCACCAGCACACTCTCCCCTACAAGGGTAAGATGCAATATCTAATTCAGATCACACACTTAAGTCGCCATTAGCTGATAAATTGATAACTGATAAATTAACAGTAATGTAAGTCTTGTAGGCAATATGTGATATAAATGTTCTGGTTTTTCCAAGTTTTAAAAATACAACACGCAAGGTCACTTTCTGGTTTGTCCATTGTCATCTGAAACTGAAGAGCAAATAGGAGCTTTATGTTTCAATATCCAGACCATAAACCATTATACGACAAATATCATTTGAACTCAAAGTTATTCCGTAGCAGTCCTCTGAAAGGCATTCAGTTCAGTTTTGGTGTTCAGGAACACAACTGTGTTCTTAATTTGCTGCCATTGTTCCCCATAATAAAAAGGCAACAGAGAAGTTCAGTGTAACACTAACAAATGCAGATGAAACAAAGTTAGCAGGTCCAGGGTTTTTGAATGGTTCTAGTCCTACAGTCTTTTGGGAACAAGATGCATTTGTAATACAGTATATAAAAAAAAAAAACCATGAGGAGAAAACGGTTTGCTTACGTTGGACAGAGCAGTCTCAATTTAAGATTTTCATTAGCTCTCTAGACAGGACCTACTTGCCCTTCAAATGTGGCACCATAATAAAGTGTACAAAAACCGCATTCTTTCAACAGCGCAGGACAAAAGAGAACACCTAACAGTACTATGGACAGCATAAGAAAACAACCTTTCACTGGTATGAAGAAACATAATTTATATTTATTTTGAGGAATCTTGTTTGTTGATGAGGACTTCAAGAAGCCGCTGCTTGGCTTTAACTTTCTTGTATTCTCTGTACTCATCAAGCATGGGAGCACGGTCTTCTTTCTGCACATTCCTGGAGGGGTGGGGGGAGAAAAGATGATACGACATTTAAAAATCCTGGCCAACTTAGCCGGTTTGAAATAGACTGGGGATGCTTCCAGACCAGTGGTTTTTCATGCTATATTGGTGATTTTGCAGGTGGTGCAGCCTGCGCCACATCCTACAAATCTTTCACCCGTTCTTTTTCAGTGCTTCATTCAAGGTGTTTCAAAGACTTGTATCTCATTAAAGAGGGACAAACCTGCTTGCACCATGGAGATTTAGCACTGCCGGGGGCAAGCCCCCAAACGAGCAGAACTACTTGCTTCTGGAACATGCGAGCTCGCTATGGGTTGCCCCCGGAAGTGCCAAATCTCCACTGAGCAAGCGGTGGGCCCTGCTTGTGCAATGGAATCGGCGGGGCTGATTGCTTGCAGATGGTCACCACTGGATACTGCCCCCAGCTACCTTCTTTTGAGGCATAAATGACTGGATCAGATATGCAACAATGAGAAGTTATTGCATATAGACAACCAAAGGTTGTCTAGAATAAAAGAAAGAACGCACTAGATACTTCAAGACTAAAGGGCTCTGTGTTAATTGCTCAAATTTCAGTTAACTGGCATCACAATGTATAAGGATTATGATTTTTTTTTTAAAAAAATAATTAATTAAAATAACTTATGCTGTCTTTATGGGTAAAAACTTCTTGTTGAACTCTAAAGGGTTAATGGTTTTCATAGGAAACTGAAAGTAATATAAGCCTGTTTAGTAGTAGTAGTAGTAGTAGTTAGGCCTTCTCTCTCTGTCAGTTGTATCATCAGAAAATTATGCTCAGTTTGTTTAAATTTGATTTAAAAAATAAGGAAAAAAGAGAAAAGGTCCAGAGTCCTCATTTCAAAGAAGCTGTTCTACTGGGATCTGGCTGTAGCTCCTCTCAAGGTGGCAGAGAGCTCTACAGAGAGCTCTAAAAAGTGGGTATATTTTGAAGCTACATATTTTATTTTTTCTAGATTTTGTATGATTCTTGGATAGAATTCCTTAATTCAGGTAGATGAAACAATGTCTAGAACAGGGGTCCTCAAACTTTTTAAACAGGGGGACAGTTCATTGTCCCTCAGACTGTTGGGGGGGCGGACTATAGTTTGAAAAAATATGAACAAATGGATCAAGTTTAAAAAAAGGACCCGGGTCCTTTTTTTTTTTACTTGATTAAATGGAAAGTTATTAAATTAATAATAAAGTAATTATAAATTAATTTGATGTCTAAAATCGAAATACATTAAATAAAAAGGTATAGAAAGGCTTGATTTGCACACTGCACATATCTTATTTGTAGTGCAAAAAAAACAGGAAAAAACAATACAAGGATCACAGCCTTAACTGTACAAACCCATTCCCTGGGGTAGGTCAGGAAGACCTGGTACCCAGAGAACATAGTAAGAGCCAGTGTGGCATAGTGGTTAGTTAGAGTGTTGGACTGGGACTTGGGAGATCCGGGTTCTAGTCCCACTTGGCCATGAAGCTCACTGGGTGACTTTGGGCCAGCCACTGACTCTCAGCCTAACCTACCTCACAGGGTTGTTGTTGTGAGGATAAAACAGCGAGGAGGAGGAGGAGGAGGATTATGTGAACCGCCTCGAGTTCCTTGCAGGAAAGAAGGCAGGATACACGTGTAATAAATAAATAAAGAGCTGCCCTCACCCCCTGGGTCCTAGCCACATACTCGCCTCTTGCTCGGCCTCAGTTTCCCACATCTGTAAAATGGAACTAGCACAAAATTCATCACCAGAAACACAAGGCTCAGGGCTGCTGCCAGGATGAACCAACCATCCGGAAAAAACTAGAGATGCCCAGAGGCATTTGATGATGAAGGATCCCATCCAGGAAAACAGATCCCAATCAGGGGCAATGGAGGTCCAGGGAACATCTGGGCTGAGCCGGTGGTGGCCAGCCAGGCTGAGGACCAGGATGCACGCCAGCCTCCAAGCAGGGCTGCTCCTCGGGTGAGGTCAGAGTCGACTGCGCCCCACACGTGGACATACGCAGCACTCGCAAGCTCCAGCCAAGCCAACCGGCGCTGGAGGAGAGCTCCCTCGGGCCGGTGCCGAAGACGTCCGCTCAGCTGGCTGTGGAATGGCGAAGGACCTGGAAGGGGACATCACCCACCTACCTGTCAGGCAGGGTGGTCCATGGGCAGCTGCGTCCCCCCAGCTACAGGGAAGGAGGAAAGCCCTGGGGAGGGGAGGCGGAGGTTGCATCAGGCAGCCCCCCCTTCTCCCTTGGCTGAGGGAAAGTAGGCAGCTTGCTTCATTCCAACGGGAGCAGAGAAGCAAGGAAGCATCTCGGCGGCTCACTCGCTTCCATTAGGATTAAAAAGGAAAAGACGACGCGAAGCAGGCAGGCTTTGCACACAAAGGGACTGCGGGGAAGCAGGCAGGCTTTGCACACAAAGGGACTGCGGGGAGGCAGGCAGGGAGGCGGGCTGGGGCAGGCGGGCGGGTGGGCGTGCCGCCCGCCGCCAGTTCAGCCGCCCCCCCCCGCAGGAGATGCAGGGGGGCGAGCGGCCGGCCGGCCCGCGCCTCACCACCCGCCCGCTGCCACCAGTTCAGCCGCTCCCCTCCCCCCCCCGCAGGAGATGCAGGGTGGCGAGCTGGCGGGTGGCCTGCGCCTCGCCGCCCGCCCGCTGCTACCGGTTCAGCCTCCCCTCCCCGCCTTCCCCCCTGCAGGAGATGCAGGGCAGCGAGCAGGCGGCCGGCCCGCGGCTCGCCGCCCGCTGCCAGTTCAGCAGCTCCCTTGCAAGGAGCCTCGATTGGCCACCGGGCCGGATGAAAAGACCCGGCGGGCCGGATGTGTCCCACGGGCCTTAGTTTGAGGACCCCTGGTCTAGAACGTCAAGTAATATGAAGTATACTGTACTTAAGCATTAAAATACATGAACATACTCAAAATAGGTCTTGGGGAAACATCTAACTGAAAAGGACTATTAAAAAATTGACATTCATACTCCACTACCAGCTCTTATCATCATCATCACAGGAAGGAAAGCATAAATGTGCTGTAGAAGACACACCATTCTGCTTTACTTATGAGTATTGGAATGGGGCAAGCCTTTGTCCTGCCCCAATTAGCCCTTAGGGCTATGTTGAGAGAGATTTCTTTCTACAGACTTGCAGTTTTTTGTCTTACTGGCTCAAAGTCCATTACACAGAAAACCATAGGTTCCTGAAGCTGTGCCCAGAACAGAGTCGGTGTTTGTGTGGACAGTTTAGTGGAGGAGCTGGTACATTAGCCCTTGCTTGTTCTGATCTATAACATGGCCAGGCACAGGCCTCTGTCCTTATTTTATATAGAGCAGAGATGAGGAACCTCAGGCCCACGGGGTTTCTCCTTCGAGTGCAGGAGGCCAGCTAGTGATGGGGAAGCCCCACCTCTGGGGCTAGGAAGGCAGACCTTGATCTGAACTTCCTGGAGGAGGCGGGGCCTCCCCCGGAAGCTCCAGTTGTTCTTCCTGCCTCACGTTGTGAGGCAGACCTTTCGCTCTCCGTGGAGCGGTCTTACAAGGAAGAAGAAATTAGAAAGCAACAGCCAGAAAGAATAAAAAGCAGGGAGAGCCTGCTGATGCAGGCAGCAGCGGGTCAGGTCCCGCTCTCCAGAGGAAAGGGGTTCTTCCTTGAAGTTCCTCCTTCCTGCCCACCTTGACTCACCCAGGAGTCCTGGAGCCCATGCCGCCGCAGCCGCACAGGTGAAGTGGGCAGTCGTCCCAACTCCAGCTGCGCCTCTAGCTCCCCCGGAACGCCCTGAGCCGCATGCCGCAGCCAGACAGGTGAGCGGGTAGTTGGCCAGGCCCCAACCACGGCACAGACCTGGAGAACCTCCAGGGCCGCCACTGCCGCCACCCACTGCACCAGAGAGCTGGGGAAGTGACGGATCTACCGCCACAGCCGGGCCTCAGCCCTCCTTCCAGCCTCACCAACGCCAGCAAGCGCTCCCAAGTGCCAGAGGGAGCCCGAAGCCAGCGCAGGAACCACGCTGCCTCAGCGGCACAGACAGACAGTGCACGGGCAGCGAGAAATAAGCGGGGTAAGTCCTTACCCCCACCCATCCTGTCCTGGAGGGAGGTAGGAACAGCCTCTGCAGGGCCCATGTAACCATGGCTTCCCCACTGGTGGCCTCCAGCCCTGCAACTTCCCCAGATAGAGCAGCAGGGAGGCAGCAACCTGTCTAGCCTGCCTGCTCCCCGCCCCAGGCCTTCGACAGGCTCAGCTCAGTGAGGGCCGGTCATCGCACAGGGGACAGGTCATGTCAGAGACAACCTCCCATCCCTCCACTACTTTACAAGGAGCCCAAACGAGAACCCCGATTCATCAGCTGGCGGAGGTCCTTCAGCATGTGAGGCCAGAGAACGGGGAGACAGACTCGAGGCCTAGGGCCCGCGTCGAACACCACACACGAAAGCAGGCCCAGCCGCTCAGCTTGGGGGGCCTCCGGCACAGCAGGTCCTGATCCAGCTCGAGACCCAGCCAGAGCTGCCACTCCCCTAGGAGGGAAGTCAGTTCGGACAAGGGCTCCTCAGACGCTTCCAGGTCCAGGGACCCTCCACAAGGAAAGCAACCCAGGCTCAGCCCCTCACCAGAACACACGGCTAAGAGTGCAGGTTCAAGAGGTGGGGGCAGGCCACGGTCACCCCCCGCCTACTCCTATGACTCCTGGGCCCATCGTTCCCCCTCCCCCAGGCCATCAGTCTCCTCAGACACTGAGGAGGGGGAATTCCACAAAGAGGCAAGCAGCAACAGGGATAGGCAGACCCAGGGCTACCTTTTTGCCCCCGAGTCCTTTACAAAGCTGATCATGAACGTTCTCATCACTGTGCAGCTAATGGATCAGGAAGAGGCCACTCCTTTTAAGCCCCACACAAAGAAGCTCAGGGCACCAGAGGCATTCCTGGCAGCGCCCCCCCTGCACCTGGAAGTGCCCCTCCCTTGGAACCTGGAGGAGATCCTTCATAAGGAATGGGCCAGGCCGGCTAACCCCAGGCCATGCCATCGCTACTGCAACAAGTTCTACCGCCTGCAGGACGGGGTCATGCAAGAGCTGGCCATTCCGAAGGTAGATGATCCAGTGACAGCCCTCACCTCCAAATCCCTCATGCCCACAGAGTGGGACGAGCTACCACACCACCACGATACGCGGGCTGACGCTACCCTCCGAAAATGCTTCGAGGCTTCAGCCAACTCTCTCCAGATAGCAACCACATCCACCATAGTGGCCCACACCATCTTCATGAATGCAAACACTTTCCTCCAGGATAGATCTTCCAGGAGGGACCCTCAAGAGTTCGCCCGCGAAGTCGCCACCGTAGCAGCCTTCCTGGCAGATGCTTCCCTCGACTCCTTTCAGATGGTAGCCAGGGCCTCGGCATCCAGCGTCATGGCAAGGAGAAACCTCTGGCTGTGTAACTGGGCCATGGATGGCAGGACCAAGTCCAGCCTGGCGAGCGTCCCCTTTGCGGGTAAGCACATATTTGGGGAACCACTTGAAAAGGTCCTGGTTGAAACCAAGGACAAGAAAAAGGCATTGCCAAATCCGCAAAAGAAAGTGTCAAAACATTTTTCGACAAGGTCTAGGTCAGTGATGGCGAACCTATGGCACGCGTGCCACAGCTGGCACGTGGGGACTGCTCTGCTGGCACGCAAGCCATAGGTCGCCAGGGGCACAGAGCTCAAACAGAGCTCGAGAGCAGGGGGGCGAAGCGGCTGCTCCTGCCTGCCGCATGTCGCCTGGCATCCCACAGGCCGCCGCCTCTGCCGGGGAAGGGCCAAGAAGGTCCTCCCGGGGCGGGGGTTGCCGGGAGGCAGAGTCACGCCACGCGCACGTGCTCCCTCCCAACGAGGCGCTGGTGCTGTTTGCAGACAGCAGAGGAGGAGGAAGAAGAGAAGGGAGGAGCCACAGCCCAGCCGGAGCGGACCCGAGGCAGACAGGCAGGCCGGGAGGGGGAGGAGGAGGGGAAGCAGGAGAAGGGAGCCTTTCCCGGTGGTGGGACACAATCCGGGGCTCCTACGCACGCCACCAAAGCCTGGGGGGCCTCCGTGAGAGTCGCTCCCAGCGGCATGAGGCTGGCTGGGAGTTCTTTCTGCAGGAGCGGGAGGAGGAGGAGGGGAAGCAGGAGAAGGGAGGCATTTCACCGCCATTTGCGTTTGCATCGTCTTCATAATTACCTGCCTTAACAGTCAGTTGCCTTTTCCCTCTGCTTTTCCCTCAGTTGCCTTTTCCCTCTGCTTGCCACACAAATTCTTGCTTTTATTTCACTGCAGCAGGCTTCCCTTAACGATATTGCTTCCCTTCCCTTCTCGTGCTCCTCCCCCTCAATTCTCCCCGTTTACATCATCATCATAATTACTTCTGGCTCCCCCGCACCCCAGTAGTTTCTTCTTCCTCTCAGGACTGGCCAATGTGATCATATTATGCCAGTACTTTCCCATCTACACTGGCATAATATGAATATGATCACATTGGCCAGTCCTGTTAACAATCTTAGAGCCTGCAAGGAACCCAAGGCGGCTTACATAATCCTCCTCCTCTCCATTTTATCCTCACAACATCCAGCCTAACCTACCTCACAGGGCTGTTGTGAGGATAAAGTGGAGAGGAGGAGGATTATGTAAGCCGCCTTGGGTTCCTTGCAGGTGCTTCATCTGTCTTTTTAAATAAATTTTGTGTTTTTGTAGACTCCAAGACTTGAACAAAAAAACAACAACATGAGTTCAGCTCTTTTCAGCTTTGAATTATATCAAATCTGATACCAGAAACAGATTAACAGATGAGCTGAGTGCTGCATGTGTTGGTCTCAAACGGAGTATGAGCCAAAGTTTGACAAATTCATCCTTTCATGATTACTTCTGCACAGGTGTGCATAAAAATGGATCTGAAGCCCTTTCGCAAGATTTTAGGGACCCTAACTCTCTCAGTTCTTAATAAACGCAGTTTATCGTCAAAAGGTGCCCAGGTCTAGGTCCTTTCGTCCCTCCAATCCTCCCTCCTCCACGAATTATTCATCCAGGAAACACAAATCAAGATGACAACAGAACCCCAGGCCCAAGCCTGGACCCCACAGGGGCCAACCCCACCAAAGTAAGAAGTCCAGGTCAGCATGATGGTCTGCCTCCCCCAGTGGGGGGGAGGCTGCGCGACTTCCCAGGTGCCTGGCGACAGCTCTTTTCCGATCGCTGGCTCCTGGAGAAGGTCCAGGAGGGATACTCACTGGAGTTCAGGAAGAGGCCCAAGGACAGGTTCTTCAGGACCAACAGCCTCAGAGATCGTGACAGCCATTCAACACCTCCTCCAGATACGAGCCATAGAGAAGGTCCCAAAGAACGAAAGGAGACAGGGAGTCTTCTCAGTGTTCTTCACTGTTCCAAAGAAAGGTGGGGGTGCCCGGCCCATCCTGAACCTCAAAAAGGTCAACCGTTGCCTCAGGAAATGGAATTTCAGAATGGAGACCCTCAGGTCCATCAGGGAGTGCCTCAGGAAAGGAAACTTATCTTCTGTGCACCTGACAGAGGCCTACCTCCACATCCTCATCCAGCCCTCACATCACAAGTTCCTACACTTCAGCTACAGCAGGAAGCAATTCCAATTCAGGGCTCTTCTCTTCAGCGTGGCCACAGCCCGAGTCTTCACGAAGATCCTGCTGGCCCCAGTGGCTCACCTGCACTAAAGTGGAGTCCAACTCCATCCCTACCTCAACGACATCCTGATCCACTCCCCATCCCTCAAGCAGAATCTCCAGGGCACCAACACCACCCTGTCGACCCTACGTGACCTGGGCTTCCTAATCAACGAGAAGAAGAGCTCCCTCACACCGGCACGGTCACTTCTTCACCTGGGGGTGTCCCTAGACACCCAGAAGGACACGATGACCCTGTCACCCGACAGGCAAGCCTCAGTGAGCTGTCTGGCAGCTCAGGTCCATTACAGGGACAAGGCTCCTGTCCGAGATCTAACCAAGCTCTTGGGCATAATGGTGGCATGCCAGGACTCAGTACAGTGGGCCAGATTTCACTCAAGGCCCCTACAGACATACCTTCTGGACTTCCAGTCCAAGATCATGAACTGTTGCAATCCAACAGTGGAACTTCCAACAGCGGTCTCCTGCTCCCTGTTGTGGTGGGCCCACCCAGCCAATCTCTCGCTGGGCGTCCCCATTCAGGCTCCAGCACGCGTCCTCCTATCCAGACACCTGTTTAACTGAATGGGGAGCAATTTACTGGACCAGCACAGCCAGGGCCGCTGGTCCGAGGAAGAGTCTCTGTTCTCCATCAACCTCCTACAACTGAGGGTGATCTGACTGGCCCTCAGACATTTCGCCCAGAGCCTAGAGGATTAGGACACCCTGGTAAGAGCGGACAGCATTGTAGTGAAGGTCTATGAGAACAAGCAGGGCGGAACTCGTTCCAAGGCCCTGCAGAGGGAGGCCACGAGCCTGTTCTACTGGGCCCAACGTCACCTTCGCTCCCTCAGGGCCGAACACCTAAAAGGCACCCTAAACAT
The DNA here is from genome assembly GCA_021292165.1 of Shinisaurus crocodilurus. Lineage (NCBI taxonomy): Eukaryota > Metazoa > Chordata > Lepidosauria > Squamata > Shinisauridae > Shinisaurus > Shinisaurus crocodilurus. The sequence goes on from CM037881.1 coordinate 104,918,595, forward strand.
CCAGGCCGATTGGCTCAGCAGGATTCCCTGGATCCGAGAGAATGGTCCCTCCACCCAGAAGCCTTCAGATTCTTGACTCACCAGAACGTGAAGCTTCCAAGATATGCCACTCCTGCATGAAAGGAGCCGAGCTCACGGATGCTCTCACCAGTCGGTGGACTCGAGGGCTTCTCCACGCCTTCCCGCCCCTACCACTCATCCCAAGGGTGATCCAGAGGATCAAAGACCAGCATGCGCAGGTAATCCTGGTGGCACCAAACTGGCCACGTGGTCCGTGGTACCCCGACCTGGTGAATCTCACGATCGCCGACCCAGTCAGACTTCCGATCAGGTATGATCTCCTCAGCCAGGGCCCCATCAAGCACCAGAACCCAGGGTTTCTAACTGCCTGGAGACTGAGCGGGGTCTCCTAGTCAAGCGCAGCTACTCCGCCAGGGTGATCTCCAGCCTCCTAGCCTCTAAAAGGGCATCCACCAACAGAACTTACGACCGCATGTGGCGGCGTTTTTCTGCTGGACCAAAGCCACAGGAAGGGACCCTCTTGACACCAGCGTTGCTGATATCTGGAATTCCTCCAAGAAGGCCTCTCGGCAGGTCTTAAGCCTAGCACCCACAGAAGGCAGATTTCAGCACTAGGCTCTGTGCTAGAGGATTTGAATGGGGGTCCCCTGGGCTCCCACCCTCACATCTAGAGGTTCCTCAGGGCAGCCTCTCTGATCAGCCCACCCCATCCACAGGATCCCTACCTCAAGCCTCAATGTGGTTCTGAGGCTCTGACAAGGCATCCATTTGAGCTGCTGGGGGCAACCTCCCTTAACGTGCCGTCCCTGAAAACAACTTTCCTTGTGACTATCACCTCCACCAGGAGTTTCAGAGCTAGGGGCCTTCTCCTATGATAAGGACCTGCACATCTTTCACAAGGACAAGGTGGTCCTCCGCACAGAACCATCCTTCATCCCCAAGGGGGGAATGGCATACCCTAGATGTGAGATGGGCACTCAGCTTGTCTGAGTGTGGAAAGCTAAGCAGGGTCAAGCCTGGTTGTTACTTGGATGGGAGACCCCTCCTCTAGTTTCCTGCATTGAGCAGGGGGTTGGACTCAATAGCCTTGTAGGCTCCTTCCAACTCTATGATCTATGAAATCTATGAAGTTCTACCTAGATAGGACTAGGCCACACAGGCACCGTAGCTCACCATTCGTCTCCTTTAGACCCTCCTCCCTGGGGAAGAAGGTCTCAGTGGCATCCCTGGCACGATGACTTCGCGACTGCATCGCGCTGGCCTACACTTCAAGTAACATCCCGGTGCATCAGGTTTGCAGGGCAGCCACCTGGTCGTCGGTTCACACTCCAACCAGACACTACAAGATTGACCGGGTGGCCTCTGCAGAGGGCGCCTTCTGTAGGGACGTCCGCCAGAAGGTCCTTCCATCCCAGCAGGAGGCAGGCTAAGGGGGGGGTTGTTGGCCCACCCGGGGATGCAGTGCTTTTTACATTCCCATCACTAGCTGGCCTCCTGCACTCAAAGGAGAAACGGAAATTCTTTACTCACTGGTGAATTTCTGTTCTCCACAAGTGAAGGGGGCCAGCTAGACCCGCCCTGGGGCCAACCTCCTTCAGGACATGGGTCAGGGTCAGGTAGGGCTTTCTCATTCCCTTCCCAGATCCTGCCAGGAGCCCAATGGACCATCAACGTCAGAGAATCCCCGACTTCATTCCAGCTTTGGTTTGTTTGGAAGTGTCAACTGGAGCTTCCGGGGAGGCCCCACCTCCTCCAGGAAGTTAAGATCAAGGTCTGCCTTCCCAGCCCCGGAGGCAGGGCTTCCCCATCACTAGCTGGCCTCCTTCACTCATGGAGAACAGAAATTCACCAGTGAGTAAAGAATTTCCGTTTCCCCATCCAGCCCAGCTGCTTTTTCCAGGGGAAAGCTCTTATCACCTATCAGCTGCTGATTGGAAATAAATGCCTTTCCTCTGCTAAGCACTGAAAAGGCTTCCTTTTTCGGTGCTTAGCAGGGAAAAGCATTTCTCTCCGATCAGCAGCTGATCAGAGATAAGAGCAGAGGAGGCAAGGCTAGGAGAGGAAGCTGCTGAATGATTCAGTCCTGCTTCCTGCAGAGGTTTGCCCTGCTTTCTTGTAGGTAGACATGATGCTCATGCTTACTTCTGAGTAGACATGCAGAGGCTTGGTGTTTGGGATACTATCTGAAAGTCCTGCAAAGAAATCCTTTCCTGCTTCATTGTGAATATCATCATCATCATCATCATCATCATCATCATCTTATCTATCTATCTATCTATCTATCAGTATTTGTATACCACTCCACATCAAGCAGATTCTGGAGCACTGAACAATAAAAAGACAAAAACAGATAAAAGAAACAAAAACAATACATTGAAAACAAACTAAAATTACATTGGTGGTCGAAGAGCAGAGAAGGCTTCCTGGAACAAGGAGGTCTTCAGCAGGCACTGAAAGCAGCAAAATGTCGGAGCCTGCCTGACCTCCAGAGGCAGGGAGTTCCACAGAAATGGAGATGCCATACTGAAGGCCATTTTCCTGGTGGACTCCAATCGGGCCAAAGGTCCATGAGGAACCACCAGGAGCATGCCATCTGATGACCTCAGTGACCAGGCAAGTTGGTATGGGAGGAGGCGCTCTCAGGTAACCTGGTCCCAAGTTGTTTTGGGCTTTGTACACAAGTACCAGAATTTTAAACTTGACCCGGTAGCAAATAGGTAGCCAGTGCAGTGCCTTCAGCAAATGAGTTGCATGCTGAAAAGGGACAGCTCCCGACAATAGCCGAGCTGCTGCATTCTGCACTAGCTCCAGCTTCTGGAGCAGCCTTAAGGGTAGCCCCACATAGAGCGCACTGCAGTAATCCTGTGGACAGGTTGCTTACCTGTAACTGTAGTTCTTCGAGTGGTCATCTGTGCATTCACACACATATGGGTTCTCTGCGCCTGCGCTGAGATCGTTCGGGAAACTTCTAAAGCTGAGGTGAATTGGGCGGCAGCCCCTCCCCCCGCGTGTGTCCCTTAGCGCGGCTCCCGCCCATCTCCTCAGTTCCCTGAGACCGCCTATTGCGACCGTCGGGACCGAGGATAACATTGCAAACGTTTGATACCATAAAAAGAAATACGAACTCGGCATATACTTCGATATCGAGTGGAATAGCTAAAAAAGAACGGCCTCCCAACCCACTTCCTTTTTGGTATCCATCGAACTCGATGAAGACACCGAGCGGGGAAGGAGGGCGGGTTGTGTGAATGCACAGATGACCACTCGAAGAACTACAGTTACAGGTAAGCAACCTGTCCTCCTTCTTCGTGGTCTCTGTGCATCACACACATATGGGTAGATTAGCAAGCTGACTTACTGGAGGTGGGTCGGTGTCGGTAGTCAGATGGTGATTGAAGAGAGGACCGCCCTGCCAAATGCGTTCTGCTCTCTGGCTCGAACATCGAGGCGGTAATGCTGGATGAAAGTAGAGGGGGTAGACCAGGTCGCCGCCCTACATAAGTCCAGTAAAGGAATGCCTTTTCCGAAGGCTGTCGAGGTCGATAGAGCCCTGGTTGAATGGGCTATCACGGATCCTGGTAGCTAGTTGGTAGGCGAGTTCAATAGTGTCCACTATCCAAGAGGATAGTCTTTGCTTGGATACAGGCTGGCCCGATTTAGGGGGGCCGTAGCACACAAAAAGTTGATTGGTCTTCCTTATCGACTCCGTACGGGCTTTGTAAAATAGTAGGGCCCGTCGGACGTCGAGGCTGTGCATCGATCTCTCGATTGTCGACGATGGGGACGGGAAGAACGTTGGGAGAACGATGTCCTGTCCTAGGTGAAACTCAGACACCATTTTCGGCAAGAAGGTTATATCATGTCTCAATACGACCTTGTCTTTATGGAAGGTTGTGTAAGGTGGGTCCACTCGAAGAGCGTGCAGCTCGCTTACTCTTCTTGCCGAAGTAATTGCTATCAAGAATAGCGTTTTGAATGATACCAGCCGCAGGTCCGCTTTTGCCATGGGCTCGAATGGTGGCTTTGTTAGAGCTTTCAGGACCAAGGGTAAATCCCAACCCGGGACTATGTTGCGGACTGGGGGTCGAAGGTTTTTAAGCCCCTTTAAAAATTGCTTCACTAGGAGGTGTACGAACAAGGACGTCCCCGTTGAGGCAGTTCTGTGCGCTGTCAGAGCTGCTAGATAGACTTTGATTGACGAGAATTTCAGGCCACGGGTCATTAGCGAATGGAGGAAATCGAGAACGGTCGAGATCGAGCAAGTCATTGGGTCTTTGCCTAAAGGTAAGACGAAATCAAGGAAGGCAGTCCATTTCCTGGCGTAGGAGAGCCTTGTGGAAGGTTTCCTTGCTGCTAAGAGGACCTCCTTCACCGCGTCCGATAGGTCTGTATCTGCCGCTATCTGATCCTCCAGGCCATTAGGTTTAGAGAATGTAGGTTGGGGTGAAACACTTTGCCTTTGTGTTGTGTTAATAGATTGTCTTGTAGTGGTAATGGGAGATAATCTCCCTGCGAGAGGTTGAGCAGGTGTGCAAACCAAGGTTGACGCGGCCACCGCGGGCATACTAGAATGCAATTGGTTTTGTCTCGAGCTATCTTGGCGATCACACGTGTAAGTAGTGGGATTGGGGGGAATAGGTAATAGAAGTCGCCGCTCCAGGTCATCAGGAAGGCGTCGGTGATCGAATTCGGGTCCGAGGCTGCCCTGCTGCAGAACATGGGGCACATTGTGTTTTCGCTGGTGGCGAATAGGTCTATTCTCGGATGACCCCAGCGTTGGAACAGTGAGTTGGTCACCTTCCTGTCCAGCGTCCATTCGTGCGATTGCATCGACACACGGCTCAAAGTGTCTGCTAGTACATTGGATTTTCCTGCGATGTGGATCGCTACAAAGGACATTCCTCGAGGTAGAGCCCATTCGTAGAGCTGCATGATCAGTCTTGCGAGGCGCGTCGATCTCGTGCCGCCCTGTTTGTTTATGTACGCGACCACCGTGGTATTGTCGGTCACGACTTGGATGTGGCAGTTCGAGAGATATTGCTCTAAGGCTTGTAATGCTTTCCAAACGGCCATCAGTTCTAGCCAGTTAATGTGTCTGGAAGCTTGTGTCGACGTCCATGTGCCTTGCACGACGTGATCGTCTGAGTGGGCCCCCCATCCCAGCAACGATGCATCCGTTGTCAATATGCGGTTCGGCGTCGGAGACTGGAACGGTATGCCCGCGTTCAGGTTCGACTCCTGTTGCCACCACCTCAAGGACTCTCTTACGGCTCGAGGAAGATATAGTCGAACGGATGGTTTGTCTTTCTCTGGTTTGAACTCCTTGATGAACCATGTTTGAAGGGGTCGCATGCGAAGTCTCGCATATCGTACGACCGCAATTGTTGAGGCCATATGTCCTAGTAGGCGTTGAATCGTATGAGCGGAGCATATTGGCTGCTTCGAGATCCTTTTTGCGAGTGTCCTTACTTGACGCACTCTGTCGTTTGGTAGATAAGCCCGACCGTCGAAGGCGTTTAGTTTCGCGCCGATGTACTGTATCTCCTTTACTGGTTGAAGGACCGATTTCTCCACATTCAGGCAGAGTCCTAGGTCCTCTAGGAGGTACAGAGTCTCTTCCAGAGCATGCTGAAGCTCCCGTTTTGACTGAGCCACTAGTAACCAATCGTCCAGGTACGGGAAGACGGTGATGCCTCTTGCCCGAAGACTCGCGCAGACCACAGCCATACACTTCGTGAATACCCTCGGCGCGGTGGAAAGTCCGAATGGAAGAACTACGAACTGGAAGGTGTCGTCTCCCACTCGGAACCGAAGGTATTTTTGGGTGTCCTCGTGGATGGCGATGTGGAAGTATGCATCCTTGAGGTCGATGGATGCAAACCAATCGTTCCTTCGGAGTAGTGGGAGAAGCGATTGGAGTGTGACCATACGAAATCTCCTTGGTGGGATAAAGAGATTTACCGTGCGAAGGTCCAGGATCGGTCTGAGTCCTCCTCCTTTTTTCTTTACGATGAAGTACCTGGAGTACAGGCCGTCCTCCAAGTTTTCTGCGGGAACCGGTCGTATTGCTCCTTTTTGCAGGAGGTTCGACATCTCTTCTAGGAGCACTCGAGTTGGACGGGTGGCCTTGATCCCGAGAAAAGGAGGGAGGACCCTGAACTCGATCCTGTAGCCGTGTTCTATTATGCTCAACACCCATCGATCCGTCGTGATGGTCCTCCAGGACCGGAGGTGTTGATGAAGCCGGGAGCCGAAGAGGGGTGCCTGAGGTGGTGGAGACGAGGTGATCGGTCTGCTGGTGTCGAGAGCAGGTTGGACTGGAGGAGACAAGCCGGCCGGGCCAATGACGGAGTCAAAGGCGCCGTCGAGTGAAGTCGCCCCCCCTCCGCGAGCCCCTCGGACGCTGCTGAGGGTACGAGCGTTGTGGCGCCTGAGGCTGTGGGGCTTGAGGCCGACGATTCCCACCCCGATACTGTCCAGCTGGTTGGTATTGCGAGGAAGGATATGGGAATCGAGACCAACGTCTCGGCCTGAATTGTTGAGATGGGGGCTGGCGGACAAGTCCCATCTTCTTGGCCGTCGCTAGAGCCTTTTGGGCGGAGTCGAGGGAGTCATCTGTGGTGGCGTTGAACAACCCTTCTCCGTCAAACGGCAGGTCTTGTATCTTCGCTCTATCATCGGGAGTCAGATTGGTAGAGCAAAGCCAGGCGTGTCTCCTCAAAGCCACGGATCCGATAATCGACCTAGCATGGCTATCGACCTGGTGGCGGGCCGTGTTCATCTGTAGGGCACCGATACTGGTTGCCTCCTTGATGTATTGCGCCGCCAGGTCTCTTTTGTCGTCCGGCAGATAATCACAGAGGTCTCCCAGCTTCTCCGTGATGAACATCTGGTATCTAGCTAGCAGCGCCTCATAGTTAGATACCTTCAGTCCGAGGGAAGACGAGGAATAGATCCTACGGCCGTAAGAATCTAATGTCTTACCCTCTTTGTCTGCCGGCGTCGTATGCTGTCTTCCCCCACGAGACTGCGCTGACTTAACTATGAGCGAGTTCGGGGTCGGATGGGAAAACAGGAATTTAGCTCCTTCTTCCTGGATTTTGTACATTGACTCCAGCCTCTTAGCTGTTGGTTTCGTAGAGGCCGGAGTTTTCCAGGTCTCCTGCACCGTCTCCAGCAGTGTTGGCAGGAAGGGAAGGAGCAGGTGGTTGGACTGAGTGGTCTTAAGGACCGCGTAGATGTCGTCTTTTGCTTTCCCTTTCGCGGTTTTTGCCTCCACTCCTAGAGCTGTCACCATCCGGCTGACATGCTCGGCGAAGCTGCCCATGTCTTCTGAAGGGGAGATCGCTTCCTTGGATTCCACCCGTGCATCTGGTGAGGTGGAATGGGAGGAGGAGGCCACTGAGTCCGAGTCCGATACGTACGCCGATCCTGACGACGAACGAGTCGCGACGACAGGGGCGAGAATCGTCTGGGCAGTCGAGGTCGAGGCGGTCGGTTGGACTACGGTCTCGACGGGTGCCCGGAATGCGGACGTACTCTGCCTTGGCGCAGGAGATCTGGACCTATGTCCGCGCTCTCGAGGTGGGGAGCGTCGGTGTCGGTAATAATGATCGCGCCTCCTCCGGTCAGGCGAGCCTCGAGATCGGGACCTGTAGCTCCTAGATCTCGAGTCCGAATAATAGGAACCCGACCACGACCTGTCATCGCGGCGGCGTGAGTAGGCGGATCGGGAGGCAGTATCCCTCAAGGTCGAATCGCGGCTTCGGTATCGAGGAGAACGTGACGGTCCGTGCGCCCTCCGCTCTTCCCTAGCGTATGCTGCTGTAGGCGAGAGACGTGGTGGAGGACCCCTTGAGCCCGAACGGGGTCGTTCCATCGATGGCGAGGCCACAATTTCTCCCTCCGACAGGGAGGTGGTTATAGTCGGCGGTTGCTTATTTGGGGTTTTCGAACCCGATTCTCGATCTCGAGGAGACGTCGTCGAGATCGGGGGAGACTGGGGGGCAATCGGTCCCGTAGCTCGATCTCGAGCCCCAGTCATCGCCGACATTAGTAGAGCCGTACGCTCTGAGACCTTCATGGCAGCTGAGCTAGAAGGCTCAGCGTCCTTGCCAGGTTTGTCCGCCATTTTCTCTCTCAGGCGTTCCGCCTTGTCTTTATGGGCCTTTTTTGCCAATTTCTTTGCCGCAGAAGTATCTTTCGCCGGTTTTTTGGCTGACTGGGATCCCCCAGGTTTCTCTTCCGGATCAGGCCCTTTAGCTGATAGAGACTGCTCCCACAGGAGAGCTCGCAGCTTAGTTTGGCGCTGTTTTCGGGCCTGTTTTGTAAAGGCCTGGCAGTCCTGGCAGGTCTCCATTTTATGGCCTTGCCCCAGGCAAAGCAAGCACAGCAGGTGCTTATCAGCGGGTGGGATTTTCGTCCCACACCGCTGGCATTTTCTAAAAGGTGCCTTCAGAAGCATAGTTAGAATTATAAAGAAGAGATTAGGAGATAGGTGGATAAGATCGGGGGAGAGATACGGGTATAGTAAGAGTAGCGAAGAAAGAAGAAGAGAGAGAAGATTTTGTGAAGTGAAAGATTATAGTAAAGGCTAACTCAGCTGAAGAAACGACTCCGGAGAGAGAGTAGAAGAACCCGACGACTACACGCAATGGCGGTCGAAGAGGAACTGAGGAGATGGGCGGGAGCCGCGCTAAGGGACACGCGCGGGGGGAGGGGCTCCCGCCCAATTCACCTCAGCTTTAGAAGTTTCCCGAACGATCTCAGCGCAGGCGCAGAGAACCCATATGTGTGTGATGCACAGAGACCACGAAGAAGAACTTGAGGTTACTAACACCTGTATCACTGTGGCCAAGCTATCCCTGTCCCTTCAAGGCCCACTCTAAGGTGGAGTGGCTTCCTGGTGATAGAGATTGAACTTTGGTGAATCACAGCAACTCCACCACCCCACCCCACCCAAGTCCTCCAGCCTATGCTGGTGCTGCACCAAGTACCCAGATGGGCAGAGCTGAGTCAGGTCTGGTCCACCCAGAACACCCACCCAAGTCTCAGTAATACACACCAGATTGGCATTCTCATCCATGATTAAATTGTGAATGAGTGCGGTCTTATTGCGGACCGAGTAGACATGCAGAGGCATGTCCTGCTTACTTGTGAGTAGACATACTGCTGATGCTAACTTCTGAGTAGGCATGTTTCCTACTATAAATTGGTAGCAATGGAATTGTGGTGGTGGTGGGTTTTTCCAGCTCCGCCAACCACTGGAATGCAGCCCATAAGAGCGTCTCCAAAATGGAATCCAACCTTTGGGCCAAAAAATTTCCCCACCCCGATAGAGTATCTTTAGATCCTACTCATATAAACCATGAGTTTCTCCTTCATGTGAAAAACAGTGCTGTCACAAAGCTGCACTGTTCACTGCTGTGGCAAAGCTGAGGGATAGGTTTGCCAATAATACTGCAGTTGATTGCCATGGAGAGGTACTGGAATAGTATGTGTTATACCGTATTGTTCCAAGTATAGGCCGCTCCTGGTTATAAGCCACACCCTTAAAGTTTGGTGCTATTTTAAAATTTTCTGATTAATTTTTCGATTTTCTGAGCAGCACGTAGCAGTTCTCCGCACCACTCGAGCACGCCGCACTGGTGCCGTCGTTGGTGCTGCCGCTGGCAGCTGGGCCCCAGGGCGAGCGAGCGATTGCGCCCTCAGAAGGCCTTTCCCGCCTGCTTCCTGAGGCGGCGACCCTCCTCCCCACCCTCAGCCGTCCGCGCCGGGCTATCAGCATGGTCAGCGAAGAGTCGGCTGGCAGCGGCAGCAAACTCCGCCTGAAGCGCAGGAGGCCGCCGGGGGACAACCTCGTTCCTCACTCCTTGCCGGCTGAGGTGAGCTCAGGCAGGGAAGCGAAGGATTCATTCTGGCACCTCGCCCGCAAAGGCGGTGGGCTCCACCTGTGTGTGAGAGTGCGGGGCGGGTGTGAGCTAGTTTGAGGGGGGGTGCCTGTGTGTGGATGTGAGGGAGGGTGAGTGTGTGTTTGAGAATGTGAGAGAAAGGGGGACTGATTGTGGGGGGGAGTGAGTGAGTGAGTGGGGGTCATCTGTTGAACAAGGCTGCTTGTTATAATAAGAATTAAAATATAATAAAGGGTAATTAATCTGTACCAAGGGAACTTGAGGTGGTAAATGGAATAATTTCAGTGAATTTTAATGAAGTTACTTCATTACCTGCATTTTGAGACAACTATATTTTTCCGTGTATAAGACGATACTTTTTCCTTAAATTGATAGTCGAAAAATTGAGGGTCGTCTTATACACAGAAGTACAGTAAATCTACGGAACCTTTGAGAGAGGAGCGAAACGGGGCCCCAACCTACCGTAACCTCCGGTCTGCCTCCCCAGACTGCCTCGCTCGCCTCCAATCCCCGCCGGATTGCTCAGCCTCGCAGGGTGGCGGCGACAGGAGGTGTGGCGGCGGCGGCAGCAGGCGAGCTTGACCCAGACAGGCAGAAGGCGCCCTGGCTGCCCGGCCGCCTCGGGAGAGCAGGCGTGCGTGCATAAGTGGCGGGGAGCGCTGCTGCAGCGCCCGCCTGCCCAGAGCACTGCAGGGCGCGCGGCAGTCCTGTGGCCAGCGTCTCCTGCGGGGGAAGGGGAGGAGAGGTGGCTGAGCTGGCAGCAGGGCACAAGCCGCCCGCCCGGAGCCCTGCAGGGCGCGCAGCAGTCCTGTGGCCAGCGTCTCCTGCGGGGGAAGGGGAGGAGAGGTGGCTGAGCTGGCAGCAGGGCACAAGCCACCCGCCCGCCCGGAGCCCTGCAGGGCGGGTGGCAGTCCCGTGCAGTGCGGACCGCCGCAGAGGCTGCGCGTGTGCTCAGGGGCATCGAGGGCTGCTGCGCAGGCTGCCCGCGAGAGCCTAGGCCTCGCCCGCCCCCGCCCGGCCTCTCACTGACAGCTCCTGCTTGGCCTGCCCCCGCCCAGCCTCTCACTGACAGCTCCTGCTTGCGCTTGACCAGCTCAGCAGCGCGGGGAGAAGCCAGTGAGGCGGAGCTGAGCCCGCGATGGGAGCAGCTCGGGCGTGCCCGCTGCCCAGCCCAGCCCAGTCCTGCCGTGCGCCGCAGCCCAGGCACCGGCAGCTGTGCGGATCCAGGCCAACAGGCCAACCCGAGCAGCCCTCTGGGAAGCCGAACATGGGCTGAATTGCCCATTCACAAACACACCACTCAAAATAATGATTTCTGAATTTTAGGTTAGAAAAGTGGGGGTCGTCTTATACATGGGGTCATCTTATACACAGAAAAATACGGTATCAGTACTGATGATGCAGGATTGCTACAGCATTCATAGTATCGTATTGTTCCAAGTATAGGCCGCACTTCCCCCACCCCCCCGGGTATATTTTTTTTTTTGCAAAAAAACCCGCACCCCTAGTTTAAAGAATTACATTTGGGGGGGAAAGTACGGCCTATACTTGGAACAATACGGTATTTCTCTGTCTCTCCACTGATTGTAATGACATATTCTTTAATTTGATTGGGCAGGTGCTATGTGCAGTAAATCTCCAGCTTCTCGCATAGAACCTGTTTAAGTTACATCTTGCTGGACTGGGATAAATGGTTTCCCACTGGGTTCTAACCTGTACTCAATTTTATTAGTTTTATTCATTTTGATCGGCTCTTTTTAATTATATGTATTTTAATTAAAATTGATGTCAAGTGTGGTTGCTGATTCTAGTAAAATATATGGAAGCCAGTATCATGTTTAATGCTACTTAAAATATACAACACATTGCTAGCATAACTGTCTTCAACACAGACAATTGTGTCTTTTTTCTTCTCATTATTTCCATTAGCAGCGAACATCTAGGACAGTGGTTCTCAAACTTTTTTGCCCCATGTACCCTCTTCACCATATGTCAGAATGTCATTCCCCCCTTTCCAAGATTGCCTGACTTAATCTGTGCCATGCAATAAGGTGTGATGTCCTGAAGATTATGTATAATCTGTAGAATTGTAATTTGTAGAAAGATTAGTATTCCAACAGTTTGAGTCTGTGGTACCCCCCTGAAACCCTAAAATCCCCCCCGGGGGGGATTCCCCCCTGATCTAGGATAACTAGTACTGTATATTAAACTGACCTTCCATTCTGCTGATAAAACCCTTCTTCAAATTCCCGTAGTGTTTTGCGTAATTTCTTTTTTTCAGCTCTGGCTTTCCAAAGTTGCTCCATTAATTCAGGCCTAGAAATACATTGTAAGAAAATACATTGGATCATCATCATGGATATCCCACCTACTAAAGAAGCAATAACACGTGTTAAGTAATAACTGACATTTGCTCAGAAGTTGATTTGATCAACGCTGTTTCATCAGGAAAAAGTGTTCAACTGTTCTCTTGCTGCTGACATAGAGAAAACAGCTAAAAAATGATTTTGCTGAACTGATAAAACTAGAATGAAATTTCAGATGCAATTCCTTCCTTGCTCCACCTTAGGTCCCATCACAATCCACAAATATTTGTTGAAAAGATGTTGAAAAAGCAGCTATGCTGATTATGAAACTCTACATTTGTTATTCAGTGTAACATGGCCATATTTACATACATGGAAGCTGCACGGGTACTAGACAGACGGAGCTCTCGAGTCAATTTCTCTTGGCTTTCTTCAACATCAGATCCTGAGTTTTCAACTGGGCTGGTAGTAATGGACTGTGTTGGTTGGGCATTCGATTTTAAGATATCAGTCAACTCTGAAGACAAAATACCTTCTTCTTCTTCTTCTTCTTCCTGCAAAATAATAAAGGAAAAACAAGCATTTAGTATTCCAACTAGCTAGCCATAGTCCCAATACTATGCACACTGGTTCTGCACATGCATTCACATCTAAGTTACTGCTGCAGTTTAGAGTGTGGGAAGCATTAATGTGAAGTGTTGCTGCAGTTAAACTCAAGAGCACATGCACTATGGCTCTGATAGATTAGAGCCACTGTCGTCTTTCGATAGACAAAATACCTTGATTTCGTCAAAGAAGTGGGCTGTTTCTCCTTCTATAATAGGTTGTAACATCTGGCTGCGTCTTTTGGTTGATGGTGACCCCTAAAATATAATCACAAAATGTTAAATAAGTCACAAGAATTATATTGATTTAAGTTTTTGTTTCATTTACTCCTAGAACATGGGTGCAGTTTCATTTTATATGCCTTTCTATATTAGTAAAACAGTACATTTAATTCTAGCCAAAATCTATCTTCAGACTTTTGTTACTAGCATAGAGTGAGAACATTAAATCCTACATGGCACTAATGTCCTAATGCCAACTATTGCAAATGAATTTGCTGTCCAGTTTTACGAAGTGTCTAGAGAAAGATCATCACTTTTAAAAATGATAATAATTTCAGACAAAGGTCAATAGAACAAATGTTGATGAGTGCTGGCAAAGAAATAGACAACATTTGCTGGAGCTGACAAGCTAAAGAAACATTGATGAACTCTTCAGCCGAGACTAATTTAGTTACCTGTTATCCAAAACAAGGAATTAAGGATTAAAAAATTCACTACCTAGCTCTGTAGCAATCGTCTTGAGCGTAAGGACTAGAACATGTCTCCAGAAGGGAAACACATACCAAGGCATATTCTCATCATTGAGCTAAGTTAACACTGATCAGTTGGAAAATGTATGACATACAGATTCTCTACTCACAAGAATAGGAGTAATGCTCGCCCGAGTTAACATTTGTTTCACAAGCCTGTATCTGTCGTAGAGGGGTTTAACAATATGCCTTTCTTCTCTAGAAACCTGTTGGAAAGAAGATAAGGATCCTCTGATGCTGAATATGAACAAAATGGGGTCACTTCTATACTGAAGAGGATCACATGCTCTGCTAAACACTATAGTAATGTTTATTTTTAGATTCATATCACAAACAAAAATGCACCACATTCTAACACAGAATTAATTAACCCATGATTTGCCACCAAATGTTACGTGCAAACAGCCCCCTAGAATGTGATGTGAAGAGTAGTTCAAGTCCAAGGAAGTGTCTGATAAGAGCCATAGGGATGAGAAGGATAAGGCGACTGACTCATTTGCTAAAACAGAAAAGCTGCCTAGCTAGATCTTTCTGTCTGCTGTCCTTCTTAAGTCATATCCTTAAGAATGACTCGTTTGGACTATTGTAATGCACTCTACGTGGGGCTGCCTTTGAAAACGGTCCAGAGACTTCAATTGGTTCAAAATAGAGCAGTGAGGCTGCTAGCGGGGACTGGCCAACAAGAACATATTACGTCAGTCCTCTATGAATTACACTGGTTACCAATTTAAGTCCGGGGCCGATTCAAAGTGCTAACATTAACATTCAAAGCCCTAAATGGTTTGGGGCCAGGCTATCTGAACGAATGCCTCATCCTATATGTGCCTACCCGAACCCTGAGGTCCTCTTCGGAGGTCCTTCTCAGAGAGCCCCCTCTAAAGGAAGCTAGGAGGGTGGCTACTAGGGGAAGGGCCTTCTCAGTTGTGGCTCCCCATTTGTGGAATCAGCTTTCCAAAGAGGTGCGCCTGGCGCCCACCCTCTGTTCTTTTAGGCACCACGGTGAAAACCTTTATTCTCCCAATATTTTAACGGTTAGATTTTTATTCTCATTTTTATTGTCACTACTGTACCTCTGGACTGATTCACTTGGCTGCTTTTGTTATATTGTATTATATTATATTGTGTTTGTATTTCTATATTAATGATACTTTTGGTTTTAAGATGATTATTTTTATTCTGTTTTTTTGTTTTTTCTTGTAAAACGCCCAGGGAGCCTTTTGGCTGATGAGCAGTGTAGAAATAAATAAATAAATAAATAAATATCCAGTGATACACAAGACAGATAGATTATGCTCCACAGTTCTGGATAAGAGGCAGTTGTGCAACAAAAAGAAAGGCCGTATCGAGGAGCAGCTCAATAAATTAAGGATTTATCATGTAAACTGAATATTTAGAGCAGGGGCATTTAGAGCAACTAAGTACCCGCCAGATGTTTTGAACTACAACTCCCACAATCCCTTACCACTGGTCCTTCCAGCTATGGCTGATGGGAGTTGTAGCCCAAAACATCTGGCAGGCACCAGGTTACCTACCCCTGATTTAGACTGCTCAACAGCATGGATGTTTATTATTAGCATCATGTAGTAACACTACTCTGCCCAGTAACAGCCCTTAATGCTGGAAAATTCTTGGAACCTAAGTCATCAAATAAGAGGATACTGACCAAGATAATTTATGAGTGTATAGATGGCGCCAAGCAGAAATTCTTAAAATTTTAAAATTTCTCCCTAACTAGATACAAATTATTTTGTGCAAAAGGCTTGGGGGCTATCTAACAAGAGATTCTGGATGCTGTGTTGATGAGGAAGGCAGGCAACCTAACTGTTGCTGAACTAGAGCCTCTGCTGGCTAAAACTGACTTGGAGGAGCAGCTGCTGACTCTCAGCCCTTATAGATAACAGTGGCTATCAGACCAAGAGAAAAACAGCAACTGACCAGGAGGAGGGTGGGGCAAAATTAGGTGCTTTCTGCAAAGAAACTATGCCACCCTCTACTGAGGCAGAAGATAAATGAGTGACTTCAAGGGGTGCAGTGCTGCTCCAAGTAGCAGTGTTCTTTGCTACACATTTGTCTCCTACACTAAGCTGTGGACTGTAACTCACCTGCCTAGAATATACTTCCCCAAGCAAGTGCTTTCCAGATGTGTTGGACTACAACTCCCATCACCGATAGTGGGAGCTGTAGTCATACACATCTGAAACACACCAGGCTGGGTTTCACCAGAGATAACCAGGAGAACAAAAGTTAAGCAAAAGTACCCAGAAAGCGAGTGCCTTAGTTCTAGCAGCAAGGAACTATAAGCCAATCTGAATGGCTTTCAGGAATTTTCGAAGAGTAATGAAAGCCAGAGCAGAAAAAAAAGTCTCGCACTGACATCTGAGGCCAAAAGCAAGTTGTAACCATCTAGTATGGGGTGTCGCTTCAGAATTTTAAAATGGAGATAGGCAATGGATCACAAGATTTATATCTAGGAAGTTAAACTAGGAGAGCCAAGATAAAAGCAATATTATTGATTTTCCTTTAGCAATATAATTGTGAATGGGGGTGGGGTGGGGTGGGGGGAACATAGTTGTGCCTCCACCACTCATACAGAGCAAGACACACTGACATAGTGCTGGGATAAAGATAGGCAACAACTTTATTCCAGAACATGACATCCAAGCATCCTGCCCATTTGCAATGTAGAAAATAGGATGGGAATGGGACAGCCTAATGCCTCAGGCATTCACCTGGAGATGTTGCTCTTACCCTTCCCCAGCTGCAAGAAAAACTCAGCTTGGGTTTGTCCCCAAGCACCCAAAACTGTCCCCAAAATTTCGCAAGGACTACTACTCTCAGAGGTTCATGATTCTAATTCTCCACCCTATTTACCATCTATTCATGTCCTTGCCCAGTATAAAATTATCAGTTGGGCCACAACTAACATATGTCAAATTTCTCCACTTGCCAGAGGATCACAAAACCAGAGACCCAATGGCAAACCCAAAACTCAGATTCCTCCATAATGTGGTTGACTAGCAGCCAACCTTTATTCATAACAACCCTGTACAGCAGAACATACCACAGCAAAGTATGGGCAATGTCCCAGGCTCTTATGTGCCATATGGCAGACCCATGCTATTGTGGGACATATATATGTGGTGGGATGGGAAGAAGCAGCAAATTTTTCAGGCACTTGCCCATTTGCAATAAGTGATTCTGCTTACAATCCCAGAGTCCTTGACTACAAGCTAAAAACAACACTATAATATAGAAACATCAGTGGAATTTGAATTCTTACACTTTGATTCCTTCTCAAATTAACATTTTTTAAAATGCTTTTGAGTTCTGATGCGGAAACTATGTATCAGTACAACTTCAATATTTTCAAATTAGTTTTCAAAACCATTTTAAAAATCTTAGCTTGACAAGGAATCACAGTTTAATTATCAGAATTCTACCTGCTAAGGTGTTGAAGGACACTGTCCTTTCAATCCTATTTTGCAGCTCATTCTTTGGGACTTCAACATGGCATCCATTCAATAAACATACTATTTTAAGAATCATTCGGGAATCCGAAGATACGATAACTATTCGCAGCAGGTGTTCAGTGATCTTGCATGATCATGTCAACTGTGTTTTAAATAATTGCGGGTGGATGGGAGGGGAGTATGAAATATTACCGGGCGTCCATGTTGACTTTCGTAGTACAGGAGACTTTTTTGGAGTGACGTTTTTTCTTCCGACAGATGGTCTTTTGTCATTGTCTACAGTGAAATACAAATGTCTCATCTTAAGTCCGCTCTCTAGCACATGCTTGCTTCTGAAGCTAAAACAAAAAAGCCTAAAAGGATATACTGAATAAGAGATCTGCATATTGGTACCAAAGCTCCAAAGGGTTCCAAGCACAGACAGCTGCTTTTTTGAATGAGGCTTACCCATTAAATTAACTGTCAAGTAAACAGTTAATGTGCCCCAATGCCAAACGTAATTGCAAGTCCCTTACTAGTGCAGAACTCCATAAGTGATTTGAGACAGCAACAGAACAATAGTTTGTGAATGTTTCTGCCTAGAAAATTAATATACAGTGGGACATTACTATAAGCCAGTGACTGCATGCTGTACCAGGAAATTTAGAAGTGTCATAAAATAAGCCTGGCAGGAGTATTTCCATTGCTTCTTCAGGCACAACAATACAAACAAAACTTACCTTTACATCTTCTGGTAAGCATCTTTCCATTCGTTTTTCTTTCAGCCTTTTAAAAATGAGTTCAACTGTGGCCTCCTTGGTAGGCTTCTTCTCCTTCTGCACAACCCGCAGATCATCTTCATTTTCTTCATCTTCATGATCCAGAGATGAGCCAAAGCTTTTTGGAAGAGTGTTACTTCGTGGACGTGTCTGAGGTATGAATTCTCCATCTGAGCTTTTGTGCTTTGCATCTATATTCCGGAAAAATTACCAAATTCAAAATAGGTCACTTTGTAATTATTAGTGTTAAATTACCTGAGTCAAAACAGAAATGAGAAGGATTCTCGTTCTTACATAATGTGTGAGGTATGAGCCACACTTGTTTTTCGAAAGTAGGTCAAGATTCAGATATTATTTCTCTCAAATGAAGACTACAGAAATATGAATAAATACTAGCTGTTTGATAAGATGAGCACAAATCTCTTACCTTTTATTTGCTTTTTCAATTTGGTAAGCTCTGTCATCCACTTTAAAACCTTTGGGTTTGCTGCAATATCAGAATATGAGGGCTGCAAGGAGATGTGTATAACATTAGTATGCTTCAATAAAGCTGGCTTTATAGCTGGAAAAGTAAGTCCTCCATGTCCCTTGCTGGACAAAATCAGCAATCGCAGCAAAACCAACCCTTGGTTTTTAATACAGGCTAGCATGCAGCTTTACTGGCCCCAAACCTTAATTTCTCCAACTCAGCCGGTTTCCATGATAACTTAATGGGAATAAGGAGAAGGTTGCAACACACTAAGAAGCTGTTACGCTTGCGAAATGGACAAGATTAGTTATACATCTCCTAACCATGTGTAGATGGCATCATGGTTAAGTTAAAAGGCCACTGTGATGGGCTTAAGCACTATGTACAGATTATGATAATCAAGTTTACAGTGAAAAGGACTGGGCCTGAGGGAGAAGACTCCATAGCTACATCTTGGAGGAAAGCTTTAGAAAAAGAAAAACCAGAAAGAGCCAGTGTGGTGTAGTAGTGTAGTAGTAGAAGTTTAATCCTATCCAAAGAATAAGTGAAAAGGAGAGGAGATAATATTAGTTCACCCTGCTTTCTGGCCAGTGAACTCCCCTCTCAGGATGATGCCTACTGCACAGATTGGCATTTGGTCCATTTATATTAATTCCTGTAAAATAATTCAGTAAGGAAGAAAACCTCTAAGAAGTTTAGGGTAGAGAACGGAATGGGCTGATGAAAAATACAAATGCTACAGCTGGAAGATCAAATGTTTTAGTTGTTGCTAGCTCTATAGTAGTGTGCAATAATAAAATAGCTTACCTTGCAGTTTTTGTCTTTTTCGAATTGCTCCTCAAATTGCCTTATTTTTTTCTGTAACTTTTTGACAAGTTGATAAGGAGTCTTTTCTTCCCTTCTGTCATCCTTAGAAGTAGTAAATGATGCTCTTCGAGTTCTGAATTTTAAAAAAGGTGGGGCGGATTTTTAGATGCTTCATACACATATTATAAAATAGGCAAAATGAAACAACAGCAAGCAGGTGTACATTTATATTTCCATCACAAAACCCATGGAGCAAACAGAACAAAAATAGTCTCACCTGTTAACTTCTCCTCTCACACAACATTGTCACTAATCCTCACTATAAAGTTGTACTTTGTTCAGATGAGAACATGGCAGGTGAAAAAGCTGTCAGTCAAGTGCTTGAGTCACTGATTAGAGCCACCCCTTCCTCTTGCCACAAGATGATTGATTTCTTCCAAAAGCTGTAAACCATAACATCTAAAAAAACTATTAAACCATTGGCAAACCCTTCTCTATGGGAAAAGCATAGCTCTTTCACACCACAGCTTTAAAAAGTATCTGACGTGTAAAAGCAACAGCAGAATATACATTCTCTCTCGGACACCGTGACAACCTCATCAATACAAAAACTGTATATAATGCAGCAATAAATAGAACAAAAGCTTCAAGGCTCATTTCTACTGGTATATTCACAATAGTATTTTTATATAATTTGCTTCAGCTGAAGGCTAACAATTCAGTTTCAAGGCTAACAGCTCCTGTAAGATATCAGTGCTGTATTCTATGTAAAGAACTGGAGATCAAACTGGAGCATGGGCAGAATGTTCCTGAGATAGCTTCACAGCTCTCCCAATCCATGCCTTTTCCTCCATGCACTGTGTTCCCTCCCTCCTTGTAGATGTGACTTTCAGCACACAGGTTTCCCATTTTAAAGAACATATGAAATGCTCTCTTTAGGGTAAAACTACAGAAGGGTCTCTAAGATTTGGAGTCTGTTCAAGCTGAAAGCAAGCACTAAGTCTAAAGATTCTGTGTCAGTCTTGCTATACTAATCTCTTTCTCTAGATTTCTCCTTTTACTCCAAGATCAGCAAATGCCACAAAGTTTGAGTTTTCTGTAAATTGCATATTCACAATATATCTAAAAACAATTCCACAGCTCAAAAGATAGTTGACAAGAGAATGTGCCTGCCTTCACCACTTCCTCTGTGATTCTAGCTGCATTTTATTTTTCTTATTACAAATGGAGATAATTTGATATGTCAGCACTCAGTAAGAAGGTTCTCACTCCTGAATCCCCTTTTCAACTGAATTTCTGTATATTTGAAAGGGGAACAGTCTCATCTAGTTACAAATTTCATCTCAGTCTTGTCAACAATTTACTATTTTGCTTTTTTGGACTAAGTTACTCTTTGAATGATATGCTAATCAAGATGCCAAAAGAAAATCAATACCTCTTTCCTATTTCCAATTCTACAAGCCCACACAAAGGTGAAGACACTGGAAGCTCATAAAAATAGGGAGAGGGAGAATGGAGCACAAAAGAATCAACAATACCTATTAAAATAAACACTATCTCAGAACTGTGGCAATATTCGGGGCAATATTCCTAATCATCTGGTCCCATCGGTGGTTCATACCTTGGTCTCCTCTAGCCGAGACTACTGTAATGCGCTCTACGTGGGGTTACCCTAGAAGACGGTTCAAAAGCTACAGCTAGTACAGAACGCGGCGGCTCGCCTTGGTTAAAGGCAGCCGCCAGCGAGATCACATCATACCAGTGCTCACGGAGTTGTACTGGCTACCAGTTGCTTGCTGGGCCGAATTCAAGGTGTTGGTTTTGACCTTTAAAACCCTATACGGCTCCGGTCCAGTTTATTTCAAGGAGTGCCTCCAGCAACATCAAGCAACATCGCTCAACAAGGTCTGCCACGGATGGCCTTCTCCTTGTCCCATCAGCCAGAGCAGCCAGAGCAGCCAGGCTGGTGGGGACTAGGAAGAGGGCCTTTTCTGTGGCAGCCCCCAAGTTATGGAACTCCCTCCCCAGTGACCTTCGTCATGCCCCCCCCCCCTTGATCAGCTTCCGCCAGACTTTAAAAACATGGCTTTTCAGGCGGGAATATGGGGTGGGTTAGGATTTTTTTAAAAAACTTTTATTTTGTTTTAATTGTGTTTTATTGTATTTTATCCTGTTGTACATCGTCAGGGTGGCAGGGTGGCCGGCCAGATGGGCTATTTAAAAATATAATTAAAAAATAAAAAAAATAAATTCATCTTTTAAATATATACCATGTCTATTTTCTTATTGGGTATTCTGAAAATAGGATTTCTCTCTCCAGAATATGCACTTCTCTCTAATGCACTTTACTAATTCTCAATACTCTGCATTACTTGCCTCTTTGGAAGCAGTATGAATATTACAAAAGAAATAAAAGTTAGTTCTGCATAAACATTTCCTAATATACCTGTTTGGCATTTTAGTGTTCATCTGCTAAAGACTAATAATGAAGAAAGAAGAGGGCACAAAAAACCTTCACATGCTATAAAACAGCTGAATATGAAAATAGTAGTACAGTCCCATCAGGGTGGCCTTATCTGCAGTTCATAGAGCTACAAATTTTGAAGGTTTTTTTTTTTAAAAAAAAACATAGCTCTAACCCACCACCCGCCAACACATCTAAACTCAGATCAATGTGGAAGCAACTGAATTTGACGCAAGTCTTAACCAGTTGTAACAATGGGTGTGGGGATGTCTAGCATCATGCTATCCTAGGCACACTAGTATTCTCCTTTACATTACAGATGGGTTTAAAGTCCTTGGACCATGGACCAAAGACCAAGATAGTCTTGTCAATTGCTCATCTCTGCCTTAGACAGTAAACAATTCAGTTTATGAACCTGAAAGTTCTATGCAAGGATTCTGCTACAGAGAATTCCTATTATGTTGACCTGAGGTCACAATTACATTTGAAAACAGCCAATGGATGAAACTGATTCAATGCATACATCATACTTGTAAGAATTAATGCCAGTTTCAGTAAAGTAAAAGTGAATGCAGGCTCCAGTAAAGTAAAACCTGTTAGAAGGTAGTTAATGCTCAATTCTCACTCTTCCTACACTCTGAATTCAGTTGCAGGCAAATACAAGTGTAAGAAGATTCTGGAAGAAAGATTTCATGTCTTGAAGCTGATTTGTCAATCTTCAGTACCCTCTTTTCAGGTTTTCTTTCCTTTCTCCCTTCAAAATATTAATACATGAAGTCTATCCGTCATCCTAACTTTATGTCTTTTTTCCAGATAAATTTATTTGCAAATACTAACAGCTTCATCACAAATAAGCTCTCTTATTAGTACAAAACAAAGGACCAGATAAGTAGCCTGAATAAGAGGCTGATAAAGGTATGTGTGTGTGTACATTTGTGATGCCTTGTTCTCCTACTAGATTTTTTTGTTTTTCTTGTCAATTTCAGTGGAGACAGGTATTGTTCCACCTGAACATACAAAAGCAAATAGGGGTTTCATACAGGCACTTGCCTGTAAAAAATGGTGGCAATCTACTACAAGCAAATTTTCCTAAGGGGTCCAAACATATTTTGACTGCCCAACTGCTACACTTTAATCTTACATACATTTTCAGTCACAAGGATGCAAACTTGGAGGTTGCAAACCATTACATATTGGATGAGTTCGCACAACACGGTAACCCACCTTGCGAATAAGCTACACAGTGTGGGTTGTACGTGGAACAACCCATGCCTCCTGCAGGTATCCCAGGGACCTGTGTTGCAGAACCCGTCTTGTCTCCTCTCCCCGCTGCAATCGCAACCCATTTTGCGGTCACCACGGCTTCTATGTCCCTTTTATTTTCAGAGATAGCTTTCCGCGATTTCCAAAGTGGCAGCCCAAGCAGCACATCGGAGCAGCCATCACTGGTTTACCACCTTTTTTTTTCACCAGAAATGTGTGTGAATGTTTGATAATTTTAAAAAAAATGTTTTGGGGGTCAGTAGTTCAGAGGTGCACAAGTGTACAACTCTGACTACCCGAAATGTGAAGCCTTGCCATGGACATCCATGGGCATTGACAAAGTCAGGCTTCAAATACATTACTTTGCTTTCACTTGAAATCTGTATATGTACCGAAATCTTTGCAACCTTGAGTTTAAAAAAGAACAAGTATAGTCTGACAAGGAAATTAGATTGGTTGCTGTCTATAATAGGATGGAGTAACATAATGGGTATGAACAGGTTACTTACTTGTAACTGGTGTTCTTTGAATGCTCACACAAAGATACTGTCCTTAAGCAGAACAATTGTCAGAAATGTTCTACACCTCAAGCCAGGAAGCTGGTACCCGCATCAGTCCACTCTAGAGGGAAAGTTTTGTTTTGTGTGCATGCTGGAAGGACATGGAGCAAGCACCTTTCTGTTTAGTACTTTGATGTCTGCCACAAACAAACACCCCTCAAGAGGGAGAGACAAGAGACACCTGCAGCATAGAATGGGGAGGTTGTGTGACGACACAGATAGCCACTTGAAGAGCACCAGTTATAGAAGAGCAACTTAGCTTTCTTCTTTGTGGTCTCTGTACAGACAAATATGAAGGACTAGCAAAGCAACATCTCCAGAGAATAGTGCTGGTAACCTCAAACCCAAAGGCCATTGAGAACTGTTATATCAAAGCTACATTCAGCCTTGCCCCCTGACATCTAAGGCACAGAGCTTAATTAACAGGGCTGTACAACACAGCTTCCCTGTAGAGTTTGGGGAGAAGAACCCCTCTGTAGAAAGCAGAGGAAGTAGTTGTGCCTCTAGCGGAATGTCTCCTGACCATATCTGGAAGAGGTTGCTTTGTTAACTCATAGCATAGATGGTAGAGACAATCTGGTGAGAAGGGGATTTCATTTTATCTCCATTTACAAATCAATAAAATATATACCGGTATGTACTTTCTCACACACTTCCTAGGGATCATCACCTGATAAAAATTGACAACTTTAAAACTGCCACACTTGCCTAAGATTGTATTGGCATCCATTCAATGTTACTAATGAATTTTATGAAACAATGAATTTTTAGAAAAGTGTTTCTCTCCACAGAAAAATAAAATACTAGAAAATTCTGTGGAAAATTTTCTGCCCACACCACTGGCTGCAACTGGGCTAATCCTGTGTTTTAGATAATACATCCAATGCAAGACAGAACAGCATGGTAACCCGTTGTCTGTATATGTAATATCTGGTAGCAACGTTGTCCAAGGCAGGCTGAAGAAATCAGTAGGTTGTTTATACTGGGAGCCTAAACCAGGGGTGGTCAATTTGTGGCCCTCCAGATGTTTTGGCCCACAACTCCCATCATCCCTTGCCAGCCAAAACACCTAGAGGGTCACAAGTTGCCCACCCTGTCCTAAACCATGGAAAGGGATTCTTCATAGAGCAGTAGTGTATGCGATAGGGTGATCCTGCTGCCAAGTTTTAAAAAAAAGAAGAACTATTCCAATCAGGATTGTAAGCATCACAGTGAATAAAAGTAGGATACCACTGGTCCGGTTCACACAACACGCCAGGCCTATCGGGGGTTGTTAAACAACCCTCGCATAATCCTACTACAAATCAAGGTTTATGTGAGGGTTGTTTAATCCTTAAATAATCCACAGTGGCCAGGTTCACACAACTCGGCAGCCCTCCTATCACCCCCATTGGGGGTCGCATACTCATTTGATGTCTACAGCCACAGGATAAATCAGGAGCTCATGCAGCCAAAGACTGTATACATCATGGAGAGTGAAAGAAGATGCATCTTAAATTGCTCCTTTGGAAAAGGAAGTCACAAATGTGGACATTTTAAGACATGCTGTAATCAGGGGATGGTGTTCTGGGTAGATTAAGAAGGTGTTTTACTCTACTGTACACCAGTTCAGGTGGTATCTTGTATATAGTTTCAGCATCATACCCTGAAATAGGAATGAAATTAGTGGTACTAGCAGAGGCAGGTAACAGATGACAAACTGAAGTATTTTGTTAATGCTGGCAAAACTGGCATGGTTTGAGTCACTAAAACTGGCAAAGGGGGTGCAGGCAGATATGCTAGGTTGTCCTCATGCTGCTTCTATTTCGGGTCCTGGAGAAAGCTAGCCTATCCAGATGGGCTTGAGATTCTTAATCTTTCGTTAGTTTAGAAACAAGTATTTTTTAGAGTGAGACTTCAGAAATCAATGCTGCATACAGAGTGTGCACTGGTAACCAAGCTTTCAGAAGCTAGTTTAGCACTGGGATCAGAAGCAGGCAGAGGAGTAGAGACACAGTTTAAGTATCACTATGTGACATCTCAGAAACCAAGAAGAGCAGTTTCTTTGCAGCTGGTTCTGTAACTTTCTGGTAGTGAGTGCAGCAGTCAGCCATATGCTCCTCTCCCAGAAAAATGAAACAATGGCTGTACGTATTTTCCCCTCCTTTTAAAGAGAACCACTGTGCTATAGGCATACACGAAAACTAAAAAGTAAAGACTTCCCAACAACAGGAAAGATATAAAACAAAGAACTCACTGAGGAAGAATTGCTGAGACAGAATTCCTATTATGCCACTCTTGCAGCAGTCAGATTGAGCAGAAAGGTGCTCTTCCCACCCCTCCAGGTATGCACACATGGCAAAACTTTTCTCCTGAAGTAGGGGGACATGAGTGACAGCTCCCTGGCTTGAGATACAGAAGTTCCTGGCACTTACTCTGCACAAGCACAGAAGCCATGAATACATGTAAAGCAGGGGTGGGCAACATGTGGCCCTCCACATATTTTGGCCTAAAACTCCCATCATTCCTCACCACTGTTGGCTAGGGCTATGGGGGTTGTAGGTCAAAACATCTGGAGGGCCAGAAGTTGCCCACCCATATATACAGGCCTGTGGCTTATGCTGGCTCAGCTGAGTGTGGAAAACTAAGCAGGGTCAAGTCTGGTTATTACTTGGATGGGAAACCCCTCCTCTAGTTTCCTGCATTGAGCAGGGGGTTGGACTCGATAGCCTTGTAGGCTTCTTCCAACTCTATGATCTATGAAATCTATATGTAGAGACCACAAAGAGAAACAAATGGACACAGCCAGTTTTCCAAAGATTGTGTTAGCCTTTTCGTATTCTGAGGCAAGAACAGCTAATTTCTGCTTTAATTAAAGCTGAAGGATCTTATTCCTGTTAACACCAAGACTGAGGTTCTTACAGACCTTAGAGCTAGACAGCCCTTTCTTACAAATGGTGCTTGAGGAGTAGTGTGAAGATGGTAATGAAATATACAAGAATAGAGGCAAATGAGAGTTAGAGAATGATAAACTCTTCAACTAAAAATTGGGCAGTGCGGGACGGACTATTGAAATGTGTTAGGAAAGGATCAGTGCTTCGTTTGTTTCCAAAGTTCAACACTAGTCAGCCTTTTTGAAGCTATAAACCTGTTTAAGGGCACTAAAGTCAGTTGTACAATTACAGCAATTTTAAACTGTCCCCACAGTCCATTATGGACAACACTTGTGGCAAGAAGCTGGTACAGGCCCACAAGAGGCTTGAAACCTTGACTGAGAACACTTTCCACACAGACACTGTTCCTCCATTTCAGAAAAACCTGAAGCAACTTTGTAGTGACAATTGTGTCATTTTCATAAATCTTTTAAAAATCCTCATAACCAGAAAAAGATTCTTGTATAACGAGGTACAAAAACTACAATTTGCCAGAACTCCGTGCAAAGGAAGCCACCATCACCATTAAAATGCTACAACTTTTGAACCTTCACAGGCAGGTGCCGTATACCCTGGAATGCCTCTCACTACACCTGCACTGCTAAATTGTCTTACATTTGCCTTAGCTGGAAGGAGGGTAAGGGAATTTATCTATGCTTAGACTTATAGTACACAAGAATGGCCAGGTTGTTCAAGAACTGTTGAAATTTCCAGGCTAGGTACACAAAAGTGCCAACATGCTCAGCTTTTACTCCAAAGCACCTTTCCAAAGCAACAGAAACTTACTGCAAACTTCAGACCTTGAAATTTGCAAAAGCTCTTCTCATGGTAAGGCAAATCCTCCTAAGCTGAACTCTATATGTATTTTCCCCTTCATTTAACACAATTGTTTTTTCAGATACACAAAATAGAACAAAAAGGATTTTACAAAGCAACTTTACAAAGAGAAGTATATGATCAGCCTACAGCCATATCAAGGCACCCACAATTTTGGTTTACACACAGATGAAGAATTCTGGGACCTAATAGATGAGATAGGGGGAAAAAATCTCATGTAGCTTACTTGTGAACTATATTAACTACCTACCTAACAAAAGAAAGTGCTTTAGATGAAGAATCTATTTTTTCTGGATCATGTAGGAAACGCTGGCTTTGCCCAAAATCCAAACTCCGATGTGACAATATGGGATGAATGTCCTCTTCCAGAGGATGATTCATTCTTCCAGCTTGTGGAGAAAGCTGAGCTTCTCCAGATTCACTGTCTTCCTGCCAAGATTTAAAAGCAGGAAACGGCTCTACAAAAAAAGAAATAGAAAACAAATGGCACTGGGATATTAGACCGTCACAAAGAAAAGCAAGTGTGCATCTAATACTGAGGCTTGTATCCTATAATAGTGTGCATTATAAACAAAATTAATTGTGAAATGCACTGGAAAGCTACATGTCAAAGCAAACAAAAAATAAATAGCCCAATACACTCAAAATACATATATAACAATCTAGTGGGTGTATACCACTTGTGCATTTTATTGGATAATCAACATGCATTACTTTATAAAGCTGTACAATTTTGCACACTAAATTATGTACAGTGTATATTTTGTTAAAGTTCTAGAACAAAGGCAGTGGATATGTTTAAACTACATGACCACAGATACCTTATGTAAAAAGCAATAGATGGCACACTGAAATAGTTCAAGTGCAGCATGAATTACATCGATCCATCTGGATAAAGATTTTAGATAATGAAGCGAACCTTTACAACTCTTAGAAAACAAAAAGAACCAATGTTTATGCTGCAGTACAGGGGTGGGCAGAACATCGATCTCCAGATGTTTGGGAGTTCAACTCCCAGAACTCCCTGCCAGCATGACCAATGGTCAGGCATACTGGGAGCTGCAGCCCAAAACACCTGGTAATCTACTTTCTGCCCACCCCTGCCGTAATACATAAAAAGTTCTGGCCTCCTCCATGTGTTTGTATATAGCAGGGGTGGAGAAAGTGTGGCCTCCAGATGTTGGTGAACTGCAACTCTCATCAGACCTAGCCAGCACAGCCAATGGTGAGAGATGGTGGGAGGGAGTTCCAGTTGAACAACATCTGGAGGGCCACATGTTCCCCATCCTTGATACAAAGGAATAGCTCACTCTAGACTGATGCTGAAGGAGCATAATTCTTTTCAAAGAAATTAAGAACTAAACAAAATTCCAAATCAGCAGTAAAAAAACCAATTTGTTCAAATTCATGTTTCATAAAATAATTTTGGATTGTTCTAAAAACACTGAAAGGTTAAGTAAAGGATTCCAAGAAAGAAAATTCTTGTTGATATCCCTTAAAATGCATATACATTAGGGGCCTTTAATCAGTCTGTTTAGCTGCAATCAGGATAAATAGGGCCATATAGTTAATATATTTTAATTTCCAGTACAAATCTTATATTTAAAAGCTAAGCTCAAAGTATACAGAATGACAACACAACAAACATTGATTGACCCACTTATACCTGCTTCCCACCGAATACAAAAATGCCTTTGAGGAATCACTTGCTTAAAGTACACAATGTTGGGTTTAAACAGACAGACAAGCAAGTTCCCATGGTGTGAACTGTGAACATATGAAGCTGCTCTACACAGAATCAGATCATTAGTCCATCTAACAGAGTACTGTCTGCTCTGACTTGCAGAAACTCTCCAAGGTCTCAGGCATAAGTCTTTCCCAGCCCCACTTGGGTGGGATCCTTTAACTGGACATGCCCGGATTTGAACCTGGAACCTTCTGGATGCAAAGTATATGCACTACCAGTAAGTTATGGCCCTTCAGAAGGCAGCAGGTAAAGGGGTAATTTGAAAGCGACCATAAACCATGAAAAAGGCAGATAACTAAATGTATGGCAAACCATACTTACCCTCCCCATCTCTCTGAAGATGCATTGTTTTGAAATCAATGAGGGGAAAAGTGATAGGGCATGGCGCTAATAAATGAAAAAATGGCAAAAAATACTGAAGTGAACACATCGCAGTTAGAACAAACCATACATAACACTTAGGAAGTACAGCACCACAAGGAAAGTCTTCCAATTGACTCTGGACCAGCTGTGAGTACTCAATCCCCAATGATGTAGGGTAGCTGAAACATGCTCAACACGTCAGTATTAGGCCCATTATTAATTAAAAGGCTTTCCAGAAGTGTTGGATCAGAGGTTACAAACAAAAAAGCCACATGCTTTTCCATGTTTTAGCAGAACACGTTTTAAACAAAAGAGGCTTTACACGTAAGACAGATTTTGCTCATATTTGTTTAAAGGTAATAGCAATCCAAAATGCGGGGAAACTTCATAGCACTAAGGATTAAATTATTTGTGTATCCAACACATGCATATGTTTGAATTAGAATGATAAGCATTAATATAAATATTGGTTGAAGCAGATTTCTGATCCCAAGACACTAAATAAGCCTGGCTCTGCAAATCAGTGGACTAGATCTGAATCCCACAAGCATATACTGTATAGGAAATCCAACTTGACTAACATAAAAAGCTTAGCATACCAGAATTCAAATTGATTTCAACAAGACAAAAGAGAATAAGCAGATCTAGTCCAGGATCCAAAGGGCCATACACAACCTTCCAAGAGCACATGGGAACTTTCAGCCCCTCCCAATAGCAGTCCCTAATACATAGGGCCAGTGTGGCGTAGTGGTGAGAGTGTTGGTTTGGGATTCGGGAGATCCGGGTTCTAGTCCCCGCTCTGCCATGAAACTCACTGGGTGACTTTGGGCCAGTCACTGACTCTCAGCCTAACCTACCTCACAGGGTTGTTGTGAGGATAAAATGGAGAAGAGGAGGATTATGTAAGCCGCCTTGGGTTCCTTGCAGGAAAAAAGGCGGTGTATAAATATAATAAATAAATAAATAAATACACCCCTGCAACCCCCAAGGTCAGGGAATCTTCTGGAACAGCAGTCCACTAGGTACCAGAAGAGAAAAAAATAGAATTGCTCCCACAAACCCACTGTACCTCTCTGGATTCTGGTCCTAGAGTATAGCAGCAAACAGAGCAAGAGGCCTTACTTGTCATAGCCTTTTCTCTACAGCCAACATTCCTATCTAAACAGCCAATGTTTTTTTAAAGTAAATATATGGGCACAAGTTACATCTCTTATCCCTGGGCTCAGAAGAAATTTAGAATAGAAGCTATTACCTATTTGAGAATTGAATACAAATCAACGTTATTACTGGTGCTTCAGACACTGGCTCAGCTTCATGGATTTGGTGCTACAAGTAAGGCTCAAGTTCATGTGCTCCTTGGGCGCTGTTTTTTTATTTTTTATTCTGTAATTGTTATGTTTTAATTATATTTTAATGTATTGTTTTAATCAATTTTTATTGTGCTTGTAAGCCGACTTCAGTGTCATTTTTTGGTAGAAAGGCGGGGTACAAATCAAATAAATAAAAATAAATCCTTCCCTCAAGCTCAAAGCAATTACTTCCTGGTTTTCGGCAAATGGAACATTAGATACTTATCATGAAAGTGCATTCTGGGTTGGTGGGATGG
The DNA here is from genome assembly GCA_021292165.1 of Shinisaurus crocodilurus. Lineage (NCBI taxonomy): Eukaryota > Metazoa > Chordata > Lepidosauria > Squamata > Shinisauridae > Shinisaurus > Shinisaurus crocodilurus. The sequence goes on from CM037881.1 coordinate 104,949,446, forward strand.
AAGCATCCAAGTACTGAATTATCTCCTCCTCCCACCAACCATAGAACTCACCAGATAGTTGCATTCATTTTGCAAAGCAACAGTATGGAAACCTCTAATTGTACCATATATAGAAGTTCCAAAAAGATAACTCACTTACAAATACTGAAAGCCATACAATTTTGTATAGGAATAATAGTAGGATCTGACCACTTTCTATGGGCTTCAGCAAACATTGGTTTTTCTTTTATATTTTAGGATAAATGGCGACTGCTTCCTTTGCATGATAAATTGAAAGTCTCAAGCCCCCCAAAATATATCTCTAATTGTTCTAGCCATTTTCCCTTCACACATTTCAAAGAACTCTCTACTAGCCCATATCTCAAAGTGCTATGAGATAAACCAAAATTAAGGATAAACAAAAGCCAACTTCTGACGGGCATGTATTTGAATCTTCAGAATTATTCACTTCTTCAAAAGTACCAAGGGACTCAGAATTACCTTCCCATTTGTCACCACCATTCACATTCTTGAGATCCAGATATGGTACAGGAACACACAATGTTGCTTCAGGAGCATTGTTATTTCTGTTTTTCAGTTCTTCTGATGCAGTTTTGACATTTGGATCACAAACCTTGCTAACAAAGCCCTGTAAATAAGTAGCAAAGTTATCTTAATCACTGCATTGTAGTCAACAACTTTCAGTCCACAGCATACTTTTTACTCTGCATTTTACCCTATCTATAAAGTTAATGTGGACTACAAGCAAATATTAAGCCAAAAATCCACATAAATGTGTTTCTTCGCTGGAACTCTACACACAGAGGCAAATACAACCATCACACAAAATTAAAAACTTATGGAAACAGAGGAAATACACATACTCTTTTAAGTGAAGATGCAAATATAAACATGCATGTACATTTACAATTTGGGCCTAGGTTTACAAGGAAAAGTAAACTGCAAATTCTCACCAGAATCACGTGGGATGTCAATTTGTCGCCGTCATCAAATGATGTAAAATCTTGCCTATAAACAGAGTCTTATTATTGTTTGAGCAGATTATTACTTCAAAGTATCTGTGAAGACAATTTATTCTTTTATACCACACATAAAGGCTCGACTCAGATATCACACAAACCATGGTTTAGACCAATCATAATTTAGACAGCAAAGCACAGCTTAAGCTTTCAAACAATCAAGCAAACCATTTATGAGAGCTGCTTGTCTGCTTTCATTTCGCAACTCTGGTTGCAGCCACCTCTAATGGTGTAACTGCAACAGTCATAACCATGGTTTGTCACTTCAGACTTCATGTCAAACCAAAGTTAGCAAAAAACATGATTTGCAAATACACTTAAAATAATGGTTTAGGATTCTGTTTTGTCAGCTGATTGCAAACCACTGTTTGTCAATCCTGACATCATGCCAAATAACAGTTAAATTTCCTTAACTATGATTTATCTGAAGTGAGCCAGAATGTATAGCAGGAATTTGGCTAGCTTACACACTTGGGTTCAGAGGAATTTAAATATACCATAAACAAAATCTTCTGATACCCCTATTCTTGTATTTCAAATTATTAAAGGGGTAGGTTGCTGGGTCAGATAATAGATTTTATATTAAATTATTATTTTCTAGCTTGGCTTCTCCTTTTCCTTACTCCAATATAGCAACAAGAAATCACAAAAGTCCTGATTATTTTAAAGCAACCCACCTCCATCCATCCTGTAAGACAAAATAAGGGTGACAATAATATCAACTCTGCTTTTAAAAGCTCATGTCTTCCAACTCTACCCTTGCACAAAATAGCTGCCCATTTCTCCATCCTTCTGAAAATAAATAGAAGTTCATATCCCAGGGAAACCAAATTCTGGAGGATGACTTTCAAAAAATATTTTCTCTGCAGAAATTCCTTGATATTCATAAACCCTGAGGTTATGAACAAAAATTATCATGGTCCTTTGCCTTCCAAATACTCATATGTACTGAAATACATACTTCTCTCCGGCAGACTCCTTAGCTTCTTCTCCTCCATCACATGGCTTCAACAATATGCCTGCTGCCTATTGAAGAAAACACAGACTTTAGCATGATACCTCAAAGACAGATACATCCACCATTGTTTTTTATTTTATATGTGGCTCTAAATCAACCAAAATCAGTTACTATATTCAAAGTAGTTCAGTCACTTTAGCTTTATACAAACATGGCCAAAAACACAACATATCAAAGAAAGTAACATAGCACATAATACACTTTTCATTTTTAGCCCATTTCTAAGCTTCTGGGGAACAGATTTTTGAAATTTGGCCACTGAAACTTGCTAGATGTAGATCAAACTTGAGGCCTGAAACTCTGAACAAAATAACAACAAGCATGTTAAGGACTTGTCCTCAGCTTATGTAAAATGAATCATCCATTGGACTCTCTAAAAGGTACTATTAATCCTTGTTACTAAATAAAGCAGCAATATGGATCCAATGAGATGCCAAGCTGCTGGCAGCATGCACTCATATTATCTAAAGCAATAACAAGCACATACAAACACATTTTGCTCATCTGTTAAACTCTAGTACAACATCAGATCATTCTAGTTCTGAAACTGCCAGTTTTAACTCTTAGAACCCACAAATAGCCATGAAGCACTGGGGAGGTGGGGGGAGCTAGAACTGCTAGTAGTCCCTACCAAAAACTACCACCCCTTGCCCAACCCCTGTTGATGGCTTGAGAAAGGTGATAAAGGAATAAGTAAAGCTGGCTACCAAATTCAGTCCCAGACAGCCGTCTAGATTCTGAATATAGCCTACCCTCTGCACCCATCAGATCCTCCAAGGGAGTTGAGTGAGCTTCAGGTAGTTTAAAGACTACAGCCTAATATTCAACTGATCTTTTCCCTTTTGACCCATGCATCCCTCCCACCCACTGCCTTGCTCTATTGGCTCCCTTGTGACAATATCTAGACTGTAAGCCCCTTGAGCAGAGACCTGTCCTCTCATTGTTTGTAAAGCACCATGTACATGGATGGCACAACAACCAGCAGAATGTGCTGCCCCTTATTTAAGATTATGGGTCCTGTAGTACCATGTCTTATAGCATAGGAACCTAGTGACAGCTAAGGGCCTACATATTGCACTACCAGCTTTATATTGCAGCTGGTAGTTGCATGCATACAAACATTCACAAATCTCCCAGAGACATAGAGTGCAGATGGAGTGCATGGAACACTTTCCCATGTGGTCTCAGAATGTGAGTGAGGAAGTCCCAAAAGAGGCTACAGAGCCTAAGTGCTGGAAAATGCCCCCCCCTTTCTTCAATTTCCCCAAATATGGATTTTTTAAATTTAGCTTACCATACAGGTTTTAAAATAATACTTTTTAATGTGTTGTATTATTGGTTTTTATCATTGGGGTTTGTTTGTTTTTGTGTTGGTTTGTTTGTTTTTTGTTGGGGGTTTTTTTTTTTCTTTTACTATGTATGTCACCCTGAGTGCTTTGGCTATAGGGTGACTCATAAATTGAAAATAATAATAATAATAATAATAATAATAATAATAATAATACCACCACCACCACCACCACCACTACTACTACTACTAGGATTCTCAATGCCATTTATTTATTATTATTACATTTATATCCCGCCTTTTTCCCCCACTTGCAAGGAACCTAAGGAGGCCTACACAATTCTCCTCCTCTCCATTTTATACTCACAATAACCCTGTGAGGTAGATTAAGCTGAGAGTTAGCGACTGCCCCAAAGTCACTCAATGAGCTTCATGGCTAAGTGGGGACTAGAACCCGGATCTCCTGAGTCCAAGTCCAACACTCTAACCACTGCACCACACCAACTCTCATTCACATGCCAAAAAAAAATGACAGACCCACTTTTTCTAATTGAAGGAGTGATTGCTTGCACAATCTCACTCATTTATCCACCATTTAAAGTTAAACTATGTGAATCATAATAAGGAACATAACAGATGAGCCTAATATACATATGAAAGTGCGATCCAGGTAATTTGGTGGTTTGTTTGTGGAGGTGAATATTCTGTTCAGGTGGCATAACATTTGAAATCTTTGGCTTTTGACACAGGAGCCCTCTTCACAAAAAATGCTCACATACTGAATGAATGTGTAAGCGGGGCCACGTCAACTAGCCTTGCCCCCAGTGTTACGTATGTTAACTGGCTCCATCGCCTAGTGTCCACACATTCAGCTGTATGCGCAAGGTTTCCCTACTGCAGATATGTATGCTGAATGCATAGAAGACAGGGAGGAGAGCAAAGTGCTGTGTGCAACATTAGGGGCACGTCTAGTCAGCACGGCCCTGCTCACACGCTCACCTGGTCCACACGTGATGACAACCCATGGGTTGTTTCAGCCATGGGTTGTCAGGGCTGAGCAGGAGTGAGCATGCTGCCTCCTGCACACTCGTTGCTTCCACTTTCAATTAACAACCCAGAAATGCTCCCTTCATAGGTTGTTATTGTGATGCCCAAACCCAGAAACTGAGTTATTTAGGGATTAAACAGCCCAAAGCTAACCTATGGTTTGTGGTTGGCTTTTCATTTGCCACAGATTCCACCACCTTCCGCACATAACACCAAGGAACAAACGAACACGTAAAAGAGTTGAGCAGCTTGTTTCAATTCATTCCAACTTCTACTCTATGAAGTTCCTATTAAATTTCATAATCAGCGACTATCGATATTTCAGGTACCAATTCTAATGAGAGAAATAAACTTAACTAATTTTACTGTATTTTAGGTTAGATTGCCTCAAGAACTTCAGTTAGAAGGCAGGAAAGAAATAATATTCAAACAACAAAACAAAACAAAATAGTTTACTGAAATTAGGCCACCTGATTTGTATAGCCAGATATGATTTGTATGGTGGTGTGTGTGTGTGTGCGCTGAACTAGACATTTACTCACATATATTTCAGGTACAGATGTGTACCAACCACACGATTTGGTTGAGAGCCCAATTTGGAAAACAGCCCAATTCACCTCAGACCTATTTGGAGGTCACCCTATTCAGTAAGGGGGCAAATCCGAATCTCAATTCAGAAATTGGAAGCTTCATCCCTCCCACTGACAAGCACTGGAAATCAACAAATGACTATACTTTTTTTTGCTCTTTGACAGAATTGGATGAAAGTTTCAGGCATAGTAGTTCCGGGTAAGGGAGTGAAATCTTCCAAATTTCAGACAAATAGGAGGCAGGATTGGATGAAATTTGCAAGCGTAATTATCCATGCTAAGGGGATCAGGCCTGCCAAATGCAGATGAATAGGTGAAGTGGTTTCTGTGAAAGAGCAACCTTTTCAGTTTTGGGGTTTCCAAAACGGGATGTGTTTATCCCCTATGTTCTTTGTGGACATTTTTTATGAATCATCCAGCATAGAGGTGGCCCATTTTAAGAAACATGCACAAGTTCAGAATAGGTGCAGTAGTTTTTTTGCAAGGGGAGTTTTCAAAATTGGGGGTGGTGGTGATTCATTTCCCCTTCCCTCTCAGTGGTTTTTTTTTAGGAGGTGGGCAATTTGTATGAAATGCCATACATCATAGACGTGTCCTTAAGCAAGATACCTGCAAAATTTCAGGATAGGTACAGGAGATAAGGGGTTATGATGAATCAAGAAACAGTTAAATCCCCTTTTATCTTCTGCTTAATTGGTACCAGTGACAGAAAGTGCAATAGGACGGTGGTGGATGATGAATGTGAGCTTACAGTGGCAGAGACAGAGGGACTTGAACTTGCAGCATTTTTCAAGCAAGCACCCACTGCTACCCCTTCCCAGGTTCCACAAACTCCACTAAAGCATTTAACGTTCCTGCTCCTGGGAGACAGAACAAGCAAAGAGCACTGAACAGTGAAACAGTTCTGCGATATACTTCAACAACTCTGCCCCAAAGCACTGGGGTTGGAGAGCCCTGGTAAAACCATCCACTGTGATTAGAAGCTAGAGCTGTCAGTCACAAAACTACATCCCCCTCTCCCCACCATGGTGCTTTCCTTATATGGAAAGCTTGGGGAGAAATGTATGAATTTTTGCAGACACCCTGTCTCCCTCCAAATCAATAAAAAAAGCTTCAGACTCCTCTGCCTGCTTCAGAGGGACCCCACTTCAATTCAGAAATGTCCAAAATCTTTCTGAATCAACCTGATTTGATCCAGGATTCAGCCAAATCTGAAGCACATCCCTAATTTGGAGCTGATAAATACCACCAGAAGCAGCGGCCTCCACTGTCCCTAGGCTCAGTATAACATTTTTATACCGTCTTATTTGCTCAAAAGCCATCAAGGCAGTGCACAGCAATTTAAAATAATAAAACCTTAAAACAATAAGAACAGTAAAACATTTAGACTACAACATTTAAAAGGCTACAGTAATACCTTGGATTGCAAGTAACTTGGTCTGAGAGCGTTTTGCAAGACAAGCAAATTTTTTAAATAAATTTTGACTTGATAAACAAGCGACGTCTTGCAATACAAGTGTAGGGATGTAACCGCTCGCCTCGAGCTGGCGTAGCGGGCCAAAATCGGCCCCGCTCATGCCCGCCAGAGACTCGCTTTGATATAAGAGTGTTTTGGATTACAAGCACGGTTCCGGAACGAATTATGCTTGCAATCCAAGGTATTACTGTAGATTAAAAAGATGCATCTTCACACCGTTTCAAAAACCCAAGAGACTGGGGGGGGCACTCTTCATTCTTGGGGGAACGCATTTCACAGCTTGGGGGAGCGCATTTCACAGCTTGGGAGCAACACAGGAGAAAGCCCTTTCATGTTTGCCCAACAAATGCGCCTCTGCAGGTAATGGTGCTGTCAAAAGGGTCTCTCCTGCAGATCTAAATACCTGGGCAGGTTCATAATGAGATAGCTAGACCTTTAGATAGCCAGGTCCTAAACCATTTAGGGCTTGAAAGGTGAAAACCAACACCTTGAATTGAGCACAGAAAGCAATTGGCAACCAGTGCAGATCTTTCAAGACAGGTGTAATATGGTCCCAATATCATGCACCACTTAGCAGCCTAACTGCTGCATTTTGCATCAACTGTGGCTCCCAGACACTCTTCAAGGGTAGCAATAGTCTAAATGTGATGTAAGTAAGGTATGGATAACTGTTACCAAGTCAGGAACCTGGCACACCAGGTGTACTTGTGCAAACACTCCTTTCCACCACCATCACCTAAAGATACAGGGACAGTGTACGATTAAGGAGCACTCCCAAGCAAAGAACCCGATCCTTCAGGGAGAGTGCAACTCCTTCCAGAACACGTTGAGCCTCAATCCATGAGCTTTCTACTGACCACCACCACCACCATGTCTGGGTTTAATCTCAGCTTGTTCACCCTCATCTAGTCCATTATCGAATCCAGGCAACATCCACAGTTTTTTATTGCTTCCTTGGTGTTAGACAACAAAGCAATAGAGCTGGGTGTCATCAGTATATTGGTGGCACCTAACTCCAAAGCTCCAAATGACCTCTCCCAGCAGTTTCATATAAATCTCAGGGGTGCAGAACCGAATTTGCCACCCAAGGCCTTTTTGGCATCCCCCTAAGCCCTCTAGCCATTACTGTGAAAATCACCATCACCAAAAAAAAACACAGTGTGAACCACAGCAGTAAGAAAGTGATTGACCAGAATTGTTGCTTTACGGCTGCAACTGGGGTGGTAATGCAGCAATCAGGTCAGGGTCACTGGAGTGGGGAGGAGGCTTCCCCAGCAAATCCAAAGCAGTCCACATTGCTGCTTTACCGCCACTAATGGTAGCAGTAAAGTAGGGTTGCTGGGGCAGGGAGGAGGCTACCTCCTTCTTCCCCCAAGGCAGCCGGGATTGCTGCTTCCCCATTGCTAGTGGTGACATGATAGTAGCAATGCCCAAGGGGTTGCTAGGGTAGCCTTCCTCCACCACACAGCAACCCAAAGTAGACGGCACTGCTTCCATGTTGCTAGTGGTGGCACAAAAGCAGTGATGCTTATGGGGGTCACTGGTGGGAGAGGCTTTACAAAGATGTGGCCCTCGGGGCCAAAACAGTTATGCACCACTAATATAAATGTTAAACAACATGGGGCACAAGACAGAACCCTGTTGGACAGCATAGGCCAACAGCCATTGAGTCAAACAGTAATTCCCCAACACTACCTTCTGGACCCAATCTGACTAAAAGGACAGAAGCCACTGCAAAACATGACCTCCAAGGTCCAGACCTGCCAGAAGGATACCATGGTTGATGCTAGCAAAAGCCACCGAGAAGCCCAGGAGAATTAATACGGTCACTCTCCCCTCATCCAGTTCCTGGCATACTGCATAGGTCATCCACCAAGGTGACCAAAACAATCTCAGTCCTATATCCTGTCTAAAAGATCGACTGAAATGGTGCTTTGTCCTTCCCTCCTGCCTATGTCCAAGGAACTCTGGAACTGGTGGCAAATCCTAGCTTAACTGCCCAAGCACACGTTCAGATGTATTTGAACTTCTGCTGCCATTCTGGGTATTGAGACATTATTAGATAAACTACCCTCTGCTGCCATTTTGTGGCCTGTGTGGATAGTGCCTTCATTCTGAGTGGTGGGAAGACTAAGACGATTGTTCAGATCGGTTGGCGTAGTGGTTAGAGTGTTGGACCGGGACTCGGGAGATTCCGGTTCTAGTCCCTGCTCGGCCATGAAACTCACTGGGTGACTTTGGTCCAGTCACTGACTCTGTCTAACCTACCTCACAGGGTTGTTGTGAGGATAAAATGGAGACGAGGAAGAGGATTATGTAAGCCGCCTTGGGTTCCTTGCAGGAAAAAAGGCGGGGTATGAATATAATAAATAAATAAATAAATATTCAAGACATCTAGCCTGAGTACCCTCTCCTAGCCATGAGTGGCAACCACACAGAGATAAGACTTCTTTCTCATCCAACTCAATAAACATTAGCTCCTGAAGTCTCCATGGCCAAATAAAGCAAGAAAGACAGGCATCTTGGCCTTACAAATCTTACATTCCTCCACCTTTTGTCTTTAGGAATTGCCTTGTGGTGCTTCACTGACAGAGCCAGAGACCTGGTTTGCACAGCACGACAACCCATGGTGAGTTGTCAGCCTCATTTGGGGGTTGCTGTGAAGTCCAAACCCAGCACAGTCACTTCAGCATGGTTGTTAACCAAACACATGCCACCTTGAGAACCCATGGCTTGTTGCTGGGTTGCTGCGCATTAATTAATGTGCATTAGTGCTAATGCGCACATTAGTTAATGCAAATTTGCACAAGTCTCTCCAAAAAAAATTTTTTAAGTTTAAAATGCACTGATCCCCCCCCCCCAATCTGCATTTTCACACTTTAACCTATGGGAGGGGAATGTGTGTGGCTTCCCCCCCCCCCATAAATAAATAAATATGGTTGATCGCTGCTCAATTTGCACAGTTCTCCCATTCCGCAGAGCGAGAAGCAATCGCAAATACGAACTGGGATCAGGCATGCAAGTTAAAAATGCGAATTAGTAGAATGAAATTGTCTGGACTTCCCTAGTTTTACGGTTAGAAAAGTCCTTACACATAGCAACTGGACAGGGGGAGGTGGCGGAAAAATTTCCATCTGGAGCCAGAAAAGGCAAAACACATCCAGAACACACAAAGGAACAAAAATAAAAAGGTTGCTGCAAAGTTGTGCAACAAAGGCCACTGGGATATGTGCTGGGAGCGGGCAGGAGGACCAAGGGGGAAAACAGACCATGGCTAAACTGAGGAGCACCTAATTGTCTGATGGAAGCAGCTTCGGTTACCAATCAACTGAACAAGCCACTGCGGTTTGTTTTCAGGGTGGCTTGCTGTGATGTGCAAACTGGTCCAGAGTAGGAGGAGAAAGAAAAAATGAAAGGAAAAAGTTGAAGAGAATAATGGCCAAGGTAGATTTTTTTCCTGGAGAGAGAAAATATTGTCTGACTACTGAGTTAGGCAGGGAAAGAACTGAGAGGCATTTTTTCTAAGGAGGCAAGTCTTAAAACTTCATTAGCATACTAATAGGAGTACAGTCATGCCTTGGATTGAGAGCATAATTCGTTCCGGAAACATGCTTGTAATCTAAAACACTCTTATATCAAAACAAAATCCCCCCAAAAAAATTTGTACAGAGATTTTTAATTTAAGCCATACTACAGTACTTGTATTGCAAGACGTCGCTTGTATATCAAGTAAAAAAAAAATTAAATAAATATTTAAAAATTTGCTTGTCTTGCAAAACGCTCTCAAACCAAGTTACTTGCAATCCAAGGCATTACTGTAAAACCTGACCTGGAGACTCTCCTACGCCAACAGAGAAGAAGAGGGTTGGTTTTGTTTTTTTTAACAGTATCATGTCTGGATCACTAACAGCACAATCCTATTTTATGCTGAAGTCCCAACTGTGTTCCAACTAGACATGCTTACACAGTTGCACCCAAATATTTTCAGACTACAGTCAGAGGAAATAGCACGAACATGCACCAAGCATACCTCTGTACTACTCTTACCTGATAAATTTCTTTTTCGTCAGACACAGGCTGTACAACTTCATTGTCTAAATTAGTGCAATCCACAGTTTCAGAGCAGTCTCCAAGATTCTCACCATCTTTAGTAACATTCTTTTCAGTATCATCCCTAATGAAACAAGACATCAAAAATCCCACTTGTCTATGTGCTGCAATTACTGGAAGTTAAGAATGTTAAGCATTAAAGGGTTTTGGGCAATGACGGCATCTTGGGATGAATGAGTGAAATTAGTTTTATAAAAGTCAGACTGACTGCATTCAGAAAAGATACTTAACGGACATTGGTAATCCCAAATTGTTTGCTATAGCTCAACTCTATAAATGTTAACAGTTATAGCTATACCTTTAGGGAAGATGTGTATTACTCCTACATACTATGTACATCCATAGGCCACAAGATAGTGGTATGGCCACCAGGGGCTGCTATTCACATAATAAACAAAGACATCCAGCTAGTAAGTCGTTTGGACCAACAGTGGCAGTACCAGAAAGTTATGGTCGTTAGCTAAGTGGCACCAGTATCTTTATTAAGTATTCACATAACCCTCTAAAACAGCATGCACAGGTTGCCATAAATAAGCCTGCTGCCCTCCCCCCTCTCTCAGGAGAGATGGAATTTCACTTTGACCCCACCTCCAAGAGGAGTGGATTACCATCAGGCAGTAAGTAAATGGACTGTCTGCATACCTTCCAGCAAAGCCATGGATTTCAGATCATTAGCAAGTTTGAATCTCCATATCACTACCCAATCTTTTTCCAGACATGGAATACACCACAGGCGACAGAAGTCTACCGGTTATAATACTAACTTGATTGGTCTAGAACACAGGCATCACAAGCTGTCTCTTGGCAAAAAGGACCATCACTTCCCCAATAGGTAAATTACCACCTGCCATAAAGTTGGGCAGCATCCATTTGGCATTTTTTATTCGTTCTTCAAGAAGGTCTTCAGTTGAAGGAAAAAGTGCATGAATAAGGTACCAGGGGTGTGTGAGACCCCATAGGAGATATATATTGAAGGCAATCATAGACCCCCAGGTACCGCTATATCATTTATATGGATTATAAATAATAGGCAATAAAATTTCCTATTGTTACAGTAAACTGGAATAAATACATCTTGTTATTCTAAACAATTATTTAATTCAGGTCTAGCAGATTACGAATAACAGCTTAGTAAAGTACTTTTAAAGCAATTCACCACTTTTTGCAATTAAAAAGGCAATCTTATAAAATAAAATCTTACTGGTTGTTAGATCCTTCTTCATCCCCCTCAATATTCGCATCATGGCACACCATTCGGTGTTGTAAATTCTTGAGATCTTGATCTATGCTGCTCTGCAGATCAAAGAGATGTTGTTCTACAGCTGCTCTAATTGTTCTTTCCAAAATGCTTTGGAAAAAAAGAGGTTATTTTTATTAATAATCTAATTTCTCAGCATGGGGCATAATCTCATTTCCCAATTTTCTACCTAGCAAGCTGAGGGTATTCATGCAAAAAATAAGCAAGCAGACTTGAAAACTAGAGTGCTCAACAGACATACATGTCTGTTTATTTAAACTGCAGTGATTTAACTTTTGCTAGCCAACGCAAATAACTTGCTTGGGCAAGCAACACATAGATAACTTTCAAATAATAATTCCATAATGTATTCTCAACAGATTATTTATTAGACTGGCAAAGTATTTACCACCATCATTTTCTAGTGGCATTTGGGTATCTAACTCACGTGAAGATTCCACTCTACTAGACATTTTTAAGAGAGACTGCAGGAAGAATGGACACTGTAACGCATAACACTAAATTTCATATATACTAGATGTATAGCATGTTTCGAGTTTTCTGCTAGGCAGGGTTTCCTAGAATGCTTAGGAACCTGCTTAAGATTGAACTCCAGGTTTTTATTCTTCTATGGTACTATGTTCCAGGCCTTCTCTAATAGCCTGTTTAGGTTCCTTAACGCAAATGACGATGGAATGGAAATCATTGACCAGGTTGGCATAATCGCCACGGCTCATCGTGCGTTATTGAAGTCACAATGAGAGCTGCAGCACCCATGGGTCCCATCTTCAATATTCAAGCCATGGCCAAGGCTTGTCATCTGGACAAGCCTTGGCCTGAGGATCCTTATGCCTGAGGATCATGGGTTTTGCAAGGGTTAAACAACCCTCACAGAACGCATGGCCTGCTTTAGGGTTATGTGAGGGTTGTTTAACCCTCATATAACCCACGGTCCACAGGTTCGGACAACATGACAAGCCACGACTTAAATATTCAAAATGTCTTCCCACATGCACTGCAACCCATGGTAGCTTAAATACGCCATGGTGGGCTATTTGTGCGAACCGGCCCAATGTTATAAAATGGAAGTCATTTTTAATATGGGTATATGCCTACTTCTAAATAACTTGTACTTGTTTTTCTTACATTCTGTCAATTATATCCAAGACATTATACTGATATTTGAAAGATCATTAATGTAGACCCAATATATCCAAAATAGGTTTGTCTTTGCAAACTATTGCCTATCATCCACAAACCACCTTGCCACTGGCTGAGCTGCTGTGATGTCATGAAATCTTCTGACTGTTCAGAGTAACAGTAGCAGCAACAAAACACTGACAAGCAGTGCAGTTTGTGGGGAAGTGAATGGTCAATTAGGTAAGAGGAAATCTTTTAATAGGGTACACAGAATGTCAAGGCTGGCAAGCGCTTTGCAGGAAAGACCAAAAAGAGGCAGGACTGCTGGGAAGTTACGTCAGAAGCAGACCCATGGCAGTGTGTCTGAAGTCAGAAAAAGTAGCAACCATGCTGATAATTAGGGAAATAAACACAGTATTTTGGCACACACAGACTTGAGGAGGTGCAAAAGAGGCATAGATTAAGAGGAATGGAAGGTCAAAGGAAAAACACAAAATCTAGGATGTGTGCTCTTAGAAAAAGGATGTGTGTTCTTAATTAAGGAAGTAATAGGTTTATTTATTTATTATATCTATTATATTTATACCCCGCCTTTTTTCCTGAAAGGAACCCAAGGCGGCTTACATAATCCTCCTCTCCATTTTACCCTCACAACAACCCTGTGAGGTAGGTTAGGCTGAGAGTCAGTGACTGGCCCAAAGTCACCCAGTGAGTTTCATGGCCGAGCGGGGATTTGGACCCGGATCTCCCGAGTCCAAGTCCAACACTCTAACCACTACGCCACACTGGCTCTGTCAAGAGGATCACGAAGTGTGGGTTGGGGACAGGGGCTAAATTTCACATACAAGTCCTAACTAGCCATTCCATTGTTAACTGCAGATTTCTAGCCATATTGAAATCAGCCAGTGTTTATCCTCCCAACGTTCAAACAATGCAAAGCTTCCATAACAGAATACAGTGCAGTCATGAATACTTTCTATTCCTATAGGGAATTTATACTTACTCTGCAGAGGCTGGCAAGATGCTTAAGGGGGAGAGATGAGCACTGCAATGAAAGAGAAATAATGGTTTCCCTTTGCCACACAGAATTTCAGCATCAAACAGGTGGTCTGGATAAAACCTAATGGGCATTTTTTTACAATCGTACATATCTCCAGCTTAAAGAGATCAATACAAGTATAACAGTTTGCAACCATACCACTTGAACTAAACTCCAAATTGCCAAAAGCCCAAGCAGGAACCATGCCTGACAATATCTTAATGAGGAATTCCTAGACCTTGTAGCAATCTCATTCTTCTGAATCAGTGCCTGGGTACAATCCAGATAAGACAGAGGTAATCTTAGTGGGTGGTTCTGCTGCTGGCTAAGTGATTATCAACCCTGTTCTAGAGGGGGTTGCACTCCTGCTAAAGGATCAGGTTAGTAGTTTGGAGGAGGTCTTAGATCAAACATTGTCACTAGAGGCACAAGTGGACTGGTGGCATGGAGCACCTTTTATCAGCTTAGGCTAATATACCAACTACACCTTTATCTGGACAAAGATAGCCTAGTTACAGTTATCCATGCTCTGGTAACCTCTCATCTGGAGTACTGCAGTGCATTAAATATGGGTCTGCCTTTGAAAACGGTCCAGAAACTTCAGCTGGTCCAAAATAGGGCAGCGAGATTGTTAATGGGAACTGGCCAATGTGATCATATTATGCCAGTACTTTTCCATCTGCACTGGCTGCCAGTCAATTTCCAAGCCCAATTCAAAGGGCTGGTATTAACATTCAAAGCCCTAAATGGCTTGGGAAGCTGAAAGGTAAGTCTCCTCTCATATAGACGGAGGAGACTTACACGGTCCTTCTTTGGAAGCCCTCGTCAAATGGTAAGGTGGGTGGCTGGCTACTAAGAAAGGGCCTTTTCTGTTATGGCACCCTGGTTGTGGAATGAGCTCCCCAGAGACGCTCACCTGGTGCCTATGTTGTGGTCTTTTCAGCGCCAGTTGAAGACCTTCTTATTTTCCCAGGCATTTTAGTCTTTCAGTTTCTGTTGTTTTAAAACTGTTACTGTAATTTTTGGACTGCTGCTAGGATTTATTTTTATTGCATACTGTAATTTTAAACTTTCATATTATATTTTATCGTGTTGTATTTATGGTTTTAATTGTTGTGAACCACCCAGAGAGCTTTGACTACTGGGTGGCAAACAAATGGAATAAACAAACAAACAAACAAACAAACAGTAAAGTATGAAATGGTTTTAGTTATAATTTAGAGTATTAAATCACTTAGACCCTTCATACCATCTTGCACTCTGATCACAACCTAAGATTTCATCATTTATACTTACACGACAAGACTATATAGAGGCACTCTCAGTGACTATCACACAACCATAGAACTCAATCTCCCAAGACTGGCAAAAGAGTCAGAATTTTTCCATGGGCACAGCTAGAGCTTCTTGTCTAACTTCTGGTAGCTATAATCTGATACATCAAAGAGAATTCTACACAGTTTTACAACACTAGCATTATTTGTTATGTTAAAAAGTAGGGGTTCTATATGCTGCTTGTGTCGCTATTAAAACCATTTGTTTACAGTACCCAAAGAAATCGAGGATCCTAATGGGCGATAGTATGATTATTATAAATGGGCTTATTGGTTCAATGAAAACTATGTTTGGTATCTTTAACCCAAGTCAACCACAGGGGGATTTTTATGATACCCTATTTAACAGTCTCCAGAATTATGGATGGAATTTTAATGGGAGGAAACTTTACCGGAGTTATAAATCCTGCCCTACACAGGAACTATAAAGAGGAAGTTTAATGATTTAACAATTATTTTATGGAAGTATTGAGGCTCTTTAATTATTGGCTGTATGGAGATATCATAATCTCATTAGAAACTAAAAATTCTACTTGATAAAATAAAGTTTTACTAAAAAGTAATATTTTTAACTATAATGTCCAGAAAATGTGGAATCATGGGAGGGGAAAAATATTCTCCCCTCCACCTCAGTTTTTCCTGGAAATAAGTGAACATTTTGAGGAAAATATGCAGTATTTATTTTCTTCTCAGTTCTAAACTTAATTTACTACTTTTAGAACATAAAATGAATTGGGTTGGATCCACACATGTACTCAGCAGAGTTCCATTGGTGCTGGAGAAAGGGGATTTTCTCCAGTACCCCTTTTTCCCTTGCAGACCCCAGCAAAACTTCCCACACTGTTCTGGAGGATCAAAAAAAGGGGTAGAGGGGGGCAGAATACAGTTTTTCCAAAACTTGAAGTAAGAGAGTTTCAGTGATCTAACTTGAAAAACTGTATCTGAAAAGGAAATTAGCCAGTGGTCAACAAATTTTAGCTTGGCTTACAAGCAAAACCCATGGCTTGTGCCACCAACCTCTCTATTCCTTGAATCTTGTGTCATATGCAGATAACTCACAGAAGTGAGACGACATTGCCCTTGTGCTCAGTGTTTATCCTCCAGCAACAGCCCAGTGGATGGAAGAGAAATTAAGCCTCCCTTCTTCTACAGAGAGTGGGGGAGGGGATGGAAGAGATTTCTCCCCTGGAAGTTTGACTCTTGCAGAAAGCATAAACCAAGTGTTGCTTTGCCGTTGCAAAAGCCCAGTAGAAGGAAAAGAAATCACCTCTCCCTCTCCACAAGCTCTCCATCAAAAAAAGGGGGTTCCTTCCTTTCCCATCAGGATTTTGAAAGTTTCAGCAGCAACACACTGCAAAGCCCAATCACCAGGTCAGAAGCCACCTCTCTTTTCCTTCCTCTGTGAAGGAAAGATGTGATTTTGCTCCCACAAATTCAGCTTTTAAAGGAAGTGCCAACCACACCCTTGCTATAAAACTTGAATGAGAAGGGAGAGAAGCAAACAGAAACTCTCTTCTTTCCTCTGTTTCTCCCCCTTCTTCTTGAGTTTTGGCAATAAGCAGTAGCAAGGCATGGCTGGTGTTTTCCTCAAAAGCCCAACTTGCAAGGCAGAAGCCAACTCTCCCTTCTGGCTTTCTCTGTGGTTTTTCTCCTAAAAGCCAAGCTTTTGACAAAACCACCACCAGTACTTCACTGCTGCTTCCTGAAAAAACCTGAAGTGAGGGGAAAGAGATTAACCCTTTCTTTCTTCCACAGGGAAGGGGGGGGGGGTTGGTTTCTCTCCCTCGCTGTTTTTGAATGAAGTGGCAGTGAAGCGGTGCTGGTGATTTTTTCAGAAACCCTGCTTCCAAAAGAGAAAACACCTTTCCTTTCCTCCCCAGATAATGGGGGATAAAAGGAGAGATAGTTTACTACAAGCAGGGCTTTTGACAGAAGCATAGCAGTGCTTGCCAAATGGAGGAGCATATTAGGAACAAAGCTGCCTTATACTGAGTCAGACCAATGGTCCATCTAGCCCAGTACTGTCTACACTGACAGGCAGTGACACTCAGACAGGAGTATTTTGCAGCCCTACCTAGATATGCCAGGAAAGAACCTGGGACATTTTGCATACCACCGAGCTATGGCCCTTCCCCAAAGAAAGTGCCTAAGACTGAGTCACACCAATGGTCCATCTAGTTCAGTATTGTCTACACTAACTGGCAGCAGCTCCCCAGGGTTTCAGCCAGGGGTCTTTCGTAGTCCTACCTGAAGATGTTGGGGATTGAACCTGGGACCTTCTGCATGCAAAACATGTGTAGCTATGGTGAAAGTGGGGGAGGGTTTATTGAACCCTGAGATTAGCCTTTGAAAACTCATGCCAGAGAAGTTGTGTTAAGTCTTTAAGGTGCCAAATTGTTAAGTCATCTTCATTTTTATAATAAAATTACTAGGGACAGAGAACTTAAGTAGGAGAATTTAAGTACTGGCTAAAGCCCATACTTTCCTGACATATGGGAACTGCAAGTCTGAATTTTCTCTTCCAGCCTTTTACCCTGCACTTTTCCTACAGCATCATTATGGAGCAAGTTGCTGGGAAGAGTGCCATCCACCTCATTGCCACTGACCTACACTAAGTAAACATGATAGGAGAAAAGAAAGGGGAAGGACCAGGGAATGGGACAGAGAGGAGTGAACACCAGTATATAGTTAAACATTTGAGACATAGCAAAGAACAGAGGGAGTGAGGGAAGGGTGAAAAGGACTCTAAACAGCGGTCTTTAGGGACTAAGCAGGGCAAAAGGAAATGGAGGTTACTTTCACAAGTTTGAGCTGGGAGCCCAAGACAAGAGTGTCTTAAATTATTACAGTCAGGCATCAGGAGGAAGGATCTTGTGGTGGAAGCTGTGATCAGGCCTAAGTATGTGTCAGCACATCATGGGGCCCAACACTGGACGTGGATCATTATATGAAAGTATGATGATCAAGTCAATAACCTATCCATAAGCAGTTCATTAGGTGTGCTGTATTTATTTGGGGAGGAGTGCAACTGAAGATTTTCTGGTCCAGGTACAATGTGATTAGGAGTGTCACTATCTGCTCCCCCTTTACAATATAAATATTTCCAATCTACCAATAAGTTTTCTTATGTATCAAATATATCTTACAGAGCTGGCATGCCTACAATTTCAGAACTCCTGCAGAAAATAAAAATGTAATGAACAAACCCCAAATCCATGAAATGCTTAAGTGTATTGCCATTTTTTCTTCAATGAAGTAATTACACAGTATACTAGGTTTTGTATTAGTAAAAGGTGCAGGGGATCAAAACAAAAGATTGCAAGAGGAAAAGATTAAAAGTTAAAAAAATAATGAGCGCTTTATTAAAATGTATGCTCACAACTACTTTCATCAGTATGTCATTTACTAACTCTAGTACTATATAACATAATTCTCACACACTGAGATTGAATATTATTATAAATGTAATATTTTTATAAAATTGGGCAAAACTGGGGGAAACAGAGGTAGAGGGACAAAGCAAATTTTAGTGAAACATCTTACTGAATGCACTCATCTGGGAAAGATGATAGCTCAAGCTAACACAGAAAACAAAAATTAAATTATATTGAAAACTATCCTTACTTGTGGGAATTTAGACTTGGCGTTCTAAAATGTCCAAGTTGTGTTAGACATGGCATTAAACCTTCCTGCTCCCAACTAGAAAAGACTAGTTAGCACAGAAACAAAACAAAAAATTTCTTCTCCCCCACCCCCAACACACACTCCTTCATTGCAATGAAGGTTCTCAAAAAAACAAGTGTTTTAAACAGCACCACTTCAAAGCCTGAAGAATCCTACTACTACATAAAGTATCTCTAATCAAGTTATCAGATTTTGCTAAGGTGTCATGCAGCTTAAGCTCAACATGTAAAAAATGCAACATCAGTGTCCTAGCAGTGTCCCTCCAAACATTTGTATTTCAAACAGCAGCATCATTTGGATGAACTGCTGATGCAGAATGACATAGCAAGATACCAGCATAAACATTTTAATGTGCTACCATACTCTAGCAGCAAATTTTAGATCTTCACAAGCACTAATTTTTAATATTAAACATAACCAATTAGGGATACATTCACAAGCTTGCTTTCCTTAGATTAGCTTATTACTTAGATACATAGCTTATTACTGCATGCAAAGTGTTTTCTATTGCAGTGCATACCTTAAACAAACATTTATGTTTAGCTTTTTAAAGTTATTTCAATTTTATCAAACTATCCTTTTAAGTCAATTTACCTGTGCAGTAGAACTTTGTAAGCCATTCTGATTATTTTTGCTATTCCAAATGAGCATTTCATGTAAAAACACTTCATTTGAAAAACTATACAGTACGATAGTCTCTGTTGGCTATTCATTTTGCTTGCCTGATTTCAATAGCTGCCTGTAAGATGGCACTGACGTACTGCACTAAGCCCTGCAGTCTTCATAGAAATAGACTGCAACATGAGGTCACTACTGACAATAAGCTGCCCAATCAACACTTTAGCTCTAGTATGCTTTTCATTTTACTTTTCTTGGTGCAAGGTAGTGGGAATCATAAGGACTCCTGACAAATTAGCATCCATTTTCCTAGTTTTAATCACATTTAGGAGAAACTAGAGAATATTCAGAGGAAATAATATCAAACAGCATATATGACAAGCAAATAGTAAAGAACTCAGTGGGCTTATGCCAAATTTCAATTATTTCCCCCATCATATTTTATGTAAGAGTCATTCAAATGCAGCCACAAAGAATGCAGGAATAGGCTCAAAGTGCAACAGAGCAGGCTTAAGCAGTTAAGAAAAGTTCTTAACAGTAAACCATGGTGGGCTATGAATCAAGTTGTTCACAAATAATGTGGGCTCTCAAGCTCTAGCTGGCATTATGGCATTCAAAAAAATAAACATGTGCTGTAGACGCTTTAAGAAATGCTTCTGAAATATAGTTATAGATAGTGACTATAAGACTGTGGACTGTGATATGGTTAACTCTCTGGGGAAAGTCAAGCACCTTTCCCCCAATTTAGCAAAGACAATAGGATAAGCAATCCATATAGACCTGAAAACACGAAGCCCACCATGGTTTAATTTACCTGCAGGGGCTGTACAATTGTGCCAAGCACCCAGTTTGGTGTGGCTTGTCTTTTCACGCAAGCCCAGGTAGCAGGATTTGTCTGAGGGCTAGACAACTCTCAACTAACCCATGGCCTCTTTTAGGGTTATTTAAGGATTGTCTAACCCTCAAACAATCCCTGCCGCCTGGGTTCATAGGACAAGACAAGCCACAGCAAGCTGGGTGCCATGCAAAAATGGTGTTCGTGGGCACCCGGCATGATGCGACAGCCCCCGCAGGTACCGTAAATTAAGCCACAGCGGACTGTCATGACTTGCGAACAGGCTCATAGTCACAATTGCCAAGACAGTGGTTGCTGGAGCTCCTGAGGAAACAAGGCCCATAAGTGGTCCTAGTGTAGGAAAAGAAGTAGTAAGGAACAGATATGTAAGATAGAAAATACGGAAAAGAAGTATGGATTGTAGTGATATAAAAAGAGCCAGGATGTGGAAGCAGAACAAGGATTAAGGAAATGGTATATAGAGAATTGGGTATGTTACAGCTTCTGTTTTGTAAGATACCTAATAACAATTATACGGGCCAGTGATTTCATATTATGAAATCCAATAGATAATCCATTCGTTGGATATTATTCTGACCACATCTTATATTTGTGCATGCTTACCTATCCCTACCTCCCAATTAAAATAAACTTCTATTATTCTGAAGCTTCACAAAAAACTTATTTTTCATTTACATGGAGTTTCTACATCTCATGTAATACTGGGTCCACACCCAATAAGAAATTAAAGATCTATTTTTATAATGTCATTATTTTTCTTACATTAAATAGAACACCCATTTCAGTCAACAAAATAAATTTTGTTTTTAAACAAAACATATAGATACACTCCAGAGAAAATTGAGCATTTTTAAGTTTCATTAAAGTTAGGGATATTTAAGCACATTAACTCAAATCAATGGTACATAGAACTGTTAAACTTTCATTGGATCATGTCCAGTAAATTCTAAAGTACCAAAAGAATGAAAAGCAGAACAAAATGTGAAACTACTTCATGATCAGATTCCTTGAACTAATAGACAAGTACTTGATAAACTGAGCACAATAGAATGTACATTTTTGCCGTGAGTAAAAGAAACGTGATTATACTTTAATCACACAAGAAAGCCAGTGTGGTCTATTGAAAGACAGGCATTTTGAGTTTGGATGCAGGAAACTTAGATTTGAGTCATTGCTCAAGTCGTGAGTTCACTGTGTGGTCTTGGGTATAGTGGTCTCTCTCAATCTGACTTCTCTCACAGGATGGTTGAAAAGCTAAATTGCCCCTTTGTGTTCCTTAGACAAAAAGTGGGACACAAAATGTAATAAATTCTAAAGGGCTGTTTTCAAAATGCTGCACAACTGAAAGTACAATGAATCTCAAAAGCAAAAACAAAAACAGGAACAGGTATATTAAGAAAATTACTAAATAGTAATTTAGTACTAGTGATGTTGTCTGTATTAAGAAACTAGTTGATACCTTGTTGATGCTGAAACGCTACATGACTCCAAGATGCTCTCCATCATATCTTGAGGCTCCATATCTTGCCTATATTCTGGGTCCTCCATATTTTCTTCTTCTTCTTCTTCTGGCAGTTCTTCAGACTGCTCAAGCTTTATATCATCTTCATCCAACAGATCATTTATCTTTAAAAACCCACAAACACAATGGTAAGATCAAGATTTACCAGAAAGGCAGATTATTAATGGGGAAAGTAAGCTCTAAAAATAAAGTTGCTTAAGTTTTATAAACCAGCGGACTCCAACCTTTTTGGCACCAGGGACCGGTTTTGTGGAAGACTATTTTTCCACGGACTGGGGTTGGTGGGTCGCCCACCGCTCACCTCCTGCTGTGTGCGGCGGGGATGTATCTGAGAGTCTCGAGGGGGCTGAAACGATTCGAACTCGCCCCGCTCGCCCCCCCCCCCAAAGACTCTCGGTGGCTTTCCTGCTGCTGCTCGACCCAAACGCGCCAGGGAAAGGACCTACGAGGTCCCTGGTGCATCACTTCCTGGTTCTCCGGTGTTGCTCTTTTTACGTAAATACCATGGTAAAGTACCTTAAAATGGCCGCGATTTGCTATTCGCGGCTGTTTTAAGGAATTTTACCATTGTATTTACGTAAAAAGAGCAGCGCCGGAGGACAGGTTGCTTACCTGTAACTGTAGTTCTTCGAGTGGTCATCTGTGCATTCACACACATATGGGTTCTCTGCGCCTGCGCTGAGATCGTTCGGGAAATTTCTATAGCTGAGGTGGATTGAGCGGGAGCCCCTTCCCTTGCGCGTGTCCCTTAGCGTGGCTCCCGCCCATCTCCTCAGTTCCCTGAGACCGCCTATTGCGACCCTCGGGATCGAGGATGACATTCCATATGTCTTGATACCAGAAAAAAAGCTTCGAACTCGGCACACACTTCGATATCGAGTGAAATAAATTAAAGAACCTCCCAACCCACTTCCTCTTTAGTATCCATCGAACTCGATGAAGACACCGAGCGGGGAAGGAGGGCGGGTTGTGTGAATGCACAGATGACCACTCGAAGAACTACAGTTACAGGTAAGCAACCTGTCCTTCTTCTTCGTGGTCTCTGTGCATCACACACATATGGGTAGATTAACAAGCTGACTTACCGGAGGTGGGTCGGTGTCGGTAGACTGTGACCGAAGAGAGAACCGCCCTGCCGAATGCGTTCTGCTCTCTGGCTCGAACGTCAAGGCGGTAATGCTGGATGAAGGTGGAGGGGGTAGAGCAGGTCGCCGCCCTGCATAAGTCCAGTAAGGGAATCCCTTTTCCGAAAGCTGTCGAGGTCGAGAGAGCCCTGGTAGAATGGGCCCTCACAGATCCTGGCAAAGTGCGTCTAGCCAGCCGATAAGCGAGCTCGATAGTGTCCACTATCCAAGAGGACAGTCTTTGTTTAGATACAGGATGGCCCGATTTCGGGGGGCCATAGCATACAAAAAGTTGATTAGTTTTTCTTATTGACTCTGTGCGGGCTTTGTAGAAAAGCAGCGCCCGATGGACATCGAGGCTGTGCATCGATCTCTCTACCAGTGACGAAGGGGACGAAAAGAAAGTTGGAAGAATAATGTCCTGTCCCAGGTGAAATTCTGAAACCATTTTTGGTAGAAAAACTATATCAGGCCTTAGCACGACTTTGTCCTTATGGAAAATTGTGTAAGGGGGATCTATTCTAAGAGCATGTAGTTCACTTACTCTTCTTGCTGATGTAATTGCTATCAAAAATAACGTTTTGAATGACACCAGTCGTAAGTCCGCTTTCGCCATGGGCTCGAATGGCGATTTCGTTAGTGCTTTCAAGACTAATGGTAGGTCCCAACCTGGTATAATGTTACGGGTTGGAGGTCGTATATTTTTGAGACCTTTCAAAAATTGCTTAATTAACGGGTGTACAAACAAAGACGTCCCCGTCGAAGTAGTTTTATACGCTGTCAGTGCTGCTAAGTATACTTTAATTGACTGAGAACTTAAGGCCACTGGGTCATTAGTGAATGGAGAAAGTCGAGGACGGTCGAGATCGAGCATGTAATTGGATCTTTGCCTAAGGGTGATACAAAGTTGGTGAAAGCTGTCCATTTTCTAGCATAGGAGAGACTTGTGGAGGGCTTTCGTGCTGCTAACAAAACCTCCTTTGCAGCATCGGAGAGGTCTGTATCGTTTGTTATCTGATCCTCCAAGCCATTAGGTTCAGAGAATGCAGATTGGGATGGAGCACCTTGCCTTTGTGTTGTGTTAGTAGATTGTCCTGCAGCGGTAATGGGAGATAATCTCCCTGCGAAAGGCTGAGCAGGTGCAAAAACCAGGGTTGACACGGCCACCACGGGGTATCAGGATGCAGTTGGTCCTGTCCTGAGATATTTTGGCGATTACACGCGTCAGTAGCGTCTGACGGGTGGTTTTGATCCCGAGAAAGGGGGGGAGGACTCTGAGCTCGATCCTGTAGCCGTGTTCGACGATGCTTAACACCCAGCGATCCGTCGTGATGGTCCTCCAGGACCGAAGGTGTTGGTGAAGTCGAAAACCGAAGAGAGGTGCCTGAGGTGGTGGAGACAAGGCGATTGGAAGAGTGGTGTCGAGAGCTGGTCGGAGTAGTGGAGACAATTTGGTCGGGCTGGCGAAGGAGTCAAAGACGCCGTCGAGCGAAGTCGCCCCCTCTCCTCGAGCCCCTGGAGCGTTGCTGAGGGTAGGAACACTGCGGCGCTTGCGGCTGTGGAGCATGAGGCCGACAGTTTCCACCCCGATATTGTCCGGATGGTTGGTAATGTGACGAAGGGTATGGAAACCGAGACCAGCGTCTTGGTCTAAATTGGGGTTGACGGACGAGCCCCATCTTCTTGGCCGTCGCCAAGGCCTTTTGAGCGGAGTCGAGGGAGTCGTCCGTGGTGGCGTTGAACAACCCCTCTCCATCAAATGGGAGGTCCTCGATCTTCGCTCTATCATCGGGAGTCAAGTTGTAGAGCGAAGCCAGGCATGCCTCCTCAGAGCCACGGACCCGATCATCGACCTGGCGTGGCTGTCGACCTGGTGGCGGGCAGTGTTCATCTGCAAAGCACCGATGCTGGTTGCTTCCTTGATGTATTGCGCCGCCTGGTCCCTTTGTCATCCGGCAGATAATCACAGAGGTCTCCCAGCTTCTCTGTGATAAACATCTGGTATCTAGCTAGCAACGCCTCATAGTTAGATACCTTCAGCCCGAGGGAAGACGAGGAGTAGATCCTACGGCCGTAAGAGTCTAGCGTCTTGCCCTCCTTATTTGCCAGCGTGGTATGTTGCTTTCCCCCACGAGACTGCGCAGATTTGACTATGAGCGAGTTCGGGGTCGGATGGGAAAACAGGAATTTTGCCCCTTCTTCCTGGATCCTGTACATAGACTCCAGCCTCTTAGCTGTTGGTTTGGTGGACGCTGGGGTCTTCCAGGTTTCTTGCACCGTCTCCAGTAATGTCGGCAAGAAAGGAAGGAGCAAATGGTTGGACTGAGTGGTCTTCAGAATCGCATAGATGTCATCTTTTGCTTTCCCTTTTGCGGTTTTCACCTCAACTCCCAGAGCTGTCACCATCCGGCTGACATGCTCAGCGAAGCTGCCCATATCTTCTGACGGGGAGATCGCTTCCTTAGATTCCACTTGTGCATCTGGGGAATGGAATGGGAGGAGGAGACCACCGAGTCTGAGTCCGACACATACGCCGATCCCGACGAGGAGCGAACCACAGCAGCAGGCACAAGAACTGGCTGAGTGGTCGATGTCGAGGCGGTAGGTTGTGTGACGGCGGGTGCTCGGGACACAGCCGTATCCTGTCGTGGTGTAGGTGTCCTGGATCTGCGTCCATGGAGTCGATCCCGAGGGGGCGAGCGTCGGTGGTGGCGATAATAGTCCTGCCTTCTCCGGTCTGGAGAGCCTCGGGATCTGGATCTGTAACTCCTTGACCTCGAGTCCGAATAGTAGGAGCTCGACCAAGATCTGTCATCTCGGCGGCGCGAATAGACAGACCGAGAGGTGGATCCTCTAGAAGCTGAATCACGGCTCTGGTATTGAGGAGACCGTGATCGTCGATGCTCCCTCCGCTCCTCCCGAGCATATGCTGCAGGAGGTGATAGGCGTGGTGGGGGACCTCTCGAGCCCGAACGAGGTCGCTCCATCAATGGTGAAGCCACGATTTCTCCCTCCGACAGAGAGGTGGCTATAGTTGGCGGCTGTTTTAGCGGGGTTTTCGAACCCAACTCTCGGTCTTGAGGGGACGTTGTCGAGACCGGAGGAGACTGGTGGGCAATTGGTCCCGTAGCTCGATCTCAAGCCTCAGTCACAGCCGAAATGAATAGAGCAGTACGCTCTGAGACCTTCATAGTGGTCAAAGTTGATGGCCCAGCGTATTCACCGCCCTTCTCCGCCATTTTCTTTTTCAGGCGTTCCGCCTTATCTTTATGGGCCTTTTTAGCCAATTTTTTCGCTGCCGAAGTATCTTTCGTTGGCTTTTTGGCTGACTGGGATCCCCCAGGTTTCTCCTCCGGAGTGGGGCCCTTCGCTGACAGAGACTGCTCCCAGAGGAGAGCTCACAGCTTGGTCTGGCGGTGTTTCTGGGCCTGCTTCGTAAAAGCCTGGCAGTGTTGGCAGGTCTCCATTTTATGGCCTTGCCCCAGGCAAAGCAAGCACAGCGGGTGCTTGTCAGCAGGTGGGATTTTGGTCCCACACTGCTGACATTTTCGAAAGGCCGCCTTAAGAGGCATAGTTAGGAAAAAAGATTATAGTCAAGAAGGACGAGATTGGGGGAAAGACGAGGATTTAGTAAGGATTTTTTTTTAAGATTTTTTTTTTTTTAAAGAAGTTATAGGATGAAAGAGAATCGATAGAAAAAGATTTTCTGAGGAGAAGAGTCTAGTAAAGTTATTTTAAAAGAGAACAAACTCAGCTATGATCCAAAGAAGGAGAAGAGAAGAACCCAACGACTAGTCGCAATGGCGGTCGAAGAGGAACTGAGCAGATGGGTGGGAGCCGCGCTAAGGGACATGCGCAGGGGGAGGGGCTCCTGCCCAATCCACCTCAGCTATAGAAATTTCCCGAACGATCTCAGCGCAGGCGCAGAGAACCCATATGTGTGTGATGCACAGAGACCACGAAGAAGAACCACGTCGCGTCACTTTTGGTTTTCCGAAAATGCTCTCCAGGAGGCGAGCAGAAGGACGAGTGGCGGGGGGGGTGCTCACCGGAGCTTGCAAGCACCCCAAGAGCCAGGTGGGGTGCTCACAGTGCGTCCCGGCGGTGCGGCGGCCAGGCGGCCCAGCCCGGTTCCTAACAGGCCACGGATCGTTACTGGTCCGTGGCCCGGGGATTGGGGACCTCTGTTATAAACAATGAGCTATAAGCACTTTGTGCCCAACCCCAATACAGAAAACAGCTAGTAGAAATACTTTTTAAACCAAAGTTTTTCACAAGAGCCACATCACTTACCCACTGGGCAATCTAATCCAGTGGCCCTCAAAGTTCTCAGCTGGAAGGATTTCCCACCTACTGAGACTCTTCACTCAGGGTACAAAAACCCTTGTCCGTGGGCCTAATCTGTATCACTGGGCTCTCAGCTGTGAAACCTTTGAGGTTCCTACAGGAGGTGAGGCTTGGCTTCCTGGAGAAATCCCGTGGAGGAAATCCCCATTCTTATCTCCAATCTGAAAACAGTATCCAATAATCGGGCATTCTCACACTCACACACACACACACACATGCTTGATAGAATTCCCAAGTGCCTCTGGCAAACAGGACACCTAGTAGCACACAGATCACCACCCCAAAGATCTAATTTGTGCCGCAGACTGGAGAAGTTAAGAAATAGCAGGATTCCTTCACAAGAAGCAGCTAATCACCCACCTCTTCCTAAAGTCCTCTGCATATGCCAGAGGACCTGGGAGAGGGAAGGGGGTTGGGAGCAAACCACAAATAAAAGCTGGTTAGTAAGCCATGCCAGTTATTTGTGGACCCATAACATAATACATGGTCAATGTTCTTAATTTTTTACTTTTAGCAAAGTATTTTATTAAACTAAAAGTGTATTAGAGTCTTACCTGCTCAGTTATTGAACTTAAATCATTAGAGGAGAAATCTTCCTCTTCATTTTCAAAGAGTTCATCATAATTCTCTAGCAGTCCCGCCATTATTCTGCTAACTAGTTCTTGCTCTTTTAGATCCTCCACATCTGTGTAAATGCTAAGAAAAAAGGCCAAAACTAAATTTATGATTTCTAAAACTAATTCCCCAAAGGTTATTAATATTTGCCATCTTCAAGGATGTGAGGGAGATTAGGGAGATCCTCAAGGACATAAACTGACTGTCTGAGCATACTAACAATTCTGAGCCCTGCTTCCAACAGTATACCCTTCTGCTTTGCTCCCAAAGCTGGGGACCTTCCAGAGCAGCATGTAGAAGGCTCTACAATTTCTGGCTTGGCCAGCAAGGCTAACCAAAAATCATAGTCACTAGCCCAGTGTTCTCCAACCTTGGGTCCCCAGATGTTTTTGGCCTACAACTCCCAGCATACCCCAGCCAGCATAGCTGGCTGGGGCATGCTGGGAGTTATAGGCCAAAAACATCTGGGGACCCAAGGTTGGAGAACACTGCACTAGCCCATCCACACCTGCCAAACCCCTGGCATTTCCCAACAAAAAGGCCAGATGAGGAGTGTGCACTATTGGACTCCTGCCTGCCAATGTTCCCCCAGTCTTTCCTTCAGGATGGGCTGTATGGGGAAAGTATGCTATGGAATGTCACTTCTTGAAGGTATTACAAGCACTTTCAGGCAGCATTGTCCAATGCTTCTACCCCCCTGCCTTTCCAGCTCCAGAGCAGGAAATGGGGTAGGGAGTTGTTTTTGCCCTACATGGCCAAGATTATTTGGGCACCTTGACTACACAGCTGCCAAACCATTATCAGCCTTCCTCCAAACTTTGGAGCCTGTGGGGATCACTGTGCAACTGTCCAAATTATATCCACTCACCTCTGCAGCTTCAAAGTTGAGAGAAAGGCTAACTACTCGTCATGCTCACCAGAGGGTGCACCACACTCTCCATAGTGAGCAGATTTGTTAAACCCTGAGCATCCAATGCAATATGAGAAACTACACTCTGAAGTACAAATGATGGTAGATCCAATATGTACATGGAAGCACTTGGTTGGACACAGTAAGCTTGTGATAGCAATGACAGTACATAAAATTCTAATTTTTGTGAATTTACATGTAAAAAAGAAAAATCTGTTTCTTACACCTTTATAATTTTCTATTTTAGAACACACAAGGCCATGATCAGTAATATAATTACTAAAAGGATTAAAACTCAAGCAAGCAGCTGCTGTCAGCATAAACATTTTTAATTGAAATCAGATGATTTAACTGATAAATTATGTAGAAAAGGTCAATGATTACTTAAATGCAAGTTTACTGTCAAATCACATTAAAAGCAGGAACAAAAATTGGCAGTCTCTGAACTTACTGAAAGATATCAGGACCAAAAACTGCAGCCAAAGAACTTGCAGACCAAATCTCTTCATGATGCGATGCTACATTAGCTAAAAATCTACACAGAAACTTTAACAAACTGTAATTAAGAGGCGGAATCTGCTGCAAGAGGAACCTCAACTTTCTTCCAAATTCATCTTCATTATAATCTGTAAATGTGATAGAAGAATTGTTGATCAATTTTTAAATATCTTTCGACATCTGATAAATTTCATTTCAGCAGTACCAATCTGTAACCTGTATGAATGTTAAAAAAAACATGTGATTCCCTGGAAATGTTCTTTTTTTATTTTTATCTTTTTTAAAAAACTTTCCTAACCCAAACAATACTCTAGCACTTTCCTTTTAAACACACTTTTCTCCTCGTTCTGTACTTTTTACACTGAATCCATCCTTCCAGCAAACTCTTCTATCCATTCTTGCATTGCTCTTACCCACTTATTCCAGAATACCACTATTTGTCAATTCACAAAGTGAGACTATATTCTCTATACTACCCATCAAATGGATTTAAACAGTCTGGATTAAAATATTTATTTTGTTCAGATACACACAGAACATTCAAACTCCACACTCCCTCAGATTTGCAACCATTCTGTTTACAGAATTGACTTCTGAAGTTGTCATTACAATCTAGTAGTTATTATTTTAAAATTTGAAATATTTATATGCTGTCTGTCAACTGGCTGGGACGCCTGTTGTCGGGTAGACAACAGGCAAAAAATATTATACAAAATTATGCTAATCAGACCCAGAGCATCATAATTAGAAAGAGCAGAGAATCTGGACTAATATACTATCTTTTTCTTTGGCAGGACACACACTAGAAGCATACTGTATTGGCTTTGAAAGCAACAATACAATTGGGCTAGAAAGGAGGCATTTTTGCAGCAAGAAAACTACTAAGAATTTCTTTGGTAACAAAGGTCTTTAGACAATCAATTTGAGCAACAATCTTAGGTTGCAACAATACAGGGCACCATCAAGTTATGAAGAAAAAACAATTTGCACATGCTCATAGAACTTACAATGGCGTTCCCATCTATGAGTTATTTTTAAAAATATGGACAGAAAGGGCTGTTCTAATAGTCCCATGAAGGTAAAAAGAAAAAAGAAAAAGAAATGCTTAGTAATATACTAAAGACTCATTTGGGAATTCTTAATGAGGTTCTGATCTAATGAAGAAAGCAAGGCTTTATCTTTGAGGAAAGCTCACAGCACAATCTTTAAGTACAATTACCCAGAAATACCCCACTAGTTTATGGGGCACCTTAAATGTATTCTTCATATTGCAGGCCTTATTAAAAGAAATACAACAAAAATTCCTTTGAGTATTGCAGTCTTCTGATTAAAGTTAGCTTTGTCTCTATTAAGCAAATAGAGTGTAGTGGACCATAATTGTGTGTAAATAGTAAGAGAATCAATCCTAACTCTATAGTCTCAAACATTTCCAGGCAAGGTGATAAAGCTGATGATTGTGGGCCAGCACTGGTTCTCTTGGATGATACTAATTTTCTGAGCGAATTTCAATTTGTTTTGGGGCCTGATTTAGGGGCAAAAACTGCTTTGTGTTGGTGTATTACTTTCATCTGGGGTCAAAAGGGGGGAATTTCCTTGTGTTTAATCTTCTGGACCTTTTGCTGGCTACTGAAACTACCTGCCATGGTGTCCTTCTGAGCTACTTGTACAGTTAAGAGCAGCTAACATTGCTTTGCAGTGATTCCTACCTATTTGGTAGCCTTCAGAAAGTTCTGCTGAGGAACTTGTTCTGGCCCACTGGGATTTATTTGAAATTTTCTTTCAAACTTGTTGAAAATCTGGAGTGCCATAGGATTCAGTTGTGAATCCCTTGCTTTTTAACATTTACATGAAACTATTAGGAGAGACTGTAATAGGATTTGAAGTTCAATTTCATTCATATGATAAATGAAAGCCAATAAATAAACTGGAGGTGAATCCAAATAAGATGCAAATGACAGCAATAGATAGCTCCTTAGATTGGGGAGCTGGTGAATGACCTACTTTCAATGAGATGTACTCTCTCTAAAGCAGGTTTACAGCTTAGAAGTGCTTCTGGACTTTTAGGTGGTGGCTGTGGTCAGGAGTGCTTTTTCTGGTGTGGCAGTAGTGCTTTTTCCTTGATGGATCGGATGTTACCTTTATGATACAGCTTGCCTAACCTATAGCCTGGACTACTGTAATGCATTCTACATGGGTCTTTCTTTGGTTCAAAAACTACAGTTGGCCCAAACTATAGTCACTAGGATTTTAACTGGTACAGGCCACAGGGATCATATAACACCAGGCTTAAAATATCTACATTAGCTACCTATATGTTCCCAGGTCCAATTCTAGGTGCTTATTTTGATCTTTAAAGCCCAAACAACCTAAACCCTGGGTACCTGGAAGAACATCTCCTCCTACATATCCTACTCTGTGCATTAAGATCTTGCAAGAGGTTCTTTTAAGAGTGTCCTCACCATCTAAAGTGAAGGTGAATAAAATATCTAGGAATTTTCAGAAGCAACATCCCAATTGTGAAACTATTCCCAAGGAGACTGCAGGATTATGAATACATGTGGACAGAATTTAGAACCTAAAATAACACAAATTTTGTTGGAAATACCAACCAACTGCATTCTATAGAAAAGAAATTTAGGAGCAGCATACTGACTACAACAAAGATTAACTGAAAGGATGAAGTCACAGTTGCAGAACACCTACATTTCTTTGAAGCCCTACAGTATTCAAGTATTGGGAACAGACAGACATCTCATTAGACTGGCAGGGAAAGAAATGCAAGGATGTTTTTCACATGGATCTGATTCAATCCTCTTGGCATTAATTGTCTGAAAGAACACCGGACCAGCTTTTAGATTACTATTGTTCCCAAATTTTCATACAACATGGAGAAAAGCCACTGAAAATTGTGCTCAACACGACTAGTTTAAGAGATAGCACCCCATCTCCTAAGCCTATAAATAGGTCCTTGCAGAATGCGGTAATTACATTTTGTGCAAATGATAAAGGCCCAGTTTGAACATAGAGGCCATGAGTCATGAGAGAGAGAACAGGATCTACCAAGCTCACTTACTGTCTTGCCTCCAGACCCACCACTTGTCCACATGAGGCCATAACATTTTCATATGTCTAATGTCTAATGAATATATAAAATCAGCACACAAAGAGACCCAAACCATGTTTGTTTGTTTGTTTATTACATTTATATCCCGCCTTTTTTCCTGCAAGGAACCCAAGGCAGCTTACATAATCCTCCTCTTCTCCATTTTATCCCCACAACAACCCTGTGAGGTAGGTTAGGCTGAGAGGCGGTGACTGGCCCAAAGTCACCCAGTGAGCTTCATGGCCAAGGGGGGACTAGAACCCGGATCTCCTGAGTCCCAATCCAGCGCTCTCACCACTACGCCACACTGGCTTTCCCACTACACCACATGGACATTAACCTACCTAAAACCCAGGAATCAACTACCCAGATGTTGGATTACACTGTTGGCCTGGAAAGTGTTCTGTTCACACATGGATAGCTGGTGGGACCAGAGGCAAGAAAAGTGCATGTTGGTGGGCTGCTCCACTAATATATGTAGCTTCTAGGTTTGTCCCCCCAGACCAAAGTTCCCAATCAACTTCACACATGTGAAATTTGATAGGGGGAAATAAAACCCATAGCCATTCTACATTGTTGATCTGATTATTTCTTGAAGTTATTTAACCCATATTCAAATCATTCCAATACCTTGACAAAGTTGTATCAAATGCATATGTAGAGTGCCAGGGATAACTGGTTCTGGAAGTGCTTGAAGAAAAAGTCTAAGAAGACTAATAGCCGAAGGTACATCTGCTTCTTTAACCAGATCCACATCTTCTCCATTATCATATCTTTGCCGAAGCCACTCCACTGTTTCTGCATTCCCATTGACTTGAAAAAGTCCTTCTTGTTCTAGACCTCCTTAGATCAGGATGAAAAAAACAAAATTCAGTACTCACTCCTGATTTTAAACAAAAAAATCCAAGTCAAAGCATTAAGCATGTATGATCCTGTGGCAAAGACTGAAAACAAAGATATATTTTTCCATTAAAAAAAATTAAAACTAATGTGCCACTCACAATTGTCCCCTATACTATAGCTATAATACTATAATATAGTATTGTCCCCTATAATATAGCTAACATCTGCATATTTGGCTGATTATTCACTTTTGGAATATCATAGATTCAGTACAACATAACATCCCAGTCAGCAGTATTAACAGAGGTGGCCAACTTCTATTACAGGGGTTCTCAACTGGGGGGGGGGGGGGATTTTAGGGTTTCAGGGGGGAAATTGGGACCACAGACTCAAACTGTTGGAATACTGATCTTTCTACAAATTACAATTCTACAGATCGTACATAATCTACAGGACATCACACCTTATTGCATGGCACAGATTAAGTCAGACAATCTTGGAAAGGGGGGAATGACATTCTGACATATGGTGAAGAGGTGCAATGGGGCAAAAAAGGTTGAGAACCACTGTTCTATAAGGAAGATAGTCAAGTTGTGTGCCACCACCTAGATTAATGTCCGCATTTATTTCTACAGTGCTTCATTCTTACCTCATTTCTTATGTGACATGAATGCCCCACCAAACAAAAGCATCACCAGCCACTACCCCTGGAAGCACTTTTTTGTCAATGAGAATGTGTTTTTTCATGACCAAAAGAGGGCTACAGAAAAAGGTAAAATGCCTTTCACTTTAATAATTCATTAATTTCATTAATAAAGCATAATGAAGAAAATCAACATACATACTCAAGATGATATCACAAGTGAAAAATATTGATATTTTCAACATGTAAGTTTGTAGTTGAGACACAGGATGAAAATACATACCATGTTCCTCAATATATTCCACAACATGGCGGACTATCAATGGAACTTCACTGCCTGGCTGCCCTTCCTGCTGCAGTTCATCGAGTGGAATTCCAAATATTTTGTTAGTGAGAACAGAGTTGCAGTTACTCAAAGAAGGGGAGGAGCTCTTCCTCATATCTTTATGCAGCCAATATCAAAGCTGTCTTTCTGTAAAATAAAGTTGTCTTATATTCAACTCCTTTAACACTAAGTGCTAATTCATACATATTAAACATTCATCACTTGATGAATAAAGCTTATCAGAAATCATATCTGCAACTATAAATTGCACCTGAAATATGTTCCTTTTCTATTTTAGAAAGGTGAAAACTGTTCTAGAATAACTACACAACAACACCCAATTCCTCAAATGCTACGATTTATAAACTAAAACTGTTAATGATAGCCACTAGTATTACTGTAAGACCAAGTGGACTTGTCACATCTGGTGGCTCTGTGCTAAAGCTCAAGAGCAGTATTCAGTTTGGCACTGGCGCTAATATATATTACTAAAAAAAAAAAATCCTTATTAAATTATCTTATTTTTACATGGATTCATTGTGAAATATCTCTACTTTAAAAAAAAAGAAAAAAGGAAAAACCCCTGAGTCTTAATTACAATGCTGAGTTAGTAAAGTACTTTTTCAAAGTACAGTAATACCTCGGATTACGAGTAACCCGGTTTGCGAGTTTCTTGTAAGACGAGGAAAAATTTGGCATAAATTTACATTTGAAAGACGAGCAAGTCTCGCAACACGAGCCGCTGCCTGCCGCATGTGGCTCCTGTTGCGAGATGTCTTTCAAATTTAAATTTATGCTAGCAACGCGAGGCGCCGGCTGAGCGAGCGGCCACCAGCTCGCGCTGCTGCGCCAGCCAGCCAAGCGAGTGGCCAGGAGGCAGGGGCATCCCTGGAGGCGAGGCGCGGCTTGGCTCGGCCGCCGCCTCGCGCTGCTGCTCCAGCCGGCCGAGTAGCCAGGAGGTGGGGGCTTCTGTGGAGGCGCGCCAGGCTCCTTTCTCCCCAAAAGGCAGCAGCATCGGCAGCACTTAATTCTTTCTAAAAAGCACACAAATCCTTAAAAATTCTCATAGTATGAACCATAATCTCTCTAATACTGAGACAGACTGAATGTATTTCAAGCATTTTCTGTCAGGAAAAGGGGTGCTCCCTTCCACCCAACTCCACCACCTTTATACCCTCCTCTTTCCACCACTCTGCATGCAGAAATAAAGGCAGGAAAAGAAAAGATTACGCCAAACTAGTTGCTTCCTACACAGCTGTTTAATTACATTACATTTCCTTTGCCAGGGTCAGAAAAAGAAGCGAGAGAGGGAGCCCAGATGCAGCCGGCATTTGCAAGTTAAAAAGCATCTTCTCCTGCCGCTTCGTACCTTTGAAAGCAAGCTGCCTGCGCCGCTGCCGGTCCCGTCGCGTCACATCCGGCTCCGTCAGTGACGGCCGGATGTGACGCGACGGGATGGCGGCAGAGAGGCGAGCTGCTTTCAAATGTACGAAGCAGCAGGAGAAGATGCTTTTTAACTTGCAAATGCTTTTTTTAACTTGCAAATGCCGGCTGCCTCCAGGGATGCCCCTGCCTCCTGGCCACTCCTGGCAGAGCGAGTGGAGGCGAGGCGCAGCCGGGAGCCGGCACATCAGGGAGTTTCCCCATTAGAAATAATGGGAACTCCGCTGATTTGTTCCACAACCATTTAATCACTGCTTTGCCGGCTCCCTTCATGGGGCTCCATGGGGCAAAGCAGTGATTAAATGGTTGTGGAACGAATCAGCGGAGTTCCCATTATTTCTAATGGGGAAACTCGCTTTGATGTACAAGTATTTTGGATTACGAGCATGGTTCCGGAACGAATTATGCTCGTAATCCAAGGTATTACTGTATAGAAGAGTTAAAATGTAATTTACATTCTAGTCAATGTAGGCTTTATAATCAAATTAAGGTCACAGGAATTAGGAAAAAAGTGCTAAGAATACCCATGCTTGCAGTCCTTCAAGTACATTACAAAATTATTGCAGAAAAACCTACCTCAGAGCACTTAGACACCAACGTTCACAAAATATTTTCTACGCCAGCTACCCTCACTGACCAAGCATTCTTTTGTCATTTATGGTTGCTTGAGGTTATGGCAGAAGATCAGCCTGTAGTTCCTCATTGAAGAAGAGCAGAATTCTATCAGTACCTCAGCTGTTAATCTGGAAAACAGACAAAAGTCTTTAAGTACCCTAAATTTTGTAAGCATTTTACAGTGCAATCCTATACACGTCTACTCAGAAATAAGCCCCACTGAGAAATGTGAATTATAAATGGAAAACTATTTTAAAATTTCATGGCTATTTAAAATCAATCCATTCTGGTCATGGGATTCCTATTGGATGGCCAACAGATAACTGGTAGCAAGTTAAAGTTTATTAGATTAGATCAGATTAGATTAGATTAAGTTTTAAATACAACAGTTCACTGTTTGTTTTCTATTCAATGGTCATTGGTTACTAAGAGCTACCTTAAATCAGGCAGTGACATTTACAAGCATGAAAACAGTTTCTTCGTTTATCAAAGTGCCTTGAGTATTATTACTCTACACATTGGATCCAGACTTCGTATTCCACAACTGGCACCAGTTTCATCTATGTTCTTTATGAGATAAGCATTGGGGGTGCATAGGGACTGTCATATCCCAAAAGTCCCAGTAGCTTCTTGCAAGACTGGCAATTGTGGAGATGCTGCAACTTTTGTAAGTACTTGAATATCCAAATCCTCTGTTCCTTATGTGGCAAATAGTTTAGCATAATCTCTTAGATTACAAGGGCTGGGCTATGCAGATGGTGACTGGCTCAGTTTTCAGTGGCACTCGCTGAATCTTCTGGAATACAGGAGGCTGCAATCTGCAACAAAATTTGTGGGGGAGGCATGCAGAAACTTGGTTCCTGTCATGGACAACTCCTGTTCTTTAAGGGGATTGTATATGCTGCAAGTACAGCTTCAGTAAGTGACAGTTGCTGCAAGCACTGGTTCAGGGGGTGAGTCTCGGAGAACTGATACATCTAAGAACTGACACAAGCATTCATTAATCAGAATTATTCTCTCATCCCATATCTGTCACCTACCTACCACAAGCCTCCTGTCATTTAGAAAAAACTCCCTTTGAATTTGTCTGTGGGTAGCTGGCCATTAAGCGGACATGCTAAACCACAATAGGGGAAAGAGGATTCCCTCCCTCACACAGCTTACCTTCCATAAGTAGGATGGGTCAGCCCTCAGGGCATGCACAGGGAAGGAGATAGTGTATAACTAGAGTCCCAAACTACAGTCTCTTCATTAGTTAATATGTAAAACTGTCTACCTACCAACCAGCCAACATAAATATTCCATTTCCCATCTCTTGAAAAATATTGCTCTGCACAATAGCTACAAGGACTTGTTTTTGGGTCATTCTGGCACTTACAACACGATCCTATATATGTCTATCAAGACATAAGTCCCACTGAGATCAATGAGGCTTACTTTCAGGTAAATGGGCATAGGATTGCAACCCTAGCCACCAAGTAAGACACATTCAGAGCTGCTGCATGTACAAGTACCATTTATGTTGGTGCCATGACAAAACTTAGGTTACCTATTAAATAAGTAATGCATCATGTACCATTTCTAAAACATTAACGATACTGAGCTGCAACCAACAAAGCTGCTGGGAGGCTGGCAACCTTCACCCCTCCCCACAAGACACTGGGTTACCAGGAGCAAGTTTAGAGTAATCAATTCTAGCTAGATTTTAAAAAATACACTAGCACATTAGTTATAAGCTTCCCAATAACAAGCATTCTACCAGTTCCTAACAGCTACTAATTAATATATAGATTTCATAGATCATAGAGTTGGAAGGAGCCTACAAGGCTATGAGTCCAACCCCCTGCTCAATGCAGGAAACTAGAGGAGGGGTCTCCCATCCAAGTAATAACCAGGCCTGACCCTGCTTAGCTTTCCACACTCAGACAAGCTGAGCCAGCGTAAGCCACAGGCCTGTATCTATATAAAAGGTTATTCTTTGTTGTGCAATAGCTAATTATATTATTATTTATTATATTTATATCCCATCTTTTTTCCTTCAAGGAACCCAAGGCGGCTTACATAATCCTCCTCCTTCTCTCCATCTCCGTTTTATCCTCACAACAACCCTGTGAGGTAGATTAGGCTGAGAGCCAGTGACTGGCCCAAAATTACCCAGTGAGTTTCATGGCTGAGCGGGGACTAGAACCCGGATCTCCGGAGTCCCAGTCCAACACTCTCACCACTATGCCACACTGGCATATATATTAAATATATGTCAGCAGTCATATCAAATACTAATAAAATGTGCAAAGTATTTGAGCTGAAAGAAAGTCAGTGCAATGATACATCTCTATTCCGGGGGGGGGACAGTTTAAACATTTATTAAAGCAGACTAATTTTTAGATGGCTCTTTCATTCCATTTTCATCACCACTACCAAAAAATCAAACATAGCTACTTGTTCAAATGATAATTTCTTCTACATCACAATCCAACAAAATACACAAAACTTCATCCTACTGAATTATCCAATGCACATTCCATCCTGACAATGGGGGAGCATTTCTAGTTCAGAAAATCTGAGTTCTAATTATGATCATTTACAGTACAATTCTATGCACATTTACTTGAAAGTAAATCCTATTTTGTTCAATGGGGTTTACTCCTTATTGCAGCCAGATTACTAGAATTCAGTCTGTATGTTTGTTAATGAAAATGCCAGTACAGATTTGAAGAAGCCAGCAATTAACTAAATTGGTAATCAGTGCAACCAATGAGCATGTTTCCTACTTACAATTAGAAATTCTACATGGAAGAGGAGGGAGAAAAGACAGTACAATACTGGGGAAGAGGGAAAGCCAGCGAAAACAAAACTAGCAGCAGCCACACCCATAGCTTAAACTTTTAACTCACCTCAAACGTGGACTTTGTGGTATTTGTATTTGAAGGGCTAAAGAGTTTGTCAAAAGGAGTAGGTTACATGTTCATAACCAAAGTATTCCAACTCTCATTCCTTCCAAAGCTTTATTTCTAAATATACATACATTAGTAATTGCTGGATGTTTAATCGTGTTTTCAAAATAATAGCCGACATTTCTTATATTTAAGAGCTCCCCCTGCAGGCCACAATACCACATCCGGAAGTTTGCAGCATCAGGACCATAAACTTGATACCGACACAGTCCATATCGGTATACCTCAAGCACTTTGTGTAAAGAAAAAACACTGCAACTGTTTGCCATTTTGTGGAGGCCTGTTCTACTTTCAGTAAGTGTAAAAATTCTTCCCCAAAACCTAAATCACATACATTCACTGAAAAGTCAACCAATCACTGAAGAGATGGCCTCAAAAATATAAATCTATAAAAAAACAAAAAATCTAATTGCCTAGTGGCGATTACAATATACCAAAAAAATGTATCAAAGAATACTATCATGCAAAATGAATACAGATTTGTGCTTGATGAGAAAATTAAGGGCCTTTGGCAAAAAAGCAACGTATAAATGAATAGTACATAGCTTGAGAATGGGAACACAAGTTTGTAAAATCTTACGTGGTAAAGCACAATTCTTCTTTAAAAATTCTAAAAATAAGTCCATGTTATAATCTAAATTCAACACACAACATGTCTACCTTTAATATTCAGTAAAGCACTGTATGGGTTGAGTGTGGGTTGTCGTTAACCGTGGATTGTTGCTGAAACATGGGTTATCGTGCTTTCTGAACCCAGCCAAACAAACCATAGTTTGTTAACCATGCACAATCCACAGTTCACAAACCACCAGCAAACCCTGGGTTCTCTTCATGGGTTCTTTGTGGCTAACAAACCATGGTTTTTAACACAGCTGGGTTGAGACAACACATTGGGTGTCTTCGCATGTCACACCAACCCACCCTGGCAAGAAGCCACAGTGGATTGGTTGTTCTGCAAATAACTCATGGTGCGCCCAATAGACCGTGGGTTGTTTGCCCCCTCCCGCCCCCTCAGCCCTCCTGCGGGTATCCCAGGGGACCCCGCCGCAAGACCGACTTGTCTGCCCCCCCCCGCCATGATTGTGAGCTGATTTTGGATCACCATGGGTTTTTTGCCCTTCCCCCCCCCTTTTTCTTTTTGAAGATCACAAAGTCTAGCCTGACAGCCAGCTTTCTGTTTTGACAGCCCCTTCAAAGTGCCAGAGGGGCACATTAGAGGGGCTGTCAATGGATGGCAAACATTTTTTTTTTTTTTTTTAAAGGGCATTCAATCTGCACAAATATTTTCATTTTATTTTTATTTTTTTCATTTTTTTAGCCACACTAGTACAACAACGGAAATCGGGAAGCTCAGTTCAGCCATGTCGGGGGGTTGGGGCTATCTGCTGTCAGAGTGCAGCAGTTAACAACCCTGAACACTGACGCAAAGAGTGGTTAGTGTTGGACTGGGACTCGGGAGATCCGGGTTCAATCCCCGCTCGGCCATGAAACTCACTGGGTGACTTTGGGCCAGTCACTGACTCTCAGCCTAACCTACCTCACAGGGTTGTTGTGAAGGTAAAATGGAGAGGAGGAGGGGAGGAGGATTATGTAAGCCGCCTTGGGTTCCTTGCAGGAAAAAAGGTGGGGTATAAATGTAATAAATAAATAAATTAAATAAATAAATATGGTTTTCTTCCCTTTCCTTTCTCCCAACAGCTGTCAAAGATAAGCTGTCAAGAGAAAGCAAAGGCATGAGTGAACTTAGAACACAAAAAGAAGGTGGTGCAATTTACACCCCCTTCACAGTGAGATCCTCATCTTTTTTTTCACCCTGACAATTCTCGGGATGATGCCCATTTTGCATTCCCGAGACCATAGCTGCTCGCAAAAGTGCAAAAGTTCGTCCCATGCCCTTTTCTGGGGAAAACTCTGGGTCCCCTTTAAAATGGGGTTTTGACAGGGCAATTGGTGTTTTCTGACTGGGACATATACAGTCATACAGTTGGTGGGCAGCATTCCCCTCCAACAACCCATGGCTTGTTCTAGGGGTTGTTGGACCCAAAATGGGTGGTCTTGTTGTCTGAACCCCGGCGACCAATCTCATCATGGGTTGCAGGAAGCAGCTAGCAAGCCGCTCAGCAAGAGCAGCAAAATCACCTTGTTGCTCTTGCCAAGCTAGCCCAGGCCAGCACCAGTGCCAGCCACCTCACCAATGCCCAAACAGCATAGTGGAGCAACCATCACTGGCTCGGTGCCCCCCCCCACATTATTGCAAGTCCTTTTGCACTCACCGTGGCTTCCCCCCCTTACCCCCCCCTTTTCCCCTTCAGAGATTGCTTTTCACCATCTCTCAGTTGACAGCTAGTGACAAGCCCTTCAAAGTGCCCAGGCGGCACATTGGAGGGGCTGTCATGGGTTCATCACCCCTTTTTTTTCAGTGCAAAAGATCAAATCTTTTAGTACATTTTCTTTTTTTAGTCGGCCTTGCGCAAGTGCACAGCTGTGCACTTATGAAATGGCAAGCCTTGCCAGAGCAACGTCCTGGGGGAATGCCTGCTGTCAAAGTGACCCAGAGAGGCTGCAAAGAGCTTTATTTTTCATTTAGATTTCTCTTGACAGCTGCCAAAAAGTGAGCTGTCAAAAGTAACCAAAGCTGAGAGAAATCTTTGATCGCAAAAGGGGGTAGCCAGTAGATCACCCCCTTTGCAGCAAGATCCTCGGGGGGTGGGGTGGGGGGGTTGGACCTGAGTCTTGTCAGGTTCCTCAGTTTTCCACCCTTTCCCAAGATTCTGGGTACTCAGGAAAGTGGAAAAGTGCAAGCCACCCCCTTTTACAGGAGCACGGAAGTTTGACAGCTAGCTGCCAAAACTCCAGTTCTTTTTAAAAGGGTTGGGGTTTTTTGTTTGTTTTTTTGGACAGGTATCTCAGGGGAGGGGGGGAAGAGGGGAAGCTGAGGGAAGTGCAAAAGGGCTCATGATTGTGACGGGGAGGAGAGACAAGATGAGTCCTGCTGCCAATTCCCAAGGATACCCACGGGAGGACCAAGGGGGAAAGGAGGGTCAACCCACAGTGAGCCTGATAGTCTGTCAGGTGCACCATGGATTGTTTCACGAACAACCCACCATGCATAGCTTATTTGCGGGGTGGGTTGTCGCAATGTGCGAACCTGCCCAATAACCCACATTTCAACAACTTGTAAGAATGGCTCACGCTGGCTCAGCTTGTCTGAGCGTGGAAAGCTAAGCGGCGTCAGGCCTAGTTATTACTTGGATGGGAGACCCTTCCTCTAGTTCCCAGCATTGAGCAGGGGGTTGGACTCGATGGCCTTGTAGGCTCCTTCCAACTCTACGATCTATGAAATCTATGAAACAACCTACATTCAACCCTTGAATGTGAGTTATTTTGTCTGAACCCAGTCTGTAACTTATTTCACTATCACAAAACCCTTCAATATAAACAATGAGGGTATTGCCCATTTACAGAATTTGGATACATTAATTTTGTTTCATGGTGCTTTTTTAAAAATCATCTATATCACAATCAACCTGTCTGTGCCAACAATTTCAATGTTTAAGATTCTTATAAGGAATAAACCTATAAGTCTTGCTTTGTTGGCTATCATTTCTAATCAACATTTTATCCCACATGCATTTAAACCAGGCTCATAAGGTCCTACTCCATGTGAAATTATTCAAGATCTGTATTTTATAAGCTGATGACTTGAAGTAGTAAGGGTAATTTTATTACACAGAAAGGTTTAGGATCCTGCTCTATGCGGTGGCCTAAGACTTATGTACTAACTAATGAAGTAATGAATGAGTTGACTTTCTGCTTTCTAACAAGCTTATTTAACAACAGAACAAAGAGGGATATCCCAAGGCGTGGCTATTAGTTTTATTACTAACAACTCCATCCTCTCCCCAATGTTATTTAACATCTACCTAAAGCTGCTGGGAGCTATCCAGGAGTTAGGGGCGCGCTGTCATCAATATGCAGATGACACGCAGCTCTAACTCTCCTTCAAGTCCTCACCAAGGTTGGCTGTTGAAACCCTGTCCAAGTGCCTGGAGACAGTGGGTGGCTGGATGGGAGGGAACATGCTGAAACTGAACCCCGACAAGAGCTAGGTACTTCTGGTGGGAGACAAGGGAAGGTTAGGGGATGTTGACCTGGTGCTGAATGGGGTACATCTACGCCTGAAGGACCAGGTCTGCAGCTTGGGAGTCATTCTAGACTCCCAGCTGTCCATGGAGGCTCAAGTGTCAGCTGTGAGCCGGGCGCCGCCATATCAGCTCCACCTGATGCGGCATTTGCGCCCCTACCTTCCTAATCATCTGCTCCCATCAGTGGTTCATGCCTTAGTCTCCTCTCGCATAGACTACTGTAATGCGCTCTACATGGGGTCACCCTGGAAGATGGTTTGGAAGTTGCAGCTGGTACAAAATGCAGCAGCTCGCCTGGTTAAATGCTGCCGCCGGCGTGATCACATCACTCCAGTGCTCAAAGAGTTGCACTGGCTACCAGTTGTCTGCCGAGCCGAATTCAAGGTGTTGGCGTTGACCTTTAAAACCCTGTATGGCTCCGGTCCAGTTTATCTCAAGGAGCGCCTCCAGCAACATCAACTAGGCCGCTTAACAAGATCTGCCACGGACGGCCTTCTCCCTGTCCGATCAGCCAGAGAAACCAGGCTGGTGGGAACTAGGAGGGGGGCCTTTTCTGTGGCAGCCCCCAATTTATGGAACTCTCTCCCCAGTGACCTCCACCATGCCCCTTCCTTGATTAGCTTCCGCTGGGCATTAAAAACGTGGCTTTTCAGGAGGGAATATGGGGTGGGTTAGGATTTTTAAGTTTTGTACTGTTTTTAATTGTGTTTTACACTCTGTTTTTTTTTCCTTGTATTTTATTGGACTGTACATCGCTCAGAGTGGCCGGATGACTGGCCAGATGGGCGATTCAAAAATATAATAAATATGTACTACAATGGAAACTGATTTTATTCTGCCAAGAGATCAGTTTTAAAGACTGGCACTTTTAGGCTGCAATCCTTCATAAACTCACTGAACACAGTAGGAATTAGTTGAGTTGGGGGGGTGTTCAAAATCTTGGTTATTATGAAGAGATTATACGACACCATGTAGTTCAACTTTTACTTTGTTTCCTTTTCCATAACAATATTGATGGAAGGGACTGATTTTCCATTATAATTTTCCTAATGTGCCTTAGAAATAGAATACTATGAGAATGAATGATAAAGTAGCCAAAGTTACTTGCCTGAACCA
Source organism: Shinisaurus crocodilurus (assembly GCA_021292165.1). Lineage (NCBI taxonomy): Eukaryota > Metazoa > Chordata > Lepidosauria > Squamata > Shinisauridae > Shinisaurus > Shinisaurus crocodilurus. The sequence continues at coordinate 104,994,106 of CM037881.1, forward strand.
ATTACTACTGGAGAGTTACCAGTTATAATTTCCGTAGGCTTTATCCCTCATAAAACTACCCTTTCCTGCACAAGACTCCCATACATTCTGTTTCTACAAAGCAACAACATTTTTAGAAGCTTCCCATCCAGCCTCAAGATTCGTATAGAAGAGTATTATTGTATTAAAAAGTCACTGTGTTCTCTAATCATGAGCTGTGTATTTCTCTTCCCCACTTCCCAAATAATAAAGTTCAAGTATTCATTGTTTTGTGTCATAATGCCTCACAACCACTTCATCAAATAATTGTAGACCTGTTGTGCTCAATATGAAGCTCAATCACAACACATGCACTACCATCATATTAATTTAGTACTGTGTTTTGGGCAGAAAAGTTGTAATAGCAACTTAAAGTGCATTGGAATGCCACTGTAACAATGTTAAGTCTGACAAAGTTTGTAGACTATCATCATAGGAAACCACCGTTTGTAGAACTCCCAAGTAACTTTTTTTTAAGATAGAAAAACACATAGTGGGTTGGCTCCAGAGTTTGTCATACTTGGAGTAGACCCATTGAAATCAGTGGAACTTAATGGAAGCTCCATTTATTTCAATGAGTCTACTTGAAGTATGACTAAATCCGGACCCAACCCACTATGTTCTTTGCTATCCTTAACTCTATTTGTAAGCTTGTTTTTAAAACACACACACAAATCAGGGTTTCTTCCCCACTTCGCGCATTACGAAATAGTCTCCACTTTGGCTGAAAATGATGCCCAATTATTAAAAATAAGGAACAGAGCACAAAATAGCTTATAATACAGGCACAAACCAGCATCCAGTATCTGATCTTATATGACTCCTTATTTATTTATGGACAGAGCAATCCTATGGCCACTAGACAGTGTCTATCTAGATGGCCATAGAATTGCTCAGATCTCCAGCTACACGGTCAGAAAATTGCTTCAAGCTAGGTGCGGATCAGAGCTCAGATCCCCCTCCCCCACCCACAGCCAGGGCAGAAAGAACCGTGACCTCTGCATCCCTGATGCTTTTGGGGGTGGCAGCACCTCAGTCTCCTTTCCTCGCGGCTCCAAGGTGCCACACTTAAGACAGCCAAAACCAGCCGCCTAAGTGCTTTGCAGGGCAGGAGTGTGAAGGCAACCTTCGCCTCTGCGCTCCTTCCATCCTGCATAGGATGCCCGTTATCCTCCAAGTTTTGGGGGGTTACAGGCACTCTGATTGGATTACACCCTAAATTTATTAAACGACTCATAAAATAAATTTCTTCAGGTGTTTTACAATAATGATAAAAATACAAATAAAATAATAAAATCAACAGTATAAAAGCAATAGATGTGCCAAAACAACATAAAATAGAATTATCACATTGCAGGGACTAGGATAATAAGTAAGATTGCAGTGACTAAGATAATAAAACACAAACATACTAAAATATTGTAAAGACTTTCAAAGTCTTTGCTTTAAAAAAAAAAAAGCCCTGGAGAACAGGAAAGTCTTAGCCTGGCACTGGAAAGATAGCAGTGTGGGCATCAGGTGAGCTTCCCTTTGGACAGCATTCCAGAGCTGGGGGGCCACAACCAAACAAATCCTCTCTCTTCTTGCCAGTTTCCAAGTTTCAGAATGAAGAAGCACTTGAAGCAGGTCTTCTGTGAATGACCCTAAAGTATGGGCAGGTACATATGAGAGGAGGCATTCCATTAGGTACCAAGCCATGTACAGTAGAGCTTTATAAGTCAAAACAAACACTTAGAATTGGGCACAGAAACAAATTGGGAGACAGTACAAGTGAGAGAGGATCTGTGTAATATGATAATAGCACCTGGTCCCAGTTAGACTTCTCGCAGCCATAGTTACACTTTCCAGACCGTCTTCAAAGGCAGCCCCACATACAGTGTATTAGAATAATGCAAATGGGAGGTTACCAGGGCATGAATAATTGAAGATATAGGGTCGTAGCTGAGATACCAGCCGATGCTGGTAAAAGGCACTCTGAGCCATAGGGGCCACTTGAGCCTCTAATGACAATGAAGGAACCAGGAGAACCATAAAGCTATGCACCTGATCTTTCAGAAGGAGTGTAGCCCCCTCTAGAACAGGCTGAATCCCGCTCATCCGGTCTGAGGAACCACCTACTAGCAGTGCCTCTTTCTTGTCTGGATTGAGCCTCAGTTTGTTAGCCCTCATCCAGTCCATTACTGCAGCCAAGCACCGGTCCATTACCCTTGCAGCTTCACCTGGCTCCAAAGAGAAAGAGAAATACAGCTGAGTGCCATCTGCATATTGATGACAACACACTCCAACCCCACAAATGACCTCACTCAATGGTTTCATGTAGATGTTAAACAGTATGCAGGACAAGATGGAACCTTGAGGAACCCCAAAACAAAGATGCCACAGAGTTGAGCAGAAATCCCCCAGCACCACCTTCTGAAAACATCCACTGAAGAGCATAACCATCACAAAGTGGTCCCACCACACCTAACTCCGGCAAACACTCCAGAAGGGTATCATGGTTGATGGTATCGAACGCCACTGAGAGGTCAAGAAGAATCAAGAGGGTTACATTCCCCCATCTCTCTCCTACAGGGCAATCAAGGCTGTTTCCAGTGCCACAACCAGGCCTGAACTCTGACTGAAATGGACTCAGAAAATCAGTCTCATCTAAGAGAGAGGTCAGCCACCACACACTTGAACACCCTGCCTAAGAAAGGAACATTTGCCACTGGTCTATAATTATTAAGATCTTTTGGGTTCAGTGATGGTTTCTTCAGGAATGGTCCCACCACTGCCTCCTTTAAGGTGGCTGGAATCACTCCCTCTCTAACTACCTCCTGGACCCAGCCAGCTGTCCCCTCCTTGCCAGATGTAATTAGCCCTGAAGGGCAAGAGTCAAGCAAACACATCGTTGGCCGAATCTTACTTTGTCTACATCCTTGGGCCCCACAAACTAAAATTCATCCAACAATATAGGACAGTGTTCTGGACACCCCCACAGATTGATCTGTCCCAACTGCAGAGTGCCAATCATTTTTATTTATTTATTTATTCTATTTATACCCCGCCTTTTTTCCTGAAAGGAACCCAAGGCAGCTTACATAATCCTCCTCCTCCTCTCCATTTTATCCTCACAACAATCTCAATCATGAAATATATACAAGCGATTTCCCCCTCAAAATGTCTAGCAAACATGTCACAGCATGCCACCAAGGGTTCCAGCACATCATCATCTGGGCCAGATTCAAAAGGCCACAAACCACTCAGATAGGATCCACTGGACAATTTTAGGAGGACACAAAGTGATGAAGAAAAATTGCTTCTTTGCCGCCATCACCACCACTGAGCAGGCTCAATAATGAGCTTTCTTGTGTTCAATTGCATTTGCTCTGTGTTTTCCTCCACTTGTGTAACAGACATCTCCCAGCTTGCTTCATTCCCTTCAGTTCAAGTGTAAACCAAGGAGCCAAATGGGCTCTGCGAAGCAGGAGAGGTTGCTCAGGAGCAATCATATCACCCACCCTAGTCATCTCCATATTCCACAGATTAACAAGAGCTTAAACAGCAGCACCAATCATGCCAGCTGGAACATCTCCCAGAGCCTTCTGGAATCCATCAACCTCTGTGGGAGGACCATCCTAGTAGGTCCCCCACCCTTGCAGAGGGAGACAGCCATTGTTAGTCTAATGGACTCACCATTACATGGAACATGTTGTAATATCTCCCACCCTCAGACCACTATCCACCTGCCCAGTACAGTAAACCAAATCTAGAGTGTGCCCTGCTACAAGTGTTGGGCCAATGACATATTGGGGCAGCGCCATGGTTGGCATGACAGCCATGAAGTCCTGAACTGCCCCAAACCCAGTAGACTCAGCATGCATGTTGAGATCCCCCCTGACTATCATTGGGTGGGTCCACAGCACCAAGCCTGAGACCGCGTCTGTCAGCTCAGGCAGTGAGACTGCTGGGCGGGGGTGGGTTACACCAGCAGAATCACCAGTCTGACTCATGCCAACATTAGACAACTGCAAGTTATTACTCGATACTTAAAGTTTCACCACAACTTCTACCAATTTTACAGTGCAATCCTACACATACCTACTTGGAAATAAGCCCCACTGAGTTCAGTGGAGCTTACTCCCAGGCAAATGGGTATAGGATTGCCATCTTAATCTTCACTGTTCTACCAGGGACAAAGAGATTTAAAACCTATTTCAACAGAAGTATAGATAATGGAATGAATATTAAAGTTATAGATTCATAGATCATCGAGTTGGAAGGAGCCTACAAGGCTATCGAGTCCAACCCCCTGCTCAATGCTTATGCTCACCATTAGGTGTAGTAAAGTTTACTATTCTATACACTGAAGTTTTGTCATTATTCCTGCCATTATTTTGGTTTTTGCAACATGTTGATTTGAATTTCACCTGGTTTAAAAAATTAATGAGCATTTGAAAACAGAGAACTTCACTGCTTTTATAGATTTTGAAGCATGTGTCTCTGACAACTTGCTCAGTATGAAGTACCTACTTGAATTTAGATTTCATTAACACAAACACCCCTTTTAAGAGCAAGTCAAGACCAAACTGAAGAAAACATTAAATCTTCTGCCCTCTGTCTGACTGCATCAATAAATTATGTGCTATCTGGCCTTTACAACCTCTTTCTTGCATCCCAAATTATGCCGTCATAGTACTATTGTTTCTGGCAATTTCTGTATTACTTTTAAAAGTATGTTTGTATCAAATTCTGATTTCATTTTAAAACAAGTTACGTATTTTTAAAGAGACACAATATCAGTGACAAATGTTAAACCTAATTTCTTTTGAAGTGATTTTTATTAACCACCCCTGGGGAAAAAAATAAGAGAGTTGAGCTTAGATGATAAACCCAGGGTCAAATACCCACTCAGCTATGAAACTCTCTGGGCGGGATTTTATGCAACTAAGTACAAGCAGCTCCGCACTTCATGTGGTAGACACAATTGCTGCAGGTTCCTGCAGGAAACTTTTTAAGTGCAGATGTCACCCCTGCATCTTTAAACACAGATGCATCTAGGAACATGTCCAGTGGTAGCACATGGCAAATGTTGGGGCCCATGAGTTCTGGAAGGCTCACCATTACTGATAATCCGCATCCTTTTATTTTTTTAATCTGAAGCCCCCTTTTTAGGGCTTGGTGCTGAGAAAACAAGCACCAGGTGAGGTGTCTACATTACCACCAATCACCTCTACACTTCACTGGGGCCAAGAAGCATTCTGGGGAAATGTAGATGGAGACAGCTGCTATAACCACCTCACCCTGTGCTTCTCTCCTTAGTGCTGGGCGGAGAGAGTACCATGCCTGGAGCAACTCTCCTATGAGGAAAGGTTATGTCTGGGATTGTTTAGCTTAGAAAAAAGGCAAATAAGGTGAGACCTGATAGAGGTGTACAAAATTATGCATAGTATGGAGAAAGTGGATAGGGAGAAAAACTCTCTCCCTCTCTCATAATACTAGAACCCAGGATCATCTTATGAAGCTGAATAGTGTGAAATTCAGGACAGATAAAAGTACTACTTCACACAGTGCATAGCTAAACTATGAAATTTGCTACCACAAAATGTAGTGATAGCCACCAACTTGGATGGCTTTAAAAGGGGATTAGACAAATTAATGGGGGGGGGGGGAAGCAATTATCAATGGCTACTTATCATGATAGCTATATATTACCTCTAGGTACAAAGACAGTATGCCTTCGTATACCAGTTGCTGGGGAACATGATTGGGAGGGTGCTATTGCACTTATGTCCTACTTGTGGGCTTACCACATGCAGTTGGTTGGCCACAGTGTGAACAGAATGCTGGACTAAATAGGCATTTAGTCCAGCATTTGGTCTGATCCAGTATAGCTGTTCCTACATGGAACAGCGCTTGGAGAGGCAGAAAGCATTTTGCTCAGGGGTCCCTCAAACCTGGTGGTTTCCCCATCTGGGAACATGGAACCCCATGAGGAAAGATTTGAGCAGGCCTTCCTGAGTTATGTCATCTATACCAACATGTTTGCTGCTTGGAACTGCTATGTAACATTGCATACCCCGAGCAAACATGTCTGTAACACAAAGTGTGGAGCCATCCCTCAGTCTAATTTAACAGGGGCTAAGAAAGGATAAACTGAAAACTCCAGATGCACTTGTATCCTTCCCTTCCACCAAGAAAAGTGTGACAGTTGGTAGTAATATTGAAAATAATAAGAGGAATATCCTGGTGGCTAGGTTTTGCCCATCAAAGGGGTCTCAGTTGGTTCAAACTTCCCATGCTCAGGGAACCAATTCCACAGCAACTTGTCTTCCAAGGAACACTTCATAAATCTTCCCTGGAACCTCTAAGCATTGCAAAGGCTTCTGGGATGTGTTTTAGAGGAAAGGTCCAAGCCTGCTGGGTCATGGTCTCATTCAAACTGAGACCCAAAATATGTCTGATACTTCCCTGCAGACAAAGATCAGTAATGTGGAAAAAGTTGTATGCCTACTAATGGTCTCATTAGGAAACTCCAGATAAGCTCCCATGGAACCTCAAGCTTCACAAGAACATGGTCTGAAAACAACTGACCTAACCAATCCTTATATTTGTGGATTAGGAAGTTTTCCAGTAGATCTGTCTGACAAGTGACCCAGGAGACAGGGTGCCCTCATTTGAAACATGTGACTATTTTCATTTGAGGGAACCTTTCTGTGCTGCACCTGCTCTCTGTTTATGACACCAGATCTGAATTATACAGGCTCATCTGTTTGAGTCTGATGAGTCTTGCCTTGGGGCTGGGTGCTTGACTACCGGGGAGTTTTGCTCCTTCCAACCCCAGCATCTAGTTCCAGAAAGAAAAAGACGGGAATTAATAGTGCTTCAGCTCTGTCCTATTTCCGATATTAGAGCTACACATTTCAAAATACTTGCGGTTAATTTATTCACAAATTTCCCCGAATGTTTCTGATACTTCAGCAGCACGTCCCCGTGTCCACAGCAACAGGAACCATTACCCAAGTTTATTGTGGCCGATCGCCCTTTCAAAGCGGTGCACCATCACCCGCGCCATAAAAGTTATACATAGCTATTCGACCAAGTAGCCCTCTTACCACAATTTCACAGAAAGAATCCACTCCCGCTTCCTCCACTCCCAAATCCCCAAGGACGACCCTCAAAACAGAATCCCCACTCCTATTATTCTAACTCTAGCGTTTACTTGCCTTCGCAAAGACCGGTCACCTTCCGATCTACCTAAAGTGTAGGACTACCTGCAGACGAACGCTTCCCGAGCCCTCCGCCCTTCCCTGCCAGCCTGCCTGACCGCCGCCCGCCTCGAGCCCTTCTCATCCGCTGCCCAAATGGAAGCTTCTCCCACAGCCCTCTCCCTGTCTCCCACATTCTGCTCTCATCCTTAAGCCCCCTCCCCCGGCCACAGCCCTGGCGCGCATGCGCGGTGGCAGTTTCCCTCACCGTTGCCGGGTGACTCTCTCCTCGGCCCTCAGTTTCAACAGCAGGTTCCTCCGACTCTTTCCGTTCGAGGGCCCGGCTTGGCTGGGCCTCGCTCGGCTCTTCAGGACTAGTCCTCCAGCGGGGACAGCCGAGGATAACAAGTGTGAAGCTGCCGTGCCGGCCCCGCCCCTCGAGGCCAGACAAATACACAGTCTTCGGCTCGCGCGCGAGAGGTCCTCACTCCCAGTTGCGCGAGCTTCTCGGCTGACGGACTCTTCAACCGTAGTAGCAAAAAGCGGCAGCTTCGGGAAGGAAGTGACGCGGCGCCTGACTGACAGGAGTAACGTGCGCGCCTCGTCTCGCCCCTCCTCCCCCTTTCTTCCCCCTCCCACCTGGCAGGAAGTGACGTTTTACAACAGAGGCAGGACTCATAAAGGAGCGGAGCTATCTGCAAGATAGCGTATGAGAAAAGATAAGTGGGTGTGGTTGACTGAGGAAAGATGAAGGGAGAGAGAGAGAGAGAAGAAAGAAGCAAGTACGGCGAAGCAAGTGGGGAGAGGTGACCTGTATGAAGCAGCACAGAGTTTACAAATCTTGTGTATGTTCTCCGGTCTCCCGTCAAAATTCCTGTATGGCCTGATATGGAAATTCAACAGGTGCAGTTTTTCCTGCCATGATGAGGAAAGCATCACCTGTTGAGTTTCTGAAAGTTATTCAGCTATTAAAAGCACCGAGAGCCATACTAGGAAAAAACCCAGCTTTCCTTACATATCTGTTCATGCCCTTATACTCTGTCATAATTAAACCAGAATAATTACCCTCCCCAGGTTCAATATTCATAGCTCTCAATGGGGGCTAGATTCCCCACTTTGTCCCTAAAAAATGTGGATAGTGGATATCATGAAATCAAAGTTCTGATCTTGTAATTGCAAGTATGATAAAAGTCCAGTTAATAATGCATGTTGTGCAAGTGTTGGCTTACACACAAGAAGAACATGCAGTCTCTTCTTTTTTTTTAAATTGATTATTTTTCTTTGCAACAAAAAGTTGAATGCATTCCTTGGTCCTGCCATCTTGAGTATACAGTATAACCTTAGCTGAGGACCTTCTCATCCTTAAAATCTTTGTGAGAGATTCTCACTTTATACAGGCCTGTGGCTTATGCTGGCTCAGTTTGTCTGAGCGTGGAAAGCTAAGCAGGGTCAAGCCTGGTTATTACTTGGATGGGAGACCCCTCCTCTAGTTACCCATATTGAGCAGGGGGTTGGACTCGATAGCCTTGTAGGCTCCTTCCAACTCTATGATCTATGAAAACTTTGGGGAAGGACTGTGGTTCAGCAGTAGAATGTGTTTACTTCTCATGCAAAAGGTCATGAATTCAATCCCTAGCATTTCATGCTAGGATTGGGAAAGACCCCTGTCTGAAACCCTGGAGAGTTGCTGCCAGTCAGTGTTGACAATACTGGGCTAGATGAACCAAGGCTCTAACTTGGTATAAGGAAGCTTCCTATGTTCCCTGTTTTTCAAATTTTGATCTAGCAGTCCTAGAGGGGATATGGAGAATGATTATGTAGGTTCTCAGAAAAATTATGAATCCAGTGCTCTAAATCAGTTTGGATCTGATTTATTTATTTATTTATTTGTATTTATACCCCGCCTTTTTTCCTGGAAGGAACCCAAGGCAGATTTAGCATGTTGATTTGAATTACATTTAGTAAACAAGTTTCTTAAAATGTGCTGTGTTACTTTTATATGTCACATATATACCAAAAAATTCCTATAGCCAAAAGTAATTTCGTAGATTTCATAGATCATAGAGTTGGAAGGAGCCTACAAGACTAATTGAAACATGTGCTTTACTGAAATTTTTGCCTATTTGAGGTTCAATGCTGTGCTTATTTACTCAAAAATGTCCCACTGTGTTCAATGGGACTTACTCCTAGGAAAGTGTACATATGATTCAAAGCTTTACCTGGAAATTGTTCTTGTTGGAATATATAAATATAAAAGATGTGACATATAGCATTTGCTTTCTTACATTGTTTAAAGTTTAAAGAAACATTTCTGGCTGCCTCTTTTCCTTTAAATTGCAGGTGGGTACCTCAGTCATTGAGCTGCTAAAGTAAAACTATAGTGGTGCTAGCCCCATCATCCCTTTCTTTACTATAGGGCATGAATCTAGTACACCTCAGTTATGCCAGGCTGGATGGACTGAGGGTGGGGTGGACTTTGATTTGACTTAAGGATGACTGCCAGAGACAAGCAGCCATCTGCACTGGGGCTTCCGCCTCAAGACAAAGGCTCTACAGTTTTAACTCAAGCAAATCCAGATTGGTAGTGGCAAGAACAGGAACTGGAGGACAAAGGTCAGCAACATGGAGCAACATGACCCACATGCTGCCTGTTCTACACACCCATGATTCATTGTCTTCTTGTCTGGGAACCTGTTTCTGTTCCCAAGTTGAGATATTTTTGCTGGCAACAAAACAGAACAAAAGACACAAGAAGGAATAAGATCCTTTCTTGGAAGATGATCTTCTGTTTTCCTAGTCTCCACACACAAATCTTCTGAAGCAAGCTAACAATAAACCCAGGCGTGTCAGGAATTCAGCTGTATCCAAGAGGTACTGAGACTTTTTATTCTCCATGTGAATAGGGACTTTTGATGGATGGGTCTTATTTTATTCTTGAGTATATATACCTTTCCTCTGAAATCTAAAATATCAGGGTTTCAACCCTTCAGAACAGAAAATATACCAGAATAGTTTTTAATATGAAATTGCTTTTGCTGTTCAGTGAGTGTGTTATTCCAAGGCAGCACTAATGTGATTATAAAATCACTTGTATCAGCTTATTGACTCAACTGCAATTACTCTGATCTGCCAGACTGTCTGTTCCGCTAAAAACCTCATTGCTTGCTTTGGAGGACTTTGTCCTCTGCTTTCCCCCTAGCAACCTGATTCATGTAATTATATACCTCTTTTACACCCATTATCTATCATACCTATACAAGGACTTATCCTTGTTATTCATCTTCTCACTATCACTATCACACACAAACTTAGTACGCACAATATAGTGGAAAAAAAGGAGAGCTGAACACATGTTGTGCAGGACCACTAACTGCTATATGGATCAAGAGAATGGCTGTAATGTTCTTTATTATTTTATTAAACTCACCAGATCAAAATAACACTAGCCTCAGTACCGAAGTACATCCTGTTTTGAGATCTCCTTTCCTCAATAGCCTGTTGACCAGCATATTCTCATCATGCCCTTCAAAACTTTCCCCCACCTCCTTGTTTCTGCAAGCTGACAGTTTCCCTCTTTGATTCACACAAAACATTTCCACATGATTGATCATGATTGTGTAAGGCCTAACCATGTGATCATAAAAGTTGATGGACACATCCCTTTTTAACTCAGCTGTGACTTTGGGAATCTCAGGATATGAGGCCTTTTGAGTAACACCCCAAATTGATGGCTGCAGAGAAGAAAGCTGATAATGTACCTAAATCAGATTCCTATCTCTATGTAACTAGCAGGGGGGAAATCACATAACACTTTATTATACTTTGTTATACATTATTTTGTTTCCTAGGAACCAGAGAGTCAAATCTTCAGTTAGATGAATCTAAACCTTATATCTCTGAAATAGATAAGTTAGTAACACAGGTTTTTTTTCTGTGAAGGAGGAGATTTTTCAGATAAAGCCTTCTGGTTGCTAATAAAAACACCATAGCAATCTACCCTGATGGACTTCCCATAATAAGCTGCCTTGCGCTAAGAAATCTGTATGAATTATTAGGCTCAGTCCTATACTCACTTACCTTCTGAGTAGAAATGTATAAAATTACACTGTTAGTTTAGCCTAGATTGTCAACAGATCTTGTGGCGAAAAAGAGAGCTTTTCCAACTTCCTAATCTTGTGCCTGAAGCCAGTTCTTTTAAACTCACAAAAACAATAGTTATCAACTGCGACCATATCAAATAGTATCTAATAATACTTTTCTTTCTGCTCTCTAAGTGTTTAGGGATGCCATAATTCCTCATATAAAACCAAAATATCAATTTACCAGTAACATGTAGCACAGTGGAGCATTTAAGCACATAAGTAGTTGTAAAGCAGGGTTGGGCAACATGCGGCCTGCGGGCCGCATGCAGCTCTTGCTGCCCCTAGAGCAGCCACTGATGAGCTGCCAGTTTTGGGTAGCAAACCACTAAGGAAGCCTCAAATGGCCCCAGAACTCCCTGAAGTTGTCCACCCCTGTTGTAGAGGTTCAAATCTATTGGCACATTAAATCAATATAAAAGCATAGATTTAGTATTAGAAAATCAAGTCATTTGAAATTCAAAAGATGAAAGGAAAGAAGGTATTTCTAACTTTGGCAAAAACACAAACTTTATTTAACCTATGATGGTACAGTATAAAGAGATATGGCATTCACATGTTTGAGTTATCCAGTCTTGAAAAGGCCTTCTTCAGGTTGTCAGGCTATCCCGGGTGAGCAGCAACTTCAGCCAAGCCATATAACTTCTAAGCAGGCCTGAAAACAAAGAGAAGAAGGATGTGAAACCAAGAAAAAACTGCTTGACCCTTTCTTTAAAACCTAACCCAAGGACATGAACCAATCAATACCTTAACAGTTGGCAAGAAGCAGTGCTTGTGAAAAGGGAAGTGTATGCTAGTAAGTTTCAATTTCTTATGCAAATGAAGGGTAATTTGACTCTAAATATTTAATAATTGGATTGAGTAGGAAGGTAATGTCTGCTTGACACTTTTTCCAGACAGACTGACTAGGAACTTGGAAAATCTGTTACAGTGGTTTCCAATGTGGTGCCATGGGCACCATGGTGCCCTCGGATGCCTTTATTGGTGCCTGCCCGGCTCCCTGCCCTTCCTGATTTTTATTTCTTTTAGACTGGGGACCCCTTCATTATAGCAATTCAGGATTAACTTCCAAAAGGGTGGCTGTATTCATCTGTTGTGGCAACACCAACTAAGAGACTTGTGGCACCTTAAAGACTAATAGTGTATTCCTATACATGTCTACTGAGAAGTAAGTCCCATTAAGTTCAATGAGAATTACTTACTTCTCAATTAGAAAGACCCCAGTTGTATTGTAATCCCTTTCTGATCAAGACTGCTGTACACGGTTTAACACTTCGCCTCCAATTAATTGTTTGCTGACAGAGATCATTGTAGATTTGCAGAGTAGCTCCCTTAAAAGCTACTTGACCTTTCTTTCTGATCGCTTTCATGAAGACATCCTTCTTGTATAAATTTGCAAATTTCATTACAACATCTCTGGATGTCATACCACGCCTTAATGTTCCCACTCTATGCACAATCTCAATGTCCATATCATCCCAAAGATTTGTTTCTCCAGAGACAGCTTCATTCATCCATTCCAAAATACTGCCTCTTAACTTATATCCAGTCTCCCCCATCTCCATGGGGAAGCCTCTAATCTGAATGTTGGAACGGCATTGCCTGTCTTGCATGTTGATCATCTGTATTTCCATCTCATTAAATTTCGTTTCATACTTTTCAAAACTTTTTTCATCCTTCGCCTGGAGTTTTTCCACCTTATCAACTCTAACTTGCAGCTCTTTAATTTGAACCCCCATCCGATCCATTGATTCTCTCATCTGTTTCATATCCTCCTGATGCAGTTTTTGAAATTTCTCAATTGCTTCTGTATGTTTCTGCTGGCCTGTTTCCATAGAGTTTTGAAACTGTAATAAAATCTTCTCCCAATCTGGTGCTGCCCCTTTAAGCTTAACTGGAGATATTGTCTTTGGCTTGGCACCAGCAGGGAATTTGCCAGCTGAATCCGCCATTTTTCCGCCCTTCCCCCTCGCTGTCTTGGAACTTTCACTACCTCGTAGCTTCTTTTCAGGACCCTGTTGCTCAGATTGATAAGAAAGTTCAGTATCTCTCGTGTCAAGGATCCTAATTAGCCTTTTCAAACTGTTATCCGAGGGATGCGCCCGATCGCGTTTCCAAAGAGGGGGTAGGGACTTTTTCACCCGTCTGGAGCTCATAAACAATCCAGAGCAAAGCACAGCAAAAGAAAACTGTTCTTTTTATTTCCTTTTTAACTCTGCATCTGCATACCTTCCAGAAAGCAAACAGCAAAGGAATTTTAACTCACGATTTGTCTTTCCTGTGTATTTTGCAGATGTTATCAAATCATTCCGGGAGCTCTGCAGAACGCTACTGTTCCATAGCTGGCGAAGCTCCTCCCCCCGCAGGGCTTTTTTTCTGGTGGAACTCACCGGAACTGAGTTCCAGCACCTTTTCTTCTATTAATTGCATTACAATTTAATCGCCATCTACTCCCGAGGAAATGTAATCCAAGAGTTCTGGTACCCTTTTCTCCAGAAAAAAAGCACTGGAAGGTAGTATAAGAAAAGGTGGAGGGATAGGTCTAAGCAACAAGCAAAGGAATCCACTTAAAGAAGAAAACATACTAATGTTGATTCCTCAAAATTGGGTGTTGCTCTTTTAAAAATAGAAGCTAGTCATGCCAAGCTGTACAGTGTAAGTCTAGCACCTCACAGGACTCACAAGTTTTCCAAATAAAGATTATTTCTGTGATCTATTAAGTAGGAATGCTAGGGAACAAATGTGGGAAAACATACATGAAATGCACAATGTTTGTCAGCATGTCATGCTATATTTTCAAACATCTAAAATTTCCCAATTTAACGTTTGTTTTGTTGGTTTTTGCAATCCAAGTTAATCACATCTCCCTTCTTTGGCTTCTTACACAATATTGACTTATTCTAAATTAAATTAATGGTTTTATTAGTGAATTTATATTTTGCTTAATTAATGACAAACAAGCCTTCGATCAGTGATATTCCCTATATATATATCTCAAAGTTAAGAAAGAAAAACATAGATTATAGAACGGCCTTCCACACAAAAGTTTTCTTCCACTGCAGATGGCAAATCCACAGGACTGTTCCTGAAAAAAGTTTGTACTGTGGAATTATATACATGGCTTAGTTCTTTAAATAGGGAAGTATTTCTGACCCACTCTATATTTCAAATTCAAATTGCCAGACAGGTGTCCTGTATGGCCTGTTCTATTCCAGTACTTGGTTTCTATTCAAAAGTCATAGGATGCCTACAAACTCTGTACTGTCTTCAGTAGCTAAATATTTTGTATATATGTTGTTTGGCATGTATGCATTTGCCTTGTTTTGCTGTAGATTGCAGAAGCAGATTAACAGCAAAGTCCTGGCACAAACTCCTATCCAGACCTGTGCTGGCAAATAGGATGCCCACGTTAATAATAATAACAACGATGATGTTGATAACAGTTATGCTTGACATTTAGTCCAGCGGTTCAGGCACCACAGAAGGTGGAATCCATTGGTGGAATTACAGAAGGGAATGGGGGGGGGGGTTCAGGCAGGGGGAGTATTACAGTGATCTATCTTCAAGATTACCAAGACGTGAATTATGATCTCATAGATCATAGAGTTGGAAGGAGCCTATAAGGCTATTGAGTCCAACCCCCTGCTCAATGCAGGAAACTAGAGGAGGGGTCTCCCATGCAAGTAACAACCAGGCCTGACCCTGCTTAGCTTTCCACACTCAGACAAGCTGAGCCAGCGTGAGCCACAGGCCTGTATCTCTAGGGCTTGCTTTTCAAACAAGCATTAGGCACTCTGTGCAGGGAGAAGTAGCGGCGGGGGGGGAATCATTTGGAGCAGAGAAACAGCAGACAGATAAAAGAATTAATGGAATAAAGAGACAAAGTCTCAGGATGTTGAAAGAATATATGTGGTTTTATTCCAAGAAGTAGCCCTACGCTTTTTGGCTTTGAGTATGGGCCTTCTTCCGGGGTCAGGGTTTTTTTAATATATAAATGCTTGCAGAGATCTTTGAAAAAGATAGTCTCCAAGATGAATCCTGTGATCTCTGCAGGCATTTATATTAAAAAATTGACACCTGGAGAGGGTCCATACTTAGGGCTGAAACATGTAGGACTACTTCTTGAAATAAAACCACATATATATTTTCAGCATCTCAAGACTGTTGTGATATGTATCACATTGACCAGCTGTAGCACAGTGTTTACACATGGAAAGGAACAGAATGGCTGTAAACAAGTGTTATGTCTTTCTACTTTCCCGTGTTCTTTCTCATGGGAAAGCTAGGCCCTGGGAACATTATGAGCTAGTCACATGGTTTGTATGTTCTGATGACGTGCTAACTTGTTTTTTCTGTCTGAAGCCATTTTAGAGAAGAGCAGGACTGCTTTCTCTATTCCTTCTCTCTTCTGGCTATTGCTTGCTGGACTTTGCAACAATGTAACGTCTTTGCTGAAGTGGAGTGAAGCTAAACCTGCTCCACTGGAATTAATGCTTGCTATGCATTGTACTCTGCACATGGACTGTAACTAGGAAATGTATACTCTGTAGAATATTACTTGCTAAGTAAATAAACAGGTAGAAATAGACCTGTGGAGTTACAGAGTGTTTCCTTGCCACTTGGATTAGTCTGCAAACCGGGGAAGCTAGAAGCTGGAGTCGGATTACAGGCAAGCTGGCTGGCAGCTTCAAACCGACGCTGCATGCTGCGCAGAGGGGGGTGAGATCTGGAAGATCTGTGTGTGGAATAATGGGCCTCTATGCACAGACAGGATTATAAATCTCCCATCCAGCATACGCGGGGCTCTGCTGTCACTCACGCGCCTTTAAAGACTTCATCTCTTTATTCCACTGGATCATTTTCAATGTTCTCTAGTTTTGTTTTACCCAGATAAAAGGTGTTCTCCAGTTTTGTTTTACCTCCTACCTCCCCACTACAATCACAATGGTGCTGGTAGCTAGGAAAAGCAGTCTTTGGACTTTTGTTACATGTAACTTCTATTTTTATCCCTTAACTCATGATTTTGTGGGGTTAGCACATTGTTTTGATCACAGAAGCACTATCAGAGCTTCTGAAAATTCTCAAAAACAGCAAAGGTAGCCACATAGACCATAAGAAAAATTCATGTCAGTGTAATACCTTTATTAGGCCAAGCAAAAGATAACCAAAAAATGTGCAAGCTTTCAAGATCTCCAAATCTCTTCATAGGGCAAGATGTTACAAAAAGCAGGTTTGGCAGAAGCTGGGGTGGCCGTGGGGAGATGCAAAGAATAAAAACCCTAACTTTGTGGTGGTCCCAGTACCCCCACATGTGAAAATATTTCTGCATCCCCCATGAAAGGGGGGGCAGAATCTTTCCCATCTACTAGTCAGTCTGCTGCCTATTCTAATCAATGCCTCGGGCAGTCCCTGTCTCCTATATACTGAGGAAATCAGATAGGAGGACAGTTCTCATACTGGAACCATTCTCTTACACTTAGGAGCAAGGTGTGTGTGTGTGTGTGTATTCTTTCATTGCCTGGACTCCCCCCCCCCCAAAACCTATTTGCATATATAATTATTTGTTAAGATATGGGCTCAATAAATGGGAGGGGAGGAATCAAGATAATGTGTTGCTTTCCTTTCTGCTTTTTCATTATGCAGGTGGATATTCCCCTAGCTGTACCCAGCCTGCTTTGTGAAATACTATAATTTGCTGAACTACGCTTGCTGCAAGCTTATCAATATTAATTGAGGTGGGCTGAGATGGGAGGAGGGATTTGGGATTGGTATGACCTTTTCCATCCCATGCTTGCTCAGACAGTCAAAAAGCAGCGGAGGAGAGAGAAGCGGGACAGGTAACAGCATGTGGCTTTAGTATCTTTTCTGCCATGATAATGCAAAAAGCAATAAAATCATAATAGCTTGTCATGATAAGTACGAAAGGGCAGATTTTACTGGTAATCTTTGAGTCAAATTAATTCCTGATTGAATCACCATTACGCCCAGGATGTACTGTGTCCTCTGTTTCCATCGGAGAAAATCCCCAACAATTAGCACAAAGAAGCTGAAATAGGTAAAGTGTTTAAATGCCGGAATGTTTGTCTAATCAGAACCCTTCTGCATGAATTGTGAAGTGGGTGCGAGGGAACAAAGCGATCCACACATCTGTCATTCCATTGTTAAGCAATTGTTCACAGTAGCTAATCCAGACATTTATTTTGTGGTTTTGTTCTGTTAAAGGAAACTGGGATATTTTGATCTTATTATAAACAATCCCCTTTGAATAAGCTAGCAAAATTATTGTTGATAAGAGGGTATTCTAGAAAATAATTAACCATCTCAGAAACCTGGTTTCTAGGCATTCACACTTGGCTTTTAATTTAATTTAAAGAAATGCATTTCCTTGTTTCACAATGAATTGATAAATATATTTTCCCCGTTATTCCTTGTTTTTCTTGCTGTGTAATTTTTTTTTTTAAAAAAACCAACAACTTATCTCTTGTGATGTAAAACATTTATATTATGCTGATTTAAACAAAAATATGGTCCAGAGATATTTTAAAATGTAGTTGGTAATATATCACTAGCTAACAAAGCCAAGGGTGTGTTTCTCTTCTCTTTGTCAGGATCCATCATGTCTGACAAACCGGATTTTGCAGAAATTGAAACATTTGATAAGACCAAACTGAAAAAAACTGAAACGAGAGAAAAAAATCCACTGCCCACTAAGGAAAGTAAGTTACTCCTGTTCAGCCTGGACATACAGTTATTACTTTGCTCAATATGCACAATGGATAAATAATCAAGGTCCTAATGGTCCCGGATCTGTTCTTCCAGTGCAATCCTATACATATCTACTCAGAAATAAGTAAGTGAGTATAGGAATGCAGCCTTAATAGCACTTTTAAAAGAATGATTAATTTGGCTTTATTATTTATATGTATGTAGCTATAATTTATATTGCCGAATTAAATTACACATTGTGACTTTTAAACTGTGTTCTTTGAATTTACTGTTTGGCAAGGGAGATAATATAGCTTGCACTTTGAAAATCTATTTCAGCAATTTGTCTAGAAGCACAATGATATATACTTGAATTTCTAATCCAAGACCTCTAATAAATGCCAGAAT
Organism: Shinisaurus crocodilurus; assembly: GCA_021292165.1. Lineage (NCBI taxonomy): Eukaryota > Metazoa > Chordata > Lepidosauria > Squamata > Shinisauridae > Shinisaurus > Shinisaurus crocodilurus. The sequence continues at coordinate 105,012,563 of CM037881.1, forward strand.
GGTAGCCATGTTAGACTGTTAACAGCATACGTACACACACAAAGGATGTTGTGGCACATTATAGACTGACAGAAGTTATGCCAGAAGTTAAAAAGTTATGCCAGAATAGTCCACAAAAGCTTATGCAACAATAAATCTGCTAGTTTTCAAGGTGCCAGTAAACTCTTTTTCAAATGTAATAAATGAACAATATCCCATTACTACCATAAAGATAAAAATACCGGTACTCCATCATTTAAAGATTGTTTTGTGCTGCCCTCTTCTGGATTGCCTGTCTCATATCTACCATTATAGCATAGCATCAAGTGAAGGGGCCACTGCCTACAAACACAGGCCACAATGAGGCTGTTTGCAGGACAAACGGCAGGTCGGTCATTATGGCTGGGTGCCATCCTGATTATTCAACCCCCAACCATGGGTTGTCATGTTATTTAATCCCTGCCAGCCAGGTTCGCACAACATTGCATAACCCGTGCCCTGTTCTCACATAAACCCTACCGGCCGGGTTCACACAACACAACAACCCACACTTGGGGGTTGAATATTCAGGATGGCACCTGCAGGCACCATGGTTTGTCATGGCTTGAATAAACTGCAACCAGCTGTGTGCGGTGTGTCGTGCGAACCCAGTTAGTGAGTCTGTAAGGTGCCGCAAATCTATTCATTGCAAAGAGTCTTCTAGAATGTAACGAGCGTGGTGTAAATTAGATTATGCTTATCCCTATTTTACTAGGCTAAAAATGGGTACCCTTAATTTTATTCTGCAGCTTTAGTCAGCAAGAATTTTATAATCTGGGTCTTCTGAGCTGTGCACATGACATTTAGAACAGAACTGATATTCTAATCTCCTCTCACAATAGGAGATTGCCCACTCTTCTGTCTCTTACTTACCATTCAACTTGCGATACAGCCCATGGTCGATCGTGCTCAGAGCTGGCATGCTTGGCAAAGTTGCTATAAATCTTTTAAGCACAGGCTTGCACTAGAATTGCTACCCTTTGCATGCAAGAAAACAACACTGGCATATGCTGGAGAGAGATGGCCAATTCCGACAACCAAATTCCTCAGTGCAATCAGGTAGAAATATACACAGTCATATAGACAAAGACTGAGGTTAACTGGCTATACACATGGGAAAATCAACAGTGTTCTCTGTGATCACTGCTGTTGGGGAAAGCACAATTGCAATCACAATAGCTGTCAGCTTCACAGCCTGTTCACAATAGCCTTTCTCCACACACCAGAGCACCCACATAAAATGATCATGTGGAGGAATTTGACTGTGTGAACTAGGCCAAGGACCATAAAAACCATTGGCTAGTTTCAACCTCTGTTCCATTGCATGTACTATGATAGCAGTATGCAATTGGTTGAAAAAAATACAGGACATGTCCTTGCTCACCGTGTGGAAAGAAGGAGAGGTATCGAGTGAACTTACTCGTGCTGTCATCATCTCACAAAGCCTTTTTGTCTTCAGAATGTCAAGAGGTTTATTTTTCAGGATCTTATTTTAAAAAACAAACCAGGAAAGTATAATGGTTTTTAACAACCTAATATTCTGGTTTTTTAAAAAAGTTTTGGATAAAAGTATGAAGACAGGAAGGGACAAAGAAAAAGCAAATATAATTTGTGCATGACTCACTTGTGACTATTTTGTGGAAGGCAAGAGTTACGGTATTGGTATGAAAGAAATGCACAATTTACTGCTTTTCATTTTCTTTTTTGGTCTCCCATGTGTCCTAGAATCTATCTAACATCATCCGTTGGCTACTAGGTAGGGATAGATTCATTTGAAGGCAATCAGAGCCTTACTTTGGACAAGCACTTCTTCTCAGTGGCATTGTTGGGCATAAATGCACATCTTAAGGTGCAATCCTATGCTTGTTTAGACAGAAAAAAGGCCTACAACTCCCACCATGTCCCGACCAGCATGGCTGGCTGGGGCATGCTGGGTGTTGTAGGCCTTTTTTCTGTCTAAGGATACATAGGATTGCACCCTTAATTTATAAAATGTACACACACACACACACACACACACACACTTACGCTATGTCTTGTGTAGTACCAAAAATTAGGCAGAGACTATTCTTCACCCAAAGGAGAGAATTAAGAAATGCAATAGGAGGGAATGAACTTGAAGATATGTCATTCATCATCACCATCATCATCATCATCATCATCATCATCATCATCATCATCCTGCCTTCCCTCCAAAGAGTTCAGAGTGACTCATGTTCCCCATTTATCCTTGCAACAAGCCTACAGAGGTAGGTGAAGCTGAGAGCTTTGTAGTAGAGTGGGGAATTGAACCCTAGTCTCCCAGTCTAAATCAATATACCACACTGGGTCATTGTGTCATCTATTCTGTTGTGAACCTAGGAAAGGTCAGCCTTAGAGTTAACTTTATCAGAGGCAGAATCCTGTGTGGTTAGAGAAACAGTGGTTGATGTTGGTCTATCACAGGTATGGGGAAGGTGTGGCCGTCCAGATATTTTAACCTACATCTCCCATCAGCCCTAGCCAGCATAGCTAAGGGTCAGGGATGATGGGAGTTGCAGTCCAACAGCATCTGGAGGGCCACACATTCCCCATACCTGCAGTAGACCAACATCAACCAGTGTTTCTCTAAACAGAATTCTGCTTCTGCTCAACTCAGAGAGATTCCCTGTGCCAGTTTCCAGAGCTATCTACCATGGCCCAGCAGTAACTTGTGATTCAATAGTCAATGAAAAAATATTTCTGGGAATGGAAGAGACTGCGATATGATCCTTTTGAAATTGTTGACACATTTGTTCCGCACAAATTAATAACGATAAGAAGAAAATATTTATTATATGCTAAGTACTTAGAATAAAAGATGCTGAAGAAGTATCAAGCGTTGGCAAATGATATTTCTCTGGTTTTCTTGGCAGCCATTGAACAGGAAAAGCAAAGCAAAAACACACCCTGAAGTTGGATCCGAAGATATGGCTGACATCTCCTCTTGTGGGGTTTTAAGTTCTAAGTTTTATAACTTTGCTATTCATTAACTTTTTTAAAAAAGCAATCTTTTAATTTTTTGCTTTCTTGGTGCAGCAGGGTCTTTTATTTTAAAGCAATGCTCTGAAACCAATCAAATCCATCTTTTGTAGTTCCCCAAAGGGACTAGAATCCCGTGTCCAATACACATGTGACAATTTGCCAAAAATGTACACTTTTGTTATATGTCAACAGAAAATATTATTTTCATACAGTATTTGATGTAGAATACCTCACAATAAACCAGTCTCTTATGTGTTACCCTTATTTAGAATTTAAATATGCTGATATAAAAAGAGTTGCACATCCAGAAAGTATGTCTATAAATGCTTTTAGAAATAAGGTGTAACTTTCAGATCATAGTTAAATATGAATTTGATCTTGTGGAGGTACATTCACATACCAAAAAATGTTTCACCTTTGGAAACTGACAAGGGAAATATCACTTGTAATAAGACGTGATCAAGGAAAAATGGATTAAACTTAATTTCTATAATAATTAGAAGGAATGGTCACTCTGTGATTACTTTACTTTGTAATTCTCCTTAGGTGAAAGTATTGCATGTGCTCACATTGGGCTGGCTCGCACAACACACTGCAGCTCACCGTGGATTGTTTAACCCATGATGAGACGTGGCACATATGGGCAACATTTTGAATGTACAACCCCCACTTCGTGGTTGCAATGCATTGTGAACCCAGCCACCAAGGGTTATGTGACAGTTAAGCAACCCTTGCATGACCCTACAACTAGCAACTCCTGATAATCCTGGTGTGTCGTGCAAACCAGGTCATAGTCAGATTCATATAACAATGATCTGAAGTTTAGCTTTGTATTGTTCTTCAGGACATAGTTAAATATTAACCTGTCTAAATGGGAGCATATTTAGTGAAAAACTGTTTTCTGGCACTCTCTGATGTACCTCTACTTTACCTAGACCCTAGTATCTGGAATCAATGAAGTTAAATGGCGGTGGGAGATTCAAGGCAAAGGGAAGTATTTCTTCACACAGAGCATAGTTAAATTATGGGATTTGCTGCCTCAAGATATGATGGACACAAACTTAGATTGCTTTAGGGGATTAGACAGATTCATGGACAGTAAGGCTATCAATGGCTTCTAGGTATGATGGCTACATGCTTCTTTCGAGATCAGAGGCAGCATGCCCTGAATTACCAGTTGCTGGGAACAATAGTGGGAGAGAGCTATTGCTTTCATATCTTGCTTGAGGGGCTTCCCAAAGGCAACTGTTTGGCCACTGTGGGAAACAGGATACTGTATTAGATAGACCTTTGGTCTGATCCAACAAGGCTCTTATATATCTACAGTCTACCTTTTAGATATTTTCCACCCCAAAATATAAATGCTTCCTGCTTTAAAAGTGTAACTGGCTTAGTCTTAAATATACACATACAAGTTCTCATCATCTCAGTATCTGCATAACAGCAGATTTCATATGAAACAAGGTATTGTTTTTTCCATTTTAATGGGGTTAGGAGCCACATTTGCCGGGATTGTACTTGCAGTACTAAATGATTCCACTAGATGGTACTTTACCATCATCATACAAGGTTTCCCCCCCAACAAATTCTCCTAGAAACTGAAATAAAGAAAATATTTACGATGTTCAAACCTAGAGTGAGTATTGGTTTCTCTAGAGGTGGGCAACCTGTAGGCCAAAATATCTGAAGGGCCACAACTCCCATCATTCCTCATCATTGGCTATGCTAGCTAAGGCTGGTGGGAGTAGCTGACTGATTGAGAAGGTGAATTAAATCAGTATGTCTTCTTGAGAGCTGGATGTGTATGGCCATACTCCCCAAAATAACAAACATCATATTTTTCCCTTTAATTTTTTTTTTTTTTTTTACAAAAGAAAGGATTGATTTTGTTTTCACAAAATTGCCATTATGTTCACTTTTCTAAACAAGCTTTATTAAATATAAATTTACTGTCATTCAGAAAGGCTCATCCAACTTCTATTGAGCACACAGGCTCATAGTAACAGTAGCACTCTATCCACCCCATCATGGATAGAGTGGATTGGCTAGCGTGCCCCATGGCAAGAGCAGCAAAAAAAACCCTTGCTGCTCTTACCATGGGGCTACCGGGTGAGCACCAGTGCCAGCCTTCCCCAAAGTGCTCCAGCTGCACTTGAGGGCAGCTGGCACTGGCTTCCCCCCCCCCCCACTGTGAGCACTTTGGAAGGGCTGCTTGTGCTACCCGCGCAGAGATCGCAAAAGCTGACTTGATAGCTGGCTTTTGCGATCTCCCAAAAAAGAAAAGTTAAAAGGGGAAAAACACTGCAGCGAGCCTGGAAGGGCTCGCAGCAGAGAGTGGGGGAAAGACTTGTGCCTCCCAAGGTGTCCCCTGGGATACCTGTGGGAGGACCAAGCAGGGAGGAGGGGGCCGGCAAGCTATGGTGAGCCCAATTGATGGCAGGGCTCACCGTGGTTGTTCACACAACCAGCCCACTATAGTTTATGGCCAGGGTGGATTAGCATTATGTGTGAATGCGCCCATTATGAAATGTGTCACATTTATAGTTTAAAATGTTGTGTTTTCTTATGGAAGTGGTTTTATGTTTTCTTATACTAACATATGAAAATACTGCAAAGAAAACAGAAAGCATAATTTCCCCCTAACTAGCAACTCTCTTTCCCTCCCCTTCTCAATGCTTCCTTTCCCACCCTACCCCAGAAGCCACCGTCCTTGGCCTTATCACAGCAGTACGGCTGTCTTCTCTCTTTTTCATACACACAAGCAGTACCAGCAGTGTTGCTGTAAAGGGGATAGATAGGTGGTTCTGGGGATGGGACAAGACCTATGGTACTACAGGATTGTCAGCCAAGCAACTGTGGATCACATGTACCTCCTGAGCTACCTAGTGAATGTCACACACCATTGATTGTGGGTACAGTATATGGGAGATCAGATAAATGTTCAGTTGGCCAATTCTTTGAAAGTGACTTTAAAAAAAAGTATTTCCCAGTGAAATATGGCATTTGCTTCAAAAGTAGAAGCATGGGATGTAAATCATGACAACATCCCTAAGTATAGACCATATGCTGCAGGAGAGCACATGCAGACATAAAATATAAGGGACATGCAGGATATTTATTTGTATATTTATCTGTGCATGTGTCACCATTCAATTCAAATATTCAACTAATATGAAAAGACTTACATAGAAGGAAGATGTCTTCTCTGATCTTTACAGCTAATAAAACTAAACTTAAAACTCACAAACATTTGAAATTCAGCAAAATCTGAATTTAAACTTTGAACATTTTCATATTGCACTTTTGAAGTTCCACCCAGAGGAATGCTTAAAAAAAATGAAAGACACTTTAAAAAAAAAATATCTTGTTGCTTTTTAAGGAGATACTGTAATATCAAAAGCTTTCACTCCTCCCCCTCCCCCAATTAAGAATGTTGTCAAATTAGGAAAATATCAATTTAACTGTTTCAAAGAGAATGACAGCGCAATCCTATGTGTGTTTACTCAGAAAGTAAGTGTCAGTGAGCTCAGTGGGGCTTAATCCTAAACAAGTGACTATATGATTACAGACTAAACCTTGGAAAATGTGTTTCCCGCACCCAAATTTGTTTAATCTATAGCTGATAATGCACCAAAATGATGGACCTGTCCTCTAGTAATATAATGTTTTTTTCACATTCACCTTTTCAAGATCTGTAAGATCAGTGTTCTCCAACCTTGGGTCCTCAGATGTTTTTGGCCTACAACTCCCAGCATGCCCCAGCATAGCTGACTGGGACATGCTGGGAGTTGTAGGCCAAAAACATCTGGGGACCCAAGGTTGGAGAATACTGTCAGCAGCAAAGCCCTTTCTTGTCCTTAGCAATGCTCTCCTGTTCTATGAATGTATTCTTCCTCTTCCTTACCCATTTTAATATGTAGTTCTCGGAGACTAACTCCAAATCCAGCACAAGACAATTCATCTCCCCGTTCAGCAAGCCTACAACACTTCCTTTAGCAGGTGGGACAGAACAGAATATCAACCACATGTGCTGGACTAAGACATTATTATAGCCCCAAGATGCTACTGTAGCTCAGTGATAGTAAAGTATATGTTTTGCATACAGAAGGTCCCAAATTCAATCCCTGGCATCTTTAAGTAAGGCTGGGCAAGAATCCTGCTTGAAACCCTGGAGAGCCACTACCAGTCAGTGCTGACGACTGTGCACTAGATAGACAATTTTATTTTTTGGGTCATCGCAAAAGGCCCAAAGAGTAAACAATTACTCCTTTCATTTTCTAGTCAGAATGTAAGGTTCATTCCTGTAAAACTGCAGAGGGAATTTGGTAAAGATGGTGCAAATGACCTTCCTGGTATTTCACCCAGATGTCACTGGTACTAGCATTTCAGAGGAACATACCCAGATTTTATTAAACCGCTTCCATCTGCCGGTCATTTATCTGCTTAGTGCAGCCTTCAAGGGAAATAAAGGATGTTCTTCTTTCCCCTAAAGTTTAGCAGGAGGAAGAATGACAAAAAAAGCAAAAACAAGCAGCTTTGTTTTTGTACAAGCAGCTTTGAGTATGGGGCTGACATATATGAAGGAAGGACATGTGGTTTCATTTGAGAAAAGCATAAAGAGGATGCCCTTCACCTTGCCTGAACAAGAATATTCTTGAGTTTAGCATTAGCAATGCCCTGTCTAGGCTGATAGTTATCTGACCCTAGGCTATAGACTAATACCTACCAGAGGCCCCAGTATGATGAATGTTTAACATAATTCAATTTACACACTAGATACCTCTTATCACAAAGCTTCACTGCATCCCCAAAGCTTCAGCCCAAAGCTGCAAATTCCTGCAGATAACATTTCCATAGAAAGAAAGCATCTTCAGGGATAGCATAAATTATCCCCTAAGATAAAGAAAACTCATCACATGTCATTCATGTTATAGAATGAAAGACATTTCATTGTACAAATAGCCCTGTTCTGTTTCATGGAATGGTCAATCGAGTTCCGGCCCATAGAATTTTGTTTATTGTAGAGATAACATAACCCATTTCAGTTTTGAATCAAATGTACAGAGGCCTTAGAAGGATACTGTTGGGGGTGGGAAGTTATTCTGAAACCCTGTTTCTTTTTCTTTGTCAGCCACACAAGTATTCTCTCAGAATTTGCATCTAGAAAGCTACCTTAATTGTTTTAGCACTGTGGGATGAAGCTGGGTTAGGAGAGAGAAAGATGTCTCAGGTATGTCAACTATTGTTGGAGTTTTGAACAAAACAGGGGTGAGCAGAAGGTGGATGGGGATCTACTAGTATTTATGTTACATTTTTATAAACTGGACTTCCATTCAAAAATGGATTTCAGCACACTAGACATAAACAAATTCAAATATACAATATCATATTAAAACGACATAAAATGTTAAACAACAGTGCAAATCTTTGGGTGATGTCCAGAAAATTTCAAAGGGGTTCTGACTCACAATACTTTAATAAGAGCAAATAAAATTGCAAGGAAAAAATCATTGCCATGGGTGGCCTTGTGTTAATTGCTTATCAGCCTCAGTGTTCCTCATCTGTAAATTAGGAGTCCTGGTTGCTTTTGACCAGATCTTTGATCAGGTCTGCTGGTCAGTTTTAGAGTACCCTGTTAAAATCTCTGGTAACTTATATGTAGATTTATCTCTCTCTCAGTCTATGGTTCATAGATAGGGTAGCATCCAATTGTGCCCCAGTGCAAGCGCTAATGATGTTGTGCTAGCATAACACCACTTTTCGCATTGCCTTAGCAAGAGCTACCGGTAGTTACGTAGCAAGTGTCAGTTTACATGATTTAATTTATTTGATACATTTCTCTCCCGCCTTTTCCTCCAAGGATCCCATGTTGGTGTACATGATCCTCCTGCTCCCCATTTTTATCCTCACAACAACCCTATGTCATAGGTCACTGAGAGTCAGTGACTGGCCCAAAGTTACTAGGCTTTATCGCCTAGTGGGGACTTGAACCTGGGTCTCCTCAGTCCCAGTCCAACACTCTAACCGCTACACTACACTGGCTAATGGCAATATCATTACCGCTAGTGCTGGAGCACAGTTGGATGCTACCTAATGATTACTGATTCCACACTATGAGCTATCATTGTGTGTCTGTCTCTGGTTGGTAAAACTCAGTGTTCTAGTAAAAAACAAAATAGATTCTGCAGGACCATTGTGCTACCCACAAATCATCATCATCATCATCATCATCATCATCATCATCATCTAAAATTCTTGGACACTTTTCTCAAAAAAACTAAAAGTAACTTACAACAAAATTAAAATGTAAAAAACTGAGAATAGCTAAAACAATTATACGTATCATACTAAAACACAACCAAAAAATACAACTAGAACATCAGTGACAAGTCAACCATAGACAATTAAACAGCACAGCTCAACTAATGCATTAAAATAGCCCATCGTATGCCATCAAATGCAGAGGAATAAAGTCTTGACCTGGTGCCAAAAAGATGGCAATGTTGGTGCCAGGTGGGCCTCGCTGCGGAGAGCAGAATTGGGGGGGGGGGCCACCAACAAAAATACTTCTCTCCCTTGTTGCCATCCTCTGAATGTCCTCAAAGGAGGCACTCAAAGGAGATCTTCTGATGTTGTTTGTAGGTACAGGTAGGTTCATACCAAGAGAGGCGCTCTGTCAGGTATTGCAGTCCTACACCATATCAGTTTAAACCAGCACCTTGAATTGGCCTAGGAAACGTATAGGCAGCCAGTACAAGTGGGCCAGAATTGGTGTTATATGCTCGGACCTTCTGGATCCCATTAAAAGTCTGGCCAGTGCACTTAGCACAACCTGCAGTTTCTGAACCATCTCAAAGGACCACATAGGCCAAATTGGAGTAATCTCACCTGGAGGTTACCAGAGCACAGACTACTGGAGCCAGGTTATCACTATCCAGATAGCAATGATACTGTTCATCAAAGGTCTGCTTTTTGATTACAAAAGAAAAGCATGGGAAATGGGAATCATTCATCTGGTAGCACCTGGAATGATCTAGAAACTGTGAGCAGTATCCAATGCTGCTACTCCATTGGCATAGTGCTAGCATAAGTGACCTCTATTGCAACACCAATAGCAAGAACACTATTGGCATCGCACTAGAGGTTGCTTACACAATTGCTACATCAATGATGTAAGCAGAGTGGCAGTGTTGGATACTACCCTGTATACCCTAGTCCAGTGATGGCGAACTTATGGCACGGGTGCCACAGCTGGCACGCAGGGACCTCTCTGTGGGCACTCGAGCCATTGGTCACCAGATCGCGAAAAGACTGTCCCCTTCTGAAAAACACTAATGATCTTGTTCTTTCTCACAGTGTGGAACAGAATGATTTTATTCTAGAATTCCTGTTACAGAATTCTTTTCTACATTGTTATCACATTTAAAAGATTTTGAAGAATGATGCACAGAGCATGGCTTGGATGTAAAGCCCAAACAGTTGACCTGAGTGCTGCATGTGTTGCTCTCAAACTAACGGAGTATGAGCCAAGGTTTGAGAAATTATCAGCATGCATGCAATAGCAAAAATCACATTAATTGTGCAAAAGCATGCCCAATGCAAACTTTTACCTAATGCAGTGTTTGCAGTCCAAGACATAAAGTGTTTAAAATGTGTTAAGCATGTTTAGTTTTCTTGTTTATCTTGCTCATCCTAGTACAGGTTGACTTTTACTTTTACTAATCCGACACCTGTAGAAGCAGGGAAAGGACCCGGGGTAAAGCTTGCCCCATACAATTTCAGTCTGGCATATTATCATATTACAAGTTGAGACTCCCTTATCCAAAAATACATGTGCCTAATTATTTAAAAAGTTTGTATAAATTCCCTTCAGGCTATGTGTACAATGTAGTACCATAATAATTTTTTGAGTTGATTTTTTTTTTCAACAAAAAACTGTTTGTATCATTGAAAGCTCTGTTATTGTGTTTTTCTTTTAAGACAAAAGATGTTAATTAGTTTGGACAGCTGTATGAGTTGTTTTTCTAAAACTAAAACCTCGATATTCAGGTTTAATTGCAGTGTTGGCACTTTGAAATAAATAAGTTGGTTTTGTGTTGCAGTTTGGGCACTTGGGCTCAAAAAGGTTCGCCATCACTGCCCTAGTCCCAGTAACTGAATCACAGGAACGTATTTTGGAGTGGATGCATTAAAAGTGCTACGTTGAACCATAGAATTGTCAGACCAGAAGTCCAACATCCTGCAGGATCTTTAAAGCCCTAATCATTATTCAGAACAGGTTTTGACATGTTTTGTATTTGAAGTTTGGTCATTGGGGTTAATTCTGATGGATGCATACAAGGGGAAACATTTCATATAAATTACTCATGTACACACCTTGCTCCTAGATTATCCCGTGAGGCTGCATTCCTAAAAGATTCCATTCCTAAGGTTGTGTACCAGCAAGCTGTGAGTGAATGCCTCATTCAACAAAACAAATCCATATCCATCGCTCTATTTATCTATACACAGAGGGGGGGGGGAATCTCTCTCAGCCATGTATTTAGTAAAAAAAACGCACACCATGCAATTTAGGGTAAAGATTATATACACATTATGTGTGACATTTTTACTGTGCCAAAGACACATGTTTAGATTACAAGAGGAAAAAAGAGAGTAGATACTGTACACTATTTATTGGGAAATTAGGTGTCCTATGTGTTTTGAGCTGGTGGGCTTCCTCAGGGATAGAATCTATAAAATAACACCTTACAAATAAAACATTGATATTGTACAAACAATCCTTATATAATTATTCATATTAACAAGGTTAATATTAATAGACTCTGTTACAATCATTAAGGCTACAATCCTATACTCTCTTACCTGGGAGTTAGCCCCATTGAACTCAATCAGAGTTTCTTCTGGGTAGACATGAAAAGGATTGTGCTGTTAGGCTGCAGTCCTATGCTCACATACCTGGGAGTAAGCCCCATTGAGCTCAATGAGACTTTTACATTTATAGGATTGCTCTGTAAAAGGAACAGCACACATATATACAAGATAACATATAAAAAACCTAAGGAAAACATAAGGAAAAAACATAAGAAAGGATGCAAGAATTCATAGAGGTGTAAAATTAAAGCACATTGAGGAGAAAGTACAGAGAAGATTTCTCCCTCTCTCAGTTGTTTCCAGGTGAGGCTTTTATTGTGCAATCGCCATGCCCCATTTGTGGAATTTTACAGTGGGTCCAGATATTGTCGTCTTCCAGTTGTAACCCTCCCAGGTTTTCCAATCACTTCTACCTTTTTCCTTACCGCAGAAAAATAAAAATGGGGAAAACAGAATAGCTGCACAATGGCTTTTGATTGGTAGCTCTAGGAGCCCTCTGCCTGGAAGCACCCTCATAATTCCTCATGAGAAGTGCACGTTGGCTTTTGCCATAAGCCAGGAGACCTAAGGCCACTGAGAGGCTGCACCCCCTGCTTCCCAGGAATAACACCAAGCCAAGGGGGAGAGCAACCTGGTCCAGTGATCAGCCAGAGAAGTAGTAGTTACAGGGAGCTCACTTCACCCTCCCTTTCAGACAGGGCCGGTGCAAGGCAGTTTGGTGCCCTAGGCAAGATCAGATATTTAGCGCCCTGCCCCCGTTCCCACTTGAGCCCTCCCTCCCTCCAGCCCTATGCCCATTATGAAATAAAAGTCAATTATCATAAACATTGACAAACATACATAAAATACATGTTGATGTAGTACCAATTTGCTATATAGAAAAATTCCTGGTGAAATGTGACAGAAACTACATTTAATGTTCAAAACTTCATTTTCCTTTTTCTTGGAAAACTGGCAAACTGGCAAACCATTTCTTTAATGTCTAAAGAAGAAGCTGAGATTCAATTGAAATGGTTGCCAAGCCGATTCCAGCTCCATCCCTGCACGCCCAGCCAGAAGAGCCACCCGGACCTCCCGCTGTCCGCCAGGCGACTACCCTGGAGGCTTGGGGCGGGTGAGGAGGCACGATCCCTGGAGCCCGTGCACTACCGCTACTCCACCGCAGCTGCCAGCCCCACCCCATCCACCCGCGCATGTCCGCCTGAGCCTGGGAGGGGGCGAGGGCGGGGGCAGCTCGTGCAGCAGCAGCAGCAGCAGCAGCGCAGCCGCTCACCGGCTCCCGCCCTCGCCCGCCGCCACACAAGGCGCCTCGTACCTGGCGCGCCTCCTCCGCGGCCATCGCTGCCCAGGGGAGCGGCAGAACTGAGCCAGCCGCTGCCGTGCCGGGTCTCCTCTGCCAGCGTAGTTCAAAGGGTGACGGGGCGGCCCAATAACCTCTTGCCCGCCGCCGCCGCCTCGGGAGCTTCCCCGGCGGCTGCGCCGGCATGGAGGCGGGGAGGAAAAGAAGGAAAGTGCCCCCTACAGGTCAAGATATGATTATTGGCTGTGCCGCCGCCACCCCGGGCAATCGGCTGTCCCGCCAAACAGCTGGGTGAAGATCAGCTGTTTGGCGCAGAAAATTAAAGGGGCGCCGAGCGATCCCCGCGGTGTGTGTGTGTGTGTGTGTGTCCGTCCGTCCAGGAGCGGAGCATTTCTGCGCCCCCTTTAGCCATGCGCCCTAGGCAGCCGCCTAGTTCGCCTAGTGGTAGCACCGGCCCTGCTTCCAGAAAGGGAGGGCTCTAACCCCCTAACCTTGGCTCCAACCCCTTGTAGCTCTGGGACTGCAAAGGTAAGAGGAAAGAACGGTCTTGCCCCATCCAACAGCCAAATAGCCACCAATTGCTATTCAAGCAAGAACACCAGCAAGGGAAGATCAGCCTAGCCGGAAGTGCATTTAAATGCCTGCTTATGGCTCCCCACCTTGTTCTGGCCTTGAAAAGCTGATTCCCTCCTCTTCCTCTTCCTTCCACTCCCCTTGTGTGTAGCATCATTATAAGTCTTATGGGAGGGCCTGTGTGACTGATGTGAGCCTGTCTCTCTTTTTGACTGATGTGAGCCACTTTGGGAGACAATAATTGTCTGAAAAATGGGGTAAAAATGCAGTAAAGAAATAAATAAAACTAGAACTGGGGTCATCCAGTAAGCTTAAATGGTGGGAAATTCAGGTCAGATAAAAGGAAATACTTCTTATAGATTCATAGATCATAGGGTTGGAAGGAGCCTACAAGGCTATCGAGTCCAACCCCCTGCACAATGCAGGAAACTAGAGGAGGGGTCTCCCATCCAAGTAATAACCAGGCTTGACCCTGCTAAGCTTTCCATGCTCAGACAAACTGAGCCAGCGTAAGCCACAGGCACACAACACATAGTTAAACTATGGACTTCACTACCACAATATGTAGTCATGGCCACTAATTTGGATGGATGAAGGGGATTAGACAAATTAATGCAGGATCAAGCTATCAATGGTGACTGGTCATGATGGCTATATATTACCTCCATTATCAGAGGCAGTTGCAGGGGAACATGAGCAGGAGGGTACAATTGCATTTATGTCCTGCTGTGGACTTCCTACAGACATCTGGATGGCCACTGCGCAAACAGAATGCTTGACTAGATAGGCCTTTGGTCTGATCCAACATGACTCTTCTTAGGTCTCCTCTCGCCTAGACTACTGTAATGCGCTCTACGTGGGGTTACCCTCGAAGACGGTTCGGAAGCTACAGCTGGTACAGAACGCGGCGGCTCGCCTGGTTAAAGGCAGCCGCCGGCGTGATCACATCATGCCAGTGCTTAATGAGTTGCCGATCCGAATTCAAGGTGTTGGTTTTGACCTTTAAAACCCTACACGGCTCCGGCCCAGTTTATCTCAAGGAGCGCCTCCGGCAACATCAAGTAGGCCGCTCAACAAGGTCTGCCACGGACGGCCTTCTCCTTGTCCCTTCAGCCAGAGCAGCTAGACTGGTGGGGACGAGGAAGAGGGCCTTTTCTGTGGCGGCCCCCGTACTGTGGAACTCTCTCCCGAGTGACCTCCGCCATGCCCCCTCTCTGCTGAGCTTCCGTCGCTCATTAAAAACCTGGTTGTTCAGGCGGGAATATGGGGTGGGTTAAGATTTTAAAATTTTTATATTGTTTTAAATGTATTTTATTGCTTTTATTCTGTGTACATCGCCCAGGGTGGCCGGTTGCCGGCCAGATGGGCGATAAATAAATATAAATAATAATAATTTTCCAAATTCAGAAAGTAATGTAAAAAGTATTTAAACATCAATATATACCATTTTATGGATTTGAACACTTGGAGTCTATTTCTAAGTTCATTTCTTTTTATGGGATGGTGTGCGTGTATGATTCATTCCTTTTAATCAAGATTTTGCATTGCTCGGGGAAATTTAAATTGTTAGCATGAATCATTATGCATGTTCATACACTAGCGTAACTTTCTGGATTGTTTATACAATAGCATAATTTGATTGGCAAGTTGTGGTACCATTTTGTAGATTCAAATAGAGCACTTGCTTTAAAGCAGTGTTCTCCAACCTTGGGTCCCCAGATGTTTTTGGCCTACAACTCCCAGCATGCCCCAGCCAGCTATGCTGGCTGGGGCATGCTGGGAGTTGTAGGCCAAAAACATCTGGGGGCCCCAAAGTTGGAGAACACTGCTTTAAATGCATATGACATCTGATTCCACAATATACCGTTAGCAATACCTGTCGTTCTTACACATGCCCCTACCTTCCTAATCACCTGCTCCCATCAGTGGTTCATGCCTTGGTCTCCTCTCGCCTAGACTACTGTAATGCGCTCTACGTGGGATTACCCTTGAAGACGGTTCGGAAGCTTCAGCTGGTACAGAACGCGGCGGCTCGCCTGATTAAGGGCAGCCGCCGGCGTGATCACATCACGCCAGTGCTTAATGAGTTGCACTGGCTACCAGTTGCTTGCCGAGCCGAATTCAAGGTGTTGGTTTTGACCTTTAAAACCCTACACGGCTCCGGCCCAGTTTATCTCAAGGAGCGCCTCCGGCAACATCAAGTAGGCTGCTCAACAAGGTCTGCCACGGACGGCCTTCTCCTTGTCCCTTCAGCCAGAGCAGCTAGACTGGTGGGGACGAGGAAGAGGGCCTTTTCTGTGGCGGCCCCCGTACTGTGGAACTCCCTCCCTAGTGACCTTCGCCATGTCCCCTCCGTGATGAGCTTCCGCCGTGCATTAAAAACATGGCTGTTCAGGCGGGAATATGGGGTGGGTTAGGTTTTTAAAAGAATTTTTTATATTGTTTTAATTATTATATTTTATTGTATTGTTTTATTGTATTTTAATTGTACATCGCCCAGGGTGGCCGGGTGGCCGGCCAGATGGGCGATTAATAAATATAAGAAATAAATAAATAAAGCACATGCATACGCGCATGCGCACACACACTCACACAGAGTGCATGGTTTCTTGGTACTGCAGAAACAACTCTTCTGTTTTGTTATGTTTTTCAAACTATGTTCTCGTGTTTGTTTGGGTTTTGCTGGGTAGCATTTGTTTGTTTGAGTATTTAAACATTGTAAACTGCCTTGGGTGCCTTAGCAGAAAAGTGGTATAGAAATGTATTAAATAAATAAATATGGGCTAAAACTATTATTATTGATTTAGGCAATAATTCAAGGAGGGAGGAGATAGGACTAGAATTGCCTGTTCTGTCACAGGCTGATGGTTCAAACCTAAGGCATAGTCAGTTTATTTAGGATGATAACTGCCTTTAAATGGGAAAATCTCCAATTGCTCTCAAATGTCTCAGAAAGTCTGCTCCGATTGCTGAGAACAAGGCAGTATAGAGAAATGAGTCATGAAAGACCCTTCCTCTTCCCCCACCCCCCACCCTACAAGTTGTGAGTTTCTGTATACAAATAAAGTATATGGCATCACACATCGGGATGCACTCTGGCCTCCCATGGAGAGCAATGCAGATGAACATAATAGAAAGTCGGCCTTGCTATAGGTCTTCAAGGAAGGGGTGGGATCTCCCTAATTACCCAGGTGGTTTTTATTGTGAAGCCCTGCAATGCAGGATATGATGCCTGGACAAGGAAGGAAAGGAGTTCTGCTTGCTCTGTATGGTTCTCAAATGTTCCTCTCCACTTTTTGTGTTTGCAATACATGATTTGCCTGTAATAGGGATTTTCAGGCCAGTTTTTCTGCTATACTGGTAAACATTACAACTGTTGTAACACATTTACTATTACATGTTTTCAACTTGTTCATAAATGATCAGGAATTAGGAGTGAGCAGTGAAGTGGTCAGGTTTGCTGACGACACCAAATTATTTACAGTAGTTAGAACAAAAAGGGATTCCAAGGAGCTCCAAAAGGATCTCTCCTAACTGGGATAATGGGCATCAAAATGGCAAATGCAGTTCAATGTAAGTAAGTGTAAAGTGGTGCACATTGGGGCAAAAAATCCTAACTTCAAGTATAATCTGAGCTAGCAGTGACAGACCAAGAAAGATCTTGGGGTTGTGGTGGACAGCTCAATGAAAATGTCAACCCAATGTGCAGCTCCTGCAAAAAAGGCAAATTCCATGTTGAGCATAATTAGGAAATGTAATGAAAATAAATCTGCCAAGGCCATCCCCCCACCCCCTTTTACAAATCTATGGTGCGACCACACTTGGAATACTGTGTACAGTTTTGGTCACTGCACCTTAAAAAGGATATTGTAGAGTTGGAAAATTGCAGAAAAGGGCAACTAAAATGGGAGCAACTATTGTTTAGCTTAGAAAAGACACAAGTAAGGGAAGACATGATAGAGGTATATGAAAATATACATGGTGTGGAGAAAGTGGATAGGGAGACATTTTTCACCATCTCTCATAATACTAGAATCCAGGGTCATCCCATGAAGCTGATTGGTTGCAGTCATGTCCTTCTTTCGTTTTTCCATGGGCAGCTGGTTGGTCACTGTGTGAACAGAATGCTGGACTAGATAGACCCTTGGTCTGTTTCAACATGAGTCTTATGTTCTTATGAGTTTGTCTCCCAAGACATATCAGGTAATTAAAGTCCCTCATTACTACTACTTTATTCTTCCTTGAAATATCTGCAATTTGCTTTTGGAAAGCACTATCCACATCTTCTCTTTGGTTGGGTGGTTGCTAGTAGACTCTAACCACAGTAATATTTTTATGCCTTCCTCCATTTATTTTAACCCAAATGCTTCCAACAGGGCCACCATGTTCATTCTCTTGAATTTCTGGGCAGGTGAGCACATTTCTAACATATAGCGCAACTTCTATCTCTTTCTATGACTTATTTTCTTTTTGAGCAGGTTGTATCCTTCAAGTACTGCATTTCACTCATGGGAGTCATCCCAACAAGTCTCAGTTATACCTATTAAGTCACATTTACCTTCTTGAATCAAGAGTTCAAGCTCGTCCTGTTTATTTCCCATATTCTGAACATCGTATAAAGACATCAGAAGCCATGAACTTTATGCTCCAATGACCTCCCTGCATTTTTATTAAGAGGTTTAACAGGCCCCACTACAGCTGCTTTCCCAGTTTCTGCTACAGTGCATGAGCCCTTATCTGTAGTCCTTACCTCTGGGCTTTCACCTCCATCCCCAACAGGAAGTAAGGTGACAACTATTTGCTATCAAGAGCAAGCCACTCTTCCCATCCCTGGCTTCACAGTTGTGCTAATCATTGTATCACCAAAGTGTTGTGAACAGCCAAGATTGTAGCTAGATTAACTCACCAAAAGGTTTCACATTTTTACGTGAGAAGTCAGCTGAAAACTCCCAGCTAATGGTGAGCAGCCTATCAAGTACAATTAGAATCAATGGTTTCTGTTGAAATCTGCCACTCTGCAAAACATGCCTGGTTTCAGGAATGTCTGCACAGTTAGTCCCTTCTTAAGGCACTCCCATACTTTTGCAGGACAATTGTATTTGCCCCAGAGACACTGGTGTTTCCCACAGTAAACCTGTGACATCTGAACAACAGATGAACACCAGTAAGATCTTCTGAGGCCCTTCTTTGGGTGCCCCTCGCAGATTTGATCTGCAAGTACAAGCAAGAGGGCTTTCTCAGCTGTGGCTGCCCAACTGTGGCATGCCCTCCATAAAAGGGCCAGCCTGGTGCTGACATTACAGTCTTTTCAGCACCAGCTTAAAACATTATTTTTATTTTACTATTTTTAAATTCAATTTATGAGTTGCCCTACAGCCGAAGCTCTCAGGGCAACATACACAATCAAACCAAATACAATAAAAGCAATGATAAAACCACATGATAACCACATGATATATTTTTTTCTTCTTTTCTTTTCCTTTTCTTTTTTTATAGTTTTGTTTTGTTGAAATTCACAATAAAAAATAATTTTAAAACCCAATGATAAAACACATTGAAAGAACTGTTTTAAAAGCAGCAGCAATAATTCAAATTAATTTAAAAGAGATAAAGAACTGAGCAGCTAAAACACAGAGTAAGATGTTTTTTAAACGTGTCATTAAAAAATAAGCAGCAGTTAAAAATTATTTTTAATACATGTTAATTAATCATTAATGGTGATGTCCCATACTTCTTTATACCATTCCTCTATTTGATAAACATTTGCCATCTAAAGTGTGGAGAGTCTCTCAGAGCTCTGATACATTGCTAGGATTAGGCTGGGTTTTTTATGTGGTTCACACAGTGTCTGTCTGCCCAGCTGTCTGTCCAGCAGTGGAACGGAAACCGCTGGCAGAATGAATTTCCGCTTCTCCTACAGCCCCCCACATCCCTAAATCTGCTCTGGAGGGTTAGGGAATAGATGGGGGGTGTGGGGGGCTCTAAGGAGGAAGGAGAGTAAGGAGAAACCCTGCTGCATATGTAGAACTCCACTTGCGGAATGTTGTATTTAACCCTAGTGATTTAACATTTGCTAGTGCAACGGCATGTAACAGGGATTTGGAACAACTATGTATGTTTTAGACCCAAAAAAAATCTATCCTGGGCTTTTCTACGTGAGGCATTTATCGTGTGCTCATCATTCTCTACTCATGGTTGTTTATGGGTTCTTTAGACGACATTGTAACCCTTCATTTTTGCTTCTGTGTCTAACCAGCACTTTCAGTGAGGTTTTTTTAGAGCAAGGAAAATGCAGCATTTAATCGTGAAAGTGAAAGAAAGTACAAATTTCTCTTGTGTATTTGCACTATTCTGCTATACCACAGTGCCACCTAGAGGTTATGTAGCAGAAAAGCAGGAAAGAAAACACTTCTCGTGTAATGCTTGGATATTAATTCTACGACGAAACCAAAAATAGATACAGTGGATTAACAGCCAGTCAACAGCCTCGTGTAGAAAAGCTCCCTGTCAAACAGTGCTTCATGGAATATTTCAAAGTAAGTTTTCATAGGATCCAGGATCACATGCTTAGCTGTAGCTGCAGACTGCTGCTTGGGAAGATACAGATTGGTGAAGCAAAAGATCTTTCCTAGTTCAGGACGCACATTTGATCTCATTCACCTAATACATTTCAAGCATTGGAACCAAAGATGTTTGGTTTATCGCCAAAGATGGGCCATGGCTAATTGGTAGAGCTTTGTATGCCGAAGGTCCCAGGTTCAGTCCTCAGCTTCTCAAGGTAGGGCTAAGAAAGACTCCTGCCTAAACCCCAAAGAGCTGCTGTCACTGTCAGTCAGTGCAGAGTCTCTATACTGTAGACAATACTGAGTTAGGTGGACCAGTTGACTCACTATAAGGCAACTTCCTATGTTCCTATGTCTTCATAAAGACATTAAAAAAAAAAAAAAAAGGTTTGCAGCTATGAATTGTCACCATTAACATTCTGACAAAATTTACCTAGTCAAGTTAAGAGGGTAATTGTTTTTGGCAAAATGCCATAAACAATCTGATATATACCGGTAGTCTATAGATAATTTTAGAATTTCACACATTAATTTATTTTTAAACAAATGGGCAGAGCAATCCTAAGTGTGGGGCCAGTGAGGATCAGAGCAGTGGATCTCCCACTGCATCCCAAGCGTGGGTCAGGACAGAAGTGAGAGGGGGCAATTTCACTGAGCTTTTTAGCCTGGTAGATCATTGTATGGATCCATTGTATGGATCCATTGTATGTAGATCATTGTATGATCCAACGCCAGCTCATCCCTGCCCCTGGGATGCCCCCATTTGGGGGCCTTATGCCAGCTACTACAGCAGCAGTGGAGCCACCCCACCAACACCATTAGGGTGGCCATGTGTCCTCTTTTATAGAGGACAGTCTTCTATTTGAAGGGCTGCCAGAGGACTACGCTCTATTTGAAGGGCTGTCCTGTCCAATTCCAGCAGACTGAATAGGCAGGCCTGTTCACCTAGCAGGGTTTTCCACACTATTGGAAGAAATAGTACTTTTTTCCATAGATCTATAGAGTTGGAAGGAGCCTACAAGGCCATCGAGTCCAACCCCCTGCTCAATGCAGGAAACTAGAGGAGGGGTCTCCCATCCAAGTAATAACCAGGCCTGACCCTGCTTAGCTTTCCACACTCAGACAAGCTGAGCCAGCGTAAGCCTGTTATTTCTCTATGAAAATAATAATAATAATAATAATAATAATAATAATAATAATAATAATAATTTCTAAATTTGCATGTTTATCTTCTGTCTATCTATACATTACTATATGCAATTTTTGTGCAAATAATGGTCCTCTTTTGCCCTCTTTTTTCATAGAATCATAGAAAAGTTTCTACCCTAGATATGAAAACTTATCTTCAAGTTAGCAGTTGCATTTCCATCAAGCCCTTTCTTATAAACAGAGGTCCTTTCCCCAGCTCCCTAGAAGATCTTCCCAGGATGTTAATGATTGAGTGACTCAGTGCAGAATTTTGTCTGCCCTGCAGCAATATATTCACTTTGTCAACGCTTCTGTGTTCCTTACAAGGTATTTTGCATTCATTACATTCTCACTAACCCACCATTTTAATCCTCTGCTTGCAAATGTTTGCTTTGCCAGACTGGCTCCAGGTTTGCCTTTCGCATGATCTTGGGTGATGATAAGTTCCTTCTATTGCTTGCAAATAAACTTGGAGTCAAGGGGGGATTGCCTTTCAGTTGGAAGCAGCCTGCGTGTGACTTCTGCTGTGATATGGAATTGGTCTACCGAAATAGTTGGTTAAGGCTGCAATCCCATGCACACTCATTTGGGAGCAAGACTCATTGAGTGGGATTTATTTCTGAGCAGACAATAGGGTTGTACTGTTAATGTTTCGCAGTTACCATGCTTTATTGGAAAGGGAACAACCCATTTGATGTTCTGCTACCTATTGAGAGGAACTGTGTCTTCTGTTTAAGGACTGATATGTACCTCAGAGTTTAATTGGAGATTCTCTGATCACTTTTTCTGGAGTCATTTCATGGAGGTTAGTGAAGTTACTCTGGAGTAAATGGTTTCAGGAGTGGTGTTGTTAACCAAAGTGTTAGACTGAGTCCTGGGCTCAAATCCTAACTGTGATTAGCTCAGTAGGTGATCTCTGCCAAATCAGTCTCTGTCTCATTTTTTCATCTGTAAAATGGGGTAATAGTAATACACCTCATAGGTTTGTTGAGAAGATAAATGTGAAAGGGAAATATCACCCACTATCAACCTTAAATATAGGACAGATGCTTAATCATAAACAAATCATCCAGCTGTCTAAAGGAAGGAAACTTAAAAACAGAGGTGAACCTTATCATGGTCATGTTGGGCTAATTCAGTAGCAAGCCAACAAACAAAACATTAACATACTCAGTAAAAAGGGGGGGGGGTATTATCCTGCAGAATACTCACCCAGGAAAGCAGATTGTCTCTTAATGTTTACAACTGAACTGTCTTCACAAAATAAACTAATGCTGCAAACCTATGCACATTTACTTAGGAGCAAGCCCCACTGAACAAATGGTGCTTGCTTCTGAGCAAACATGCATAGGATTGCACTCTGAAACCACTTTCTTCCCCAGTCCTAAGTGGTGCCCCCAATCTAGGTTTTTCATTGACCCAGAAGATGGAGAATTTATTGCACTGTGCACATAATAATCCCAGTACTTTTTGCTTATGCTGGAGAAAGTATATCCACTTTAATACAGTTCTTACTGATTATATGCAAAGTGAACACTCTTTGAACTGCATGGGTCTCTATGCTGCTCACGTAGTTAAAGCATAGGTAAAGTTAGTGAATGGAAGTGCTTTTGCCCACTTTTCCTGGCTGGATCCAGTGGTGCAGCTGGGGTTCCAGAGCCATGGAACACCCGCAAATGACCACCAAGAGAGTGGCAGGTGATGAGGGCTCAGGGCTGCAGAAGCAAACTCTCATTTTATTCCTATACTCATGCTATGATTTAAGTGAGTTTAAAATGCAAAACTGCACATGCTGTGAGTTGGGGTTGTTGTTGTGTTTGTTTGTTTTTTTAAAAAAAAAAATCAGGGTTAGGAAATAGTTTTGCTGTTGTTATTGCTCTAACATATCAAGGATGTAGATGCAGTTGTAAAGCATGGAAGGGTGGTTGGAGGGTGAACACAAATGTTAGTTGTGTGCTTCACAACTGAAGTAATATGCATGGCTGTCTAAAAGGAAAACCCATAAGCCCATTACACCCAGTGTCTAAAATTACTTAGCTGTACTGCTGCTGGGATCCTGTGCCCTTAGTTCCTGCAAGAATTTACAGGTAAAACTAGGGTTGCTAGGAACTCAGCCAAAGCAGGTACTTACACTTCTGAACCTTCTAAAGGTGCAATCCTGTGCTTGTTTAGACAGAAAAAAAGTCCTACCATTCCCAGTATTCCACAGCCTGGTATGCTGGGAGTTGTAAGACATTTTTCTACCTAAACATGTATAGGATTGCACCCTAAGGCACCAAGTGGGGACACTTCTTTCAAGGTAGCTGAAGTCTTAACTCTATTGTCAAATTCTCAAAACACTCACTCTGGCTGTTGGGACTCAACTGGAATGAACAATTTAATCATTGAGAAATTGTCAGAATTTTCCTAGACAGCCAAAAATGACAATCGGAGTGAAAGAATGGTGAGAGACCTTGATGAAGGAAAGGTGGTTTTTTTTTCCCCCAAAGAAGAAAGCAAGTGCACCTTTGCTAAAGGGAAAGAGCTCCTCTAATAGCATTAAAAGTTCTCTATTGTTAGGCAAGTTTGCTCTTCATCAGGAAGGATCACTACAGAGATTCAGATGGCAACTGACTCCCTGCCTTTTGAAGTACATCATGAGGCGGCTCCTTTTGTTATCTTGTTCTTGTCAGCTATTGGTTCAGAAGCTCTTTCATCACTGGGTAGCAAATGAATACTGGTTTCTGCCCTTCAGTAGCACACCTTATAAATAACTGAGATGCTATAACTTCCCTTATACTTGCATCAGATGAAGTGGCCTCTCTGGTCCATGAAGGCTTATGCCATAATAAATGTAACTCTTTATTTTTCTTTCTTCTAATGGTCTCTCTGTTGGCATAGAAAAAAGAGGGGTCTAGCTCTTTTTCTCATCTAGAAAAGCCTATAGTGGGGGGAGAAGCATTTAGGTCAGCTAGTGGGATATAGGTTCACCATGAAGAGAACTACCTTCACCATCCTTACCATGACTGGAATATTCAGTGCTATTTTCAACACATCAGCATGGTAGGAATTCAAGCCTCGTTACCACCAGCTGTGTTTTGTTTTTGTTTTTAAGTGATGGCTTTAAAATGCTATACAGTGAGGTGTTTTACTGTTTCTTCTCCTTTTCCTTTAGGTCAGTGAACAACTTTCTGATGACTGGACCCAAGGTAATTATTCTTTTTCCAAAGTATTGCGAGTTTAAATAGCTTTCAACATAGTCTGCTTTAATGAGGAACCACATCCACCAATATGCTTATGGAGCTATGACTCTGCACAGAATACAGGAAAGCTGAGTGTAAATGGATGTTTCAAGGGTGTTTTTGGAGTTCTGAGAAAACCAAATACTTCCTTTTTTCTATTACAGGCATATTTTCCATATTATACCAGTGTGGCTGCTGGTGCTCAACTTGGAATGGAAGAATGTAAGCACCAATTTAACTGGGAACGCTGGAATTGTCCAGAGAGTGCACTTCAGCTCTCCACTCACAACAAACTTAGAAGTGGTAAGTGGGTTTAAATATGTTCTTTCCTACTGACAGGTCAGTTTGGGTTGTGTAGTCAGCAACTTATGTAGAGGAAATATGCAAGTGGTGCATGTAACCTAACATCCTGGGCTTAATTGTGCCAGGGACTCAGCAGAACTATGCCCTGGCTCCTGTTTCCTATGCCAGGATTTGACCCTGGAATATGCAAAGAAATGAATAGATGAAAAATGTTCTTGAATGCATCCACAGTATTTGTTCATTGTGTGTATATCCTGTCCTTCCTGTCCTTTTTTGAAAGAGCTCAGGGTGGCAGGCAAAGTTCTTTCTCCCCCTCTCTCCTCGCAACAACCCTGTGATGTAGGTTAGGCAGTATGAGAGTGACTGGCCAAAGGTCATCCACTGAGTTTTTTCACTGTGAGGATTTGGACCAGGGTCTCTCCAGTCCTAGTCCAAAATCCTAACCAGTGTATCATGATGGCTTTCATTTTCCCCACTACTGGAGAAATGGAAGGAGCACCACACATTAGGGTTTAGTGGAAGTGCTTCTAGATGAGAAGGCTTCTTTCCAGACAACCTTGAGTCCCTCTATCTTTTTTCACTTAGAAATCAACTTCAGTTTTCATCCAAAGACTATTTATTTATTTGAAAAGTATAACCTGCTTATCTATCTATCTATCTATCTATCTATCTATCACAACTTTAAAGTGCCATACAAATTCAAACTGAATAAGTAGCCAAACTCCAGGAGAACAATAACATAATAGAAAACAACAGCACAGAGAATGCAATCTTATACAGGTCTACTCAGAAGCAAGACCCACTGAGTTCAGTGTGTAAAGGATTGCAGCCTCAGCAATAATAAAATGAATATTAGTATTAGGTAGATGCTAATCTACCTGGGGATGTTATCCTTCCCCAAGATTGTTTAAAATAGTAGCTGTACTATCCAAAAATGGACATCCAACACAGTAAGATCTGATATTAACGCAAGACAGTGGCGATTGTAATTGATTTGGGAGATGGTGGTTATGGACTTCTTCTGTTTTTGTGTTAACTGATCATTTGCTAATGTGTATAGCATATATTCTGTGATACTGTATTGGTAATGATATAAAGACCATGTGTTGTGCAGGAAATAAAAACTGATCTAGTGCTGAGTGCTAAGTGTCAATATACAAGTTGTGGTGGATTTGTGCAAGGGACTGAGAGTCCAGGATAGAGACAGAAGATGGATTAACAGACAAATCATAAGCATGTATATTTGAATGTCCCCACTGGGACTTATTCCCTTCTTAAATTTGCATAAGAGCTGCAGCCTCAGTCTCACAAATGAACTGACAGAGTTTTCACCAAGAACACGGTTTGATCTGTCTGTATCCTTATATATTCTAAGCTCATGTTTAGGACATTGGTACAGGACTGTACGAAAAGGGGAGCAATTGTAGAAGTTTGGGTACTTTGTTAAAATTACTGTCTCTGCAAGAAGACTCTTTTTAAAGTGTTCTTATTTAAGAAAAATAAAAAGTATGCCTTAGTTTGACTGCAATCCTATACCCACTTATCTGGGAGAAAACACTGTTGACCTCAATAGGATTTATATCTTGTATAGGATTGTACTATAAAAGATATATATAAAAATTCAGAATGTCTTTACTTACCTAATGAATAATAATAATTAGAAACTAAGAGCAGATTTTTATAGTACTGGAGGGGATTGATAATGCCTCCACACTCCATATTCTGGGTGCCCTTCCCCATTCCTTATAATATCATACAAGTCTGCAGAAAGAGAAAATTAAAAGATCTATTTTGTCATCTGATTTCCCACGCACCCTCTTACTACATTTTTCTAACATCCTTCAGCGCCTTATCTTGAGAATGAATTGGCTTCTCAAAGCTATCTTCTCAGTCATTGCTCTAATGGAACTTATATGAGGGAGTTTGGTGTGGAAGAAATATGGAAGGGATTTTTTTGTTCTTGATACTGTCAGCTTTTTTTCCTTCCAGCTACCAGGGAGACTTCTTTTATTCATGCCATCAGCTCAGCTGGAGTAATGTACACTCTCACCAGGAACTGCAGCATGGGTGACTTTGAAAACTGTGGCTGTGATGGCTCCAGAAATGGACGCGTAGGTGAGCATGGGTTTTCTTGGGATAACATCCTGGTGGAAGAATGGCATCCATGCGGAAAACCCCCCAAAACTAGCACTGCTGCTCCATGAGAGAGAGAGAAAAATCCACAGTTTGGAAATACCTTTATTAGAACCAACCAAAATTCCACAAAAATGTGCAAGCTTTTGAGTTCTTCAGAACTCTTCATTGGAATCCCCTGTTTTTGTACCACCAAGCCTGATGAAGAGTTCTAGAGAATTCGAAAGCTTGCACATTTGGTGGGAATGTTGGTTGGCCTTAATAAAGATATTTCCCAACTGTAAATTTTGGCTTTTTTATTCTCCATTGAATTCATTATAACCTTCACACTTCAAGATAGCAGAATCTAACTGTCCATGTTTTGTGCTGTTTCTGGGTGCCAGTCTGACTTCCCAACATCACAAGGCCAAATTTAACCTAAAAATCTGTACCTGCCCTTAACTATCACAGAAACTACATCTGAAATATAGTTCTTAGTGTCCCTTCTCCACCCCTCTCTCACTCACTCTGCCAATCCAATAGGCCAGACTTGCTTTCCCTCTTTCTGTTGTGATTTTTCCATTCAGTCTAATCCACTTCTATTCTAAGATTCAGCCTAGAACAAATGGCAAATGATACAATTTTTTTTCCTCCCCCAGGTGGAAAAGGATGGATTTGGGGAGGCTGCACTGAAAATGTGGAATTTGGGGAAAAAATTTCCAAACACTTTGTAAATGCTAAGGAGACAGGAAAAGATATCAGAGCTTTAATTAATTTGCACAATAATGAGGCAGGGAGAGTGGTAAGTCAAAGACATGTCATCTTACTTTGAAAAATATTTCTTTTGGAAGTTGCAAATGTACACTGTCTGAGATACTATAGAATTGTCCCTGCAGGCTGGGCCTTCCTGAATGAGCTGTCTGATTCCGTGGGCTTGACTGTGTTAGCAAGGGTTGCTCAACTTGAATGAGTTACCTTATCAGGCCCAGGGGGGAGTTTGTGATTAACTAACCTACCTTTTATTTTCAGAAATAAAGGTGAGGCTTAACTAATCATTTAAAACAGAACAGTGGCTCCTAAATTGCTGTAAAACTACTGCCTTAAATGTATTAATTTAAAACAAAATGTATTAATTTAAAACAAAATGTATTAATTTAAAACAAAATGTATTAATTTAAAACAAAATGTATTAATTTAAAACAATTACAATTAGGTTCAGTTTGATTCCAGTGTACAAAATAAGGAGATACAGGAACAAACTACGTTAAGAAGTACCCAGACATAAACATTGCTACAAGGTGCATGTCTAGTAGGCGTTTAAGCCACTGGGGACAATGGCTGTATCTTCTCCATCAGAGTCTTAACACAGGGGTCCCAACCCTTTTGGACACATCTGGGAATTTGAGGAACTGTTGTGAGCACCACCACAAAATGGCTCCTATGGAGGATGTGGCTAGTCACATAATGTCTGCTATGTGGGCCTGGCTAGTCAAAAGTGAGCTAAAATGGTGGCGCTGGGGGAGAGAAATGGTGAGGCTAGAGAGGCTGGGAGGGAGGGGGAAACAGCAAGGCAAAGGGGCAGATAAAGAGAAAGGCTAGAAGCGAGGAGGAGGGAAGAAACTGTAAGATAAAGTCGGAGAGAAAGAGCAAGGCTAGGGTCTAGGAAGGGAGAGAAATAGCGAGGGAAGGGGTTGGGTGGAAAGAAATAGCAAGGCTAGAGGCTGGGAGTAGGGAGATAGAGAGCAAAGGGGAAAGGTCTGTGTGGGTGGTAGAAGATTGGGTGGGGCCTGGAAGCAACTCTTTCCTTCTCTTCCTGCCCTCTGAACAGCTGGTCAGTGGCAGGTTCAGGAACAGGAAAGAGAACCTAACATTTCTGAGGTTTTATATTAAAAATAAATTTTTGAAGTAGGCAGGGAGTAGAGAGCTGTTGGAGAGCACCACATTGGGGACCCTGACCTAACAGATATTTTCTAGTTCAGGCTCTCTACAGTGAGTGACCTTGGACAAGTTCCATCATGTCTCCTCATCACTCTGTTTCAAAACAAGAACTTAGATGATAATTTAAAGAGAGGAATGATCAGTGCTATTTGTTCAGTGTTATGCAACTGATGGGAACGTCAAAGAAACTGTCTATTTTAATCTGTGTTTGTACATGATAGGGTTTTTAACAAGTGGTTATGATGCCGGGTACATTTTTCCATAGGGCATAATGAAGATGTATCTCTTAGGCAAAGGGATAGTAACTAACTAGCATCCTATATGTTCCCAACAGAGACACTTGCTAGTATTGAATATCTTGCTGGATTAAACATTCAAACCCATCTTGCCCAGGGCCCCCTCGGGGCTAGTGCCAGCCCTACTGTCACCTTTCCTCTTTCATATGCTATGGGCAGTGTACTTTATTTCTCTAAAATGTAGAGTCATGTGCTTTAAAATGCTTTGCCCGTTGATCCCCACAGCACAGCAACATCACTAACATTCCCATTACTCCTGTGTAAGCGAGTGCAACCGCAATTCAGATTGGGACCATGAGGCTCAGGGAAGAGAGGTTAACCCTTCCCCCCCACCTGTTTCCCCCCAAATTTCCACACATAGCCCTGGCGGCGGGGGGGGGGGGGATGGGAAAAAACTCTCCATTGTAGCCAATGGAAGAAGATGGAATTTCAGAAAAAAATGGGGGGGGGGTTTAAACCCCCTCCTGGAGCACCATGGTCCCAGTCCAAATCAAGGCAGTGTGCGCTTGCACTGAAGTAAGTAAACCTATCATGCATAGCTGTACTGAGTGCGATTAGGAGAACGTTTTGTTTGGCCCTTAATTGAAATGGAATTGTTCTGGGCTGTGATTTCTTGGTGTTCCTAATTGTTCTTCTGTCACTCACCCAAGGCTGTAAAAACAACCATGAAGAGGATTTGCAAGTGTCATGGGGTATCTGGGAGCTGCAGCCTTGAAACCTGCTGGCTCCAGCTTGCAGAATTTCGAGAAGTCGGAAATTACCTGAAGGCCAAATATGATCGGGCTCAGAAGCTGGAGATGGACAAGAGCAGAACGAGAGAAGGAAACAGTGCAGAGAGTCGTGGGCCCACATCCCAGCCCTTTAGCACTGTGCCAGTCACTGAACTTATCTTCTTGGAAGACTCTCCCAACTACTGCATCAGAAACCTCAGCTTGGGCCTCCATGGCACTGACGGACGGGAGTGCCTGCAGAGTAGCCAGAACGTGACCCAGGGGCAGAAGCGGAATTGTAGGAGGCTCTGTGTGGAGTGTGGGCTGAAAACGGAGCATAAACGGACAACAGTTGTCACGAGCTGCAACTGCAAGTTCCAGTGGTGTTGCACAGTGAAATGTGAACAATGCAAACAAGTGGTCACCAAGTATTATTGTTCCAAGCGAGAGAGATCTTCTTTCAATAACACCCGGCAGCGGAACAGGGGACACGGGAGATAAATGAGTAACTCCTCTCTAACCACTACCTATGACTGTCTTCCAGCAGACTGTCCCAGAGTGTCATCTTATTAACTTCTTACTTGTTAACTGATCACCACATTTCAAGCATCCCTCCCCGCAACCCCTTTGGAGCATTCAGAAAAGCTTCATATATTCACCTGGATCATGCTTACCCACCACGTTGTCCTGCTTGAAAAGCTTTCCTTTTTGGTAGTATCAGATGCCAAAGTTTGAGGCCAGATTCCAGTGTTGTTGGAGTTACTTTTGTAAAACCAAATTTCCTTCCTTGCCCAGGGCTGGTTCACAAAGTCAGTGTTACCTATATGTAAGCAGCGGCAGCCCCTTCTTGGCCTCATGTATGCCTGCAGTCTCCTGGGGAATTGTTAGTGTGATCTGGGTTTTACATGGATGTAGCCACGACTATTCCAATCATAGTGGCAGGTAGGAAAAAACAACAACAACCTGCTCTCCTAGAAATGCTGACTGTCTTGTGTACAGCCTGGTTCATGCCAGTATTTTCTCCTGTGATTGCAGTGGCACAGCTGCTTGAGCACAGGGAAATCTGAACATATGAACTGTTGCATAGTTACTTTTGCAGCCACTGCGTGATGGTATGAGGGGAAAGGGTGGGCAACTTGTGGCCCTCCAGATGTTTGGCCTACAACTCCCATCAGCCCTCACCAGCATAGCCAATGGTGAGGCATCATGAGAGTTGTGAGCCAAAACATCTGGAGAGCCACAAGTTGCCCACCTCTGTGGGATCCAAAGCAATACAGACTTGATAGACATCTGGGTTTTCAACAAACTTGATTTTTTTAACAAACTGGATCCATCCTGCATTTTACCCCTTCAGACAATACAGTTCCATAAAAATCA
Organism: Shinisaurus crocodilurus; assembly: GCA_021292165.1. Classification (NCBI taxonomy): domain Eukaryota; kingdom Metazoa; phylum Chordata; class Lepidosauria; order Squamata; family Shinisauridae; genus Shinisaurus; species Shinisaurus crocodilurus. Next base: position 105,044,039 of record CM037881.1, read on the forward strand.
TACCATTCAAGTACCACCACATGATGGGAAAATATTCAGTGTTGGAATGATCCTTACATAATGCTGTTTTGTTCTGGAATGCATCCTATGAAATGCATAGAAATCCTGGGAATCAGAGAGCAATATCCAGTGGGGCTGCTCTGCCTCTTCTGGTTCTGTTGCACTCGCTGGACCCATCGCATGTGCAATGGGGCTTTGGCAAGTGCTGCTGACCAGCCCTGTTCCGGAAATAAGCATTTCCATTTGTTTGGGGTTATTTTTAGAACAGCAAAAGCTCCACTGAGCAAGCAGTGGGTCTTGAGTGCATGGGGACAATAGGATACTACTCACTATATGGGTGACTTAGATTTGTCCTTCTGTAGAAATTGTAAGAATGGAGAGTAGAGGGTTCTTCAAAGTGCTGTACACACATAGTTTGTAAATATATATAGATATACTGTAGATATATATGTGTGTGTGTGAAACATATGCACTTTTTATCTGAAGAGTTTAGAGTCCAGTTCTCACTGAGATGTAAAAACATCTGCCTGGGCTGTACCTTTTCATACCTTCAGACTACAAGTAGGGGTGGGCTTGCAGGAATGAATGCTTCTCCAAATTCCACCCCACCCACACACTACTCATTCCATATAGAAAACTAGATATCATAGAAAAAGGTTCCTAGTTAGACTTTTCTCAGTGTGCTACTTTTCTATACACTGGATGTGTTTTTGTGTGGAAGAGCATTCAGTCATATGAGCTCCTACCTGGAGTCTGAAGTGGTACAGCCCAAGCACCTTTGACTATCTCAGACGGAACTAGTCCATCATTTCCTACAGTTAGAACACTACTAATTTTTTTTTCACCACAAGGGTAACTTTGGGCCAATCCTATATGCTTCACGCACAATGCATTTTAAAGCTGCAGTTCATCTGGTGCCTTCCAGATGTTTTGGACTACAACTCCCATCAGCCCATGGCTGATGGAAACTGTAGTCCAAAATATATGGAGGGCACGTTGCCTACTCCTTCTATACCACTTCCCTGGAAGTAAATCTGGATTCAGTGGGGGTTACTTCTGAGTAGGCATGCATAGGATTGCACTGTGGTTGTACTTTTCCCAAAATCATTTGTCAGCAAATAACCAGTCAACATTAATTCTGTGTATTAGAATGTAGTGGTGTGTTTCATTGTGTGCCACCTAAAATGTAATTAACTATTAAGAATTCATGTCTTTTTTGCACTGCAGTTGTACTTTTCCCAAAATAATTTCTCAGCAAATAACCAGTCAACATTTATTCTGTGTATTAGAATGTAGTGGTGTGCCACCTAAAATGTAATTAACTATTAAGAATTCTTTGCTTTTTTTGTTGCTGATTGATTTGTACCATTTTGAAGTGATTATTATAAGACAAGTGAAGCTGAGGTTTATTTTGGATAACATTTTGCAATAAATTCTTTTAAAGACAATGGGTATTTTATTGTTAAGCTGATAAAAATACGTTTTCTGTGTGTGCTTTGTGTATGTGTGTACAATTGTTACCATTTTGAAAAGGGAAAGGAAAAAGAAAGTTGCTATGGGCTGGGCTTAACCAGCAGAACAGACCACAACATAAGTTAGGAACTGACTTCAGCAGTCTCTTTTTCTTGCATACATAAACTATGTAAAATACTAGGTTGCAAACATTGATCTCTTAAAGTAAATTTCCCTTGTCACTTTAATTTGTCTATTGTCTAATGTTCTTCAAACAATGCAAGCTCACATTGTGTTTGATGTGGTAAATATCAGGGCTTGTTGCAAAATTCTTTATTCTAAAGAACAAGATTAATCCTTTGAACTAGAAAGTATGAGTGAAAACTTGGAGGCAGTTGTGAATGCATCTGTGGGCTCCCTGCTGTTTACTCCTATAAACAACCTGATGACTTGCATTCCTGGGAGGGCAAGAGGAACCACTGGCTACAGCCATACTGGCTTCTTGCTTAAATGTGTATTCCAAATCTCAGCCTACCTGGTCTCAGTTTGTTATTCTGCTGCCTTGACAGGCTAATGATGCCACCAAAGAATTTGGTTATTTTTCTACCAGGGTTTATTAGCCGTTCAATTCACCATGTTAGATATTTGATAGATGATGTATGTCAAGAAGCAAACAGCTGCAGTAACTTGACAAGTCCTCAAATTCTCCTTTTCCTCAAGGGTTCTCGGATTCTTCTTATTTTAAAGTATTTCTGAAGTGAACATCACAGCTCAACAGAGCAACAACCAATGGATGACATCTGTTACTGGGTCCAGGATGTCCCATATTTCTAAAATGTTGACCAGGTGCAAGGTTACCACCTGGCTTGTATTCAGTCAGCCTGGATGGTTTTTCTGCCTCCTGCATGGCTTCCCTGCCTCCACCCCCTTAGCTTGCCTGTGGTGATAGTCAATGGGTAACTGTCAAATATTCAAGCATTCAAAATGGGGGTGATTTGCCCCAGTGTCCCCCAAATCTGGGAGAAGTGGCAGTGTTGATTTGATTCTGAATGAATCTTTACTGTATAGCAACAAAACAAAACACACACATTGCCTTACAGTGCAGCTGTTGATTTAGTAATGGTAATTTCCCAGCGAACCATCCTTTTCCTAAATGGAGCTAGAATTCCCTGAGGAATATCTTCCTAAGGGTATGTAACATGCCATGGCAGGAGGAAGCTTGTGCTCCAGGGTGCAGGTGATGCTGTTTATTTATTTATTATATTTATACCCCACCTTTTTTCCTGAAAGGAACCCAAGGCAGCTTACATAATCCTCCTCTCCGTTTTATTCTCACAACAACCCTGTGAGGTAGGTGTGGTTGTGGTCCACTTGCCTATTTCTCCTCTCCATCTATATTAGTGTTCTCAGTCCCCAGATGTTTTTGGCCTACAACTCCCAGCTATGCTGGCTGGGGCATGCTGGGAGTTGTAGGCCAAAAACATCTGGGGACCCAAGGTTGGAGAACATTGATCTATATTCACCACTTTACAGCTTCTTCCCTGCCCCCTTTGCCTCTGCGGTCCACTGATTTACAGCTGGAGTCCTTGAGCTCCAGTTCTGCATATCGCAGGCAGCAGAGGACAAAGGCAAGTGGGATGACATAAGAAATCATTGGGGTGTAAATCAGGAGACCAACGCTGGCCCTCTTCAGAAAAAGATAGGATGACCCTATTTCCTCTGTATATATATATATTTTAATAATTAAGAATGAAGCTAAACATTACAGAAGATGCAGAGCTACCTCAATCCTTGTTCTTCCTATATAGGAGCTACCTCCTATTTGGCAATGACTAGTGCGATCCAAGTTATGCTGCCATGTCACTGAGGGTGCTTTCAGATTAGGCTTTTATTGTACCGATGGCCTGGTTTATTCACAGAATTTTATGGGGGTCCAGAAGATGTCTTCCATTCTTAATCCTCCTGTGTTTCCCCCTTGCATCTGTCCATTAAGATGGAATAGCTACACAATGCCTTCTGATCAGTAGCACTAAGAACACGACTGGCAGGGTTGCTATTGAAGCCATGTCTTCCTTATGGGTTTCCTACCGGCCACCAGTTGGCCACTGCATGAATAGAATGCTGGACTAGATGGACCCTTGGTCTGACCCAGCATGACTCTTCTTATGTTAGGTGAGGCACTCTGGAGGCATTCAAGGTGCAGCTGGACAGACATATGTTGGGGATGCTTTGACCTGGATTCCTGCATTGAGCAGGGGGTTGGACTCGATGGCCTTGTAGGCCCCTTCCAGCTCTACTTTTCTATGATTCTATGTTCTCTATTTGGAAGCACCATGATTATCCCTGCCTGTGTACTGCAACCAGCCAATTATCTTTGCGGAATGGAGGAGGCACCCAAAATTACTGCGTGATGATGTCATTGTCACACATTTTATTATGCTAGATGTTATCATGGCGAGGGGAGAATGAAAGAGGAATTCCAGAAGCTTCACTTTTCTTGCAACATCTAATTCTGCCCCAAGAAAGTAGAATATAGTGTAGTCACACAGATAGAATATGCGGTTTGGATGTGGGGAAATCCAGCTCATCCATTCAGCGGCTCACTGAGTCACCTGGGTAAGCTGCAATCTGTCCACCTAACTCTACCTCGGAAAGTTGTTGTGAGGCAATAATGCTGTCCTCTGCTCATTGGAAGAAGAAACGAATAAACATAAAGGCCCTTGCAACATATACCTATGAAACAGGTGGGCTTCAATGGAACACAGATGCTACCATTCTTTTTAAAGTCATCTTCTGTTTACAAAAAAAAAAATCCTATTCCAATATAGTTTATGAAGATTATATGAAGAATGGTAGCCATTAAAAAAAAAAAAAAATTCATCAAGAAAGCAAAACTTTGCAGCATGGGGAAAAGTTTACCCCAAATAAATTTCTGTACACTACCTGTAAGGCGCTTAGTTATGCCTGTAAGGGTGCAATCCTATGCAGGTTTAGACAGGAAAAAGTCCTACAACTCCCAGAATTCCCTAGCCATTCTGGGAGTTGTAAAACTTTTTTTCTGTCTAAACATGCATAGGATTGCACCATAAAGAAATAATGTATATATCCTTCTGTTTTTTGTTCTTACTGTGCACTTGAATTAAATGAGTACTAGCTAGGCCAGTGTGGCGTAGTGGTGAGAGTGTTGGACTGGGACTCGGGAGATCTGGGTTCTAGTCCCTGCTTGGCCATGACACTCATTGGGTAACTTTAGGCTAGTCACGGACTCTCAGCCTAACCTACCTAACGGGGTTGTTGTGAGGATAAAATGGGGAGGAGGAGGATTTATTTATTTATTATATTATATTTATGAATCGCCCATCTGGCCAGACATCCGGCCACTCTGAGCGATGTACAGTCCAATAAAATACAAGAGAGGAGGGAACACACACACACACACACACACACAGAGTATAAAACACAATTAAAAACAGTACAAAACTTAAAAATCCTAACCCACCCCATATTCCCACCTGAAAAGCCACGTTTTTAATGCCCGGCGGAAGCTAATCAAGGAAGGGGTATGGCGGAGGTCACTGGGGAGAGAGTTCCATAAATTGGGGGCTGCCACAGAAAAGACCCTCCTCCTAGTCCCCACCAGCCTGGTTTCTCTGGATGATTATGTAAGCCACTTTGGGGTCCTTGCAGGAAAAAAGGTGGGGTATAAATATAATAAATAAATAAATAAATAAATAGGGCAGCATTTCCGCAAACGTCTACAATGAACCAAGAAATGTGCATACAAACAGTGCAATTGTTTGTGGTACCAATACTGCTGACAAGCTCTAACCTATGTGTCTATAGACCCTGACTGTAGCATGATTGAGCCCAACAAGGTTATTTTGCACAGTTGATATTCCTCAAAGAGACTATCTGAAAGGAGCAAATGGAACATCTCCTGGAGTAAGAGAAAATGATCAAGTGGTGTTAGCCGTCGTATTTGTGCATCACTACCATTACTGTTCACACAAACAGCTTGCAGGAACTACCATAAGGCATGAGGACATTGACTTTCTGACACAATCAAGAGCCAGGATGAATAGTTAGAAAGGCAGGTTAGTTTTCCATAAATGTCGTAGTTCTTCCAACACAAAAGGGGCTGGCATAGTAAAAACTTCAGAACTGTTCTGTGGAATTGGACCCAAGGTCCAGCTAGGTGCAGCATGCTGCTTGAGTTTCCAGCAGCAACCAGCCATATATGGGTGTTGCAATGACAAATGCATCAAGCTTTGGAGCCCACATTATGAAGCAGTGCCCCACTGAATGCCAAGGGGCTGGATGAAGTAGCTGAATGGTATTACTGAGAGGGATACAACCCGAGTCTGTAACCATATTGATTAAGTGGAGGCAATAGGAGCCCCGTGGGAACAGGAATTGACCCAGGGTTACAGCTACTCTCTTGGGATTGGATGGGAATGGATGCGTTGTTATACAATCAGTCTTGCCCTTGTAATCATTACACGCAGTTATTTTTACAGATCAACTGCAATCCTTCACATGCATAGTTAGTACAGATATAGTCTAGGTTGTATTAGTCTTCAGAGTTAAGTCAAAGATGAGACCTCAGTTTTACCTCACCTGTGTGAGCAAGTCTGGGCTTATGGCACATTATGATATGGGGCCAGTAATTGCATGAATATTCCCTGGCCAAGGCACTAAGGATATAGGTGATTTTTTCAAGGGAGCATAGGAAATTGCTGCCATTATTTGCATGAGAAGGCCAGTCGGCTAGGCTGAATGTACAGTGGCCAGTATTTCTTCTTTTCTGATCCTACTCAGTGATACAGACCATCTATTGGGGGATCCGAACTGCACCTGATTAACAATCCACAGTTTAACTAAAGGAACGTCATTTCAGAAGATGAATTTCTGCTGTCAGCAAGCATCCTGCTATATGCATTCTAGATTTGCTCCTTGATGCTGATGACCCACTCACCACCTTAGTGTAGGGACAGAAGAATGGTGTATTTTTACACCATTCATTTCCTGCATTTCCACATGGGGTTGGCAATTGTATGAAGTGAATATTATGACTCCCAATGCAAAGGCTCTCCATCACTCAAGCTGACATCTCCTCTCTTGAAGAGAATAAGTGACCTTTTCATATGCAGCTTAACTAGCCCCGGTCACACCACAGCCAAATTAGGAAAAGCCATTGGTCACATCAATTCCTTGAGACCTTCAAAACAAAAGTGAGAGGCTCTTTTCAACTTGCAAAAATCTTCCTTAACATTACAAAGTTAGGGGGGTCATAATGGCCATTTTGATGGCCTCTTTCCTCCATGTGTCAGAGGTGGGTGGACAACACAACACAACACAAAATGGTGGCCAGGGGTAGTTATCTGCTGTGCAGGATTTTCAGAATAGTCCAAGAAAACTTTGATAATGATGACCAAACGTAACTCACAGCTCATAACTAGACTTAAAAGATGATCATATAAAACCTTTTCAAAAGATCTTCAAAATGTGTAGAGTGAACACCAGTGGAAGAGTGGGATATGACACAAACCCAACCCCACCCTTCGCACATTCAACTGACATGCGGAACAGAGCCTATGCATATATGTGTGCACATAATGCTTTCTTTATGTCAGCCTTCTCCAATCTGGTGCCCTCCATGTGTTGTTGACGTCAGCTCCCATCAGCCCCAGCCAGCATGGTCAATGGACAGAAATCCTGGGAGTTGTCATCCAAAACATCTGGAGGGCACCAGGTTGGAGAAGGCTGCACCAATATATGTGATTGGTGACCCAGAGGAAGTAGACTTCCCACCTGTGTGTACTAGTGAACCTTCTGCACATAGTAGGCGCATAGGCTCTTCTCTGGTCTTCTGTTAAAAGTATGTGAGTTGATGGCGGGGACAGCATACACAATCTCACTAACTTTCCCCCTATTTGTGTTCACGTTGCATATTGCAAATGTCTAAAAGGAGCTCTTATATGTCCTACATATGGAGATCTCCCATGTTCTTTCCATGGTCATGTCCTCTCAAGAGGGGTAAGAAGAAGGATCTGAATGTCTGCAGGATCAGGCTTTTTTCTTTTCTTTTTCCAGTGAGCTGATTGGGCCACTTTATCTGACTGAGGGGCAAGACAGGTTATTTTTTATTTATTCAATATTTATTCAATACATTTTTATACCGCCCAATAGCCGACGCTCTCTGGGCGGTCCACAACAGTTAAAATCATAAAATACAATATAAAATATAAAATTTAAACCCACAGATTAAAAACAAACAGCAGAGCTAGCAGCAGCAGTTACAATAACGGAATTAAAAACAATTACAAGATTAAAATGATTAAGATGATTAAAATGATTTAAATGCCTGGGAGAACAGAAAGGTCTTCACCTGGCGTCGGAAAGAATACAAAGTAGGCGCCAGGCAAACCTCTTTGGGGAGCTCATTCCATAACCGGGGTGCCACAGCAGAAAAGGCCCTCCTCCTGGTAGCCACCTGCCTCACTTCCTTTGGCAGGGGCTCTTGGAGAAGGACTACTGATGCAGATCTTAGTGTCCGGGCAGGTACATATGGGAGGAGATGATCCTTCAGATACCCTGGCCCCAAGCTGTTTAGGGCTTTAAATGTTAGCTTCAGCATTTTGAATTGGGCCCGGAAACAGACTGGCAGCCAGTGCAGATGAGAAAGCACTGGCATAATATGTTCTCGTCGGCCAGTCCCCATTAACAATCTCGCTGCCCTATTTTGGACCAGCTGAAGTTTCCGGACCATTTTCAAAGGCAGCCCCACGTATAACGCATTGCAGTAATCCAAAGGAGAGGTTACCAGAGCATGGATAACTGTAGCTAGGCTATCTCTGTCCAGATAAGGACGTAGTTGGTATATCAGCCTAAGCTGATAAAAGGTGCTCCATGCCACTGAGTTCACCTGTGCCTCGAGTGACAGTTGTGGATCCAAGAGCACCCCCAAACTACAAACCTGATCCTTCAGGGGGAGTGCAACCCCATCCAGAACTGGTTGAATATCACTTAGCCGGGCAGACGAACCACGCACTAACAGTACCTCCGTCTTATCTGGATTGAGTCTCAGTTTATTAGCCCTCATCCAGTTCATTACTGTGTCCAGGCACTGATTCATAACAGCCACTGCCTCACCTGAATTTGATGAAAAGGAGAGATAGAGCTGGGTGTTATCTACATATTGATGACACCTCAGCCCACACCTCCGGATAACCTCCCCCAGTGGTTTCATGTAGATGTTAAACAGCATAGGGGATAAAATAGAGTCCTGTGGCACCCCATGGCATAAGTGCCAAGGGACAGAGCAGTAATCCCCCAGCACCACCTTCTGGAATCGGCCACCCAAGTAGGATCGGAACCACTGGACCGCAGTGCCTCCAACTCCCAACCCAGACAACCTATCCAGAAGGATACCATGGTCGATGGTATCAAAAGCCGCTGAGAGGTCCAAGAGAATCAACAGGGTTGCACTCCCCCTGTCCCTCTCCCGGCAGAGGTCATCCCACAGGGCGACCAAGGCAGTTTCTGTTCCAAAACCAGGCCTGAATCCAGATTGAAATGGATCTAGATAGTCCGTTTCATCCAAGAGTGCCTGTAGTTGACCAGCAACCACCCGCTCAAGCACCTTGCCTGGTTATTAACATAATCCGGGTCCAGGTTAGGCTTTTTAAGAAGCGGTCTAATCACCACCTCTTTCAAAGAGGCCGGCACCACTCCCCCTCTCAAGGAGGCATTCAACCTCCTGGACCCAGCTGGCTGTCCCCTCCTTATTTGATGTAATAAGCCATGACGGGCAAGGGTCAAGCACACAGGTGGTCGACCGGACTTGGCCAAGGTTATAGGTTGGAGTGGCCAATCTGAGGTGTGGTCTCAAAAGTCAGTGCAGGTAGGGAAACCAAGTGTGGAATGAGAAGCAGGACTGGCAGGGCCAAAGAACTAAGGAAAAGGCTTGCAGAGTCAAGAGATGGGAACAGGTAGGAGCAAGGGAACAAGCAGGGTCTATATCAATAGTAGGGGCCATTGTTTTGGTTTTTTTTGGCAGTAAAGCCTGCTAGCAGGAATATGCAGTTCATATAGGGACAGCAAATGACAGTGACCAATCACAACTGACCTGGGGTAGGGCAAGGGAAAAGGTGGGTAAAACTACTTGGGTCCAAGGGGACCCATAATTCCCCACAGAAAAGCAATGGCTTGGGAAGACCTGATAACCCTGATGGATAACTGTAGAGAAAACCTACCCATCCTTTTATGGTTGGAGAAGTACATCAGTTGGAGAAGTACATGGACTCCCTTTTCTGCATCTTTCTGTAAACTGCATCAATTGGAGCGGAGCTCCGGACAATAGTTTTTGTGAATTATCATCATGGGCACACAATGCCAGCATGGGCAGCACAGGATACAAGAATAGGAATGGCAACACCATAACCCTGTGGTGTTGTACCTCTTTCTCCTGTTTAGCCCAATCATCACTGGAGGAAGCCAGCATTTGGAATCTCTCATAAATGTTTGTACTACTGACCCAACAATACAACTACTCAGTTGTCCATGTTATAACAAGTCCGTTCTCATTTCCTTGCGTCTTAAGGCCATATTGCCCTAACCAATGTTCTCTGTCTGACTGATAATGGCTGCTTCCAGACCAGGCTTTTCTTGTGCCATTGCCCTGCCTCATTTGCAGAATTTTATCGGGAGTCTAGACGTTGTTTTCTTCCATTGATAAACCTGCACAGTTTCCCCACCACTTCTTCCATCTTTTTTCTTACCACGGAAAATCCATGAAGAAGAAAAAGACGGAAGAGCTGCCCTATACCTTCCAATTAGTAGCACTAGAAGCCCTCCGTCTGGAAACACCCAAACCCAATACAATGTTCTCAACATGCAGAACATGTTATGGAAACTTTTCATAGGAGGAAAGATGGGCAGGATACTATGAGGAGCTGAGTGAACAGGTCTTGCAAGCTACAGTGCTTCCTTTTGGATCAAGCATGCACCAGGTAAGCTCTGCATATATGTCGTGGTGAGAGTGTTGGACTGGGACTCAGAAGATCCGGGTTCTAGTCCCCACTTGGCCATGAAGCTCACTGGGTGACTTTGGGCCAGTCATTGGCTCTCAGCCTAACCTACCTCACAGGGTCATTGTGAGGATAAAAGGGAGAGGAGGATTATGTAAGCCGCCTTGGGTTCCTTGCAGGAAAAAAGGCAGGATATAAATATAATAAATAAGTGTGTGTGTGTGTGTGTGTGTGTGTGTGTCCAGAGATCCTGCATGAGAGCAAGTTCTCCTGCTGTTCACTCCAGTTCTCCCTTGTGATATGATACATGAGTTATTTCAAAAACATAAAATGCTTGAAGTTTTGGTACATTTACAATGATGTCAAATGAATGCAATTAACCACTGAATGTCAGGGGCGCATTTACAATGGGCAAATACTCCTACAGGCCAGCAAGACTTGAATTGGGGTTGCAAACATTTGGAACCAATCAGATTCAGGATTAATCTTCACTGCTGTCTTTTAAGATGTGCATCTGTCAGCTGATAGGATATGTGCTAATTCTCATTGTGGATAATCAGGGCCAAGAAAGAGACCAAGAGATATACTGCAGCTTTATCTCATTAATCACCAGAGAAGTACCACAAATCATTGTATAACTCCTTCTCTGACAGTTGGAAGCACTAAAATTGTACCTCTGTTATCCAAAACTCCCTAAGTTTATAAATACAGGCCAGAAACCTTAAAGAGAAAGATAGTGTAAATGAGTCTAGAGGACAGCTACAAAAATGCTAAGACTTCCTGCCCTGTAATGACAACAACAACAACAACAAAGGGCCACTCAAAGATGAGGAATCTGGTTTAGCCCATTTAGGTTTACATCATCCTTGTGGGAGAGATTGCCCAAGATAGGAGATTTTTATGGAATTTTCCTCATTTATAGCAGCATCAAGCAATCTATCTAGTACCAAAGATCAGAGGTATGGGCAAAAAAAGAGTAAAAAAATATTTGCCAGAGAAAAAGCAGGGGATGTGCAGAGTACTTCGCTTGTGACTGTCAATGTTGTGGTCCAGTAAGACAACTCCTTAACTTTTATCTTTCTTTTGCTTTCATAGAATCCTCGCTAAGGGCTAGTACTGATAGAAGTGTTAAACCTTACCTGAGTTCCACTGCTTCAGACTGCTGGTGGGAGGCTCACAGGATTGAATGTTATCCCTCATGCAAAAAACATCTCTTCACTTAGAATGCAAAATGACAGAGAGAAAGGTTCTAGCTTAGACATCTCCTCCCTGACACAAAGTTTTCTTTGTGCAGGAGTAATTTTAAATTGTATTTTGTATGGAGGAGTATTCTCTCAAGTAAGCCTTCATTAGCGGTTTGCAGTGGTACCGCTCAGACACAGGTTGACCAGGTCAGTGAGAAATAGGCCCAGGTGGTTCTGCTCCTCCTTTCCTTTTTAGATTCTAGCCTTGTGCAGACATTCAGGGAGCACAACAAGGAAGAGGGATTGTGATTGTGCTGGCAGGCCCTGACTCTTCTGTAAACCCAACATTCATGTCTTTTTCTAGCTGCATAAGAACCTTGTGCAGAACCATCCCACCCCTTATTTCTAGAAATACCTTTGAACAAAGAACATGTGCAGTGCAGACACACAAATTTACATCTCTATAAACATTCCAGGCTGACTCTCCAGTTTTACCTCCCCCCATAACTAAGGGCCAAAACAAGCATTACTTTACATTTGTGTCTAGCAGCTACATCTTTTCTGTTTTCATTTTTACTCTAGAGTAGGTGCAGAGGCCCAACACGAATCTTAAGAGACCCCCTAACCCCATGCTAGGGTCCCAATCCAGATTGGGGGCTCTGCCTGTACCTACTCAACAGTAAAAATGAAAAAAAGATGTCCTGCTAGACACAGGTTTAAAGTAATGTCCGATTTGGCCCTCAGCTTATGTAAAAGAAGTACCAGAGAAATCATCTGGAGGATGCATGGCCAGGTCTTCCCAGGCTATTATGAACATAAGAACAGCCATGCTGGATCAGACCAAGGGTCCATCTAGTCCAGCATGCTGTTTACAGCCAAGCAGCTGCCCACAGGAAACCCATAAGCAGGACATGAGTGCAAGAGCACCCTCCCACCCATGTTCCCCAGCAACTGGAGTACACAGGCATACTGCCTCTGATACTGGAAGTAGCATACAGCCAGTTAGATCTAGTAGCCACTGACAGCCTTCTCCTCCATGAATTTTCCAATCCCCTTTTAAAGCTTTCCAAATTGGTGGCCATCACTACATCTTGGGGAAGGGAATTCCATAATTTAACTATGCGCTGTGTGAAGAAGTACTTCCTTTTATCTGTCCGGAATCTCCCACCAGTCAGCTTCACAGGATGACCTCGGGGTTCTAATATTATGGGAGAGGGAGAAAAATGTCTCCCTAGCCACCTTCTACACACCAGACATAATATCATGTTTCCCCTTACTCACCTTTCCCCCCCTCTAAACTAAGCAATCCCAGATGTTGTACCTTTCCTCATAGGGGAGTCACTCCGGCCCCTTGACCATTTTAGTTGCCCTTTCCTGCACTTTTTCCAATTCTACAATGTACTTTTTAAAGTGGGGTGACCAGAACTGTACACAGTATTCCAAGTGCGGTTGCACCACAGATTTGTATAAGGAGAGTATGATATTGATTGGCCAATTTGAATTCCCCTCCCTGGGAACTGTGCAGCCCCATGGAAAGACTTGGCCTTTTGGAGTTTTTCCTTCATCTTTTGGGTGGGTGGCAAAGAGTCGAAGCAAAACTCTCCCCCGCTACCCCAGTCAGCTGCTTTGGTGAGTTACTCTTATGATCTTGATAAGTAAGATTGGGGGGGGCAATCCTATGGCCCTCCGACCTCACCTGGGGTGGTGCATAGGATTGAACTCCCAATGCCGAGCCCCTGCCCTGCCCCCCTCACCGCCAGCATGGAAAGAACCGTGGGCCGAGGTTGCAAATTGGCCTTGGGGAGGAAGAAAAGGGGGTATGCTGGGGGGCGGGGAAGGGAGGAGGCAGAGGCCGGTGGGTGGCCCCACTGTATCCAAATGGCCATCTAGATGAAATGCAGGGTGCGAGGCGTAGGGTGGCAGAAATTGCTGCTGCTGCGCCTTGCGCCCAGCATTGGATGCACATAAGCCTCTGTGTTCGGAGGAACAACATTGAATCACAGCAGCCCATTAGGTAGTTTGATCATTCCATTTCCATTTAAAAGCAACAGACTATTTCTCAACTTCTCTCTGCTTGGTTCTTTAATAAATACATTGAATTGGAAACTGGAGTTGATTTGATTCTTTTGCCTAGCCTGGATATTGGCCTACCCGTGCACTGGTCTGCTTGGCAAACACACTAGCCAGGTTGTTAGGGAATTTAAAGGAAGCTCTGAAAAAGGGGGTCATCCTTTTTCATAGATAGATCAATGCCAGAAGCCTCCCTTCTTCTGTGAGCAGGAAAAGGGACATTAAAAAGACACGGGTGTGGTGGCAGCTGCTGCACTCCCACTCCCAGAATACAGGCAAAAGGATGTCCACTTGATTACACAAGATGAATGTGTCTAGCATCTCCATTGGAAAGCATTGCACCTAAGGTGACACTTTATACTGCAGACACAATGCTTAACCATGGTTTGTTTTCCTTGGGCTGTGTCTACTTGCCTTGAACTAAGTCCCATTGTACGCAGTCTTGTGCCTACTCATCTTGAAGTAAGTTCCATTGAACTCAATGGGGCTTACGTCTGAGTGAACATGTGATGTTCATCTTTGTTAAGTGTTATATCTGAATACCTAAAACTGTGGTTATGGTTGACCAGAAACCAAGATATGAAATGTTGGTTTCAAATGGGCTTGCAAACCATGGTTTGCATTAACCAGGGTTAACTAACTTTTGCAGTGAGCAAATATTATAAGTCAAGTATTTGTGGCCAACTCTTCAAAGTTTTCTGTGAATGAGCCTGGGTTCTCTTAGCAGTTACTAGCATTCTTTGCAATACATTATGGAGAGTTCATCTCCAACACCCCTCCTTTGAGCCCAGAAGTAGGCTGCTCAGGTTGGACAATACATTTTATTGCAGTTCATTGAAAAAAAGGACTTTAAAATGGATCAGGCTGATTCTAAATGCATGACCTTAAACAGTAATATGATAAGCTATCATTTACATGCATAGGAAACTGAATGAGATTTAATTTCCTCAGCCCTTTGCGTTCCTTCAGAGCTGAGAGGAGGTCACTATTCAAGGCAACCAGCAAGGTGCCTGTTCATGGTTTGCAACACAAAGCCACGCATGGTCAAAACTCAGCTGGTCATTTTCACATATTTACATAGAAACCCCTGGAGAAAAATATACCCTGAGATGCCCTAATAAGCCACAGCTCATTAGGAAATCAATGAGCTAGCAATAGCCTAACCTATATGCAGGGCTACCAGAAAGAAAGAAAGAAAAAAAAGAAGCCATTAGGGGAATAGCATAGCCACCTTTTGTTTGGCCTTGCTACTGTCCCTTTAACAACAGCCTGACATACAGAAATGTATCAGCCAAAGCATTTCCTATTACCGGTACTTTATATCTATAGTTACTAGCAATGCCTTCTAAATATCTGTGAAGGGTATCAGCAATCCAATCTGGAGGGAAGGTGGTTTTTTGTTTGTTTTTAATGAAAAGATTCCAATACACAATAAATTAGCAGAAGAACATTCTGAACATGCTGGAGATCAGCTTAGCATCTTAAAGATTAACACGTTTAGGGTACAATCCAATGCATGTTTAGACAGGAAAAAGTCCTACAACTTCCAGCATTCCCCAGCCAGCCATGCTGGGAGTTATAGGACTTTTTTCTGTCTAAGCATGCATAGAATTGTGCCTTTAGAGTTTATTTCATAAGATGCCATTTTTACTTACAGGTGAGTAAGTTACATTGAAATAAAATGAACTTACTGTCAAATAAATATAGGTACAGTCATGCCTTGGATTGAGAGCATAATTCGTTCCGGAAACGTGCTTGTAATCCAAAACACTCTTATATCAAAATGAAATCCCCCCAAAAAAATTTGTACAGAAATTTTTAATTTAAGCCATACTACAGTACTTGTATTGCAAGACATCGCTTGTATATCAAGTCATAAAAAATTAAATAAATATTTAAAAATTTGCTTGTCTTGCAAAACGCTCTCAAACCAAGTTACTCTCAAACCACAAGGGGAGTCATAGGCAAGTATTACACTCTGAGCATAGCTGTTATCATACCAGAACACTGAACACTGAACAAGAACCAGACAGATAACAGAAGCAAGATTTTTTTCCATCTAGAAATGTGGTTTCCCTTTATAGTATGTATATACTATATACTATATATATAGTATAGTATCCCGAGTCCCAGTCCAACACTCTCACCACTACGCCACAATGTAGTAAGAAAACCAATAAAAACACACCAATTGAGCAAAGTAGCCAAGTCCCATGCTATCCAGATCAAGATTGTCTCCCAGCCTTGGTTTATTCTGATTCTGAATGAGGAACATCAGTGTATGTTATTTGGGCCTGGGAAGTTCTGGAACATGGCAGTCCCTTAAAAACAAGGGTGAACAGAAAGTAGATCTCCAGATGTTGTAGACTTCAGCTCCCAGTATTCTTGACCATTGGCCGTGCTGGCAGTGGTATCTGAGAGTTGAAGTCCAAAAAATCTGGAGATTTTCTTTTGCCTTTAAAATAAGTCACTCCCCATAAAACATGGGACATAAAAGAACTTTATGGGAAAGACATGCAATGGTTTGACCACATTGTCCTTGCAGAAGCAAGCCCACTATTACACAGGCCTGTGGCTCACACTGGCTCAGCTTGTCTGAGCGTGGAAAGCTAAGCAGGGTCAGGCCTGGTTATTACTTGGATGGGAGACCCCTCCTCTTGTTTCCTGCATTGAGCAGAGGGTTGGACTCCATGGCCTTGTAGGCCCCTTCCAACTCTATGATCTACGCAGATCAAGGATGTCTATCCAAATGTTCCTTCTTGTAAAGAAAGCATATATAAAAAACAGTCCTGGTGTATGCAAACCTAATTCACATAAATTTCAGTGGAAATTGATGCCATCCTACATCATTTAGGGACTGTCCAATGCTGTAATCAGCTCATAACCAATCCTGTAATACAGTCCAAACACATAGGGTTGTATCCTCTGGAGGAGATCTGGAGGGCACACAAGGGACAGTAGTGGGGGAGGAGAGGATGTGGAAGTCCAGTTCCACCAGTGGTGTCCTTCTACTGGCAGGACAAAGGATCTGGATTTAAGCCATAAACTGCAATCCTATGCACACTTACTGGAGGGTAAGCCCCATTGAATACAGTGGGACTTCCTTCTGAGTACACAGGCATAGGATTGTGCTGATAAAACACCTGCTGGACCGATTCCACGATTGTGCTGATTATTTTCTCTGCAACCACAGCGAAGGTGAGTAGCAAATCTAGATTACAGACAGGTGCTACTAAGAGCCAAAACAGGCCTCATACCTTTAAGCAGCCTTTCCTGTGACAATGCCTTTTCACAGTTAATTTGTTAAATTAGGTATTATAAAAATAGTTGGTGCAAATGAGAGGGCGTGCTAATCTCAGCAGCTTTACTGTTTCCCTGTAATGGCTGCTTTATGTTGGGTACACAGTGAAAAATGTTTTATGGTTCAAGCGGGAGATTTATCGACATACATATGTTAAAGACACTTTGGAATGTTCTCACGTAACAGAGCAGAGTCCCTGATGCAGACGCAAGATACATCCAAAATGCTGCTGTCATTTGTACCCCCAACACAAATGCCACCCAGTAAGAACAGGTGGTTTTTTTTGTGTGTTTTTTACAACTCCTAAGGAAGGGAAATAAATGTCAGCTTGCTCAAATAAATGCAGTTTTGAGGATTTCTATTTAGTTTCACAATGTATATTATTATTATTTTATTTCATTTCAATGCCGCCCAATAGCTGAAGCTCTCTGGGTGGTTCATAGCAATTCACAAAACACATATTCCGCCTCCCATCCAACTGTTTGGAGCAGAATAGTAGAAATACTCCAGAAAATAATCCTCTGCATAAAGAAAGCATAACTATAAATATCTGAATTCAAATGAAAGGAGGAAGAGACTAGCCGTTTTTCTAGCATTTTCAAATGGTCAGGAACAGAATCCACTTTTTTACTGCAAATGTATCTCAGATCTATTAAGAGCACTGGGAGCTTAGCCATTGACATCAGTGGGTTGTGGATCACACCCAAACTGCACAAGAAGATTGTGCCTCTTTCATTGCTTCTCTGTTTCCCTAGTTATCCTCCTCTTTATGTCCTGACTTGCAACATCATCCGTCATCCCATATTTCCTTCCCAGGGTTGCCAACTTCCTACCCACCCCACCCCTTCTTCTGGCAGGGCTCCATTGCCTTTAACAACTTCATGCCAGGAGGAACTTGTGCAGGTGAAGCTTTTCCCATCACTACATCTGCCTGCCAGGAAAAGCTTCCACTGCTGAATTTCTGCCTGCCATCTAGCTGTTAAAAGCGCAGGAGCTGTTCAAGGAGGGGGGAAATGACAAATGCATCTAATTGGCAAAAAGGTTTACTTCTGGAGCCATTTGAACCATCATTCCAGAAAAGTTGATACTGATTTTCTGGAACATAGATGACAAACAACTGGTGTGAAAACACGGGGGCAAATGTCATTAAATCATTGGTGTCTTTTTAACAATATGGCTTTTCAAAGCTGTCTCACTAGGCTAAACTAGGCTAGACATTATCTCGTGTCACTAGATAATGATCAGTGAGGTAACCTGAAATGGAGAAATAAACATTGGGGGGCGGGGGGGCGGAGGGGACAACCAACATTTGTATGCACTGGCATCCTTCCAATGTCAGATATTATTCCAAATGAGTAAGGTGATGTCTTTGATTTGATAAATTTATAACAGAAAGTATGAAGACAAACTTTATTTATGTGATTCAAGGTATACTAAACCACAAGCAGCTCAATCATATTTGTGCCTACTCAGATGTAAGTCCAACTGAGTTCAATGGGTGTTACTCCCAGGCCTGTGGGTACAGGATTGCCTCTTTAGCTACAAACCTATACCCAAATGCCTGGGAGTAAGTCCCAATAAACTCATGGTAGACATGTATACACTGCAGCCTAAGCCTATTTTGCTTTGATTCCAATGCAGCATCCACCCATGAAACTCCTCCTCCAGTAGATCTTTGAAAGGATGTTATACTGTACATCGTCAAAGGGGAAATTCATGCTGTAAAACTGCAGAGCTTCTCAGCCCTTTAATGTTCTCATGATGAGCAGTATCATTCCCCCATTTGTCTGTAAGCTGTTGTTTCCGCCCACTTGCCATTAAAGACTGCCACAATGCTGAGAAGAGCAACAAGAGACACCCCTCTGGGTTGATGGTGGTGCCACTCCATCATGAGCTAACAGGGGGTGGTACTCAAACAATTTGGTCAGCAGCCATTCTCTAGGCCTAGGGCATAATACTTATCAATCATGTCACTGACATGTTTGGGTCACCAGGGGGCTGGGTCCTTGAAGGCTGAGGCTTTTCTGGGTGAGAGGTAGCAGTGGGGAGTGTACAACTTTGGATGAAACATATGCACATTACGGGCTCCATACTTAGTACCATGACCTTGATTCAAGGGAAGAGAGTGTTTTGTTTTTCAGTACTAGCATAGTAAGGAGGACATCCTTTTTGGTGTGGGGGTGGGCAGGGCTGGTGCTACCATTAGGCCAACTAGGCAGCTACAGCACTCTCAAGTGGGAAGGGGGGGCCGCTAAATATCTGATCTTGCCTAGGGCACCAAACTGCCGGTCCTGGGCGTGGGGAGTGTGTCCTCCTCTCTGGTCTCTTTTCAGTTACATTCTATAAGTTACCCAAGATGTTGTGGTCAAGTCTGCCATGTTCTGTGTCTTAGGATGTGTCACTCACAAATAAACAACAGTAGATGAGGTGTCATGCTTTTTTAACTCCTTGGTGAGTTGCAAGGACATGTTCTAACACATTCAGGCTCACACAATGCCAGTCATTTATTTCTTCTTTTTTTTTGTGCATTCCACTTCTGAAATTTTCAGAAAGAACAGAATCAAGGCCTGAGTCTAATGGGCATCCTGTTTGGATGTAGCCCATGGGATCTTCTTCTAGAGCTTACCCCCCCCCCCACTTCTAGCCTCTCCTCCCATTCTTAGGATGGAGTAGTTCATCTTTATTGCTCTGGAACAGCAAGTTCAATAAAACCTAACTCTTCTGGGTCTGTCTCTTGATAGGATCAGCTGTTCAAAACTTAGCTTGAAAAGCAAGTAAGCTGATGTCCTTAATCTTGTCCTTTCATGTCAGCCACTTGAGTCCATTTATCATCATCAATGCAATGGCCAGTTTAGGATTCTAATCTCTAAGGGGTGGTCAAGATTGATGACTGCTTTACTGAGACTCAGGAGGCTGGCCCTGCTAAAGGTGCCAATGGACCTAAATCTTTCTCCAGAGAGCGTTGTTGATAATCTAAGTCTAGGAATGAAATTTCCTGAGTTTGGCTTGGCTTGTTCACGCAGGTACAGGGACCACCTAGGAACCCATTGTATAGTGTTTTGAACTCGAAGACCACAGTTAAATCAACAAATTAATGTAGTCTAATTAACATGCAGTATATGGTAATCTGGTCCAGACCTTGACCTTTAGGAGCTGTATAGAAGACAAATTTAATCAGGTGTAGTTTTTGCCATCATGGCACAATAGTGACAGAAGTCACACCAGGGGTTGCATCACTTCCAGGTACAGGATTCTTATCAGGGTCATGATTTAGCAATCTTATTATTCTAGGCGCAGATGGACGTTTCATGTAAAGTATAATTGTGAATTGTTCTGCTCTGTTCATTTGTAATATTTAGTGTTTTTATTCGTTATTTAATTTTATTTGTGCTATATATTTGATTGTGGTAAATGGGGAAGGAGGTTTCACTGGAAATAATAATAATTATTATTTACAGTATTTGTATACCACTCCACATTGAGCAAATTCCGGAGTGGTGAACAATAAAAAGACAAAAACAGAAAAACAAAACAAAAACAATACATTGAAAACAAACTAAAATTACATTGGTGGTCGAAGAGCAGAGAAGGCTTCCTGGAACAAGGAGATCTTCAGCAGGTGCCAAAAGCAGCAGAATATTGGAGCCTGCCTGACCTCCAGAGGCAGGGAGTTCCACAGAAATAGAGCCGCCACACTGAAGGCCCTTCTCCTGGTGGACTCCAATCGGGCCAAAGTTCCATGAGGAACCACCAGGAGCATGCCATCTGATGACCTCAGCAACCAGGCAGGTTGGTATGGGAGGAGGCGCTCTCTCAGGTAACCTGGTCTCAAGTAGTTTCGGGCTTGGAAATAATGTGGTTTCCAGGTTTGGACATCATGAAACAGAAAAAATTGAAAACAGAAATGGCACATATGCTCTGCTCGTAACCGCAGTTCCAGGGTTAAACAACCTAGGAATTGCCACCATGACATGCAAACTGGGTCAGTATGTCTAGAGGTCACAGAATGCTGACTGACTGTTGTGGGGAGAGTGGAAAACCAGGTAGGAGTGGGAATGGAACTGAGTATTGTGGAGGAGGGCATAGCTGACTGAATGGAACTGCGAACAGAAGCACCCTACACTGCAACCTTTTGTTGCAGGTCCTACTTGTTCTCTCTATCCACATTCTCTATACCATGCATAATTTTATAAACTTCGATCATGACCTTTAAAACTCTATACGGCTCGGGTCCAGGTTTTCTGAAAGACCGTATTCTCCCCTATGAGCCTACCAACATTTTGAGATCCTCAGGGGAGGCCATTCTCTTGGTTCCGCCACCATCACAGGCACGCCTGGTGGGAACATGGGAGAGGGCCTTCTCAGTGGCTGCCCCAGTGCTCTGGAATTCCCTCCCCAGGGAGGCTAGAGTGGTGCCCTTCCTGGCTAGCTTCCAGAGGCAGGCAAAAGTATTCCTGTTTCGGAAGGCATTTGAGATTAGCCTGTGATGTGATGGAATGCTGTTTTTACTCTTATGTATATTGTACTGTTTTATATATATATATATATATATATATATATATATAAAATATTATTGACAATTTAATTCTATTTTTAACTTTTGTATTTTTCTATTTTTGTTTTAATTGTATGGGTTTTAAAGGCTGTAAGCCGCCTTGGGTCCCAGTGTTGGGAGAAAGGCGGGATACAAATAAATATAATAATAATAATGATGATGATGATGATGATGATGATGATGATGATACCCCTTAAACACCCCCTTTTTCCAAACTAAAAAGCCCCAAATGCTTTAGTCATAGGAAACAGCTCCAGTCTCTTGATCATATTGTTTGTCCTTTTCTGCACCTTTCCAGCTCTAAAATATTGTTTATGAGGATATTATTATAACTGTAAAAAGTATTCCAAATGTATCTGCACCGTAGATGTATATAAAGATACTGAGATACTGAGTTTGATTTTCAATAATCCATAGCATGGAATTTGCCTTTTGAAAACTGCTGTCCCCCACTGAGTTGGGGGACTGCTGTCCCCCACATGGACTATCTATAAATGTCACTTCCACCTCCTTGAAAGATTTCATCAATGTTGCCTCCGGAAAATCCTGCAAATTACTTGGGAAGATAGGCGAACAAATGTCAGTGTACTAAAAGAAGCAAAGACTACTAGCGTTGAAAAAATGATCCTTCAACACCAACTTCAGTGGACCGGTCATGTTGTTCGAATGTCTGACTGCCATCTCCCAAAGCAGTTACTTTATTCCCAACTCAAGGATGGAAAGTGGAATATTGGTGGTCAGTATAAGAGGTTTAAAGATGTTCATAAGGCTAATCTAAAATAATGCAATATAAACATCGAAAACTGGGAAGCTCTGGCCCATGAACGATCTAAGTGGAGGTTGGCCTCTCACAAAGGTTCCATGGACTTTGAAGAAGCCCGAGTGCAAGGCGAAAGGGAGAAACGTGCTAAGCGAAAAGCACGTCAAACGAATCCTTTACAGGACCATCTTCCATCTGGTAACCTGTGGGAAGCTGTGTGGATCTAGAATTGGCCTCCACAGTCACTTACGGACCCATTGCCTCCACAGTCACAATTTTCTTTAGAATTTCCTCCTTTTAAAATTTTTCTTTTTGTAAATTTTTTATCCTGGAAGACAATCTTACTCGGTCACGAGTGATCGCCTGATGATGATGATGATGATGATGATGATGATGATGATGATGATGATGTCTTTTCTTCGCTAACCACCATGACTAACCAAGTTCTTGATTCTAAAGGAAGCAAAAGCTGAGTGTAGCCAAATGTGTACCCTGGATTTTAGGAAAGCCAATTTTAACAAACTCAGAACA
This sequence comes from Shinisaurus crocodilurus, assembly GCA_021292165.1. Classification (NCBI taxonomy): domain Eukaryota; kingdom Metazoa; phylum Chordata; class Lepidosauria; order Squamata; family Shinisauridae; genus Shinisaurus; species Shinisaurus crocodilurus. Next base: position 105,066,921 of record CM037881.1, read on the forward strand.
ATGATAAGTAAGGTCCCATGGCAAGCGACTCTAATGAGAAAAGCCCAGGATGGGTGGGAGTTTTTTAAAAAGGAAATTTTAAAGGCACAATTGCAAACAATTCCCACAAGGAAAAAAGGCAGAGGGCAACAGAAGAAGCCAATGTGGCTTCACAATAAACTCAAAGATGACCTGAAAACAAAAAAGGACACGTATAGGAAGTAGAAGGAAGGACAGGCTACAAGGGAAGAGTACAGGCAGATAGCACAGAATTGCAGGAATAGTGTCAGGAAGGCTAAAGCTGAGAATGAGCTAAGGTTAGCGAGGGATGCTAAAAACAATAAGAAAGCTTTCTTCAGATACATGCATAGTAAAAGACAGAGGAAAGAAATGGTGGTTCCACTACGCAATGAGGATGGCAAATTGATAACAGAAGACAAAGAAAAGGCAGAAATGTTCAATTCCTACTTCGGCTCGGTCTTCCCCCAAAAGAGGGTCTATGACCCCCCTGGCAAACCTGAAGTGCAGACTGAAGGGGCAGGATTGCAGCTTGAGATTGATAGGCAAATGGTCAAGGAGCACCTGATTACTCTGAACGAGTTTAAATCTCCAGGGCCTGACGAGCTGCATCCTAGAGTAATAAAGGAACTGGCAGAAGAACTCTCAGAACACTGTCTATTATCTTTGAGAAATCATGGAGGACAGGTGAAGTGCCAGATGACTGGAGGAGGGCAAATGTTGTTCCCATCTTCAAAAAGGGCAAGAAGGAGGAACCTGGGAACTATAGGCCAGTCAGTCTGACATCAATCCCTTGGAAAATTTTGGAGCAGATTATTAAAAAGTCAGTCTGCAAGCACCTTGAAAACTGTGGAGAAAGCCTGCGCACCCACAATTGCATGAACCCCGACATAGTTTCCCCTTAGCGACCACACGTAGTTTCCCCTGGCAACCCCTGTCTGCATAATCCCCAACCAGGGGGGAAACAGGAGATGCAGGTCTGGCCAGACAGGTACACAATAAGAGACAGGTACTCTTGTGGATTCTACCTGAATCCACAAGAGGACACATGGACCATCTGGAGGTGAAGGGCAGTCTCAAAGAGCTGCAAAGTATCCCCTGAAGGAACCGGTAACTGCCAGACGTCACCTTTCCCGGGCAGGAATAAGCCCACCTGACCGCAAAGGGGCAGGAATAAGCCCACCTGATCGGCAAGGGGCGGGAGAGGGGGAGGGACAGGGTAGAAAACCCCTCTACCCACCCGAGAAGGACCGTTAGGAACATGGGTGGGTTGACACCTTCCAAAGCCAGCACCGGCTGGGTCAAGCAGTTCTCTTCCCCGAGCACGGGCGGGCTCAGAGTCAGGCTAGAAGCTGGAAGGCGTAGAGTCTTTGGTCTAAGGTAACTCATTGCTGCAATACGCTAGCCTGGGAACCAAGTCATTCAGCTTTTTGAGGTCACGACCTAGTTTTGTGTATGTTATAGTATTCCTAGAAGTCTATTAGTTTCGCTCCATTAACCTATCATAAATAAAGCGTCTATTCTTTGATGTGAATGGTTCTGTGTGCTTTTTAGGTAGCGGTTGCATTTAAACCGCTTAATATCCCCTTGACGGGCTATATCTCAGTGCTGGTTAACCCGTTAAGTGCGGAACTCACACAGAAGACCCAGTTGCTGGTCTTCCACAAAAACAATGCAGTGATTACTAGAAGCCAGCATGAATTTGTCAAGAACAAATCCTGCCAGACTAATCTGATCTCATTTTTTGATCGGGTAACCTCCCTTGTGGACTATGGGAATGCTGTGGACATAATATATCTGGACTTCAGCAAAGCTTTTGACAAAGTGCCTCATGGTATCCTGATTAGCAAGCTAGCTAAAAGTGGGCTAGATGGAACAACTATCAGGTGGATCCACAATTGGCTACAGAATCGGACTCAAAGAGTGCTTATCAATGGTTCCTTCTCAAACTGGGGAGAGGTAACGAGCGGGGTACCACAGGGCTCAGTCCTGGGCCCAGTGCTCTTCAACATTTTTATTAATGATTTGGATGCGGAGGTCCAGGGAATGCTTATCAAATTTGCAGATGACACAAAGTTGGGTGGAATAGCTAATACTCTGGAAGACAGAAACAAAATTCAAAGCGATCTCGATAGGCTGGAGTGCTGGGCCAAAAACAACAGAATGAAATTTAATAGGGATAAATGCCAAGTGCTGCACCTAGGGAAAGGAAACCAAATGCACAGTTACAGAATGGGGGACACTTGGCTCAACAATACTACAAGTGAGAAGGATCTTGGAATTGTGGTAGATCACAAACTGAATATGAGCCAGCAATGTGATGTGGCTGCAAAGAAGGCAAATGCTATTTTGGGCTGCATTAATAGAAGTATACCTTCCAAATCGCGTGAAGTGATAATTCCCCTTTACTCGGCACTGGTTAGGCCTCATCTTGAGTACTGTGTCCAGTTCTGGGCACCACACTTTAGGAAGGACATAGACAAACTGGAGAGGGTTCATAGGAGGGCAACAAGGATGATAAAGGGACTGGAAACAAAGCCCTATGAGGAGAGACTGAAAGAACTGGGCATGTTTAGCCTTCAGAAGAGGAGACTGAGGGGAGATATGATCGCACTCTTCCAGAACTTGAAGGGATGTCACACAGAGGAGGGCCAGGATCTCTTCTCGATCATCCCAGTTTGCAGGACACGGAATAATGGGCTCAAGTTACAGGAACCCAGATTCCACCTAAACATCAGGAAAAATTTCCTGACTGTCAGAGCAATAAGACAATGGAACCAACTACCTAGGGAGGTGGTGGGCTTTCCCACTCTGGAGGCATTCAAGGTGCGTCTGGACAGCCATCTGTCAGGGCTGCTTTGACCTGGATTCCTGCATTGAGCAGGGGGTTGGACTCGATGGCCTGGTAGGCCCCTTCCAACTCTACTTTTCTATGATTCTATGACTCCAAGATCTGTTTCCTAGTTAGTCATGGCCAGCTCAGACCCCAGCAGTGTATATATGAAGTTCAGATTTTTTTGTCTCAATGTGAATTGCTTCACGCTTACTTGCACTGAACGTAATTTGCTATTTTGTTGCCCATTCACCCAGTTTGGATAGATCATTTTAGAGCTCTTCTCAGTCCACATGGGTTTTCACCATCCTGAGGAATTCAGTTTCTTCTGAAAAATTGGCCCCTTCACTGCTTAACCGTAAATCTAGAACATTTTTGCACAAGTTAAATAGCACCAGTCTGAATACAGATCTTCAGGGGACCCCTCTGCTTATTTCCCTCTATTTTGAAAAGTGGCCATTTACTTCCTTTGCTTCCTGTTCTTCAACCAGCTACTAATCCATAAATGGACCCATCATCTTATTCCACAATTTCTATGTTTACTCAATGAATTTTGGTGAGGGACTCTGTCAAAAGCTTTCTGGAAATCCAAGAATATAATGGGCAGTATCCAGTAGGGTGCTGTGCCCCCATTGATTCCGTTCTGCAAGCAGAGGCCACCGCTTGCGCAACAGAGATGTAGGGCTTCCGAGAGCAAGAAACAAGCAGAAACAAGCAGATCAGCAGAACTTGCATAAGGGAGCTTTGCCGACCTATCCCGATCGAGAAACTAGCATTTCCGCTCATTTCAGGGCTTCCTCTAGGAAGCATTGAATTTCCATTGCACAAGTGGCAAGTCCTGCTTGCACAACGGAATTGGCAGATGGGGCTGCTTGTGGAACTGAATTGGTGGGGGTGCAGCACCCTGTTGGATACCGCCCACCCAGTATCTATCAGATCACTCCTATCCACGTTACAGTGTCAAGAACTCCAAAAGGTTGGTGAAGCAGGCATACCTTTTGCAGAAGTCATGCTGATTCTTTCAGCAAGGCTTGTTCTTCTATGCTTAATTATCCTATCTTTAATAATGTTTTCCATGAATTTACCCAGAACAACCATTATGCTAACTGGTCTGTGGTCTCCTTGATCCTCTCACCCCACATCACATTCACAACCTAGGACAGTGATGGCAAACCTATGGCACGGGTGCCACAGCTGGCACGCAGGGACTTCTCTGTGGGCACTCGAGCCATTGGTCACCAGATCGCAAAAAGACTGTCCCCTTCTGCAAAACACTAATGGTTTTGTTCTTTCTCACAGTGTGGAACAGAATGATTTTATTCTAGAATTCCTGTTACAGAATTCTTTTCTACATTGTTATCACATTTAAAAGATTTTGAAGAATGATGCACAGAGCATGGCTTGGATGTAAAGCCCAAACAGTTGACCTGAGTGCTGCATGTGTTGCTCTCAAACTAACGGAGTATGAGCCAAGGTTTGAGAAATTATCAGCATGCGTGCAATAGCAAAAATCACATTAATTGTGCAGAAGCATGCCCAATGCAAACTTTTATCTAATGCAGTGTTTGCAGTCCAAGACATAAAGTGTTTAAAATGTGTTAAGCATGTTTAGTTTTCTTGTTTATCTTGCTCATCCTAGTACAGGTTGACTTTTACTTTTACTAATCCGACACCTGTAGAAGCAGGAAAAGGACCCGGGGTAAAGCTTGCCCCATACAATTTCAGTCTGGCATATAATCATATTACAAGTTGAGAATCCCTTATCCAAAAATACATGTGCCTAATTATTTAAAAAGTTTGTATAAATTCCCTTCAGGCTATGTGTACAATGTAGTACTATAATAATTTTTTGAGTTGATTTTTTTTCAACAAAAAACTGTTTGTATCATTGAAAGCTCTGTTATTGTGTTTTTCTTTTAAGACAAAAGATGTTAATTAGTTCGGACAACTGTATCTAGGGGTGGTCTACTTGTCCATCTAGCGTAGTACTGCCTACTCTGATGGACAGCAGCTTTCCAAGGTCACAGGCCAGAGGGTCCTGTCTTAATGAACTGAAATGTGAAATTGCTGCTTTAAGAAAAATATGCAGCTTGTTGTCACTAAATGTAGCTCCTTACCTGAGGACTGGAAATTTGCCAGTGTAATATTAATTTTTAAATTATTTTTATTTAAAATTTAAAATTAATTGGTCCCTGATCCTAGGTCAGTGATGGCGAACCTTTTTGAGCCCGAGTGCCCAAACTGCAACACAAAACCAACTTATTTATTTCAAAGTGCCAACACTGCAATTAAACCTGAATACCGAGGTTTTAGTTTTAGAAAAACAACTAAGGCTGTTCCCTGTGTTCTTTGCCCTCAGCAACAACCTGTTCAGTGATTATATTTGTCAATAAGCAGCTGACTGAAAGGGTGAGTATCAACAGCAGGAGGAATTTGTCTTCACATATCACTCTTTTGAACACTTGACAGTATTAAGCTGGAACATGGGAGTCAAGTTTGCATAATCCTCATTAGCTGCAGTTCTGCACTAGCCATGGACAACTATGCCTGTTACCAGTTTCTGAAACTATCTTGCATTCTAGTGATTTGGAATTAGCTCAGAACATTATCTTGAAAATATCCATAAAACAGCACATGTAGTTTCATCTATATCACAAAACTTTATTGCACAAAATACAGATCAAGTGGGAAATTTGGAAGAGCTGTGCAAATTAATTGAAATAACTATAGATTTACAACAGTATAAATGAGAAGTCACCTCTCATCTGACATCAAACCTAAAAGTAGTTGAGGACAATATAGTTTAAATCTCTATTTATCATCCATTATTTGCAACCAGTGGTTCTTTGTTCATTAAAGTTCCAAAATATGGATACTGTTTTCCAGTCTGTGTACTTTACAAGGAAGTATTTCTCAATTTACAGATGATTTTAAAATGACTATTTATTCCATGCTTATATTATTAAGAAATTTAGGAGACTGTAGTTAGTGAAAACAGATCTTTAACTGACAGTTTTTCATGAGTGTTAACATTTTCCTCTTTCAGGCTCCTCCACAATCACATTATGCCGCAGCCTAGGTGTGTTGGGATTATGTTCAATTAGCCAATCAGCCAGCCAAGTCTATAGAACAAAACAACAAAAAAGATAAGAAACAGGTTACTCCTAATTTCATTTCCATATGAACACATTTGCTAATAGGAGACATTCAAACTCTGCATCTCTGCATATAGAAACTTACTCAGAATGAACTCCATTTACCAAACTTCCCTTAATAATTCCAATTTCTTCGACTGGTTTTAAAAGTGAAAGCTCCTTAAAACCTCTAAACCTCCCTTCCAATGATTCTTATCTATGCTTTTGAAAGCGTACCTGTTTGTCTGAAAGGTTGATGGGGAAAGAAGCAGTCTAGAGTCTAGACTGCTCCTGGCATACAAAGGATAATTGATTATGGACATTCTGGCTTGATGGAGAAACTAAGTATGCAAATAAACAAGTATTGCTCTTCCATTCTACATACAATAAGGGCCATTCTTTCACAGGCAGGGCTTCTCTACATGAGGCTTTTAACCCACCACTTTACTGAGGCTTCTGCTTCCAGATTATTTATGGGATTAAGATTGGCTCCTGTACATGTTTTCCCCCCAGGGTTTTTCTTTCTCTGGGCATGTTCGCACGACACGGGAACCGCGGGGAAGCAGAAGTCCCCCACAGTTCCCGTGTTGTGCGAACGCCGGCTGGGGGTGCCCCTGTGGGATGGCCGCACGTGGGACGCACACAAAGTGACCATGGTTGGTAGAGGGGTAAGCCCCTACCGCGCGTGGCCACCCTGCCATGTGAACAGCGGGCGGCCGTCCCATGGGGGCTGCACAGAGGCGGCAGCCCAGAGCGGCTGGAGCTGCCGACACTCCAGCCTGTAGGGGCAAACGGCCCCTCTGGGCATCCTGGGGCCACGCCCCCTAGCGCCGGGAGGCCCGCACTGTGGTGCGGGGACAGCCAGCTCCACCGGGGTCTGCCCACGCGCGCAGGGCACAGGTTGTCTGCAGCACCGACCCCGCGGATCACCCCGTGGTGCCTCCCCCGCCCGCAGCCTGGGTCGTGCGAACCGGCCCTCAGCCTTTCTATATGTTCCATTACACAACCACAAGGTGGCGCAGCGGTACAGCAGCATTGCGAAAAAAACATGACCATTTTGTAGCATCTCATAGCATGATAGCCCTTTAATAGTTCATTTTTCTCTTTCTAAAAAAAGTCGCAGAAATGCTTAGAAAGCATGGGAGAGACCCTGGAGGATGACAACGGTCATGTAAAGCACCCACAAACTACCTTGGGTGAGGAATCACGAGAACACAAGAAATGCTCGTGCAGAGAAGCCCGCAGTGGAGCGGAAACCAGGCCCCAAAACCAGCATCAGGCTGCCACTTGTTAACTCAGATTAGCACTAGGACTGTACCACATGATACTGGCATACTGTGATACATACAAAAGGATCTGCTGGCTTCTTCTTACACAGTGCTGTAAGTCCTTTCAGCAGGGTAGGAGTAACATAAAGGTTCAGGTAATCCTTAGCAGCTTGCCCAACTGGGATTGGTTCAATGATAACTGGAAAAAGGAATTAAGTATCTTCAATTTAAAAGTATTGATTTAAAGTTAATCCATTGCCTTCTAATGCTGAATATATTCAGTGCTTGTTTTCTTATAGTTAGTAGCGCTTAAAGTTGAAACTATTGTACAAAGCATTGTAAAGAATAACTACTGTACTACGTTGCTAGCAGTGTCATTCAGCATTACGCTTTATGGCATTTATTGTCTCTAGAATTATTACATAGTGAAGTTATTCCACAGAAATTGAGAGGTCAGTTTTTATGGTCTATTTCTGTGGAATAACTTCAAATAAGGGCCTTTCCAGAGGATATAATAATAATAATAATAATAATAATAATAATAATAATAATTATTATTATTATTATTATTATTATTATTATTATTATTATTATTTCATTTCTATACTGCCCAATAGTCGAAGCTCTCTGGGCGATTTACAACAATTATAAAATTACACAGTAAAATATAATTATACAATAAAAATACAATTTACAGTAAAATACAGTATAAACAAAAACAATAAAAACATCAAAAAATTGACACAAACATTTTAAAAACAGTTTTAAAATTACTTAAATAGCTAAGACAAGATGTCAAAAAATAGACTGGATAAAAAGGTAACATAACCACCACCCCATGCACTATTTGGAGCTGTTAAATGCCTCAGCATAGAGGGCAGTTTTAACCTGGCGTTGAAAGGATAGTAAAGTTGGCGCCAGGCGGGCGTCAGTGGGGAGGCTGTTCCACAGTTGTGGGGCTACCACAGAAAAGGCCCTCCCCCTTGTTGCCACCTTTCAACAAGATAGATGTGCAGTTGCTACCCACTGGTTATATGAGATTCAGGTATCTCCTCTGAAAGGGTTCACATGATATCTGCCTGCCCTATCCCTCCAACCAGAAAGTGGATTTCCCGCTCTCTTGCACACATTCCATCCCCACCCGACACCCTATGTATAGAATGTAATGTATGAATTGGAAGAGACAATGTTTATTTAAATGGGAAATCCCCCTGACTCTACAAACTAAACCCCACTTTCAAGTGGGGACTGGATCAGGGGTCAGGGATCCACGATTTAGTGCATTTGTTACTGTTGAGATTATTACAGCATTGGCTCTGGATCCCAGGTAGCATGAACACGCACAGTTCATGGATAAACCCTAGATATGTTTGTCTTCTGGAAAGGCCTTAATGTTAAAAGGAGCCATAGGGCTCACTCTTCAGCACACTACTGATACAGAGTAAAGGTGATCTGGGGTTATTGCATGGGGACCCAAATCAAAGGGAAGGATTAGCATACAAGAAAGAGAACATATATTATCTCTAGGGGAGTGGCTAGTGTCGGCCACATTAAAGACCATGTGCTATTATTTGGCATAAAGGGCATAAAACATAAAGGGCTGGAGGTAAACCTACAGTTACTTACAGAAAACAGGCAGATATAGTGTTCCTAAATTTATAGCACCTTCACACATATCATTTTCCAGCTTGGCTAGTGCATTATGTTTCGATCTGCAAATGAATATCCCATGCAATCACCAAAGTAAGAGCTTAACAGAACTATCACTCACACATAAAAAATGGTTTTATGGTATTACGGTGCAATCCTATGCATGCTTATTCAGAAACATGCCCCATCAAGGTCAATGAAACTTACTCCCAGGTAAGTGCATACAGCAGAGCTGGAGAATCTGCAGCCCCCCAGTTGGTTGTTGGACTCTAATTACCATCAGCCCTAGCCAGCCTGGCCAATGGTGAGTGATGATGGGAGTAGTAGTTCATCAACTTCTGGAGAGCCACAGGTTCTCCAGTCTTGGTGCATAGGACTGTAATCTTACAGCACAATCCTATGCATATCTACTCAGCTGCCCCACTGAGTTCAAGAGGTTTCCTCCCAGGAAAGTGGGTTGCAGTCTTAGTGATTCATGTTGTCAGCTGCTTTAAGAGCCAACTGGAGCTAGTTTAAGCAGGGTGTAAGTGTTCAAAGAAACAAACAAATATATTTCATTTACCAATGAAAGATCATGCCTCAATAAACCTTCTGGGGTCAAAAATGATAGAAAGCTTTGTGTTTCTAAAATTAAGTGGTTCCTCAATGATATCTGGTTAGTGCCTTACCTCCTAAGCCACTGACAGTTCAATCCTATGCATATCAATTCAGAGGTAAGCCTCACTGTTTAATGGGAATAGCTCACAGATAAGTGGGCATAGGATTGCAGTCTGAGATCGGTAAGTCTCTAGTATCTGGGACTGTGAATTTCAAGAATATTTGGCAGACAAATGTACCTTCAGGAAACATGAACCGGATTTCCCTTTCAGCTGAGGCAAAGCTGACACTGCCATGAAGCCCATTCCTCAGATCATCTGTACCATAGATTGCTCTTAAACTAAAAACAACAGGGACATGATAGCATATTTACTGTGCAATCCTATACATGTCTATTCAAAGTAATTTCCACTGAGGTAAGCTCAATTAAGCTTATTTCCAGGTAAGGGGATTTCATAGATCATATAGTTGGAAGGAGCCTACAAGGCTATCGAGTCCAACCCCCTGCTCAATGCAGGAAACTAGAGGAGGGGTCTCCCATCCAAGTAACAACCAGGCTTGACCCTGCTTAGCTTTCCAGACATGCTGACATGCATAAGCCACAGGGGATATAGGATAGCAGCCTTAGGATGCAATCCTATGCATGTTTAAATAGAAAAAAATGTCCCGATTCCCAGCATCCTGGCTGGGGAATGCTGGGAATTGTAGGACTTTTTTCTGTCTAAAAGTACATAGAATTGCATCCTTAGTCACTGATATAATAAGCTTTCAATAAGTTGGTCTGTATTTTGGTGTGGGGAGAATAACATTGTCCGCTAAAATGAAAAAGTGTATTTAAAAAGTTCGGCCACTTGGGCAACATAAGGCCTATTGCCCTGCTGTCCCCTACTTTCCCTCCAGATAACTCCCTACCTCTGTCCAAGAAAAACCAATCCATAGGTGAGTTCTATATGGCAGAAGTGTGGAACAGCAGAGGCTGTAGAACTGGGGGGGGGGGAATGCTGTGGCCCTCCAAATGTTGTTGGACTACAACTCCTATAATCTCTGACCATTGGCCATGCTAGCTGATGGGAGTTATAGTCCAATAACATCTGGAGGGCCACAGGTTCTCCACCCTTGCTAAAGAAAGACTCTGGTAAGTGTGATGTAGCACATAGGTCTTACATTATTTAGATCTGAATGTGCTAATTAAGTAAGCCATTTAAACTGAACATGTGAAAATCTGGTCTCATGAATTATTTCAAACATCACCATCCCAATCCTATACCCATTCTGCAAAATAAAGATTGCAACATTAAAATCATTTGTTCCATTAATTTCATCTGGACTACTTTGAGATACCGCAAGTGTTTTTTAAGTACTCTGAACTGAGTAAGTTACCTGTCAGGAAACATTTCTTTAGCTATTACAGTACTTGAGGGCCCAAGAAGGTCCTTCCAGTATGAGACAGCTTGATGCCGAGCAAGAACCATCGCAATTAGAGGCCCAGAACTCATATAAGCTGTCAAGTTAGGAAAGAACATTTTCCCATACTGTTCTACATAGAAGTTGCTACACTGCTCTGGGCTTAGTTGGAGCTTTCGTTTCTATAAGAAACAAGGAAGAGAAAAATCTCATAAAACCAAGATTGTCAAATGCTACAGCTCACATTACCATACTGTATTACAGAAACATTGGAATTTATTTTTCAGCAAGCTCCTTCAGATGTTAATAGAGCACAACCGCCTGCTGCAATATTAGCCACCGTGTCTTCTTCAAAAGACCTTAACAGCTAACAAATGACACTGGGATTCCCATTTAACTTTGGAACCGTGTAGAGTCAAAATTTGGGGTGTTAAAAGCCAAGTACTGTTATTCTTTCTCTCATACTATTGTAGGGAATATGGCCAAGGCCACTTGTGACTTAGAGTCATTCCCATTCTGGTAAGTGAAAGCCAACAGGAGAGCTATTTTGCACAAACAATCTAACCACATGGGGTAGACTTCATGCAGCTACATGAGGGGCTACATGTCTTGTTATGAACCTGTTCAGTCATTAACATCTGCAGGAGAGAGGGCCTCCAGCTTGCAGAGGCCTGCTTGTCTGGCAGCTGTGAAAGGGTTTTTCTTGCATTACTCCCAAACTGTGGAATGCTCTACCTTTAGAACTAAGACTGGTCCCCACTCTTTCAGCTTTCTGGAAAGGAGTTAAAACACACCTCTTTGATTTGTCCTTTAAACTGTGAATAGTGGGTTTTAATGCTGTTTTATTGTTTTTATGCATTATTGTTTTTATTTCAGTTCTTGTACACTACCTTGGCAAGGTAGTATATAAATAATATAAACAAATAAATAAATTACTATAGCACATGATGCTGTGTAAATCAGGCCTCTATGAGGCAAATAGGTAAGACTGTTTGGAAACATGAAGTCTGATGCCACCAGTAAGCTGATAGTACCCAGATCTCTTTAGTGATCTCTCTTTTCTTCATCTGGCATCATAGGGAAGTCTGTAACAGTTGTTATAGTTTGACTTCGTAGGAATCTTAACATCCACACAAATTCATACAAATTAAAAATATTTTATCAACTCAGGCTTTCTACTCTTGAGAAGTTTTCTTTCCAGGATCCTTGATGCTTAAAAAAAATAGCATAGTTTATAATATAGCACCCTTGACATTCAAATTCTGCACTAGTACTTTAGCAACTGGAATGAATTATGCTGAAAAGAGGTCTCTTGGGAAGAACAAGATGTACTACTTGTTTGTATATCAAACTTGAAAAAAGAAAAAAGAAAAGAGAGGCCACAGCTGGGCAATAGCAGCATCTAGTGGTCACTTTCAACCATTGTTACAATACTTCCTTTAGAACTGCTGAATTGACATGGATGCTTCCAGAGGAGGCTTTTATGGTACCATCACTCTGCCTCATTCATGGAATTTTACAGGTCTAGACATTGTCTTCTACTTGTGACCCTCCTGTGTGTTCTTTTCTTTCATCTTTTTCAATGTCATTAATGAGAAAAAGATGGAACAGCTGCACAATACCTTCTGATTGCTAGTGGTAGGAGCCCTCCATTTGGAAGCACCCATGATTATGTGGAAGCAGTATTCTGTCCTAGCAGCCTTACCTAACACCAGTAATTTGCCATCATATTTGATAGTCAAGAATATTTGTTATGATGGTGTGTGGATGATGGAATATACTGAGTTCAAATTGATGTTCACTTATTAATTTTGAATTTCAGTGCTGCTATGTTATTTTGACTCAAATGAAAACATATTGTACAAAGTACTTTTTGGGACACTACAACAAAAACGCCCTTTCAGTAGACATACACCCAGCCCTGTCTATGCTGGCATTAGGTGGTCCTGGAAGACGCTCCTCTTCACAGCTGCCTTTGATTATGACTCCAGAGTAGCTTCACAAAGTAATCTGTACATTTGTTCTGATCTGATTACTTTTGTACCTTGATTTTCACTTCTATCTTGTGAGGCCTAGCCCTTAAAGGAGCTTAAAAATATTTCAAATAAACAAACATATTTCTGGAATAACTGGCCATGCAAAGTGAGGCAGTGGTTTAGTTACCATGTTCGGCAATTCTGTTTCTTTACAATTATTTAAGAACTTGAACATTAAGATAAGGCAACACATGTCCCCCAACCTGCATGAAAATTCAGCACATAAATTTGCATTTCAAGTTCAAAAAAATACCCTCCTCCATGGATCTGCACTCCTCAGTGTTCACACAACACTTATTCACTGTGACTCTACATGAAGCCTTGAACAAATATGTTTTAAGGCTGCTCAGTTGGGCTAACAGGTTGAAAGGATATAACTAATATTCTGAAGCAGGGCAAAGCCTCTTTCTTTAATATGCGTTGATAGTTTTACAGTTGTTTAGGCAGAGCTTTATTCATTTTGGGTTACCTGAACAATGGTGAATCCTGATCTGAGAATTATATCTTCTATTTCTACTTCTTTGTTGATGATATCTGGTTTAATGATTGCCAGGGTTCTTTCAACATAAATCTGAGGTTCAGGCATTAGCATCTGCATTTTTGCTGTTAAGATTCAAGTCCTCTTCTCTCACTGCAATGATACATTTTTGTTATGCCCATTACATTAACTCTCTGGTTAGGAAAACAGAGGAATGTTAATCTGGCCCTTTCTGAGTAATAGTGCCAATATTACTTTGGCTGGAGCCTGGGCCAAATCCAATCTGTTTGAACTATGCATGTTTACTCCAACTGAGCATTGCCCTGGGACTGCAGAGCTGAAAGGCAGCACATTCTGGCCTCATCCATCCGCCAGAGCACAGTGGGCTACTGGGAGGCTGTACCCCCTCTGCCTCCCAGAAAGAAGATCACCGCAAGGGGGAAATCGAACTGGCCCCATCTTTCAGCCAGAGAAGGAACAGCTGAAGGGAGTTTGCCTCACCCTTCCCTGACAGAAAGAACACCTATAAGTACTAGTGCCGCAGTTTGCTTTTTCTCCCTGCATTTTCTTTTGCATCCTGTCTTTAAGACTGTAGTGTATTTATTTATTACATTTATATTTATTGCATTTACATCCTGCCTTTTTTTTTCTTGCAAGGAACTCAGGGCAGCTTACATGATCCTCCTCCTCTCCATCTTTTCCTCCCAACAACCCTGTGAGGTAGGTTAGGCTGAGAGTCCGTGACTGGTCCAAAGTCACCTAGTGAGCTTCATGGCCGAGTGGGGACAAGAACCCGGATCTCCAAGAGTCCCAGGACCCAGTCCAACACTCTAACCACTACACCACACTGGTATGCCTGAAGGTAGGGGCTTTCTTATTATTAATCTTTGTATGGGCACAATCCTATTATGAATAGACAGAACCAGTGTGGCGTAGTGGTGAGAGTGCTGGACTGGGACTCGGGAGATCCGTGTTCTAGTCCCCGCTCGGCCATGAAACTCACTGGGTGATTTTGGACCAGTCACTGACTCTCAGCCTAACCTACCTCACAGGGTTGTTGTGAGGATAAAATGGAGAGGAGGAGGATTATGTAAGCTGCCTTGGGTTCCTTGCAGGGAAAAAGGCAGGGTATAAATATAATAAAGAAAGAAATAAAGAAAAAAGTCCTACAGCTCCCAGCATTCTCCAGCCAGCTATGCTAGCTGGGGAATGCGGGGACTTGTAGGACTTTTTTCTGTCTAAACATACATACATAAGATTGCGCCCTAAGCCACTCTGGATACCTACAAATAAATTTATTCAGAAGTAAGTTGAATCGAATGCGACTAACTTCCAGAGAAGCATGTTTAGGATTGCTGCGTCAATGCTGCCACGTACATTTACGGTTCTGTCTTGCATAACAGGCAAAAAATCAAGGGGTATCCTTGCTCAGTCACAGAGCTACAGTGCAAGTAAAAGCATCCCCTTCCGCTTTCTTCCGCTTAACTGTTGCTGGCAAAGAGCTTCCGCCCATTAAAAGATGATAATCGCGCAGCCCCCAAACCTATGCACATTTGCTGAAAAGGAAGCCCCGATAGGTTCATTGGGGTTCCCCTCCACGGTTAGCCTGCTTAGTTTTACAGCCTTGCAGTGCAATCCTATGCCTGTTTTACCCAGTAGAACTTACTCCCAGGTAAGGGTACATAGGCGTCCAACCTCAAACGCCGCCCACCTACCCGGCGCCCAGTCTTGCCTTCAGAGTATCTTGTCCCTGGGCGCCGTGCTGGGCGGGCAGCCTGACGTCGGCACCCCCGTTACGAGGTTCCAGAGTTCTCTCTCCCGCCCCACAGACCCGCGAGGAGCCCCCTCTACACACCAGCTAATTGGGCCGTCCAGCAGGTTGCCAGGCAACCAGAGAAACCGCGAGCGAAGGCCGCACCTACGGCAGGCGGCAAGGCCAGTTTCGAAGCGCTTGTCGGGCTTTGCGTTTGCTTTGCCTAAGCTTTAACAGCAAACGTCGATGGAGATAGGTGAGAGTCGCGCAGATATTTCCTTCTGGTCTTGCAGCCACAATGAATGCACAGGCTGTGTGTGTTTGGACATGTGTCGCCGGGACCTTATTATTTATTATTCCATCCAAGTATATATGGCGCTTTACAAACAATACGAGGATAGGTCTCCACCCCAAGCGGCTTACAGTCCACAAAATAGACACAAGGGAGACAACAGATGAAGGGGAGGAACTTCCATTCAACTTCTTTGCGGCTGTTGATTTTATTTCTTTGCATTTCTGCTGGAGCATGCAGTAGCACATGGGTGAGCTACTTGTGGCCATCCATATGTTTTGCCCTACAACTTCCAACATCCCTCACCATTGGCTATGCTGGCTAGGACTGATGGGAGTTGTAGGCCTAGAGGGCCACAAGTTGCCCACCCCTGCAGTAGAAGAACACACCCGTTCTTGTTACTTGCCTTGTTCTTGTTACTTGTCTTGTTACTAGGCAGTATGACTAGTAATCCAATGCTTCGCTCCATTCATGGTTAAAACCGCTCAGTAATGGGGGAAACTTAACCTGTGTAACATGTAACAATTCATCCTTAATTTTATTTAGTAATACGTTGAAGCACAATATCTCAGGGGTCTTCAAACTAAGGCCCGAGGGCCACATCCGTCCCGCCTTGCCTTTTTATCCTGCCCGGCAGCCAATCAGTGGAAGCAGACTTTTTTTTTAACTCTTTCGCTTCAAGCACCGATTCTTTTGTCGGCGTTCCGCATCCAGCGTAATTACATAATTTCCTGCCGACACTCGGCTCTCTCCCTTTCTCTCTCTCTCGTTCCCTCTCTCCCCTTTTCCCTCCCCCTTTCTCCGGACCCGGATGCTGGCGGCGGCGGCTCCTCTCGGGTCCGTCACTGAGCGGCTCCACCGGGCCTCTTGTTCTGCACGATGGCAGCGGAGGAGGCCGGGAAAACATCTTGTTCCTCGGCGCCGGTGCGAGTGGCTGCTGCTGCGGGCAGCTGCCTGCGTTGTGATGCCTACGGACTCTGCAGCCTCTGTTACCACCCAGCGCTCAATGCCATCAAAGTCATCGACGGCACCTCAGGGGCTATAGTCCGGCCCCCCAACAGTCTGAGGGACAATGAACTGGCCCCCTGTTTAAAAAGTTTGAGGACCCCTGCAATATCTGAACAACTCCAACATAATTTACCTTAGGACTTCTGTTTTTATGTATGGAGAGGCCTTTTCTGAGTTGCCACATGACTCCAGTTACTCAGAAATCTGTATTTATATCACACAGTGTCTACATATCTACTCAAAATTAAGTCCCTTTGAATTCAGTGGAACTTACTCCAAGACAAATGGGTATAGGATTGCTGCCTTTTCCTGTGACATTTCCTTTCCTTTTTGCCCTTCCCCCCCCACTGCCAAGGAATTGTCAGTTGTTGTGTCAACAGTGTTTATAAAGATGTGCAGGGACTTTTAAGATGCTGAACAAAACAAACAACCCAACAAAGTTGGGAAGTAGCAATTTTAAAGCCAGTCACATTGTTTTCATGGACCTCATTGAATGAATCCAAACTATTTGAGGGTACCAAAGTAATGCCAGTAGCATAACACACACCCCAACAAGTAGTAGTCGGGGAGAACAGTTCAGATAAGGCTTCTTCCTCAATGTGTGGTAAGGTTTCCTATCCTTTTTCATTGGAGAACATTCCAACATATCCCCACCCACAGCCAGTGATAGATACACTTAGGTAATTTTAGACTCTGGTGGACTTAATTATGTTACCCTCCCCCACACACCTCTGATCAGATGGCAATGTTATATTACTTCACTTAACAGTATTTCAAAGGCAGCCCTGCTGGACTCCCCCCCCCCCCATTCTGCTGAGTGAGGCCTTGGACTTCTGCCTCAAAGTCCTGCCCTGACCGCACCACTGCCCGCAGCCTGAAGTGATACAGTCCAAAAAAAACCAAACAGCTTTTCCATTTGATTCTGCAGGTTGCATAGAGCGTTTAGTTTCATTTGCTACTGAATGGGTGAAACCCTGAGAGAGTCTTAAGGGTTTTTTTTTTTTTTTTTTTTAAAGTACAACAACAAGAACAGCCACGCTACATTTCTGTTTAAAGTTTATTTTTCAATAATAAAAATGCAGGATGCTGAGAGCTACTAGTCTGGATCAGTGTCTGCACTCTCTTCTTCAGCAGTGGCATAGAGACCTACCTGTCCCTGGGAAGCTTATAAACAGAGCATGTGGGTGATGGCTTCCCATCTTGCTTGTCCCCATCAGCATTTGGTAGAGTGGTATTCTTAGCTACCATGGCCCAAGATAGATTTGTTTAACAGAATGAAAAGAGCCGTGCTACATAAAATTAGAGGCATCCCAACTTAAACCTGCCTGGACGACATGCTGCCATTACTTACCCCTGAAGTGCTGACTTCTAATCTGAAATGTGTTGGTCGTAGTGGTGAGGAAAAGGTACTCTTGTTTATGCTGCAAGGCATTATCTTTTTAAAAATACTTCACATGTTCAAGGGCTGAGTGGAAACTTGTTGGTCTTTAGACAATGTGGCTTTTTAGATCATCTTGTGCTGCTGGAGCAGTTTGGTTTATTGTCTATATTTTTATATTATTGGATGGTTTTTAACTTGTTGCAAATTTGTTTCAGAAGATCAGATGTTTTTGAATGAATAAACATTTCTTTAGGCTGCACTCCTGTGCACACTAACTTGGGAACTGAACTCAGTGGGACTTACTCCTGAGTTAGTGAGCATATTAAGCAGTTACAACCCAATCCTGTGCATGTGTCAGGGTCTGTCCTGCAGCACCATCTGGTGGCAGCTTTGCATATAACCGGCCACAGCCCTTCGCAGGGTGTGAGCCCTGGCTGATAAACCCTTGCAGAGTTCAGGCCCAGACCAGCAGACACTCCCAGGTGGGCTAATGCGGACCAGCTGGGAGCTGCCAGGAAAGGGCTATATAAAAACTGCATTTCACCTTCAGCCTTTGCCACAGCAACACAGTCTCTTGTGCTAGCTGCAGCCTGTTCCTGCTACATCCAACCTTGCTTCGCTGTGTTTGACCTCCTGCTTGCCCCTGACCAATGCTCCTGCCTCTTGCCCTGCTCAGCCTGGTATGTCTTGGTTCCTGTTCCTGCCTCTTCCTCAACCCTGCCTCTTCCTGACCCTTGCCTATTCCTGGACCCTGTTGCTCACCTTGACCCGTGTTTGGACTCTGCTTGACCTTGTGCCTGGACTTGCCCTCTGCCCTTGGCCTGTTTGGACTCTGTTGCCCTGAACCCGTGTAGAACCTTGGGCCTGTTGTCTGTATCCATGTAGAACCTTGGGCCTGTTGTCTGTATCTGCCTCCATCTTTCCTGGCCTTGGTGGTCCAGCCCTGAACCCTTGCTGCCCACGACCCAGACCCTGAGAGCATGTTTACTTGGAATAAGTTCTAGAGGGCTCTTCTGAAGATCACTCACATGAAGGCTCTTCTTTCCTCAACTGTAACCACCAGCAGCTATTCCAGCAGGCTGTGCAGAGGGAGATGAAAGTCGGAAGCAGGGCCATTCCGCTAGCCCTGCTGAAAGACTTATGAAATCTGTATACTTCTCTGTCCCAATCACCCTGTCTAGCCCTGCCTAAATCCTTGTTTTCAAAGAAACCCCTACCTTTGATAGCTGTCAAAGGCAAGTATTAGCGAAAAGGGTGTGTGTGCACTTTTCCACCTTCACAGGCACCTAGAGTCTTGGGAATGGGTAGAAAGGTTTGGGGCACTGGGACCTATTGTGGGGACACTTAAAACCCTAAGGATCTCACCGCAAAGGGGGTGATCTACTGGCCACCCCCTTTCACAAGCAAAGATCACTCGTGGCTTTGCTTTGACTTGACAGCTCACCTTTTGACAGCTGCCGGGAAAGCAAAGCAAGAAAAAAACCCTATTTGGAGCTTCTCTGGGTCAATGTCCAGGGTTGGTACCTGCTGCACTTTGATAGCAGTTACTCCTCAGAACATTGCCCAGGTGAGGGTTCCCATTTTCAGACCTGTGGAATTGTACACCTCCCCAGTTGCACAAGTCTGACTTAATTTTTTTTAATTCTGAAAAAAAATGAGCACATTTGGAGTGCATTTTTTTTTAAAAAAGTGGCCAACCAGTGACAGCTCCTCCAATATGACACTTGGGCACTTTGGAGGGGCTGTCACAGGCTGTCAGTTTGGAGATCGTGGACAGCAATCTCCCCCCCCCCCCCAAAAGGGTAAAGGGGGGAAAAAGTTGCGGTGAGCGAAAAAGGAATTGCGATCACGGCCAGGAGAGAGCAGACAAGTCAGTCCTGCTGTGGAGTCTCCTGGGATACCCGTGGGAGAACCAAGGGGGAAGGGTGAGCCCGATCGTCTGTCGGCCGCACTCTGGGTTGTGGGCAACAAACAACCCACTGTGACTTATTGCCAGGGTGAGTTAGCGTGATGTGCAAACCCACCCACAATATGTAAGCCACTTCAGGAGCCTTTTGGCTGTACAGTGGTATAAAATACTTTAAATAAATGATAAAATAATATTGGGCTCCATGGAACCTACTCCCAAGTAAGCATGCATCACAGCCTTTCAGAATGTTCCTTGCAAGTTTGCTCAGAAGTAAATCCCATTCTGTGTAATGGAACATTTTCCAAAGCAAGTGTGCATAAGATTGCAGCGTTGGTTACTTAACGACTGAAAGTCATCTAAATATACATCGCATAATGAGTGGGAGGATCATCTAGTAATATTTGCCCAACAAGTGCTCTCTGCGGTCAGGAGAAACAGGGAGTGGTTGGGAACTCTCTGTTCCATAATGATCCCTCAGGTATCTTTAATTTATACTTCAAAGTTAACTTGACATCCAGACAGTCTATGACTAGTTGAAAGCAAAGATAAATGTACAGAATGTACAAATGTACAGAATAATACAAATTATGTTTACTCAGAAGTAAGCCATATTGATTTCATTGGGACTTACTTCAAAGTAAGTATGTTTTAGATTGCCCCCTCAATCACACTCTTAAATTTGAGTTTACTACTAGCAAAGTACTTGTCACAGTGTTGGTCTGTATCTCATTTTGGCCATATACGGTAAGTCAAAGGGAGCCATTGACTTCTAGGAGAGAAAGTAAAGCAAAGGCAGTAAGGGGCACAGATCAGATTGGAACAAATTTCCCCCCAAACTGGGATCACTAGAGAGCCATAACCTTTGTGCAATCCAACCTAAGTTATAACAGTGACAGGTTATAATAATGGGCTTGCAGCTGACAGGCAAGCAAGATAGCAGAACATATTTGCCTCACACAGAAGATATTACTTTAATATAACCCTTGTGGCTATACATAGAACAGGGCTTACAGGAATTTTTCCTCAACAAACATTATTCTTTCCATGCCTACATTCCCCACATCTGTTATTCCTTGCTTCCTTCCCAGTTCTATATCCCTACATCGGTATATTCTGTTTTGCAAAGACAGACATGCTCACACACACAAGATACATTCTTGTGAAAAAGCGGGAGTGCCTTTTTGACCTAGTTGATGGCTTCAACTACTACTGATAGGGTATAGAGACATAGAGTAAACAAAGCAAAATTGCCATCAGTGGCTCAAAATGCCAGATCAAGGAACATACACAAAAGACAAGAGTCCAGGTGACATTCATATTCATGCTGCATAAAGGTACAGAGAAAAGCATTAGATAGACATATTGATGATGGGTGTGTGGGGGGGAAACAGAAGCTACATGTTCATACAAAACGTTAAGGAAAATGTCAAACTAAAAGGAACACACATATAAATATTTTTCCATTCAATGTGAGCAGCAACCTCTTAAGGAGACACACAGGAAAGGGTACTGAGACTACTGATTGGAGTATTATGGCAGAGATGTGTAAATGATGATGTACTGTAAATATAGTTGCAGCCACATACCGGTACTAGCAAATATTCTGGTCATTTCCCAAATGTTTCATCATAGCAAATACAACACCATCAACTAGGTTGTTCTAGTATCCAGACCATGTGAAGCTGCCTTATGCTGGCTCAGTCTCTAGGGCCTCGTGCAGAGGTCTTTCCCCACCTTACTACCTGATAGATACCCTTTAGCTGGATGCCAGGGATTGAATCTGGGACATGATTCAAGCAAAGCATTTGCTGTGCTACTGAACTGTGGGCTCTCACCCCCTCACATCACTATGTTTTATTTTATTTATTTATTACATTTATACCCTGCCTTTTTTCCTGCAAGGAAAGGCTTACATAATTCTCCTCCTCCTCTCCGCTTTATCCTCACAACAACCCTGTGAGGTAGGTTAGGCTGAGAGTCAGTGACTGTACAATGTGAAGTGCACTTGTATCTCCACAAGTATCTTTTTGAGACACTACATTTTGTTAGGTGCATTGTGCTGCTCGCTCTGTTTGGGCTGCAAGAGGATTTGAATCTCTGAGGAGAATCATGGTGCTTGAAGTTGTGAGCTACATTTGCTGCCTGTGTAACCACTGGCAGTGGCCCATGGAGGCCTCTGTCAAGGGAGTCAGTGTAGGCTCTTCTTGGTAGCTGATGTTTATGATATGGTTGTCTTTGTTAAGAGAAACAGTTAGTTAATTTACTACATTTATATATCACTTCACACAACCAAAAGGAGTCCCAGAGTGATTTACAAAGAAAAAATAAATACGTACGCCAAATACAGTGTACAAGACCACATTAATTAAAACCATACGAATTTACAAAAAGTATCCCTCTAAATGATCACCGCACTGCACAATCCTATACATGTCTATAGAAGTAAGTCCCACTGAGTTCAATGAGGCATACTCTCAGGTAAGTGTGCATAGGACTGTAGTCTAAAGGACATGAACCATCCCCCCATCCAGCACAAGAGCGAACAACAAAAATAGCCACCAAAGCTGGGCCCTTAAACTATCCAAATGCCTGAGAAAAGAGAAATCCTTCACCTGACACCTAAAAAATGATAAAGTTTGCACTAGGCGAGCTTCCCTGGGGACAACATTCCATAACTGGGGGGCTACCACAGAAAAGGCCCATTTTCTCCTCATCACCCTCTGAACATCTCTCAGAGGGGGCATGGAGAGAAAGGTTCCTGATGTCAATCTCCGGGTCTGTGCAGGTTCATATGGAGAAAGGCAGTCCTTGAGGTACTGGGGTCCTGAGCTGTGCAATGCTTTATAGGTCAAAACCAGCATTTTGAGTGGCCAGAAGTGCATTTGAATAGCTAAGGCTAGTGTGCCAACTGCATCTGTTACTCGAGATTTCAGATCTGGCCATGGTGACACATGCCTAGGTTACATCCTGTTTGGACTACTGCGATGCGCTTTACATGGGGTGTCTTTGAAAAGTGTTCAGAAACTTCAGCTGGTCCCAAATGCTTCACCCAGACTATTGACTAGGGCCAGTTATAGAGAACCAGTGAGCCCTTGTTATAACAGCTTCATAGGCTACTGGCCTGCTTCTGAACACAATTCAAAGTTCTAGTCATGATGACCTATAAAGCATTACATGATTTGGGACCAGGCTATCTGAAAGACCGCATTGTCTCCTGTATGAGCATGCTCAAGGTTTAAGATCCGCAGGAGAGGTCCTTCTGTCTGTCCCGCCACCATCAGAGGCTCACTTGGCAAGAACGCACGAGAGGCTCTGGAACTCCCTATTTGCTCCATCTTTGCTGTCCTTCCACCAATAGACAAATAAGTTTTTTATTGTATTTGTGGAGGAAGGGGGGGCTGGCTGACCCGCCACACCCCCACCCTTTCCTACCCCAAAGGACCCAAGACCCCCAGAGATCTCAAGGTACCAGATTGCCAGCCTCAGCTGTCTGCAATCCTACTTGAATCTCTGTTCAGGGACTTGCCTTTGTCTATAACCTGGATTTAGTTACTGAACCAAGCAGAGCAACCCACAAACACCATGTGGGGTAAAAAACCAAAAGAGGTTTATTCTGGTAGCATTTTACAACAAGAATAGGGAAATGAGAGAAGCACAAAATAGAGAGACACTTTGGTACAAAGTAAAGCTGCAAAATAACAAAACTTGATTCCTTAATATCTCCCAGGCACACCACTCTGTTACCTGGGGGTCAGTTCTCTTCCAGGGTTAGATCCAGCACAGCCTTGCTGCCCGGGAGGACTACTTCACCTACCCGAAGGTCCGAGATGGGTAGCCCCCCACAAGGCTTGCCTTTACCAGAGCCCTCCTTCAGCTAATTTCACCAGGAGCTACCTGGGGTCGGATCCTGAGGCCACCCGAAGGCTTGGGCCTCTCCTTGGCTTACCGCCATTGCTCCAACAGCCGGCAGCCATGCGATGACCAAAGACAAAGACACAAAGGCTACACTTTGGGAATATACCTTTTTCCCCTTCCCCCTCTTTCCTGTAGCTCTGCTGCCTTCAGCCAATCATGATGCACTTCACCTGGCCAGGCAGGGAGGGGAACTCATGACATTTGCACTTGAAAGCTTTTAGCCTGGCTTTTCCGGACTTCCAGGCGCCATCCATTCTAGAGGAACTGTGCACACCCCACCCCACCCAGCCTCTAGCCGGTTCACACATGAGGTGTGCATGTGTGTGTGTGCGAACCCCCAAAGGCTCTTTTCTCCACAGTATTTATTTTATTTTATACAAAGATGTTATAGTTAAAAGTCTACTACAGGCTGTAAACTTTTTAGCTGACTTGTTTGCCAAACTAGATTTTTACTGGTCATATTTCTTTTTTATGGATTTTAAAAATTAATTTGTTTTTATGTTTTAATTATAATTTTGTGTTTTATCATATATTTTGTGGTTGTTAGCTGCCGTGAGAACTATCTGTAATAGAAAGCCAGGATACAAATTAACTAATTAATTAAGGGAGCAATCCTATGGCCCCTAGACAGCATCCGAGGGGCTATAGGATAGTTTGGATTCCCAGATCCGAGGTTGGAGACAAGAGCTCTGACCTTGGAACTGAGAATCGAAGCTCCGAGCCCCTCCCCCCCTCCCAGCTGGCATGGACAGAACTGCACTGGCTGCTCCCCGAGGTTAGGAAAACAACCCCGGAGAGTGGGAGAAGGGGGCATTTTGGGAGGAGAGGAGGAGGAGACTGGAGAGGCCAGGATATGAGCTATCCTGACACCTCTCCAGCCTCCTTCCCTCCCACTCCAAGATGCTCCAGCTAGACAGACAAAAAAGCCCATCTAGTGGAAAATACAGGGCAGGAGGACAGAGAGGCGAAGATCGCCTTTGCCGCGCCTCCCGCTCTGCATTGGATGACCGTAAGCCTGAGTTCCGGGGGCTTATGACCATTGCCATAGGATTGTGCCTTAATTAGATGATCCAGCAGATTCGAAACATCCCATTATCTACCCGTGGCTGGCATGTCCTCTTCTTGCCCTTACCACCATTAATGCTCTGATGACACGGAGGTAGAGCTCTCTGCCGCCATCCAGGGAGGGCCTCTTAGGGCAGGCCTCCCTCTCTGCCTGTGGAAAGGGAAGTCCGTGATATCCTATGGCCCCTGGGACACCCTCCCAGGGATCATAGGATTGTGCCCTAAATTGCTTAATTTGTCCCATATTTAATGTAATACTTAGTTCATTTTCATGATGCATCTAAGGTATATTTTTCCAATTCTCACTATTGAAAATGCATGGTTCGTAAAACTTGCTTTTATAAATATCTTCAAGAAAGACTGAGGAATATAGTAGGTAACTCTCTTATATTGAGTCCAAACATTGGTCCATCTAGCTCAGTACTTTCTACACTGACAGTGGCTGTCTTTTGAATGCAAAGCATCTGCTCTGTCACTGAGCTATAGCTAATAAATTATTATCTATGCATTTTTGTGGTGTCCCTCTGTCCTTGCTTGTCTCAACAGGTGAAGGCAGTAATTGTGTGGCAGAATGGAAGGGCTGAAATGAGACTAGTAGAACCTTTTTCTTCTCCACCTGGTTGTTATACGGCCTCTTCCTCCTTGCTCCCACTTCAACAAGAAGCATATTAACAATGCTATAATCATAACTATTATTCCATGTGCTTTGAAAACATAACTCCTTACATCTACAGTTCAAGATTATGTAAGGAACAACACTTGGTGTGTGGCTGTTCGGAAATAACCACACCTTCCAATGAATAGCAGGTTACAAGATTAACTGTTCTTTTACTCAAGCTTCAACGGCACACTTAAAAAATAACCACCATCACCTAACTGTAGGAACTCATTTGAAGCTGAAAAAGTGTGGGATGAACAATTACTAAAGTTACATATATACAGAAAAACATTTTGACAGTTGTGAGTGGTATAATTGATATCAGATAATGCTGGCAAGGAGGAAGTACCAGAATGAAGAGACACAACTTAGATTTAGATTTGAATTTCCTGGGAATTAGAAATTCTGTTCAGGAGAGCAGCAGTTGTGTTAGCTGAGGGAGACTAGATTTGGCTTTTCTGCTGATTCTTTGGATATTTTTATTTGCGTGTGGTGTTTAATTGTGGTATTCTGCCCCTTTAGCTGCAGAGAATTTGCTGTAACCATTTAATAAGTAATAGGAATGGCCCCTGAACTTATGTGATGGAATTAATAACTGATGTTTGGAATTGGGACAACTGAAATGGATGACGTGAAAGACTTGGTATAGCTTGGATTGTGGAGTTATGCATTGGAGTCATAGGAAAATTGTGGAATTGGTTACCTGAGAGAGCGCCTCCTCCCATACCAACCTGCCTGGTCGCTGAGGTCATCAGATGGCATACTCCTGGTGGTTCCTCATGGACCTTTGGCCCGATTGGAGTCCACCAGGAGAAGAGCCTTCAGTGTGTGGTTCCATTTCTGTGGAACTCCCTGCCTCTGGAGGTCAGGCAGGCTCCATCATTGTGCTGCTTTTGGTGCATGCTGAAGACCTCCTTGTCCCGGGAAGCCTTCTCTGCTCTTCAACCACCAATGTAATTTTAGTTTGTTTTCAATGTATTGTTTTTGTTTCTTTTATCTGTTTTTGTCTTTTGATTGTTCATCACTCCGGAATCTGCTTGATGTGGAGCGGTATACAAATATTGTACACTAGCTGTTGCCCGCGGCTTCGCTCGCATGGGCTGGGTGCTAGCAGCAGAAATCTTTTCTGACAGAAATATCTGATCTTAAAGAAAATTCAGGTTAATCCTGAGAGTCTACAGGTGATGAAGAGTGCCAAGTTTGGGGTAGATCCGTCAAAACATGATGGAGCCTATGCGACGCCCCCCCCCCCACAACAGTCATTTTATTTTATTTATTTATTATATTTATACCCCGCCTTTTTTCCTGCAAGGAACCCAAGGCGTCTTACATAATCCTCCTCCTTCTCCTCTCCATTTTATCCTCACAACAACCCTGTGAGGTAGATTAGGCTGAGAGTCAGTGACTGGCCCAAAGTCACCCAGTGAGTTTCATGGCAGAGCAGGGACTAGAACCCGGATCTCCCGAGTCCCAGTCCAACACTCTCACCACTACACGACACTGGCCATTCACATTCACACATTCAGTCAGCCAGTCATTTAAAAAGTTTCCCTCCCGTTTCACTCCCTTAGAGAACATTCTAAATGGCCTAGGGGAGATTTGCATACCCACTCCTATTGGCCCCTGCAGGAATTTATACGAACATTCTAAGTGTCTGCTATTGGCTCCTGCAGCAATCATGAGGTGAGACCGATTTGCATAACTGCTCCCCTGTTGTTTTGCCCATAGGAGATATGAGAGTGGGGTAGTTCCCTCCCTTTTTACCCCTTGATGGGACTTCTAAGTATGTGTAAGATTGTAACTATGCAGCCTGATTCTATGCATATTTGATCAGAAGTTAAGTTTAATTACACTTGTTGCTAGGTAAATGTGCATAGGATTGCAGCCTTTGGGCCAAACTACATGATATGGTAAATGTGTGATTTCATTTTTGTAACTTTATGGGGGTTTTTTATATAGCAGCTGTGGGCCCCTGATGCAGATTGAGACCTTGACATATGATGTGCAAAGAGCTGCTTGTGGGTGGGTGTTTTTCCTTGGGAAAAACAGCACGGAGGGTGAAGGATTAAATCCCCATTCCTCATTTTATGATCCTGATCTGGGCTGCCCCCCTTAAAAGATGCACAAATATGACCCTCCTGAAGGCTCCTCCTCCGTCAACTGCCACCACCACCAGCCATTCCAGCAGGCTGTGCAGAAGAGAGGGAGTGCAGGGCCATTCCACCAGCCCTGCCAGAAGTATTAATTTATATTTCCCCTTCTTCCCTCCCCATTCCTTTTTCCTTGTGTGTCGTGTCTTTTTAGATTGTAAGCCTGCAGGCAGGGACTGTCTTGTTAATTGTTGTAAACCGCCCAGAGAGCTTCGGTTATTGGGCGGTATAAAAATGAAATGAAATAAATAAGACCACTCATTTAACATAGCATCTAGTTTAGTCCTTCGTCAGATGTTGCATAGAATGTACTTCTGAAGAAGCATGCATAGGATTATAGCATTAGTATTCTAGTATAAGGAAATTCTTGTCTGATGAAAAAAGAGTTGATACTGTGAGTTTTATTTAGTCTGTGGAAAACTTTATTTTTATTTATTTACAGTATTGCGGAGAACAATGAAAAGATAAAAAAGAAACAAAAACAACACATTTGAAACCAGGTTGGATTGTAGGAAGGCTTCCCTGAACAAGGTCAGAAGGCGTTGAAAGCAACACAATGTCAGAGCCTGCCTGACCCCTAGAAGCAGGGAGTTCATAGAAATGGAGCTGCCATACTGAAAGCTCTTCTGGTGGACTCCAATCAGGCTATAGGTCCATGCGGAGCCACCAGAATGTCCTCCGATGACCTCAGTGACGGGCAAGTTGGTAACAGAGAAGGTGCTCTCTCAGGTAACTGGTCCCAAGTTGTTTGGGGCTTTGTACACAAGTACCAGAACCTTAAACCTGGCCTGGTAGCAAATAGGTAGCCAGTGCAGTTCCTTCAGCAAAGGAGTTGGATGCTGAAAAGGGGCAGCTCCTGATAACAGCTGAGCTGCTGCATTCTGTACTAGCTCCAGCTTCCGAAGCAGCCTTAAGAGCAGCCCCACATAGAGTGCATTGCAGTAATCCAGTCTTGAGGTTACTAGTACCTGCGTCACTGTGGCCAACAGTGTTATGAAAGGAGGCAAAACTGTTGTTTGCAGGGTTGGGCTTGGAGGTTGACACTGACAGCTTGACACCCTGGAGGTCTAGCACTGACACTCAAACACCAGCCCTCTCTTTCTGAATGGCACTAGGGATTGGGCCTAGTACCACCCAGAGGGAGCCAGTGTAATTGCTGCTCCTTTGGAAGGGGAATGAACAAGTAATGGTGGTAAGAAGCATCCACTAGGCCACTATTTCCCCTCCAGATAGCATGCAGGAGTGGTTGGGTCCAATCCCAGCTATTGCACCATCCAGAGAGGTGCGGTGGCGGCGGCGGTGGCAACAGTTGTTCCTTCTAGCTCCTCTGCTACTCCATCACCTGCTTCTGCTTCCTCGCCCTCCTACTCTGGCTGTCAGTGGGGATTGCATCTGGAACTTCGGATTGGGCCTGCGGAGGAGGGGACGAGGAAGAAGGGGGGAGACCACAACGGGCGTGCTGCCGACGGCCCCCCAGTGCCCGGAACCGGCTCTGAATATGTGGGATATTTATTATGTTATGAAGCTAGTCGTGTTTTCTCCCACAGGGGCTGGTAATCTCAGGGAAAACTTTTGCTCTCTGGTTGCCTTTGACTATGAGGCCTCCAGGTTTCTATTTCGGCGCTTCGGTGGGCAGCTGTAGGCCGCACAACCAGCAGTTAGGAGGGGGGAAGGAAGAGAGCGCATGGGCTTATTCCCAACCAACGAGAAATAGTCTTCTATATGCGTGACTAGCGCACTCGACCAATAGGCGGCGGCTTTGTTGCAGAGTGGCCGCGCGACCCCGCGAAGTCTATAAAAGGAGGCCACGCGGGAGCGTGCTTTCCCCCTCCGGGTAGCGCTGAACGGCCGCGTCTGTCTATCTCTCAGAAACTGCGCGGGAGGGGAGGAGCCGCCGCCGCCGCCGACATCTGCAGAGACCGGGTACACGGGCAGGTCCGGACGGGGCTTTTGGGACCGGATTCCGGCTGGCCTGGGATCGTGACAGCAGCGGCATTTAACGTGAGTTTCGGAAGCCTAGGGGGTGGGGTCGGGCTTGGGAGGCCTCTGCGTGCGGCGAGGCGGGGAGGCCAAGAGCTGCGCGCCCGTTTTGTGTGTCGAGAGGCGCCTTCCTTTCCCTTCCCTTCGTAGGCCCCGCTGACAGGGGCGACTTCCGTTGTTGCCTCGTACGCAGGTTCAAGGCAGCGGCGCACTCTCCGGGCGGGCAATCATGGCCGAGGTGGAGCAGCAGTTCGGCGCCACCCAAAACGGACACGAAGCGGCGGCTGCGGCGGCCGAGGGCTCCGCGGGTGGCGGCGACGAGGAGCAGCAACAGGAACAACAGCTGGAGGAGGAAGAGGAGGAAGAGGTGGTGGCTGCGGCAGTGGTGGCCGAGGCAGGAGACGGGGATGGAGAAGGTGACGGAGAAGGAGAAGAAGAGGCGGGACAGTCGGCAGCTTCAGGCGAGGCGGCTGGTAGCCAGAACGGAGCCGAAGGCGACCAGATCAATGCCAGCAAGAATGAGGAGGATGCGGGGTGAGCATGGAGACCTTCCCCCTACCCTTTTCTTTCCTCTTTCGCTTCCTTTCTGTAGCGCCCGGCCAGAAACCTGGGCAGAGTCACAGGCCCGAGGCCGCTGCTTCGGTTCAGCCCTAGCCGCGCCTCCCCTGCCTTGCTCGGCCTTCTTTTACGAAGAGTGGCTGTCACGCATTTGTGTGGGACGCCGCCTTCCTCTTCTGGCCCCGCTTTTAGGGCTGAAGCAGACAATAAGCCAAACCGGGGCTGCGGCAGCGGGACCACCTCCTTTGTTCTGGAGCAGCCTTTTGTTGGCGCCATGTGGTGGGGGGAGGGGCGGTGAGCCTTCTCGTTTCCTGAAATGGCTGTGGGTTGGCGCGCCCCATCCGCGCACCTCCATGGCGCGTCCTGTTAGCGCTGAATAGCGGCAGTTTAGTGAGGCTGGTTGTGCACCTAAAGTTGAAAATATGTGTAATATCTTCCCCTCCCCCTCCCGCGTGCTCAAATACCCGGACAAGCTTCCTCCTCTTACCACTTGACTTAAGTTAGCGGTAGCTCCTTAAAGATGGAAGTGCTGGAGCCTGTGTATTGTGTTCCACAAATTAATAGATAGCAACATTATTTAATTGGATTTGTGTATGTCTAACTTACACAGATGCATTAATATTAATGGAATTTCAGCTCAAATCGAGTTGCTTCAGAAGATTGTTGGATAACTTAAGCGTAGTCTCCTTGAAGGAAGCTGGACAATTTGCCTTCTGTTTCTTGAACACACTTGAGCCTGGACAGTTCTTTCCACTCTCATTTTTAATGGTTTTTTTTTTTTTTTTTTTTTTTACTGACCCTTTATGTTGCCTTCAGAAAAGGCCTGACTTGAGGTATATAAAATGCAGTTGGACAAACTAAAACCACCTTGTTCTGCCTTTACTGGAAGCGAGATGTTTTTCAAAGCCTCAAAGGGGCTATACCCAAATGGGTGAAATGGTTCTTTTCTGACAGTAAAATCTTAAGTCAAAGGTTTATGCTGTATATGTTTGGTAGGCTTCGAAGTTTCTCATCTGTATCTTTTGAAATCTCAGTATGTAGTGTGTTCTTCATAATAATGCTTGGGTTATGTGTATCTAAAAATCCTGATCACTGTAGAAACTGATACCCATTTATCTGAGGAGTATGTTTTGATGAGACTTTCTACCTACAAAAATGTCAAGATGAGTTGCAAAATTAGTGTTACTGTTTTTACTTAATTAAATATTCATTTGTAGCATGCATAGGGTTGGATCTAGACTTAGTCCCATTTGAATCAATGGGACTGTGGTAAGGGCTCAAGTAGCCCTGGGTTTGAGTCTAGCTGATTAGTTCAATCCATCAGCCAAACGCAGGTAAAGAAGTTTAAGAACAAAGATTTATTCATTCAGATAATACAGCTGCATGTCCCAGCTCCAAGCAAAAATGTAGCCCGTACCACAGGAAAAATCAGTCATGATGAACTTAAGTCCCATTGATTTTAATGGCTCTGCTCTAAGCATGACAAAGTCTGGATCAAACTCAAAATATTTTAGCTGTAACTTTGTTTAGTTTTTAATTGTAGATAGATGCTACCTGAAATGGAATGATTTGGAGAGACAGTTGTATGGCTAATATACCACATAAAAGTGTAACTACTAGTTTTCAGGTACTTAAATGCAAACTAATATTAGGGAAGTGCACTTAATTGAAGGGAGATTGATATATAAAGATGAGATATTGGCCATCACAACTGTGATCACTATTCTTAGGTGCATCCTTCTCTTGTTGCTGCACTGTTAATGTTTTAAAATTGTTACAGGAAAATGTTTGTTGGTGGCCTCAGTTGGGATACAAGCAAAAAAGACTTGAAAGACTACTTCACAAAATTTGGTGAAGTGACTGACTGCACAATAAAGATGGATCCCAATACAGGCAGATCAAGAGGCTTTGGATTTATTCTGTTCAAAGAGGCAGCAAGTGTTGACAAAGTGAGTTTGAAGGATTAAAATCCTAACTTTAATATTCTTGTAAATCTTCTGCCAGTTTCATCCTAACTTATTAAACTGCTTTGTAGGTTTTGGAGCAGAAAGAACACAAGTTGGATGGAAGAGTGATTGATCCTAAAAAAGCAATGGCAATGAAAAAGGATCCTGTGAAGAAAATATTTGTTGGTGGACTTAACCCAGAAGCAGCAGAAGACAAAATCAGGGAATATTTTGGAGAGTTTGGAGAGGTGTGTAAACTGGGCAGAGTTTAGATAGGATAGGAGCTAGCTTTAATTAGGTAGAGAAGAATCTAATGAAAGATCATGGGAATTGGGCATACGCCTGACATGTTACGTAGGTCCACGGGCCACTGTGCATACAGTATCCAGATTTCTGATAGTTTGAACTGGTACAGTAAAATAATGCCTTGTACTAACTTATGGCCCTCTAACCATTGTATTTCTGTAAACAGTTTTTCCAATAAGCTTTGTTCACTCAGAGGGAAAGACCTTGGAATAAATAAATTGGCAAGAGTATTGAAATGCTGCACTGTAGTTGCATAGAGCAATAGCCACTTGCATATGTGACATAGTTGATCTGTTAGCTGCTACTTTCCTCAGAGAAAATCCTAAAACTTGAATTCAGCTTCTTTTAAAATGGGGCTTTTGTACACTCAATCTCTCACTTGCCTGGTAATGTAATATAGTGGATGAATCTAATGAGGCTTTGAACATAAATTACTCTGTTTCATCAGATTGAGGCGATTGAACTTCCGATGGATCCAAAGACCAATAAAAGAAGGGGGTTTGTGTTCATCACATTTAAGGAAGAAGACCCAGTGAAGAAGATCTTGGAGAAAAAATTCCACAATGTCAGTGGTAGCAAGGTAGGAATTGATGAGTTGGCTAACTTTAAGTTTTAAATCTTTAGGAGGAGTTGACCTAGTGGTTCACTTGTGATCTTTAGATGAAAATATAGTTGGGGAAAAGGTACCCTTTAAAATAGTTTTTAGTTTATTTGTTCAGAGCTGAAGACATCTTAACTCTAAAATGCTATGTAAGACTTCACAAGAATAGAACCGTCTGTAGTTTGGCACAGTTACCTGCATTATTGTCGTAGCAAGGTGGATTGATTTAAATTAAGCTAAATAGCTGATATAAATCATCTGGAAAAAGGACTTACAGTAATACCTTGGATTGCAAGCATAATTTGTTCCAGAACCGTGCTTGTAATCCAAAACACTCTTATATCAAAGCGAGTCTCTGGCGGGCGTGAGCAGGGCTTGATTTCGGCCTGCTCAAGGCGAGCGGTTACAGTTGTATTGCAAGACGTTGCTTGTTTATCAAGTAAAAATTTATTAAAATTTTTTGCTTGTCTTGCAAAACACTCTCAGACCAAGTTACTTGCAATCCAAGGTATTACTGGATTTTAAATCAGTTAACCCATGTTGAAATTCATATTTTCACCAACAAACATGAATATTAATTGGCTGCCATAGCAATAAAAACATATTTGACTTTATCATTGCCCAGAGTGGCCGGTTGACTGGCCAGATGGGTGATTCATAAATGTAATAAATGAAATGATCAGTCCACCTGCATGTGCAGGGATCTCCATAGAACAGAACAGAGCTGATTTTTTTTCTCCCCCTTCCCTGTGGCACATGAGCACTCAGCACCCCCACTGTATGGGAAGCACACATGTTCCTCACTTCCCATAATGGCCTGGAATGGTGCCTCCTTACACCATGTGTTGGAAGGAGAAAAACAGGGCTGTTACGCCCTCTGAGGATTCCTCTGTGTGTAGAAACCACCTATAATGGACTCAAATCAAGCCCATACATTTTCAACAAAATAGTTTCTTTTACAACCTTTTGGTCATGCAGGCCACATGCCATCTGCACTGCAGAATTAAGAGACAGGATGCAGATCTTTTTTTGCTCTCTCTACACATTCAAGGATTTGAACTAAGATCACTCACTTGTACTTAAGGCGGCATTCTATAAACACTTAATTCTTCTGAGTAAACATACATGGCATTGGATTGTAAATGTCCAGTTTCCAGAAAAAGAGTGGGTAGTTACTGGGGAAAATAATTTCTCCATAATATGCAAAGTAAATATCAACACTGTTCTTAGTTGGCAGTGTAAAATATTCATATTTTGAGAAATGCACACATTGCAGGGCTTGGTAGCTGGAAAGCAAAAATTGTACTAGATCATCCATAGATGCATGATGGGTGAAGGAGAGTCACTTTCTATGTAACATCAAATTACAGTTTGATGTTACATGAAGGAGCCCAATCCTTGTGAGTATTCCCTCCCTGTACCCTCACTTTTAATGAGTTGCTTTTTCTTTCATAGAAACAATAGTTGGCCGTTACATCCAAAGTGGCAAACTATGCCTTTGGCTTGTGTAAACACTCCAAACAGGAATATAAATGACTGATCCTGGTTTGCAGGACTAATGCAGACCATAGTTTGCTGGTTTGGCTATAATAGCTAACAATGGTTTCTGTGAAATTAGAAATAATTCTTTAAAGCTGAGTTTGCAGGGTGGAAGGATGGAATATGCAATAACACAGGACTTGTTTATATAATACTGGCTTGGTGTTAACATGAACTGAGCCATTTCCCATATCTAGGAAATCCTAACTTGCTAGTTCCTGAATCTAGTGGGAAGCCAACAAAAATCTAAAATTTATGACTTATGATTCTTAACCACAGAAGTCCGACCTATCCACATATAGGTCATGATTCAGAGATTAGTGTAGGCGTCGATGTGTTGATTTTCAGATTTCCTTCTATACCACCTTATTTCTAAAGACCTTGACCTGGTTTGCATGTAATGGCAGCGAATCGTGAGTTAATTAAATAACCCATCATTTGCTTGGGTTGCTGCCATTTTGAATATGGCACTTTGGAGCAACTGTCACTGGCTTGCTCACTCCTGCTGCTCTTGTGACCCCTTTTGTTGCTGTTAGTTGACAGCTGTCAAGTGAAAGCAAAG
The DNA here is from genome assembly GCA_021292165.1 of Shinisaurus crocodilurus. NCBI lineage: Eukaryota > Metazoa > Chordata > Lepidosauria > Squamata > Shinisauridae > Shinisaurus > Shinisaurus crocodilurus. The sequence goes on from CM037881.1 coordinate 105,101,941, forward strand.
CTGCAAAAAGATCTTTGCTTGCTAAAGGGGGTGGCAAGTACATCACCCCCCTTTCACAGCGAGATCTTCTAGGTTTTAAGTGTGGCCCTGACAGTTTTCAGTGTCCTCCAGCTTTTCCACCCTTTCCAGAGCCTCCAAAGTGCCGCTTAGGCACTTTAGAGGGGCTGTCAGACTGGAGATCATGAAACGCAATTTCTGAAAAATGTGGGGGAGAAGATGCGGCGACCACAAAAGGGGTTTGGATCAGAGCGGGGAGAGGAGACAAGACAGGTTCTGCCTATATAAATATTTTGGGGGGAGAAATATACGTTGGTCCCAAGAGGTGGGGTGTGGTGCACATTGTTTATGTTGTATTTTTGTTGTATTCATTAGTAGTTGTAAGATTGGAAAAAATTTAATAAAACATATTTTAAAAAAAGACAGGTTCTGCCACACATCCCTGGAATACCTGTGTGAGGACTGGGGGGGAAGGACAACCCATGGTGAGAATGATCATCTGTCAGGTGCACTGTAGATTGCTCCACGAACAAGCCACACTGCATAGCTTATTTGCAGGGCACGCTGCCATGGGTTAATTGTGGGTTAAACAACCCATAGTTAACCTAAGAACTAATTTCGCTTATTCAAAATCAAGGCAGTACACACTGGGCATGCCAAATCCTGGGTTAATTAATTACCCATTATTATTTGCTGCTGTTATGTGTGAATTGGGCTACTGGCTTGGATCCTCAGATAAGTAAATGGGTGGAAGTTCACAGAAGATTTCCTTTTCAGTTGTCCTTTCTTCAGGTTGCAGCACCCTCAAAAAGTATCTCCAGACCCAGAGTGTTGGGGTGAGCCCTCTTAAACAGTGTGGGGATAGAGCATGTGAGGCTGCTGGAGGAAGGGGGAATCACTCAAAATCGAATGGAGGTACCTTCTGCAAACAGAGTTGTTTGTCCATGTAAGGTGTCTGCCTCATTTGGGCAAGCCCCTGTACCCCATCCTACATTATTCAGGGGTGGCTCTGACCCTCAGGCTTTGGGGGGAGGGCATAGGGGAGGAGAAGAAAACATCCCTTTCCTGAACTTCCATAGGTTCACCTTAACTAGTTGGCTTGGATCTTACAATACTGGCTTAACTTTTAAAATTGATTTTTTAAATCCATCTTGAATAGCAGAAGTAATCTCTTGCCAGGAGAATGTGATGATAAGAATATGAAAGGCAAAGTTTGGTGATTTAGAGTAGGCTTTGCTGTAGCAAAGAACTTGAAGGAAGTTGCCTAACTAATTGGGGATTATTATTATTCTAAACAGAAAGATATGACAGAAAGCACATAGCAATGGAAGGTTGAGACATGAGGCAGGCACATGAGCAGAGGCTGCAGTACTGAGAAATTATTGTAGAGCTGTCATTTTTTAAAAGAAGATGAAGCCATTAAATGGTGGTTTAGAACTCGAGGATAGTTTGTCGATATGCATAGCATTGTTAGTTGAAGAGCATGTGTATATGTATCTAGCAACAGCAATTTATAAAATTTGTACAAATGGGTGCCTTATACCCTCTTATCATTCCTACTTAATATTTTAAAGGGAACATGGCTATTTTTATATGTGGAACAAATGGGTGCCTTATATTTCTCAGTGAAATGCTACATATACACTAGTACTCAGATTGTCTGTACTGAAGTTTTACTTAAAGTTATTAACTAATTATAAAAGGAACCAAAGTAGAGAGGTTGCTAATTTAAATTTAAATCATGATTAATTTTAGTGTCTGGATTCTTTTTAGCACACACATTGAAGATAACTAGTGTTTAAAAGAGTCCTGGTATCTTGCCAATTTCTATACAATAGAAGTTTTCACTAGAATCTTTATATACTCCCAGGTTATGAACACACATCTGGGGATCTGAACTCTTCCAAATTATATGGTGACAATACTGTAAATGTTTTAAAAGAAGTATAAAAGTCTTAATATAAATGTTGTTCTTTTCAGTGTGAGATAAAGGTAGCTCAGCCGAAAGAAGTATATCAGCAACAACAGTTTGGTTCTGGGGGAGGCCGTGGAAGAGGTGGAAGAAGAGGTACGTATTGCACACACTGCTTTAGTATGGACACATTCTAAAACAAACTTCTATACTAAAATGGGATTTTGTGGATGGTTTTCCTTTCTATAGCTCAAAGTCAAAATTGGAATCAAGGTTATGGCAATTACTGGAACCAGGGTTATGGGAGTCAAGGATACGGCTATCAGCAAGGTTATGGTGGCTATGGAAACTATGATTATTCAGGATATGGGTATTTTGGATATGGACCGGGCTATGATTACAGTAAGTAAAGAGAACTGTATTGGGTATATGCAAACATAACTAAATAGCAGTTTAATGCATTTGATCTCTTGTTCATAGGTCAAGGCAGTTCAAATTATGGGAAAGCTCCAAGACGTGGTCATCAGAATAACTACAAGCCATATTGATCAAAGGTATTCAGGTATGCAGTGGCATGCTCTAATGCAGAAAACTACTGCATAGGTTTTGTACTCAATGCTGTAGATGGACATTACAATTATGTACCAAAATTAACTTTACAATACATTTCTATGGCCTGTTATGTGTATCTGAAGAGCTCCCTGGAAATGTCTTTGTTTAATATTTACAGATAATAGTTGTCTAGACAGTGTGGTGTGTAAATTTCAGCCTTGCTGAAGATTAATGATTTTATTGATAGGTTAAATTGAAATTGATTTTGAGGGTCTGCTTAAAGCTGCAGCTCTGCATCTAGGGACTGCCTCTTGGAGTGAACTATGAACTATGTTATTCCACTTGTACAGAATGAGATGCATCTTAAGGAACCAGTGTCACTTTCCACCTTTTTATTTTGTATTGGTTTTGTGTCATACATTTCCTGTAATGGAAGTGTTAATTTTACTGTACTTTTTGGTACCTTTTTGGAATCTAATGTATTGTAAGGTATTTTACATGTGTTCTGATTCACCATGACATGGATATTGATGCTATTCTAGCTTTTGAATAAAAAAGCATAATCCAGTATCCTGTGCCATTATTCCAGCCATCCTGTTATAGCTCAGGGGAAGGAAGTCCTAGAATTTCAGTAGAAATGTTAGTGGCTGGTGCATAAATTTCAGAGGTTAGATTTGGAGCATGTTCTAACCCTCACATTGATGACTGACCAGCAAAGATTGGTTAAACCGTTAAAGGTTCAAACTAGTCTGTCTTGCAAAGCTAAGAGAAATCTGGTAAGCGGAATGGGCGTTGAGGCTTTCAGGCAAATGCATGGACTTTTCTGATAATTGCATCTGATTGGCTTGTGTAGGAATTAGGGTCACAAGAATCTAGGCGGGGAGACTACTTGTAAAATTGGACACTTAAACTAGTGTAGGGCTCAAGGCTGTATTTACACACACAAGGTGATGTTAGACATGTTAACCACATTAAAGTCTGCTTTTTTTGTATATGTGAGTTTAGTTTTAACTGCTATGAGGAATCTGGAAACATGCTCAGTACCATATATACAAAACTCCCAGACTCTATGTAGTACATGCATTATGTCTGAAGCCACTCTTAGGCTTAAGTCAATAATTCACTGACCACACTTTGTCAACCTGACTGGCTTTGTGCTCTTATGCATTTTATTTACTATTGTTTAGAACTTAGTATTTTTAGCATTAAATGCTTAAAGTAATATTAAAGCTGCCTAAAAATATTGTTTTTCAGTATTTCTTTTGTTTCCAAGTTCTTTCAAACTATCCTATAGCTGCCTCTAAACTAACCCTTCTAAGCTGTTTTATAGTCATTCCACTAACTAGTTCTTTTCAGCAGAAAGTAGATAACTGGTGAGCCCTACTTCAAAGAGAGGGGAAATGTTTTATCATAGTTCACTGCTATGCTAAGCTTCCTCAACACTTGTAGTATTTAAAATCTGCAGTATTGAATGCAAATAAATGTATACCTAGAATGGGACTACGGCACATTGTCCTGTAGCCAGCCCTGTAATCATTAAGAGAATAGGAGCAGGCCTTGGGGAATTGTGCATTTCCCTTAGGAGTGCAAATTCTTCCCCTTCCACCCTTAACCACTTATATAGAGGTGTGCACTGACCACAAGATTTAACTCTGACCCCATTTGGTGCTTCAGAAAATGGGCTGAATTTGTAGAGATGGATTCAGAGGCCATCTGCTTCAACTTCGGTACCTAACCCAAGTGGAGATTTGGAAATCTGCGGCTTTGTGCCTTCCATTGATTATCATAGAGATTTGTAGGCATAGTAGCCCCTTTCGAGGGAATTATGCCCACCAAATTTCGGAATAATAGCTGCAGGGGTTTTTGTGCCATGTACCTTTAAATTAGGATTTTAAAAAAAAAACTGCCAATAACTTTATTTCTTGGTAGAATTCGATGAAATTTGCAGGGATAGTTTCCTCTTCTGACGCGATTGAGACTGTCATGTTTCAGAGAAATATGTGCATGGATTTTTTGTAAGAGTAGACTTCCACAAAAGAATGCTCTTATCCCTATGTTCCTTATGGACCATTCTTTTGAAAATGACAGCCTAGAAGTGCTCCTAGTAAGAAACCTGCAAAGCTTCAGAAGGTGCAGAGGCTAGGGAGTTATGATTGAAAACCAGTTTAAGCCATTTTTCATAGTGAATTTTGATGGCATTGGAAGAATGACCATTTCATGGTCCCATTCTTGCCCTCCCCCAAAACACAGTGATTGGAGAGCCTCTTGAAAAATGTGCCGTATGATTAGAAGGTGGACTTGTCAGTTGTTCAACTCCCTACCCCGGCATTTAGAGAAAAGAAAGCAAAAGTGACACACTGTCTGCCTTTCCAAAGCCTGAATCCAGAACAAAGCCTCAGGCAGGCTTCAGCTTTGGTTCTGGTCACTTCAGAGGAAAGCCTGCTTTGCCTTGAGAAGTATCAGAAATGGTCTGAAGGAGTCTAATTTGGCTCTGGCTTTGGCTGAATCCAATGCACATTCTGGTTAACATTAACTCTTAAAGTGTGTGCCAGCCTTGGTTAAGACAAGTCCAAGGAAGAGTCATTTGCACTCAGGAGGGGAGAGGCAGCATGCTATCCCAATCTCTTATACACAGGATAACTGGCGGACCATGTTATGATGTATAAACTGATTTTGTTTTTTTCATTGTATAGTAATAACAGTTCCTAGGAGACCCAAGTTAGAGTTAACTATTTAAGCATATGGCTAGTGGGTGTAGAGAGGCTACAGTTACTTACATTTTGACCAGTTTCATAAGTTCCATGGTTTGCTTGTCAAAAGTATGTGAGAGGTTGCAATAAACAGGGCTTGCAAATTAAGATCACAGTTTAGCTCTTTGACAAGTTAAATGTATAGCCCACTCGTTTCTAAATTGTGTCCTGTGCTGTGAGAAATTAAAGGCTGCTGCAAGCACATCCTACTCACCCACAAAGGAGCTGTCTACTGCAACATATCATAATTCACTGCTCTGATCTTATCTCCTTCCAGTTATGCACCAGTGAGGAGGTAAAAATAGTTCTGTAATAGCAGCTAACCAAAGCATTTTAGTGCAAATTGAAACATTTGTCAAATGAACACTCTGAAACTGTTAGTTCCCCACCCCGATGGCTATATTATGTGCACTGCTGTGAATGGAATATATGGGGGCTGTACACACAGAGCACTTTACCCGGATTCTGTAAACTTTATAGGAAGTCAGTTGCAACTCAACATGAAGCTTACAGTGGGAAAGCAATGCTTGGGTAACACTAGGAGGCACCAGTCTGAAGATACCATTGTTATCTGGCTGCTGGCTGATAACAGAGACAAAGCAAAATTACCTGCCTTTACTAAAGGAATACCAAGGAAATTAACTCTGCAGAAATACAGGGGGCAGGGAGGGGGTAGCTCCTCTGAGGGTTGGTAGTTGTTACATGTAGGCACTCTAAAAGTAAACCTTTTTTTAAGTTAGCTGACACTGTATTAAGTTTTTCATAAATACCAGCATAGCCAAACTTGTCAGCTGCTTAAATGTAGACATTAGTTACCTCCCTTTGATCCTGAATGAAAAAATAAAAGCTGGATTTGATGGCAGCTGCATGCTTTCCATGTAAAATCTCTTGTTAATGTTAGTGAAAACTTCACTTTTCTTTGGGAAATGAAACGTCTGTTGAGGTATAACTATAAAACTTACTAAATAACTTAAAAAACTACTGAGTAATTCAGATGCTGAAATGAATAGGTACATGCTTTGATAAATAGCTGTTGCTTACCTTGTTAATGAAATTATTTTTAGGAAGGGAAAAAACATACCCATGTGACTGAAAGGTGCTAATTTTATAATATAGGTAACAAAAGAGTATAACAATGGTTTGTTTTTTGTAACTAGTACAGCACAAGTATGGCACATTTTCTGGATACATCACTTGTTTTCTACCATAATACATACAAAAAGTTGGATTAGCAGTTAGCAGCTGTAGAACAGAACTTCGAACTTCTGTACTATCAGGGTTGCAACAAAAATATAATAGACTGAATAATTTTAGTCTGGAAAAGTGTAGCTTAAGTGAAATATATTAGAATCATGGTAGAATTCAGCACCATGTCTGTAACCTGTAGATGGAATGAAATAATTAAATACCCACATTTTAAAGCCAGTGAATGATAGTTTTCTTAATGATCTGTAATGGCATGCTATTGTAGATTGTGGTGTTGAGATACATTGCAGCTATTCAGGTTAATGAATTGATGGATTCCTTCATGGAGAATTAGACTGTTTTGTCATTTTACCTGAATGTTTATTCTTTGAAGTGAACTTCTCTAGGTGTCTTCTTTCTCTAACTCTGCAGAATATTCAACAGTACTAATTAAATTATGATCCTTCATCTGCCTATAGCAAGAGGCAATCAGTACAATCAGCAGCGAAAATTTTATTTCTATTTTTGAAGGCACTAACATGGATTCTTTGCCCCCCCCCCCATACCATGTCAAGCTCTTCTGTCTCCCTCCTGTCCCCACAAAAACACCTTAGAGCACATCTTGTGCTGCTATACCAAGAGTGGCTAGTGTTAGCCAAAAACTCTAAGCCTGCTCCTCACTTCGACCTTTATTGTTTTGCTGCTGAACTGGGATCAGAATAGTGAGTCCCTGTCCCTTGCTTGTAGTGTCCAGTCATATACTGCTGTTGTCAGTTATTTGCCTCCCTTGGGAATAAATCAAATGAATTGTTGCTGATGTGGTGCATTCCCCTCTCACAACTGAGGTAAGGAAACCATCACCCTCAGCGTTTATATGTGGGTGGATGGAGAAAACTTTATATGTGACAGCAGCTGTATGTTGGCCTACATTTCTCCCTGGAATTTAAGTTTTACACATGAGACATGACTGACAGTGTTTTCATACAATTATCTCCACATCCCCAACCCCTCCCTTTTGAGGGAGGTACATGTGAGAGAACCTGCATGGCAGGAATAGCATGCCCTTGGGGCAAGCAAGTCTTGGGACCTTCCTGCACAGAGGTAAGCTAACTTGATTCCTTTCTTAAGTGGGCCTAAATATCAATGCATGGCCTGCTAGCCACTCACCCTACCCTTGAGCTTCAGTTCCTTAGATGCACATCAGCCAACCCTAAGCATACTATCCTTGCTTTCTTACCTGTTAATACTGTATCAAGTTTATCCACAACAAGCTTTGCATCTTTAGCGCTGAAACATAGTGGCGGCTTGAATTTAAGCACATTTCTGCCTGGACCATCTGTGCTCAACATAATGAATTCTTGCTTTAATCTAGATTTTAAAAAACAAACAAATGAATACAATGGCTAGTTGAAGTAACTCAGTCGTTATAACTGGATGTAAAGTCTCTCTTCAGCTATTCCATCATTGTAACCATGTAGAATCATCACTGCCCTATCAGGAGGAATAGGACTGGCCCCATGATAGCAACTCTACTCCCAGAGCTAGTGGTTCTCAGCATAGCTGTGTGTCAACTTTGGTAGAATCTGACAATTTTGTTTTAAAAAGTAGTTTCTATAGTGTGCTTGTTCAAGTGCACTAGGTAGCTTGACATCACTAGTGGTTCAGCTCCAGAAAGATCATAAGCTCATGGCAGAGGAACCACAAGGACACTCGTTGAGTTCACATAGTGGAGAGAAGAAAGGAGAAACTCCTTTGATAAATATATAAAGATAGGTAACTGGTGGGCCAGACCCTCGTTGGCTTAAATCCAATGTCACACTAGTGGAAATCTGCTAGCGTAACAGGAATTCTGCCCTCTGTCCAACCCAAAAATCTGCTCCAGAGGGTTTCAACTCTGGAGCAGATTTTGAGGAGGTAGGGTTGCAGGGGGAGGGGGAATCGTGGAATGCTACAACAAGATTCAGCTCAATGTGGCCTTCAGCATATGCCCTGACACTATGAGTATCTGCTTTATTACGCACCTCAACTGAAATTAACAGTATAGACGGCGGGGGCTGGAGGGGATGGACGCTGCTGCAAAATACCTTGTTATGATGAACTCTGCTTCTTTAGTAGCAGGTGATCTCTTCTGATCTTGTACCAAATCTACTCCAATGAACAATCCTACACCCCTTTAAAAGAAAGGGAAATCAGCTAGAAGGCTTTTTGTAAACTGGCTTTTCCATTTCTTAGGTCCTATTTTTTTAAAAAAAACCAATCCAAACCTAGCAAGTGACTGTAAGGAAGGTGCTATACTATATCCTTCTAGAAAGGATATGCTAATGCTAGCTATATCAAATAATGCTAGTTTTTAAAGAAATTGATACCTGACATCGCCGATTAGAGGATGCTTCACTTTTTGCTTATTGAGTAATTCCATGAGGAGGCTGCCCACTTGAAGAGCATGTGCTTGAAGCTGTTCTTTTTCAATAACATCCAAGACTGTTATACCTATTGCACAGGACACTGGATTTCCTCCAAACTGAGCACAGGGGGGAAATATCACAAGTAGTAGAGATAAGTTTTCTACATGTAATTGTTTGTGTTAGAAGGAGGTACAATTTTTCAATCTGAATTTAATGTTGTAAAAGCTGTCCAGTAAACAAGGTTTATATAAAGTATATTAAAACAGTAAAGTTGATGTCCACAGGTAGTTTGCTATTACAGCGTAAGAATTTGGATAACTACTTACTGTATTAAAATATTCTACTCCTGTTGCTGAAAATGCCTCTGCAATTTCCTTTGTTGTGGCTACACAAGAGACAGGATGCCCATTGCCAATTGGCTTTCCCATAGTAACAATATCAGGAATAAAATCATCTCCCTGAAGTTGAAATGCCCAAAAATGTTTGCCAATCCTGCCAAAGCCAACTTGAATTTCATCAGCAATGAATACACCTCCTGCCTTGTGTATGTACCTGTTAAGAGGCAAAATAACAGCTACATTTACACACAAATGCAGACAGGTCAAATAAAATAAATCCATACTATGAATAACTTGTTTTGTGCCTGATTTTTTTTTAAGAAAATGGATTTCTAATGTTGGGATGTTATTACATGTTTCTAAATGTTAACTTATTTAAAATTAAAAGGAGAAACATAATGAAACTAGACTAGCCTAAAAAAAAAAATTATCCCAGCACAATTAAACTGCACAATGTCGAGCAGTAACAACCAAGGATATAATCCCACTCAAGAATGTTAAGCATTTGTAAGCCCCAGCACCTCCTTTTACAGCTGGAAAAACTCCTGCCTGAAACCCTGGAGAGCCTCTGCCAGTCAGTGTTGACAATACTGGGGTAGATATACCAAGGGTCTAACTCGGTGACCTAGTTTGCATGACATGACAACCCACCATGGGCAGCGAGCCATGGTTGGTTGGTTGTGTTGTCCAAACCCAGCCTGGTTTACCCACGGTGGGTTGTCATGTTGTCTGAACCCAGGCGACCAATCCCACTGTGGGTAAAGTCCAGCGGCCAGCAAGGTGCTTGGCAAGAGGGGCAAAAACCCTTTGCTGCTCTTCCTGAGCTTGCCTCGGCCACTGCTAGTGTCAGCTGCCCCATAAGTGCCCAAGCAGCAATTCTGGATGGATGGCACTGGCTAGCTGCCCACCCCACTGTGATTGAGAGTCGTTTTTGGTCCCTGTGACTTTTTTGCACTTTAAACTTTTTTTGGGGAGACAGCCCCTTCAAAGTGTCCGAGTGCCACCTTGGAGGGGCTGTCAGATCTTTTTTTTTTTTTTTTTGCACACAAAATGTGTGTAAATAGGCTTGTATTATTTTTATTCTTTTAGCTGCACTTGCACAACCATGGGAATTTGAAGCCTCGGCTGGGGCAATGTCCTGGGGGTACCTGCTGCCAAAGTGTAGCAGGTACCAACCCTGGACATTGCCCCAAAGAGGGTCCAAATAGGTTCTTTTCCCCTTTGCTTTCTCTTGACAGCTGTCAAAAGGCAAGCTGTCAAAAGGAAGCAAAGACTCAGTGATCTTTGCTCATGAAAAGGGGGGTGGCATAATTTAGGACCGAAGGGGAGGGAGGGAGCAAACAAGCCATGGTGAGCTCAATTATCTGTTGGGCACACCATGGGTTGTTCACTGAACCACTAACCCACTGTGGCTTAGTGCTAGCGTGGGTTATTGTGACACATGAACCTGCCCAGTATAAGGCAGCTTCCTATGTTCCTAAGCCCCCATTGAAATCAATGGGATTTAAAATTGCTTAACTGTGGCTGGATCTTGCAGAATGTTGTACCTTTTAAATTCTTAGCCTTTTGGGATGTAGACAGCAGAAAATCCAGACAAAAAGCAATTCAGATTTTGTTCAAAGATACAGTCATGCCTTGGATTGAGAGCATAATTTGTTCCGGAAACGTGCTTGTAATCCAAAACACTCTTATATCAAAACGAAATCCCCCCCCCAAAAAATTTGTACAGAGATTTTTAATTTAAGCCATACTACAGTACTTGTATTGCAAGACGTCGCTTGTATACAGGGATGGGGACTCGGACTCGAGGACTCGACTCGTGAGTCGGACTGAGTCCCCCCTCTGACTCGACTCGGACTCGAGTCCCAATATTTTTAATGGGACTCGAGACTCGACTCGGGACTCGAGACCAAGGACTCGTCAACATCCCTGGGCTGTTGATGAGTCTTCTGGCTGTGCCAGAAGGAGCGCGATCACCAGTGAAGAGCGCATGGAAGCGAGGCGCGCCGCTGCGCGGCCACTATGGACAGCTACCAGGAGCGCAGCCCCAACGATGTGTTGAGATTTATTTTGATTGATGTGTTGTTGTGGGGGGTTTGGGTTAGGGTCAGACATTTTGGGTTTGGCTGCCTCTGCCTGCCTGTTTGGGGTTCCCAGCCTCCTCTGCCTGCCTGGTTATTTTGGGTTTGTCTGCCTGGTCTGTTCTTGCCAAAATCAGTTGCAGAGTTTTGAAATAAAAAGGCACACTTGTGCCTAGAATTTATTTAAGCCACACATCTGAAGTAGCCTTATTTTGTTGGGGGGAAACCCCATTGATTTTAATAGGGACTCGTGGAGTCAGTTTTGGGAGTGACTCAGGACTCGTGACTCGTGAGTCACCATTTTGGACCAAGGACTCGGACTCGAGACTCGGGTCCAAAGACTCGTGACTCGACTCGTGACTCGAGACCAAGGACTCTTCAACATCCCTGCTTGTATATCAAGTAAAAAAAAATTTAAATAAATATTTAAAAATTTGCTTGTCTTGCAAAATGCTCTCAAACCAAGTTACTTGCAATCCAAGGTATTACTGTACAAGGAAAGTTAAGTAGAAATACTTACTCTGCTACCTTCTGAAAATAACCAGGTGGTGGAATGATTTGTCCTGCAACACTTGGTAAAGATTCCATAAAAAATGCAGCAAACTGAAAAGATATGTAACAACAGTGAAACTAGCAGTATTTGAATCACTATGAATCAGCATTTTGCAAAAAGGCTGCGGTTGGTGCTCCTGATCTAGAAATGTTTTCACGCAGTAGCAGCCTCTGCCTGCTGCTGCACACAAAAATCTCTGCCAAGCAGACAAAAAACTTCTGGGCACATAACTGGATTGGAATTAAATATATTTTATATTATTACATTTCTATATCACCCAACTTTTCTTGGTTATATGCAAGAAAAGTTTTCAAAATCACATTCAATATACGGTTGTACCAAGGCTTCATAAACATGGTTTATAAAACTGGATGAGTGCCATGGCTGCACACTTTCAGAATTTCCTGGTTTGTTAACTGACATCTTATACATCTCTACTCAGTAGTAAATATGCCTAGGATTGGAACACTAGCCAGGGCTCCCCAGTGTGGATGTAACATGGAATTCTGGCTTCATTGAAGTTAGGATCTTCCTGCCGAATCCAACAAGTGATGGGGAGGAGAGCCTGTGGCTCACGCTGGCTCAGCTTGTCTGAGTGTGGAAAGCTAAGCAGGGTCAGGCCTGGTTATTACTTGGATGGGAGACCCCTCCTCTAGTTTCCTGCATTCAGCAGGGGGTTGGACTCGATGGCCTTGTAGGCTCCTTCCAACTCTAGATCAGATCAGTACGTGGCAAAACTATGGATTATGAAGCCTTGGATAATCATCCAAAGACTGCCACTGTGACAAAAAGGGAAGACAAATGCAGCTAATATGATTAAAAGGTTACCTTTCTGTTTTTTTGGTGTGCTCGGTCAATTATTTTTTTCACTTCATTGGCATATGCTGTGGCTGGATCCTTATGGTCTTCTCTATATAATCCTCGGTATGTGTCAGGGAGAGGAACCTGTCCACAGAAAGTGTAATTGCTATTTAGGCCACCTGGGTTTAGGTGAATTAGAAATCAACTGAAAAGGTTAATGTCTCTTGCATACCACATGGACCCATTCCTTTTGGCCTCCTAGATTTCTGAATTTATACGGACTTATGTCGATCAAGGATGTCAGATGTCCATGATAAGCACTTAAAATAAAAATAATAATCAGAACTATACAGTCAATTCCACACTATGATTACGGTAACTATGACTAGTACAGCTGTTGAGAGCATTCAGACTGCCAAACTGAAGCAGCTGCTCTGCTATAGGCACTTTACACGTTCTTTCAACCGTTGTCCCATTCTTTATGAAAGTAAGCTGTTGTCATCAGGATAAATCTGTCTCTTCAAAACTTTAGTTTCAGGCCAATGTAAATCATGGTTTAATCAACAAGCAAAGAACCAGAGCCAGTTCTAGTAGTGCAGTGTTGTGTAATTTCCTACCAGACTGTGTTATACCTTGATGATGACAACATGCAACCTGGGGTCCAGAAAATGGTCTTAAGGAGCCTGATGTACCTCTGGCTCTGAAATGAAGCAGGTCTAGGCTTGCCCAGTTCCTCGATGTGAAGTTGCCTGGGAACTTCACATGCCCTGCTCTTAGCTTCTTGGAAGAAGAGCAGAATTCAAGTGTAACAAATATTTAAGGATGGGTGTTAAGCTCCTGATGCTAATCACTCAGCCCCTTTTTTAGTTCAAAGCATATTGAGAATTTTAAATTTCTTTACTTCATAATACGACATGTTTTATTTGAAATGTTTTATATACTTACTGGTCGATAACAATAACATCTTCATGTTTCGTATACTGCCGTGCCAATCTCAGGGCAAGATCGTTGGCTTCTGATCTACAATTGAAAGTTCTGCAGCTCTCTCATTGTGCATATACAGCCAAGTGGTGACCTCTTTGGCTTTACTGTTTTGCATCTAGTCTACAGAACTAAGCAATCAAACTTCAGATGTACAAGTTGCACAACAAAATGAGGGCATGCACAAATAGGGAAATACACAGTGAGCATTACAGTTTTGACCTAGCTGATCCATATGCTTTGTGAATGTTTCCCACTATTACAGAATAATGTTTATTCATTCTGGCTAGAGGAAGAGATACTGAAGTACAAATAAATGTCAGGCATTTGATTTAATCAAAGCAAACGGGGAGACACCGTGTGAACAGGGTTGTTTTTTTTAGGTGGGCGGACCTGTTTTGCAAACATGTTACAAAAGATGAAGTCTGCAGAATCCAAGTATCCTTAATTTATTTCCAATATTGAACTTATGGTTTGATTATTTAAAGCAAGTGGCCCGATCCTACATATATTTACTCTGAAGTAAAGCCTTCTGAGTTTACTTGGTGCTTACTCTCAAGTAAGTTTGCACAGGATTGCAGCTTTAGGGTAGATGCAACTTGAGATGATAGGATAATGAAGAAGTTGCCGTACTACTGATGTATCACAAACTTACCCTGAATTCACAAAATAGAAAATGCACAACTTCTCAGGCAATGTATTAGAAAGTCTTTGTGCATAATCCACCAAATTGTCATGCAGATACCGAGAATTTGTATTTAACATTAGATTTTGTTGATGTGCTGCTCTGACCACCTCAGGGTGGCAGTGTCCCACTGAAAAATAAGGATGGATAGTAAGAGAATGCCCATTTTGGTGCCCATTCATAATTTTTATTAAGACAATATACACTGTCCCTGACCCCTTACTTTATATACAGCCCAGTCCTGAAAAATTATGGAAGCAGGATTTTCTTGTGTCAATTTTGGATATACATGGCTGGTTTTATGTCAGGGGTGAAGAACCTATGGCCCTCCAGATGTTGGACTAGAACGCCAATGCCTGATCATAGGCCATGCTGGCTGGGGCAGATGGGAATTGGAGTCCAACATCTAGAAGTCCACGGGTTCCCCACCCCTGGTTTATGCACTCAATCATAAACTTCCAGAAAAGCTGTACAGAGGCACAATAACCCCGCCCCACCATTTCGTGTTGAACTGCAACTCCCATCATGCCCAGCTTCCATTGCCATTAACCATGCTGACTGGGAATGATGGGAGTTGCATCTGGAGGGCACCAAGTTGGGGAAGGCACTCCTGGGTAGAAGACAGCCTTCTTTTACTTGGCTTTCTCCCATTCTGTCCTAAAGCTATTGTTCTGACACTGCTGGCTAGGGTATTGCAGGGCTGAGATCCAATGGATGTGCACAAACACTGAGGGAAAACACACATTTCCTATATGGGGTCAAACTCGCAGTGGGGGTGATAGGGAGCACATAAAGAGTGAACAGGGAAAGGATTACTTAATACTTAAGCCCCTGCCATTTTTCCAGTTTGGATTGTACACACCAGAAGCAGCTTTTTCCAGCTCAAAATGGATCCAAAATGGTTACCATTACATGTAGTTCAAGCCTGAGAGAAAGAGCTTATTAACGAGAATGTGATTTTGCACTTGCCATGAGCAACATTATTGATACAGTCAAGGTACTCGTTTCCATTTTCATCATACATATACTGGCCCTTTGCCTGGATAATCTTCACTGGGTCTTCTGGGAAAAAAAGCTTGCAGGAAGATCTAACAAAAAAAGAAGAAGAGTCAAACAGTTGAAACAAGCATGTAACAGAACATCCCCGAAATTGCTAATTATATTGCCGTTCTTTTAGCATTTTCAAACAAAGTGAGGATTTAAATGACCTTATTGGCCACTCTAATCAGTCCTCCTCTAATTGAATCCTAAGCGAACTGTCTGCGAGATCAATCTAACCCTTTACGATGCCCAGTTGTAAGGAATATGAACACTATTATTAAAAGTTTAAATCCTCTTTTAATAATAATAAAATTTATTTCTTACCCACCTCTCCACTTGGATCAAGGCGGGGAACAACAATATAAAATACATAAACTGGTTAAAACATATTAAAACATTCTTAAGAAACTTTTAAAAATATCCTAAAATTCCTAAGAATATCTAATTGAGGAAATGTTATTTAAAGAGCCAAGCTTACTTTTGAAAATCCAATCTATGGTTTTCTGAGAGTGGCCTCCTAATGGTGAAAATTAGAAGGCACACATGGAGACATTCTCAGAATATTGCTCCTTTCCTGCGGCCCTTCTTCCAAAGGCCCATGTATGGGCATCTTTTGGAAGTGCTGCAGGATTTAAAAGCAATTATTTTTAGCATGGCATTTAGCTGGTAAGCAGGATTAGGGATGTTTCTCCAGTGGTTCTGGGGTGTATCAGTCTTTAGTTCTAAAACACTTCTTGTTTAACTGTTTTTGGAAAAGGCCATCGAAGTCAGCTCTCAGACTGCTCTGGCTAGTTAGCAGTAAACCGGGTTTAGGAAGAACTTATAATCAAATGTTTTTACACCAATGATGAAACTTATGCCTTGGTCTCCTCGCCTAGACTACTGTAATGTGCTCTACGTGGGGTTACCCTTGAAGACGGTTCGGAAGCTACAGCTGGTACAGAACGCGGCGGCTCGCCTGGTTAAAGGCAACCGCCGACGGGATCACATCACGCCAGTGCTGAAGGATTTGCACTGGCTACCAGTTGCTTGCCGAGCCTTCAAGGTATTGGTTAAAACCCTATACGGCTCCGGTCCAGTCTATCTCAAGGAGCGTCTCCAGCAACACCAAGTGGGCCGCTCAACAAGATCTGCCACGGATGGCCTTCTCCTTGTCCCTTCAGCCAGAGCAGCTAGACTGTTGGGGACGAGGAAGAGGGCCTTTTCTGTGGCGGCCCCCGTACTGTGGAACTTTCTCCCGAGTGACCTCCGCCATGCCCCCTCTCTGCTGAGCTTCCGTCGCTCATTAAAACCTGGTTGTTCAGGCGGGAATATGGGGTGGGTTAAGATTTTAAAATTTTTATATTGTTTTAAATGTATTTTATTGCTTTTATTCTGTGTACATCGCCCAGGGTGGCCGGTTGCTGGCCAGACGGGCGATAAATAAATATAAATAATAATTATTATATTTTTTCTCTCTCACCCCCCCCACCTTAAATATTTTTATTTAATGTATGTATGCCCTACCTCTTAGGACAAGCTCTCATAATGCAGCTTACAATAAAAGTGTTAAAACAGAATAAAGACGTATGTAAGGGACCAGCAATACGATCAAGAAAATGTTTGGTGGAATAAAAAAGTATTTAGTGTCTGTTTAAAAGGCCAAAAGAGAGGGGACAGAATTCTCAGGAGAGAATTCCTCAAGTATGGAACCACCATGGAAAAGATGCTGTCCTTGGTACCTGCCAACCTGATCAGCCTTAGTGGAGGGCCAGGGAGCAGGGCCTCTGCTGAGGCTAATCTTTCGGCCCAGGCAGGTTCATATGGATGCAGGCTAGGGATGGGGAAAATTTTCAGTCTGAGGACCATACTGCCTTATAGCTAACTTTCTGGGGGCTGCATGCCACTGGTGGGCAGGGCCAGAGCCGCCTCTTTCACACCCACCCACCCCACACACACACCCATTCTCTGGGATTACTAGATGGAAACAAGGCATAGAGCTGCATGTTATTTGCATACTGCAACCCTTCAGCCCAAACCTCGAGATGGCCTCTCCCCATGGTTTCATGTAGATGTTAAAAAAAACAACACGAGGGACAGGCCAGAACCTTGAGGCAGCCAGAAGTCCAACACCCATGGTGTGGAACAGTAGTCCCCAACACCACCTTCTGAACCCGCTCCTCCAGAAAGGACTGAAGCCTCCATAACACTGTGCCTCCAAGATCCACTCTGGCAAGGCAGTCCCAAACAATACCATGGCTGATAATATCTAAAACTGCTGAGAAGTCCAGGAGAATAAACAGGATTGCACTTCTGCTGTCAATCACCTGGCAAAGGTCATCCACTAAGGTGATCAGGACAGTTTCAGTCCCAGAGCCAGGATTGGGATGAATGAATGAATCCAAATAAGTGAACAGGGAAGGAGTTTAATTGAACCAACAAACCAGAAATAGCTGGCCCTAAAGAATTAAAGGCTGCCCCATCTTAGGACCACTGAAGAAAGGTACATTTGGGCTTACTTGTGAATTCTTGTTCTCAGTGATTCAGAGTTATGACACTTTACCTGCCCAATAGAACACATGCCCTGTAATGAAGAGTAAAAAACTTGCTGTGTACCATGTATCAGCTGTGGGCTTAGATATTTCAAGTCTGGCTGAATGCCATTTCCTTGTCTTGTTAATTATCAGCAGAGATTGGTAGTAAATCCCAATAATCCTTTTAACACTGGTTACTAACATTTATGTATTATGTTAGTTATAGCTGAGCTTCAGGGATTTTTCAGGCTCCAGGCACAAGTGGGTGTAACCAACAGGATGTGCCACCTCATAACTAAAGCCTACTCTATCCTGGAACAAGAGAACGTGAATTCACTGGCAGGTGTAAATTTCCCTTATGAATAGTAGTAAAGGGCAAGTTCTGCATGCAGAAGGTGCCAGTTAACAAGGGAGGGGGGCAGAACTGGACAAGACTCTTAAGTAGCCAACCATACCCCTCCATTCTTGTCTGAGGACAACTCACAGCAGCTTACAATCTATGTTACAATGGCAACTAACAACAACATTCAAGCAACATTAACATCTAAGTCAGCAAAATAAAACGTTGCTAAGAATCCAGGAATCAGCAGTGTAAAGCTGAAAACTAAAAGTGCCAAACAGTAACTGCAACACCTCAGCAAACCGGTGAGCCCAAACACTCCTGACATCCATGTTTTTGCCTGCCATCTAAAGCTACATAGTGTCTGGGCCTGGGAAGCCTCCCTGGGGAAGGCATTCCACAACAGTCCCCATGTTAGCAAAGTTTGTGAAGGGGCTCCATGGGTATAAAGGGGCAGTGGGCCGCACTGCTGGCCCTGCCCCCCCCTAAAGTTTCCTGATTAAGGGCTCCAGATTGTGTAGAGGCTAACACACATAGGATCCACCTAGGCAGACATCTACACTCAATGTGCTGATGTGGGGCTGAGCTGAGGAACTGCGTGACCTTGAGGGCGCACTATCTCTGAATGCATGGGGGGCTGATGATATTGTCAATACCAGAAAGGGTCTGCTCCTAGTAAATATCCACTGTGCTTTATTTGGTGTAGGCACACAGAGCAAGACCTCTGATGATGGCACCGAGAAGGCAGTCTCAGGTGGCAAGCCATTTAGGGCTTTAGGGTGCAATCCTATGCATGTTTAGACAGAAAAAAGACAACACCCAGCATTCCTCAGCCAGCCATGCTGGGAGTTGTAGGACTTTTTTCTCTGTGTGTCTACACATGCATAGATTGTGCCCTTAAAGGTTAAAACCAACTCCTTGAATTGAGCCCGGAAGCAGGTAGGAAATAGCAGTGGGCTAGATGCGAGGGCATTGTCCTGAAAGGCAGGGTAAAACTTGTCTTTCAACAGAGGCCTGATTCAATGTAAGGCAGATATTCCCAAATAATTCTTTAATGATTAAATTAGCTTGACCAGCATGTGTGTGCGGGCGTGTGTAAAACTTACCCGTCCCTAAAACTTCAGATTAGAAATCTAAAAAGCATCAAATAATAACTATAAAAGTACTGAAACAAGTATCTGACATAGATGCGTGGAGCAGAACCGGAAATATTTTGCAGTGATTGCTTAGAGCAGCGTCTCGCTATAGAAATGCTCGGGCACGAGAAATACAGCATGACTCCACCCGACCGAGCCTCTATATGGGAGCTCTTCCACCAGACTGGGAGCGCTGGGGGCACGCGGCGCGCTACTCGGACGCGCTTGCAGCACACGACGGGGGCCTCGCGGGGTGGTGGCGAATGTTTCCGTGGCGTCCGCTTTTCCTGACGTACCAATGCCGCGCTCAGAGGAGCCCAAACACGTGCCCAGCCTAGAGACGGGCTCCTCGACCGCAGGAAGGGAATTTGCCTTTTCCAAGCCTTGGCAGAGCCCCCAGCAGCCTTCCCGACCGCCTTTGCCTTCAGCAACAGCACCTACCCGATGAGCTGGGTCCGCAAAGCCAGAGTCTCCTCGCGGTTGCGTGGCAAGGCACTCATGGCTGCTCCGACATATGGAAGGGAAACCGTAGAGATAGAACTGGTAGAGTGGAAATCCAATATCGGGAGGCGGACCTTCCTGCTTCCTTTTAAAAATATTTTTTTCCTCTCCCGGGGCGGAAGTGAGAGCTGTCAACGGGGGGGGGGGGGGGGAGAGATTCCCAGGATTTTAGCGGGAAAGAATGTGATCTGTTTCAGTTCTTTCTTTCTTTTTAATATTGCCCTACCAATGCAAATACAGTGCATTATCCCCATATTTCACGTTGGGGAATTGTCAGAGATTAGTTTACGACTGCCCTGCAGTATTGTCGACTGTTAAAACTGCAGGTTAGAAATGGGGACAAGGCTGTTTGCAGCCAAAAATCCCCTATGCCAAATGCCTTTCAGGTTGCAGCAAGGTCAGAGGTGCCCCCTCCCAGCCCAAATCCAGTGCTCAGTTGCACGAAGAAGCCTTGTGCTCTATTAAATTGCATTCAGCCATGATGCAGTTTTAAATGTTTCGAAACAGGAAACAAATAGGAAAGCGCGCGATCACTTTGCTGCTGTATTTAGTTGGGGAGGGGACGTGCCCAGTCATAGCCACGCGAAATCCTGGATTTCTCTATTGCTTTCTATGGGCAGCTGTCATTTTCGCCCTAGGGAAGCCCCCCCCCCCCCATTCGGAAGCTTGAAACTGTGGGTCTAATTGTATAAGGGCGCAATTCTATGCATGTTTAGCCGGGAAAAAGTCCTAAAATTCCCAGCATTCCCCAGCCAGCCATGTCATAGGATTGCGCGGCGCCCTGGGTGTATCGACTCGTCTGCCTGCGCGGGGCCCCGGAGCTTTCTACAGGCCCCTGCAGGGCACGAGGAGGGACCTCTTCAACCTGGTTGCATGGAAAGCCCCCGAGCTGGGGTCTCTGCTTCGTAGCTCTTCGGCGAGGCCAGTTTCATGCAGTGACTCGTTTGTCTGACATAAGTTCGGGTCGGTGGTCTAAGAAAGCAGCTTGAGGTTGCTGCTCGGGTTGCCGACGATTTCTCTAGCAGGGCTGCTGCGCCCTTAAGGGCCGCGTGATACGGTGCCATTCACAGTATCACGAGGGCTCGCCCAAGCTCAGTATTTGCTTGTCAGAAAACGCTTCACCTGTTGCATTGCTGTGTTAAAGGCGCAAGACCTCTGCAACCTAAAAACAAAAGCAGTCGACAAGTGTCCCTGCAGAGCTGCTAATTTCCTCAGAAGTAAACAGCAATACTTAACAGCTGTATAGTACTTTTTAATGTTAAACGCTCTTCACCTGCGTTGTCGAGTTGTAATTCTGGTGGCAATGCTGTAAGTCAGGACTAGACAACCTTTTTGTTGTTGTGGCCCAGGGGAACCTTTGGCAATTTGACAAACTGTCTTGGGCACCACCACGAGATGGCTGCCATAGGAAGCAAGGCTAAGAACAGGTTGCTTACCTGTAACTGTGGTTCTTTGAGTGGTCATCTGTGCATTCTCTGTGATGCACAGAGACCACGAAGAATCCCTGGACAAATATGCTGCCCAAAAGGCTGAGTACAAGGCAGAGGTGGGGTTTGAGTCCCAAAGCACTAAACAACTCCTTTGAACCGACAGTTTTCAGCACCAACAGAAATCAGTTTCACTGAAGGCAAACTGGAATTCGGTTCCACTGGATGTAGTGATGACCACCAATTTGGATGGTGTTAAAAGGGGATTGGACAAATTCATGGGGGATAAAGCTATCAAGGGCTCCTAGTTCTGATGGCTATATGCTACCGCCAGTATCAGTGGCAGTATGCCTATGTACTCCAGTTGCTGGGGAACATGGGTGGGAGCGTGCTGTTGTAGTTATTAATTTTATTTCTATATTGCCCAATAGCCGAAGCTCTCCGTTGCACTCCTGTCCTGCTTGTGGGTTTCCCACAGGCAGCCGGTTGGCCACTGTGTGAACAGAATGCTGGATGAGATGGACCCTTGGTCTGCTCCTTCTTATGTTTTTTTTCTCTCTCCACTCTCTGCCATTCAATCCAGGAATCAGCAGTGTAAAGCCGAAAACTAAAAGTGCCAAACAGTAACTGCAACACCTCAGCAAACCGGTGAGCCCAAACACTCCTGACAGCCATGTTTTTGCCTGCCATCTAAAGCTGTCATCATTCTCCCTGTCTCTTTCTCTGTCTCACTCTGGAGATCACCACCCACACACTCTCCCGTTACCACCACCACCTCCACCTGCCATCCATTCTCTCTCAGCACCCCATGCATACATCCTGAATGCATACATACGTGCATACATGTCATTCCCTTATCACTGCAAGCATACATAAAACCACACTCACTCTTTTTCAGGATCCATCCAAAATCTCCCCCAACCCCTTTCTCATATACACATGCAGCCCTCAGGCATTCAGACATACAAGCACACAACTCTAAAAAACCCAGAGGTTGCTCCCAGATGGCTCTCCCTGCCCCCACTGGTTTCCTGCTGGCTTCTCTGACCCCCAGCTGGCTTACTGTTGCCCTGCTGCTCTTTAGCCTCCCCCCCCCCCCCCGGTTACGCTGCCTTCATTTCCTAGGAATGTTTCCAAGCCCCACATGTGGCCCAGAGGAACTCATGGGAAATGAAGATGGCAGCAGCTGGAGACACTCAGTTTGCTTTGAATTGATCCTAATTACTGGTAAGAAAATGTGTTAATTTTTTTAAAAAGGAAGTGGGAGGAGTAGGGCACCTAGTTGGGTGCCAAGAAAGGTGTCCAGGGGTGCACTGGTGTACATGCGTAAAGCAAGTCAGTATTATCATCTGCCATATTGCAGATGGGGAAGTGCAGTTGATTGGGGCACTTTGACACTGTATATTGTGGCACTTCCTGGGGGCGACCCAGAAGAATACGCCTTCTTTGCTTGTGTGCCAGCCACTAAGCAGTTGCCGCACTGAGCGAGAGCGGGGGACGAGCTGCCTTGTGCTGGGCACTTTGGGGTAGCTGTCATCCCTGCTCTGCTCCCCAGTGTCTCCTGGGATACCGGTGGGAAGGACAGAGCGGGAAGGAGGTGCCTCAGGATCCCCACTGTGGACGGGGCCCCCAGGCCAACTTTAAACTCTGGGTGGCCACATAGCCATCTTGGGCTTAAAGTGTCGTGCGAACCCACCCTATGGTCCCAGTCTGAGCATGAACGTGTCATCCTTATATTGCTAGACTGATAATCTCTATTGGATAGAATCTGAACAGGAGTCAGTGTGAGTGCATGATACCAAACAATTATTAATGTGTGAATTATTTCTGTGTTCACTAGTCATATGGCCAACATCCAGGCATCCACATTTAATGAAAGTGTTTTTTCCCCTCTCTGACATGGTTGAAAGAAGAGGCTTAAGGATTTGTATAAATAATTGGCTTCTCAGCTTCTATCCACGTCTCAGCAATACTGCTATGTATCCGATTATCCCTCTTATTTAACATTTAGTTGTCCCCAAGTGCAGTGCTTCATACCTGATCATGTCAAATACGTTTTCTGTACAGCTTTTCAATGTATTGTTTTTCTCTTTTTTTACACAACCCTTTAAGTTTATTTAGGATTAAGCCAATAGAATACAGTGGGAGGTACTTCCAAATAAACATTCAGAGGATGAAGCTGCTTTATATTAAGAGAATACAAGCAGGGGCCCATGACAAAATGTTGCAGTGTATCTCTAACGTGCAGCCAGTGCATAGGTTAAAGCATGTCTTCTGTGTGGAACTGGGTGTTTGGTTTGACTTGGGGAAGTTGGGAGTAAGTCTGAGGGGGCAATTTAAACAGACCCACCGCTGGCCTAAAATATTATAGTGGACTACACTGCAGGGCTCTTTTATACTACCACCTCTGCCCAACCTACACTTAGGGGTTAAAGGCAATGGATAACAATGTAGAATTGTTGTAAGCTACTCTCAGCTTCAGCCCAACCTGCAACAGGAGTCTTAATAGCTATAGACAAGTGTAGGGCTGTTGTAAACCACTCAGAGCATGACTTGCAGCAGTATTCAGGGTGCAATAGCATGCAGGACTGTCAGGGGGACAGTGAATTGCATTTGCTTTGGAATTTGCATTTGCAGGGTCATTTAAAAAATGTTTCACACTAAAGAAAAACCAAGTTAGAAAGAATAGAACTCTTCTCTCTATTTTGCTACCTTTTGGGTGTTATTTTTTTAGGGGGGTGTGGACACACTGGTGCCCAATCTGAGCTACATTAAACTCTTGGATTTCTCCATTGATTTCTATGGGCAGCTCTCATTTCCATCCTTGGGGATATTTAAAAATAGCTTCTCAATATGAGCCAGGAAACGACCTATCCAATGGTTCTTTCTACCCTTTATGTCTTTGTCCTCCTGTTCCAGCCACTCTATTCTGTTCCCACCTGGCTGTCAGGTTTTTTCCTGTCACCCAAAATTCTGTGCCATGAGTTATGGGACTGCAGTGGGTTCCCCCCATAGGAGGTTTTTCTGCAAATTTTTGGTATTCTGAAAATCTCAAGGTTACCCCGAGTCTGCTGGTACCTGTCTTTTGAAAGCGGGTGGTGTAGTTTTTTATATGGGTCTGGCTAATACATCAGCCTACTTTGGTTGTAAAAATGAATAAAATTTCTAATCTTGATGCCTTGATAAATTTTTAGCTCTGGTTATAGTTCCTGTAGGTTGATATGTATATTTTAAAAATCATTGTAAAGACAATGTGTACAAGAAGCAGTTTATTTTAAAATTGTTCAAATATCAACTCATACTTCAGATTAAAGCACAAAACAATGGGAACACTGCCAAATAGTGCAGCAGTCTGTTGTAAAATTTACAAAACAGAATCGATCAGTACAATTCTATATTTTTATTCAATAATGCATAATACTGTATTAATGCCTTCATTGTAAAAATAGTTGTTCCCCCATATTACAACTAAATATAACTCTTGTTCTGGCATGTATATGTTAGAAAATTTACAGTAAATTGTAACCATTAACAACTAAACACGTCTGTTGCATAAAATATTCTCCTTTAATGTTGTTTTAAAGCAAAACTATACATTTTACTGAAGCTCAGAAGAGTTTTTCAATATAAAGCATGTAAATACATTCCACAAAATTCTTCAAAAGAGGCATAATCCTCAAAACCCTTATGTCTGTTCTTAATTTATTACTCAGTGAATGGGATTACTTGTATGAAAAGACTTGTATGGGCAGTTTGTAAGATCAGACTCCACCATAGCGAAATATGAATCTGTCAACCTCTTCATTCATCTCTTCATGCATCTTCTATATCTTACCTGAATAAGATCTTTACTGAACATAAAATACAAATTGTATTGATAATTGCATTTAAGAATAGAGCATATATAGTCCAGCTGCTTTCCCCCCTTTCTTGATTGACTTTCAGTTGTTATAAAGGGCAGTTGAATTACTAGGTCTCATCCTAACACATTGTTATTCTACCTGCTTAGCATATGAGAATAAGGGTTAGTAACTGGAGTACCCTGGACCAATTTCTGACTGCTTTCTGGCCATCCAGTTGCCAATCTAGGAGTGAGAAAGGGATGGAGAAAGTGGCATCTGTGGTAACAGAACTTGATAGCAGATCACTTTGAGGTGATGGTCCACCACCCTTCATTCCCTAATGAACATGGCCTCCAGGAAAACTGGTTGCTAACCAGGGCAGTAGAATCATGCCTAATTGTCTGTAGGTAGCCAGGCAAATCAGCAAAATATTACTATTATCTTTTGAAGTAAATAACATTGTTTAAAATAACTCTATTTTAGTTTCTCTCTCTCTGCAATGAGTAGTAATAATCATTAAAATACCAGTAACTTGGGCACCTGTGGGTTTAATCTACCAGTACTGCACATATTTAAATATATGTAAAACTATACTTTGAAGCCTTCCAATTGAGACATATCCTTACCTTAGTTTTTAGTAAAGGGAAAAATCACTGGGTTAGAGGGTCTGACCAAGTACAGGACTCAAAGTTTGCCTTTCCTACCAGTTAAAACACTTAAGGCGCAATTCTATGCACGTTTAGACAGAAAAAAGGCGTACAACTCCCAGCATGCCACAGCAAGCACTGTTGGCTGGGGAATGCTGGGAATTGTAGAACCTTTTTCTGTCTAAACATGCATAGGATTACGCCTTTAGAAGTTATAGACAATACCGTCCTTAGCTGTACACTTACTGCTTGGAGGAAATGGCAAAGTAAGCTTTCCCCACTTATCCCTTTTTATCACACCCAGTTTTCTGATTCATGAGGGAGACTTGCAAATCATTTTTTTCAACTAAAGGAGCAGTTGGGTATGATATTAGTAAATTGGTTCTAATTACACCAAGTCTTTTGTTTTAGCTCTAATCCAGAGATCAGAAACCAGGCAATTACCCTAATGGCCTTTGAACAATTGATGGTCTTGGCAGACTCCCTAATGAAAGAGTTAACATCAAATATCTATAAAATTTTGATAGAGATAATGGGATCAACCCAGAGCTTAAAAGAAAAATGGAAACGAGATCTTAAGGAAACAATCAAGGATAGGGGGTGGAATAGTATTTGATCTAAAAACGCACTATATTCGGTCTCAGCAAAAATATGGGGAAACTCCCTGAAAGATATTCTCCGCTGGTATATGACTCTGATTAACTTTAGTCATATATATCTATACTGCCTAATTATTGGAGGGGGTGTGGGATGTGGGGGACCTATTTCCACATGTGGTGGGAATGTCAACATGTGCAGGGATTCTAGAAGAACATCTTTAAGGAATGCAGTCTTATAGTAAAGGAGGAAATACAGATTGAGCTTAGCCCCATTATCAATTTTTAGCAGCCAAAATTCCATACAAGGAAATGCTTATTTTTTGTTTGTAGCAGTGCATTTATTAATTGCGAAATATGCTTAGCCCTACTATTTAAATCAATGGGGTTTAATGGTGCTTAATTTGGCTGGGTGATGCCTAGATAAATATGTATTTGGATTATATTTCACTCCTTCAGAACTGTGTGCTTTACAACCCATCTAAAATGTACAGTAAAATCAAATCAAGCAGTTGAATATTGGGAATGTTTTCCCATACAACTCCTTGCTTTTCTAAATTAACATATCATATGAGTGGAGTTTATTTAGCATGCAAAAATACTATACTTAGGAAGCAGCAGTAAATAAATGTTAAATTACTGTATCCTGGTATTTATCAATCACTTTTGCCGGATATTAAAATGGAAATGGAAACCTCCTAGAGAAATCAAATTATAGATGAGTATTAGCACTATATGCAGGGTAAATCAGGTCAAGGTGATAAATTACAAAATTCTCAAAAAATAAAACTATAAAATGGAGTAGCGAAAAAGATGAGTATCTTGAATGTTGCCTACTCTTAATATTTTGTATCAAATTAAGAGCAACTGAAAGTGTTGTAAAACAAAACTGTCTTCATATAATTCACATACTAAACAGATTTGTGGTTTTGAAAGGTCAGCATTCCCATCTATAAAGCGGCCACTTCATTATAATCTCCAATTATGCTGACATCTAGCGGCGATTTGGTAGCTTAACTGCCCATATGCACAATGAATAGGACATTTCTATGAAAATGAGAATTATTTTCATTGCTTTAATGCCAATTTCTTTCCTACAATTCCCCACACCACAATATGTGGCCCTGTTACTTTTGAAAATGCTCGTATCTAAAGCACCTCATTAATTGCAGGACAAATGATCAAATTAAATTCATACTTTTCTAGAAGGAAAAATACTTAGGTTATGTTGCATGAATTTCCTGATCATGACAATGTTTGCACACTAAACTGGTATCGCAATGTGTGATATATATTATCATCATCATATGTTATATGATTAATAATGTATGATTACAGTAATAGGGTTATTGCAACAGAGTCTGTATACTTTTCAGAATTTAGGGTGCTATCCTAGGGGGCCATAGAATACCATGGTCAGAGATGGGCAGAGATAGAGGGTCACCCTGGAGGGTGGCGGGGTGTTCTGTTGTCAGTGGGGCCAGAAATGGGGCTGTTGGATACATGTCGGGTGGCTGAGGATCTGTAGGGTCCTAGGCCCTGTGTTCCTTTGACACATGCCCCCAGAGGGCTGGAAATTGCACCAACCCAAGGACTGGCATAGAAATTCCCTTCCTTTAGAAGCCATGGGAAGGGCTGGAGTGAACCAGCAGGATCTCCCACCACCCACACCTTAGGATTGCTCTGCTAGAGACTTTTCATTACGAGAGGACTTGGTGCCAATGCACAGGAAATACCCCCAGATGGGGACCATTGTAAGATTACTTCCGATGGCAGCTCCCTCCTCCACTACCACCACACAGTAAGCCATTTATATGCAATGGTTGCCATACAGATGAAACTTTTTCACACTGCAGCAATCCCTCCTTTTTTTAAAAGCTTGCCGTCATGTAGAGAATCATTGCATAGAAGCAGCTTGTCATGTAGAGACAGCCAGGGATTGATTTAAAAACAGTTGCCACATGGTGGTGGTTGTGCATGTACCAGCCCTTAATAGTGGGTAACACTCTGAATCTTTAGTACAGAACTTGGTGGCGGCGGTGGCGATAAAGAGCTGTAGGCAATATTTTTTGTCCACACCAAGGTAAGAACCACAGGGAGCCCAGCTATGGAGTTTTGTAGCACCCCATATAGGGCCCCCATTGCTGAGGTATATTAAGAGGGAATATGAACCGATATAAATTCCATGTAATATAGTCTTGGGTTTGGGTGTTAGAAGCTCAGGTTCAAATCCCTGTTCAGCTTAGTGGGAGGCCTTGGATAAGTCACCAACCTTCACCTTAACTTACCTCACAGGGTGGTTGTGAGGATTAAATAAGGTTACACGGTGACGGTGTATTATTTTATTATGTATTATTGTTATTTCTAAATCGCTTTGAGCTCCTTGGAGGAAGGGAAGGATAAAAATACAGTTATTGGCAATAAATGATGTGGTAGTAACACACTTAATACTCTCACATTGGTGGTGTCTACAGATGAGGTAATTTACTGTGGCAGCATTTAATCTCTTTACAGAAATGTTTCATCAAACACAGTTTGCCAAGAACTTCCAATGAAAAGGGGTTTAATGCACTAATAAGCAAGATCCCTCTTAGCCCACATGTGAACCTTCTTGCATGAATATACTTTATTGTGCCACCAATAAGTTTCAAAAGAATGTTTCATCAAAGTGATTTTAGTAAACAAAAGTACTTCTAAATATTTCATCTGGAGTAGTTTTTCCCATGCTGCCATTGATGACTATTAATAACAGAAAACTTATCATTCCTGATTGAGAGGTTATTTAGCTCTTTAAAAAAGAAAATAGTTTATATTATATTATCCATATGATTGTAAACAAAGCTAAATCCCGTAAGGATCAATAAGGGCATGCATGCATGCATGCATGCACCCGACTTTTTCTGAGTTTCCCCTCACAGAATGTACCCCCTCCCCAACAAAGCTGAAAAATTGCTTTTTAAACTTCTCCAAATCAAACAGTGCACCCTCTGCATCCTCAATGCATTTCCACACTACCGTATGCCCGAGTCTTTTCTTTCTCTCTGCTAAGGGTCCGAATAAGAGAAGTGCAATAGATATGCCACATAAAAAAGCAAACGCTACAGACTGGAGTGAAGGATTTTTGTAGAAGATAAAACTGGAGGAAATTATATGCTGTAGAGGAAGATAAAGAGCTGATTTTGCGGTCCTTGGGTTAATGCAATTTGCCATAGATTTTTGCAACCTGTAAAAGACATTAGATGCAGAAAACAGAGCTACGCACACAACTCTTTCAAGGAAGCCTTGAAAACTAGTCTCTTGTATGGACATTAAGAGCATTTTAATTGACAATTTAAGTATTAAACTTCTCTTTCTTAACTCAGTGTCATTTATCTTCATTTACACAACAGTTTAATATAATTACAGAATAAAATAATGTCATATATGGGCCTCAAGTGTCATAAAATAAAACTAACATATATATAACCCAAGTAGTTAACAAGTGAAGTAATGTTAACTTTATAGTCTCAAATCTTTTTATGTATAGTATGCATCTTCTACCATGAAGAATTGTACACTTTTAAAGCAGTAATTGCAGTTTGATTGCAGTTTGTCTAGAATACTTTAACAAGCAGTAAATAGAAATAATACACATTATTGCTAAAGATTCACAGGATAGCAGTCAAGTATCCTCTACACTGATGGAGGGCATTATGCCATCCTTACAGAAATGAATTGTGACCAGTAATGCAAACCAGCACTTCGGAATATGCTTAAATCCATCTCTGGGAATGAGGGCTTAAACTCTCATTTAGGATGAAGCCAATTAGCACCAACATGAAAGGGGGAGGGAAATCCAAACTTCCTAGGTTTTGTTCAAACCATAAAGTACTGAGTCCTTTGGTTTCTGTAAACATGTGTGTGCTCATCATAGCTTTGTGCTTTGTTGATCACTGCCACTGCTTGCTGGTGTTCAAACAATATTCTGATAATAGGTGATTAAGAAAATTGCCATAAGGCCTCAGCTAAAAGTCCAGAGGTCAAGGGTTCACACATTCCCAATAAGCAGTAACTTCTCAACTTTACTCAGTCAGTTCTGCAGCTTCTTCCTGCTATGGTTGCCACCTCTTAAATCATAGAGGCTGTTATACTTTTAACAGCTATCCTTTTTAACCCCTTTCTGTCGGTGGGAGAGAGGATCAGTATATGTGGCTCCTGCTATCACAGTGAAGAGACAAGCAGGGCCAGGTGTTGGCAACACTATTTCCAATGCTGTCCTAATTTTCTTCACTCGTATGTTAGCCATTATTTCATAGGCAGCATAATTCCTGGATGCTAAATCTCTCCTAAGACTCAACAATCGCTGTTCACACATCTTTCTATCCTGTGTTAAAACATCGTTTCTAAAACCTTTCAGTACTCATTGTGGACCGTATGAAATTATTGGTTAACACGGCCTTGAAAGCTGAACACCTTTTAAGATTGTGGCTCTCCAGCATTTTAAAATAAAATACTGAATAATCAAAACCAGGAGTTTGAAGACAGCTTCGCCAGTGTAGTTATTGGGTTGGATCTAGTATAAGCCTAGCTCAGATGGAAGGGCACCCTTCCATCTCCAGGAGACTTCTTATTCAGTGGGGGAAACTGGCTGGTGAAAGGGGGAGAGACAAACTTAGTGGATTCCCTCCTCCCCCTGCAGTCCTCTGCCCCCGGAAATTCTGCTCCAGAAGGTTGGGGGACCCTCCGGAACATTGGGGGAGGTGGTGTTGGGGGCTGGCAAAGAAGGAGGGAATCAGCAAAGATCACATCTCCTCCCTTCCATCAGTGGGAGTGTTCTGTGTGGAAATCTGCCCAGCAGTTGCTCCCGCTGATGGAATAAAAGCTGGATCCAACCCTATGTTTGCCAGAGGCATAAACAATGAGTGATCTCAGTTCTGGGGCTATGGAGCAATATGCTGTTGCATAAACTGGTGGAAATGGTAGGCAATGGCATTTGAAATGAACTCACTTCTTGTTACAAACAGGTTTGACACACGCTGTGTGTGAACATCCTTACGTTATTGGAATTAGTAAGTTATAACTCAAATTATAGCAATGATAAATATGGCCTGTATATGAGACGTTTTCCTCCACTAGTGGTATTTGCTCCTTACTCGTGCTCATATCCACAATCTATTAGGACTAGCTGCTAGAGTAGCTCCACACTTTATATGGCAATTGTGTTTGGACTAGATCAGAACTCCCAGGCACGTTTTAAAAAGGTGCCTTTGTTCATACTTTATGTTTTGCTGCAAGAATCACTGATATAAGATAGGTGTACCTGTGACAAATGCAATTGCTGTATAAAATGCAGAGCTTTCTCTAGTTATCTTTACTTTGGTGAACCAAAGCCAAAATGCCTGTTTCCACGATCAAATCACTATACAAATCACTGGTGCTATTCTTAAATGTCTGAACATCTGATCGTAAGTAGTATTATTTAGGAAGTGTTACACACCAGTGTAAATACTACCACCCAAGGTATGTACTTAGTTGTCTATGGGAGTGGGGGAGCAAGGTAAAAAAAATAAAAGTTTGTCAGTGTTGATATAGCAAGCCCTGCAAATCCAGGGAAGTATTGTACTTCATGCAGGACTCCTTTCCAAGTTTTCAAAACATGAGCTGGCACTCATGGCCTGATGCTGTGGAATAGGTGTTAAACAGAATTTGTGTTATGCTCCAAATCTGTAAACTGAGATGAATTTTAGACTGTTTCCTTCGTTCTTAGTTTTTTTTGTTTAAAATCTTGTTTGGCAGCTGAGGTGCTCCAAGTTTCAAACTCTGCAGTAATAAAGAAAGTTCTGCAAGAGAATCTTTCAAACTTTAGTCACAGATTGCAGAATGCTAAGCAGAGCATAAACTTTTCTTCATGAGGAGAAGCAGCCACAGATGGTAGAGTTGATTGTAATGACCCAGAGTGTAACTATTTTCATCAAGGTGGGGGCAAGTAGCAGCATGTGTGGTTACACTTGTGTTATCTTTCCAGACTGGAAGTTCTTCCTACATTCATCCATAAGCCATAGTTTGTCTCATTTCTAGGGCTGCATCTTTTTCTTCTTTTTTGTTTTCTCTCCCTTTTGCATCTGTGTCTACGTGCAACAGAATTGCAGAGTTGAAAGCCAAAGTTTAAAACAGAATATTTCCTTCTCCATGCAATAAGGCACATTAGGCAAAATTTCTCAGTGCTGTTAGTCCACTCCACACAGTAGCATTAGCAGCGAGTATCTATCATTCATTCCCAACTAATTCAGAGTGTCCAGTTATAAACTCCTGATGTTATGTTTGTCCTATGGGCCTTGGGAACGTTTATATCTAAAAAAAATCCATATGTGACAGCATCCAGTATAAAAAGATCAATATATTACTGTTGAAGACAATGTTTTTGTGAGTTTTTCCCTCTTTTTGTATAAAAATTCGAAAAGATCAAAATATATCACACTATTATTTACACAGTCCATGCCTGTAGGATCACTGAAAAAGAACACAAACATGTTTTAAAACACAAGCATAGCATGCGTCTCACTCTCGTCCACAGGCAAGCAGCTGCATTTCATAATTATGCAAGTTATTGGAACCACCCTGGAAATTTCTACATTAATTTTGGTTGGTCCTAACAAAGGTATTACCCAACTGTGAACAATAAAAGAAAGCTTCTGCTTCTAGATCCTGTCCATATTATATTTTAACGGTATCTCTAACTATTTGGTGACAGGATGATGCTTCCCAATGAAGCTTTTAGTGTGCAAACACTTTGCCTTAAACACAGAATTTTACAGGAGGCCCAGGTGTTGGCATCTTCCATTTGGAACCCTCCTGTGTTTTCCAACCACTTCTTCCATCTTTCTGCTTACTACAGAAAATCAGTTAAGGAGAGAAAGATGGAATATTTGCACAATGTCTTCTGATTGGTAGCTCTAGGAGCTGTCCATCTGGAAGCACCCATGGCTGACTTTTATCAGAGCTTTCTTGGCATATGCTACATGGTTTAAGCACACTAACTGCAATAAATGAACAATGCCTGAAGTTTTGTGTGGTATGTCTCTTTCTTTAGAGCAGGGATTGTCGTAGGGTTGTTTGTTTTAAACATGACCTGTGCAGTCCTCCAATTGGTTTGAAGTGGGCAGTTGTCCTCTCTACCGCTTCTATAAGCACATCATATCATTTGTTGCCCTTCTTTGTATGTGTACCCCTGACATCAAAACGCTACAGGAAAGCTGCACACACAGACTTTCTCAGAATACAACTGATTGATACATGAAGAGCTTTGATAATTAAGAAAAAAAGTAGACTTCTTTTTTTGACTCTCCAATAAAGCAGAGCTGTAATGTGGAATTAACATTCCACATTTTGCAAATGTTCTTTTGCTCCTTGAAAAAGCGGCAGTCTTTTGGGGGGTTGGGAAGGGCACAAAAAAGTTTGCAGAAAGCGTCCCAGTTGCCAGGGCAACACCCCTTGTTTTGCTGTGCTGTACTAAAATTCTTGCAGTGCAGCAAAACAAGAAGCTTTGATCTGATTACCTGAGCCATGAGGAACATTCTCCTCCTAATTCAGAGTGAGGGCAATGAGAATGCTTCATTTGCCTTGTGTCACATCATCATGTAGCCAAATCTGCGTGATATGGCCATACAATGTGATATTTGAACAGGTGGGACAATGCTGTGAGGAACTGCAATCCCTGAGCCTTTTTTTTTTTTTTAAAGGAGCAGTACAGAAGGGGAACACAATGGCTGTAAACAGCCATGAAAAACAAGTTACATTTGGGGTGGTGATGGTTGGGGGGGGGGGGCATAGTCACCAAAAATTTATATAAGCAAAAATTCATGTAGCTTTAGTTTCAAAACCTGGCTAATTGAGGAAGGGGGTTATATACTGGGGAAAGGGTTCAATACCCCCTCCCCACATGGCTCACATTCAAAGACATGGGTTTGCCATCACCATGTATAGTTCTGCTCAGCTTGAAACAAATAAAAATCATATTAAAAATATAGTTTGAAGAGTACTTAAAAGCAAGATGCAAAGTCAGCATAAAATTGATGTGAACTCAGATTTCTATGCTGTTCATAAAACCAAGTAGGACGGACCTTACTGAACAGGAATAAGTTGGTATATTTCTTGACAAGTATTATTTCTAATTATAATTTAAAACATAGAAGACTGGATTTCGAGTGACAACATTTTATTATATTAAGGAATGAAATGTCCTCAGATATCTAGATTTGCCCCAATTAATTTTTCTTTTTACAAAACACCTTTAGAACGTACTGGTTCCATATTATTACTCTTGCTAATCAACAATCCATATTCAGGCCAGAAAGAAAATCCAAGATAGTCTACAATACCTTGTGCCAACATCCTGGTACTGGTAATCCATCTGGTCCCTGCAAAAATTAATGAACAATTTTGTACTTTTGGACAGTGCTTAAATGTAGCGCAAGAAAAAAGAACACACAACATTTCATTCATGATAAATCTACAAGACCTACAAATATGACACCAGCTAATGTGAAGAATATCCATGCAAAAACCAAGTAGGTATGTAGGAACAAATAACATTCCATGAATGAATGTCACAAATCAGATAATTACCAGAGTATACCAACAACTAGTTTTTATAATAACCAGCAAACAGCTTTCCTGATTCTAGAACCTAGTACATGTATCTGCTTAACTTGAAATTGACAAGATGAGGCTGCATATAGGCTAATTTGTGCACAGTTGCGAAGGACAAGGGGAGAAATAACAGTAAGAGAAAAGAGGGACCCAGTAGCACCAAAAATGGGGGTGGGTGGGTGGGAGCCAAAGGAGTGACTGCTCCAAAAGGGTGGGGGAACAATATCTCCCCCTTGGCAATGTGATCCTCCCACTTTTAAGTGTTGAACTGACACTTCTCAGTGTCCCCCACCTTTTCAACACTTCCCCGACTCTCCAGCTACTCCAGAACAGGGAATATTTATATCCCCGCCTTTTCGCAGCTCCTTTTCTGGGCAGTGACTGCAGTTCCCTGATAGTTAAAAACAAAAAAACAAACAACCCTGAGAAATGGGGGTTACTTTGCCAGGGGGCAGTAAGGACAGAAATGGTAGGAAGGAAAAGGGCTAAGTGCCCCCTTCTTTTCCCACTCTAAATTCCTCCCCCTGCGCAATATTTTCTTTTTTAAACAAGCCATTAGGGTACTGTTACAAGAGTTAGCATGTAATGTGTAGATAATCCCCAGACTATCCACCTTAGGGCACTCCCCATAATTCTCAGCAGCGCACAGGTATTCCATGGGATATATGCAGGGGTTCCTCAGCAGATGATACAGGGATATTTCTCCCAAGGAAGGAAGTGTGAAAACATCAGATCTAAGGGGATGGTTTGAAAGAGCCCAAAGATTGGTACCGGGCACCAGCTTGGTGCCTCAAAATCACTACCATCTCCTCTATCTCCCCGTTTATCCTCTCAAGTTGCCGTAATGACTACACTTCAGCTGGCCATGCAAAAATCACACCAAGCCAGTCTAATCAGGCATATTTTTTCAGGGCCAAAGCAAAGGTAGGGAAGGAGTGGGGCGGGCCTACAAGTGAACCAGGGCTAAGTCATTCAGGGAACCACCATTCCCAAGAGAAAAAATCACCCTAAGTTATGAGCATCTGTGTGTGACTGAATGATATTTATAAAACATAGATCAGTGTATTTGTACCCATGTAGACATATACAATACATCCTCTCAGCATTGCTTGTCTTCCTGGGCTCCAACTGGCAAGAAGCTGTTCCTGCCTGGCAAGACTGTGACAGTGGGAGGGAGCCATAAATGACCCAAATGCAAGACAGTTGAAAGATACCTATGATTGGCTCGCGAGAACATGTGAAATTATGCTATATTGAATTAGACGATTGGTCCATCTAGCCCAGAATTGGCTTCCCAGGGCTTCACGCTGAAGTTCTGTCCTTCCTAGCACCTGCTACTTGAAATATTTTAAATTGGAGATACCTGGGACCAAGCTGGGTCCTTGTGCATGCACACACAGCATGTAGTCTACCACTGAGCTATGGGTTCTGCCCCAGTCTTAGCAATATTCTAAATGGTGAGGTAGTTCTCCAGGGTATCTCAAATGTCAGAAAATATATAAATATACTAGCTGTTGCCCACGGCTGCGCTCACATGGATTTTAGGATTTGGTATAATTGTTTTTAAAAGAAACATATATAGAAAAGATGCAGTGTCTCTGACTGAAAGTGTAACGTTTAGGCTGGGTGCTGGCAGCAGAAATCTTTTGAGACAGAAATATCTGTTCTTAAGAAAAATCAGGTTAATCCTGAGAGTCTACAGGTGATGAAGAGTGAGCATGCCAAGTTTGGGGTAGATCCGTCTAAACGTAATGGAGCCTATGCGACGATGCCCCGCACACAACAGTCAGTCAGCCATTTAAAAAGTTTCCCTCCCTTTTCACCCCCTCAGAGAACATTCTAAATGGCCTAGGGGAGATTTGCACCCAGCCCTATTGGCCCTTGCAGGAATTCATATGAACATTCTAAGTGTCGTATGGGCTATTTGCATAACTGCTGCTATTGGCTCCTGCAGCAAGTTGGCTCCTGCAGCAATTATGAGGTGAGGCTTATTTGTAGAACTGCAGATATGAGAGTGGGGCGATTTTGCCCCCCTTTTTCACCCCCTTAGGGACGGAATTTCCCAAAATCCTTCCTTAGTGGGGGTCTACGTCATAAAAGCAATGTCCCTTCAAAATTTCACATTCCTAGATTAAACGGTTTGAGCTGGGCGTTGATGAGTCAGTCAGTCAGGGCACCTTCTTTTATATATATATAGATAAATACACACACACACACACGCACACACACACACACACACACACTTCTTTCATTACTTAGCATGAATCTGTCTAGAATGGATTGAATGTCTTAGCTTGTGAATGTTGCTTAGGACCTGTACTTCTCTAAAAATTTCACAGGCACCTGGTACATTCTGACAATCATGTTCTGTCACACAGAAGCCCTTTCAGCACTCTGTACATTCCTACCATCCACAGCTTTATACAAAAGTATATGTGCTGTCATTCATATTATTGTGAAAAGGATTTGCAGTTTCCAGAACAAGAGGAAGGAAGAACACAGAGGAAGGCTAAGCAGAAAAAGCCATGCAAGAGGAGCGAGAAAGAGGGAGATACTATACCAAAGGGCAGAGCATATTCACACCATCCAGTTCTGGTAAACCTGGCTCCCCTTTAAAAATGAACTGTTAATTGAAAATGGAGAAATATATAGAAATGGTTAATAGGAAAGAAATGGAAAAGAAGGAACAGAAAGGAAGTAATCTCCCACAGAAACTGTACAGACTTGGGTATATTTTGTGCACCACAACCTAGAAGAACATTTCTTCCTCCTCCTTTCACCAACTTGTTCTTTGATAAAACAAAACATTATGGGTTGTACCTGTGGAACAGATACTGCTGGTGGAATGGGTCTTCTACATCCTCTCTTCCTCCCTGCAGCTCCCCGAGTGTCTGACATATCTCCAGAGCTGATTTAGAGAGTGCATAGAGGGCTGCAGTGGGGAGGAAAGGATGTGGAAGTCCCGTTCTGAGGGTGCAATGGTGAAGCTGGATCCAACCCATCAAGTAGAGGCCTGAGCAGACAGTAGACTTCCAGATGTTTTGGACTAACTTCCAGCATTCCTGACCATTGGCCATACTGGTAGGGGCTACTGGGCATTGAAGTCCAAAACATCTGGAGATCTACCTTCTGCCTACCTCCGGGTTAGAATTCAGGTTATGTATACTGCCAGATCAAAAGCTCAAATGTCCTATTATGTTGTTAAACATGCTAAACCTTTCTAGCAAGGACCTGGTAAACGTAACGGGGAGAAATTAACAGAGATTTGTCTTTTCTGTAACACTGTAATGAAGAAAAGCAAAACAAAAAAATATCCTGTGTCTCAGATGATGAAGTCTTAAAATGGCACACGAGGAGTGAGGATTTCAGGATGGCTTGTATGAAGTTTATAGCCATCTGTTCAGTATTAGTGAATATAAAGCAGTTCTGTATAACTTGTGACCCAGCAGCACAAAAGCAGTCTGCCAGCCAAATGTTGTCATTGCTAAATGTTTTGACAACCCCACCCCCTATTTTTGTTGACATCAGGCAAGCACTGTCCAAAAGGATAAAGTTTAATAAGTCTTTAGTAGGCCATCATTCATGTTTTGCTTGGTGCGTGACAAGTTGCACAGGCCTGATCAACAGAAAGATTCTCTTTTATTTGATCTCCTTTTTTTTCCTGTGTAGATTTTCCAGTGCCATTCAACTGGTTCAGAAGAGTCTCCACAGCAAATTATACTACAGCTTGCCGGACACTTGACTAGCTAATGTTCTGGGCTGCCATATTAAAGATACGAGTCTAGATTGTCGGTTAGCACAAACCAGACTGTGGGCTTAACAGCACAGCAAAGATGTGCAACTGACGCACGCAAGTTGCACACTGGATGCTTGCATCAGCATCCGCATGGTGTCAGCAGCAGTGTCAGTGGTCCTGTACCACACTTTCCACAAGAACGGGTCCAATCTGTATCTTCACCTGTTGTTCTGCTTCCTGCCCCTTGTATGCTTTTCTGCATCATTGGAAAAGGACTGCATTCATGTGTCAAGCCCTTTTCCTTGCATATTAATTCTTCTCACTGACAAACACGCAATCACAGTACAGCGGATGCTGCCGTAAGCCCAACGTCTGAAGTCACAACGAGTGGAGAGGCTTGTTCTTGTTCATGACAAATTACTATTGTTGGGTTAGGGTTCAAGAATGATAATCTAATTTGTATTTTTGTTTTTCAGTCAACTTAAAAAGAAATTAATAGTAGGTTTTACAGGTCTGTCAAACTGCCACAACAATGGTGTACTCCTATACATACAGCTCTCAAAATACTGCCTTGCCATAACAACACAGACACAACTGCTAGGCTGCATGTGCAGTCATAAAGAATGAAAAGGCTTCATACTTTGCCATCCATTTTTGCACCATTAGCAATGCACTGGCATTTAACTGCAAAAATTACACCTATGTATAATACAGTATTTTTCCATGTATAAGACTATACTTTTTCCTAAAATTGTTAGACTAAAAATTGAGGGTCGTCTTATACACGGAAGTAAGCCAAGGAGAGAACCACACGGTTGTGAAACTGCCCAGTGGGGGGCGTCTTATACATGGGGGCGTCTTATAGACGGAAAAATACGGTATGTGAACCGTGCTGTAAAGAAGCCAGGGAGCCTCAAATTCTCTGTGACCACGATCCTGCCCTGGGGCCTGTAATACTGAATCTGGTAACTTACTTTAGCGAGTTACCAGGCCTGTGGCTCATGCTGGCTCAGCTTGTCTGAGTGTGGAAAGCTAAGCAGGGTCAGGCCTGGTTATTACTTGGATGGGAGACCCCTCTTCTAGTTTCCTGCATTGAGCAGGGGGTTGGACTCCATGGCCTTGTAGGCCCCTTCCAACTCTATGATCTATGAAGTTTCTAGCCATTATGGTTGCAGTGAATCAATATGACAACAGTGAAAAAAATATGACAACATGTAGATGTTTCCTGCTAAATACTGTGACATTTTCCTGCTAAATACTGTGACATTTATTCTTTTGCTTGGGACATTAAAAAAAACACAACACACACACACTCCAAACCAAAATGTGGAACCAAAACAAAGTATGTACAAAATCTATATCAGAAAAAAAAGTGTTTTCTGGGTTGAATCAAGACTTAGTTATGACTAATTTAAATCCCACTGATTTCAGGGGGTCACTCTAGATATGACTATCTCTGGATCGAACTCTCTGTTTGCAGACTGTGATGGGGGCGTATTATAATAATATTCTCAACCCACTATATAAGTCTCATGATTTTAATGGTGATAAAAAATGTAAAAGTCAAAATTAAGTGAAGGAAGCAGGTTTTGAAAATGCATATGTGAAAAGTTATATAGCATGTCTTTTATAATACATCTGAAAAAATACTTTAAATCCTGCAATTGACCAGATTAAAAAGGTTTGTTAAATATGCCTCCTTACTGTGCATTCTCCATGCAGCAGAAAGGTAGGTGATAAAAGTGGAAATCATGTATCCTAGGATTGTATAAAACAGAAACAAAATCTTCTATGTTTACTGTACTAGTAATTTCATGTGAACCATAAGTTACCAAATGGAGCTAGTCATTTGGCACTGGTCACCATCTCACAAGAAGCATCACAAATTATGCCTACCTCAACAACAATTTACCTTATTATAATACATGTTACAGATTTGGCTCATCAGATCTATACCTCTGCAGCAGAAGCACAGCACAGACCATGCAAAATGTTGGCTTCCTCACTACATCCCACATTTCAAGGTCTAGAATTTCTCACTGTCCCGCATATTGGTGTCACTGATCCTAATCACAGCATCTGTTGCTTGTTAGCTATGATATATAAAATAATTCACAAACAACATAGGATAATGGATCCATCTGCCTTTCACATCTCTCACAAGAAAGAGAAGACATGGTGCTGTATTACTTTACTGTTCAGCTCCACTAAACTTAAGTAATTTTTCTTGCATTGTATTTGATCACCTACTAAATCTGTTCCTTTCTACAATTATCCAGTTCTTTCCAAGCAAAAGTAGTATTCAAGAGGGTTGAAGAATGAACCATTTGTCTGTAACTATCATGTATTTGGTTACTGTTTCTGTCTTGATCTGTCTTCACTTTCTAATATATTTTTGATTGTTACACCAAGTCACCTGGTTCAGATGATTAAACAACCTGGATTGTTCTCTGTGATGTGTGAACCTGGAACTCTGGGTTGTTCCAGAGTCTTAACCCAAGAACAAACTGAGGGTTGTTTCATCGTCTGAACTGTGCCAGCATTCAACTGTGATCTAAGTTCAAAATTGCTTTCCTCCAGAAATCGTTCTGCACTTTTGCTGCAGTTGTCAAAAGCAGTCAAAATATTTTACAGGGGACATATATTCCCAGTAGTATCAAACCATACCACTGGACAAGGCTGATCCAATCCAGGGGGCCCTGGTTCTCCTTTTTGCCCCTTTGCTCCTTTTCTGCCTGGCAGTCCTCTTTCTCCCTGTGGACACAACAGAAAAACGAAGCTCTTACGCCCTGAAAGATCTGAATGAAAACAGTATCACATGTTAAGCCATAAACTTCAGCCACCAATTGGTTTCACTGTGTTAGATTTAGTTTACATTTTCTGTGTATTTGCATCAAAGCACCCGATACTGCTGCAAAACCCACATGTAAAAATACTAAGCTGATGTAAGCAATGCAGACTCAAGCCCTGTTCAGGCGTTCAAGAGAACGTGTGATGGCTCAAAGTGGGTACTGGAATGGGGCCGTGCATGCTGGCGCTGCCCTCTGTCTCTGGGCATGATGAACCGACAAGGTCTGAGAGGGAGTTCTACTCACATTCCCTTGAACGCAAGTAGAACTCTCTGCATGATTGCGGATCCTGCCCTACCAGCCAGCGTGCACGGCTACCAGTACATTGATGGCATCAGTCCTTTCCATCTAAATCCAAGGAAGGTGCTCAGGTTCTAAATCAGTATCTGATGTCACTAATGGACTGGATGAGAGCAAACGAACTGAAGCTTAATCTAGAAAAGACAGAGGCAGTCCAGCTCAGTCAAGAGGCAGATCAGAGAATAGGGATTCAATTTATCTTGGATGGGGTTACACTCCCCTTTAAGACTCATGTTCACAGTTTGGGTGTGCTCCTGGATTCAGACCTCAACTTGGATACCCAAGTTTTGGCAGTGGCCAGGAGTGCATTTGCACAGCTAAGGCTAGTGCACCAACTACTGTACACCTGTTCCTGAAGATGTCAGATCTGGCCATGGTGACACATGCTGTTGTAGCTGCATCCTGTTTGGACGATTGTACTGGACTCTAGATGGGGCTGCCTTTGAAAAGTGTTTGGAAACTCCAGCTGGTCCAGAATGCTGCAGCTAGAGTACTGACTGGGTCTGCTTGCAACGGGTATGTGACTTTCTTGTTACAACAGCTTCACTGGTTACTGGTGCATTCTCTTACATGAGTCAGCCTGGCTATTAAGATCCTCTGATGAGGCTGTTCTCTCTGTCTTGCCACCATCAGAGGCACATTTGGTGGGAAGGCAAGAGAGGGACTTCTCAGTGGCAGTGTCCAGGCTCAGGAACTCCCTGCCAAGGGAGGCCAGGCTAGCTCCATGTTTGTTGTCTTTCCACCAGCCGGCACAGATGCCTTTATTCAGATAGGCATCTGGCTTTTCAGCTGAGTTGTTTGTTGAAGTAGGTTTTAACTAACCTTTTTTTATTGATATGATTTAATTAATTTGTTGTTACATTTTAATTATAATTTTGTATTTTATCTTGTATTTTATCATTGTTAGCTGCTTCGAGCACTATTTGTAAGTGGAAAGGTGAGATAAAAATAAATAATAATGTTTTCCATTGTCATAGAGGGCTTGCTTATACATGATACTTTCTATGCATAGAATGAGGAAAGATTAGATCTATAACTTCTCAAAAGTAGTTTCTAAGATTGGCTTCCAAGAGACATACATAAAAAACCCCTGAAGGGTTTTAAATGTAATCTCACCTAATTAATCCTGGAGTCCTGTTGTCCTGTTGCCCGATTACTTGCATGTAAGACCACAGATGTCAGTTAGAAGCATTGTACAGATGATGCAGAATGTGATGGTAGACCAAGGCTGAAAACACACATTGCCTATAAAACTCACTGTGTATAAAGGTGCTGGGAAGTCTGTTTTATATTAATGTCTATCTCTAGCATAGCAGAGACTCAAATGCTGGCACAGTCAGCCTTGTTTCTACCCACTCACTTATGTCTTCCTCCTCTGACTGAGAAATATACACATGCAACAGAACAAGAATGCTAAGAAGGTAGAATAGACTGTACCAGATCTTTAGACAGAGGATGCCATTATGAATGCTCCCCCATGTAAAACACTGGCTGAAAAGAAAAGGGGATATGCTAAGGAGAAAGGGGTTTATCCCAGCCAACTCCCTGACATGTTTTCTTCTTGCAAGGACGTTTTGCTTTTTGCATCAAGGAGCATTCAAAGGTGTGATCCCACACAGGCAGTCTGAAATGACATAGTCCTTTCATCATTTCAGGATTCTACCACCTCTTTCTGCTGCACGTGCAGAGCAGCCCAAGTGCCCCAATGCTGGCTGCCAAAGATGGAAGGGAGGAAGCACCACTTTTCTCTGAAGCATTAGGCAATGGGGCACTTTATTTCTCAGTCAGAGGAGAAGGGAACAATAGCAGCAGTAGTCAGGCAGATGAGTGATTGCATAAAGGGCAAGACTGTAGTAATTAATATTCCCCCTTCTTCCCTCCCCATTCCTTTTTCCTTG
This sequence comes from Shinisaurus crocodilurus, assembly GCA_021292165.1. Classification (NCBI taxonomy): domain Eukaryota; kingdom Metazoa; phylum Chordata; class Lepidosauria; order Squamata; family Shinisauridae; genus Shinisaurus; species Shinisaurus crocodilurus. Next base: position 105,145,635 of record CM037881.1, read on the forward strand.
TGTGTCGTGTCTTTTTGGACTGTCTTGTTAATTGTTGTAAACCGCCCAGAGAGCTTCGGCTATTGGGCGGCATAAAAATGAAATAAATAAATAAATAAATAAATCGTATCAGCATTCAATTTGCTGGTATGCTAGAGGCAGACATTACTATATACAACAGATTTCCCAGCACATTCACAGGGCTGTGAGCTCTTTTTATATATTCTGTGTATGTTCAAAGCCTTGAGATGGTAAAATTCTCAATTGCGCCACTTCAGATCAGGGGTGGGAGAGAGCCCTATTTTTAAAAGGTTTCCACATATAGAAAAATAGTGCATCAGGAAGAGGGTTATGCAAAACCTTTCTCCCTGATGTGCTAATTTGCTACAGAGAGTATTTAAAAAGTGGGAGAACATTCCATGCTTTTACCTCCCACTTGCATAATGTGTAGAAAAGCTCTTAAAGGCGCAATCCTATGCGTGTTTAGGCAGAAAAAAGGCCTACAACTCCCAGCATGCCCCAGCTAGCATGCTCCCAGCATGCCCATGCTGGTTGGGGCATGCTGGGAATTGCAGGCTTTTTTTCCTGTCTAAACATACATAGAATAGGATTGCACCTTAAGACTATTGGTTGTGGGAGAGCATTAACACTCCCATGCCTACAAAGTTATGAGCAAGGTGGGCCATAGGCACACACAATTTCACAATTCTTCAACCTAAACCAAATCAAACAAAGTTTGTTTGCACATAAACCTTGAGTCATACATTATGATATATGTATAGTGAGAGATGTACAAGCATTTATGCACTTCCACTACACAAATGAAGGGCATGTTTGGGTACTTGTGTGAACTGGTACTATATGTGTATGGCTGCGCATACAATTACAGCTTATGCTTTTATTGGGTTCTGACTTGAACCAGATAGGAGAATTTGGACTGAAACATTTTCCCTCCAGCTACGAAGCAGCCTAAGATTAAAAATGCAAAGGCAGGTTGTATCCAGTCCTGTCTAGATTCCACTACTTCAGAATGCAGGTTGCGGATTGCCGTATTTGAATGCTCTGCTATCTAAATATCTCCCTGCATGCAGAATATCTCCCTGCATGCATATCAGGAAGAAGACTAACTTAAAATCTTTCTGACAAGCTAGCTTTCCCTGAGCACAGAGGTTTTAAAAGGGTGTGTGTGCAGGATATGCATTCAAATATGAAATTCTTCCACCCACAAAGTTTGAAGTAGTACCACATGCTATTTTTGCACATCTGAATTTGCTCCAGTTGAACAAGGCTAGGTCGGACTCCCTGGCTAAAGATGAAGGATACAGTGCTTGTACAGAAACGTTGTCAACAGATTTCCAGCTGTATTAGAATAGATAAACTATCTGATGGTATCTAGTGCCATTTATATTAGGGCAACCAGTTATTTCAGGGGAGGCTGTCAAGGTGTATAGGCATTTTAAAAAAATGAATAGCTGAATTAAAGGCAAGCATTTAAATCACTGAATAAGAAGTGGTACTAACCTTCTCTCCTCTTTCACTTTTTTCTCCTTTTTCTCCTCTTAGGCCTGGGAAACCCTATAAAAGCAACATTCGAAAGGTTTACTGCCGAAAAGTGCACATTTAGTGCCAAATAGTTGTGGTAAGAAAGAAAAGGAAAACACTAGTGTTTTTTTTTAAGTAACCACCATTAACTGAGATAATGAAACATTCTCAGGAAAAATCATGTGCATTTGATATACAGGCCTGTGGCTCATGCTGGCTCAGCTTGTCTGAGCGTGGAAAGCTAAGCAGGGTCAGACCTGGTTATTACTTGGATGGGAGACCCCTCCTCTAGTTTCCTGCACTGAGCAGGGGGTTGGACTCGATGGCCTTGTAGGCCCCTTCCAACTCTATGATCCTATGATATAATTTAGATTGGAGCATTATATCTTAGTATTGATCTTGAAGAATATCTGAAATTTGTTAACGAACCACTAGGTGGCATGCATCTGAGATTCATAGAATGTGAAAGTGCACAGAGCAAGGAACTCCACTGTTATAACCTTATGATATGGACCACCTTAATCAGACTAAAGCTCCACTTCAGAAATATGTGCTAATTTACATTTAGTGTATTAATCAACTCAGTAACAATGACTGATTGTCACTGTAGCCCAGTGGATAAATAAACTGGACTTGGTTCTGGGAGACCTAGCCTTGAGCATCACACTATCTTTCAGCCTCAGTGTCTCATCTGCAAAACAGAACTGATAGTGACCTATTTTGTAGGTATAAGAAAAGTGTAAAAATAACCCAAACCTCGCTCCATTAAAGGACAAAGTAAACAGTAAGCATGAATATTATTTAATTTATTTCTGTAACATAAGTATTTTTATACGAACCTTCAATCATATTCCCAGGGTAATTTAGAAAAAGAGTAAAACAATTAAAATGTAAATACAGAAAAATAAAGCTAAAAGACACAAAATTATAAGAGCAGCACAAAACAGTCAGCAGGATTAAAATTGCATCTAAACAGCTTGGGGCTTTGCTTGGCACCAAAAGGAAAATAAGGTAGGTCTGCCTGGTGAACCTCTCTGGGGCAAGCATTCTAGAACTATGGTGCCACAACCAAGAAGGCCCTCTCTCTGGTAGCCACCTGCCCCCTTGTTGTGGCCCAGCTCCGGTGCTGCGGTGGGCCTTATAGTTTACAACCAGAATCTGATCGGAAGTGGTCCAGAAGGGTTTAAGTCTATTCAGCCTGTTTAATGTCAGAATCAATGTGAGCTTATCTCTGTCAGTGTTCTCAGACGAAAGCAGACAGGAGTTAAGTCACTCCTGTTCAGTTGCTAGCTTTGGCCTTGACAGGGAAGGAAGCTGGCAACTTCTCTGTGAGAACCTAACAGGAGGGGGGGCGGATTTCAGAGGTGTCACACAGGTTGAAGCATCAGCCCTGAAGGGCAGAATGGCGATGCCTTGTTTGGGCAGGGGCCTCACTGATGGGCTAAAATCCCTTGTCAGTTATTCAGGAGGAGGGCTATCGCTGCCACACCTTTGCTTTTAAGCAGATACCCAGGCTGGGAAGCCTTTACTAGGAACATTCTTGTCTTTACTGCCTGAAATCCTCTCTGTTTGGATTTACTACTGTCTGAGCCTCTTGAGGCACTCTTCACATGGACTCTCCATCCAATTTGGACTTTCGTCTCTTTGAATTTTGTATTATTAAGAACCTGCCATGAAAAGTACTGCTATACTTTTCATAGACCTTGAATTCTTGTTTGCTATGGAATATGTATCTTCAGCCCCACTGGCTTGGACTGATCCTGACTCTTGGACTTTTCTATGCCTGGACCCATGTAGCACGTGGAGATACCAAAGTGGAAGCTATAGTTGTCGAACTCTCTGTGTATGTTGGATCGCTCTGGAGTTACTCTTGAACCTGTTTTGATTCTTGGATTTGATAGGACTTGACCCATGTAATGTGGAGGTTCCAACGAAGGTTGGACTAAATCTTGGTGTGTGTGTATGTGTTTAGGGCTTTTTCTAGAAACCTCGTCTTGGATTGCCTGGGATAGATTATGCCAAGAATCTTCCGAGCCCCCTGCCCTGTATTTAGAAACCCTTGTCTTGGATTGCCTGGGATGAATTAAACCAGGAATCTTTTGAGCACCTTGCCCTGTATTCTTAGCTGTAGAGCCTGCAATGAGGAAACAAGTTGTATGGATCTCTGACACAGTTATAGTTTTTAGCTTTTGACTGTTTTGGAATTACATGCAGCCTCTAGCTAATTACCATCAGCTATATGATATCTGAAGAGTGTAACCATTAAGCTTTTACTCCGGAATTTGCTACAATAAAAAAGTCTCACTGATTTGGGGTGTCCTGTGTCAGAATGTCAGTGTGTCCTTGAAGGATCAGGGCCACAACGTCCCTCACCTCAGACGTGGGCACCTGCAGGAGGCCTTCCACTGAAGATCTTAATGTATGTGTTAGATTGCTAATTGTTGAATAAGAATGTAAAGAGCTACTGTATATACCAAATCAGACTACTAGTCCATCTCAGTAGTACTAACATCTATTCTGACTGCAAGTGACTCCCTGGGGTTGCAGGTAGAGGTCTTTTCTGGCTCTTCTACCTAGACTCTTCAACTGCAAATGCCAAGGAGTGAACCTGGGACCAAAGCATATGCCCTACCACTCAGCTATGCCCCTTATGACAATCATTTACAAAGAACACAAACCACCTCTGTTGAATTAATTCCTGCACTGTTTGCTGACATAGTGATGACACAATGTAGGTAGTATACCTATTACTTACATCTAATCCTGGTTCACCTGGCTTTCCCTGAGTTTATTGAAGAGGGAGAAATAGAGAAAAATGAAGAAGTGAGAGTGGGGAAACTATGTTAAGTGGGTTACATTCATGTAAACGCGAGTAACATTTTGGTTAAATGTACTGGATATGAATCCAAAGAAACTTAAGTTCATTAAATTCAATGGGGGAGTTACGCACACACCTAACTCTTTCCCATTAAATTAATGTATATTAAAGTGCTTAACTGACTGGGTTGTGACCACTGTGCACTGCATTTGGACAACACAGACATTTCTCTTAGCAGAACTGCATGACCCTCTAGTCATTTTACTGGCACAATACAAGCAGTAAAAAGTTAGCTTGTTTTACATTTTCCACAGATTGTTTACTAATTCGTGTACTGGGGTCAGATCTGAACAGATTCTCTCCAGTTACAATTTAGTCTGCCTTAACAGAACTACCACACAACTCAAGAGGCTAGCTCACTCATTAAAATATAGTACTTTCGAACATAACAGTTGTCAATGGTGACTTTGCCTGAGCAGAAAGAGTTTTCTTTCATACAAGTCATGCTATCTAATTTTCACTGATCCTTCCCATCCTGCTTCAGCCTCTCATCCCCTCTGAAAAGTAGCTCCTGAGGACCCTCTGAAATAGAATGGGATATAGCACAGAGAGCTGCAGTAGGCAAGGGAGATTGGTGAAAGTTGGGTGCTCCAACTTGCAAGAGAGGAAGCACTTTCTGCTAAGGTAAAGCCACCATTGGATACAATCCAAAGGTACTGTATGAGGCCATTTTATAACTTTTTTGCAGGTTGTGGGGCACAAATATATTAACAATTTCTTATAATGACCTGGTTCATACGATCGAAACAGCCCACTGTGGCTTATGATATGCTATGGTGGGCTGTGGCAAGTGCCAGGTAGCATTTGCATATTCAGCGCCCGGCTGCAGCTTGTTGTGTGATGTGAACCCGGGCAGCAGAGTTATGTGAGAGTTGTTTAACCCCCGCACAACCCTCGTCGCCCAGGATCACATGACACGACAAGCTGCGGCTGGGCACTGAATATTCAAAATGGCTGCCCACGTGTGCCGCAGCCCATCATGACTTAAATAAGCCATGGTGGGCTGTTCGATTGTGTGAACTGGCCCACTATGTCTGTTGAAAGAGCCAGTGTGGTGTAGTGGCTAGAGTGTTGGACTGAGACTTGGGAGATATGGGTTCTAGTCCCCACTCAGCTATGAAGCTCACTGGGTGACTTTGGGTGTGTCACTCTCAGCCTAACCTACCTCACAGGGTTATTGTGAGGATTAAATGGAGAGGAGGAGGACCATTTAAGCTGTCTTAGGCTTCTTGGAGGAAAGGCGGGATATAAATGCAATAATAAATATATATCTTTTAAATTGTCTTTCTTTCATTTAGTGTTTACCTTCTCCCCTTTAGTGCCTGGTAAGCCAATAAGTCCAGGTGTACCAGAAGGACCCTAGAGAAAAAAACAAATTATTAGAAAGATTTTAAATACTGCTGTTAAAGCATCTCCTCTAATGAAACATAGGACCATTCGATGTTGCCATTTTTCTAAGAGTCTACTACTCACATGTGGCCCAGGGGCACCTTTTTCACCTTTGTGACCACTTTCACCTTTTGCGCCCTTTGCACCATCTGAGCCCTGCATAAAAAGAAACATATTTGTTAGGCTTTCAACCAATTACATGATTTTAATCTCCTACTTTATATCTGATTCATAAATCAATTGAGGTTAAATAAAGTTGCATTAAGTTTAAATAAAATTCCCTATTATAACAATGCACCAGAACAAAAATAGCATTAAAAATAAAAACGTGTGCCCTTTAAATCACAATCCCACCAATTAAAATTTCCCTCATGGATTAATCAACTAAAGATTTCCCTATAAAAGAGATCATGGAACATTCTGCACCTACAGCTCAATCACTGTATGATTCAGTTAACTTTCAGGTATTGTTGCACAAATATGCTAGATCCTAATGTACCCAGTTCAAATCATGCACATTAGGAAGGAGAGAAAGACTGGCAGTGGTCCAACAGATTTATTCTCGAGAATTGGAAATACAGGAGTATTCTAACTGCAAAGCTGCATCTCAACATAGATGCTGAAACTGTATCAATTTATACAGTATCTTCTGATGCAATCCCACGCATGCGCCGTACTAACAGGAATTTCTAGCTGAGAAAGGGAAAAATACAGAAAGGTAAACAAAATCTTAAACATGCATACTAAGCAACTGGAACAGAGGTAAGTCAGGTCATACTAACTCCTTCAGTCCTCTTTCACCCACTGTCTTTAGCTAGCTCAAGGAAAAAAGATAGCAGGACAGCAGCAACATTCCTAATTCTGTCTCATAGTCTAAACATCAGTCTAAGCAACAGGCAGAAAGGAGAGAGAAGCATTTCATTAATTTTAACGCATTAGTTACTGAATTTTTACAACAGTATGGTGGAACTGAAGCCACAGAGAATGAAAAACTTTGCAATCTTTACTGATCTCTTAAAAACACTTCAATACACATCTGTTTGAAAGGAAAACTGAGTTCTAGGGCAGAGATGGACAGCAGGTAGATTGGATCTATAGTAGATCTCTGGGTGATGTGCAGTAGACTGGCAAGGGCTTCTTGCTCTAAACTGTTTAGCAGTAGCAACAGCAAAATGACTTTTCAACCTAAATTAGGGTGCTGAAATGAAGCTTGGGATGAAAATCAGGAGTGGGTTGTTGTCTGACAAGACTGTGAGCTGATACTGAAAACAAATTCTTGGTCTGAGCCATATGCTCAGAGGTACCCTGTTCCTTAATTGTCGTCGTCATCATCATCATCATCATCATCATCATCATCATCATCATCATCATCATCAGGCGATCACTCGTGACCGAGTAAGATTGTCTTCCAGGATAAAAATGTACAAAAAGGAGATTTTAAAAGGAGGAAATTCTAAAGAAAATTGTGTAGACTCTAGCGATGGGTCCGTAAGTGACTGTGGAGGGTGTATGTCTGCCCTGAGACAATGTTCTGCACATGCACATTTGGTGGACTTTTGAGGCTCTAGTACAAAACAAAGCAGTTTCCGAGAGCCTGAGGTCTGCCTATCCCTATACTAGGACTTACTTCCTGCAGTATACTTAAGATTGTAACCCTTCCTGTAGAAGAAAGAAGCTGCAAAAATTCAGGGTTCCATAAATTTACCTGCTTACATGCCAGTAGTGAGTCGTCGTCGTCGTCATCATCATCATCATCATCATCATCATCATCATCATCATCATCATCAGGATAAAAATCATCATCATCATCATCATCATCATCATCATCAGGATAAAAATTTACAAAAAGGAAATTTTAAAAGGAGGAAATTCTAAAGAAAAATTGTGTAGACTCTAGCGATGGGTCCATAAGTGACTGTGGAGGCCAATTCTAGATCCACACAGCTTCCCACAGTGAGGACACAGGTTACCAGATGGAAGATGGTCCTGTAAAGGATTCATTTGACGTGCTTTTCGCTTAGCACGTTTCTCCCTTTCACCTTGCACTCGGGCTTCTTCAAAATCCATAGAATCTTTGTGAAAGGCCAACCTCCAGTTAGATCGTTCATGGGCCAGAGCTTCCCAGTTTTCGATGTTTATATTGCATTTTTTTAGATTAGCCTTAAGAACATCTTTAAACCTCTTATATTGACCACCGATATTCCGCTTTCCATCCTTGAGTTGGGAATAAAGTAACTGCTTTGGGAGATGGCAGTCAGACATTTGAACAACATGACCGGTCCACTGAAGTTGGCATTGAAGGATCATTTTTTCAACGCTAGTAGTCTTTGCTTCTTCCAGTACACTGACATTTGTTTGCCTATCTTCCCAAGTAATTCGCAGGATTTTCCGAAGGCAACGTTGATGAAATCTTTCAAGGAGGTGGAAGTGATGTTTATAGCTAGTCCATGTTTCGCAGGCATACAATAAAGTTGGCAATACAATGGCTTCATAAACCAGTGTTTAGGTCTTCTTACAAATATCCCGATCCTCGAACACTCTATGTTTCATTCAAGAAAACGCAGCACTTGTGAAGTGCGGGATTAGGCCGTATGGCTTAGGCTTATGGTGATCATCCAGTGGCACCTTTCAAGGTGACTGACGTTTACCCAAGGCTGCACTCGCTAATGCCCTGAGGATTGGCAGGAGGGAGATTGAGACGTCTTTGGGGTTTTGCCTTTCTCGCCTACATTGGGTGCCTGGAGGCGTCAAAGTAAGGCGACGATGGTAAAGCCCTCCAGCTCCACATGGAGGGCAACTGGCCGGGGGCGGACCAACCCGCCTCCGGTGCAGTTAGGATGTATTCACCAAAATATTGGTTTTTTCCCGGCCAATGGCCGGGCTAGGTTAGTACCGCACTTCGCCCTTCACAGATCTTCAATTCAATAAATGTGGCCCTGATTTGAAACCATATACTCTGTGTCTGACTCTTCTTTATCTCACCCATACACTCGCAAACAGAAAGATAGCTGCCAAGATAGAGAAAATGATCGACATTTTCCAGTATTGTCCTGCCAAGCTGGATAGATGGCATCATCAAAGGGTTAGCTTGCACTTGCTGATGAAGCACTGTAAGCCTCCCTTGACCAGTGTGTGCCCCTGCAGTTCCAGCACAGACTGTGCTTGTGAAAAAGAAACCATACCTCCTTTCCTCATGGAGGATGTAGGAAAGGAAAAGACAAATGGTTTCTCTCCTGTGGGCTGAGTTTTTATGGGAAGAGGACAGAGACAGACCGCTCTTTGGCTAAGTACAAACCACTTAGGATTGCACAGTAACAATCTTGGTACCTGATAACCGAGAAACAAGAAAGTGTGGGGGATAGAAGGAAAAATGACACATGAGGCAATGTGTACATCAATCTCTGTGACAGCAGCAGATTATGTGAGGGAAGTTTGAAACTGAATGTATGAGTTATGAATACTATGATTTCATTTCTGCATTCTTGCTTAGACTCTGAAACTTGCAAGTTTTGAATCAGGAAGGAATTTCACAAAGGTTAGATTGGGCAATGGAAATCTCAACGTGTACAGGATTCTTCCAATATGGACCTCATCTGTAAAATTGCTGCAAAACATATTCTCACAAAGGAAACAAACTGTTGTGTGGCCCCACCCTGTGATTTTATCATCAGGGCTTAGCGGTGTATCTCCACCTGAAGCAAACATTTTGTATTAGTGTGACCTATTTTTCCATAGTGTCTGGGAAGTCAAAATTCTAATCTAAGTTAACATCTGTCCAGAGTGGTCAGTGGTTTCTCCTTGTACCGCTGCAATTCATAAATCATGTTTGTAATTTTAGTGACTCACCTTATGTCCTTGAATTCCTTGAGGACCCTGCAAGGTACCAATAATGCATTTGAAAAACATGGTTTGACGGAGGTCAATATATAATTTAAACCTTCATCCTCAGATCTTTAGAGATGTGTCCCTCCACTCACAGAAGGATCTTTGGTTCAGCAGAGGCTTCTGTGACTGGAAGGTGGGGGGAAATAACTTTTTCTGATTCCCACAGCCCCCTGTGCCCCACAAATCTTCTCCAGAGAGTTGGGGGACCCTGTGGAATAACATAGAAGATGGTGCGGGGGACTGCAGGAGGAAGGAGGGAATTTCTAAAAATCACTTCCCGCCCCCTTCCATTCATGGAAGCCTCCACTGGAGCAAAGAGTGCAGGGAAACAACTGGATACAATGCTTTAATGCTTGTACTATTATATTTATCTTTCAAACATTTCCTTTCAGTGCAGAGAAAAGCAGAAGCACAGACAGATACTGCTGGGCAAAACTGTTGCCACTCATGCAAGTAGTTCTGCATAAAATAGAGTTGGTGGCTACAGAATAGTTTTTCAGACTGGCCTGACTGAATATTGTTGACTTTTTAGGATTCTGTCATCTTAATATCTTATAGGCCAGCCAACAACCTGAACATGGTAAGGCACAGAGCTAGGACCTCAAGAGGCTGTTGTGCTCAACTTAATTGAAGTGAATGGTGCAAATTCTACAGTCAAGACAGTTTATTTTTCATCATTAAAAAAATGTTGTTTGAAGTTTCCACCACAACTGCATCTCCCCCCCCCCCGAAATCTACATTACTTTTCAGTAAGGAAGGGGGCTGTAAGCATGGCAACTTTCCATTCAGACAGAAGAGGGGATGTGAATTCTTAAGGGCCAAGCTAGACATGCTGGGGCAGCCATGCAGGTCCATCTCTAAAGTGTGTGTGTAGTGTGTAAAAAAAAAAGTTTATGAGTGAGGATAACTGAACACCCAAATATTACATTGCTGCTCTCTGTCACTTGAAACAATGTGAGAGAAGGGGTGGGGGAAGGGGATCATCCAGCTCCTCCCAGTCATGTGCATCATCTGTCAGAAAAATTTATCACCATCCCACCCCATCCTCTGCTTTATAGGTGAATAGGGCAGACACATGAAGGACAAACATGATTGTTCCCATCATGTCTCGTTTGGCCCATAGAGTTCAGCTCCATGAACTGGGTATTGATGCAGACACAGCATCCATAAATGGCAACGCTAAAGGAGGGTTCATCATGGCAGACAGTGAGAAGGGAGTGTGGCTGATATGGCCGAGGGCAGAGAATCATGGAAGGGCCGGGGCAGAGTGAACGGAAAAATACCTCAGCAAGTTCCTAGCGTTACTCCTCATTTAATTTATTTATTTGATAAATCTTAGCTTGTCTTCCCATCACGTATCTGAGGTAGCATTTTGTACAACATGTAAAAACATTTGATCAAATCTCCCCATAAAATATATTTTAAAAGGCCCATAATTATAAGAGAAAATGATGTCAAATCTTATTAACAGGCTAATGGAGATCTTAAGAGAAGTTCACCTTGGGTTGGATCCAGATCTAGGCACGTGCAACTGAGCTGGCGGAAGTGGACTTCCCTGTCCCCTCCTCCCCACTGCAGCCCATCCAGCTCCCTGAAGATGCTACACTGCTGAGGGTTGGGGGACCCTTGGTGAGCTGTGGTACAGGGGGGAAGGGGGATCCTTCTGTGAGATGAGCCCTCCTGTCCATGGAAGGCAGAACCTGAATCCAACCTTTTAACATTACTATATTAAGAATGATAAGGAAAGATTTACTTTCCCCACCACTCCCAAGAATCTGTAGGGATGGGTTTAAGTGGGCCTCCTTTGGCAACAGTATAAATAAATACAATTATTAAATTGTACTTACTGAGAAGTAAAATAGCACCATTTCAAGCAAGGACACATATTACTACACCTTGACATCAACAGTGTATTTAGTAGACTAGGTTTGAAATAATAAATGGCATGTACACATTAGGGACTCACCTTATGTCCTTGTATTCCTTGAGGACCCTAAAGACAGCAATGGTTCATTTGTAAGAGGAGGTTTCAAGTATCATAATACATAATCCAAGAACTTTATGAATCTTAGGCCCAAATCTTTCATGCTCCAACTGTTTCACAAAGCTGAAGTGGCATATACAACTATCAGATTTCAAAAATTTCCTCTCAAGGCAGAATGCATTCGTTTCTACCCCCTAACTACAAAGGTATTCAAACAGTTAACATTTTTCAATCTTAATATTTGCTATCTTTGTTAAACCTTGTATATTATTTGTATTCAAAAATGGATCCCAAAATTTTCTCTCTCCAGGTATGTGCTGAAATAATTACAGCCTGCTCTTATAGTCTAATTTTCTCAAGCCAGTACTTTAGCATGGGTTTGCCATCTGCAGCTAGTTTTAGGATCTGATCTAATGGCTAATTATATCACTGGAAATATCTGACTCTCTGGATCTGTCCTAAATATATTCAACAGGGTCAATCTTCCTGTCGAGCATACTGGGAATCAGGTTTACTGAAAGGCATGTAGCTTAGCAGTTCTGAACATACAGTTTTCCCAGTGCAAATATCTATTATGGGCCTTTAGTACATTCTATCAAAAACATTTTTCCTCATTCAAGGAGTTGCTTTCATAGCCACAGAGAAACCCATGTTATGGCAACTGGGTTCCCAACAATTTAGTACAGGGGTGGGCAGAGTAGCCAGATGTTTGGAACTTCAACTCCCAGTATTCCTGACCACTGGCCATGCTGGCAGGGGCTTCTGGAAGTTGAAGTCCAAAACATCTGGAGTTTTTGTCCACCCCTGCTCTAGGGTGTTATTCCATGTTGGTTCAACAGTACAAGAGATGTAAACTTGATAAAATTATCTCATTTATTGAGCTACTGACTTGGTTTTATTGTATCAACTTGGTGGATTTCTTTAAGAATTTTAAATTTGTGCAATGATCACCAAAGGTTAATGAGTTTAACTCAAAGATGGACAGAACCACATGGACAGTAGCTCAGTAAATAGCACAGCTTGTTTGAACTATGAAAATAGTTCTTGGAACACTTACCACAGGGCCTGGTGGGCCTGGTAAGCCAGGAGGTCCTGGTTCAGGTATGATCTGCACCTATGGATTTCATTACATAGTAAAGTGAGTTGAGATAATACAGACTGTGTGAAGTGATGAAAGAGAACAACTTCAAAATGAAAAGTAGACTGTAATTATTGGTGAATGAAAATGCCCTTAAGAAAAAGGAGAACATGGCAATTCGTGGGATATTTTTTAAAGGATTTCTTTAAAGAGTTAAAATAGCACACAGGCCTGGTTCGCATGTAATGACAACCCAGAGCATGGGTTGTTGTTGGATTGTGGATTTTTGTTGAATTGTGGGTTGTTATGTGTGAACCCTGCACTATGGTTTAACTATGGGTTGTTAACCACAAACAACCCAGGAAGAGAACCCATGATTTGTTGTTGGGTTGTGAACTCTAGATTGTGAACTCTGGGCATAGCTCGCACATACAATCAATTCTCATGGGCTTCATAGTGTCTTGTTCTCTTCCCTGTCCTGCTCTTCTCCTGAGTATATCCACAGTATATACACACAGTGCATGGTGTGCCTCCTACATCCCTCAGCCCATATATTTAAGCAAATGAACAGGAAGAGCTGGATGGGAATATGAGAGATGTGCACAGACCTCCTATTATTCATAACAGCTTGTCAGACTACCCACACACAATACCCATAGGTGTGTAGATGGAGAAGGAATAAATAGGGCTCTATGGAAATGCTCTGCATGGGGGTGCTGTGCCATGGTGGATTGGATTGTGCCCAATATGCTCAATGACTACTGTTGTATTAGAGTCAGATCTGATAAAAACTGATGAATTATTTAAGTTCATTTACACTTTATGGTCACCATTTGTAAAAATGGCTTTTTTTTTTTTTGATGACTTACTGGGGACTAAAAAATCCTACTCTCCTACCCAATTAAAGAAATGTTTCAAAACCATCCCTATGAAGACAAGCCAGGATTCAGTGCACAAAAAAGCATCCTGGAGAGGCAGTAATTTCCAAGGGACTTACGCAAGTTTCACTGTATGTTGAGGGTCTGGCTGTAATGGTTTATAAGAAATCTCTCTGAGATTTAAAACAACCTGCCACCTAAATAACATTGGCATAACATCATGATTTGTGGCACTATGCTAACAGCTGGTAGGTTCTGCCCTAAACCCACTTTTGGTGCAGCAAGTTACAAGTTTTGATTGTAAATAAGTATAATAAAGCATATAAGTATATACTTTTCCTATACAAGGGATAAAATAAAATGTCTAGTCTCTTGGTAAAGAAGAAACATCTTGTGTTAACTAGAATTCACAGGAAATAACATTTTTGAAGTAGAAGAATGTTTAACTATTGCCTTTGAGGAAGATATTGTTAAAAAATGCTTCAGAGAATGTTCTTCATGAATTTCCCCACCAGGCACTAGTTTCACACTGACCTCTCCTTTACTTTCTTGGCCATTATTGGTGCTGCCCTTTTGACCTTTTCACTTTTGTCAGGCCTGCTTCACATGAGATGCTTTTTCTACAAGGAAAGCACTCACATGCAGGAACATCCACAAAACCTTGACTCAACCATCACATATAACAATCCTACCCCATATAGTTTGTTTTGTACACATGTTCTGGAAAACTGATTGGTATGGGTACACAGACTGTGCATGCAGCAGGAAACAGCAGATGTGAAGGACCACGACATGTTAAAAAACTACATAAGGGTTTCATACTTTTATACTGGAGAAATTCACTTACCTGTAGAAAAATCATAACATGTGAAGCAGCCCTTAGGTTGCGATCTTAAACTAATTCAAGTTTTGGCTTGGGATGTGAATATGCTCTTAAAAACAAAGGCTTCACAAAATTTGCATTGTCACACAACATGTATTAATTCTGTTGCAAAATTCAGTAACCTGTAGCATGGATGCCTTTAGTAAAAGCAAAAGTCCTAATTCATATATAAATGTGACTGTGTAGCATCACTCTCTGACACATTTGGTAGTAACTTGACATCTGACAAGGATATATTCAGTTGTTGACAACTTACAAGTTCCTGCTTGGAGGGTGTACCAGGTTCTCCTTTTGGTCCATCAATCCCCTAAATAGTAAAAAGAAAGAAAAGAGTCTGGTGTCTGAAGGATGTATTTCTAGATAAAGAAAAACACATTCCCTCCCCTTATTCCGGATGCTTTATTTAAGCTAACTCTGCCATAATTTTCAGTGGCAATTTTCCTTGCAAGACAAAGCTCCTCTTGGCTCTTATATTGTGCCAGCTGCAAGGACATGAGAGGCAAATTATTTCCCCCATGACTGGGGGATTCCGGCTGAGCTGTGCTGGGAAATATGGTAGCGTGACAACTTGCAGCCCTCTTAATGACTGCATAGGATGTGTCTATCACTGAACACTTTCTTGTAGAAAGTCCTTTTTAAGTATATTGCTATCAGAGAACCACTTCTCCACAGCAAAGTCTCATGCTGAGGCATATTTTTCTGAAAACCATGTGAGAAGAGGGCCAATCATCCAATCATCACCCTCACTCACAGGAAGGATTCATACAATTAGCCTTTTGCATTTGACTTCAGTATTCAGATACATACCACTGCTGTGTGGAATCTCCCCACAGGAGCCATTAATGTGCCCAATTATTACCTACGAGTTAAGGCATTCATATGTCTACAAATCTATTTTATTATTACATTTATATTCCACATTTTTTGTCTTGCAAGGAATACAAGGTGGTTTACGCCTTCTCCCTGCCATTGTATCCTCACAACAACCCTGAGAGGTAAATTAGGCTGAGAGTCAGTGACTGGCCCAAAGTCATCCAAGTGAGCTTCATCGTTGAGTCTATTAACATAGTTCTCTCTTTTAACAATAAAATCACATGGTGTTCTTAACTACCTAGGAACAGTGGTTCCCAAATGAGAGATGGGGCTTTCTAAGGAGGCATGGACAATTGCTACAAGAGCCCTGAGCAGCTTCCTGCATTAGTCTTGTTGGACCAGAAGAATGTGGCTCATGCTGGCTCAGCTTGTCTGAGTGTGGAAAGCTAAGCAGGGTCAGGCCTGGTTATTACTTGGATGGGAGACCCCTCCTCTAGTTTCCTGCATTGAGCAGTGGGTTGGGCTTGATGGCCTTGTAGGCCCCTTCCAACTCTATATTGTCATCCTATTGCAGTGATGGCAAACCTTTTTGAGGCTGGGTGCCCAAACTGCAACACAAAACCAACTTATTTATTTCAAAGTGCCAACACTGCAATTAAACCTGAATTAAACCTGTTTTTAAACACAGCAATTAAACGTGTGTGTGTGTGAGAGAGAGAGGGGGGGGGACTGCCTTTCCTCGCTGCTGCCCTCCTCCAGGGACCTGGTCAGCCTCCTGGCCCGCTGCGCCGCCGCCTGTGGAGCCTACTGAGGCGGGACTTGGACCAGCAGCCCTCTGGCCGCTCCGGCCTCCTTGCTGCTGGCATGTCCGGGCCACCCTCCACAGCGCCGGGCCGAAGAAGAGCCCTGTGGCACCCGCAAGCTCGCTTCCTGAGGGGACGCTCCTCGGGATGCGGACGGGCTGCGGAGGCGGCGCCAGCTGCGGGGAGGCGGCCCGTGCACCCTGTGAAGAGCGGGCGCTCCCGTTGGCCCCATCCGCTGTGTCATGGCCTGAGCCTGCGTGCGGGGCGTGACGCCCAAAGCCGCTTGAGGGCTGGCAACCTATGGCTCGCGTGCCCACAGGGCGGTCCCTGCGTGCCAGCTGTGGCACACGTGCCATAGGTTCGCCATCACTGTCCCATGGTATCCTATGAATGCCAGTCCACAGTCACCCTGTCCCAATGTACCTTGTGTTGCTTGCCAGTGCTGTGGAATAATGTGGTGTCCCACTACTTTTTGTGCAAGTTTTCCCCCCCCTTTTGCTTCCATAGGTCTCTTCCCCATGCACTGTAATCATACTAAGGGCCCACATGACATTTCTTCCTCCCTTTTGATTTATTTCTTCCACATCCATGTGCCTTTTTCTGGTCTTGGTTACCGTAACGCAGGGGTAGGCAACCCGGTGGGCTCCACATCTGGAGGGCACCCTGGTTGCGTACCCCTGCAGTAAGGGATGCTCTTGTAATCACCTCTTAGAATGGCTCCCTCGGCCAAAGTTAAAGAGCTTTCAACATGTGAACCTGGGAAAATCATTGTTTTGTAGCATGAAGTAATGAGTAGCAGCCACGGCATAACCAACCTTCTAATCACAAAACCATCTTGCAGACATACCGGTGGACCAGACAAGCCCATTTCTCCTATCTCGCCTTTCTGCCCCATTATTCCAGGACTTCCTTGATCTCCTTTCAATCCTTTAGGACCCTACAATTTAACAAACAAAATGGGAGATGCACTTTTAATTACCAGCGTTCTTTTATCTCACCACCAGACGATCGGGAAACATGAGCGCACACATATGGTTGGGGTACTGGAAAGCTCTTTCATAAAAAGAATTCATATTCATCATAGAGAAATGAAGAAGAATTTCACTAACTGGTACATTGAGATGTAGCTGCTCAACTACGGTAACAACCTGCCCCATCAGCATCTCTCTTGTTGTGAGGATGCCATTTTAGGACACTTCCTAGTATAAGTATTTTTAGAAATACAAATGTGGTGTTATTTTAAAGCACTGAATATGTAGATTTGCAACAACAAAAGCTGTTTTGCCACAATGCCAAAAGAAGTCCTTTTTATTTACCCAATATTTTAGTGGTTAGATTTTTATTCCCATTTTTATTATCACTACTGTACCTCCGGTCTGATTCATCTGGCTGCTTTTGTTTTATTGTATTGTATTATAATGTATTTGCATTTCTATTTTAATGATACTTTTGGTTTTAAGATTATTGTTTTTATCCTGTTTCTCTTGTAAACCGCCCAGGGAGCCTTTTGGCTGATGGGCGGTAAATAAATATATTAAATAAATAAATAAAAAGTCACAAGTACTTGGAACAAAAGAGAAAAAGTTCCGGTGATGTTGTCCAGTGATTAGCTGAGTAACTGTAATGTGAAAAGATCTGGAGTGCCCCAAAGAGAGCAAGAAGAAAAGACACAGGCTAGATACAAATCTCTGAATGTGAGCAGAAGTGCAGAGAACAGCAGCAACTGCTGCCACTGTGACTGGTGGCAAAGGGAAAGGAGTCTGAAGGAGGAGTGGCCAATCCAAGTTCCAGCCAATCAGCTTCTCATCAGGGCCCATTCTTCTCTTTAAGCTGCATGTTAGACAGCTTCAATGAGGAGGCTCTGTTTCAGAAGCTAGGAAACTCTCTGCCTCTTCGTTTGCCAAGCAGCTTTATGAATACTTTTAGGAATTTCCCCGCTCCTCAGGTTATCAGAAGGTGCTGGGGCAGGATCTGGCAATTTTAACAGGGGCTACTGGAGTTCCCACCTTCCCCTAACTGTCTCTCTCTGCCCCCCCTTCTTTTGCATACTTCACCTACAACATGTATAAGTTGAAAACAGTATCTAATGGAAGATATTCAAAACAGATATACCGCTGGACCAGTCATGCCAACTTCTCCGACCTCTCCTTTCTGCCCTACTAGCCCAGAGCTTCCTTGGTCTCCTTTTGATCCCTTAGGACCCTGCAATTGAGGGAAAAAGAGCTCCTTAAGATGACAGATTTTTAATTAATAGCATTCATTTTTTCAGCACTGCTCTCTACAATGTATTAAAATTTGCTTGTATAAGAAAGAGGAACTGCTTATGATTGAATGTCAATTTTACAGCGGAATAGAATTGAGTAGATCAGGTGAATGCAGCAATGTAATTTTTCAGGGAACAGGAATGTTTAATAAACATTCTGACATACACACACCCATCTTGCACACAACAGTATTAAATATTTATTTTGAATTTGACAACAATAATTTGATGAGGTATCTTTGGAGGAATCATTAATAAAGATTCAGACGGACAAGACTGGATCATATCATATTGTCACTGCATTCTTTCTTTGTGCTGATGGATGATGGGGAAAAGGAACTTGTAATGCATCAACTACTGCGGGAGAAAATGGTCTGCACTTCTCTGGAGTGCTCCAGATAAGGATTTGTTGCTAAGGTCTTCAGAGAGCTTGTAAGCACTTTCAGCTGAACCTTACAAACTGCTTACAGACCTTCATGCTCAATGCATAAAGATCCAGGGGCGGGGCATGGGGGAGAGGCCAGGTGGGTGGGGATTTTGGAGGCGGGGCTTGTGTGCACAGGACTGCATAGGACTCCTGTCTCACTTCTATAAGCATATGCAAGCTGCTTTCTGCAATTGCTCCAAGACTCCTCCCCTTGAGGAGAATTTCCATCTGTGGAGAGGATGGAACATTGTTTGCCATTGTTTTTTGGGCAGTGCTGGTGATATTTCCTCATTTTCATCTAATGAGAGGGTCACACAACCTTCCTTTTGAGCAGCTCCTGTGCCGATCTCCTGCACTGCTTTTTAACTCTGTGAGTTTAAGAAACATTTTGGAGGTTTGGCAAAGTGAACTGTTGTAAACAAAACTTGCCATGAATTCAAGCACACATGTTTCTGTGGACAGGAGTGAATACTTGTCATACCAGAATATTTTGTCTTGCTTTCAAATTTCTAACTTTATCCCCCTGAGCAACTTTTCTTTTATCTTGCTTGTCTAATTTAATTCCCTATGAATTAGTTCTGGCTGCTTGAGCACTCTTTTTTGTGAACCTCACAAAATGAGAGAGAAGTTCATATCCAAATTCAAACCATGCAAATTATAGCAAAATTTAAAAAGTTACCAATGTTGTGCTTCCTCTCTTTTAGGGATACATGTATTCAATATGCCATCTAAGTTAGAAAGGCAATGGAACAGACTGAAGAACTGCACCGGAAAACATTATTCATTTGCCCATATTTGTTTTTGAAGATTGCATGCATTCCAGCCACTAATAATTGCTAAACTCACAGTGCAAGCCTATGCATATTTACTCAGACATAAGTTTCACTAAGTTCAGTGGAGCTCACTCACAGTTCCTGCCTATTAAGAAATTTCAGCCATACAATTTGATACTAACATATTAACACACACACACACACACACACACCTTCTCTCCATCAACTCCAGGTGGACCAGGCAATCCTAGCTCCCCCTAAAGTAGAATTAAAAAATGAATAAATCAGAACAATGATTAAATTCCAAATACAAACCAACTAAATTAAATTCCACAAAAGAGCTCTATATTGGGTACTGCAGAATTCATCAACATTTTAAGTGAATAGTCTTGGATATTTCAAGTGAAGTGCCAGATTTATTTAGGCTGCAATCCTATGTACTTAGATGGGAGTAAGTCCCATTGGATTCAGTGGGACTTACTTCAGTGTAGACATGCACAGGATTGTTCTGTTAATTAGAACTAGATTGTATAACAGGAAGAATATGCACTATGCTTACTTAACTAGTACAAATAGATCATCTTATTAAAATATTCAAAATATTCATTCATAATTGAAAATAACTGAAACTAAATGAACATGAAAGTCTACCTCTGAATTCTGAACAAGGGTGACTTCTGAGGGTGCAAGGGAATTAAAAAAAAGATGCTGTGTGTGTACACAAAAAGATAACGTTTGCTAGATGTGAATATCTGGCTTTTGCTGCCTTCAGATAGGGTATCATTCCTTCATAAATAACTACAAAGAACTTTTAGCAACAAGTTGTAGCTGGCAAAGTAAAAGTAAATCAATAAAAACCAAGATTCATGAAGGATAAGGCTATCAATAGCTACTAGTCATGATAGTTATATATTACCTCCAGTATCAGAGGCAGTATGCCTCTGTATACCAGTTGCTGGGGTACTATTGCACTCATGTCCTGCTTGTGGATTTCCCACAGGCAGCTGGTTGGCCGCTGTGTGAACAGAAAGCTGGACTAGGTGGACCCTTGGTCTGATCCAGCAGGGCTCTTCTTATGTTCTCATGTAACCCAGTCAATACCACTAAAGAATTTATAGTGAGAAAAGAATATGCATAAATGGTCCTAGTATTCCAGAATCTAATTATTTGGACATTTATTTATTTATTTATTTATTATATTTTTAAATTGCCCATCTGGCCAGTCATCCGGCCACTCTGAGCAATGTACAGTCCAATAAAATACAAGAAAAAAAGAGAGAGTGTAAAACACAATTAAAAACAGTACAAAACTTAAAAATCCTAACCCACCCAATATTCCTACCTGAAAAGCCACGTTTTTAATGCACAGCGGAAGCTAATCAAGGAAGGGGCATGGCGGAGGTCACTGGGGAGAGAATTCCATAAATTGGGGGCTGCCACAGAAAAGGCCCTCCTCCTAGTCCCCACCAGCCTGGTTTCTCTGGCTGATGGGACAGGGAGAAGGCCGTCCATGGCAGATCTTGTTGAGCGGCCTACTTTATCATTCTTCTACTTCTTGATAACCTTTGAAACCTTGAACTAGCCTTCGATTCCCAAAGTGGAGACATGCCATTAACAGAAAGTTCACACATGAACCAACAGCAGTGTTGCCAATTTGGCACTGTATACCATATAGAACAAAATATATTCTGTGTAAAAGGAAGTGAAATCCAACCTTCGGTCCTGGAGCTCCTTGAGGCCCTGGTGGCCCTTGAGGCCCTGGTGGGCCCTAGAATGAAGAACAGCAAGTTGTTTGTTAATTTCTGTTTATAACATAAACATTTTGAGTTAATGATAGATTTAATATTTTCTGGAGATCAAACCGTATAGTCTTTTTTTTTTTTTTAATGGTATCTTACATGGTCTATGATGGAAGCCATCTAATTTACAACAACATAGAGCAGGGGTGGGCAGGAGGTAGATCTCCAGACGTTTTGGACTTCAACACCCAGAAGCCCCTGCCAGCATGGCCAATAGTCAGGAATGCTGGGAGCTGAAGACCAAAACATCTGGAGATCTACTTTCTGTCTACCTGTGACATAGAGCAACCCACACGAAAGTTCATAAATAACATTTTTGTTTAAGCAAGTATTGCCTTGTTAATTCTGCATCACATATATTTTCAGATAAGCTTCTTGTCTTATCGCGATATTAAAAAACAATCCTCCAGCTTGTTACTGCATGGAAGCTTTGCTTTCTCTCTTTCTTGACCACTACCGTTAGCCAACAGTGAGCCCAGGCAGTTTCCTGAACTATTGTTTTGTGGAAGAGCAGCAACATTGGCATCGGCATCAGTGTCAGCCCACCAAGCAGTGAGAAAACCTTTTACAACACATCTACTGCTAATGTATGTTAAAATATTTGAAAGAATGTGAGGTAAAATAGTAATCGGTATGAGCTCAACAACAGGCAATTAAGGCAACTACATCTTTAAAGAGAAGAGATATTGTCTTTCTGAAAGAGACACACAAAATTTCATAATTTTCATTGATGACATAATTTGCCAGGAGTACTGAAAACCAATTCAGTGCCATCTTACTGGCAAGTTAAATGTCAGTTATATGCTATGTGTGGAACAACAGAATGGAGTGGAAAGCACTGTGTGAAAGTACTAGCAATTAAGAAACTGCACGGGTTTGACAAAACCCTGTATCCCCATTATCAAATGTTTATCTTACTTAGCTTTCAAGACAAAGAGCTGGATCCAAAGGTTCCCTTCCTCTGTTGGAGGAAGACTCCTTCATTGGAAGAAGGAAATCTCTGGCTCTAACTCAAACAAACTCCTTTTGATAATTATTTTGAGCCTTCCCTCGCCCCCTTTTAGAATAGAACTATTCACACGGAACACTGAGCATACGTTCAGATGATTGTAAGAATCTGTTTAGATTCATTCATATGTAATTTTTACACATGTACTACAATTCTACTTAGCCCAGGGAATAGATCAGTGGTGTGGAACCTCTTTCAGCCTGAGGGTGGAATTCAATTTCAGAGAAGCTCTCAGGGCCCACATTCCATGATGGCCGGGCCAAAGGAAAAAGGAAAAATACAAAACCCACCAGCCTATTGTAGCTCAAAGCTCTTACTGCCAGTAACTCAGCCTTAGGAGAAGCATTTCAACCTTTTAGAACGTCGAAAAAACTTCACAAAAGCCGGGAAACCACCAAAGGACTAGTGGCTGGGGGGGGGGGGCAGCCAAGGGAAGGAGGCATGGAAGTCTAGGGAACCCCAGAGGGCCACACTGAGACTGCAGGAGAGTCAGATTTTGCCCTGGGCCTGAGGTTCCCCACTTAAAAGGGGCATCACATATTACCATGCATGACTGCACTGAGGAATTAATCTAGGCACCAAGGACAATCCCCACTGGAAGTTTCACTATCCCAGGGGTGTCGAACCTCAGGCCAGTGGGCCAAATCCAGCCCACCTGGGGCCCCAATCTGGCCCTATGAGGTTCCCAGATGGCCCCACCCCCTTTCCCCCCAGACCATTTCCTGGCTTTTGCATGTTTTATTTCCCCATTCTAAAATGCTTGAAATGCTTCTCCTAAGACTTAGTTACTGGCAGTAAGAGCTTTACGCTAAATTCTAAAATATGCTGGTATTTTGGCTCCACCCCTTTTGCCTTCAGTACAGCCCACAACTGGAATGCAGTCCCGGAGAGCGTCTTCAAAACTGAATTTGGCCCTCAGGCCGAAAGAGGTTTGACATCCCTCCCACTATCCTAATGTAACAATGATTGGCCTGGTCAAACCAAATGTAAGTACTCTTAAATTCCATTGATTTCAATGGGAGAGCTAAGCATGTTCTCAAATCAATGCCCAATACGTTTTCAAAGAAGCAAAATAATTGTAGCATCAATGATTCAAGTTCAATAAAGGAGAGAACTGTAAAAGAAAGCAAGAAACACATTCATGACTTGATTGTCAGTATGCTTGACATTCATCAGTCATGCTGCAAATGATATCAACTCAGGGATTATCAGGTATTATTTTGTTAATGGAAACCAAATCTTTGGCAGAATCTTTTTAACAATCATGATCCAGACATCTAAAGCACAAAAGCCACATGCTGGGCCATTTCATCAAACCAATTCAAGCAGGCATCTGGCACACAGCAATTACCGTCAATTTGAGTTTCCCTGCAGCCTGTTATAAAACAATTAGGAAGGTTTTCAAATGTATTTGGAATTAAATATTTATGCTACTCAAATACTTTTGACATTAGCTGAAATGGTAGTTTCAAACACGGCCTGTTCCCAACGGAAAATATCACCTACACAACTTTGCAGAAAATGTTACTGTATAGCTTTCCCCCATTGATCCGAAATGGATCACTGAAAGTCCACACCGGTACATCTATTGGTTTCTTCATAGTCTTTATTCATAGGTGGAAGTTACAACCTACTAGGTAATAAATAGCTGTTAATCTTACTGTGAAGGACCGCGACCAGTCCTTTGAGTCGGGGCGGGTGATCAGAGGCTTCGTACTGCCGAACCCTGATGTCCCTGCTCCCAATCCGCCTCGCTTAAACTCAGCCCCAGTCTGAGACACTGAGATTTAGCACTGAATCAACAGAGAACCTACACACACTCTGCCTAGCCTAAAGCAAAAGGAAGTTTATTTTGGGATTAGTCAGTTACAAATTGGGTGGGGAGATAAGAGAGTGAAATTGACAGAATGAAATACCTTTGTTACACACAGTCAGAACTATAAAAAAACAAGTGAGAGCTTACACTAGAGTACCCAGGCACTTCGCTTGGGGGTTGATCTTTTCGGGCTGGCCTTAACCAATGACCCACTCTGTGGTCCGTCGCACCACGAACAACAAAGACCAGCAGCCACGGCTGACCGTTTATCGCCTCTCCCTGCCCCCCCCTTTCGATAGCCCAACCCTTCCTTTCTCAAGCAGGACAAACTGGTCCAGCCAGGTAGGAGGGGTGAGGTGGCTTCAGGTGTCTGACGGTTGCATTCTTGCCCATTGAGGGTGCTTGGGGAAACCATTGAGGGGACCACTGAGGGTGCTTGGGGACCCCCCATTAGCATTTGAATGTGTCGCAGACTCAGAGGCACCACCTGGCCTCCTTGGAAAAATATGCACAGTTCACAGGGCTTCTCTGCCTCTGGCAGAGATTATGCATGTGGTATGCGGGGCAAGGTGTAGGCGATGTCATGCCTTTTCTCCAAACTTACTTATGTGTCATTTGGAGGAGCTGTTCATCCACATGGTGCGTGGAAATGTAGGCAACCATCACTGAAACCTGATTCACCTTTTGAAAGTCCCTGGCTCTCACCAGATGTGCCTAAATTTGCCTGCAGCTGTATCTAGCAGTTGCTAAAGTTGTCTTGAAACTGGGAATCTCAATGAAGAGTGATGGCGTTCTTGTTCAGCCGCTTTCCACCATCCCCCCATTCAGAAACAACACGGAGACCAAGACAGAGTGACACAGCACTAGAAGTCAAACACAAATAACTGCACTAACCTGGTACGAACAGTACACAGGACTCCATAGTTGAGTTTCACTTCCTCACAGAACAGTCAGACATCCTTTCCTTATAATACTGTAGTTCTGTCATCACATTTCTCTTTCAAGGTCCTTTCCCCTTGTTTTCGACAAGAGAATTGGCTGTGGCGCTGCAGCAAAAAGCTCTTGCTACATGGGCAGTCCTGTCATACAGGCATGCAGCCCTTGGCCTCTCTCCATGTGGCCTGGGGAGCCACACCCATTTCCCCCTGCTGCCCAGCTCATCAGCTGGGGGGGGGGCAGGGAAAAGAACACTGTTCACACACTGCTATTAGCAGTGCAGGGGCAGCAATCTTCATCAGGATCACTGGGGGAGGAAACCTTTCGAAGGGACAGCAGTCTTGGCTTACTTTGGGGTCGCTTGGGTGGGGAGAAGTTAAAACCTCCCCCCCCACACACACACGCCAGTGATCCCATCCCCATTGAGAGAGTGGGGGGGAGGGGGAGGGAGGAGGAGGTTGTGTGCCTCTATGTTAAAGAGAGTGGGGGATGGTTGTATGCGTGTGAGTGTGTGAGAGAGACAGAAAGGGGGGAAAGGGTCTTTGTGTGTGTGAGGGGGAAGGGCGTGTATCTGTGTGTTAGACAGAGAGTGGGGAAGGATGTATGTCTGAATAGGGAAAGGATGTGGCAGAGAAGAATGCGTGTCTGAGCGTGTGAGTGTGTGTGTGTGTGTGTGTGTGTAAGTAAGTGTGAGGGGGATGAGGACACCAGCTCTGGTGCCATCCACTGGCATTCCACACCCACCCACCACTACGTGTGGCCCTCAAGGGCTAAAGTCTTGCCCCTCTTGACTGACATGCATACTAATGGCTTCTTTGGACCATGGCCTAAAACTTCAAATTGACTTGTGTGTAGGACCTACAGAATTCTAACAGTGAGCGTCAATCTTGCCCTCATGTCTTGCTTATGGGCTTCCCATAGGCATCTGGTTGGCTACTGTGAGAAACAGGACCTTGGACTAGATAGGCCTTTGGTCTGATCAAACAAGGCTCTTCTTCTGTTCTTACAACCTAGTTGAGCAATTCATTTTGCCAGAAAATGGCACAACCACATTATATCATGAAGGTTACCTTGAGAGCTTCCAAGATTCTACCATCATAGTCAATTACTACTGTATCACCCTGCTCTCCTTTCAGGCCTGGAGGACCCTGAAGAGAAAAAGAAAAATTGTGAATAGTATGGTAAAAGGCATAATGTTAAAAAAACGAAAGTATATTTTAATGTAGTGCTTAAATACTTCCATGCTTTGATGACTACAGTCTAGAGAATTACTATCCATTGGAGAGAAGAGTCGTATCACCTATGCTGCAACAGTCCCAATAAGGCCCACTGGGTGAGGGAAGGCCTTGCTCTCTGGCCCATCATTAGTTAAGATCAAATCTGTAACAAGCATAGGGCCTTTTCAGTAGTGGTGATACAGCTATAGAACTTTCCCAAGGAAATCTTCCAAGCCCCTCTCTCATTGTCTTTAGATGGGCTGCGAAAACCTTTTTGTTCCTTAACACATTTTATGAATGCAGCACAATCCTATACCTGTTTATCATAAGTTAGTCTCATTGACTTCAATGGGGCTTACTCCAAGGAAAGTGGCTATAGGATTGCAGCCTAACAGTGCAGTCCTATGCATGTTTACGAAGAAGGAGAGCCAGTGTGGTGAAGTGGTTAGAGTGTCAGACTGGGGCTTGGGAGATCTGGGTTCTAGTCTCCACTTGGGCATGAAGCTCACAGGGTGACTTTGGGCCAATCACTGACTCTCAGCCTAACCTACCTCACAGGGCTATTGTGAGGATAAGATGGAGAGGGGGAGGATGATTATATAAGTCACCTTGGGTTCCTTGCAGGGAAAAAGGTGGGATAAAATATAACAAATAACAACAACAACAACAAATAAGTATAGTTCCTGAGTTGGGACTTACACCTAGGTAAGTGTGTAGAGCAGGGGTGCAAAACCTCAGGTCTGGGGGGGAAATCTGGCTCTCTAAAGTTCTCCAGATGCCCCCACCCCCTTCCCTCGGCCCCATCCCCTTTCCCTCAACCAACTATTGTTTGATGTTTTCCCTGCTTTTGTGCAATTGTTTCCCCATTCTAAAAGGCTGAAATGTCTTTCCTAAAGCTTACTTACTGGCAGTAAGAGCTTTAAGCTAAAATATGCTGATAGTCTGGCCCCGCCTCTTTTGCCTTTGGTACAACCCCTTTTGCCTTTGGCCCAACCCACCACTAGAATGTGGCCCCCAAGAGCTGCTCTGAGTTGGAATTCGGCTGTCAGGCTCAAAGAGGTTCTGCACTCCTGATGTAGTGGATTGCAATCTGTCTTATTGTCTTTACACTGGCTCTTAGATCCTGTTGTAAAGCTTTTTGTGCTGATGTACTTTATGAGGTTCTTTTTTCATTGTTTCTATTGTTGTTTTCATTGCTTATATTATAGGCTACCTTGGAAATATTTTATTTTGTAAGGTAGGGCATAAATGAATAAAATAAATATGAGCAAACTACAAGTCCTAGGGTTGTATATCTAATGGCGTCCTTCCATTCACAGAAGGCTCTTTGATCCAGCAGAAGCTTCCATGAATGGAATGGGAGATAGGGGATTTCTGCTGACTCCTCCTTCCCTCTCCACCTGCCTGAATCTGCTCCAGAGAGTTGTGTGGGGCCCTCTGGAACAGTGTGGGAGATGATACAGAGAGCTGTATGAGAAAGGAAGAATTTGTGAAAATCATCCTACTCCCATTCACGGAAGCCTCCATCAGTTCAAAGAACCTTCCGTGAAAGAAAGTACAACACTGGATACAACCCTTGGTGTGTAACCATTTGAAAGCACCTCCGCATGAAAGGAGGAGATTAGTCATACAAAACGGAACCTGTCTTTGGGGATCTTCAATAGTCTATAAAACTGACGATATTAGCAGCATCCATTCCTATTTATATGTCGCCACAGAAATGTCAAAGTTCACGATTTCCATGAAATAATTTTCTACCCAGTATATTTATTATAATTTGCAGTTGAGCTGGGTGCCGCAGATGAGACAGAAAGTTGTGATCCCCCCCCCATAGTTAATTTATCAACGATAAACATCACAGTGTATATTTCTCTCAGCTCTATCTTAACAAATGCAAAAATTGATACATGTGATTATGGTTTGAGTGCCTATTTTAGGGAGTTAAAGAAAAGAAGTAAAATTCATACCCTTGGCCCAATGTGCCCATCTGCTCCTCTCTCACCAGGTTCACCCTGAAATTAAATAAACAATGTTTGTTATTCTAAAATATTAATTTAGAAACAAGGCACATCAATATGTAATGTGTCTTGAGGAGCAAGACACGTAAGTGGTAGCAGCTTTAAAAGGCTTTTAAAATAATCTAGCTACAAAATAAACCAGCCATATCAGATACAAGACACCAAAACCTCCTGCAGGCATTTGGACCCCTCATCATGTAACATTATACATACCGCACGGCCTCAAAGCCAAGCAACTTTTAATCACCTATTAAATTAACCTGGCAACAGTAAAAAGCCAAGATGACAGCAGGGCACCTCAGTGTGACAAATCAAGTTTGTTGCCACGCTTGAAAGGAGAGTAAACTTAGGGCATTTAGAAGCACTACTTTCTTCCATTTTCAAGCACAAAGAGAGCCATCACCATCATCCTTTATAGTACAATGTAAGTTTGACGCAGACTTCATGAAACAGAAAGTAGCTCAAAAGGATTGGCAAAACTGACCTTGTCCACTCAAAGCAGATGTTTCCTTTTTGCTATAATTCCCTTGCTTCTAGGTGAAGACTCATGAAAAATCACACAATAAGTTCTAAAAGGTCACACCTTAGAATGAAGTCAGATGGATAATAAAGAGCGCACTCACAGTGGTTTCTTCTGATCTTCACAAATGAACTGACAAGACAGGCATACCAGTCAATATATTTCACTAGTTTAAGCCATCAGTCTTCAGGTCTCACCCTCTTAGCTCACAAGTTCCTCCTCCAGTGGGTGATAACAAAGCATCTTTCAGCTGGGCTCTTGGAACAGAAGAATGGTACCACTGGTATGCTCATTGGTCAGTTTAGTTGTGAAGCAGGACTCATGCAGTGGCTGAGGAATGCATTGTTTAATCCTCCTTTTATATTGTCTAGCTTCATTCTTAGCAGACTGAAAAGGTAGGAAATAGAAGAGACCTGGTCTTCCTACAGTAAAGCAGTTGTCAGGGCCAAACAACACTTGACATTTAATGTGTCTGCATCTAAAGTGTAAGTTTTTAAAAATATAAATTGCATCAGCTGGCAGGGGGTAGAGAGAGTTGATAATCAACAGGATCAGAGTTGGCATGGAGAGAGAGGGAATCCAACTCTTTCCTCCACTGCTGTGGTCCTGAAGAAAATCCTTTTTTTTGAAGCTGGTATTTGCTTTTGGGGAAAATCCCCTATTGGCACCATTTAAGATGCCTCTAATGTCACGTCTACTTTGGCCCCCAGTGTTTCTTTCATAAATATTCACTGGTTGTGGGATTCAGGAGTCAACGAGGTAGTGATAGGTCATTAGCTCATTTACAGAGTTTGCTTTGAGTCTGACATTCAATAGAACATCTGCAGATAATCAAGGGGAAGCTCTTTACTCATATTATGGTTTGTCCTTGGAAGTTTGCAGCTCATATGATATGATGACCTGGAAGAAGTTGATTAAGGATAAAGTTTTTGAAAAGAACTCACAATCTGATGCTGAAATTGTTTCAATTCCCACTTTTTCTTGGGGTTGTTACATTAAGGTTGATCATGCCAAAGATAAACAAGAAGAGCTTACATTTCATCTTTCAGGCTTAGCTTTGACGACACTATATTTCCAAGCTTCGCTTTTTTAATGGCAAATTCTCAAAACAGAAGCAAACAAACCAAAATAATGTGTGTATATGTGGCCATGGGAGGATAGAGGATGTTGTACATTATTTATTTTACTGTACATTATATAATGATCCAAGAGCTAGGTTTTTGATCATTTGTTAGAGCCTTTTATTCGTTTTTCAGATTTGGATCTATGGTTTGCTTCCTGGTATCAGAACAAGATAAATATGTCGCCTATAGAACAGCTTTATTTGCTGCAGTTGCTTATACAATTTAATATAAATTTGTCCAGTCAATGCCATTACCTGTACTGGTGATCATCTGATTTAACTATAATGCCTTGATTTGGCTGTTAGACCCCTTTTGCTCTGCAAATAATTCAGATGATTCTGCATTTTATTTCAGTATCTTATTTATCTTTTGTAACACAGTATTAATTACTTTTATCATATAGTGTGATGAGCTATGGTATTAAACAATAAACTTTTAAAATGAACTTGAAAATTCAAGGTGAGAACTGGCAAAGGAAACGAATGTTCTACCTTATGCTTACATTTGTCTTCTTTTGCGTGAGTATCCTATCCTATCTACCCTGTCATGGTATCCATGTATGAAGAACAAAGCATTCAAAGTGCCAGGCTTTGACATCCCCATCTATGGGAAGTGGGATGGGCAGCACTAGAAGCAACAACAGAGAAAGCGCTGCGAACAGATTAGCAATTTCTGGTAGCCATTTTCCAATTCCAGCCAAAGCCCATTCCATCTCCAAGTGGAATTCCTAGTGCATACAGCTCTGAAAACCACACTAGCTGCTCTGCACGTTAGCATTTGACATCACATAGACAAAAAGGGACAAGCTGTCTCATTAATTCAATATGAAACTGCATTTCATATGAACCATGGCCTCACCATTGCCTAGTAACCATGCAAAGCTCCTGCCTTGCCCCCTTTACCTATTGTGTGTATTCAAAGGGCAAACATACATCTTGAATCTCATAGAGTAGTTGCTTAGGGGAGAGAGTTGCAGCAGAAAAGTGGCAGGTGTGGAACAGGTTAAGCATTCTCTCTCCCCAACCAGTTCTCTCCTCCAAAATGTCCCCCTCAATTGTTTTGTAACAAAAGTAGCTACCTCATCTTTCAGCTACAAAGAAACTCTGCAAACCACAGATAAGCTGCTCATTAGGTGCACTGTGTGAGGGGTTGCCAAGAGAAAATGAAAATGTCCTCATGCATGTACTGAAGCAATTTGCATGGGGCCCTGTGACTCTTTGTCTGTACCCTGACCTTAGTATTCTTTCCCATACGCTGCTAAGCTTTGGCCCATCTATGCTGTTGTCTCCCACTGGGCCACTACTTCCTTGTTCCCCTGAACAATGTTTGAAAGAGGTGCAATGGAAAACTTACTTTCTAAGCAGGCCGAATTTAAGTCTTACTATCCAGTGCTTACCTTTGACCCAGGTAACCCATCTATGCCTTTTTCTCCCATAGGGCCAATGCTTCCTGGTTCTCCCTGCAGCGTTTGAAAGAGGTGCAATGGATAACTTTCACTTTCCAAGCAGGGCATGTGCTATGTGCTAACCTTACGATCCATTCACATGCACTGCTTACCTTTGTCCCTGGTAGCCCATCTATGCCTCTCTCCCCCATTGGGCCAATGCTTCCTGGTTCTCCCTGCAGTATTTGGAAGAGGTGCAATGGATAACTCTCAGTTTCTAAGTAGAGCATGTGCTAATCTTATTATTCTTTCCCATGCACTGCTTACCTTTGGCCCTGGTAGCCCATCTATGCCTCTCTCTCCTATTGGGCCAATGCTTCCTGGTTCTCCCTGCAGTATTTGGAAGAGGTGCAATGGATAACTATCAGTTTCTAAGCAGGGCATGTGCTAACCTTACGATCCACTCACATGCACTGCTTACCTGTGGCCCTAGTAATCCATCTATACCTTTTTCTCCCATAGGGCCAATGCTTCCTGGTTCTCCCTGCAATGTTTGAAAGAGATGCAATGGATAACTATCACTTTCCAAGCAGGGCATGTGCTAATCCTATGATCCAGTCACATGCACTGCTTACCTTTGTCCCTGGTAGCCCATCTATGCCTCTCTCCCCCATTGGGCCAATGCTTCCTGGTTCTCCCTGCAATGTTTGAAAGAGGCACAATGGAGAACTATCACTTTCCAAGCAGAGCATGTGCTATGTGCTAACCTTACGATCCACTCACATACACTGCTTACCTTTGTCCCTGGTAGCCCATCTATGCCTCTCTCCCCCATTGGGCCAATGCTTCCCGGTTCTCCCTGCAGTATTTGGAAGAGGTGCAATGGATAACTCTCAGTTTCTAAGTAGAGCATGTGCTAATCTTATTATTCTTTCCCATGCACTGCTTACCTTTGGCCCTGGTAGCCCATCTATGCCTTTCTCTCCTATTGGGCCAATGCTTCCTGGTTCTCCCTGCAGTATTTGGAAGAGGTGCAATGGATAACTATCAGTTTCCAAGCAGGGCATGTGCTAATCCTACGATCCAGTCACATGCACTGCTTACCTTTGGCCCTGTTAGCCCATCTATGCCTTTTTCTCCCATTGGGCCAATGCTTCCTGGTTCTCCCTGTTGAATTTGAGAAAGGTGCAATGGATAACTACGTATCACTTTCCAAGCAGAGCATGTGCTAACCTTATGATACACACACATGCACTGTTTACCTGTGGCCCTGGTAACCCATCTATGCCTTTATCTCCCATTGGGCCAATGCTTCCTGGTTCTCCCTGCAACGTATGAAAGAGGTGCAATGGATAATTCTTAGTTTTTAAGCAGGACATGTGCTAATCTTATGATCCATTCACATGCACTGCTTACCTTTGGCCCTGTTAGCCCATCTATGCCTTTTTCTCCCATTGGGCCAATGCTTCCTGGTTCTCCCTGTTGAATTTGAGAAAGGTGCAATGGATAACTATGTATCACTTTCCAAGCAGAGCATGTGCTAACCATATGATCCAGTCACATGCACTGCTTACCTTTGTCCCTGGTAGCCCATCTATGCCTC
Source organism: Shinisaurus crocodilurus (assembly GCA_021292165.1). Classification (NCBI taxonomy): domain Eukaryota; kingdom Metazoa; phylum Chordata; class Lepidosauria; order Squamata; family Shinisauridae; genus Shinisaurus; species Shinisaurus crocodilurus. The sequence goes on from CM037881.1 coordinate 105,178,636, forward strand.
TCTCCCCCATTGGGCCAATGCTTCCTGGTTCTCCCTGCAATGTTTGAAAGAGGCACAATGGAGAACTATCACTTTCCAAGCAGAACATGTGCTAACCTTGGGATCCATTCACATGCACTGCTTACCTTTGGCCCTGGTAGCCCATCTATGCCTCTCTCTCCCATTAGGCCAATGCTTCCTGGTTCTCCCTGCAATGTTTGAAAGAGGTGCAATGGAAAACACCTTTTTTAAAAAGCAGGGCATGTGCTAACTGTATCATCCATTCACATGCGCTGGTTACCTTTGGCCCTGGTAGCCCATCTATGCCTCTCTCTCCTACTGGTCCAATGCTTCCTGGTTCTCCCTGTAGTTGGAAGAGGTGCAATGGAGAACTATCACTTTAGAAGAAGGGCATATGCTAACCTTGGGATCCATTCACATGCACTGCTTATCTTTGGCCCTGGTAGCAGGGCTTGTACTAGTCTCCCCCCATTTTATTTAAAACATTTTCATACCACCTCTCATCAGATGGTGTGCAAAATATGCAAATCATAACACACTAAAATAATAACCTGAACACCATAAAATACAGTAACTGTTAAAAACCACATTAAAACAACATATTAAAATGCTTCCTTGATTTCCGTGTAGTATTTGAAAGAGGTGCAAGGGAAAATGCTCAGTTCCTCACCAGGGCATTCATCAGTCTTAGTATGCTATTCAATAAGATACTTACCTTTGGCCCTGGTAGCCCATCTATGCCTTTGTCTCCTATGGGTCCAGTACTTCCTTGTTCACCCTGACATTTAAGCAAATTTAAGATTAATTCAGCATGAATTTGTAACTTATAGAAGCAGCATTTTTACTAACATTCTTAATTAAGCATACTTAATTCATTTTAATTGATCCAAATGGTTTCTTTCTTTCATTCCAAAATTCAAATACTGAGCATCCTTAAAACAGAATACAAAGTCTAAATGACCTTCAAAAATGAACAAACTGTTGCACTAGCTAGTCAAGCCATTTTTTAAGAAAGGAAGTTCCTCACACGACCAGTGCAATGTGTAAGGGTGGAAGCCACCATTGAACAATTGGGAGTTTCCCACACTCTCCTCCCCATTGCAGCCCCATGGATATCTGCTACACAGGGTCCCCCAACCTTTTAGAGCAGATTTTGAGGGTATGCAGGAAACTGTAGGGGGAGAGGGAATTGCCCCCTTCTGGTTCTGGTGATGGAAGCAGCTCTGTCAGTGGAAAAACTTCATTGGATTCAACACAAACTATCTTAAGTTCTTGATTCATGAAAATATATGTTGAATTTTCTGGATAAAGTTGCAGATGATCTTGCTTTATGACTTTCAGAGTGCAATCCTACTGGATTGACACTCGACAGACAGAGGGCTCTGAGATTGGTGCACACTGGAGAGCCACTGTGGCGTTGTGGTGAGAGTATTGGACTGGGACTCGGGAGATCCAAAGTCCTGCCAGCAAGAGACAGGCAGGGTGGGAGGAACATCAGAGGTGTTTTCACCTCCTGCTTCTCCTTAAAAGGCATTTTTAGCTAAATGGGCATTTGACCCCATCCAGTTAACTTATCCAGCAGTGGGCGGGGATGGCAAAGGAGAGGCTTGTGGATCCAGTGGATCCATGTCTCACCCCTTCCCTCCCTGCCTACTATCACAGCCCCTTTCCAGAACAGCTTTCTGCGGTGGCTGCCAGCTCAGATCCTTCCCCCCCTTGAGAATACAGCTGTGCCTAAGACTTTGGGGAAGCAGAATCCAAACCATACCAGAGTCCCTGGAATGCCCTCCCAAGGACCAGCGGAGTGCTTTGACAATCACCAAATATATTCAAGATCAGAATTTAACATGGTTAGCCTGTTTACCACCATTTCTTAAGGATCCTCCTGCTTTTGTTTAAAACCAAATGTTCCTTTGTTTCTCTTCAACAAAAACGAAACAAACTGTATTGGTTCTACTCGATTACCCATAAGATAAATATTAGCAAAAATAGATACAAAAGGAAATTGTCAGTCACAAAAGTGAAGTTTACCTTTGACCCTTGAATCCCTGGAACTCCTGGGATTCCAGCATCACCCTGATGAAACAGAACACACATAGGTGACACTGAAATACAAAAGTGCATTACGTTTGCCAAGTTCATTGCTGGCACAGGCTAAGCCTAACCATAAAAATAACTCTCAAATGGCCTTAATTCACAATTTGGGGCTACATTCTGCCCAGTTTCTAATTGAGAGAGAAATTTCATTTGCAAGTTCAGAATTGCCTTGTTTGCAGTGTATGTTAACACACTGGAGAGTCACTGTGGCGTTGTGGTGAGAATGTTGGACTGGGACTCGGGAGATCCAGGTTCTAGTCCCCGCTCGGCCATGAAACTCACTGGGTGACTTTGGGCCAGTCACTGAATCTCAGCCTAACCTACCTCACAGGGTTGTTGTGAGGATAAAACGGAGAGGAGGATGAGGGTTATGTAAGCCGCCTTGGGTTCCTTGCAGGAAAAAAGGCGGGGTATAAATATAATAAATAAATAAATGTTAAGTCAAGAAGACACTGCTCATTGTCTGTTCAGCTCACTGAAATTTAATTCTTAAATTTGTTTCTGAAATCTTGTAGCCATATATTGTGTGCAGTTCTGAGCAGTATGCATTAATGATAAAGGGCCTTCCATCTTGGCCACTCCTACTTGGTGGCCCTTATAAGCTCCATACTAGGGATAATGATCTTGAACTAGTTAACACAGTCCAAAATAAACACATCTCCCACTTCAACCCCCCTCCCCCCAGTCCCACTAGCTGCCCTGGAGAAATAATGCACAAAGTTGTGCTTCTACTTTGGTGAAGGGAAGCAGGTGGCAGGAGACCACTGCAGATAAATACGTCTTAGGGACACAATAGTATGGAGTCAGTGATGGGTAAAAGCCATGTGATCAGCCGTGCTCACAGTGTAATATTCATACAACTCCCCACTGAGTTGGGATCACATCACAATGGCTCTTACATTCTTGGTTTTGTCCAAATCTGGGGTGGGTTTTTTTGCATAAATATTTTATAATTTTTTGTTTAGATTTAAAACACCAAGTATTACCACATGGGCATTATATTATGATCCACACAAGCTTTATAAATAAAGCTTAATAATAAATAAAGCTTGGTTTAATCAAACCAAACAGAATAGACAAGCAACTAGTTTAACAAGAGATGAGGCCATTCTGAATATCCACTAGTCATAAAAACAAAAAAGAATAAAAAGAGAACTATCATAACAAGGGAAGTTATAATATGGAACATGTAATTGTACAAATCGCAGCCTATACACCTGTATATTACTTCAGTAAGGGCACAATCCTATGGCCTCCCAACCTTGTCTAGGGAGCCTTCAGATAGATCAGAGTCCCTGTTCTGACCTTGGAAATGCCTTCTGAGGTCGCAGCGGGGACTCCACCTGTGGCATGCCCTCCCCCCCACCCCCGCAGCTGGCACAGTTATTTCTGCGCCGGCTGGGCTCTGAAGACAGAATACTGTCTTCAGAACCCGCAGGGGGGGGGCGTTCCCAGGGTGGGGAGGAGCAAGGCACCACTGTCCTCTGCAGAATCCAGGCGGTGCCTCAGCCTCTCCTCCTCGTGAGGAGTGTAAAAGCATTTAGACGGCCAAAATCGGCCATCTAAATGTTTTGGAGAACAAGGGGAGCACAGAGGCCATCTTGGCTGCTGCGCTCCTCCTGCTTTCCACTGGATGCCCATAATCTTCCGAGTTCGGAAGGTTATGGGCACCCACATTGGATGGGGCTCCCAATGTTATTGCTTTCGGCCAATGGCCATTGCGACATTCCAAGGAATAGAGAATACATTTCAGATATACAAATCCCCAAAAATTAAATTGCAGAATTGAAAATATATTACTTAATTTATAGTAACGCATCCAGTATCTCACAGAGCCCTCACACTGAATACAACCTACATTCCTTTAATATTTTTTTTTGCTATTTTATACACAGTTTGTTAGCTTCACCAATCTGATAGTATGCCATAATTTATTGAGCCATTCTCTGATGGATGGCACATTCACAAATTTCTAAATCGCTGCTGCTATCAATGTATTTTCTACTAATTGGTAGTTTTGATTATTAACATTATTAACTGATGGTAACTCAGTATCACTGCCTCTGGTCTTAATTGTTACAGTCTGTTGTACATTTCACACATTTGATGATGTCCACCCAGTTTACCTTATTTTTTTGACATGCTCACCAAACATATGCTAAATTAGTTTGAGTTTCTTTAATCTGCTCACTGAGTGCATGTACCTTTGCTCCAAGAGGTATTTCACTTCCTAAAAAGTTGTATCAGTCAATAAGCACATTTTTAGGGGCAGGGGGAATGTTCCAAAGTTATAAAGCAGTAAGGGCTAAACACTCTTCACACCAAATGGCTGCATTCAGATGTCACATTTTGGATCCTCCAAACCAGGGGTAGGCAACGTAGCAGGGATGTTGAAGAGTCCTTGGTTTCGAGTCACGAGTCGAGTCACGAGTCTTTGGACCCGAGTCTCGAGTCCGAGTCCGAGTCCTTGGTCCAAAATGGTGACTCACGAGTCACGAGTCACACCCAAAGCTGACTCCACGAGTCCCTATTAAAATCAGTGGGGTTTCCCCCCAACAAAATAAGGCTACTTCAGATGTGTGGCTTAAATAAATTCTAGGCACAAGTGTGCCTTTTTATTTCAAAACTCTGCAACTGATTTTGGCAAGAATAGACCAGGCAGAAAAACCCAAAATAACCAGGCAGGCAGAGGCAGGGAACCCCAAAGCAGGCAGGCAGAGGACTTTGTCTTGGACAATTCAAACTGTGGAACTGGTCAAGAAGAGACCAGGCAGGCAGAGGAGGCTGGGAACCCCAGACAGGCAGGCAGAGGCAGCCAAACCCAAAATGTCTGAAAGGTTGCATTTTAGAAAAATGATTTTAAAAAATAAACTTGCTGTACTTCCTAAAACTTATCCATGTTGCATTTGAGGAACATGATTTTTTCTAAATGTTTGGCCCCCATTCTGGAACGATGAGATCTCATCACAATTCCACCTCACTGAATACCCGCTCCACTGGTGATGAACTTGCTGGAACCAGAAACACACTCAGAGCAGCCGCACAGAGTAATCTCAGGTCCTTCTTCTGCCTCTCCCAAGTACGCAACACATCAATCAAAATAAATCTTGACACACTGTTGGGGCTGCACTCCTGGTAGCAGTGCATAGTGGGCGAGCAGCAGCACACCTCGCTTCCATGCGCTCTTCGCCGGCAATCACGCTCCTCTCCACTCCTTCTGGCACAGCCCAGGGATTTTGAAGAGTCCTTGGTCTCGAGTCCCGAGTCGAGTCTCGAGTCCCATTAAAAATATTGGGACTCGAGTCCGAGTCGAGTCAGAGGGGGGACTCAGTCCGACTCACGAGTCGAGTCCTCGAGTCCGAGTCCCCATCCCTGCAACGTAGGGCCTGTGGGTGCCACTGCACCAGCCAACACTTATCCCCGTGTCTGAGAAGCACCATGGTGATATCTGTGATTCATTTCATTTTAAAATTTAGATTGTTTTTTCCAGGTGGCTGGGAGCACTTTAAAGTGAAGCTGACTTCCCAGCTACCTGTCCTCTTTAATCCCCAGAGACACTCTTAGGTGGGTGGAGGCTAGAGATTCACTCTGAAGCACTCCCAGCCTCCTGAAAAAAAGGAAGGAAGGGACAGGCTCTGTTGCCACTGCCAAATAAGGGAAAAGATTTGGGGATGGCAACAGGACAACCAGGGAAAGGATAGAGGTGACCTGAGATAGAGGAGACCAGGGCTGAAAGAGAAAGAGAAAAATTAGTGATCTTGTGTGTTGGGAGTGTGGGGTGAGAGAGAGAGAGAGAGAGAGAGAGGCAGACAGAGAGCAGACAGAGAGCATGAGTCTGGGCATATGTTATTCTGAATGAGAGAGAAATGTGGTCTCAAATTTATTTTATTTATTTATTTATTATATTTATACCCCACCTTTTTTCCTGCAAGGAACCCAAGGCGGCTTACATAATCATCCTCCTCCTCTCCATTTTATCCTCACAACAACCCTGTGAGGTAGGTTAGGCTGAGAGTCAGTGACTGGCCCAAAGTCATCCAGTGAGTTTCATGGCTGAGCGGGGACTAGAACCTGGATCTTCCGAGTCCCAGCCCAACACTCTAACCACTACGCCACACTGGCTCAAAGGAGTGTGTTTGTGTTTTGGGGCTCAGTTCCCACATATTGAGGATCTTAGGTGAATTACTTGTCTTTTTGCCTCAACTGCTTGCCTTTCTGTGAAATGGGTGTTTTGTGACTGGCTGCATCAACCATGGCAGCCATTTTGTCTATGGGCACCCCTGATGGCAGCCAGTTTGTGATGGCACCCATAACACTATCCCCCCAAATTCTAAATGTGTCCTCCAGCCCAAAAAGGTTGGAGATACCTGCTCAAAACCATGAGAGTCCCACAGTCCTTCTTTTCCTCACGCGATTGGTTAATGAACATTTTCTGGTTTGATCAAACTACTGTTTGCTGTCATAAACCAGCAAACTGAGCATACTCTCCAAGCAAGGGTCAAATCTTGGTTAGCAACCCTGGTTTGTAGAGCTCTCTCAAATCACAGTTTGCCAGCTTAGGCATAATGTCAAACTGTGGTTCGATCAAACCAGCAAGCATTCTGTTAAGATGAGAATGCAAAGAGAAGGGGAGGGGGAGGAAGGAATACATGAGAACAGAGCTTGGTCCTGAACTTCCAAACCATGCTTGGAGACAGGCTCAGCTCAAGTAATCTTGCTTCCTGAAGTGAAGCATAAGATGAAGTGCTTCCTGAAATGAAGCATAAGATGATGCTTCACACCTGCTGGTGGTGTCGAGAGCACATAATGCAGGCCACATGCTGAAGCTAAGCAGGTATGAGCCAGGTCAGTGCTTGGATGGGTGACTGCTTGGGCTGCCCACATCTCTTCTCCTGCACTGAGCAGGGGGTTGGCTTGATGGCCTTATAGGCCCCTTCCAACTCTACTGTTCTATGATTCTATGATCCCCCCCCCCCCTAACCTCCACCTACAGAGCCAGACTGAAATGGCAGTTGAATTTTACTTCAACACTGGCAACAGGACAGTGTCCTCAACTACTCTGAAGGGCTGCAGGTTAGCTTAGTGGGTGCAGATACACAAAGCTCTGTCCTCCAACACTTTGCTGCTGCTCACTCACCACTCCTCCTGGCACCAGCATGCTGCCTGCTCAAATGCTGCAATGCATCACCTGCATGCAACATGTGAGTAGGGCAAAGCACGAACATGCAAAATGAGTGCTGGAGTGTATAGCCTGGATTGGCTACCTCTCTGCCTAGTCTACTACGACGACGACGACAACTATGATGTATTTGTGTACCGCTCCACATCTAAGTAGATTCACTTGGTCAAGAGCCATTCACAATGGCACCGTTTGTGAAGCGGTGGGAGAAGGTAACTAGGCCAGACAGTCCAGGTCACTAGCAAGCAAGCATTGCTGCTGCTGGGGCACCAGCTCCGAAGGATAGGAACAGTTGAAGTGTGTGTGTGTGTGTGTGTGTGTGTGTAAAGATGCAGGGGGAATGGCCAGAGGGGCATGTGCTCCTGCCCCTTCCCTTAGCATCCACTGCAAAGGCTTCATCCTGCCTAACGGTAGGGCTGGCCCTGCTTGGAGGATTGGGAACATGATGTCCAAATGCAGACAGTGTCTGAGAGAAAGAAAAATCAGTCACTTACTTTTTCCCCTGGAATACCAGGCTCACCCTTCAAAATAAATAAATGAAGCATGTTATATGAGATATGCTAATAGCAGGAATGAAACATTTTTAGAATTATGTGAGAGGTTCTTCCTCCAGCCCACTCCTAGGCCCCACAAGCAGGAGGCAAAGTGGCTCAGCTGAATGGCACCTGGTCTGGTCCAGGGCCTCGGCTGCAGCGCAGCTACACCACTGCAATAGTCTGTTGTTCTCCCACAGTCCCCCACACTCTTGGCACAACTGTGGGACACTGATTTTTCATAGATCATAGAGTTGGAAGGAGCCTACAAGGCTATCGAGTCCAACCCCCTGCTCAATGCAGGAAACTAGAGGAGGGGTCTCCCATCCAAGTAATAACTAGGCCTGACCCTGCTTAGCTTTCCACGCTCAGACAAGCTGAGCCAGCGTAAGCCACAGATAATGGATAACTTTGTTATCCATTCCATGGAGATAATGTGATCTCATGTTAGAAGCATACTGAAATAGTGTTAAAATAATATCTGAGTCTCCCTGGGGCAAACTAGGACAAATGCTTGTGCTAAGACAAAGTACCAGCTGTCCTTTAGCCCTATAAATTATTGATCGTCATCACATCCAAATCAGTGCAACCAAGGATTGCAGGTCAAGAATATGGCATGATTCTTCTAGAATCTAAAACCTTAATGGGAATCTACACATTCCATTGACGGAAACAGGAAAAAGAAGATAACTGAGCCAATGATAAAATAACTAGTGTGACAGCATTAAGAGGACATTGGAGAGATGGTTTCATTAATGAGACTTTTCTGTTAGAAGAAACATACAAAGCAAAACTAATGAAAGCTGATGACAGAGTTAAAATAAAATAACCAATATAAAAACAATCTTATTAAAAACAATACTATTCCAGTTAAAAGTATAAACATAAAAAGCAGAAACATAAATAATGAAAAAGGCTAGAGTAAATAAAAATGGCCCAAATCCAGATAAAGTAGCTGTGACAAAGTCTTATTAAAACCAATAGAACAAGTTAGACATGACTAACTCAAGTACCATTGTTTTTAATGTGTGTGTGTCTGTTCAGATGAACCATGTATACAAAGAACACATATGGGGGCTACAGGACTGTGCAAGCTAGCCCCACTGCCACTGCCTGACCTAGTGATCACCCCTCCACCATCCATGTGTTCAGTGTATGTACAAAAGTGCCTGACATGCATACAAATGCACACATGTAAAGTTCCTCCACACAAGGTGAGGATTCTGACGACTTGTGCACACTGGTGAGGGGACATGGCCAACGGACACAAACCCACTCCCCCTTCAATGCACAAATATTATTTGTGTGAACATGACTCTAGTCATGACTAACTTTAGCTGTATCACATGTTACTATAAAGGGATGTCATGTACAGAGGCTTCTTTACACCTGCACTAGCCTCTAGTTTTGGCAGCCAATACAGGCACCTACAGCTGAAGAGCTTCTTTTTAGTTGGTGCTCCCAGCAAACTGAGAGCTACCACCACCACTGATCATTCACCCTCAACGAAGGTTCAGCTTTCCTTTGCTGGAAAAAAGCAAATTACTGCATTGGGGTATTCTCATTTTTCTCATAGTGACTGCTTTTGCCTGTAATTGGGAGATGAAAGATCAGTGTCATTTTTCATAACAAGCTTTGCTAAACAGTGTCTCATTTTTCATAACAAGCTTTGCTAAGCTTTCGCATAAGCCAAACAAAAACACCTACATGGTTATATTAAGTATCTTAAATGTACTTGCTATATGGATTAACAAACTAACCTGGGAACGTCAGCCATCATTGCTTTAGAGTGAACAATTAAGGTGAGGAGTGGGGAGAGGATTATAACTTTTTATTTTCTTGATTATAATTCTGAAACACTCAATAAAATAATAAATAAAAAGGTAGTGCACTAGGCCTAGGCGCAATGTCCGGAGAATATATAGCATTCATAAAGTCATGAAGGAAATTTTTAAAAAGTGGTCAAAAATACATGTCAGGTTATACCAAAAGGCAATGTTACATTTTTGAGGATCTGAGTTCTCAAAATCAGATTACTAACCATTGTTAATTTAAAACAACAACAACCACAGCTGTAGGCAGCGCTTTATGGAGTTTGTCCTATTTCCAAAGTTACTGGGCTGTATGCAATGGTGTCCTGCCAGCGGAAAGGACATTGCTGGCAGATTAAATTTCCCCTCTCCTCTCACATACCCCAAATCTACTTGCTGGAGAAGTTTTGGGGTGCATGTGGGGCTGCAGGGGCTGAGCATGGGAATGGAAACTCCCTTTGTATAAACAGAAGTCAATTCGCGTAGGGTTAGATTTAGCCAATATTCTTTTTATCAGCCCATTTCTGACAGTTTGATATACTACAAATCACTCAGAATCTTTCACTCATTGATTGTGATGTGTTATTTCAGCATGCTATAAATACAGCAGCCTTGAAAGGCTTGTGAAGGGGCAGTGGGACATTATGCAACAGCAGTGGAGACAGAGTACAGAAGAAAAAATGGAAATGTGCATTTCTCCTATGATAATACATCCAACGTCTGCAAAATGTAAAAACTTGGGAGGCTACATGGGTGGCATGATGTCTTCCTTACCGACCATATTCTATCACTTAAAAAAAAAAAAAAAAAAAGATAAGTGAGCCTTTGTTGCCCCTAATTTTGGAATTTGTAGTTCTCATGTATCACAGGCAATGCACATACTAATTTCTTTTTTTAAATACTATGTTGATATAAAGAAGTAGTCTAAATAGGTGCTGACAACAGAGTAAAATAAAAATGTGTGACATGTAGGGCAACAAAGGCATGGGAAAAATACAGAGACACTTTAAGAAAAGAGACTCACCTTTTCTCTTCTGATGACAAGAGAACCTGAAGGTGCAGTGTAGAAAGCTGACTCAAAGCAGACCAGACTCTGGACAATGTTTTAGTGTCCTGGACAATGTTTTAAGCCTGATAATTGTTGTTCTACACTCAGCTTAGCATACTATAGCATAGGCAGTAGTAATGTGTTTTGTGGTAGTGATTAGGAAGCAAAATCAGAGTCAAATAAAGCAACTGCTTATTATAGGCAAGCAAGAGAGCAGGACACAGATGAAGAAGAAATGGCACACACATCTGAGCTAGACTAGGCAAACATCCCATGCATAATATCTGAAAATAAATTCATTAGGGCTCATTTTAATACCATAGATTGCATACTAACCATGATACCAGCTTCTCCAAGTTCTCCTTTCTCACCCTAAAGAAACACAAATTAAAATAATTTGAAGGAGATAAACAATGAATGTCTTCCTAAAATCCATTTTTCAGAAGTCTCCTTAAAAGCACAAAAGCAAAGAAGAGAAGCTTGATACTTCTTTAAACCATATAATATTTTTTCACATCATGTTTTCAGTTATTCCATTGACTTGGAGACCATAAAAATGTTGTGATGTCTTGATGATTTAGATTGTCATTCATTAATTCACCGAAGATACATAAAGAGATAGTAAGGATCCATATATCTTCGATAATTTGACTTATATTGAGCACTAAAGCTTCACCTCAGTTATCTTTGGTGGAGAATTACTGCCATTCTTTGAATTCAGCAATAGGGCACTAATGATTACGTAGTTCCAAAGAACAGAGTAGGAATGGTTAATTAAAAAGCCATTGTGAAGATACTTTTTCTAACACAACTACCACTTGCCATTCAGAACAGTCCCATGGAAATAGGTTTTGGGTTGGCCCTGGTGATTGCCGTTGTAGCAAAGGAAACTCAAATGCTGATGAACCCTGATGTCTGGTATATTTCTAGAATCTGCAAGTGGAAAGCACTGACAATGTTAGAGGTAAGGCAAGCTCAATGCAAAATGCAAGGTACCATTTTAGGACAGGCTACCATAAAATGGTAGTTGACTGAATGCTTTCTATAAAATACATCTAATTTGATGGCAAGTTCTACATCTAGTTTCAAGATATTGAAGAGTGATCTCCCTTCACTCTTATTCTCAGTTCCCACTAGTTTCTTCATATAGTAAATATCAAATCTGAAATCTAGGCTGAGCATTTTCTAGCTTAAATGCATCATGAGGAGGATATTCCTCCCAAAGCATGCATTTTAGTTTACAAACATATCTTTGCTATTAACTTATGCCTTACAGCGAGGCCTTGGGGTCCCCTTGGGCCATCTTTTCCTGTGTCTCCAGGGGGCCCTCTTGCACCTGGCTGTCCAGGAGGACCTGGTGGGCCAGCAACTCCATCTTTACCTTGATCTCCCTAGAAGAAGTTTAGACAAAACATCACAATGTTAAAAATAAACCACTAATGGATGGATTGCATCTGCAAATGAACTGTACAGCAAAGTGAGAAAGACAACAGGAGACACGGTAAGGGAATAGGTTATGTTTTGAGTTTAATAATAAAACGTTAGGCTACACACCATCCAACCTTTCCCTGGTATGAAATCTTACTGAAACTAAAGAAACAAGTAATTTCTTAAATTATTCCAAACTCAATTTATCTTAACAACAAATATAGTGGCTAGCATTTTTAACCCACCAGTGCACAGTTTGTGTGCATACATGATACAAAATGATTGGAAGTGGTGTATTTTGTTGTTTCTGTCTGCAAATGCTGGACTCTGGTACTACCTAGTTTTGTGAAGTGACCATAGATTAGTGAAAAGTCTTGCCTCTTTTAATGAGAAACAGCTTAAACAACTGCAGAATGGACTCCAGTTCTTTAGAATTCTGCAGCACTATTATGAGAAAGCATGGAACAAAAGTACTGCCCAAATTATGTTTGTGATTCAAAAGGACAAACTTTTGAATCACAAATCTCCAAAAATGCTAGTAGCACCCCAGTTCATTTTTATATGGGTAGTTCAGCAAGCTCTAACAGCTGGAAGATTCAGATACGTATTTCTTACATTCACATCCTGCCTTTCTTTTATGGACATCAATGTTAGGTACACAGGGTTCCCAGGCAGTCTCCCATCCAGGCACGGAGCCAATCCAGGCCTGCTTCAGCAAGGTTCCCTTTAGACCAGGGTTGGGGAACGTGTGGTCCTCCAGATACTGTTAGAGTGCAACTCCCATCAGCCCCAGCCAGCATAGCCAATGGTGAGGCATGCTGGGAGCTGCAGTCCAATGACACTTGAAGGGCCACATATTCCCCATCCCTGTTTTAGACTATACCTATTTGATGGCTATCTTGGGGGAAAAATCTAGTGATCTGATGAAACATTTACAAAAGCGAAAGAAAAACAAAAGCAATCTTTGTAGAAAATGTAAAACATTGCCTTTAGGGGGAAAAGGGTTGGATATCACAGCAAGAATACACACAGAACCAGCATACATCACACATCATGCTCATGGCGCATGTTGGTTTACTGTCAAAATCCAGTGAATACAAAAGACAACTCAAAACAGCTATAATTATAATAAATGCACTGATAATGTAATAAGTGCACTGGTAATATGGCCACATTCCAGAAGATTATGCACTTAGCTGTGTGTACCCAGCGGAATTTTTTATTTTCCTTCTTCAAGTAGCAGTCTCTTATCCTTAAATAGCAAGCTGTTTTTTGAAATTTAAGCTAGTTTCGAAAACAGTTTGCAAGATGGAGCAAGCACTCCAACTCTGAACATCAATTCTGTATTTAAATAGCTTTAATGGTCGTTATTGCAATCATACTCACAGGCTCTCTCTAATGCAGTACACAATTATCTCTATTTTACAGTTTAGGATGCTTAAAGAATGGCTTGCTTCAGCGAGTTCCTGGCTAAGCAGAGAATTGAAACCAGGGCTTCTCTATCATTTGGATGACCATGGCTGTCAGTTACCATTATTGTTGCCTGAATTATGATCTACTGTGGAAAAAACAAGAACCCAGCATTTAGGGTCGGTCTGCTTCAACATATGGAAATGGCACTGAAACCCCCCACGAAAAGGGTTGATTATAAAACACTTTATAACATCTGGGCAGGATGTCCCTAGTGACAGACTTGTATTTAACGTCATCCTGCTATAAATCTGAAACCTAACTGTGAAAACCATATGACATCTTTTCAAAGTTCAGAAAATTTCCTTAATGAATAATGATACAAGTGTAAGATAAAAACAAATGGATCTAGCTCTATTAAATTCTGAAGCATAGTATTTTTTAATTTATTATGTCATGTGTATCCCACCCAGGTTATTTATGAAAAAGGCAGGTATGCTAATCTTGAAAATCGAACATTTCAAAATCAGAGTCAACCTTCAGCCTTTGCTCATCCAATGAACCAGAAAGCATGGTTCTTGACAAATTTGTCATATTTTTAATGCTTAGACAAAAAATGTCACAAAGTTTTATGGATAATTGTAGGCTGAAAGTTTTGTGCAAAGCACCTTTGTCAACTTTCTGTACTGTGCACAGCATTCAGTACATGCCAACCATGTAGTAGTTCTGAATGTAAATAGCACTATCCAATTCGAAAATATGACTGGAATATTAAACTAATACGATTTTTCTGAGGTAAATGTGGAATGGCTAAGCACTGGTAATGCTAGAATCATATATCAGAAATAGGATTCAGGATGTAAAAAGTGCCATCAGTCTTAGCTAATGTAAGGGCCTCAAATTTTTCACCATATTTGCATTTCATTAAGAAAGAATATGGATTGTAAATATATATTTTTGACCGTTTACTTGCAAAGCTTAAAATAATTGAGACAATGACTATAGCAGTTCTAGAGCAAAGGTACCCCAGGATATATAGGAGGAAAAGCTGGGGCCTACTTTTCACAGACAGGAATTGAAGTGGCAAGCCTGTGTTGCAACTATCCTACTGCAGACTGCAAGTGGTGACATATATGATGGAATGATCCTCTGTACAAAAATTCTTTGTCCACAGAAAACGAGATGTCAGGGAGAAGGTCTCTAGCCTAGTCTTGATCCTGATATGCCAGTTTTCCGTGTCCAGGGAACTGTTTTGTATGGAGTTGCAGTCTGAAATAGTTCAGTTTACCATCCCATCTGCTGTTTGTAAGAATTAGTCCCATGTTCTTGTGATTCAGTAGAAACACCAGACCATTTTTAATTAACGCATGTATATGGGTAACAGGCAGAACGGCTCACTATTGTTACTGAAACAGTGCAATTCTAGCCAGTTGGAAATCAGACTTAACTTTTTATCTGTGGGAAAACCTACTAGTCTGACATTCATCATGACTTTGTGCACATGGAAAAGAATGCTAGATCTGCTTTTATGAAAGCAAATGCTGTATTCTGTCAATATGATGAGGCAAAGTGATATGTTTAAAGATAACTGAATGATTGTTTAAAATTGTTCTGTTGATTGATGAATACCTGTGAACGTTTTCATTACTATTTTGGTACTGTTCCTGTGATTCTAGAGCTATAATGGCATTTGGTCCATTTTGTTTATGATGTGAAACAGTAAGAGGCATTCTTAGAAAGTAAAAGAACAGAACAGAAGAATAAGAAAGTAGAAGTGAAGGAACCATTATCAGATCTTAAATTAGATTTTTTAAAATCAGATCTTAAATTAGATTTAAAAAAAAAAAAACCTCACAAGAAAACACAGCAAGCCAGAAGATTAAAAGCGATTCTACCTTAAGGATACGTCGGCTAAAAATATGCTGGTCAGAGAGAAATCCATGACTGAGGCGAGGAAAAGCCATCTAGTCAATGTGTGGCAGGAAAGACAAAGAGGTCAAGACAAATGTTATGAAGATAGAGAAAAATGGTAAGGTTCATTCAGCATTATATAAGAGAGGGACTCCAGCATGGAACAAACAATTGATATTACAAGATGAAATAATCAAGAAACAGCAACAACAGCTTTAAGGATCCTTATTCAATAGACCTATTGGTGGCATCAGAGTGAATAATTTTCCACTAGTTCAACACAGCCGAGACTTCAGTACTAGAAAAATAAAACAAAGGCATCTTACTCATGCCACGTCTTCACAGGTCATAGCGTAAGGTATTTTACAGAATTTCTTAAGGGACAACACACACATTACTTCAGCAATTGTGATGAAAACAGTATTTGTTCCTTGGTAACTGGTCTACTTCCATTGAGGGGCAATCCAACAAACTGCAGCTTTCTAATGTTGGAACACCCTAACCACTTGGGGGTACATTCCATGTTCTCTCTTTTGGTAGAGATGTTGAAAAGTTCAATTTTCCAGTAAGTTTAGTAAGTCTAGTATCAAATATTCGCTTTCTAGTAATCACAGTGGCTCTGGTTATGTATATACAATTACTAGATTTCTTGTAATCATGATGACTTGGGCTACGTATGTATCAAATATTAGCTTTCTAAGGGCGTAATCCTATGGCTGCTAGACAGGGAAAAGTTGGGAGTCTCAGCTCCAACCTCGGAAACATGCTCTGAGGTCGCAGCTAGAATTCTGACTTCGGAGTGCCCTCCCTCTGCCCTCACAGCTGGTGTGGAAAGAACTACGCCAGCTGCAGCTCCGAGGTCATAGAACCAACCTCGGAGTCTGCGTTCTCTGCGTGTTTTAGGGGTGGGGAGAGAAGGAGTCAGGCTCCACCAGCGTACGTAGTATCCTAGTGGCGCTTCAGTGTGCCCCTACCCGCACTCTGGGGCAACAGACTGCTGAAAGCAGCCATCTAAGTCTTTTGCAAGGTGGGAGCAGCATGGAGGTGACTTTTGCCTCCATGCTCCTTCTGCCCTCCATAGGATGCCTCTAATTCTCCGAGTTCAGAGGGTTACAGGCGGCGGCCACATTGGATTACACTGGAGTACCTAACAGTTGATTATTCATGTGTGTGCCAGTGAACGTCAGTCCCAAACACTTTTATATGTATTTGTATATATGTATCATATGGGGAACGGCCATCGCTCAGTGGTGGAGTACACGCTTTGCATACAGAATGTCCCAGGTTCAATCCCTGACACCTCCGAGTAGAGCTGAGAAAGACCCCTGGCTGAAACCCTGGAGAGCTGTTGCCAGTCAATGTGTACATAATACTGAACTAGATGGACCAGTGGTGTGACTGTATAAGGCGGCTTTGTATGTTCCTATATATGATATACATACAAATATAAAACAAAGCTTCAAAAGATCAATTTAAGTTCAACACAAATCTCATATTAGGATTTTGAAAATGACCTGAGAGTCTGGCCCACTGTAAATGTTTTAAAATCTGAAACTACTACAGTCTTAGACACACTTGCTAGAAAATAAGCTCCACTGAATACAGTGGGACTCCCTTTGGAGTAAACATGCACAGAATTGCACTGCATGACCTTTGTATTTGAGATTTGAGCTAAATTGAAAAACCATTCTCAGGGCTGCATGCCAACCTGTCAGCCACAATAAATCTCATGTATATCCAAGTATGTTAAACCCTAAAATAAAGTGTAACCTGAGTTACTGTACATACTTATAAGTGGTTTAAATATAGAAAACATGAGCTTGACGTCTTTGCCAGTCTACCCTTTTGATTAAAGCTAATGTTTGACAGCCAAGTGAACCTAGTTCATCTGCCTGATGTATTGGAAAGGAAATAATTTCTGTATATGGTCATGGGTGTTTTCCAGAAAGTTCATCTTCCTCAAAAAATAAAAGGAAAAACGAATGGGATGAAAAACTATCTAATTCATATGACATTATTATATGCAGCAAATGTTAAGGGTACATGCACAACCTGGGTGCGATCCTATACCATATTACCTGGGGATAAGTCCCATTTAACTCAACGTGACTTACTTCTGAATAGACTTCTATAGGATTGAACTGCCTGGAGTCAAGTAATTTAGCACTTGGTGTGAGCAAGATGGGGACCAGAAGCACAGAATTTTGCACCAGAAGCACTGCTATCCTGCTCTGATACAAGAATGGAATAATTTTGTCTACTGCCATGGAAAAACTGTCAGTTGCTACCATGGACTTGGTTGCAGATGTCTGTCAAGTAATAAGTTGCAAGTAGCAGCTGCAACACAGATGGTAAATATTTTACAGCCTCATCCTCTAAATACTGTTCTGAGGCAAGCTTCATTGATATTACTGTAGATTGGTTAGTCGAATAAACAAATGATTCAAATCTCAGCAGAAGGACAGATTAATATCTCAATCCTACTGTTTTGTGTTGGCATACCTGCTAGCAACACCGAAGCAGCAGCACCACATTAGAAAACAACCCATGTGCCCAGGGCTTAGCCAGAACAATCCACAACCCATGTAGAAAACAGATGGCCATGCCCATGGTCTTAAGTAATGAAGTTGGATCAACTGAGGGCAGGGCACAATCCTACTGCGATGCTTGTAAACCCCCAAACTCGGAGGCTTACGGGCATCCTATGCAGACGGGGAGGAGCAGTGGAGGCAATCTTCACCTCCCTGTCCTCCTGCCTTGCATTTTCTGCTAGATGGGCTTTTTTTACCCATCTAGCTGCAGCATCTTGGAGGGGGAGGGAAGGAGGCTGGAGCAGTGGCAGGATAGCTTGTATCCTGGCTTCTCCAGTCTCCTCCCCATGCCTCAAAATGTCTTCTTTCCCCCCTCTCCAAGGTTGCTTTCCCAACTTTGGAGAGCAGACGGTGAGGTTCTTTCTGTGCTAGTTGCGAGGGGCCGGGGGAGGGAGGTTGAAGCTCCAATTCCCAGCTCCGAAGTTGGAGCACTGTCTCAAACCTCAGATCTGGTAATCCGAACTATCCCATGGTGGCCCCTCAGACGTTGTCTAGGGGCCATTAATGCATAGAACCTGGTATCTTTCCACATCCTATTTCTATCTGCTTTGATAACAGAGGGGACTCCCACAGCCTGGCAGCATTACATATTCTTTTCCTTGAGTTTGATTTGGTGTTTTTTTTTCTGATGACATGATGAGGTCAACATCTGCTGTAGTTTACAGAACTGGGAGGAGAAATCTGAGTCACTGTCAGTGACCAACACATTGCTGACTTTTTGGAAATACATGGCTATGGGTTACATACATATACTTTACAGTTCCACTGTAACAGATTTTTTTGCATATGGGGTTATTTTGTTTTGTAATAAGTATCAGTTACGTTCATTACAATTTGATTTAGCACATAGTTAGCAATGATATCATTGCTCTTTGATTTTATAACTATACCCTGTGTAGTTTTCCTGTTTCTTATGCTTTCATTATGTACACTTCAGTAACTGTCAAAACCCATTATGTGTTGTATATTTATTATCAGTTCCTTACTTTTCTGTATGCATGGACACATCATTTTTTATAAAGTCAGTAAAAAGCCACATTTAGCAACAAGATGCATTCTGGGAGGTGACAGAATTTTATAAAGTAATGGCAACACATTTCTTCAGAAAAAAACCCTCTTTTGATGCAAATGCTGAAAGTTTTAACCAAAACTGCATCCTAGAGAAAGCCCTATCCAATTTCAGCAGAAAACTTTGTATTTCCTGTTCCGAGGCAATATGCCTCCGCATACCAGTTACTGAGATCTGAACATAGGAGAGGGTTGTTGCCCTTGCATCTGCTTGTGGGCTTCCCAGAATGATCTGGTCGGTCACTGTGGGAAGCAGCATGCTGAATCAGATGGGCCCTCAGACTAACATTCTTAATCCTTGGTTAAAACATACTGCTGTCCTTCACCACAGTCCTCTTAGTAATTGATAAAGCCAGGCATTTTTGGTTTATTTTAGAGCAATTATTATGCTTGGGGAATTGCATGTAAGCAGGTCATCCAAACTGCATGATTGATGAACCTGATGCAAACATAGTTGTTTCAGTTTTAAGAAGTTTGAACTGGAAAATTTACAACTGAAATGTTGAACACAGAGGGGGGAAATATTGGCACAATGTTTTCCCAAGACAAACATTTGGTCAAACAGAACAGATCAACCAGTCTACTACTGAAGTTCTTCCCAAGTTAGTAGAGTTTTTCAGATCACAATGTGCTCAGAGAAGATTATGTAACTTCTATTTTAATTAAATTATTACCCATCTCTGAAAAATGAGCTCATAAGAATACTGGTTCTTTCAGAGGCATTAACAGCTGGTAATGGCTGTTTCTTTACTGTCAACTGCATGACATGTAATCTGAAATAATGCATTCTTCCATGTAAACCAGGAAACAACTTTAGGAAATAGGGTCCACTGCTGAAGCTAAAGAAAAGATACTGCCCAATTTAAGGAAGTAAAAATAATCCAGGCCAGATGGTGTCACAGGAAAGAATGCCCCGGGATTGGAAGAGAGGAGCAAGGAGCCAAATAAAGGTCAGAAAAACCCAGAAGCATTTGATTGTGTGTGTGTGTGTGTGTGTGAGAGAGAGAGAGAGAGACAGAGAGAGACAGAGACAGAGACTCACAAACTGTTAGCACCATAATCTGATTACTTAACAGTCTTGCTGAGAGAACAGGGTTCAGTTTTCCCAAGGGGTACAACACATTTAAGAAACTGGGGCAAGAACATATTTCATAACACAAACAGTTCTAAACGCAGACTGCTTTTATGTGTAACTGATAACATCTGGGAACTGCTTGTGATGTTTTCCTTCCTTTTTTAAAAACATAAATACACTTTCTGAATAATCTCCATATTATGATTCATATTTAATGCAAGGTGACGACACTTGTTTGGGAACGGATCAGGCACCACCAGTCACTAAACACCTTTTTGCTATGATTCTTCCAGGTATGATCTTGTCTTGTGATCTTATATTGATATGGGTTTCTTCATAAGCTAGAGCAAGGTTTCCATGTGGGCAGCTTGTGGGTCATAATGCAAGTCTGATGAAAGCCTCTAAATCCTCTTTTATTAGGTGCTTCCAGATATAATTTGTACAGTGAAATGGAGCAGCAGCATTATATAAAGTGAGCTGTCCTACTCTTCTGATAAGGCAGAGGAAACATTTCCCCTACAGAATACATTTCATAGTAGCTTGTATCATAGTGAGATGGTGTAATTTGGAAAATTAATTCCTTAAAGTTATATTAGCTTGAAGAGACCATAGAAAGGGCATAATTCCTTTAATAAAGGGCTTCTATAGCATTTTGAATAACAAAACAAGAAGGTTCTGGAATATAATCAGAGCACTGCTATGTAATAGTTAGGCCTTTTCTGTTTATCACAATTAATCTGGGTCCAGTTCCTTCCGTATCACCTTCTGTGAGGCCTGCCATATGGCTGAGAAATCCAGGAACCCGCCAGGCTCTAGATAATCTACTTAGTACCCAGCAAACCTAACACATGGCAGAAATTCTGCTTAAGCGTGTGCTTAGAAGCAACATTCTCCGGAGTTCTGAATGTGTGAAGAGGCAGGAAACTGCAGTTATTCAGTAGTGAGAAAAATTCACTTTTTACATGCTCAGAGGTACTTTAATTCTAGGACTTAGCCCTGGTATTAATCAATCCTGGGCTGAAGCCTGCAGAGGTCTTGGTACAAATTAAGTTGTGAGGAGATCAGGAAAGTAGAACTTTCACAAGAAAGCAGGGGGAGAGTTATGCAGTGGGGAAAGAATCTGTTTTGGTGAACTGCTAGAAAGAGGAGGGAATATAATGGATTGTTGTATGGGGGGAACAGAATGTATGTGTACTCTAGCTGTAGTTTGCTTGTGACAGGTGTTTTAATTCCTAAAGAGAGGTACTGAGGCTTTAGTATATGTAGAACATGGTGCCCGTGGGCATCTATGTGCCCCTGGATACCTTTCTTAGTGCCTACCAAGGTGCCCTACCCTTCCCTCTTTAAAAAATAATGATAATAACAAAACTTTTTTTAGTGCAAGCTGGGATTGCTGTGAAATAGGTTTCTGTTGGTGCTGAAAACTGTGGGTTCAAAGGAGATCTTTAGTGTATTGGGACTCAGACTCCACCTCTGCCTTGAACTCATTCTTTTTGGCAAGTTACTTGTCCTTTGCCATGCCCCCATGGCAGCCATATTGTGGCAGTGCCCATGATAGTTTCTCAAATTACCAAATGTGCCCATGTTGCCTACCCTTCATGTAAGAGATATGCCATCACCCAGTAAGCCTTGCTCCTTAATTCTAAGTATGTGGAGATAGGAGAGGCTGCCGTTGCTCAGCAGTGAGGGGAACACACTCTGCACATGCTCAGAGGCAGTCTACGGCAGTTTAATTGTTATTTTGGCTTAATTCTAAAATACAAACAACATGACATTTGAATGCCAATTAATTTGGACTCCTTTCCCTATTTGGTTTGGGGGTGGGTGGGTTGTCACCACACATTCAAACAAATGTCTTTGTTCATAAAGGCTAGAAACTTACTTTTACTTTAAAATAAAAGCTGAGCTCCTCAGAATTTTACCAGAAGTCTGCAGAAGAAAACTGGCCAGTCCATTATATATTTTCCCACATCATGATGTTTCATTTCCCCCCCCTTGCTGTTAAAAATCAGGCTTCTTATGACAGAGTTATTGGTCCTATTCATCAGCTGACTTCTGGTCTTTTACTTCACTGCTCTCAAGACTAAAAAGAATATTCTTCAAAGTAATTTCCAGAACACCTCATTCATTTCATTTTTTTTAAACATCAGGATAGTTTTCTCTCTCAGTGCTCATTCATCATACAAATGCACACAAAGACACTTAATAATGTTGATTGCAAATCCCTGAGGCTTGTGGGTGGGAAAAAGAACAAAGTTTTGCCTAGAAACAAAAAAGTGCCTTTTTAGTTCAGTGAAGGCAGAAATATGCATATATTTCTATTGAACTCAGTCCCACTACAGTAAAATTATGGTCAGTGAAAATGAGTCAGAGTAAGAATGCCCATATGCTAGCTGATATTATTTTAAGAAAACTTTATTAAATTCTTACTTTTATAGTTAAATAGGGCAATCCTCCATATGGATAAGGACCAAAAAAAGAAAAAGATGAAACAAGTCACAATCCATTTTCCCATTTCTATATGTTTCTCTCTCTCTCTCTTTTATCCAGCTGAGGCTCATGTAAGTTTGGGCTCAGATTTTCAAATCTATGCAAAGGATTTAGGCCACTGAACTTTAATCTAGAGATGTGAAGACCCAGAACCCCTCCCAGAAAAATGCTTTTTCCAAGGACTGAACAATTGAACAGCTCTAGATGATGAAATCTTTTATTTTAGAATGATGAATAAAATATTTAAAACAAGGTGTTTCTCAATTAGTGAGTTGAGTGGTTAGAGTGTTGGACTGGGACTCGGGAGATCTGGGTTCGAGTCCCAACTCAGCCGTGAAACTCAGTGGATTACTTGGGTCAGTCACTGACTCTCAGCCTAACCTACCTCACAGGGTTATAATTGTTGTGAGGAGAAAATGAAGAGGAGGAGGACCATGTAAGCCACCTTGGGTTCCTTGGTGGAAAAAAGGCGGGACATCAATGTAATAAAATAAATAAATTAGACCTCACCACCAGGGAATGCTGCCTCAGCTATAAAACCTTTTAACAGCTGCTACCAGAATAAACCCTCTCTCCCTAAAAGAAACGCAGTAGCCTGGTTCCTATGGCATAAGCATAGAATTGACACCTCCACTAGAGACAACCTTCCAAAATAAACAAAAAATCAGATGTTCATTAATGGAAATTACTTACAAAAGTGAATAAAATGTCACTCTTCAAATAATAGGTTGAGATTGCTTAACAGTTCTTAAGTTAAATATGGTTCCTTATCATTTCTAAGTTGAGTCTTTCCAAGCTAAATAAAAGATTTCCATAAGCTCCACCCCACAAACAGGAACAGGTTTAGGAATTTTCCTAAATGTCCCCACAAACGGGAACAGATGCTGTTGCACCAGTCTTCCTCTGCTTCTAGTTTTTCCTTCTTCTTCTGGCTCCTAGGCTGATTCAGATGTTCCAAGGACTACTTGCTGAAGTTCTGTCTGGCCAGACATAAAATAGGAACCTAAAATGTGTTATGCTCTGCTCTGAAAATTTTCCTTAAAATGTAAGCTTTGGGGGAAGGAGAAGCTATGAAGTAGTTACAATCCACATCATTTTACCTTTTCCCTTTTTTCCTGTATTAACATGCAAATACATGGATCTTTCTATGCTCATCACTGCCAAACTCTCAGATAAGCTTCAGATATATTCAGTTATTAATGGTGCTTACCCTTGGGCCGATGTCTCCTTGATCACCCTATAAAACAGAAAAGTAAACATAATTCCTTTCCCCCTTTCAGTTATTTGCTGTTCCTGTATTGCTTGGATGAATCCATTTGTTCCACATACAGTAGAAAAGGTGAGTAATTACATGAAGGAGGAACTTTCACAAATTAATATTTGACTTTGATCTTAGTTCTTTGATGTCCTGGAGGTTCTACACATTTAGTGTATGTAAAGGCCTTGAACTTTAGGTTTATTAGGCTATTGGGCTCAAGAGGCCCAGATTGCATGTAACGACAACCCATGGGTTGTTGGGCCAAGCACGAGTGAATGCACTGCCTCCCACCTGCTTGCGACTTCTGCTTTGCATCTGCTTTGTATACAATTTGCATCTGCTTTCTGAAATGGGTTTCTGGGATGTTAGACATGACATCCAAGCCCGGCACTCTGAGGGTTAAATTACCTGGAGTTTGTACCCATGAATTGTCATTGGGTTAAAACTCTAGATTATTTAACCCTCAGCAACCCAGGGTGCCAGGTTTGGATGTCACAACTAACAACCCAGGAACATTCCTGGGTTCTTTTGGACAACAGATGCAAAGTGGAAAGCAAGTGGGAGGCAGTGAGCTCACTCGCTCCTGCCAATTCATGGGTTTTTAACCCATGAATTGGTTTTATGTGCGAACCAGGTCAGAGTGATTTCTTCACAAAAATATGGTGTACATGTGGAACTCAAGTAGGGTTGCCATGTGTCCTAATTTACAGAGGACAGCTCTCTTTTTAAAGATGTCCTCTATCTGAAGGGCTGCACAGTCCAAATCCAGTTTAAAGCAGTGATGTGGGGCAGAAAAATTTCCAGATTTTTTCCCCAGTGCTTTATTTTTCCATGGAATGTTTCTGTTTCATAAATTCATTAGTAACAATGAATTTATGCCAATTCCAAATACAATATTATGCAAGCTTGGCAGTTTCAAAGTTGTAATTAATATTTTTCAGGTGATTATCTTTAGCAAGTATGTCAGAGAATACAGATGTCACTGAAATACATAAACATGCAAATACATATATTTGTAAAAGTACTATGCAGTGTGAAATTGACCTTTTCTTCTGCTGCTCCCAGATTATGGAATGGCCTGCCGGAGGAGATTCGTCAATTTACCAGTATCTTGGAATTTTAAAAAGCCATAAAGACTGATCTCTTCCGGCAGGCCTATCTGGCGGAATTTTAGGATGCTTTTAAGATGTTTTAAAGATATTTTAAAGTTGTTTTAAGATGTTTTAATTATATGTGTTGCGTTTTGATTAGTTTATGTATTTCATATTTTTGTTGTTCCCCGCCTTGATCTAGACGGAGAGGCGGGTAAGAAATAAATTTATTATTATTATTATTATTATTATTATTATTATTATTATTATTATTATTATGTAGTGACAGTGAAACTGAAGATGTCCCAACAACCTCAGTGGAAGAGAGTTAAACTCTGTTGAAACAGATGAGTAGTTGTCAGCATATTAGGCACAGTTCTTTGGGTTGCTAAAATTAAGTAGTGCAGTGTGCAGCCTTTCTCAACCTGGTGCCCTCCATATATGTTGGACTACAACTCCCAGCATCCCCAGCCAGCCATGCTGACAGGAGGTTGCTGTGAGTTGCAGTCCAACATATGTGGAGGGCACTAGCTTGAGGAAGGCTGAATTAGTGTGGCAGCAGTTTTCACTACCTTTTATTTCTTTCATACATTTAAACAATGAAAAAGAAGTACAGTAATACCTTGGATTGCAAGTAACTTGGTCTGAGAGCGTTTTGCAAGACAAGCAGATTTTTTAAAATAAATTTTGACTTGATAAACAAGCGACGTCTTGCAATACAAGTAGTGTAGGGATGTAACCGCTCGCCTCGAGCGGGCTGAAATCGGCCCCGCTCACGCCCACCAGAAACTCGCTTTGCTATAAGAGTGTTTTGGATTACGAGCACATTTCCGGAACGAATTATGCTTGCAATCCAAGGTATTACTGTACATGCTATTGTCTTTAATTTTTTACAAATATTCCAATAAAAACGTCTACATAATATAACATTTAAATCACATTAAGGGTGCAATCCTATGCAGGTTTAGACAGAAAAAAGTCCTACAACTTGCAGCAGGCTGGGGAATGCTGGGAGTTGTAGTGTTGGTCTTTTTTCTGTCTCAACTTGCAAAGGATTGTGCCCTAATTGTGCTTTAATTTGCTACCTCAGATATTTCAGGTCAAATACTTGTGGTGTATCGGGACAAAACATTTACATGCCATACTTTTTAAGCATTGTTGTTTACTTGTATTTAGTAAACATGCTAAATTAGACAACTCTCTAGTGACTTTCCAATGCAAACTGAAATTTTCCTATGCATCACCCGAATTTGCATAGGAAATTTTTCTGGAAAACCCGTATCACTGGTTTAAAGATAAAGAACCAACGGAAGGGAGAACAGAACCTTGAAGTTGCCCATCAGCACTTAGCACCTGGGCAGTAGACTGGTTGGCACACAGGTCACCTGGTCAGTGTTCCCCAGTATTTATGTTGAGAATCTAGGGATGTGTGAGGAATCCGATAGGGGGGTGAAAATCCGATAGATTTTCATGATTTGGCCCCGCAGATTCTGGTTCGCAAGCCCTATGCCGGTTTATTATTATGAGAGTCGAATCAGCTCACGGACTTCCATCTCTAAGGCGGGCAGCAGTTTGCGTATTTTAAAAAAATGCTAAGGAAATTTGCGCAAATGGTGCTATTTGCACAATTAACGTAACTTTACGCAATTCGCGTAACCTTGCACAAATTGCAGTATTTTGCATGTTTTTCGCAAATCAGCACCCGAAAAGCACATGGATCTAGCATGATTGGTCAATTTTATGCAAATCACGCTAGATCCATGTGCTCTTCAGTTGCTGATTTGTGAAAAACATGCAAAATACTGCGATTTATGCAATTTGTGCAAGCTTACACAAATTGTTGTAGTTATGCTAATTGCACAAATAGCGCATATTTCCTTAATGTTTTAAAAATGCACAAACTGGAGCCCATCTTCAAGATGGAAATCCATGGAAAAACTCCCAACTTGGCCTGCTTCCAATCAACAGATCGGAAACGGGCAGGAAGTCCATCTAGCTCAAATGAGCTGAACTTCCCAGCGTCAGCACATCCCTAGAGATGTATCATATTGATATTTACAGTATAATTATTTCTAAATTTGCACATTTTCATATAATTTAGCATATGCATATTGCATACACATCCACTTCCTCTTTTTGGATGATGCACTTCCTCTGTTTTGGCAATATGTAAGTGGCCATCCTAAACTCAAGAGACTTCAATGGGATTGTGGCATACATACATGGCATGGAAAAAGTATCTGTGGCATTCTCAGATCATGTCAAAATCAGTAGATGAAGACATACTCCAATGGAATGCAAAAGAAATATGTCCTATTGCAGTCTTTCCCAATCTGGTGCCCTCCAGATGTTTTGGACTGCAACTCCCAGTATTCCTGACCATTTTCCATGCTGGCTGGGGCTGATGGTAGCTGAAGTCCAAAACATCTGGAGGGCACCAGGGAAGGCTGTCCTAGTGCATTGCAAACCAGTGAATCCCAATGGTGATTAAGGACCACTACCTTTGATGCAGAAGGCTTGGAACTACAAATTGCTAATGGTGCATGCAGGAGTCAATATGGAACAAAGGCCAAACAGAATGATTATTTGAATATGACTCCTCTTATTAGAATTTTTAGGACCCATCATAAGGGATTTAAAATTTCCTGAGTGAATAATCTTACCTTTTCCCCCTTTGGTCCTGGAGGCCCCTGTAGAGATCAACAAGAGAATAATATGCACATAGCTCATTAACCCACACAGTTTTGCTAATCAAATGGATAATTTCAAAGAATTAGAGGTACCATTTACAACTGACCTTTCTTTCTCTTTCTTTGCTGGAAGTTTAGACCCTTTCCTCTGACTTCTAAATTTCTATGTGAAGGAATCTCGCCACCATATAGAGGGACATTTAGTCATGTGACACCCCCCCCCCCCATCTCCAGTCTGAAGTGGTAAAAACATTAGAATTGTTCTCCCATTTTAACCTGCTCATTGAGATCTACAGATCAGAGCCTCGTGGTTGTTCTGTCACCTGCACATGTACATCTGAAGACAACTAGGGGGAGGACCTTTTTGCTAGTGGCACCCCGCTTTTGGAATCCCCCCCCTGCAGTAAAACAGGCACCAACCTTGATGGTGTTTTGGTGCCTTTTAAAAACATATTTGCTTAGTCAATCATTTGCTGATTTTAACAGCTAGCTTAGTGGGATTTCCTGTTTTAATTGTCATTTTAACTAATGTTGTACACTGCCCTTGAATTTGTTAATGAAAAGTGGTACAGAAATATTTTAAATAAATAAAATAAATCATAATTCACAGTGTTTTCCTAAGTGCAATTCAGCGTGAAACACTTCTTTCGACAAAGTGCAAAGTCTTACTATAGCAACCAGCTGAAGAAGCCCTCGTCTCCCCACTGAAAGGCCTCATGCCATTCTTTTGGGGAGGGATATGAAGCTTTGGTGTGGTTTTCCCTACCTCTCTTTCTTGAACAAGGCTAGCACAGGAGACCTACTAAGTTTTGAGCTCAAACTCTTATCTTGTACAAATTAGTTAATAAATTGTTTGCTTTTGATCACCCAGGCCAGTGGTATATGCAGCATGTCTGTACACCATATGCCAACAGTCTAGTTATAACAACTTTCAGCTGAAATTATGTCTGCATTAGTATGACTTTGTGACAGCAGCTTTAAAAGATTTTGAACAGTGCCTTCTTGTAAGCATGAAAAGACATGTCATTTCAAAGTAGTGTAGATACACAGCAGGCCTAGTGCTTAAATACGGGGTAAACAGAATTCCTTTTGTGAAACAGTTATTACAAATGGGACCTGCGACAAAATGTTTCAGTGTGGAGTGCTTCTGTGCAGGTTTCTAGCAACTCTACTCCATTAGCCCTCCCACCGGTTTTCCAACTTTTAACTACCCTCCAACAGTCAGTCAGCATTCCATGTTCCCTGAGCATGCTCAGTCCTCATGAAGCCATTTTTCCTCCCTTAAGGGTTTTCCCCCCTGACATTTATTTTGTACTTCTACAAACCTTGGATTTCTACCAAGCCTGCTGATACTTCTCCCTCTTGTGTGTGGATATTACCCTTTTGCCTGCATAAGGACAAGCACTAAGAGAATTGGGTTCATTATTAGTATATATGACTGGACCTGCAGTGAACAGGGGCTTCTGTTCAGGATTCCAGACACGAAATTGCATCCCCATCCTCACCCCTGGTTTTCCATTCTTTCCCTCCCATCAGTCAGCCAGCATTCTGAGTCCAAGGATGCTCAGCAGTCCTCATTGGTCCGTTCTGGATTCCTTCCCCCAACCCCCCAGTCTCCTGAGGATTTTTTTTCATAATATGTTTTTGTACTGTTATAATTTATTTATTAGACATATTTCTTGGCTGCCTTTCAGCGCAGGAGCCCTCCCAAGGCAGTATACAACAATAAATCACATAATAAAAACCGATGCAGCAATAAAAGCAGTAAAAACACAACTAAAAAACAGTGAAAACCACAATAAAATAGCAATAAGAACATCAACAGCAGCAAACATTCTAAAAAATATCAAATACCAGCATAAAATAAAATTTACAACGAACTGCAGCTACAACCCAGTCTGATAACACAATCAGGGGAAGGCCAGAGTAAAGTAGTATGTATTCAGGGCCTTCTTAAAAGCCTGCAACAATGGGGCGTGGCAGACCCCCACTGGTAACTTGTTCCAGAGGTGTGGGGTCACTGTGGAAAAGGCCCTCTTGCATGTGGACACCAGCCCAACTGCTCTCACAGGTGGGCAAATGAGAAGGGCTTCTCTTCCTGATCTTAAAGTATCAACATTGGAGTTCCCCCAAGCCTGCTGATATAAGAACATAAAAATATAAGAAGAGCTATACTGGATCAGACCAAAGGCCTATCTAGGCCAGTATTCTGTTCCCAGAGTGGACAACCAGATGCCCATGAGAAGCCCACAAGCAGAACACAAATGCAACAGCACCGTCCTGCTTGTGCTTCCCAGCAACTGGTTTTGAGAAGAATACTGCCTCTGATACTGGAGGTAATATACTAGTAGCCATTGATAGCTTTATGATCCATGATCATGACTAGTAGCCATTTATAGCCTTATGATCCATGAATTTATCTACTTTTAAAGCAGTCCAAGTTGGTAGCCATCACTACATCTTATGGTAGTGAATTCCATATGTGCCGTGTGAAGAAGAACTGGTGCATGGATTATACTGTTTTGGGTACACAGAGATTGTGATTAGTCACATACCGGTATATATTCTGTACTAATCAAATATTTTTGAACTAAGAACACTCTCATGTGCATCACTGGAGTTTCATGTGAATTCAGAGCAGTCTGCTTGTTTGCTATCAAAGTCAAGGGGAACTTAACAGATAGGTTCTCAGAACACTTTCAGAAGTTGCATGCCCACTAGTGCAACCTACCTAACTGGCTTCACAGACTAATGGTGTAATGCTATGCATGTTAAGACAGAAAAAAGTCCTACAATTCCCAGCCAGCCATGCTGTCTAAGGAATGCCAGGAGTTGTAGCACTTTTTTCTGTCTATGCATGCATAGGATTGCACCCTAAATTTTCAGAAATCACTGAGCAGCACTGCAAAAATTTCTCATTATAATTTTGTGAATAGCTGGATAATGACACTTTTAATTCATCTATGTTTTGTGGAGCTGCAGGGCACAAACCAATGGCGTGCATTTGTTACTTAGAGCAGTACTTACTGGCTTGCCATCCAATCCAAGGGGGCCCTAAAGCAAAAGAAGATAATAATGCATTACAAAAGGAGATTAATTTATAATTCAGTAAATTCTGCCTCCCGCACCCCAAAAGGGCTTTCCTACATGTTCAGTGAAAGTGTTTCCCAAAGGCATCTGATCCTTTACACTATAGTTCTGAAAGCCCCTTTCAGTGCAAAAGTGGAAGATCAGCACATAACAGATATGGAGAAAAGCCTTGCTGTGGTGGGTGACTGTGCTCCCCCTTACAAATCTTTCTTAAGCATTCAAGCATAGAAGGGCAGGGGAAGCTATGAAGCAACAACACTAAATGACAAAACTGACAGTGTTATACTATTATACTAATTTTAGTAATAGATTATTTAATCTATTCTTGTTTTAAAGAAATGCTCCTCTGGAATTAATGCAATGATGCAAGCATGGAGCGGGGGAGACTGTATCATCTGTCACTAATCATGTCACACACACAATGTATCTATTAAGTGTCTGCAGTAACATTCCGCAACCACATTCTGCACAATGATCATAATATTGATGAATATCCTAGCTGGACAAAGTACTGTATTCTCCCCAGGTAAAAGAGGAGAGAGAAAAAATTCACCTTTGAGTGCTGGGAAAATTTGATAATTTCACAACAGAAGTGGAAGCTTGAGGGAAGACTTGCAGACTTTGCACAACAAATAGAAACAAATGTACATTCATTGAGCAAAAAAATAATCATGTGGGAAAAGAAAACCCTAAATGAGTTTGTTCAGGAAGGTGCTGAATTATTGAGCAATACTTTGATTGTTTTCAAAGCTCAGCCCTACATCTTTTTGTAATCCTTTGTAAAATAGAAACCAGTTGGCCTTGACATGCAAAAGTTGGTACTCATCCTTTCATCCATTACTTAATTTTCAGGCTGTCCCTCATTATAACTGCTTAGTGATTAAGCTTTTTAAAATGACTAACAGTAAAGCAGGATTGCCATATTTCTCAGAAATCCAAGCATTATCTGGATTCAAGGAATTGCAGATGGTGCCTGGGTAATGCATCACCTGGCTTAAACTCAAAGCTTTTATTTTAAAAACATTTTTTTTCTAGTTACAGCAAAAACCAGAAAAATGTGCAGATCACCCAGTATTTAGTAAAAAGCTGTTTATTTCTCCCCCTAGCCTTTTCTTTCTTCTGGACAATGACTCCTAATCTTTAGCCATTCTTTATCCTTTACTTCTGAGTGAAAAAGGGTGCTAAAGTGCATCCATGTGTAATTAATCTGTACTAAGACAAAACTTAATATTTGATACCTTTTCGTTCCCCTGACTGCTGTGTTTATAATTGGGAAAGCAGTTGTGGTGAAAAGGTGCTGCTCTTTTTTCTTTGCCACTCCGAGTGATTTCATAGACATTTCATAGATCATAGAGTTGGAAGGAGCCTACAAGGTTGATGGGGGCAACCACTGCATTTCTCTTGGTAGGTTCATGCGTGCACAAAGAAGGGGGATATTTTTATTTCTTTAATTAAGGGCACAGTCCTATGCATGTTTAGGCAGAAAAAAGTTCTACAAGTCCCAGCATTCCCCAGCTAGCCATGCTGGCTAGGGAATGCTGGGAGTTGTAGGACGTTTTTCTGTCTAAATATGCTATAGGATTGCACCTTAAAAGCCATTTAAGGAGATGTGTGTGTATGATAATGTTGATGAGTACTAGCTCCCAGATCCAAAATGTTATAAGGGGGAAAGTAGGCTAAGCTGGTTTGGTTGCTGCAGCAGTGGCATGGCAAGTGAGACAGATCTATAGCATTTTTGGGGTGGGGAAGGAACAGGACAGAGCAGTAGAGACTATTTGTTTTAAAAAGAAAAGGTTCCAAAATGATTTGTACACT
The DNA here is from genome assembly GCA_021292165.1 of Shinisaurus crocodilurus. NCBI lineage: Eukaryota > Metazoa > Chordata > Lepidosauria > Squamata > Shinisauridae > Shinisaurus > Shinisaurus crocodilurus. Next base: position 105,211,221 of record CM037881.1, read on the forward strand.
TCTATGTTTTGGGGGCTGGTGTACTTGATGCTTAAGCATTGATTGTGGAGATTCTATTATACTAATTTTAGTAATAGATTATTTAATATGCTGCAGCTGCATATTTTGCTTGTCAGCTGCAGGGAACAGTTTTCTCTAGCTTTGTTGCTGCAGTTTCCCCCTCAGTTTAACAATCTGAGAAGTAACTTCCCTGCAATTCCATGTGATTTAATCCATGGAAGAGAAAGAAGGCTGCTCTTTCAGTAACACCCCAAATCTTTTGCTCTTGGCTCAAGAGGACAAGAAGCATGCTGTCTATTTGGAATACAGCAAAGTTCCATGTGCAAACTCTCTCTCTCTCTCATTCTCTCTGTCTCTGTCTCTCTCTCTCTCTCTCTATATATATATATATATTTGCTCTGAGTTCTGTATGATTCCATTATGCTCCTGTATTATTTTCTGAAGTATCCTATTCAGTCTCCCCCTTGATGAATATCCCTACGCAGCTGGTCCTAGACAAGGTAAACTTCTATAGGGTAGAGTTTGCATTGTATTTTCTGCATTACACTGATGGACAAATATAATTGTAATATTTTAACTTCAGAGACTCACAGTACAAACCTATGCATGTCTATTCAGAAGTAAGGCCTATTGGTTTCAATGAGACTTATTCCTAGGTAAGTGTGGATAGGATTGAAGCCTAAACCTTTTCTTAGGAGTGGGAGATTCTGTGTACCAGCATAGTGGGCAGGAGAAGTTTTGCAGCATGATACTCCCATGCCTGACCTACTTTCCCTTCCTCTATCACATGTTCTGATGGGGCAGATTCAACTCAACTACAGGCACGATGTTTATTTGGGAAGGGGTCACTAGTTTGCCAAGAAAAAGAAAAGAATGGTCAGTTCACAAAATGTGCTATGAGTGCTCTCAGGTTCATGGCCATATGACTAGGCCCTGTGATATGGGCACTATGGGGTAGTGTCATTGTCATAGACGACTAAGAAGAGTTGTTGTTCTTCTGGTCTCAGCTCTTTGGATCAGGCTGGAGTGATCCTAAGTCCCTGGACAAACTTAAAACTTTTAACATTTCTCTTTAAAACCCAGAATCAGTTTGTCTTCCTAGCTGACCTAATTTGACAGTCTTGTCTTCCCTGCCATTGTGAGATGGTTAGACACTTGGAAGCCTTTCTATGGTCCTTTTTGTTATTGCTTGGTTACTTGTCTGGTAGAGAGAGAACACACGATAGAAATCACACAAATGAGATGTCCAACTTGCAGAGTAATAATTTGCTATCCAGAGATATGGCAACCCTACATAACTGTACTGGATGTCAAAGGTATTTTTTATACAAATATAATGACAATAAGCACCGACAATCATTAACATATGATACATTTTAAAAGAATGCAAAAGGAAGCAGATTCGTAGCGTGCGGAGGTGATAGTATAAAAGGCGCATCACTGAAATCTCTAAACAATTTCTAAGGCATTAAGAGAAGTAACAGCAAGAGCAGCAGAAGCAGAAGCAAGAGAAGCAGAAGCAGAAGATCAGGTCTCACCTACTTCTCAGAAATGTGATAAAGAAGAGTCAGACACAGAGTATATGGTTTCAAATCAGGGCCACATTTATTGAATTGAAGATCTGTGAAGGGCAAAGTGCGGTACTAACCTAGCCCGGACATTGGCCGGGAAAAAACCAGTATTTTGGCGAATACATCCTAACAGCACCGGAGGCGGGTTGGTCCGCCCCCGGCCAGTTGCCCTCCATGTGGAGCTGGAGGGCCTTACCATTGCCGCCTTACTTTGACGCCTCCAAGCACCCAATGTAGGCGAGAAAGGCAAAAACCCCAAAGACGTCCCAATCTCCCTCTTGCCAAGCCTCAGGGCATTAGCGAGGGCAGCCTTGGGTAAACGTCAGTCACCTTGAAAGGTGCCACTGGATGATCACCATAACCCTAAGCCATACTGCCTAATCCCGCACTTCCCACTAATGCGACCAATTTAACTATGATCCCCCTGGTGGGATCGAGATCGAATTCAAAAATTTCCCTACCCTGATTCACAGTGTAGAGTAGGCGAAACCCACCCATTGCCCCAGCCAATTGAGACAATGAGCCAAAATGCCTACTCGGCCCCCGTTAATGGGCGACCAGAGGAGCCTACACTGCTAACAGGGTGGGATGGGAGGGAGCCGGAAAACAGCAGCAAAAGAGACCGTGGGCGGGAACCCAGGTGCCTAAATAAGCCCTTTCCTGTGTCCCTGCCGTAGTTGAGCCATTGGCTCAGTATCTGTGACCAACCCTGTTACCTGACTCCTCTCTCCTCCCAAATCTTCTCCCTGGCCCCAGGTGAGGGGCCAGTGGAAGTCTGTTGTTGTTAAAGAAAAAAGAGTAATGACAACAGAACAGTGCCCATCCATATCTAGCCAATAAACAAGGCAGAATATTATCCATAGATTTTAAAAAGCATGTTTGTTTTCTTTATTGGATAGACAATCAGGATAAAAAGTAGCTCACAAAGTACTCTCTTCAACTACAGGAAAAACTGGAACACTTGGGAAACTTCAGCTGATGCTCTTACAAAACACACCCATGCCTGTAACTCATTTATATGACACAAAATTAAAAACCAATACTGCCTTTATTGGTGAACAGAAATGTGAACTTTGATTAATTATATTGTTTGCCAAATGGTGGCTGAAAAGTCTGGAATTACCAATGTTTTTGGTATCTCACAAGCTATTTGGATAATTGCCTTGTATGTAGACAACCATCTTGCATAGCCCCTTCTCTTGCATGCACTTAAAATTTATTCAGCAAAATAGTGACAGGGCTAGAACAATGTGTGAGTATTTAAAGGACCAAGAGATTAATTTCAAATATCATGTATGTGGTGTGATCCTATTCATCTTTACTTGCAACTGAGTCTGCGAGTTCAATGGGACTTACTTCCAAGTAAACAAGCATAGGATTGAGATGAAAATCTAGTCATTTAATTAAAAATGCCAAAAGGAGTTTTGTAAATATGGTGCAATTTATGTATCATATACAGTATGTATATTAATCTCATGGAGTTTAGTATCCAAGTAATAAAAGACTAAATGAAGCCTATATATAGCCACCTTTGTACAGGGACATAATAAAACATCAAAATAAAGTTTCAATTATCTGTTGGTGCCAGGCCATGCCTGTCTCCTGAGTGGCTGCATATGGGAGGCAGAAAGATGAAAAAAGTAAAGACAATGGAAGACATTTCACCATTAAGTATTCTCAAATAAAGTGGAAATTTCTCATACTGCCATGGAATGGTGAGGCTGACTTGGGAGAAATCATTAAGCAGAACAACACGGTGGGGGACTCATTTGCTGACATCACTTTGCTTAGAAGCAGACCTTCCTGTTATATCAGTCTCACAACATTCATCTGCTATGCAGATGGGAACCGATCCTTCCCACAGTATTAATATGGACAGCAATGACCAGATATACCTTGGGGTAGATCCAGGGAGGATCCCATTTCAGAATTCAAGTCTTTTTGAGTGAATTTAGAACCATGGAAGTCATGGGCGAGCGACTTAGAGGTTTACTATGTAGCACCTATTCTAAGAGGGGATGTGGTTGTTTGTAGCCTTTGATCATTCAGATAAGCCCAGAATCACTGCTTAAATACTGAATTCTAAATAAATCAAGATCTTGGGTTTATTCTAGTTAGTGATATTTTACAAGAGTGACTCCTCTAACAGGAAACATGACCTGAATCATGCTTCTATAAGACCATATGGAATTATGGAGGTTCAGACTAATTATCCATTTTACTCAGAGGTGAATACAAAATGTTTCAGGCTATCTCTCTCGTTTTGTTCACTTACAGTCAGTGTAGGGTGAAAGTATGTTTTATGCTGAACCAGATTCTTGGGCCCTGCAAATCTTTGACCCATTCACTCCTTCTGCAAAAGTGCATGTACAAAGCCGGGCAAATTCAACACACAAGCCTTTTCACTTACAGCACTCTCATCCAGGCACACACTTCCTATAGTAAGAAAAGAAATGACTTCCTCATGCTGATCTGTCAGTGGATATCTGAAATCCTGCTCCAGTATTGACCATGGCCACTGTCTTGAGCTAAGACAATTCAGCAATTCTGAATGGCAGAGAATCTTCAAGAAGTCAAGTGCCAATAACTGCACTCTTCATGCAGAGTAAGTCCCAGATAATTACACCACATAAGCTATAGCACATAAGCTACCTTCCCCCAACCTGGGGCCCTCCAGATGTTTTGGAATACAACTTTTAGAATTCCTGACCATCGATCATGCTGGCTGGGACTGATGAGAGTTGAAGTCACATTAGGTATTGTATGTACCTCACAATACACACACACACATGCAAAGAGAGCACCCAGGCCCACACAAAATCTAAAGAAGGAGCAGGCACGCACAGGCACGCATGCACGCACACAAATAACGATACCACAGGAAGGATGACCACGAGGAGGGATGGGAGGCAGTCACGCTTTCGTTCAGGAAAAGCCAAAAATGGAAGAGACCAAAGGGCAGGGAGACCGGGTCTTAAATGAAGCTCCCAGCAACCCGCCCCGTCAAAGCCCATTGGCACAGCCAGTGTGACCTGGCTGTGATCTGACTCCCCATCCCCCCCCCCCCGGTCCCAAAGGCAGGGCTGGTGGAAGTCCAATGGCAGAGAATCTTCAAGAAGTGAAGTGCCAATAACTGCACTCTTCACGCAGAGGAAGTCCCAGATAATTACACCACATAAGCTACAGCAGCCTTCCCCCAACCTGGGGCCCTCCAGATGTTTTGGAATACAACTTTCAGAATTCCTGACCCTAGATCATGCTGGCTGGGACTGATGAGAGTTGAAGTCACATTAGCATAAACATCTAGAGGGCACCAGGTTGAGGAAGGCTGAGCTACGGAATAGGGGCTCAGACGGTTTTGTGGCCCTGTTGTAATATGACTAATAGAACCTTCCTTGCAACTATTAGAGGTTTAGGAAAAAAATATGATGGTCCATGGCCATTTTATGGCTGCTTCATGAAGGCAGGCAGCAACAGACAGACTTGGATCTTGGATTAAGAGAATGTGCCATGTGATTATATTGTTCTATTTTATGTCTTCTTTCTTTCTTTTTTGGTGATAGCCACAGCTATATTGTGTAGCAAATCTCTCTGCATCATATAAGAAAGCCAACTATGCGGATCCACCATAATCATTATTGTCCACATATCCATTCAAACTAGGAAGTGGCTGAACATCCCACATGCAGTATTTGATCTTTTGCATTCCCATCTTTCTCTCTAGTAGTGTTAAATTAATCAGTACACAGTACAAATTAGGAAAATTTCAGCCACAAAGTAATACCATACAACAATTAGTTTTTTTCTTTTCTTTTTGTATTTGCACATCAAGGTTGCCATGTGCTACACACATGTTACATCGGCCTCCAAGTCCCTCCATACATAATAGGACATACATTTTGGCTTCCATTCTCACTGGCACAATTCTGAAATAAGCACTAATCATAGATTTTGGACTTCAAATTTGGAAATATAAACAGAACATTTCCCTGTGCTTTGGTGTAAACCTAACAGGGCAAACCACTTAAGTCAAATGGCCTGGAGAAATGCAAACTTCTCAAATTAATAAACTCTGCTGGAGTGCTGGTCTACTCCAGAACCAGTAAATATTGAAAAATAACAGCATACATACATACATACATTTAAAAGCTTAAAATGTTACTCTGAGTTATTCATTCTTTATTTTATGTTGCTCTAAGGGATTCCTTTTTCCCTCTTGGGGAGGCAGGGTTTTCTTTAAGATTTTTTAAAAATACTATTTTTACTTGCTGGACCAGTGCTGTGCTCCTGAAGAAAGAGAAAAACAACAACAAGAAGAAAATCCCTCAAAGGAATAAACTTTGCACATGCACAAAATCTATTATCAACATTCCAAAATTCTCTTTTCTTCCCAGAACACAAACTGAGTAGATCCCCCCCCCCAGCATAACAGAATGGCAGAATAATAACAGTGCAGAACTGGGGGAATCCGCTCATCCCTAATTATTGTACACATCTTTTGTCTACACAGATGCACCAGTCTCCAGTAGGAAATGAAACTCTTTACAACAACTGTGAAGAGCTGAAGCATGAAAGTCTGGAGTTTATACACTTCAGTTTCATGAAGAAGAGTGGTGGTGAAGCTGGTGGGAGCTAACTGTATTGCTTACAACAGAGCAAGAGCATTGCTATCTATACCTCTTTATCTGGGGAAAGGTGAGGTTAGAGTGTACCTGGAAACAAGTTGTATAATTTAAAGAAACTATTAAGTACCACTGGTGATAATAACACAAGGGTATATGTGAAGGACTGCCAACCGGTCCTTTTCTCAAGACCAGAGATCAAATGTGCAAAACTGCCAGCCTTAGCTCTGCCATCTTGACTTGATTCTCTGGATTTAGCACTGAACCACAGAGGAACCACACACGCTGTGTGGGGTAAAACCAGGAAAGTTTATTTAAGGTAAGCAGATTACAATAAAAGGTGGGGAATGAGGGAAGAGGGAGAAAGGTGGGGAGACACTTTGGTACATACAAGTAGAGCTATAAAACAACAAAACTAGTTCTTTACTATATAAATACCCAGGCACTCCCTTTGTCTGGGGGTTGGTCCTCTTCCCAGGGCTTGCCTCAGCAAAAAAGCCCTACTCCCGCGAAAGCGTGCAGACAACAAAACCCAAAAGCCACAGCAGCAGTATAGATTCCCCCACCCCTCCTTCCCGTAGCTTGGCTGTCTTTGGCCAATCAGGATGAACTTCATCTGGGCTAGGTAGGAGAGGGGTGGGTCTTTGATAATGAATATAGTGCTTGGGCCGCATTTGCATGCAAATAGCTGTGGCACCGGCCATCAAAAGACATGGGAGACTCTGAGGTCAGGAGCCATCAGAGTAACTATGTACATTTTGCATTTCCCAGCCCCTAGCTGGGATTATACTTTTTTACACATGTGGAGATGTGTGTGTGTGTGATGCAGGAAACTCTTGATGCCTTTTTCTCCACACTATAGTTAGGTATTAGTTAACTAAGGCTGCAATCTTATGAATACTTACCTAGGAGAAAGCCCCACTAAACTCAATTGGCCTTACTTCTGAGTAGACATGAATAGAATTGCACTGCAATAGCTTTTAAATATGATGTAACTTAACTAATAGGAGTGAACAATAATTCTGTGTTTACAACTTCATGAAAGCTTGCAGAATAGTTTTAATCTGTTGGCTAAACTGGTAAATCATATTAAATAAATAGACTATGTTTCTCCACTGCTCTAAGGTTGGATGTGGACTGAGCCTCTTCTTCCCCAGGTCCTCACTTTTAACCCAAGATCTGTTTTCCAGGCTTCCTTTTCTCATCTGAGTGCAGATTCCAGGGAACACCAGACACAGAAGAGAACTAATCCATAGGACGTGCCAACATAGCTCCTTTTAGAACCAAAACGTTGGCAACAACAAGAAGAAAACCTGCTGCTAAGTGAAGCAGAAGCATGTCTGGCTGCCACATGGAGTTGGAGACCACACTCTGAGTACTAATGTCCTGGGCTTTCATTCCCTGCGATAGGCAACAAACCACCTGAGGGCACATATGTTGTCTCAAAGTACTAATACATACCAACATTTATTTATAGACTAATTTACAGCAGTACAAACATACAGCAAAACCCATGGGGAAAAAGATACAGGCGTTGAACAGGTTTTGGTGTGGGGGTTTTTTTTTCATTTTAAATGGATCCATAACATTTGTTTTATACCATTAAAGGCATGACATATGACATTTTATTTTAAGAGTAAATATTATATTCAGGAATATTTAGATTGCTTTAAAATTCATGTATCTGAACAGAAATACTAAAATGACATTTACTTTTAAAAATTAGGAAATAGTAACTCTTCTCGAATATTTACATTTTATGTTGAATGCTTTGTGTATGTTCGGTGCTTTTTTACAGTAACAATGATATTCTGAAAACAAGATTTATTTGGTGGAAAAGGCATGAAACCTACACCAACTAACAGTGTACAAATTATGCTCACTGGTGCTGAGCACAGTTATTATGCCTGCTTGTTTCACTAAACATATCTATCTCCCAATCCAACACACAGCCACAGGCTGATAATCTTCTCTCACATCTGCTTTCCTGAATACCACACTGACCAAAGCCATAAATTAGGTAATTGGTTTAAAATATCCATTTGCTCTCTTTTGTTCTATATAGATGTTTTTTTTGTTTCCTCTTGGAGCTTGTGTAGCAGTTGTGAAATGTTTACAAGGGAAATGTGTTTAATGGAGTATGAACCAACAACCAGGAAAAGGATAATCTTTAGTACTTTGATTTATTACTTAAGAGTGCTACAGAGAAGCTCAGCAATGACAGCTTTCTCTACATATGTAGTGTGATATGTTTTATTGGCTATCACTCCGCTGACAGTTTGGCTAAAGGATCCATTTTTTTCTGAAAAGACAGGCAGGACAGAGACTTGGAGGCCAGGAATGGGAAGAGTGCCCGAGATGTGTCATGGCCCAGGACCAAGAACCATCAGAGACTGAATTCTCCAGAAGCAGCAGCAGCAGCAGCAGCAGCAGCAGCAGCAGCAGCAGCAGCAGCAGCAGCAGCAGCAGGTCTGAGGAACAGTCAGAACCAGTCCCCCAGTACCCTCAAGTAGAGCCTTTCATGTTGGATCCCATGGAGGCATCTCGACCCTCTGACTAAGAGGAGTGGATCTTGGACTCACCTGGTGAGCAGGAAGGCCCTGAGAAGCATTCCCCAACTAGATCCTGACCCCTCAGATTCTCACCTTCCTCCCTGCGAAGAAGCCAGTGACTGCTTCAGTGACAGAAAAAGGCACTAGCCCTTTAGAAGCCAGATACAGCACTTTAGGGGATAGTCCTTCCAGAAGGACTCTCCTGGCTAGGCTATAAAACCCTGGCAGTTGCTCCACGCCAGTGCTGTAAAACTTTCCTTCTTACCTTAGCTTCAGGTTTGCTAGCCATGGTCCTGAATCTAAGTCAAGAATAGCTGGGCCAGTACCTGCAGCACTGTCCAGGGTCCTGAAAATGCTCTGTTCCAGATCTGCACCAGTCAGCTGCCTTACCTTGAGACCTCTTGCCTTGTAGGAGTGACAGAGTCCCTGGTGGAGCAGGCTACATGGCTGCAGAGGGGCAAGAATTGAATTGTCTATGTATATTCTCCCAGGTTTTACTTCAGAGGCAAGCAACTTGTGGTTCACCAGATGTTTTGGCCTACAAATCCCATCACCATTGGCTACGCTGGGCAGGGTTGATGGGAGTTGAAGGCAAAACATCTGGAGGACCATAAGTTGCCCACCTCTGCTCTACTCCATCCTGAATCCAGGGTGGATTCAGAGCCATTTAGTCCTTAACTCCTTTTGTTATGAAATCCATAACTTCCCTTGAGTTTGGGTACCTACTGTGTTCTTTTTGTATGCATTCCTGTTGCTCCACAACTGTGGGATTTGGTCCTGCTCTAAGAATTGCCTGGGGTTTGTTTGGTGCTTAGGCACATTTCTCATTATCTTCTTCTAACACACTCCCTGCTCTACTCTGGTACCGATTCTGTCTTTCAAGGGCCAGAGCCCCCTCCCCTTTCTTTTGAACCATCTCACTTTTTTGTTTGCCCAGAGAGATCTATGTTGCCTTGTATACACAGCCAACCATTGGATTACCAACTTTATTGTATGCCTGCGAAACATGGACTATCTATAAATGTCACTTCCACCTCCTTGAAAGATTTCATCAACGTTGCCTCCAGAAAATCCTGCGAATTACTTGGGAAGATAGGCGAACAAATATCAGTGTACTGGAAGAAGCAAAGACTACTAGTGTTGAAAAAATGATCCTTCAATGCCAACTTCAGTGGACCGGTCATGTTGTTCGAATGTCTGACTGCCGTCTCCCAAAGCAGTTACTTTATTCCCAACTCAAGGATGGAAAGCGGAATATCGGTGGTCAGTATAAGAGGTTTAAAGATGTTCATAAGGCTAATCTAAAAAAATGCAATATAAACATCGAAAACTGGGAAGCTCTGGCCCATGAACGATCTAAATGGAGGTTGGCCTCTCAGGAAGGTTCCATGGATTTTGAAGAAGCCCGAGTGCAAGGCGAAAGGGAGAAACGTGCTAAGTGAAAAGCACGTCAAACGAATCCTTTACAGGACTATCTTCCATCTGGTAACCTGTGTCCTCACTGTGGGAAGCTGTGTGGATCTAGAATTGGCCCCCACAGTCACTTACGGACCCATCGCTAGAGTCTACACAATTTTCTTTAGAATTTCCTCCTTTTAAATTTTTTTTCTTTTGTAAATGTTTTATCCTGGAAGACAATCTTACTCGCCTGATTATGATGTTGCTTTGTATACACAGCCAACCAGGAAATGAAGGCTTTTGTGTTGCCCTTACTCTGAGTCAAGGTAGTTATAACTGCTTTGGCTCCATTTCCTTTCCCTTCTTCTATTATCCCTCTGAATCTATCATTTCTGCCCCTGTGTGGCCCACCATATTTCATCAGCACTTGAGCTTTCTCTGTAGCATACGGCTTCCCAAACCCTGCATTGTCATTTCCATAGCCCTTTTCCTTCCAACTTCATTCCAACTCCCCTTCCAACGCTCTCCAACTCCACCTTCCATCTGGTAAATGCTAATTTGCCTGCCTCCATCTTTCTCTATTTCTGTGTTAGACTTATTAAAACTAGAGTATTGTTTTATATAATAAAGGACTTGGAGTCTATGTACTAGGGGGTTGGTATACTAATGAAGCATTTTCCTCTTTTGTAAAATATTCGTGTTAAGAATAAATGTTTACAGTTTTGAAATTTAATTATTGTCTTTGAGCTAATTTCCTCACTTGAAGAAGCTATTCCCCACTTGGTTGAAGCACAGTGTATAAACCTGCTGTGGGAAAGATTCCTTTAATCCTGCATTCATTGTGAAACATGAATACATGTGAGTTTGTTAGAGATTTTGAAAAAGTTCTTCTTCTCTGCTTGTTCACATAGGCTTTGGCTGACACATCATCTGTTTTGATGAGGATGTGTGCCCCTCTTACCTCCTAACTGAAGTTCTTTAGGGCTAGCCAGATGGCTCTTAGTTTGAGCCAGTTGATAATGCACTGTTGTTCCTTTTGGCGTCAGACCCCCTGAGCCACTCTGTGTCCCAGATGCTCCCACCCCCAACCCAGGAGGCTAGCATCCATGGTTATGATGATTCTCTCTGAATCTTCTAGGCTCATTCCTTCTTGGAATCTCATCTGGTGAAGCCACCATTCCAGTTCCTTATGTACTTGCTCCGGAATGTCAATGTGTCTGTGCATGTGGGAGGCAATTGGGTTCTGCAATAGAAGCAACGAAGTCTGGAGTTGGTGTGAATGAAATGTTGACCAATGCACCAAGCCCGGACACGACAGCATCATCCCCAACAGTTGAGCCAGGGCCATCAGGTCTGCTGTTCTCTGAGAGTGGATGAACACTGCCAGTTGAGATAGTTTCCCGATCCGTTCTTGTGTGAGAAACATCTTGAACTGGGCAGTGTCCAATATCACCCCCAGGTGTTCTAATTGCTGGGTGGGGCATAAGTCACTCTTCTTCATGTTCACCAGAAATCCGTGGTCCTTGAGGCACTTCAGTGTGAGTTGGGTACTGTCTCTACACTGCTGCTGACACTCTGATTAAAATGTTGTCTAAGTATGGGTAGAGGTGTACCTTGTTCATTCTCAGATGTGCTATAATGGCTACCAGGAGCTTGGTAAACACTCAAGGAGCAGAGGCGAGTCTGACTGGAAGAGCCCTGTATTGAAAATGTTGGTTGTTGTAGGAAAACTGCAGATACTTCCAGTGTTTTCTCCTGATTGGGACATGCAGGTATGCCTTGGACAAGTCTATGGATGCTAGGAAATCCTGCTTGTTCAGAGTTGCCACAATCAATTTCAGAGTCTCCATTTTGAAATGTCTTTTGATGATGTGTTTAACCATTTGAGGTCCAAAATGGCTCTTATATCCCCATTCCTTTTGGGAACTAAGAAGAAGATGGAATAAACACCTGTTTTAATCTTTCTTGATGAGACCGGTTCTATGGTGTTTATCTCCAATAAGTGATTGATAGACTTGATAATGTTCTGATGTTTCGAAAGTGTGGGAAAGCTATAAACTTCTCTCTGGGAAAACAGGCAAATTCCAAGGAGTAACCCCTAGTTACTGTGTTTCTCACCCACTTGTCCAAAGTAGTTTGGAGCCAAGTGGGAGCAAAGTTCAGCAGGTACCCACTGCTGGATTGAGATCAGGCGGATGAGTTCCTCTTTTGCCCTTTGCTGTACTTTGAGGCATAGTTTGGGGATGCCGACTGCATCTTAGGCTTGACAGAAGATCTGTAGGTTCTTTGCCATTTCAGCTTGTAACCACCCCATTGGTTTGCTCAGTTCAAGCATCTGTTGGGACAAAAGGACTGCTGCTGGTTGGGTTTCTTTTCGTCTTTCTTTAAAGGAAGCATCTTTTATTTTTCCTTATTTTCCACCAAGATCTTGTTGAGTGGTTCCCCAAAAACTCGGGCACCTGCGAAGGCTGAAGTGGCCAGCTTAATTTGGGAGCCTGGGTCCAAGTCCCAGTTCCTGAGCTATATGTTACATATCCTGACTGTATTAACTACAATGGCTGTGGCTCCAAACTGGATCACATCCAAGGAACAGTCAGCAGGCAGGGCTGCTGTATATGAGATTTTCTTCAACCCACCCTTAATGGGATTAGGGATCAAATCTGAGCCTGCCCATTCCTCTGCCCACAAGTAAGTCACCCTAGTGAAAAAGGAATTAGTTGCTCTGAAGGCAGCAGTCAGTGTCTCAAACCCTCTGCATACAGCCCCTTACTTGCTTATCACAAAGAAATTTAGCCATGCTTTCCCCACTGAGGGGGAGGGCTGCTGAGGAGGTTAGTGCAGCAGTAGGGGCATCAACCACCAGGACTTTCAGCTGATCCATAACCTTTGCTGGGAGAGAGTAAAGTTTATTAGCCAATTTGTGTAGTTGCTTGATTTTCCCTGGTGAGGCCCACTCTGCCTCCCAGACTTCTGAGAAGGCATCATCTGGACAGTGTGGTCCAGATGGGAAGACCGTCTTAAGCCCTGTGGAAGTGTTGAGGAATGTAGATTCCTCTGGTTTAGGTACATCCTCCTTAATTTGAAGAATTCTATTTGCTTTAGCTAACAGGGCTGGAAGAATTTCTACGGAAAAAAAATATCTCTCAGCAGCAGGGGAATCCAGTTGTTCCTCAGACAATTCTCCTTCCTCCCCATTATTTGAACCAGAGCAGTCCTGATCCTCATCTGAGGAGGGAGATGGGGCCCTGTGGCATTTTTTGCCCTGTTTGGATTGTTTACATGCCTTTGAACCCTTCCTTTTGCTCCTATCTGAGGCCTTAAGGGTTTTTGGGGGGCGGGTATGCTTATGACATCTGGGGGAAGGTGGGGAGGAGGTGGAGGGTGATGAAGGGTGGAGGGTGATGAAGGGTGGAGGGTGATGAAGTCTGAGGAAGACGTAACCATCTTCCTTTCCCATTTTTCCATTTTGGTGTCCAATAGACACCAAACAAATGTTTTTTTTCTGAATAAGATCCATGGAAGCGACAGGTACATGCCAAAGCAGTGATCCACTGATTAGGCATTTTGTGGTGGTGCCGACAGCAGTTTCTCAAATTCCCAAATGTGCCCATGGGTCCAAAAAGGTTGGGGACCCTTGATGTAGACTGAGTTCTGTAGAGCTCCAGCTGGACCTAACCACTTTGCTCAATAGGCAGGGCCAGTGTGGGAGATAGGATGGTCCTCCCCCTGGAGAGAAAACATTTAGATATGGACCTGCCTACAAGCTCCAGGAGGAAGTGACATCCCACAGTGGAGAATGCACTCCATGTGTCTCAGGAAAGAGAGAACATTATGAGAAACTTTCTTGCTCAATAAGGTTCATGTCCCAGACAGGTCAAAACCACAAAGAACAAGTTGGGAAATTTCTACATAACTGTAGAGACGTCAGAAAATATGAATAAATATGAAGAGGCAGGATTAAAAGAGTACAGTAGCCAAAATACAGCAAGCAATCACATCACATATTTTATTTATTTATGTATTAAAGCAAAGATAGTGGGTGGGGTTGCTCCAAGCAGGGGGTAACCTCTGCTAGTGAAAAGATGTGTTGGTAATGTATGTTCTATACTTTCTCTCGATCTCCTTTCCTGTTTTTCCACAGGGTATGTGGGGTGTGTGTATACGTGTGTTATTGTCTTTTTTATTAATAAAGAGAAATGTGAACTCCTTCTATCCAGTTGTTACTTGTGGTCCAGTACTTTCCAATGCCAAAGGCAAGCCACATCCTAGAACCCTAAGCTAGACATAACAAGCAGGGTGTAGGAAACTGCAACAACTCTAGGAAAGCTTCTTAATTGGGCAAGGATATTTAGAATATCTTTCAAATTTTGAGTGGCATATTGGGCAAGGGACTTTTAAAAAGTCCTTTCAAATTAAAGTTTTGGTACTATTTGGACAAAGGATCTGTCAAATTAAACAACAGCATCAATTGGGCAAGGACCTAAGGAGCTTTCAAATCATTCCTGTATATCCTACCTTTCCCAACCCTGAAAACCCATAGTATACAGAAGTACTTCTTCCCCTACATTACCCATGCTTTTCTATCTTGTAATTTTGTCCAATGTTTCCTCTCCAACATTATGCCCCAAACAATGTAGGAAAGTCAAGCTTCTGGCCTACAGTACCTGGTTACATTATAACAGGGCTGGGGAACCTGTGGCCCTCCAAATGTTGATGAACTACTACACTCCCAACATTTCTGACCACTGGCCAGTCTGGTTGGGGCTAATGGGAATTGCAGTGCAACACCTGGAGGGCCACAGGTTCCCCAGCCCTGCATTATAACCTCACCCAGAGGTCATTCACAGAATATAAACATTACAAAACATAATCAAACATATAAAAGTGCAGCATTTCTTCATACCTTTCTATATAAAGTTAAACTCTACCAATAGTCCTGACAACCTTTCTTTCTTGTTTACATTACAGGAGGTTTCAATATAATGCTGGGAATGCTATGCAGCTGCAACTACCCAGTCACCCCACCCATTTATTTCTCCCCCTCCCATACTTGACCATGCATCTTCTGAGGGGGTCAGTTATCCCATTTCAGGAAACTTTTCACTTTTCAAGTAGCTAGACACAGCAATTAGCCCTCCCACTAATATGGGTTAACACTTGAGGCAGTATGGTGGAGAAGTGATCATAAAGTGAGAACCAGCTCATGTTTGAACATGAACTGCAATGAAACATCAGCAATATTAAGGGAAGCTAATTAAATACTACTATTAGACTTTGCAATAAGGACAGTCTGGTTGATTCAGCTTCCAGTCTCATTCCCTGAAATCAGAAGGATATATTTTCATGCCAGATCAAGGAATGAAAAAGTTCAAATTTAATTATACAGGAAGAGAATCTGGTCCACTGGAACTTAGCACTGAATATTATTTGCCGATACAGACAGACAGGCAGTTTAAGTGTACACACATACTGGTTCTAAATACCCAATAATAATGTCATTGTACATGTTATTTTCTCTCCTGGCCACAGTACAGTACAGTTTAGATCTACACTACACTCCTTTTTTTTCAAACATATGCTTTTTATTAAGCTTAACAGCACCATGCTGTAATAATTATGTGACAACTCCCAAATGGCTTAAAAAGCATTTTAAGAAACTGGCTGGTTTTGTGAAACAAGAAAGTTCTGGATAGAAGTACATATTGCCTTGACCACACTTCAATTGCAGGCTATGTTTAAACACGGATCATTATTGCTAACAAATTCCAAGACTGTGATGGATTTTAAAAATGTTTATGATCTACATTATAAGAGCAAAGTTACACATCATAAGACCAATAAGCCTTGTAGTACAGTGCTGCAAGGGTGGTAGTTTGTTGTACAATATCAGAAAAGAAAAAAAAAACCATTTCGAGTTAATAGTGATCTGTAAACAGCACAGAAAAACTTGATAAAAGCAGCCACCATTAAACTCAAGTGTATAAAGTTGTAACTGTTGCCTGCAACTTTCTCTAGCTTAGAGGACCGCAGTGGTCAGCTGCTGTGCCACTGAATTGAATCAGTGTAATCATATGGAAAAACTATTGCGAGTGTATGGGTGAGGTAAAGAAGAGTCAGACACAGCGTATATGGTTTCAAATCAGGGCCACATTTATTGAATTGAAGATCTGTGAAGGGCGAAGTGCGGTACTAACCTAGCCTGGCCATTGGCCGGGAAAAACCCAATATTTCTGGTGAATACATCCTAACCGCACCGGAGGCGGGTTGGTCTGCTCCCGGCCAGTTGCCCTCCATGTGGAGCTGGAGGGCTTTACCATCATCGCCTTATTTTGACGCCTCCAGGCACCCAATGTAGGCGAGAAAGGCAAAACTCCAAAGATGTCCCAATCTCCCTCCTGCCAAGTCTCAAGGCATTAGTGAGGGCAGCCTTGGGTAAACGTCAGTCACCTTGAAAGGTGACACTGGATGATCACCATAACCCTAAGCCATACTGCCTAATCCCGCACTTCCCGCCACAGAGAGAGACAAGCTATCGCTTAGTCGAATCTCCCCCACCTGCCCGATAAACAAACGAGCAGGGCCCTTCGCAGATCTCCAATATTATTCTCATTACCTACACCGGATAGGTGAACTCCATCTGGGCGACCCAGCTCCCTCCGGGCCAAGGATATTGTGGGATGGGGAATACAAAACCCAATCCCTCCTACGGCCTTACAAATCTCACTATTCACTTTTCTAACCTCTCTGTTCAAGGCCTAGGGCCAACTGAAACGCGGTATCATGAACGACCAAGGATCAGAACTCCCGGCCATCATTGCTGTACGTATGCCATATCACATGACACCTGCAAAATCAGGGCCTTGCCTTTCGACAAGCCCAAATCATTCCCCCCCAAATGGGGACCAGGACATTTGGGGGGAAGAACACTGGTCAGTCCAGAACAAAGTGCGGAGGATGTTCTGCCATCTCATGCCATGGCGACCCATCCATTGGACGTCCGCCGAAGGCTCAACCACCAGGAACTCCCAGCCATCGGTGCCGTATGTATGCCATATCGCATGACACCTGCCAGATCAGGGCCTTGCCTTTCAACAAGCCCGAATCATTCCCTCCAAATGGGTACCAGGACATCTGGGGGGAACAACACTGGTCAGTCCAGGAACAAAGTGTGGAGGAGATTCTGCCATCTCATGCTCCGGCGACCCATCCACTGGACGTCCGCCGAAGGCTCAACTGCCAGGAAGCCCGACATGGCAGCTCTTGCTTGTCCTGCCGCCCAGTAAATCATACTGTGCCCACAGATCAGCACACGGACAGTCCTGCCTCCACCCCGGTGACCTGGAAGAGAAACACAGCCCACGGCAGTACCATCAAAGCAATTTTTTGACGTACCAAGGTAATTTTCGAACCTAGGACTGGTATGACTGGGACCCCTGAGAAAACCCCAGTTTGCCCGCAGTGGATGCGACACCAATCTGTATGGAGTGGGCTCAGAAACCCAAATGTGCCAGGCCCAAGGCCGCGACAGCAAACCTTGTCACCGACTAAAACCGACACTTAGACAATGGCTAGCCATCTTGACGACAAAACAGCCTACCCTCAGCGAGTCCACGGCCAGCCACAAATGTGTGCAAAGTGGCGAACCATCCTGCTGACAAAACAGACTGCCTTCAGCAAGTCCACGTCCAGCCATGAATAGGTGTAGAGCCCTGCCAGGACATAGCTGTTATTGATCCCGTGTGTAGCAGGATGATAGACCCTCTACCCAACTGGTCATGAAATAAGACCGTCTGGTAAGGAGAATGGCAAACTGTAGGCCCACGGGGCAGGGCCCGAAATCTCTACATCTGGCCCCAGGCTCTGAGCAAAATATTGTGCTTTAAGGTGTGCAATGTAAGCGCCCAGACAAGGACATAACTCTGGAGTTCTTTGAGGACATAGTGTTCAGTATCTGCACTGTAGCCTGAGTGTCACACCAAAACTGGACAACCGAGTTAGCCAAGTGGCCTGCCAAGAATGCACGACCAGGGGCAATAACCCTGCCAGCACAATTGAGATGGCCAACCAGGCCTTGTAATTGGCGTAAAGTGGTTTTTTTGTGTTGTAGAACAACAGAAATACGCCTAATTAGGTCTACTATTTTTCGCTAGAGAGGCGGGAAAACTGCTGCAATGGTACCAACTCTATAGGAAAAACTGAGTGTAGAAACAGGCAATGGTACCCCCAAATCAAACGCCAATTTGCAAAAAACAAAAAACAAAAAACAAAATAAAGGAAAAAAGGGGGGGCCTTCGAACAAATAATCCAATAGTAGACAACCCGTTCGAGGCCCGTCCCCTTCCGCAAGGCCAATTGAATGAGAAATTTTGCCCCGGAAACAGAACCCAAGAAGGTCAAAATCATCTGGACAGGCAGCAGCTTAACTGCTGGTTTAATATCACATTTTTCTATCAAGACCCTGGGACCCCAGGAACAGATCATGCGAAACTCACCCGTGGCCTTCTTGGGAACTATTCACAAATGCAATATGCGCAGGGAGGGGATGGGCCATGAGGCAATTGGGCCCAAAACCTTTCCTGCTGCCACTTCTTTATCAATTTCAGATTGGACCATGTACTCTGCCTCGATTGCCAGCCTGGGCAAATTAACAGGGCTGGGGCCCTTTAGGAGGTGGGTGCTAGCCTGTAAGCGTGCGCGGTGCAGGAAAACTCAGAACCCTCCCCCAATGGGAGATGGGAAGGAAAGAACCTCAGAGTCTCCCGCACCACACACACACATACACACACTTCAGGTGCAAACAAGTATAATCCCAGCTGGGGGCCTGGAAATGCGAAATGTACATAGCTCAGATGGCGCCTCAGAGGCTCCCCATCTTGCTGTCTATGTGCCCCAGCAATTCGTATGAAAATGCAATGCAAATGCAAGCATAGCCATGAGCCACCCCATCTTGATGTCTACGTGCCCCAGCAATTCGTATGAAAATGCCATGCCAATGGAAGCATAGCCATGAGCCACCCCTCCCCTCTGCCTGTGCCAAGTGAAGTTCATCCTGACTGGTCAACGACAGCTGGGCCACTGGAGGGAGGGGGGGAAGAATCCACACTGCTGCTGTGGCTTCTGGTTTCTGTTGTTGTTGGGTTTTGCATGTGAAGAAGCACGGGCCAGGGCTACCTGCTGAGGCAAGCCCTGGAGAGGACTAAGCAAGGAACCAGCCTTGTTATTTTGTAGCTCTACTGTGTAGGAACCAAAGTGTCTTCTTATTACTCAATGGTGAGCCTGTTTGCGTGAATGGCCATGTCGCCATGCTATTGTGTGGGTAGTACTCACCACTCTCTGGGGAACCCCCCCGCATTGTTGGATGTATCTGCATATGCCTGGTCACAGGGCCATGAAGATCTAAGCATGCACTCTCTGGGGAACCACCCGCATTGTTGGATGCATCTGCAAATGCCTGGTCACAGGGCTGTGAAAATGGCTCAACTGCATGCCCCGTATAAAATTGGCAGCTGTAATACCACTCCAGGTTGCCTATGGGCACGTACTTTGCCCTTCTTGCCACCCTGATTCTTCTTGGGGGGCATCTGTACCACGACTCCAAGCTGTAAAACTTAAAAGAAAACTGGTGAAAAATAGACAAGAAACCTCTCTAGGATGTACCCTGCTAAACTTTCCACGCTCAAACCATTGGCTCCAGGGAGCCAATCAAATTAATAGAGAGCCAGTGTGGCGCAGCAGGGAGAGTGCCGGACTGGGACCAGAGAGATCCGGGCCCCACTCCCCACCCGGCCATGAAACCCACCGGGCAACCCCGGGCCAGCCACTGACTCCCCGCGCAACCCACCCCACAGGGCTGCTGCGAGGACAAAATGGAGAGGAGGAGGAGGACCATGCAAGCCGCCCTCGGCTCCCCGCAGGAAAAAAGGCGGGGTACAAACACAATAAACAACAATAAATAATAATTAAATAAATCAAATCAAATTGATTAACTCAAAATGATCAGACTTTCCACCCTCAGACCAGCTGCTCCAGGGAGCCAATCAAATTAATTAAATGAATCACATCAAATTGATTAACTCAAAATGATATGACCGGCTGCTCTGTCAAACTTGATTTCATTCAGATCAATCAATTTAAGCTAATAAACCTTAATTTAAGCCTTAAAATTTTCATATATATATATATATATATATATTTAATATATTCAATTACATATAATTCAATCTATTTAAATTAAATAAATTTAAATATACTAAATCCATTTAAACACTTAAATCTATTTATATATATATACACACACACACATATGTATATTATTTTATATATTTATTTATTTATTAAAATTTTCAACAATAATTTTAATTGATTGATTGATTGGCTATGGGTCACGTGGCGCCACGGCAGCAAGCCCCGGCAAGCCGCAACAGCAAAGATCAGCTGTTTGGCGCGAAACTCAAAAGGCGGTCCGAACAAACAGGGCAGCCAGCTGATAAACAGTCAGACACGTGGCGCCACGGCGGCAAAGCCCAGGCCAAGCGCCAATGGCGCCTTAGCAACTTGCTGAGCCGCCGCCCGCCCGCAAATCAGCTGCTCGCCCGGCAGAGACACAGAGAGGCGCCCGCCCCAGGGCACGGAGCAACTGGTTGTGCCCGGAGCCGCCCGGCGGAGCAAGCCACCCTGCAACACCCGCAGCAGAGCCCAGCGGTAACGCAACCCCTGAACAGCAATGGGGGGGGAGGACAAAAACTGCCCCAGTCAATCAGCTGCTTGGGCTAGATCCGTTGTTGGAGCCCGGCGCTGCTGGGGATTTAAACGGGCGGCAGCCGGTGAGGGACGCAGCTGCAGAAAAAACCCTGGGCAATCGCAAAAACTGGGGGCGGCGCCAGAAGGCAGCCACAGGGGCAGGCACCAGCCCCGGGCAGAACAGCAGCGGCGGCGGCGGAG
Organism: Shinisaurus crocodilurus; assembly: GCA_021292165.1. Classification (NCBI taxonomy): domain Eukaryota; kingdom Metazoa; phylum Chordata; class Lepidosauria; order Squamata; family Shinisauridae; genus Shinisaurus; species Shinisaurus crocodilurus. The sequence goes on from CM037881.1 coordinate 105,232,305, forward strand.
GCAAAAGCTGGGGCAGCGCTGGAAGGCCGCCTACCAGCTGAGCAACGCCGGAAGGCCAGCCCCGGGCAGAACAGCAGCGGCGGCAGAGGCGAAAGCTGGGGCGGCGCTGGAAGGCCGCCTACCAGCTGAGCAACACCGGAAGGCAGATGCCTCCGTGCGCCGCTCGCATGACCGCAGGGGTGGGCACAAGCCCCGCTGAAGCAGCAGCGGCTGCAAAAGCCGGGGGCAGCGCTGGAAGAGGCCGGGACGCGTGCGCTCTCTAGCACAAAGCCGGAGCGCCCGCACAGGCGCGGAGCGGCTGCCACTTGCAAAGGACACGTGCAACTCCCAATATAACGCAAGCCCTGTCTAGGCAGCAACGGCGCCTTAAGAAAGAAGCGAGCGGCCGCCAAGTCAAAATTCCCCAATCAACGTCCAACAGCTGACTAGCGCAGGGGAAAGCGGCGGGCAGTCCCGGTCGGCCTCAAGGCGCGGACAAAACCGCACAGCAATCACCCACAGGTAATTAAAACTTTAAACTAGATGTAAAGCAAGCACCCCCAAGTAATTAAAAGCACAGCCCCCCCACTCCGATTGGAACACACACACACACACACACACACACACACACACACAAAGGAACGATACCACGAGGACAGGCACCAGGAAGAAGACGATGTGTAGGGAGGGAGCCGGAAAACAGCAGCAAAAGAGACCGTGGGGCGGGAACCCAGGTGCCTAAATAAGCCCTTTCCTGTGTCCCCGCCCTAATTGAGCCATTGGCTCAGTATCTGTGACCAACCTGACCTGTTATCTGACTCCTCTCTCCTCCCGCACTCGCAAATCTTCTCCCTGTCCCCAAGTGAGGGGCCAGTGGAAGTCTGTTCTGTGAACTGCAGGCACACATGTATGGTGTTATAAGGGATTTCAGTACCCGATTTGGATTGAGAGAATCATTATAATCCAGTGTACTGACATACACATGCAGTTACATTTCACACTGTATTTCCTCCATACAGTTGCATAGAACAGGGAATACTTCCTCTATGATAGCAATGCTGAATTTTCCCCATGCAAAGTGTTAATATACAGTATTTGGAAACCCATCCAATGATTTCTTTTACCCAAAAAGAAACAAGACCAATATACTATACTGGCCTGTTTGGTAACACACACTGAATTACAGTATTGGTCCTTGCAAGCAAGGACCAGATACTATTTCTTGAATTACTATAAATTAAAAATATAATATTCTCTGTCAAATTGCAGGAGGAGCTGCCTGCGAACATCTACCATTGCTCTATAAAAGCTTCTATGTGTACTGTTATCAACTTTTGTACATTTGCTTTTACATATTTTGGTGGTGGGTATGCATGTTTTACATATTGTGGCTGTAAGACTGTTGCACTTTGCATTCTGCAGAGGTATTTCCTGGTATAAAACCATTATTTGAGGTCTGCAGAGTCTTAACTTTCTGGTTTTTAAGGTCATTTGCATAAATGAGAAACCAAACAAGAGAAATTAGGAAGACAAGCATTAGATCATTTGGGATGAACCTGCTCACAAGAACCTTACTAATTCAGAGAGGTATGTGTTCTTCTGGATGTCTAATTATGGGTAGACCCCAAATATGCCAGCACAAACCACACGTATAAAATCAGACACAACTCTATGGCCCCCTTCATCTTACACTGTTCTGTGATCTCTAATGAGCACTGCAGAAAAAAGCACACCATTCTGTATGTCCTCCAGCCTTGGAGTTGCCTGTTCCTAGGGGAAGCATTGATAGAAACATGTGATTTGGTGAACTGTAGTAAATTTGGCAAATTTCCTAATCACGTCAAAGGAGGGAGGCGTGCTGCATGTTTAGCTGTCATGAAAATCCAAAAAGATCTTTTGTGTTACAAAGCAAAATGTTGGCTGAGAAAAACCTTTCAACAGCTATTCTTGTTTTTCACTCAGGCCCTTCTGCACAATCACTCGATTGCAAAATAAATGTGAATATGTTTTTAATTTGTTGCTCACAGACTCCTCATCTCTTCCCCTCAGTGCTGACTCCTGTTGCTGGGATACTGCATATCCAAAGAGCTCGAAGTGCAAAGTTTTTCACCTGGGAAGATGCAATCTTCTGCCCAGGTAGCACATTCATGGTGAATGTGATTGTTGTGTAGTAAATCATCACTTTACCAAACTACTAGAATTTTTTGTGTGATGTCATTTAATGAGAAGTGACATAACACTTCCCACTTCATGTACATAGCAATTTTTACATTAAAAATACACAAAATGTTTAGTTCTTTCTCTCCATTTTTTTTGTTCTTGCTAGCTGTGTGAATTCCTCACTTTGCATCTCATGCATAGAATGGACTTCCCCCGGCTCCGCCTTCTGGGGTTGGGGAGAAGTTTGCGCATGGGGGAGGGATGGGGAGTCAGAGACACACCTGGCCATGCCGGCTGAGCCAATGGGCTGCAGCAGGGTGGGGAGATGGGAGCCTCTCTTAAGACCCTGTCTCCCCGCCCTCGGCCTCTTTAGTTGTTTTGGCTCCCTCCCGTCCCACCCTATTAGCAGTGTGGGCTCCTCCAGTCGCCTGTTTGGGGGCTGAGTAGGAATTTTGGTCCGTTGTCTCAATTGGCCGAGGCAATGGGTGTATTTTGCCTACTCTACACTGTGAGTCAGGGTGGGGGGACAAAGAATTTTTGATTGAGGGATTTTTGATTCGCTCAATTGGATCATAGCTAAATTGGTCGCATTTTGTGGGAAGTGCGGAATTAGGCAGCGGGGCTTAGGGTTCTGGTCAGCATCCCGTGGCACCTTCCAAGGTGACTGGCGGTTACCTGAGGCTTCCCTCGCTAATGTCTTGAGGCTTGGCAGGAGGAAGATTGGGCAGCCTTTGGGGTACTACCTTTCTTACCTACATTAGCTGTCTCATGGCACCAATGGGAGGCGACACTGGTAAGGTCCCCCAGCTCTACATGGAGTGCAACTGGATGGTGGCGGGGCATACTGCCTCCGATTCAGTTAGGATGGCTTCGTTCAAATCTTGGTTTTACCAGCCAGTGGCCAGGAATAGATTAGTACCGCACTTCGCACTTCTCAGATCTTCAATTCAATAAATGTGGCCCTGATTTTAAACCATATATACTTGTGTGTCTGACTCTTCATTTTCTCACCAATACACACGCAAATACTCAAGTCACTGGGTGTTTGTTTGAAGTCGTGAACGCCAACACTCTCTCCTTCCACAACAGCACCTTGCATTTTGTGGAAATTTGACTCCAAGAAACCTGGCTAAAAGGAATCTTTTGAACTCTTGGCTTAATTCTGCTATAGCCCCCCCCCCTCCATTTCTTCATTCATCATTTTATACTGGCATAGCAACAGTAGACTCGAGTCTTTTGTAACTTGAGTAAGGGAAAAATTGCCTGTTTTCCTTTTACATGGTTTGGCAAAGCTTAAGGCATGTTAGTTGCAATATACAAAAGACGAACTCCTCGCCTCTGTCGACCCTAGCTAAGGGATGTGGATTATTGTATGAAGGATATTGCCTTAGGGCAACATGCTGGACCAGCAGCCAACATCTTTGAAAGTTTTACAGTTCTTTATTCTATATACATTTTGCAGATATTGTTTGAGGTTTGCCAGAATCCATATCAACACCTCACCTATAGCCCACATTTGGCTGCCACCTCCCTTACTTCTTTCACTTCCAGGGAAAATAGGGCCTGCAGTGTCCTCCTAGCTCCAGCTATTAGGTAGCAGATAAAATACCAGGAGAAGGGGAGGGTGAGCTGAGGAACCTAGAGGAAGGTGTGGAAGTGATCAAGAAAGAGATATGGTGAGGCAGCATGGAAAAGTAGGAGCCAGAAGGGGAAGTATAGTGGCAAATTTACTGGTGCAAAATAATATTTTGGTTTCATATTTATAATCATACTGCATATATAAGCTTACAGCTAGTTGTATGGGGAAAATCCAAAGTTTAAAAATGTTTTCCAAGTTATCATATTATTTTGTGTTTGTTTCCCATCACTGTTTTCTTTACCACATGTGCAGTAAGAAGCTGGGTTGTCTGTCAGCTCACACGGCTGCTACACCACCCATGCGGATTGTTTCCCCTCTTCTGGAGGCATTCCCACCTATCCTGCTGATATACTTTACATCATTGTAAAGAATAGAGGAATTATAGGTACACAGAACCAGATGATTCTTCCCTTGAAAGAATTCCAAACATTCACTTTTGTTACAAAATAATATTTGAACATCAATGTAAAAACCAGATAGAAGAATGCTAGAGTACCCTAGGGGAATTCATTGCTGCCAACCACTTTGCTTTCTCTTGTGAAGCAATAAATCTTTTGATTCCTTTCTAAAGAAAAGGCATTTAGGTCACTAGGGACTGCTTCGCATGTTAGTTAAGCAAATCATAAGCCCCTCAATACTTGTACACATGTGCATGAAACATCAAACAACCGAGAACTTCCTGTGGTGCAGCAGCCATCTCAAACTAATGTTTTAATTACAACCTGTTTTTAGCACACACAATAAAGGCACACGGGGGGGGGGGGCAAGATGAGGACTGGGAAGATGTCCCTAGTGCTTAAAAGCAAGGAGACTGGAGAAAAGGTACAGAGTGGAGGACAGATTGAGAAAGAGAAACCTGATGCTTGAGGAACTGGGCAAAGAGAGGGCTAGAAGGGGCTATAAAGAAAGGTCATGAGTGGCTGTATGCCAGGGGTGGGCTATTCTGGAGAGTCAGGGGGCAATTCTTGCCCCCCCCCTGGGCCCCCTAGTAGGTTGCACTCTGTGGGGTGCTGGGGGGGGAGTTGGCAGTTTGCCATCAAAATTCAGCAGCAAATTGCTGATGCTAAATTTGGCCATTTCAGTGCTCCATAGTGCTGCTTCCTCCCACTTTCCCTGCACCACTGAATTCTGCATTGTATGAGTATTTGAGTGTGAGCTACTCAGGGGCAGCAGCAGGGGCCACAGGCAGCCTTGCAGGCCACCCGTTGCCCACCTTTGCTGTATGCTATGGAGGGTGAAGGAGTGAAGTAGACAGGAGTGCTAGGAAGGCTGGTCAAGGGACAGGGTGGCCAAAGGAAGTGGTTGCTGAGTTTTAGACCCTGACAGACGCTTCTTCTGTCACTGCAGCATTATGACCTAGTACGGTAACTCAGAAGGGAACAATGAGAGCCAAAAAGCAAGGTTGAGGTTGAATAGGCTAAATTTTAGATACTGTACTGATTTTAGCTAATCAGAGAATTCTTTGGCGGCAGGCAGGCTTCTCATAAGGAACCCATTGCACAACTTTGCCAAGCTGTTCCAATGGATCAAACTGATTACTCACTGTTCATATTTTTTTCATTATGCTGTTGTCCATTTATCTCTCAGCATCATCTTAAAACAACAGGGGTAAATGCTCTCACACAAGAGAGCTGCAATTATAAGGAAAGCTACTTGCGTGAGAAAAAGAGTGGACACTTAAAGACAGATGAAAAAGTGTTATAAAGCATGGTAGAACTCCCCAGGGAGTTAAGGATATTAACTGAATTCTTCAGTGAGCCACTATTTAAAACAGATAAAATATATTGCTGTCCAAAAAATGTTCATTAAAAAACCTGAATAGTGAAACACATGCTCTACATTTTGTACCAAATGACCTATGGCACTGCTGGACAGTTCCTTGTACATGTGTCTGCCTTGATGCTCTCTGGGACTTTATCTTGAATCATGATGGAGTGATTTATCACACATATGTTGACAATTCATCAACTTTCCAGGCTGTCAAGCTTTGACTGACTTTTAAGTGTTCCCTTAAGAGTAGTTTACTATGGTATCACCGCTGATATTTGTGTGGTAATGCTTCTAAAGACATTAGGTAGCCATATGCATTTCTATATAAGCTTTTCTGGTGTAACAAGTGGTTATCATCTACAGGCAAGGTTTAACTGAGGATTTGTCTTTTGGCACGGGTGGATTGGGTGATCTGCGTTCTTGGTATGTTTATCAGATCTTACCTGGGTTTTCCTGTGTTTAGTTACCACAGAACATGAAATTCCTAATAGCTTACTAAAGAAAACCAAAACAGCCAACCAACCAAAATTGGTTGCAAGCAACATCTAAAAGATGCTATCAAGCCTAATGATTTTTTAAAAAACTGTACAAAGCATTTAGCATTCTAGATCAAACTCCCTTTCCTGTGTTTGGTTCTTTTTCCTGCTGTATCAGTTCCCACCCACCAAAATTAAAGTGCTGTCAGAGCATCCCTACTCCTTTGGGGAAGAAGAATGAGTGAAACGCATGTTTTCAAAGGTTTCAGCTTGTATATGTATATTTCAAAACTCTTACAATATATTTATTACATCTATATCCCTCTCTTCAAGGGAGGGCGGAATTCAAAGTTCTCCCCCGCACACACAACATTTTATCCTCACAACAGCTTTGTGGGATATAGGCTAGACTGAAAGATACTGGTTTGGTTTGCACATAACACTAAGCCACGGTGTGGTTTGTCAAAACCTGGCTTGTGACTAAACCCATCCCCGCAAACAAACCATGATTTGTTATCCAGCTAAAAACAACAAAAAGAATCCATGGTTTGTTGTTGGCTTACAAAGTCTGGCTTATTAAAATCATGGCTTGTCATTATATCTGAATCCAGAACCATGGCTTATCCCTGGCTTGTTTGCACTGCTGTCCACCCTGAAGCAGGTGCCCAGAAAGAGCAGCCTGAAAATGAAACCACTCTGAAGGCTGGCAAAATGTGCGGGAGAGAAACAAACCAGAAATAGGGAAAACAAGATGCAAGACAACTCATAGCGAAAGCGACAAAACATGTCAACGTAAACCACGGCTTAGCATTATGTCTGAATGCAGCCAACGACTGGCCCAAGATTAGCTAATGTGCTTCATGAGTGCGGGGGGATTTGAACCTGGGTCTCCCCAGGCTAACTTAACTATGACACTATGCAGGCTCCCCAGTGAAATGGAGATCTATTATTTGAAACTCTAGAAACCATTTAAAAAATTTTTTTAGCCTGCCCTTCCTTTAAAGACCTAGGGCAGTGTTCTCCAACCTTGGGTCCCCAGATGTTGGCTGGGGCATGCTGGGAGTTGTAGGCCAAAACCATCTGGGCACCCAAGGTTGGAGAACACTGGCCTAAGGGTATCATACATGGCATGCTCCAATTTTATCCTCATAAGAATCTCCTGAGAGGTTGAGAGACAGTGACTGTCCCATGGTCTCCAAGTGAGCTTTGTGGCTAAGTGGGGATTTGAATATGAGTCTTGATCCACTATCCTATACTAGATCTCTGTAGAAACACCAAAGCAATGTATCCCTAGACATTTGAAAAATAAAGTATACCAGTAAGGGATACACGGATTTTGTTAAATCAGTACCATCTGTGTTTTGTGGATTGTCAGGTGTCTTTCGATCCATCATCCGGTCATTAATGGAATTTGATTTTTTTAGGGATGTAAGAGAATCTCGTTCCACTCATGCTAATGTGCATTAGTGCAAGAGTAAAAAAGTTTTAAAAGTTTTAAAAAAAAACAACAGTCCGCAAGCCCACGGAATCTACGGAACTCAAAAAAAGCCAGTCTGCTGTGGAATCTACAGGTCGGATTCAGAAATCCATTCCAAACTCATTTGAATCCATTCCAGATTTCTCTGACATCCCTAAATTGATTTAATTTATCAGAATTGCTATGCCTCAGGACTTTCGGAAAAACAAGGCAGTGTTATTTGTTTCACAAAAGCTATCAAATGTTTTACCTGATCACAACCTTTCAGAACTATAGCCCTTTCTAATTAGTATTTGAATTATCTTTACTAGAAATAGTCCTTTTCAGCCATTTATTCAAAGAAACAGGCATGTGTACTAATGATGAAATCAAAGAATTAGTGGTTGTGATGTTTTTGGTAGTACATAAAATTGAAAATATAGAGCCCAGCTAAGGTAGGGACCCTGATTTTCTATTTTATTCTTGTATTTAGTGTTAATTACCCAGTTGCCAGACTGATTGCTGGAGCAACAGTGATTCTTCCTCCCTTAGTGCTCTCAATTCTCAATTGCCAATCTTGAACCATTAGTGGGATGACTGGTCAGATGAAATAGATCTGGAGACAGGGAAAGGTCGCAGGAAAGCAAAGGCCCTATAATAAGGTGGGAAATCCTAATCATTCCTCCTCCCCCTTTAAAATTTAAAGCCAGGGGATACATGCATAAGCATACCCTCTGCAAAGAAGGAACAAAATGGTTATGTATTTTGTAAGGTATGCTCACAGGGAAGGGCGCAGACGTTCCTGAGGTCCCCACTTTTAAAGAGCTACATAAATGCTTCAGAAGAACAACTCACCCCAGAAAAAGATTTTAAAACATTAAAAGCAAATAAAATGAAATCCCTCATCTCTTTAAAAATGTGGAAAATATCATAGACAGGGGGGCAGGGAAATGCGTGTCTTGCCATCAGTGATTTTCTGGGCACTATTCAATCATGTCTCTGACTCCGTGACAGTTGTAAAACCATCTACCATACACGTAGCAATTTCATGGGAATTTAGGAGCTAGCTGGAAGGAAAACTGGATTTAAGCAGCAACCTCAAATCCTCCTGATCCAAATGCTAACGAAACAGCAATGGAAGCATGGCATGGAAAGAAATGTCTATATCCCCTGTAACAAAAGATTTGTGGGGACATCCTCATTCCTCACGTGAAGAATTGCTTCCTTGTGGCTTGACTTGTTTTTCTCCCACAAGTGTATAATAGCTTTTTCTTGTGGAATGCATGATGAGAACAATAGATATAACTTGCTCAAAACCAAAATTACAAACTGGAGTAACCAAAATCCTACCACCCATGTGGGACAATAAAACATTGCAAATACTGGAAGGAAATCACATAAAAACAGGAGTCAAGTTGGTTTTTCCATCACATATTTTCCATAATTTTCAAGCAATGCCTCTGGTTAATATAGAAGTTTTCAATATTATCATTTTATGACATCCACTGGTTGCCATCCCTTGCTTTATACCGTATAGTTCGGTTGAAACATTGAAATAAAATCCCTGAAATTATTGTTAAAAATACTATAAAACATGCAGATATTTAATTAACCAAAGCGTTTCTCAATGATTGTGTCCCTTGGCATGTTAAGAGTCAAGCCAATGTAATTTCCTGAAAAAAAGGGGGGAAAGAAAAATAAAAAAAATTTGATTTCAGACACAGGATTGTATCCGATGGTGTTTTTCCACCAGTGGAAGGGAACCTCTGATGAAATGCATTTCCTCCTCTCCCCTCTGCAGCCCCTGTGCCCCCCCCAACTTGCTCCAGGGGGTTGAGGGACCCTCCAGAGCAGATCTGTGGCATGCACAGGGGGCCGCAGGAGGGAGGAGGGGATGGGGAAGCCTTGTCATGTGAGTGGATGTCCGTTCACATGAGGGTTGGATCCAGCCCTCTGTGACTTACCAAGACTTGGGCAAGTTGAGATGTTATTTGTTTTTCCTGCCCATGATAGCAATAATTATATGTAAGCTTGGGCACGAACGCAAATAAATAAATAGTTTTGGAAAGGGGAGGTGACACCAATTAATCTCTAATGAAGGGGGCAGGGTTGCAAAATTCTAATAAAGAAAGGAACCACACACTGTAGTAGCTTGCTTACTACTTCACAAAGTGCTCAAGTTTGTACTGGGGCTGCAAGATCAACATGATGAATGATGATTACACATAATTTTGCAAGGACATTTAACTTGGTTACTGGTAAGAGTAAAACAACATGGAGGTGATCAACAAACAGAGCGGTTTTGCCCATAGTAGGTCTACCTGTGGAGCATAAGAAACTGCTTTATACTAGGTCAGGCTGTCCATCTAGCCCGGTATCCTCTGGCAGCTGCTAGTCTTAACTGGCAATAGTTCTCCAGGGTCTCAGGCCAAGGTTCTGTCTTTTACAGCACCTGCTGCTTGAGAGTCTTTTCATTGGCGTTATCAGGGATTGAAGCTGGGACCTTCTGTATGCAAAGCAGGTGCTCTACTGCTAAGATATGGTTTCATAGATTTCATAGATCATAGAGTAGGAAGGAGCCGACAAGGCTATCGAGTCCAACCCCCTGCTCAATGCAGGAAACTAGAGGAGGGGTCTCCCATCCAAGTAACAACCAGGCTTGACCCTGCTTAGCTTTCCACACTCAGACAAACTGAGCTGGCCAGTCCTCTAAAAGCATACACTGAAACTTCCACTCCTTCAGCAACTTCTTCTTCCTTGCCAATGCTCTAGATAACACAATAACGTCATTTCATCCCATGTATCCACCTCTCTAACATCAGAGATGAGACCTGTTAACCAAAGGTTCACATATTTTCACTTCTTCTTTTGCCCAGCCCCAAAGCTCAGCATGTTTTACTAGCACTGCTAAAATAATCAGGACGTCTCTGCTTATTTTTTCTATAAATAATTTGAGCCATTAAATGGCAACATAATGGGAAGATCTGGCTGTATTTATGGGTTAGCTGAAAAGGTCTACTTCTAGTATTTGCTCTTGCATCTGTTATTCATTTTCTCTCTTTTTACTCTCTTCCAGATGCGGCTGTCTACAGTGCTAATATATGCATCAGAAACTACCCTTGTCTTAGCTTTTCTTTAACCCAATCTCTCTCTTTATAATATATTGCTGTTGCAATTTTATGAGGGTAAATGCCCACCAGCAAGCTGACTCAAGACTGGGCAGCATATAAAATCAAAATTAACAAGCCAATGTCTGAGGACCTTCTAATAAGCCATTAAATCAATGACAACTAAAGTATGTAGAGAGTGGAAAACAGTGCAGATTCTGCTTTACCCTGACCCTCAATAATTTATTAGTCCTTTACTGCCCCATTAACTTCAATAGAACTACTCTCTAAGAAAGTACTATATGCCATTTACTGTGACGGTAATACAAACTGGACCTACATATGCTAACATTTTGGTGAACATGAAAGTGGATTCTGATGTGCTGTGTTCTCATCCCTATTGTTTTCAAGTTCAATGTGCCAGTGTTTATTCTTAGAAATGTTGGTGGGAAACAACAAAACAAATGTTAGTGCTGAAGCTGATTTTTTTTTTTTATTAACTTAATGGCATATGGTTTAACAGAAAGAAAATGCATCCTGGATTTTATAGTTAATATGATTCAAAGACGCCTGTAGTGTGCATGTCACAGACAATGTATCAGGCTGCAGTCACTAAGCCATGCTGAAAACTTGCCTTCCTCCTCCCACTGAAGGTCTGCTCAGCACACCTAACCACTTCCCCCTCTTGAATGCTGGGTCACAATGAGCATCCATAGCACTTTGAGAGTAAAACAATGCATAATTAATACAGTGCAGAAAGAGGCCTGGGGAAATGTTCCACAGACATGTCATTATGAAGAGGTTCAAATCAAATGGGATAAACTCTACATGCATTTCCCTGAGCCCCTTGTAGGAAAGGTAGAAGACAAGAGAGGCAGACAGAAAGGCAACCAAACCACTTCAACAAAAACATATTCACAAATGCCACAGTTACTTCATGTCATAGAGTGGGGCGAATATCCAAAATAAAAAATGGCAAACTAAAATAAACTCCCAAAAGTCAGTCTTTAGTTTATTATGTATCAAATCAGCTACATGTGCCTGAGGTATACAAGATCCACACACAAGAAGCATTTTGTTGGGGCCTCTGTTAAGTCTATGGGCCAGACACTGGACCCAGAGGTGGCGGCTTCAGGAAGCTCACATGTTCATTAAAAACAGTAGTCCCATCTGAAGAAGGAATAGAACATGAAGATCTGCTGTCATACCTGGACTCTGAACCTAGTACCTCAGATCATCTGACTGAGCAAATGGAGCTCTTTGGCAAATCAAATCCTGCCTGATGCATCCATGGACTTGCCAAGAAGATATAAAGCACAGTAGATGGGCAAAGCTCTAGTCAGAATACGTCTCCTTTGAGCATTGGTTAGTCTCTACCAATAGGTGATAGTCATTAGGACCAGTATCTAAACTGAAGAGCTTAGTTGCTTGTAGAACAATTTGTCTACATCCCTGGCTTGGAACTATCAATGTTCTAGTGATTCCTTTCAACTGCCCTGGTTCATTTGTTCACCTCACCAATCCTTGCAGCTCCAGTGTCCGTCAATTCCCCAAACTCCTACAGGCAGTTGTAATGAGATTTCCCTTGTCCAGCCTCTTCTCAGTCTATGTTTTGGGTAAGAAGAAATGTGCTGCAATGAGCAGTAGCACAGCTTATTGGGTTTTGTTGTCACCTGTCCTCTAAATGCAGAATGTATCAGTTCATTCAAACAGATATCATATCACAGTGGGTGATATCCAATTGATGTCCCTCCACTGACAGAAGGCATCCATCGGTAGAATGAGGAGGGGGTGATTTTTGGTGATTCCTTATCCTGCCTGTAGCCCCCATGCTCTGCCAAAATCTGCTTTGGAGGGGTTGGTGTACTCTTTGGATCACTGTGGGAGGTGGCACAGGGGCCTGCACGGGGTGAGGTGGAATTGCGGAAAATGAAAATACCCCCCCCCCATAGTAGATGCCTTCCACCACCAGCAGGACATCAATTGGATACCAAGCAGTGTTTTTAAAGATTTTGTGAAAATGCCTGGAAACCATCCTAGATAACAGATGAAGGTTCTTTCAGCAGTAATGAGTATTTGGGAGTCCAGGACTTCGAGTTATTGCAGGCCAGGCTACGGTAACGTTTCGATGAAAGGCTATATAATTTCAGCATTCTTCAAGTAACTATGCAATTAGCAGAACATTAGAAATTCAGCAGCTTGATGGCAGATAGTGATTAAAGGATCTTATTATGTTTTCCATTAGAACAATTGATATTACATTAAAATAATTGATATTCCCACCCAAATGAGAATGGAGCTTTGGGTTAATTAATTAATTAATTAATTAATTATTTCTATACCGCCCAATAGCCGAAGCTCTCTATTTAGTTTGGTATTTGTTTAATATCTGATTTCAATGATTATAAAACATTTTTGACAATATTTACTGGTGGCTGAATAGTATTTTTTACCACATACTACACAAAATAGATGAGAGTGAAATTACAGGGTCCTGAGAACTTCTGACATTTACAACCCCAATTTGCAGCAGGCTGATTTCACTTGTTTCACTCTCCTTATATCAACAGAACAATGTTGTTACAGTTAAAGGGACAATTTGTTTAATGAAATTTACATTGGTACATAAATATTTCCTCATTCTAATCAGACAAGATTTTCTGATTTTCTGATGAGCTATTTAGAGAATTCAGGATGTTGAAGGGGGAGGAATTATAAGGAGGAGATTTTAATGGATCCCAAAACAGATAGGAAGAATAAGCCATTTCAGATTATATATTTAGAGTATTTTAATTATAGTAAAAATAATTATACCTTTTTTATTCAAATCCACACAAAAGCTACTGAAGGATAGATTTATTTTAGAAGTATGCTAATCAGTGACTGGAATAGGATAACAATCACATGTATTGGACATTTACAATTAATAAAGTTATTTAACAAAGGGCACATTCAAAGCTTACTTTTTATGGAACATCACACCTGAAATTGGTCAGTTATCTGGAATGCAGCAAAAGCCTATTTTAGAGAACTAGATCCAAGAATGAATTACAGGGTAGTCCTATGCATGTTTAGAGAGGAAAATGTCCTAAAACTTCCAGCATTCCCCAGCCAGTATGCTAGCTGGGCAATGCTGGGAATTTTAGGACATTTTTCTCTCTAAACAAGCATAGGATTGCACCCTTAATAGATAAAATGAATGAGTTGGAGAAAATGCATAATGAAAAGAAAAAATACTAGAAGAGTTATGGATGCCTAATTAATGGAAATGGAATGTTATTATATCAATCTACTTAGAACAAGAACAAAAAATTTCAGATTGTATAGGTGATACAGTTCATAAATTTAGTAAGTATTGATATAAATTGGAAGATCCAGATTTAATCCAGCTGGATGATTTTGTTCAGGATGTTCAAATCCCCAAATTATATGAAATAGATAAAGAGATGCTAAATATGGAATTTACAGAGGACAAAGTTCAGCAAGAAATAGCTACATGAAAGACTAAAAAGTCTTCGATCCAGATAGATTTAATGTTGAATTTGATAAAACATTTACTATTGTTTGACATCTAATTTCCCTGCTATATAGAATGAGGCGAGTAATATTAATTCATTAAAAAGATAAAGACCCCAACATACCTACTTGTCATACCTCTCTCTGTCCCAGGCCCTGCAACCTTCAGGGAAGATTCAGCTTTGGAGGAGGCTGATGTAGAACCTTCTCAAGCTTTGGAACACAATGAGGGTGCAAGCCTGACTTGGACTGCCTTCCCAGAGGGGAGCAGGCCGGAGGAGTCTGATACTCCCTGCCAGTTGCAAGATTTGACACATCTACAGCCTCCTGACAGTTTTTCTGTAGGAATCAAACAGCCCGGAGGCTCAGCTGAGGAAGGGTTTTTTTCAAACCTGTCTCCTTAGGAATGGAGGCATCTAAAGAGACTGGAAGAGCAACAGCCACAGGCGTAGTTCATATTTACAAAGTTTGCCTGCAGGGATAGTTTGCCTGGCAAAGACCTCTAGGCACCCCGCCTTGGTTTTAAAACAGCTGCAGAGCCCAGGGAACTTTGTGAATACAACATCTGTAGTACCGGAAACCTCTCTTGTTTGGATATACCTGAACCTTGATCTATTGGCTTGCCTTGACTACCACGTTCATGGTACCTTATCTTGGATATTATTCCTGAATCCTGGATTTACAACCCTGTCTGTGCTACTAATTGAACTAACTGATTTATTGGGACTGTAACCTCTCTGTGAGGTTTCTGTGCCACAAACTCTGCTTGTGTTACCATCTCACTATAATAAAGAGTGATCATTGTTTATTTTAACCTGTGCTAAGTTAGTGTTACAGGAGAGCCAGGCCTGACACTACTTTGTATTGCCCTGTACCTTTAATGAATCAGGACTATAAAATATAAATGTCACTTTAGGCTAAAAGACTCAATAAAACAGTTTCAAAATATATAGGACAAGACCAATCAAAATTTATTAGTGTACAAACAATTATGGATAGTATGAGAAGAATGTTAAATAAATGAATGTGAGATACAAAAAGAGACAGCAGGTTTTATGTTCCTTGACCTGGAGAAAGCATTTGATCACATTGAAAGAAACATTTTTAATACATGTTTTTAAATTAATTTGATGTAGGAAAGTTATCTGTAGAAAATTTTAAAGCACTTTATGTTCAATCAGCAGCAAAGTTGGTATTAATGGGCAAAGATAGAAATCAATTTATCTCAATGTGGGATGCGCAAAGCATGTCCACTCTCTGAAGCAGCCTTCCTCAACCTGGTGGCCTCCAGATGTTTTGCTTCAACTCCCATAGGCCCCAGTCAGTATGGCCAATGGTCAGGAATGCTGTAAATTGTAATCCAAAACATCTGGAGTGTACCAAGCTGGAGAAGGCTGCTCTGAAATATTGTTCACCTTTTTCATAGAGCCTCTTGGTATTTCAGTAAGACATAATGAAGGGCAATCCTATGGCCACTGAAAGGGTGTCCCAGGGGCCATGGGATATATCATATCTTCTTCTCCAAGATTGGAGAAAGTTCCATATCACTTACATCAGGAGAGGTAAGGGGGGATATTTGTGGGTGTAGTGTGGGTGAAACAGGGGAGGCTTTAGATCCCCCGGGTCCAAAGCCCTCTGGATCACCAACAACCCCGGAAACAGAAATACCGGAAACTTAACTGAAAGTTTAACAAAATTTAAAGAATTGTTTTCTGATTATGCTAGTAAGAAGATTTTTGATGAGTAAATATATAGGGATGGATACAGGGTGTTTTGTCCCACCAGCAGGAACACTCCCTGAATGGAGTTCTGCTCAGGTTGCTCCAGCTGGCAGTGTGATAGGAGACGATTTTCACCAATTCCCCGCTTCCAGTAGCCCCCTGTGCCACCTTCCACGCTGTTTGGGAGGGTCTCCCAACCATCTAGAGCAGATGTGCAGGGGGCATAGGGGACAGCAGGGGGTGGGGTTCAGCAAAAATCAGCTGCTTCCACATTCTGCCAGTGGAAATGCTCTGCTGAATCTGAAATCTTCCATCTGTGGGAGGCAAATTCTGGATCCAACCTATAATATTCTGTTGTATAATGATGAAACTAGTGAAAACAGTTGTAAGAATGAATGGGAGGAAAAGATTGGAGGAATAAGAACTGACCAAGAATATATGTCTTTACTAAAGGTGCAGCTTCAATGAAGTGTCTGAACATTAGAGAAAACCATTATAAGGTTTTCTATCAATGGATCTTACACCAGCTCACCTGATAAACATAGAACAGGTCAATGTTGGCACTGTGCATTGAATAATGCAATTTTTACAATCATATTTGGTGGACTTGTCCTGTGACTAATATTTTTTGGAAAAAGATTAAAAATATACTCGAGCTAATGTTAGGTTATGAGTTACCTCTAAAACCAATTGTTATGTTAGGGTGCATGGAAGAACACATCGATAGAACATCAGGAATTAGTTTGGAATCTTTTAACAGCTGCAAAGATTTTGATAGCTACTAAATGGAAGAATAATGAGGTACCTACATTGAAAGTATGGTTGACGTTAAGTATGGGATATTGCCAGAATGGTCAAGTTGCCAGAATACATTCATAGAAGGGATGGTTAGAAAAACAGGATGTTTTTACAATAACTGGAGGCCTTTTATGGATGCTAAATATAAGTTGGATAGAAATTGTTTCAATGCATCCAGCATGACTTAAGAAATGGCAGTATCTGTGTGAAAAGGTGCTTGTGCATTTGCACTTCTTAATGATAATAATAAATTATATGCACTTTAAATTCACTCATGCATCCTTAATTAGGAGTAAGCCTGAGTGAGTACAATGAGACTTGATTCTGAATAAGCATGCTTAGGACTGTACTGTTTTAAAATATACCACTTTAGAGGCATATTTGAATAGCTTCGATCAGAGGTGGAGAACCTGTGTCCCTTCAGATGTTGTTGGACTCCAACTCCCATCAGCCCCAACCAACATGAGTAAAAGCATGAGAGATGTTTAATTCAGCCCCACCTGATAGAACATAGATATATGTATAGCACTGTGATAATTATTGAATATTTTGCGTATTGCATATAATTAACAACATATATTATATAGAGTTGGAAGGGGCCTACAAGGCCATCGAGTTCAACCAGAGGAGGGGGTCTCCTCCCATCCAAGTAATAACCAGGCCTGACCCACTTAGCTTTCCACACTCAGACAAGCTGAGCCAGTGTGAGCCACAGGCCTATACGCTTTTTGCAAAAATGATGCTGTTTTAAGCTGATCAGCAAAAAGTACTCTGGCCTGGGCGGCATGCAGCTCATTACCAGTGGTGCTGTACATTTTCTGATGGTCCTGCACTCCTCTCCACATCCTTCAATCTTCCTGACTGCCCTGCCGCTCTTGATGCTGTTGGTCGATCAGCTCTGCAGGGCCGGACTTACCATTTGTGCCATACAGCCTTCCCTGCACCCTCTAAGCTAGCCTGCTGCCCTCAGGTGCAGTGGAGGATGCTATCCTGTCACTAGTGCTATCCTGTCACTAAGATTCAGCTGCTGGTCCAGTTGGTTCCTGTATGTGGGAAAGGGGGGGGGCACCATCTTGTCCTTTGTCTCAGGCAGCAGTGTCTTGCGCCAGCTGTGCTGCACTGATGTAAAGCTCTATTGTAACAAGGGGAGATGCCAAGCTCTCTGTGGCTGCCATTGACTTTGTTATACTGACATAACAGTGGGCTAGATAGCTAGAATATAAGGAATTCTTACATTAGAATTTGCACTCTAAAAATTTAATTTTAAATTTAAAGTTAAATTTAAAGGGTCTTAAATTTAACCCTTCCAACTTTGCATCTACATGCTATGGGGTTTCAAAGACTCCCCCCCCCCAGCTCAAAGGTTTTTAAATGGTATATAATTCTTAAAATACTGCCCCATATCATTCTGAAAACATTATGTTAATGTTTAAAAAGACCACTAACACAGATCAAAAGTGGCAAACAACCAATTTTTTACTTCAGCTGTTCTAGCCACTGAATTATTTCTAAAGAAATCTGTATTTTCTGCATCTACCTCTTACCAATCCACTCCTCCTTGCCCTCAGGCAGTGAGCAGAACATAGCCACAGTATTGTCTGTGGAACTGGGTAAGGCCAATCTGACACACAACTCATTCAAGTGTTCCTGTTGATTCTGCATCAGCTTTATATCTCTTCTGTAGTTGGGTACCAAATCTAGATATAGATCAGTATACAAAAACTTGGGAACAACTCTCTTTTCAAGTAAACACTTGCCTAAAATAACGGAATATAGAAAAGACACTTGTCTATCTGCAGCCTGCAAAGCACCAGAGGGCGCCTTTAAGCTTAGGAAAACTGCAAGAGACCAAAAGAAGAACAAGAATGGAGTACATATACATAAGCTTTGATTCAATGTAGGGTAATTGGATTTCTTCGTAAGGCCATCATTAAAAATGTAGTGTGGATACCCCTCTCTATAATTAGCAAAATACATATATATATATATATATATATATATATATTGAAGCTCTATTTATGTCAGCGGGATTTAAACCATGTACTAGAATTCTTTACTAAATTGGAGCCAAGGTATGCCTAAATATCCATTAGGGCTAGGGCCTGCAGATGTCTTCCAAAAATAGAGTTAAATTCTGTCACTCTCATTCATGCTGACTGGTACTTCATTAGTGAAATAGTTTAAGATAGATCAACAGGGCTGCTCCAAGACGGTAAAAGGTTAAGCAAGGTAAGTGAGAGTATCAAATTCTAGTCCTTAAAGAGACTGATCTATCTATCCCCTTCTGCCCTTACAAGCAACCCAAAGAAAACAAATTAACTTTCAAAGCTACTGTTTTGAGACAAAGCAGAAGATATAACAGCCAGTGTTCTTTCTGTTCTCTTTGTCAGTTATTACCATACAGTCAGAGTCCCCACCCACCTAAACTAATGATATTTTTAATAAGTAAAGTTAAGACTGCCCTCTATGTCAAGGGTTTTAACAACTCTGCTTAACTGCCCTCTATGTCAAGGGTTTTAACAATAGTGCATGGTGGGGTGGTTATTTTTAACTTTTTAACTGGTCATGTTGTATTAACTTGTTCTAGTCATTTGTGTTATTTTAAATTTGGTTTTAAATTTTCTATGTTTTTATTGTGCATTTTATATTGTAGTATTTAATTATTGTAAACCACCCAGAGAGCTTCGGTATAGAAATAAAAATTATTATCATCATGATCATGATCATGATGATGATGATCATCATCATCGAAAAGCAAAGTGTGAACTGCTTGGAATAACCAGTTGGGATAATAAGCCAATACTGAAATCTGCATAAAATAGAAGGTAAAATATCACAATGTATTGGCATTACATGGATTTCAAACATTAAACAAAGGCTCAAATTCTTAAGACTACTGGCAGAAAAATCTATAAGAGCTTACCTAGGTTCTGAGACTGTTAATGCTCATGAGTAATTTCCTCCTTTAAAACATATTATGGGAATAATTCGAGGCCCAGCAGATGCAGCAGTACCTTTATACAGAGGAATTGACAGGGAACCCAATAGATCCATTTCCCGCATACTACTTTTGGCACATACACATTTAACTTGCACTGAGCAGAGAGGAAAGGCTGGATGGGAATAAGGGAGGCATGCACAGCACAAGCCTCCCAAATCTTGTAACTGCTTGGTGCACTGTTTCCCCAAATGTCCTTGTGTGTGTGCCCAGTTTGATGAGATGGGGGACAACCTGGCTCTATTAAGCCATATAGGAATCTCTTTGCATGTGGGTGCGGGATGCATGGAGGGTGTGTGTGGATTTTATCTTTACTTAAACCTCCTAGGTAGCCTAAGTTCAGGAATTTACCGAGTGATTTTTCCCTTGATAAATAACTTGAAACTAAGCAACTGGTGTCAGAAGAATTAGGTCTGAATCCACACCATCAGTTTGCATGGGTGGACTGTGCTGTGCTGTCCTTTAAAAAGCTTTTTGTTATGTTTCCTCTATGAAGTTGTTTAACCAAATACACAAAGGAATTGTTATGAATTTTTAAATTACATTTTCCAGGGGAAAACACACAACATTTTACCACTTTCTCAGTCTACCTAGTTTCAAACAAAACAGTTTACATTCTACCTCATTATGAGTTTGCTTCCTTGCCAGGTTTTAATTTCTATTCTACCATAAAAATAGAGTGGCTGTTTCTATTAAAAGGAGCAGGAGAGAGAGAGAGAGGAGTTTATGTTTAGTGCACCATCTTAAATGTTTAGCTTTTTTTAAAACTACAAAAATAATATGCTGGTTAAGTTTCATTTTACCTACAGGAATAAGTCTGGTAAATTACTCAGCATGTTGGCGACAGTTCCTCTGCCTGGAGTACAAAGTTGGCTCTCAATGCTGCTTCGGCTTCTTCATATGCATCTGAGGCCCAGAGACTGCTGGAAGAAGGAATTCCTCACAGCCAAGAGGTCAGCAGGAGGATAAAGAAATCCTTATCTGGGGCACAGTGCCAATTCCTGGCACTGACTGGGCTCCAACCCATATTCAGGATGACACTGGAACATATTCCCAAAGATACCATGAAAGCTCCTCTGCCCACCCCCTCCATAAAGTGAAAGCAAATCCAGGGAGAGAAAGAAGATGGCATCTATTTCTGACATATTCAAGGATCAGCAACTGAACTTGAACTGAGGATTTCTGGAATTTCTGACGATTTCTCCAATGTAGGCTTAAAAGTTACCCTGTTATAAGATAACAAGAAGCTGTGAGAAAAAAAATTAGGTAGTGATTGTATCCTAAGTTCATTGTTCAGAACAATAAAAAAATGCTTGCTGATCCTCGTCCCACTTCCTTTTTCCTTCTCAGAGGCATCCATATTGCCTCTCCAGTGATGGTTCAGTCAGTTGGCAAATACACACCCTCATCTTTCCCAGCACGACTTTTGGGGGAGGGGTGGTTGAACACAACACACATGGTTACAAGAGGATAATAACATCTTATTTCATGATCTGACCATTCTAAGAATTGGGCTACTCCCATCACCCGGATATTGGACAGCTCTGCAGGAGGTAATATTATTGCCCAGAATTTCTAGCAAGCATAAGTACTGCATGTTCCACACTTTAATTCTTTTGGTATTTTATTTGTCAAAGTATAGTGTCAATAGCATGTGAGGTCTAGATGTGGCAAATCCAGGTTCAAGTCCTACCCCCATCTAGCTTAACTTCCTCATCTCTAGGCCCAATGAACTCCTGGACAGTGTCCTTCTCTCGTGGTCAAAATCTTTGTTATCTTCATCCTTTCTTTACCTACTCCCCAAAAGCATCACAGCCGATCTTTGCATCCTGTGATTCCTTAATATTAGAGAGATACGCATTTAGCTGGCAGTGAGAAGTGAAAGTTCCCTCCACTGGCTGCTGTAGCACTTTAAGAAAGTGGTGCCCTAGGCTCTTCCCTGGTGACCAGTATAGTTCTGCTCACACCTAGTCACATACTAGTGGTGCAGGAGAGAACGTCGACTCTTTGCACGCATGAGATCCAACTGTGTTCTGAATTCTTCAATTATGTATTTGCTTTTGTTGCCAAACTTTTTAAATGTAAATGTAATGGCTACTTCTGTTATCACATTGCAATGATACTGTGAGCCCTAATATTTCTCAACAGTGCATGACCCAAGTGCAGTTCTTGAAGGATGGGCTTGACAGACTTTTATACACAGAGACACTGTCTGGAGGTCACCAATGTGTGCAAGGATGCCAGAAAGCAGTAAATTAAACTCAAATGGTTTTCATTCTCCAGGGGACAGAGAGGAGCAAGCAAGGTCACTAACCTTCTAACCCCATTCCCTGTAATTAAAATCCAATCAGACCATTAGATTGATTCAAAGTGCTTCTCAGTGAGTCCCTAGAGAATTCAGGGACACAAGACACAAGGAAAACACTTTTTTGTTGCTTCTCAGCAGTTGCAAGAACATCAGAGAAAAAGAAAAACAACAACACCTTGTACATTTGACAATAGGCAATGAGGGCCAAGGGGAGAGAATGAGGTTACGCTATTTGACAAAAGGTGTTCTCATAAATATAGTTATAAGAGGAAGCACAGTTTGTTGCGGCTTTCTCTTCCAAGCTTAAAAATTTCCAGTTTTAAACCAAATTGCAAAACAAAAAGACAAAGCAAAAATAAATCCCCTCTTCACCAACCAGGGAAACAAAACACACACAAATCAAACAAGAGATAACCAATTAAAAAGGATATCCACAATTAGGCATGGCCCTGTTTTGCTTTTAAAATCAGAATTGTTTCGGTGCCACCCTGTAATGGAAAAGCTATTTTGTTTTGTAAAGGGAAGAGGTACCTATCTTTCAAAAAACTTGGTAGCTTGAGCACAGATTGGCTGATTGACAGACAGATGGTCAGCTTCTGTTTCTAGGGATAGTTGAAGACAGTTTAAGGGCACAATCCTATGTCCCTCCAATCTTGCCTGGGGGGGGCATAGAAATGGGCCTGGAAGGCGCTGCAAGCTCAGAAATCCCTTCCGAGGTTGCAGCGCCACAGAGTACCCTCCCACCTCGTAGCTGGCACGGTTCTTTCTGCACCGGCAGGAAGACCATGTTTGGTTCCTCCGTGGGTGGGTGTTCCCGGGGGCAGGAGGGGATGAGGGAGGCTCCGCTGGATTCCAAGGAATCCAGGCAGCGCCTCAGCCTCTCCTCCTCGCGAGGAGAAGAAAAACATATAGATGGCCAAAATTGGCAACCTAGATGTTTTTGAGGGCAAGGGAAGCGTGGTGGATATCCTATCCACTGCACTCCTCCAGCCCTCAATAGGATGCCCATAATCTTTCACATTTGGAAGGTTATGGGCAGCCTCATAGGATCGCAGTGTCAGTAACTTAAGGAAATGTCTTGAATCGATGGTGGTTGGTGGCTATTGTCTAGGACATACCCAAGAAACATGCAGTCGGACTGGAAAGAAAACAGCTGAGAGATGCACTGTGGTCAGCAAAAGAGACAGTGGTGCTGAGTTCTGCCATGACCAGAATGAGGAAGCCTGGGGTGTGTATGTCTGTTCACTTATGCTGCTTTATAGACTAGAATTGTCTGTCTGGGTGCTTACCTGCTCCCCCATATTGACAAAGATACATATATCTCAGGAAATGCTATAAATCTTGAAGCCTAAATGCTCTAAGTTCTCTCTCTTTACAAGAAAAGATACTTTAGTGGCTACACTGGAACCTTCTATGGTTTTAGGTACATGCACGAAATATCATTTCTTCTTTCCTCTCTTTCTATGGCTTATTCTTACACAATGCATGAATCCAGCGAAGTACATGCATACATGCTCTCCCTGAAACATGGTCAGCTTGGATGGGAGACCCCTCCTCTAGTTTCCTGCATTGAGCAGGGGGTTGGACTCGATAGCCTTATAGGCTCCTTCCAACTCTAAAATAGCCTTGTAGGCTCCTTCCAACTCTATGATCTATGAAATCATTGAAATCTATAAGCATGCCTACTGTCATGCTGAAGATGCAGAACCCACTGAAGTCTTTCTCTCTCAACTTCAGAATTCTGAAGTACTCTACACTGCAGCGGAAATAATTCTAGCCAACCCATATTTCATCTCTCTTAAGTACATGAATAACGACCAGAACTGGCACAAATAACATTACATGGGAAGAATATAATAAACATGAATGAAATATAAATCACTTTGCTGTTTCATTATAAAGCATCCAAACCAATTTTAATTAGAGAAACACCTTCCTTTCACACACACCCCTGCTTTGTGATGCATTTGTGCCAGAAGCAGCAATGGGAAACCACTTCAGTTGGCAGAACCCAGGAGCAATGAAGTTGGCAATCAATTGCTTGTTGGTTGCTACTTGATGGGGGAAAAAACACCACAGGCCTTCTTGCATTTTGGAGGGGACAAGGAAGCAAGGATTAAATTTGTCAAGAGGCAACTTGCTCCTTTCAGTGGGGTTTTCCTCCATGCCCTGGGTTCAGCTTTGGCTCCCATGGGAAGGTCTCTTTCCAGACAAACGAAAATGAGCTAGCTGGCACTTCAACATAAGCCTAGGAACAAAGCGATTTACAGTGGCAACAGGAATTCCTGAAGCTCCTCATCTTAGGGGTGAGGGTTGTAAAGCAAATGCACAGGAATTCTGTGAGAGTGTTGGACTGGGACTCGGGAGATCCAGGTTCAAATCCCCGCTCGGCCATGAAACTCACTGGGTGACTTTGGGCCAGTCACTGACTCCCAGCCTGACCTACCTCACAGGGTTGTTGTGAGGATAAAATGGAGAGGAGGAGGATTATGTAAGCCGCCTTGGGTTCCTTGAAGGAAAAAAGGCAGGGTATAAATATAATAAATAAATAAATATCACCCTTTAATTGTGGAGAAAGATCTGAACAAAGTAGAAGAGGTATGGGGAATATGAAGGAAAGTCAAAGCAAACAGGATTAAGAGGGGCACATGATTAATGTGTCACAAGATAAATACCGATACCTATTGTGTTCAAAACCTCTCTCACTTTCAAAACCCCTCTGGCTATAACAAGCACCCAAAGCAGTTCACAATCAAATCTATACCAAATAAAATACATCTAAACACAACAAACAATAAAACAGAAACAGCAGAATAAACTACCGGAGTAAATACCGGATAAATAAACAGGTCGTCATATTGCCTCCAAAGACTTCTGAAATAATGTTTTTTTGCCATTTCCCTAGAAATTATGAGAGAGCCCAGCCTAACTATGGAGTAAGTTCCACAAAGTGGTCAGTTTCACAGCTGAAAAAGATTCTGCCGCTGATACTCACCAGCCTCACCTCCAAAGGCCAAGGCACTCAGAGAAAAGTCTCCCCCAAGGACCTGAGCTTGTGGAGGCTCAGAATGGCAGGAGAAAGGGGAAAACAGATATTAAGTACGTATCTCATACCAGCAGTTATTATTTTAATTTACCATCAGCAATTGCATGAATGCTTTTTAAAGTGTAAATACCAGGCATTTATGTGGGCGTAATTTGGATCAGGAGAAGGGAGGCAGGCCTTCCCCACCACCTTTGCCCCACCTTTGCCCCTGCTGCAGTCCCTGCCCAGATCAGAAACCCTGCTCCTGCTATTTGCACTGGAAGGAAAACTCTCATTCATGCCTATGGAAGCTTTCCTTCCAATACAAACAACAGATTGGGGAAATGGGGATCCAGTTTGGGACTGTGGGGGAAGACGAGTCACCCCCCATTCCCCACTATGCTCTCAGTCTGGATCACCCACCTGCACCTGGTATTTACATGTTAAAAAAAATTCACGAAACTGCTGACTGCATGAACAGTGTCAAATTAAGTTTGGCCCTTTTAAATAGTAAATTTAATACTAATTATACTAAACTAGTACTAAAAATAGTAATTAAGATTCTATCTTTTACTTATACTCAGCACTTTGTCTGATATGGGTCTAACTGAAAGTAGAATGTGATGGGATCTGAATGCAATTTATACCAAATGAGAAGCTCAGCAGGTATCTATATCTAAGTAAATTACAAATAGACCAGCTTTTCCGAAACTGTGTTCCATGCAATGTGAACAGGGATTCCATGAGAAAATTTTGATGCTAGTGATATTTTTCCTTCTAAAACATTTCCCCCCACTGCCGCCAGGTTTGGTGATGATGCACTAGGTGGTTGGGGGGGGGCACTCCGTGGGAGAGCCTACAAGTCGTGTGTTGCCCATCCTTGCTTTAGGTAATGTAATTTTTAAAAGAATCCAAACACTCCATTTATAAATCAGTTTTACCTGAGGTAAACAGCTGAACTGAGCACCGTCAACAATTGTCTCCAATTTGTATACCATAAACTTATTAGAGGGTGTCCTAATACAGTCATTATGATCACTGATTTAAAAAATGCTCACATATATAATCAAGTTTCAATACACAGAACAAGACATAGTTCAAGGACAAAAAAGAAGAAAGCTAGTTAGCTACATCTCCGTTTAAATCAAACAAATAAACTGAACAATAACCAGTTTCCCAGCACTATCTGTTTGAGAATCCCTGCCATCTCAAAGTGAAAGGCTAACTAATTAGACCTGTCTGAGTAAACAACTGGATTTGGCAGACATCATAAGCTGCTTTTATTCACAGTGAGACACTACTGCCTGCTTTTCATTTAATCCAATTCTTTCCTACTTCTAAGAATCCAAGGGCATTGTGTACTTTGTATGTGCATTTTAGCCTCATTATCAGATAAAGCTACTTCTTGTACTTTTCATAGCTGTTTGAAGGCTGAAGCCAATCAATATACAATTAAGCTTGTGCTTGGAAAGATTATGATAGCACCAGGATATCATTCATTGATACCCAGGCTGAAAGAACTGAAAGGACAGCCTAGACACAGTCTGTTGGTAGTATTACTGGCACAAGAACTTGTGAAATGTCAGATCTACCCACTGAAATTCATCAGATGGTGTCATACCAGAACTGTTAGTAACAAGTTGTTGCCTATTCCCCACTGGGATAGTTCGTGTGTGTGTGTGTGTGTGTGTGTGTGTATTGCCATACACAACTACAGTGCTCTAAGCAACTATTCTTACAAGGCTATGGGGTGTGTACACATAGGGTAATTTAGCTAAAAACTGGGAAAGTTAGGGGGCGGGATTTTGAGCACTGTACAATTGCTAGTTCTTTTAAGCACAAATTTTACTTGGGTTGGTTTTGCAATTACCTCCTTTGAAAACCCAAAGCAGACCTACATGGGCAACATGAACTATAAGGCAGTACAGAGAGCTAGGCTTAAGAAGAAAAGAAACCAGGGTGGTGTGGGCTGCAAAATAGGATGTGGCAGGCCATATGCATGATCTGGGAGCACAAATATTATTTTTCATGTCAGTAACTTAATGTTTGAATTGACCCTTAATGGTACCTAGAGACAGAATGGAATGATAAGATCATCCAGTAGCTATGCTATCCTGTCAGCCTACATCTCCCTTGTGCTGCTTTCAAAACAGAGGAATTTCTACAATGTTAATGAGCCTCACTTGTTTATACATTATAGGGCAGTGATGGCGAACCTTTTTGAGCCCGAGTGCCCAAACTGCAACACAAAACCAACTTATTTATTTCAAAGTGCCAACACTGCAATTAAACCTGAATACTGAGGTTTTAGTTTTGGAAAAACAATTCATACAGTTGTCCGAACTAATTAACATCTTTTGTCTTAAAAGAAAAACACAATAACAGAGCTTTCAATTATACAAACAGTGTTTTGTTGGAAAAAAAAATCAACTCAAAAGATTATTATAGTACTACATTGTACACATAGCCTGAAGGGAATTTATACAAACTTTTTAAATAATTAGGCACATGTATTTTTGGATAAGGGATTCTCAACTTGTAATATGATTATATGCCAGACTGAAATTGTATGGGGCAAGCTTTACCCCGGGTCCTTTCCCTGCTTCTACAGGTGTCGGATTAGTAAAAGTAAAAGTCAACCTGTACTAGGATGAGCAAGATAAACAAGAAAACTAAACGTGCTTAACACATTTTAAACACTTTATGTCTTGGACTGCAAACACTGCATTAGGTAAAAGTTTGCATTGGGCATGCTTTTGCACAATTAATGTGATTTTTGCTATTGCATGCATGCTGATAATTTGTCAAACCTTGGCTCATACTCCGTTAGTTTGAGAGCAACACATGCAGCACTCAGGTCAACTGTTAGGGCTTTATATCCAAGCCATGCTCTGTGCATCATTCTTCAAAATCTTTTAAAAGTGATAACAATGTAGAAAAGAATTCTGTAACAGGAATTCTAGAATAAAATCATTCTGTTCCACACTGTGAGAAAGAACAAAATCATTAGTGTTTTGCAGAAGGGGACAGTCTTTTTGCGATCTGGTGACCAATGGCTCGAGTGCCCACAGAGAGGTCCCTGCGTGCCAGCTGTGGCACCCGTGCCATAGGTTCACCATCACTGTTATAGGGCCACCCCACATCAACAACATTATAATCCTCATGGAAAACATCACATGAAGCTCTTACACGTCACCCTTACCACCACTTTTCGCATGAAATTTGGTAAGGGATTTTGTGAAATTTTGCTTTTTACAGAGAGGGAGAAAGAGAAAAAATACACAGAAGTCTTGCAATCACATTGAAAACTAAGCAAGAAGTGGAGCCTTAAGATGGAGTTTCTCAACTGTGGCTTACGCTGGCTCAGCTTGCTGAGCATGGGAAGCTAAGCAGGGTCAAGCCTGGTTATTACTTGGATGAGAGACCCCTCCTCTAGTTTCCTGCATTGAGCAGGGGGTTGGACTCGATAGCCTTGTAGGCTCCTTCCAACTCTATGATCTATGAAATCTATTAAACTCTGCTCCTGGAGCTCTGCATGTGGGCTCACATTCAAAGGAACTGATTTGATATTTGCCAAGGACAATAAAGGATTATTTGCTTCCGGAACAAAGGGTGAGCCAAGGAATGAACTGTAATGTGCCAGTATTTGGGCATAGCCATGTGCTGTTTCCCTTTCCCTCACTAAGGACAGATTATGAACTTATTACTGATCAATGGTATGTAACAATAGGGTTTAGTGCATTCCAGCATTTCCCGTATGCAGGGGATTGTGACTAAAATAGAATTAAAGACTGCAAGAAATAAGCTTTCCACCTCCAAGGTTAGAGTAGGCAGTTAGAGTATTTGTAAGGCCTACGCTAATTCATAAATGAGCATTCAAATTCTTAGTGGCTGTATTTAAGCAGACCATTGAGAACAACCCCCTTTTACCTAATCTTTTTTTTATTATTATTGAATTTTCCAAAACAAAATCATATTTGGCTTCCGCCTCATTCATTGTCTGACAAACATTACCAATCCTTATCCAATCTAAGTTTCCTCTATTTTCACAGAAAGAATTTCTATCACCTTACCAATATTCAAAAATCAAAACCCAAAATTATTAAGTCATTTAATAGCCTTGCCAGTGTTCACTTTCCCCTCTTCTTTTTCAAAGGCTACATGCTGCTACCATACTGGAGTAGTAAAGTGATAAACCTATCAGCCTCTAACAGTGCAGTCCTACACATATCTATGCAAAACTAAGCCTCATTGAGTCCAATGGGACTTACAATGAAATATGTATAGAATTGCAACCTAACACATTAAAAGGTTAAATAAAACCAGACAAAAAGTCACAAAATGATACAGGCATTGAAAAGGACATACCATTCCTCACCACCATTTGAATCATAGCAAAATAAAATAGGTGCTCATTATAGTTGTTCAACTATATTTCACACAGCAAACACATCAGCTATCTGGGGAAACAAGTTGCATTTTCCCAGATATAAATTACAGTATATCACATGTTGGGAAACTGATGTTAATAATAATGCTCCAGCAATACAAGCACAAACTCAAAGGGATATATTTCTAGACAGCACTCGACAAATGGGTAATACCACCTCATCTTCTGCAGTGACAGCTCTCAGATGCTACCTTTAACATGTATTTATACAAATGACCTAAAGGAAAGAAGAACTGGAGTCTTTGTGACAGCCAGATAAATTATGGTCCATTTACTATATTGTAACAATCAACAGATCATCTAAACATAAGCCTTTCTAGAAGTATGAGTTAATAAACAGCCAGTTCTTACTCTTTGTTTACAATCAAGCAAATACTGAGATATCTCTGTACAAACCTGCTCAACACAGGTCTTCCTAAAAACAACCAAACCAGTCTCTAGTTGCCTCGCATAGGTCTGGCCCACATGTAGTCCAAGTATGAGCAAAGACTTCCCCATTTGGGACAGATTCAAATGTATATTCTGTTGTGCACACAGACTTGCCCCTTACACTGAAATGAATGGGGAAGACTGTGTACATGGTAGGTTTACATACACCCCCGAGTGTGCATGAAACTTTGGATCACATCCAAGACTGTAGACATGCATTCTACTTGTTCATAATTTGCTACAAATTAAGTCAGTGGATACCTCTGCATATTAAACATATCTTCAAATGTTAATATTAAATTATTTTAACTGTAATAATGACTGAAGGGGTGAGAGGGTGAGAGAGAGAGAGAGAGAGAGAGAGAGAGAGAGAGAGGGTTATAGATTTGAGCATGATGCACGGTTTGTAGAAAAGATTGCAAAATAAAGCGAAAGGCAAAGTTACCGGGTAACCATCTCGTCCTGACTGCCCCTGTGATATTAAATAAGGAAAACAATAAGATCAGTCAGTTGTACTTAACAGCAGCAAGACATCACAGTCAATATGAAAAGTCAGGGGTTGATCTGAAAGGGGATAGAAGCTCTGTAGGTTCTACTCGCTCCCCCATCTCTACAGCAGAACAGATGACACATGAGCTCATGGCAGGGTACTGTATACTGTTATCCCATTTTATCCTCACAACAACCCTGTGAGGTAGGTTGAACTGAGAGACTTGAGAGCTGCCTAAGGCCACCTTAAGTATTATGGCTCAACAAAGATTTAAACTCTGGTCCCCCAGGCTTAATGTGAATTGAACTACATTAAACTTCAATAGAGAGCTTTTTCAGAGAGTTATTTTCCTACTAATAGGGAAACTTGACATATTTAAGAGCTGAAGGCAGTTTACCTCCAACTGAATTTCTGATCTTCGCTTCAAGCATGTTAGCAAATGCAGGCTTTACTCTCCCCCATTTGCCTCCTCATAATCCCATTTGATTCTGCAGTCCACCATGAATCACTATCTGTAGGTCACCATGATTCACATATGATCAGCTTAGAGTAGAAACATACATGATTATATCCCAGTGTTTAATTCCTTAGCTCTATGGTAATGGTATTCAAGTACAATTAGATAGTTTTTCACTGGTGAACTTGGTTCCAGCTTTTTGCTTTGATCACCATCTCATCCTTTTTTCTTTCTTACTGTTGCACTATGAGTAGGCAGCAGTACATGAGTAATGGGGAGGAGGTTAGTATTTCTTAAGAGGAAGGGGCAAAGTGCCTTGATTCTTTGGCCACTCCCTTTTCCTTAGATCAGCCCACAGACAAAATGTTGCTGTCAACCACAGAAATAAATTCTTTGGAGCACATGTAAGGCAGCAAGAGCTGTATCTCATGCAACAGGGTCAGGTTGCACAACACAGTATATACATACCATAGAGCAGGGCTCTCCAACCTTGGGTCCCCAGATGTTGCTGGCCTACAGCTCCCAGCATACCCAGCCAGCATGGGACCCAAGGTTGGAGAGCCCTGCCATAGAGGCATTATGAAGTTAAATATGAGCTGACACAATGTTTTTCTTTTAAAAAATCGTGCAACTCTATTCTACAAAGTCCATGTCTTTTTCATCACAATGCTTGAGAAGTTTTGGAATGTACTGAAGGTCAATATATGAGCAGTTTTTATTTTTATGGGCATGAATTTAATATGTATTTGATTTCCTTTCACTGAATGAATGACTATACTCAATTCACACCTTTAAATAAATCATAGAATCATAGAATCATAGAAAAGTAGAGTTGGAAGGGGCCTACAAGGCCATCGAGTCCAACCCCCTGCTCAATGCAGGAATCTAGGTCAAAGCATCTCTGACAGATGTCTGTCCAGCTGCACCTTGAATGCCTCCAGAGTGGGAGAGCCCACAACCTCCCTAGGTAGTTGATTCCATTGTCTTATTGCTCTGACAGTCAGGAAATTTTTCCTGATGTTTAGGTGGAATCTAGGTTCCTGTAACTTGAGCCCATTATTCCGTGTCCTGCAAACTGGGGTGAAGGAGAAGAGATCTTTGCCCTCCTCTGTGTGACATCCCTTCAAGTACTGGAAGAGTGCGATCATATCTCCCCTCAGTCTCCTCTTCTGAAGGCTAAACATGCCCAGTTCTTTCAGTCTCTCCTCATAGGGCCTTGTTTCCAGTCCCTTTATCATCCTTGTTGCCCTCCTCTGAACCCTCTCCAGTTTGTCTATGTCCTTCTTAAAGTTCTTCCCATTATCAGATTCTGCTGAAATACTTCAACAATAACATCCACTTTTAGTAACAGAGCACTTTTACTCATTCTACATTCTCCTAAAAGCAAAGAGATCCATTACAATTTTTTTTTAATAGCAAAATTGGATCTCAGAATAAAAAATAGAGGGAATCAATGGTAGGTAAATATTATACATGCAAAATAGGGTTGACTGTAGATATCTGTGGGTACCTCCTTATCCTATCTTTCCAATCGCCTCACTCCTTACCATGAGTGCCCATCAGATCAGAGCAACCCCATCACAAGGAAGGAGGGTTGGAAGATGGCAAATGGGAGATTGTGTGTGGAAAAACCCTTCCAGTTAGCTTTTCTTCCCTGCCTTGTTCAGGTCACCTTTCACTCTCAGTGGGGCCTCCTTCCTTTGTGCGCCTAGGACCAAGGACCAATAGCCTATCCATTTGTGCCAGTTGTGGCTAATAATAACAAACCAGGACTAGGTAAGTACTGTGTAATTCAGAAACCTCCTGTGCCCATGAGCCTCCATGGTCTCTACCTTACCATATGGAGTGTTTTATAATATTTGATATGGTTGTTTAAATTATAAGTGCATAGTAAATATATCCTTCAGTTTGCAGAAATTACCGGTACCTACCCAGCATGTGATTTTAATAACCTCTGTAACCAACTCTTTTGAAGCACTTTTGTATAGCACACTCATATTGCAGACAGGCTGGTCAGTCATCTAGCAACCATAAATACTGTACCACAAAGTCTAATATTTAATATGTGAACCCAATTTATGACAACTAAAAAGTAACAGGCTGCTCCGGTGGCATAGGGAATGAAGAATGAATTTTCAGCATAACATGATGCTATATGGTATATGCAGTAATCAATTCCTTATGACAAAAAAGAGAAAAAAAGAGAGGGTAGGGGAACTCATAAGAAACCAATGGTCTTAAATGAAATGCTGTCTAAACACAATCATATTGTGTTTTCTGGGTTTGGGGACAGCATACAGAGTTTAAAAAGACCCAGTCAATATTGTACTTAAGAGTACACATTAAAGAAAACATGCTTTGAAAGAAAGCATGCCTTGCAAATAAAAATAACAATATGGGAGTAAATTAAAGCATTATTTGGATAAGAAAGGCTTTTGGGGGGGGGGCATTCTGCTACAGTACAGTAACTCCAAGTGAAACTGGTTGGCACACAAATTGGAACAATAAATTTTGTCTGAACAGTCAAATTTAGAAAGTAAACAAATCACATTGTGGAAGGAATATAAGGTCCTGGTCCTGAAACTCACAATATGACTGCAATCTAATGCAACCAAGCATAGCCCTTCTAACTTCTTTGCAGCTCCAGGTAGAAACCTGCCATGACATTACACATGTGTAATTGACTGCTAAACTGACACCAACAAGGTTACATTTTCAGTTATAATCTTATGAGGTATGGCAAGTAATGGCATTTACCGGTAACTACCTCTATGACTTTATAAAGTAACTTTATTTTTTAAAGTTACTATAAATACGTTGGCCACACTTTGTGAGCACATTCTATCATAGCAAATTCAGCAACACTGGTTAAAATACACTAACCTGACTTCTACAGTGTCAATCTGCTGTCTTATAGGCCAGCGTGCAGAGTTTTTAACGGAGGTTTGAACTTTGAAGCTGGAGGGGACAATATCTTTCAATGCTGATAGATCTCCCACCACCACCATCGAATATTCCCTACTAATAACTACCAGTGATACACAAATTCCATAAAGTCAGTATACTCATACAAAATATGTATTTTTTCTAAAGCCTGAACTAGAAATACATTAGTTCTGTATTCTTCACAAACCAGTAGAATAAAGATAAACTATTAGAAAAAAATATGTTTCTCATGATGCCACCACTGTTATACAGCACAAGCAGCAATAAGACAAAGTTTGAACAAATAGATCAAGTTTTGTACTAACTCTAGTTTCTTTTTTCTTCTGATCAACAAACTTCAGGAAAAAAAGTAGCTTCTGCTCCTGTTGCTAGATATGCCTTATCTTCAAGATACAACAGAACAACCTTTCTCAAACAGGCGTCCTCCCAATGTTTTTGGACTACAAGCCCCATCATCCCTGACCATAGGCATGCTGGCTGGGGCTGATGGGAGCTGTAGCCCAAAATATCTGCTGGGCACGAGCTTGGAAAGCCTGAAAAAGCAGATCACTTTTCAAAACTGGGTCCTTTGACAAGTGAATATATGAAACTCCACGTTAAACCTCAAAACAGACTGAAGTCCATATTAGCAAAAGCTAGAAGTAAGTTTATGTGGGGGACACTGAAGCAATTTATTTTTTAAATGTTGCATTTTGTACATTAAACGATGGGCAGTGTTTTCTGCAGGCGAGTCTTTAGTGTACATTGGAATCATTCACAAGTGCACAAAAGTGGTAGGAGAACAGTAAAAAGAGGTACAGAATCTTCAGGCACTCCTCTTGAATTAAGGACACACTTACCATCACTGGCGAAAACGCCTCAAGTGGAAGAATTAAAATGAGTTATAAATACCTATTTTATTTCAGGACAAGTTTTTGTTTTATGTCTCATTAGCAGACATTAAGGGCACAATCCTATGGCCTCCCAACGTTGTCTGGGGGGCCATAGGATTATTCGGAGCCCCAGCTCCGAGGTCCTGCAACCTTGGAGCTGGGACTCCGAATGCCGAGCCCCCACCCACCCACAGCTGGCCCGGAAAGAACCACACCAGCTGCCTCTCCAAGGTTGCAAATCTGCCTCGGAGAGGAGGAAAGGGGGCGTGCTGGGGAGGAGGCTGGGGCCGACGGCTTACACTGTATCCAAACAGCACCCCAACCTCTTTCCCTCCCCCTCCAAGGCGCTTCATCTAGATGGCTGAAAACGGCCATCTGGATGAAAGGCAGGGTATGAGGCATGGCAGCGACAGAAATCGCCGCTGCCAGGCCTAGCACTGGATTCACATAAGCCTCCGTGTTCGGAGGCTTATGTGCATGCATCAAGCGTGGAGGGCATTGGATTGCACTCTAACTCCATCTTGCATTTATTTTTGCTCTGATATATGAGAGTAAGCTTATTAATTTGAAGGAACTTATATATGGTTTTACTATGCCTAGCAAGAAAAGGCTCAGCAAATGAAAGCACAGAGGACAACATTTTCAAAAGCTGCTACGCAGGTTGAAAATATAACTTCTGTTTGTTTTTCCAAAAGTCTATAGTAGTCTGACACACAATTTCCTTTCGACCCTTCGACAAACTTAATGGGTAAATTTGAAATGCTGAGTAATTTATTCACTGTAGGAAAAGTAAGGTATACTGGAATTTTTGTTTTTGTATTTTGTGGGAGACAGGAGAACGTTTAAACAAGCCTTGTAATAGGTAGTTGCTTGGTTGTCTGTGGCAGGTAAGAATTCCCCTCTTCCCCCATGCTGGGTCTCTGCCACTTGCCTTCGTGCTAGTCAAAATACAGTGCTGCGTGCCACAAGCCACGGCAGTCCAGAACAGAACTATGGTGACTTCTGGTCGCCCACTCCATGTCACCTGTTGTTAATGATATGGCAGCCCAGGTAAGGGGGAAGAGAAGATATAAAAGGTAAAGCGGAGCTGGGAATTAAGTGACCATTCCATGAAATCTATTTGGAAGGCCTACAAAGTTTACAACTTTCTGAATAGCCTCAGCAGCACAACTCCCTAACACCAAATGTTGCACATTCATCCAGACAATCATAGCTTTGTGATGTCAGCATTGCTAGTAATTTACCCCTCAGACACATTAGATGCTGGAAGCCAGTGAGGCAATTTAACATTGGCAATAATAATATATGCAGAACATGCACATTATTATTTTTTTAAGTTGAGACTAACAAAAAACAGTTTTGAAAGAAAAAGAAAAAAATGCTTTTACTAGATATAAAATGGCCACAAAACCCTTTGGGCAGAGAAATAAGCATTTTTCACACTACTTTTTCTCTTTAACTATTTGCTTACAATCAGAGGAAAAAGCAGCATCTGGTACCAATTTATGCCCCAGACACACCTCTACTGAAAGTGTTGTTCCCGTGAAATGACACAGAAAGGAAAATAAATGCCTTAACTTTGTTGATTCAAGATTCAAGAGAAATGTCCATCGTACTTACTGGAGGACCTGAAAAACACAACACAATAAATACATTTAGCATAGTTACAGAGGATTAAAATTAAATCATCTTTCTATAATACAAAATAGCCATTCTGAGGATGACAAATTGTATGAGAACTATAAGCTGAGCCCTACTCCAAATCATGAATAGCACATCAGGCAGGTTTGTCAGGCATTTTACCTAAAGCACACGGTAATGCAATTTCTTACTGTGATATCAACATACATCGTGAAAAACACCCTTGAAAAATGTTTAAAGCAAATAAAATTGTAAGGTAACATTACAGTATGTGGCTGGACCAATACAGAAGTCAGAACAACATTTGACCATCGTCAAGAACTGAAGTTGAGGTTAAAAGAATGGTACAGGATCTAAAAACACACAATCAGGGCCAGTTTAAAACAAAGTATGTGACCATCCCATCTCAAACTAATTAAACTCCAAACTTGCAATTCACAAGAGCTCCCTATATATAGTTCACTAGGAGAGTGGAGGGGAAGGTGGCTGAATGTTACCTCCATGCTTTTTCCTGCACCTCACAGAACCAAAAGCTGAGCTGCATTTAGTTCCCTGTTTGAAGGGGAACCAGTAAGAAAAATAAAAGAAATGGCTCCTCAGCCACTCTCATCTTTAGGATCTCTCTCTCTCTCTATATATATATATAAATCAGAAGGGACACATACATAAGAGTGTATATGTTTCCCCTTTACTTTTGTGTAGGCAAAATGTCATATGTGAAGCTGACTTCAGGGCCCTTCCCCACCCACCTGAAGTGTAGAGCAGGCTTCCCTCTGGCCACCTAAACCAAAGAACTGGTGTCTGAGTTTTGCTTTCTTCCTCCTCTCTCCCAATCCCTTTTCCTTTTGTGTCATGTCTATTAGATTATAGGCCTGAGGGCAGGGACTGTCCAATATTAATTTTTGTAAGCCACTCTGGGAGCATGTTTTGGCTGAAGAGCGAGGTAAAATGGTGTAAATAAATAAATAAATAAATGGGTTCATAGGCCAAGAGTCACATGTCAAACTGCTTCCCTTTCAAGGAAGACCATTGCCTAGAGAAATCTACCTCCAGCTGCCTACTAGATGTGTCAGGTATGGGGATGATCAGAGTACAGTCATGCCTTGGATTGAGAGCATAATTCGTTCCGGAAACGTGCTTGTAATCCAAAACACTCTTATATCAAGACAAAATCCCCCCAAGAAAATTTGTACAGAGATTTTTAATTTAAGTCGTACTACAGTACTTGTATTGCAAGACGTCACTTGTATATCAAGTAAAAAATAAATAAATAAATATTTAAAAATTTGCTTGTCTTGCAAAACGCTCTCAAACCAAGTTACTTGCAATCCAAGGTATTACTGTAACTGGTCTAAAGCCAATTAGAAATTCAGCATTATTTTTGGATTTCAGCTTTAATGACCATTAGCAAGTTTAGCTCTATGCCTCTGACCAATTATTTCCCCACCCAGTCCTGATTATAGAAATCAATATGGCCACCTTGAGTGCCATTTTTTGGTAGGAAGGCAAGTATAAATCAAATAAACAAACAAACAACAGATAGAAGGCTGCTGTATTATTTCTATTATGTTTCTATCCTGATCTTCTTTTAAAAGTTTAGAGTTGATTATCTGGAGCTCTCAATTATGCCACATTAAGGACCAATCAGATCCACACCTGTTTACTTTCAATAATGCTACAGTATTAAGTGCTGCCAGGTCATTTTATGTAGTTTTATTTAAATTATAGCGTGTATGGCTGCCGCTCTTATAGTACAATCCATTCATGTCTACTCAGAAGTAAGCAGCACTGGGTTCCATGGCCCTCACTCCCAGGTAAGCATGTATAGGATTGCACCTAGAGTTTTTTCTGGACGGTATCATTACACAGTTATAGGTGGAGAATCACACTGCTAAATGACATTGAAGCTAATGGTTTTGGCCTAGCACTCTCCCTGATCTGCAACTTTTCTCATGCCTATTATTCCCTATGTACTAATATGATACACCCTAGGAAAGACTTTACCATGAACTATTTTCTGTACATTTAAATTGGCTCTCAATCAAGCAGAATGTTGTGAAATTTTTAGTATGCTATTTGTTTCCCTAATAAAAACAGACTCTTCATACACGTTGTGCTATATTCTCATAAAGACCCTTGCCTGCAACAGAGGTGAGTATTTGGTCTGAATAGACTAATGGAATCCATATTTCACTCCTATTTTAAAAAGGCATTTTACACTTTTTTTTTTAAAGCTTCTTCATGCTCCATTTCCTACATGATCAAAACCAGAAGGATTAAATGGAAGGAAAATGTGGGAAAAATTATAGAAAAACTGAACTCCTTGGAAAACAATATAAAATGAGAAACATGCTTTTGTTTGTTTATGCAAGTATCTTCAAACACTAAACCTATTTTTAATGTTTTAAACCCAGTTGAAACAACATATTATCAACCTGAAGAATGGAATAATAATCACAGACAGATTATGGAATCCATTGACTTCCCTGTGTCTTACTCTCTGCTCCCCAGATCTAACGCTCTGTTGCTGAAGAGCCACAACTGAGGGTGATATGAAGTTCTTGGGTGAGAACCCAGAAACAGATAAACAGCCTTTTCTTAATGCTTTCATGTATGCACAGCACAGAGGTGCCATACGTTTTGTGGGACAGGGGCGGAAGGGAGATTCATCTGCTGATGATGGCCCTGTTATGCAGGATTCTGTGGCTCTTTGTGCCTATTGGAAGAAGATACAACTACAGCAATACCATCCTAAATTGGAAATTAAAGGTTTGTGGAAAATGGTTTTCCTTTCCTTGCAGAGTGGGGAGCTGGAGGGTATTGCTTGCCTTCCTTTCCAGAGACAGGATGCGAGCAGATCTAGTTGATGCCCATGCTGTTCAGTTTGTAAGATGGAATGCATCTCTGTCAGGGTTGGGGAACATGTAGCCTTCCAGATGTTGTTGGACTCCAACTCCCACCAGTCCTAGTCAGCATGACCCGTTGTCAGGGACGATGGGAGTTATAGTCCAGTAGTCCAACAACTTCTAGAGGGCTGCACATTTCCCACCTCTGATCTGTGTGATGAACGAATGCAGTTGTTGGTAAAAAGCAGCTTGTACAAGTAAAATAAGAGTCAAAGAGCACATCTGGTCTGTGAAACCAGTTTTCTTGGTTTAGATTCTTAGTAGAAAAATCAAAGTTTTTACTTCTTACAAGTGGAACTTTTATCACTCATAACTATCCAGAAAAAAATATATTTACTGTGTATATTGGAATCTTACCTGAATTGTGTTAGCATGTTTAGGATGAATTTTAATTTGTTGGCTGCAAGCTGATGTGAGATCTTAATATAGGGCAGGTTAATAAATAAATAAATACAATTGCTTAGAAGCTCATAAAATCAGAAGGTGAATGAATGAATGAATGTTTATTACGGTCATTGACCAGAACCAGCAAAAAAACATTATAACAGAAAAACAATCCATGCTACAAACTTAACTGCTGTACACCAACACACATCTGAAGTGTATAGGGTTCATAATTTTACATCAAAATTATATCAGTCAGAGGCTAAGAAGGTGCGGCAAGTTATAGCATATTTAGCCACTTTATTAGTAATCTGTGGAACCTTATCAGAGAGTAGCAAGGAAATGTAAAATTTTTCAGTTCTGCCCGGGCAGTTATATAAAATAGGTAAAATAAGATCTTTTACGAAGATCCCGGCAGTATAAAAGTACATCACCCACAGTTTCAACTTCCCCATTCTTACAGGGACAGAGACGATCATGAAATGGTATTCCCTGATATCTCCCCTCCAAGAGTATAGAGGGCAAGAAGGTGAATAAAAGCATCAACTCTACTTTAAAAAAGGTGTGACTTAAACCAGCTCATAACTTCAATAGGTGGGTTGCATTTCCCCCAAAAAAACATTTATACTGGCCATTGTTGGACACTTGGGCAACATGATTAGCTAGAAATGAGTTTCCATGTGTTGCATCACACATCCACTTTCTTTCCCTAATGAAAACAACCTCTACAGGAAACAAAATTAGTTGCAAGAATTAATTAGTTCCCAGACGAGCCCTGTATTTCCAAATCCATTTTGCTAATGATCATCCACACTAACACATATAAGTTGTGTTGCTTAACATTTTCCTGGACTTAGTTATGAAATACTTGCAGCTGTGATCAAATAAAGAAAATCACATTTTATTTATTTATTTTACAAAATTCCATCTATCACATGCAGGCATTGTAGTGCAGTACCACTTCGTGGATTTTGGGAGTCCCTGAGCAAAGCACCCTTCAGTGGGGCCCCCTTAACCTGGAAATGCAAAATGAGAATTCTCTCACCCTTTTGAATTTTCTTAGGTGCACAATGAAAAAGCGGTCCTGGAGTCTGCAACGTCAGCTGGGGGTGATTTCAGAGGCTGCAGTGCAGATCTGTCTCCTGACACTGCAAAGCATTTTCTCAACCAGCAATTCTTCTCCAGCTGAGAGTATAATCCAAGCCAGAGAAAATCTGGGGGTTTGTAAAGTTTGCCTCTCCACTGAGGTGAGCTTTTATGAGACCCAAATTTAGTCTCCAAGCTCACCTTGAGAGAACTTCACCAGCATCCCTAATTCTAATGAATGAAAATTTGAAATAGCTTTCATGAATTTGGTATTACAAAAGAAATTATTTCAGGAGGAGCATATTCTGCAATGCAACAGGTGAAGGTAAAATAATCTAAGGAGAAAGAGCCTTCTCTGTGGTGGCGGCATCTCTGAAACAACTCCCTGATTGAGATCCATCAGGCCCCTCTGTGAGCATCTTCTGACAGAAACTGAAGACAATCCTATTTCTTGGGCTTTTAATATGTAGTTTTAAAATTCTGCCTTTAAAATATATATATTAAGTGTATCTGGTGTTTTATATTACTGTTTTGATTATATCTATTTTGATTGCATTGTATTTTATGATGGTTTTATTGTTTTGTTTTTCTTTTATGCATTTGTTGCAAGCTACTCTGGGTCTGAAAGTAGAAGAGTAGGATAAAAATAATAGAAACATTATTATTAACAGAACCTAGGTATTTTCTGATCAATGCCTTTACGATCAACATAGCCTTAGAAACATGCCACTCCTTCCTAAAATCTGCAGCTTTTAATATTGCCAGAATTAAATCAACACCTCCAACAGTTAGTAATGGGAAGCCTGGTGTACTAGGAGGCATAATATGTACTAAAACGAAAACAGTGAGTGCAAACTAGAGATAATTAAATGACAAAATGTTTCACATTATTCTCTACAGTGATAACAGTATCAATAACAATAGACAACTAAACAAAGATTAATTATTCTTTCTGTAGACTCTTTTAATTGGATGACTAGTAAAAGAGTATTTTTTATTTCTTTCAATGCACATCCATGAACATTACTACTGCATGTATGTAATTTGGGGTACAGAACCAGAGGTGGTGCTGGTTATTTAGATGAATTAATGCAGACTTTAAGGCTGCATTTGGACTATGCAGACTTTAAGGCTGCATTTGGACTATGGTTTAGCAAGACATGAATGAGCCTAACCTCCTCCCAGGCGTGTGTGCTTCCTCACCCCATTCTTCCTCCCACATGGCCAGGAGCAGTAGTTCAGAAGCTTTTGCTTCTGCTTTAGGTTAACTACAGTTTGTTGTGTTTGTTTGTCTGGACTGACAAACAGTAGTTAACATGAACTATGGTGAGTTTAAAGAAAGACAACTTCAAACTGTGGTTTCTGAAGCTGGCTTGTTTAAACTAGCTATACTTAATGTTCACTAGAGTTCCAGGTCCAGATAACATGGCAAGTTGTGGTTAGCCAAAAGCAGAAGCAAAAACTTCCAAACTCCTCCTCCTGGTCCAGTGGTAGGAGGAGGGGGGGAACACACAAGCCTGCGAAGAGGCTAGGCTCATTCATGTGTTGTCGCTAAACCATAGTTCAGATAGATGTCTGAATGTGGCCTAAGGGTTTTGAGTATGCTACAAAATTATGTTAAACAGTAATCAAGCTGCATAATGTTATCTCATGTATTGTCAAAACTGGGCTAAAGGCAAACACACAGATGCCAAAAGTAAGAATCTAGGCAGGTTTGGCCCTGTGATGCAGCTCCAAGGCAAATCCCACTGAATGGCAGAGGCAGGTGTTAGGAAGGAGAAAAGCATAAGCCAAGCATAGCAGAGGAGGCTCAATCATTTCAGAGGCAGGATCAATCACAGGTCAGAGTCTGAGAAGCAATCCATCCTACATTCACTGGAACAGGGATGCAGGGCAGCAGCAAGATGAAAGGTGGGTAGGTGTGAGGATACGGAAGCTGGGTGACTTTGGGGGTGGGGAGCAAGAGGCAAGGAGACCAAGAGCAGGTTGACAAGCTAGCATTTTAGAGGGAAACTAGAGGACAGGTGGGGAGGAGCTGTAGCTCAGTGGTAGAGCATGTGCTTTGCATGCAGAAGGACCGGCATCTCCAGGTAGTTCTAAGGATGTATATTTTATCAAAGTTGTTTTGGAGTTATATTTTTAAACAATTTTAAGATTTGGAGATCTTTGTGGGTTTCACCTTAGGTCTGAAATTTTCCTTGCATTTCTGTGGTAGTTATAGGCAATATACATGTGATAGGTTTGCAATTAATTAAAAATACTGCTACTAACCTACCATTACTTATATAGTGATTTTTAAATGGTCTATCTTTGGCTGCAATCCTATACCCACCTATCTGGGAGCAAACCCCATTAAACAGAGTGGAAATGACGTCTGAGTAGACATGTATAGGATTGCACTGTTTATTACTTAGTACTAAGAAATAAGGAAATAAAAGTCACCATTGTTTCTATTTTACAGATGGTGTAAAAGGCTGAGAGACAGCAACTTGCCCAGGACTACACATTGAATCAGCCACCTCATGGATGGGCATGTGGCCACACCAGCTCATTTCTCACTTCCTCCATGTGGCTGCATCTACAGCGTCACTCCATGTGAAGGATTTTAGAATGCTGAACTGGCCATGGATCATACCACAAGCTGTTTTTGAAATTCCTCTTTCCTCTCCATTTGAAATGTCATTTGCCATGTGGTTGAGAGACTTCTGTTTGAGAAAACAAGTCTAAATGACTTTTACAATTCTTGGAACTAAGCTATTTATTTACGTACACCCTGCTTAATTAAAATATCTAACCATTTAATTAATTAAAATTCTCAGACTTACAAAGAATAATAGAAATCAGTTTAACTACGATTAAAACAATCATCTCAAAAAAAGCAAACAATAACAAGCAGCAGTTGAATTAGTATATTAAAAAAAAGTAGTTCAATCAGGAGTTTTGGATCCTAGCTTCTATCTACTGGATCACATTCATTCTTCAGACAATGGTTACATGGCAGAACCAAAACTAGAATCAAACATTAATTTTCCATTTCCAGTGTGTGTGTGTGTTATTAAATTATGACTTAGGATCCCATCCTGTTCTATGTTCTGCAGATACAGAGAGGGAGCAAAAGAGAAGGGATGAGAGAATTCTTTCCAAAGAGGTTGTAGCCTTGGAACATAGTCCTGCTAACACTTAAAAAGGCTTAACTTTGCATTTACTGGAAAGAAAGGCTCAGATAAACAATCTCGAGTAACAAGGAAAGAGACTGAACAGTTGCATTGAGAAAAACAGGTGGATATGCAGACTTGCTATAAAGCTCACAATTATTTGGCTTGATGTCATTTAAATAAAAATCTATTTAAAATAAGAAACAACAAGCAAACAAACATTCACAGTTCCCGTTCCTATCTTTCAGGCATAAAGATTAAAGGGAAGAGGCCTGCTCTTCTTGAGGCAATTTCTGAATTTGCCTCAATTTGTGCACTTACCATACTGAAGCATGTTACTGGAAACTGGTACTTGAAACATCTGCTTTTACACAGGGTGTGCAACACCACACATACAAACACTTATAAACTTGATTCTCTCCACTTAGGACTGCTTAACCTATTCTTTTAGTGGTTAAAGACCCTTATTTATTTATTTATTATATTTATACCCCGCCTTTTTTCCTGCAAGGAACCCAAAGCGGCTTACATAATCCTCCTCTCCATTTTATCCTCACAACAACCCTGTGAGGTAGGTTAGGCTGGGAGTCAGTGACTGGCCCAAAGTCACCCAGTGAGTTTTGTGGCCAAGCGGGGAGTTGAACCCAGATCTCCTGAGTCCCAATCCAACACTCTAACCACTATGCCACCCTGGCTCTCTTCTTCTATCTTCTAAAACTGTACCACTTGCAGAGGCTTAACTTTACAAAAAATTGGATGACCACTGTAGGTACGTACAGTATGTTGGGTGTCTACTTGGTAATGCACTCTATGTGAGGTTGCACGTGAAGATGATTCATGAGCTTCAATTGCTGCAAAATGCGGCTGGCTGGCCCTGACACTTGTAGGGGCCAGGTAGTTGGAACACGTAACTTCATTAAATTAGTTGCACTGGTTTCTGGGCCCAATTCAAAGTCCTGGTATTGACCTTTAATGCCCTAAATGATTTGGGACTAGGTTATCTGAAGTACCACCTTCAGCCATATGAACTTGCCCACATTTTGAGATCAGCTTTTTTCCAGGCGGCTAGACACACTTCAAAACAAAGTGCTGGACTGCCGTCACCTGCCATTTTTATTTCCTACTAATATGCATTCTTG
Source organism: Shinisaurus crocodilurus (assembly GCA_021292165.1). NCBI lineage: Eukaryota > Metazoa > Chordata > Lepidosauria > Squamata > Shinisauridae > Shinisaurus > Shinisaurus crocodilurus. Next base: position 105,277,213 of record CM037881.1, read on the forward strand.
CAAATAAAGATAGCATTGAAGGCTGGCACTTTGCTTTGCAGCATGCCCAGCTGCATTTTTTTTTTTTAATCTTTACTGAAAAAAATAACCATCAAGTATCATTACATATATCATTACAGGCCTTTAAGAAGGCTTTAAAGATCCACCTACTTAAAATTGATTTCTCTTAAAGGATTTTATTGTGCTTCTGTTCGATATGATGCTGCAATAGCTTTAATTGTTTTATTTAATCTTAATATTATTCCAGGCTTAATGTTAGCATTGTTATTGATAATGCTGGTTTATTGGTATTTTATTGTTGTCATGGTGATATGGCAGAAGCTGCCCTGACAGTGCTTGACCTGTTAAAGAGGCCTAGAGATTTTTTAACTAATTAAATAAATGCCAGCCATGGTAGGCTGTGGCTTCCTGATTCAAATAACTATAGCATGCTTGTACTTAAAAAAAAAAGACATTTCCAACTTGTCCAGGGTACAGGTACAGTGTACCTTAGATCCTGAGACAAAGAGAGCAGGAGATGTGTTTCCTTATTTTTCCAGGATGCAGTAGCAGAAATTCATAGTCATGTAAAAGCTTTGAATGGGAGCTTTATTCAAAGAATAGTCCTGTATGGATACATCCTTTTTCATGGTCCCAGGAGCAGAATTCAAGCAGCGAAAGTGCAACTTGACCATAGCATTTTCCTCCCTTTGACACTATTGCTGCCAGCACAAGTTATTTTGAGAGATCTGTAAAATTTATGGCCACTAAATGAGAAAGCTAAAACCAACTCCAAAGATCATTATGTTATTGGTGTTCCTCACTTCCTTGAATTCTTTCTTATGTAGTTTAGCACAAAGTACTTAGGACAAGGAAAGCATTTTGAGTTGAGACTTATTAGTTTTGTACTGGGAATGTTTTGTGAATATTTGTTAAAATAACAACAGTGCTAGAAATAATTAACATTTCTGAATGAATACTGTTAATCTCCTTGAGTTTCCGTATGCTAAATATATTTATAGTAATACACAAGTGACTACAGACAACCATCAATTATGTGGTGCTACTTTTCAACTTACTACAGGATAAATGTAAACATGTGAGAAGCCAACTGTTTGTTTTATCCCGCCACATAGTATGATTTATTTATTTTTTACAACTTACCTGCAAATGATCATAAATCTAGGGAAGCAGAAATGGAGTAAAAACTGCCTCACTGCATATGACAAATTATTGGCTTCCCATGTGGCTACAGAACATTTTCGTAAATTAATTAGCAGCAACTCTATGTTGAGTGGCTATCATTGGACATCTACAGGCTGCAGAACTAAGACTACTTCTGAATAAACAGGGTGAGCATCAGGCTGTCAGCCTCTCCAGTCTATCATCGCTCACCCAGCCATCTTCTCCATCAATGCCCTTCACATCCAACTCCACAATTTGACCTCATCTCTGCCCTCCTTACCTGCTTCTCCTGTATGCCCTATCCCTTCTCTACTACCCCATCTCCTCTTTTCCCAGACCTCTGTATCACCTTCATCTTGATTCTCTCTCCCATTCCCAGTATCCCTTCTCACCTCTTGTTCCACCCATCCCAAACTATCACCAGGTAGCTCCAGCTCCTCTTCAACCGCAGAAGTTTCCCTTTTTCACTGGATATTCTGCTTCTGCTACAGCTTAATTTTGAGAAAATGGGGAAAAGTCAGAAGCAACTTGGTATGTGTTGTGGACTCTCCTTTTGGGGCTCTGGAATCCTTCCCCCCACCTTTCTGAAGGAGCCTGTTATTTGGCTGTGTTGGCTGTTCCTGTCCTTGAAATTATGTGAGATGCATCGGAGCTGTTCATGCTCAGCATTATATACAACATCTAATGCTAATGCCATGTTGCTGGCATGTTTGAAAGTTTCAGAATTTTTATCTGCATTTTCTTTTCTGTGGATTGCTCCAAGCACTAAAGTAGAAAGTAGCTCTTTTGGCATGTTTGAATGTGGTATACATGACAACAGTAAGCTGAATCCAACAGGGGAGGGAGACATAAATTGGGGGGTACCAATGGAAGAAGGCCTCTGTGCCACAATGGAGAGAACAGCTCCAGAGGTGCCCAGTGATAGTCTACTTCAAAATGTAGGGAAAAAGTCGGACTATAAAGCACATAGTCTTCGATGTCTCTATACTAATGCCCAGAGTATGGGCAACAAATAGAACGAACTTGAACTCTTGATACATGAGGGTAAATACAACTTGATAGGGATAACTGAAACCTGGTGGGATGACTCCCATGGCTGGAATACAGCAATTGAAGGGTATAACTTGTTCAAAAGGAACAGAAGCAACAGAAAGGGAGGTGGAGTTGCGCTGTATGTTAAAGATACGTATCTCTGCACAGAGATACAGGAAGAGGAGCTTGGCAGCCCCATTGAGAGCATCTGGGTTAAAATAAAGGGGGCAAAGAATAAAACAAACATGGCGGTTGGAGTCTACTACCGACCACCCAATCAAGGAGAAGACGAGGATGAAACTTTTGAAAAGCAAATTGCCATTGTTTCAAGGAGGCATGATGTGGTAGTAATGGGGGACTTCAATTTCCCCGATATCTGTTGGGAGACTTATTCAGCCAAACATGGCCCCTCCAAGAAATTCCTGAGTTGTGCTGCTGATGACTTCCTCCTACAGAAAGTGGAGGAAGGAACTAGAGGATCGGCTATCCTTGACCTGATTCTAACCAACAGAGACGAGTTAGTGGATAAAGTGGCAGTTTGGGGAACTCTGGGGGAAAGTGACCATGTTATACTTGAGTTCTTGATTCTAAGGGAAGCAAAAGCTGAGTGTAGCCAAACGCGTACCCTGGATTTTAGGAAAGCCAATTTTAACAAACTCAGAACAATTATAAGTAAGGTCCCATGGCAAGCGACTCTAATGAGAAAAGGAGCCCAGGGTGGGTGGGAGTTTTTTAAAAAGGAAATTTTAAAGGCACAATTGCAAACAATTCCCACAAGGAAAAAAGGCAGAGGGCAACAGAAGAAGCCAATGTGGCTTCACAATAAACTCAAAGATGACCTGAAAACAAAAAAGGACACATATAGGAAGTGGAAGGAAGGACAGGCTACAAGGGAAGAGTACAGACAGGTAGCACAGAACTGCAAGAATAGTGTCAGGAAGGCTAACGCTGAGAATGAGCTAAGGTTAGCGAGGGATGCTAAAAACAACAAGAAAGCTTTCTTCAGATACATGCATAGTAAAAGACAGAGGAAAGAAATGGTGGTTCAGCTACAAAATAAGGATGGCAAATTGATAACAGAAGACAAAGAAAAGGCAGAAATGTTCAATTCCTACTTTGGCTCGGTCTTCTCCCAAAAGAGGGTCCATGACCCCCCTGGCAAACCTGAAGGGGCAGGATTGCAGCTTGAGATTGATAGGCAAATGGTCAAGGAACACCTGATTACTCTGAACGAGTTTAAATCTCCAGGGCCTGATGAGCTGCATCCTAGAGTAATAAAGGAACTGGCAAAAGAACTCTCAGAACCACTGTCTATTATCTTTGAGAAATCATGGAGGACAGGTGAAGTGCCAGATGACTGGAGGAAGGGCAAATGTTGTTCCCATCTTCAAAAAGGGCAAGAAGGAGGAACCTGGGAACTATAGGCCAGTCAGTCTGACATCAATCCCTGGAAATTTTTTGAAGATTATAAAAAAGTCAGTTTGCAAGCACCTTGAAAACAATGCAGTGATTACTAGAAGCCAGCATGGATTTGTCAAGAACAACTACTGCCAGACTAATCTGATCTCATTTTTTGATCGGGTAACCTCCATTGTGGACTATGGGAATGCTGTGGACATAATATATCTGGACTTCAGCAAAGCTTTCGACAAAGTGCCTCATGATATCCTGATTAGCAAGCTAGCTAAAAGTGGGCTAGATGGAAAAACTATCAGGTGGATCCACAATTGGCTACAGAATTGAACTCAAAGAGTGCTTATCAATGGTTCCTTCTCAAACCAGCCAGTGTGGCATAGTGGTTAGAGTGTTGGACTGAGACTCGGGAGATCCGGGTTCTAGTCCCCACTTGGCCATGAAACTCACTAGGTGACTTTGGGCCAGTCACTGCCTCTCAGCCTAACCTACCTCACAGGGTTGTTGTGAGGATAAAATGGAGAGGAGGAGGAGGATTATGTAAGCCGCCTTGAGTTCCTTGTAGGAAAAAAGGTGGGGTATAAATGTAATAAATAAAATAAAAAAATAAAACTGGGGAGAGGTAACGAGCGGGTACCACAGGGCTTGGTCCTGGGCCCAGTGCTCTTCAACATTTTTATTAATGATTTGGATGAGGAGGTCCAGGGAATGCTTATCAAATTTGCAGATGACACAAAGTTGGGTGGAACAGCTAATACTCTGGAAGACAGAAACAAAATTCAAAGCGACCTTGATAGGCTGGAGTGCTGGGCCAAAAACAACAGAATGAAATTTAATAGGGATAAATGCCAAGTGCTGCACCTAGGGAAAGGAAACAAAATGCAGAGTTACAGAATGGGGGACACTTGGCTCAACAATACTACAAGTGAGAAGGATCTTGGAATTGTGGTAGATCACAAACTGAATATGAGCCAGCAATGCGATGTGGCTGCAAAGAAGGCAAATGCTATTTTGGGCTGCATTAATAGAAGTATAGCTTCCAAATCGCGTGAAGTGATAATTCCCCTTTACTCGGCACTGGTTAGGCCTCATCTTGAGTACTACATCCAGTTCTGGGCACCACACTTTAAGAAGGATGTAGACAAACAGGAGAGGGTTCAGAGGAGGGCAACAAGGATGATAAGGGGACTGGAAACAAGGCCCTATGAGGAGAGACTGAAAGAACTGGGCATGTTTAGCCTTCAGAAGAGGAGACTGAGGGGAGATATGATAGCACTCTTCTAACACTTGAAGGGTTGTCACAAAGAGGAGGGCCAGGATCTCTTCTTGATCATCTCAGTTTGCAGGACACGAAATAATGGGCTCAAGTTACAGGAACCCAGATTCCACCTAAATATCAGGAAAAATTTCCTGACCGTCAGAGCAATAAGACAATGGAACCAACTACCTAGGGAGGTGGTGGGCTCTCCCAATCTGGAGGCATTCAATGTGCAGCTGGACAGCCATCTGCCAGGGATGCTTTGACCTGGATTCCTGCATTGAGCAGGGGGTTGGACTCGATGGCCTTGTAGTAGGCCCCTTCCAACTCTACTTTTCTATGAATACCAGTGATTTTCAGACTTTCTACACAGGAAACCCTTTATACATGGGGCCAATTTGCATGATCAAAATAAGCCATGTTGGCTTATTTAAATTGCGGTGTATGCAGGGTGTGATTTGAATAATCACTGTCTGAGAATGGTTTGTTGTGTCATCTGAACCTGGGCGGCATGGCTTGTTGGAGGGGGAAACAACCCTCCAATGACCCTATATTCAGCCCATGCATTATTGGAGGGTTGTTCTCCCTCTATAACAAGCCATGGCATTCGGGTTTAGATGACACGACAAGCTGCGCCCGAGTACGTGCTGCAATTATTGTGATTATTCCAATTGCAACCAGTATGTGCTGCGATTTAAATAAGCCATGGTAGCTTATTTTGATCATGCAAACCAGGTAATCAATTTGCCTGTAATGAAGTTCCTATGTTATAGATTTCATAGATCATAGAGTTGGAAGGCGCCCACAAGGCTATCGAGTCCAACCCCCTGCTCAATGCCGGAAACTAGAGGAGGGGTCTCCCATCCAAGTAATAACCAGGCCTGACCCTGACACACAGTTCACGTGGGGCACTCATCAGGCCTCTTGGGCCTCACAGATACCTTGTGTGAACTAACAGTATATTATAAAACATATCCAGCAGTCCCATTGCAGAGAAAGATTAGTTATCGCAAGAAAGCTGTATTTTGGGGGAGCTTGTTCACTATTACTGATTTTCTAATTAAGGAACCCTCGATATGCTTCAAAAGAACTTCAGGTCTTCACATAATACAGTTTGAAAACCAGTATACACCACACAGTAAGCCATTTGGAGACAACTATTAACTGTTGCTAGGTCAAACAAGGAAACTCATACAGGGTTGGATAAGATCAAGTTTTCCACGCTGGTCATTTTCAAGCATCTTGGAGCTATAGCCCCATCATAAAACCAACTGATTTTACAGAGCAGCCTCTTTCAGAAGAGGCTACCTCCTAAAGGCCATTAACAATGTGAACTCTGCAGTTTGCCAGGCAATACCATGAAGTGCACATTGCAATGACTGCTCTTGTGAGACATGTGGAATCAATTAAATGAAGCAACCAAATTACTACCAGAAATACATAAAATGGATCATGTAGAATCAAGTGACTCAATATATTTTCAGTTCCTAACTATACACACACAGTAGAAAAAATACCTTCAAAATCAATGTGCTTTTCCTGTTTAAAAATGAAGGTCAAAGACACGATGGATATACAGGCAGCAAAGAATATGCTGGGCCTGAATAAACTTCCAATTTCTGGATTTTCTGTGTGTATAACATACAGAAATTGTGAAAAGAGCACCAGTCAGTATTTTAGGATTAACAGTACTTCACACAATTATTTAATAAAGTGTTTTAAGGAGATTTTGTCATATGAAGATGTTTTGCACACACAAAATGAAATATTTATTAAAATAAAATATTAAATACAAGGAAACAGATGTCACAATTATATCTGGACATTTTGGATATTCAAGCCATGATCGCGGCATGTTGTCTTGTCCGAATTTGGCAGAGATGGGTTGTGTGAGGGTTAAACAACCCTCGCATAACCCTGAAACAGGCCATGGCTTATGCGAGGGTTGTTTAACCCTCACACAACCTACCCCACTGGGTTCGGATGACACTACAAGCCACAATTGCGGCTTGAATTTTCAGGATGGTGCCCACAGGCGCCACACCAATCATGCGAACTCAATCATTGACTGCTAACAGATATTTTGCAGTTCAATCTTAGCCATATTTGCTTGAAAGGAAGTTCTATTCAGGTCAGCCATTCAGGAGATGAAGTTCCCATCTCATCAGGCAGCAGATTGGGTAGGGTAGCAAATTGAGATGGAGCTTGCATACCCTCTCATGCACCTGCCATCTTAGAAGTAAGGAAATAATTTTACTTCTATTCTTTCAGTGGCAGGATTAAGCTCAGTCTCTCTCTACTCCACCTCATACAGGATTCTAATCAGGAAGGCGGGGCCCAACCCTGAAAGAATCTAAGTTACAGTAGCTACTGTCTTCTGTATCATGAAGAGGCACAGCGTTTTTTTCTTCTTCTTCTTCAATTGGCTGCCTATCCATCCTCTTCTGGCTGGCAACAGGGTGAAGAAAACTATCAGAACTGCTGCTTTTCTGCATCTGTTGCAGAGGAGCAGATGGGAGATAATTCTTTCAATTTTGTATAGGGTGACTAAGATTAAAGGAAGGTGCTGCTGCTGCTTCCTCCCTTTCTGTGAGGCCTGCACAAAGCGAAGACATCCATTGCTGTCCCTCTTCTGCATGTAGCAGATGGGTGAAGGTGGCAATCCTGTTCCTTTCACTTTGCACTGCATAGCCTCCTCATTTTCAGGCAGGCACTCTGCACAAAATGAAAGGATCAGTTCTTCAGGTTCTTCTTTACACCATCCCCTGACAGTGGTGACAACAGCAGGCTTTCTTCTCACCTTAGGCCCTAGGAAGGGAAAAGACTTGGGCCATTTGCTCCATTCGTTTCAGTAAGAATTACTTTTGATTAACATATGCTTGTATTGCCCATTTTACTACATACATGCCCACCCCACACAAATATATAGAGAGACAGACAGACACCAAGCATATACTTTAATTACTGAAGAAAATGAAAATATTTACTTCAGATATTTCTTCTTCACATAATGATTTTAAGGGACTCTTGATACAAATGATCTCTAAATCTAACCAAGTTCTAGTGCTCTGACAAATTATTCTAGGGAAACAATAAATAAATAAATATGTCATGTTTTCTTTGGGAATAGGTGGGGTAGGGGGAGGTTGGATTTTTATTCACTCACTGCCCATTGTAAGGAATGATGGGAAATGGTGGCACTGAGTAGTCTGTGTGTAATTCTAAACATATAGGCATACTGCATTCCAGCATTACACCTCCTCTGTTGGTAAACTGATGCCACATGAACCTACCAACTTGGCATAGCTGCCAGCAACAAGGCCATACTTTGGAGGCCTCTAATTCTTAGATTTCATAGATCATAGAGTTGGAAGGAGCCTACAAGGCTATCGAGTCCAACCCCCTGCTCAATGCAGGAAACTAGAGGAGGGGTCTCCCATCCAAGTAATAGCCAGGCCTGATCCTGCTTAGCTTTCCACGCTCAGACAAGCTGAGCCAGCATAAGCCACAGGCCTGTATGTTGAACCAGGTCCTAAGAGGCTGGCTCTATGAGGAAAGTGTACAGCACTGCTCAGACATGGATACTTGCAGTGGAGAGGGTACTTGAATATGTGCAAGTTCTTGGAAGATCAAATGACTTTGAGAAGGGAACACAGCTATAGCAATACACCTCTTTACTATCTTAGAAAGCAGCTGTGCTAAGACCAGGAACTAGGACTTTCCTTTCTCCCACCCTTTCATGTGTTACAACAAATCTCTCTTATCTTTTCTGACCCTGACAGTAAGAGCAGAAGGAAGGGGTAGAGGAAGAGGGGAGACCACATTCCTTTGGGAATGAAATATTTACCACTTGATAGGTGATAATTGCTTCATACCAAAAAGGTTAGACTGCTCTCTTTTATGCTTAGCTGCTCTACCAGTTGGCTCCTTGGCTGCCTTGTACCAAGGTGGTTAAGGAAAAACAATTCCACTGAAAACAGCAAAAATATTCTTGCCACCTGTCTAACAGTACCACAGTTCAGAAATTACGTTACAAAGCAAATGGGTTCGGTAATGGTCCAAATGATTATGAATTTTGATTAATGATGAATATATTAATACATCTACTGTCCTGCGCTAAGACTGACAAAACTGCCTGGTTTGAACCATTTGCCTGGTTTTAAAGGGCTATAGTGAAGGCTTCACTACAGAGGTTTTATTTTTTGTTTTTTTTTAAAAGCTTACACATCATTTCAATAGTTGCCAGAGCAAAGCTTCCCACAAGCAAGCCAAATTACTGCTGTGCCTTTGGCTCTGTATCAGCCAATTTGTCTGGAAGCTGTGAAGTTGTAACCACATAAAAGCCTCTAGGGAAGGATGCTATCACACAAAGCAAATAAAATGTTACTTCCATTTATCAGCTGTGGCAAAGGAGCAAGGGCCTGGTTTCTGTGTGGTAAGGGCTGAAACAAATATACAAATATATATCCAAGCTATCTATGATAACAAACATTCGGCAGCTAGGCCAAAACCAATATACCAAGAACAATCTGCTCTTTGGTTAGGCTGCATTACAGATAACGTCAAGCATTCTCTGGAGCAACATTACAGAGTTTTGTCTAACCAGAGTGCTGTATTTAAGTTTTGCACTGTATGTGCCTCTGTGTTGTCTATTTTTATACATGCGTTTCCTCTGTTCTGGAAGAATGCACCAGTATAACCATCTGTTAAAAAAATACACAGTGCATAGGCCTCTTTGCCAAGAACAACTATAATCAATTCCTACTTTTCCTCCCCAATTAGAGAAAAATCTAATTATACATAGTTGCGTCATAATAATCCCTTATAATTCCTCTTGTGCTGGCAGTGTTTGTAATTTGATCCCAGGGCAGCCTTTTATTGCTGCAGATGAACTATAATTTTGTGGTTAAGGCAATGAATTAAAACATGTAAAATGTATGTTTAGGACAGTTCTGATCAATTAGCTTCCACAACTTTGTTTCCTTCTGCTCCAGAAATTTTGCAGAATTCTGCCCTAGCTACTAATACTATTCATCCTGCTGATCAGGCATGCAGCCTTGGACATATATTTCATGCTTCTTGCTCTTGTGATCCCTACATTCAATCAGTTGTCATCTCACTTTCTCCTATACAGTATTGCAAAAATCCATGCATTCCTCTCTGTCTCGAGATAAAAAATCTGAATCATGCTTTGATTTTCTCCTTCCTCAACTATTGTAACTTTCTTCTCACCTGTACCAACTCCGATTCAAAATCATTCACCTCTCCTGTTGGTCAGATCATGTGACACCACTCCCAGATCTCTTTGTCAGCTTCCCACCCACTTAAACATGCAGATAAAGCCCTTATCTTTGCTAACATTTTCCAAGGCTTTGAGCCATCCTATGTTTTGGTTCTTGTTTCTCACTAGATCCATGCCCTCTGCTTCTCCAGCATCAACTAAGTGTTTCTTGCTTTCTATCGCAACATCACACATCTTTTCTGCTCTCTGTGCCCTCCATCCTTGTACTTGCCACCTGTCTGATCTGTCAGTCTGGTACTGCTAGCTAGGCCTATGTAACTACTGGACCCTGCATGGTCTCTTCTCTGTGCAGGCTGCTTGGAACGTTTGCTGAATCATAGTGGCAGGCAACATATGACCTTGGCATCTGGACTGATAATGACAAAGAAAACATCACTCCTACTAAAATGCCAAAGGAGCAGCAATCGGCATCTTTGCAGATAATGAAATACTTGGACGGTTTTGGAAGAAGATGGTGATATGGAATGTACTTACTAAGCAATGGAAAGACAATGAAACAAGCACTGGTGACCTCTCCTCTAGAAAAATTATAGGCTCTGTAAGGTGCAATAATTTGCAAGCCCACCTACGTTTTCCATATTCAAATTTACACAAATTATAAGAATGATTCAAAATGATGCAAATGATAAAAATATGGTACCATGTCTGATCAATATAATTGGGATCACTTCTGGGAAGGTTCCACCTCTCTGTTTTCCCTCCTTCTTGTTTTACCCCTTCCTGTTGTTCTGGCCCTAATAGAGGAAGGAAGGATCTGTGATCCACTGGGTTGGATTGGTAGATATGAACTTTTCCTATATTGTGGGATAGTCTAAAATAGCCAGAAAACTTATGACATGGTCTAGAGGGAATTTGAGAAGGGGGAAGCAGGTTTAGGCATTCTATTCAAATTGCTTTGATCGCTTTGTCAATGGAGTTCTAATGCCATTCTAATGCCATTTATATATTTTAAATACTCATGTTGCTATGTCTTTCTTCAAGTGCATAATGGTATTTTCTGTATGAAGCATTGTGTATCAAATAACCATGCTTATGAATGGTTCCCTTCTTGGGCCATTCCCCCAAGTCTCCAGGTCCTGGTTGTTCTTCCACTGAGCTTTTCAACCTTTTGCTGCTGTTTAATGCCAGGTCGGTTCACAATAAGACTTCACTCATCTACAACTTGATCGTGGATGAGGGAGCCAACCTGGTATGTATTACTGAGATTTGCATGAGTGAATTGAGGGGTGAAGCCACTGGTTGCAAAGGTACAAATTTGCACTCAGATTAGTTCACCAAATTAACGACATCCTTCAAGCCCCCACCCACTCAAAACCCACCTTTTTTGCATGGCCTTTGGCTTAACTCTTAATTCTCATTCCCAAATATAAATATACATGTAACTGCATTTGCCCTTCACTTGTAATACTATGATCACAGCCTAATGAGGACATCATTGGATCACCAAAATGTTTCCCATTTCGAACCTCTGGAGGAGCCTCATCAGATGTCTCAAGATGACTTAGAGATAACAGAATTGAACACACTGTCTGATCTGATCAATATAATTGGGATCAATATCATTGGGAACAATACTATCCCAACTCTCCACACCAACAGCTTCACACCTAGGTGCTCCAACTGGTGCGGGATTACCAAGGTATCAACAGTGAAGAAATCAAAGATGTCAAGAGGGTAACAAAGATTATCTTATGATGTAGTATTTTTTGAGATTCTGTGATGACACTATCTAGATTTCAAAAACAGCTGAACATATGCTACAGTCTGTTTAACATATTTATGTCAACCATGGTAAGGTTTTGTTTTGTGGGAGAAAATAAGGGGTATAATATTTACAAGTCTATTCCATGTAGCAGTTCCTAGTAAGCCAGAATCCAGTTCTGGCCTAGTTTCATTTATGGCTCAAAGTCTATATCTTATGTTAAATATATAGGCTGGGTTCTGAAACTTCTGTGGGTTTAAAGTTGCCACAGGCCCTGGCTCAGGGGTCCAGAGGCACCGCCTCTCCCCCCCCATCCTCCCTCAGTCCTTTCATTGGTATTTCAGGGGGCACCATGGGAGCACTGAGGGGAGACGAGTGGGGATGAAAGCTGGGGCAAAGTGTCCAGGCAGCACTTTTCCCCAGCTGTCAGAGGATCCCTGCTTAGCTGGGCCCCGCCACTCGCATTCGCCCCTGGCTGCCTGCCACTCACTCCCCCTTCCCCAGGACCCCACTCACTGCTATTGCCGCCATTTACCACTGCCACCCGCCGCAGCTCATGCCGTCTACCACCGCCAGAATAAGCCCCCCCAACGCAGGAGCAGCAGTCAAGAGCAAGTGGGGGGAATTATTCCAGCAACAGTGGCAGCATTGAGGGGGCTGTCACAGCACGTCCCCTCAGTGCCACCACCATCCGAACGCTTCCGAGCAAAAGCACGTTCAACATGCCGTTGCTAAGGAACATGGTGACATCGGTGGCGAGGGAGGACCCTTATTCTCTCTACCAGGCCCGCGCACATGCAGAGCCCTGGCAAAGAGAATCCCACCTCCCGCCGACCCAGCAGGAGCAGGGAGCTGCGCCGATTGGCGCGGGAGGGAAAAGAGATGCAGGAAGCACCCGCTCTGTTGGCATTCCTCGAGAGGAACAGCAGCATGGCAGGTTCTTCAGCAGGCAGTGACGTGGGGCAGGAGTACCAGAGCTGCCCTCTGGCAGGCTCCAGTACCCCTGCCCCATGTACCCGCCTGTCCTTTCACCTGACGCTGGAGTTTAAGAAGCTCCTTCTTCTCCAGTGCCAGGCAAAAACACAGGTGACGACATGAGGCAAGGGTACTGAAGCTAGCCAGAAGCCGGCTCTGGTACCCCTGCCCTGCGCCGCCGTCTGTTCTGGCTGCATTGGTGGCAGCACTGCAGCCTTGGCACACGTGCCAAGGTCCCAATGCAGCTGCCAACGCGGCGGCCAGGTTTAACCTGGCCTCGCATGGGGCTGCCAACACGTCAGCAGCTCACTCCCCGGTTGCCCCCCCTTTTCTTGCAGGAGGAGGAGGATGAGCTGGGGAGGCGGAGCCACCACCACGTCAGCAGTCCCTCGCAAGGCTTGGTTAAACCCAGTCTTGCAAGGGACTGCCGTGCTGGCTTCTCCTCTCCCAGCCCCAGCGAGAATGAGGAGGATGGCAATGGCAGTGGTGAGTGGAGCCTTGGGGGAGGAAGGAGGGTGGGCCTGGGGGGAGGGGGCACGCAGCGATGGCAGATCCTGGTGGCTTGCCTGTGCACTCCTGCTGATGCAGGACATCGGCAGAGGTGTGTGGGGAAGCTGATGACAGCCGGCCAAGTGCTGCTTGAAAAGGAGAGATAGAGCTGGATTGTCATCGACCAGAGCCCCTTGCCCAGAGTGGCAGCCCTTCTTTGCCACTCTGGCCAAGGGACTCTGTGCCTTTTCATGTTGCGGGCAGGTTAGCATGTCGTCTGGGTTTGGACGACAGACTAAACCTACAAGGGTTTCCTTAACCCTACCGCAAACCATGGCATAGAAGGGTGGTTTAGAAGTCACACCAGGTTGGCTTCTAAAGCACCCTGCAGGGCTCAGACGACACGCTAAACCGCAGTAGAACTTAACCTACTGAAGTTTAGCATGTCGTGCGAACCCAGTCATAGTGCGCAGCTCTACCCCTTTAAAAAAAACCTCAAAACAGTACGGTGTGTGAGTGTGATCTGGATTGGGATCACAGTGCACAGGGAGGAAAGGTTTCATCTTTCTCTCCCCTACCATGACCATCCCCCTCAAATCAGCCCTCCACTGATTAGCAGTACCGACTGCCCATTTTTTGAAGGAACATTTGATATACAGGAACTATGACATGAACGTTGTCTATGATCTACTGGTATTATTTCACAAAACATAGAGGTTTACCTGTCTCTCCTCGCCGTCCAGGCTTTCCTCGCCTTCCTGGTGGACCTATGCAGGGGGAAAAAAAGATTTATTTAACTTATGTCCCACTCATCAGGAAGCAGTCTTGCATCCAGGCACTGTCAAGGCTGAGAGACTTCCTTGGCTTTAACAATGTAACACCATCATGTGCCCTCAGATCATTCTCTGCAGTGGGAGGATTTTGGCTGCAGGAACTTGGTGCTGCAGCAGTGATGCTGCAATTTTTTTGGTAGTAGTGGCAGTGGTTCAGGGGTTGGGGTGTACACAGCACGGCATGGGGGGCAGCCCTGCAATCTGTGCATTGTACACCCCTGCTCTAAACTGAAGTGTTACTCAAGCAAGCAAGCAAGCATCCTGAAGGACAACTTGGGGGAAGCTCAGCTCTACCAAATTTACAACTTATGAACATTCTCTCTGCCCCCAGCCGCAGCAAAATCTATGAAATTCAGGTGAACAAAATGCAGTGTGACAACCTGCCAATTCTCTGTTACTACTAACTGTGGGAATTTCATTGGTTTTCCAGTTTATTTCTTTAGATGAAAACCTCTCTCCAGTAAAGTTGATGGAGCTTTGTCAGGGTCCTTATTGGAGCCAGTAGTTGACTAAAATGCAAGTTATTCTTGTAGGCTTGACAGATTATGTGAACAAATGAATCGTTCTGACAGTGTTCATCCTTAAGAATCAAGAGGTGAAAGCTGCTGTCACCCTCCCATGCCCTAGCCAGTTGAGGGAACGGCATGTTCATTATCAGCATAAGATCTGGAGCTGACCTTTGCATCAGGCCTGGACAAGGTTTAGGAAATGAAATTTCATTACATCAAAATCTTTCTCAACATAAAGTCCAATTCCACGTATATTGCATTTTGAGCAACAGTCAGACTTCTAATACTTACCTATTTTTAATGTTTAACTCATTTATCTCCCTAAGCAGGACTCAAGGCAGCTTACGTAAAATTTGGCATATTAGCAAGATGCCTAAAATTACAATTCTGAATAAAGTGGAGGTGGGTTTGGAAAAAAGCCAAATTATTCTTACTGATAACTTACTGATGATATACAGAATTAAGTGTCCTTTAAATATTACATTATTACTGTGGGAAGCACTTATCCAATGGTTCATTCCATGAACTAGTTTAATATTTTTAAATACCGGTACTTTAAAACCCATGTTGGCGGGGTCAAAGACCCACAGGGTTGTAGGCCTTTAAGTATTACATCAACACCATGGGATAAAACAACAGAGGATGGTATAACATCATCATCATCATCATCATCATCACCATCATCATCTCCATTTCTATACCTCTCAACAGCTGAAGCTCTCTGGGCGGTTTACAACCATTATAAAATTCCATAATAAAATAGAATTATACAATAAAAATACAATTTTACAATAAAATACAGTATATAAAAAATAAAAACAATAAAAACATCAAAAAATGTACAGAAACATTTTAAAAACACTTTCTTTCTGCCTAAGTACAATGCAATTATATAGTAATACGGAGTAAATCACAAATTCCTGCTGAAATGAAGTCTACGGAAAATACACTACTCTATCCATCCATCCATCTAAAGGGGAATGGTTAAGTCACACCAATGTGATCGCCTGCTAATGATGGATGGACACAGTTGGATATAACCCTATGTCTGTGGTTGATGGTCCTGCTTATTTAGGAGAGATCTGGAGCCATTGCTACCAACAGGCAGTGAGAAAAATTATAGCAGTAAAAAACAAAACCTTCTATCAGTGTGGCGTAGTGGTGAGAGTGTTGAACTGGGACTCGGGAGATCTGGGTTCTAGTCCCTGCTAGGCCACGAAGCTCACTGGGTGACTTTGGGCCAGTCACTAATTCTCAGCCTAACCTACCTCACAGGGTTGTTGTGAGGATAAAATGGAGAGGAGGAGAAGGAGGATTATGTAAGCCGCCTTGGGTTCCTTGCAGGAAAAAAGGCGGGGTATAAATATAATAAATATTTTTTAAAAAGCTATATGTCAGCTTTTACAATAGCGCCTGCCTCTTTATCTGCATTGTTGTTTAAATGCTTGGGTTAGTGGAAACAATATAAAAAGATCTAGATTATTAAACATTTCAAGTTAATGAAATACTAGTTGAATGGCCAAAAGACTGTTTCCTTTTTACATATGTAAAATTAGCCAAAGTCTGGAGATCCCACTTACAAACAACATTTGTTAATAGTCTGCTTGCACTGCAATACTCTCATGAACGCCAAGGGGGGAATTCCATTCTCTTAGACCAAAAGGGAGAACATTCTTGAAAATACAATCTTGGAAAATCCCACACATCTCCAAGGATGGCAATATGATGATTCACTCACTTGATCCTATAATGTACTATTATCAGAACTGCAGCTCATATGATTGGGGCACAAACTTACAGTGCTCCAGTATAAGCCTACTAAAGAGGCTGCATAGCACAGAGGTCAGTGTACTCATAATAGTCTTCCTCTTCCCTCTTCTAAACCTTAAGCATGCTACAAATTGACCTATGCAAAATGTTACAGATACGTACTGGAGATGAATTTCTTTTTTTGGTATTGGGTCCATTTGCCCTGTGCTGCACCACCCAGTGGTTGCTGTGGTGCCAGCACTAGGAATCAGGACACAGGACCAATATTCACACACTTGATTCTATAATGTACTGTTATCAGAACTGCAGCTCATATGATTGGGCACAAGCTTCCCCAAAACGTAATTGGTTAATTGTATTTACAATGCATGGAATTACTGAAGGGCTTTGCATTTCTAGTTGGTTTAATCTTCAAGTGAACTTCTGCTAGATTTATTTCATAGATTTCATAGATTATAGAGTTGGAAGGAGCCTACAAGGCTATCAAGTCCATCCCCCTGCTCAATGCAGGAAACTGGAGGAGGGGTCTCCCATCCAAGTAATAACCAGGCCTGACCCTGCTTAGCTTTCCACACTCAGACAAGCTGAGCCAGCGTGAGCCACAGGCCTAGGTTTGTGCTGAGGTCTGAATCTAACTAAATCCAAACTTCAGGTGGTTGGGGTGTGGGATGAAAAGAATGCAAGAAGATTCACACACAGGCTTATGATTCAAAACAGCTCAGGTTGGGGGTTTTTGTTGACAAATAATTGTTTTAAACCGCCCAGAGAACTTCCGCTATTGGGCGGTATAGAAATGAAAATAAATAAATAAATAAATAAATAATATCACTGACTCTTAGGTTCTGGAAAAGAAATTAACAACCCCCTTTTCCTAGTGCCAGCTACAAGATACTTGGCTAAAGCAGAAAAAGACTCCTTCTTCCTAAGTGAATCCATACAGAAGACAGCTCTTTTAAATAGACTCGAGCCGCGAGTTGGTTGCTTGGGGCAATAGTGAAATATTTTCAAGAATTTACACTTTATTTCTGTGCAGTTGTGTGCTTTGTGGCACTTTTGTTTATCTAGTACCTATTATCAACTGCAGCCTTCGTTGTTTTTGGTTTCTGCTTAACTGGAACGTCACTTCCAGCTGGGATGCATGGTATTTGTATTTTTCTGTGACTCCCAATTAAAATTAATTGAACTGTGAGGCATACAACACTGCAAACCCTATGTACCTGGGCAGGATATAATATTCAGGAGCATAATTTCCAGATAAGCAGAGTCCTGCAAGGCATTCCTGGGTTCACCAAGCCCTCTCCAGCATCCTGTCAGTTTCCCCAACCATTCATAAAGATTGTTTATTTATTTATTTCATCTAATTTCATTTCTGTTTCATGTCTTAACAGGGGACAGGGGCAGGCTGCATGACCTGAATTCAGAGGGGTCTGGTTCATAGTGGGGTGTGGATTTACAAGTGGGGAACTTCATATTCTGAAGTCCTCAAATTTCAAATTCATCCCCATTTCTAGTACCAAAGTGTTGAATGGTCTCACCATTAAAAAATATTTTTGACTACGTAATAGAAGTCTCTGACTTTGTACCTTCTAGAGCAGGGCTCTCCAACCTTGGGTCCCCAGATGTTGCTGGACTACTGCTCCCAGAATCCCTTGCCATTAGCCATGCTGGCTGGGTATGCTGGGCGCTGTAGGCCAGCAATATCTGGGGACCCAAGGTTGGAGAGCCCTGTTCTAGAGATTAGGCTTCTTTCATGGTTGATACCCCACACTTTAAAAAAAATATATATCAAGAATTACTTTGGGGGAAATCTGGCTCTGCCCTAAGACTACTACTTGTTCAACTTTAAAATAAGCCTGATGCTCAGTCACTTAGATTATTAAAAAAAACAACCCTTCAGCTAAATATTAGACAAAGGACACATTTGGCTCAATACAAATAAATCAAGGCTCCCCCTCCTACCCCCCCGCCCATACACACCTACCTACCACTACCTTTGGGTAGCAACAAGCCTATTTTGATCTAAAGTGGGAAGCTAGGTTTTATACAGAACATGAACCAAGAAGCTGCAGTAAGATGACACCATGTAATAATGCTACATTAAGCACTTCCAGAATCATTCTGTCAAAAAGCCACAAAGGATTAAACAAGCAAGGTGTCTAAAACGAATCCCCCCGCCCCCGGGATACACAAGCAATCAAGAGAGGAAGCACACTTTACTCTAAAGTCTTTTGCCAGCAGGTCAAAACATATCAGTTACCCAACTGGGTTTCTCTGAGCAGCAAGGCAGGAGCTAGTTTAGTCTTAATTGCTCAGCCAACATCTGGCCTCTACACTGGGGGGGGGGGCACACACCCCAACTGGCTAGTTTCCCATCCAATAGTACTTAACTTTTACTTTTAAAAATTGTACATTCACTACTGTGTATAACGCCACAAGTACCTATGTATGTATTGCCAGCTTAGGAGTTGATTGGATCAACGTAAAGCAAACTCTAATACTGATTTTTCTCACATACAACTACAGTACACAAGGATACCAAGAAAATGGCCATGGGTCAATACTGAGCAATACTGACTTTCCACACTGGGAGAAGGCAAGTGCTATGAGAATCCCCAGCTCTCATGGCCTTGAAGAACAAAGCCTGCTCTTTCTTCCTGCCACCAAAACAAACAGCAGGGAGCTTAATTCAGTTTATCACCTCATCATAAGTAAATCATGTGAATTGGCTTTTAGATTTTTGAAAATGTAAGCTACAGATTAAGACATGACACCACCAAAACCACAAAAGGACTTTAGATGAATATTTTTCTTGGTTTCTTGTGGCTGCTTTTATCCTTGCTGTGCTCTGATAACACCATGGCATTGCTGCCACTACACTTGTAGAGTGGTGGTTATGACTGAATTTATGAAGTGAGCACTCACTTTATATATACACTTTTTCAACAAGAGAATGCTTATTTTTTGCAGTGGTTTATGATTCCATATGTTTAAAGGAGGGTGAAAATGCTTCAAACCAAGGTTACTGCTTCCAACATATGCTTCTGGGTATTTATTGAGTAAAACCATAATGGAAAAAGAGAGAGAGAAGAAAAGCTGATCTATTTTGAAAATAATACTGTAATAGAAAAAGTCTCTCCCAAACTGAAAACATGTGAATATGTTCTTATCCTTTTCCATGTCTCAGATTGCAGGTATCTTACACACATAATATATAGGTCAACCTACGCTAGCGCAAAGGCTGAGGTCCAAAGAAGAACAAGAGAACTTAAGAACGCTTGGTGGAAAAAGAAAGCTGAAGAAATTCAACAACTTGCAGAATCCCATGATGCGCGGGGCTTTTTTAAGGCCACAAGGGCCATTTATGGACCAAAAACCTATGGTACAAACCCTTTACAATCAAAAGATGGCACCAAACTCTTAAAAGACAAAGAGTCTATTGCACTGCGTTGGAAAGAGCATTATTATGACCTTTTAAATCGTAAATCTAAGGTGGATAATGAGATTTTTCCGCAAATCCCGCAAAAACAAATTAAAGAGGAACTTGCAATACTCCCCACTTTGGATGAAGTAAAAAAAGCCATTAATCAAATGAAGAACAACAAAGCTAGTGGACCAGATGGGATTCCTGCTGAAATCTTTAAAGAAGGGGGCCCCGAACTTGTACAACATCTTCATAAACTCATCGAAAAAATCTGGATAAGAGAAGAGATCCCAGAAGACTTCAGGGATGCCATAATTATCAGCCTCTTTAAGAAGGGTGATAGAACAGACTGTGGAAACTATCGGGGCATTTCTCTCTTAGCAACCGCAGGTAAAATATTTGCTAGGATTCTCGCAAACCGTCTTCTATCTATTTCAGAAGAGATCCTCCCTGAGACTCAATATGGTTTCCGCCCCTCTAGAGGGACAGTAGACATGATTTTTACTGCACGCCAGCTCCAAGAAAAATGCCGGGAGCAAAATCAACCCCTTTATATGGCATTTATCGATTTGGCTAAGGCCTTTGATACTGTAGACCGTACAGCTCTCTGGACTATCCTTATGAAAATTGGATGCCCCAATAAATTTGTGAATATCTTGCGACTTCTCCATGACAACATGACGGCAACGGTTTTGGACAACAACGGCTCTCATGGTGCTCCATTTAAAGTGGGATCAGGTGTTAAACAGGGTTGTGTTATCGCCCCAACATTATTTGCCATTTTCATCGCCATGGTTTTACATCTTGTCAAGGGGAAACTTCCCACCGGTGTGGGAATTATATATCGAACAGATGGAAAGCTTTTTAATCTCAGCAGGCTGAAAGCAAAAAGTAAGGTAATTACAACCTCCGTTGTGGAACTTCAGTATGCTGATGATAATGTGGTCTCCGCACATTCAGAGGATGATCTCCAAACTATCCTAAATGCTTTTGCAGAAGCATACGAAAAACTTGGTCTCTCACTTAACATCAAAAAAACCAAAGTGCTTCATCAGCAAGTGCAAGCCAATCCTTTGGTGATGCCATCTATCCAGCTTGGCGGGACAATACTGGAAAATGTCGATCATTTCCTCTATCTTGGCAGCTATCTTTCTGTTACAGCTAACATCGACAGTGAAATCCAGCATCGTCTGAGCTCCGCAAGTGCCGCATTTTCTCGAATGAAACATAGAGTGTTCGAGGATCGGGATATTTGTAAGAAGACCAAAACACTGGTTTATGAAGCCATTGTATTACCAACTTTATTGTATGCCTGCGAAACATGGACTATCTATAAACGTCACTTCCACCTCCTTGAAAGGTTTCATCAACGTTGCCTCCGGAAAATCCTGCAAATTACTTGGGAAGATAGGCGAACAAATGTCAGTGTACTGGAAGAAGCAAAGACTACTAGCATTGAAAAAATGATCCTTCAACGCCAACTTCAGTGGACCGGTCATGTTGTTCGAATGCCTGACTGCCGTCTCCCAAAGCAGTTACTTTACTCCCAACTCAAGGATGGAAAGCGGAATATCGGTGGTCAATATAAGAGGTTTAAAGATGTTCATAAGGCTAATCTAAAAAAATGCAATATAAACATCGAAAACTGGGAATATCTGGCCCATGAACGATCTAAATGGAGGTTGGCCTTTCACAAAGGTTCCATGGACTTTGAAGAAGCCCGAGTGCAAGGTGAAAGGGAGAAACGTGCTAAGCGAAAAGCACGTCAAATGAATCCTTTACAGGACCATCTTCTATCTGGTAACCTGTGTCCTCACTGTGGGAAGCTGTGTGGATCTAGAATTGGCCTCCACAGTCACTTACGGACCCATCGCTAGAGTCTACACAATCTTCTTTAGAATTTCCTCCTTTTATCCCGGAAGACAATCTTACTCGGTCACGAGTGATCGCCTGATGATAGGTCAACCTTCCTCAACCTGGTGCCCTCCAGATGTGGCTCCCTGTTTTGGACTACAACTCTTTGGGGATGATGGAAGTGGTAGTCCAACACATCTAGAGGGCACCAGGTTGGGGGAGTCTATTATAGGCACTGTCAAGTTAACTCCATGTTGGCTCAAGACCCACATTCTGTTTGTTAGCAACAGCAACTACTAACCTCAGATACAAATGTACATACTACAACGTGTTTAGACATCAGACTAAAATTAGACTTCAGAACAATCACTTAATTACCTTGAAAATTAGAAAATGAATGCAAAACAAATTAAATTAAGATCACTGACCATAATCTAATACAGATTTAAGCACCCTTAAGGCCATTGAAATCAATGGGCTTAAGCACTCTTGACTCTGCACTGGACTGCAGCCAATCACAATACAGTAATACCTTGGATTACAAGTAACTTGGTTTGAGAGCATTTTGCAAGACAAGCAAAATTTTAAATATTTATTTAATTTTTTTTGACTTGATATACAAGCGACGTCTTGCAATACAAGTACTGTAGTACGGTTTAAATTAAAAAATCCCTGTACAATTTTTTGGGGGAGATTTCGTTTTGATATAAGACAGAGTGTTTTGGATTACAAGCACGTTTCCGGAACGAATTATGCTCTCAATCCAAGGCATGACTGTATGTCAGTCTACACTACATAGTGTTGGTGTTCTTAGGATAAAATGGGTAACACACATATATGTCTGATTCCATCAGAGCTCCTTAGAGGAAGGACAGGTGATAAACAAGATAAATTACACACACACACACACACACACAGCATTTTTACTCCACTCTTCAGATGAAAAGGGCTTACAGATCAATAAAAAAAACAACAGCCCCTGCCCTCAGGTTTACAATCTAAAAGACACAAAACAAAAAGAAAACAGGACGGGGAGGGAAGAGGAAAACAAGAAAAAGCAGGCAACAGTTCTTAAAGTTACAAAGTTCTTATAAAGACCAACTGGGATGGAAACTGATCAAGGAGAGGAGGACCCAAAAGGAGCAGAGCTGATGGACTTAAGACAATCTTGTACAGTCATGCCTTGGATTGAGAGCATAATTCGTTCCAGAAGGGTGCTTGTAATCCAAAACACTCTTATATCAAAACGAAATCCCCCCCAAAAAAATTGTACAGAGATTTTTAATTTAAGCCGTACTACAGTACTTGTATTGCAAGACGACGCTTGTATATCAAGTCAAAAAAAATTAAATAAATATTAAAAATTTTGCTTGTCTTGCAAAACGCTCTCAAACCAAGTTACTTGTAATCCAAGGCATTACTGTATTTTAAAAAATGATCTATAAACAATGTTACAAATACTTTGAAAATTAGTGATAACTGAAAGTCAATCATAAAAGTAAATAGACCCTTTAAAAAGCATAATAAAAAATTATTATTATTGGATGCTTTTAAGATGTTTTAAAGATGTTTTAAGATGTTTTATAATGTTTTAAAGTTGTTTTAAGATGTTTTAATAGTATGTGTTGTGTTTTGATTAGTTTATGTATTTTATATTTTTGTTGTTCCCTGCCTCGCTCTAGACGGAGAGGCGGTAAGAAATAATAATAATAATAATAATAATAATAATATATATTATTATTATTATTATACTGGTTGTGGAGACCAATGATATGCATTCAGATGTCTGGAATATATCATACAGTTGAGGATGCAGGGATTGCTTTGATGAAGACAGAGGATGCAATGATCCTATTTTTAGAAGTTCTGCTTCAAGAACATTACAAAAAATGTACAAAAGTAATTGAGAAGAATATTCTTCTCCTTGAACAACTCCAGGAACCATAAGACATTCCTACATTAGTAAGGGCCCAATCCAATGGCTGCTAGATGCTGTCTAGACGGCCATAGGATAGGTCAGAGTCCCAGCTCCAAGGCTAGAGCTGGGACCTTATCACAGAGTGCCCTCCCTCTGCCCTCACAGTCGGCATGGTTCTTTGTGCAGTGGCTGCTGCTCTGAAGTCGCAAGCGCAACTTTAGATAAGGCACTGGGGGGGGCATTCCAGGGGGCAGGGAGGAGAGGAGTGAGGCTCTGACAAGATATGACATAACCCGGGGGGGGGGCTTCAGGCCCTCCTCTTTGTGAGCAGGGGCACAAGACATAGATGACCAAAATTGGCCATCTATGTCTTTTGCAGGGCAGGAGAAGTGTGGAGGCAATCCTTGCCTCTGCGCTCCTCCCGCACTCAACTGGATGTCCATAATCCCCAGACACATTGGATGGCACCATAAGATGATAAAATAAAGATCACTACATTGTTCTTTCAAGGTATTAAACTTAAAAATGAAGAGACACTTAAAACTAAGGTCTGGTGCAAATGAAATAACAATTTACAGCACAGTGTACAACTAGCATTATTAAACCATTGTACCAAAAGGTGACAACACAACTATCACATTGCCACAGACCAATTGGTTTGCTTGACAGAGCCTTCATGATTTTTTTCAGGTAACAAAAGGGCTTTAGTGCTGAACTTTCTACTGTTGACAACTCTTTTGTTTTATACCATATATAAGTCAGTCATATATAAATATACCAAATGATGAATGTATAAATTAAATTAAAGCAGAAATCATTTACTACAATTTTGGCTTTTACTGGAACCAGCTTTCACCTAAACTGGATCAGACGAATCTAGATCACTGACTGATGTTAAAAATACTCGCATCCTCATGTATTACCGTAAGCTAAGAGATGACACTCAAGGACAACTGACAGACCCAACCACACTAAATCTAGAGGTGTAAAACATGGATGATTACTTGCAGTTTCTTTTCAAAATGTATATTATTAATATTACTGCACCTTTTAATTTATGTTTGTGCTGAACCAGTGGCCCTAGAACATGACCATGTCAAGTGGCTGACTCTTAGCATATAACTATTTTAATGCATATAGATTATATGATTTTGTTGTCTCAATCAATGATGGGGATGGGATAGTTATTGAGATATTTCAATCCTTAGCTAGTCATAATTCAAAATTAATTTACGACCCCCCCTCTGTTTTTAGCAAAGGACACCACCCAGCAATTGAAAGAAATAAAGTGAACAAGTGAAAGAATGTAAAGATATACATTTTCATTTTCATCCCATGACAGCTCAAGTAAACACGATTATGTTTCAACAGCACTGAAAAAGGAGAACATAGTATGGTGTGCGTGAAAATTCCCAAGAAAGAGTGGGGCGATATGGCTACTCTTAGTAATTTGTATTTTTTCAGACCAACATGAAGAATTTGGTGAGTTTATCAAAACATCTGGTTATTGTATAGAACATGAGCCTCAGAGTTGTCCTAAATGTTCTTCCAAATCCCTGCTGCAGCACTTTTGTGCAGAAGCTGGACAAAATTCTTTACACTGCACGCATGTTGTAGGAACTTCAGTGTTCTGAAAATTCTGAACAGGGATCATTCTAGGCCATCTTATAGCTTCCTGTCGGGACTTGGGACAAGAACTTAAAAAGTCATAGGGTTGGGTCCAGACCTGCTGGTGGAAAAAGGCCTTTCCTGCCTCCTGTAGCCCTTAGTGCCGTCTCCCCTCACTGTTCTGGAGGGTCCTCTAACCCTTCAGAGCAGACTTTCAGAGAGTGCAAGGGGCTGCAGGAGAAAGAGGAAATCAGCAAAAGTTGATTGCCCCTTCTGCTGCCAAAACTTTCTACTGTGGATCTATTACACTGTGCTTACTGTGTAATAAATCTCTAAGTGATGGCAAGACTTAACCAAAAAAGGGGCTTTCTGAATGGCAAGAATGGTTTATAATAATGGGATACATCACAAATTGGAAGGCTTAAGTAGTCTCATCGTGCATGCTGACTACACGCTGATACAAATGCAAAAGGTACGGTATGTAGCTGCTGCTGAAGCATCTTGTACACCAACAGCTGAAGTTTAGAGGCAGAAGTGCAAATTTTGGCATGACGTTTAAGATCATCAAAGGAATGGTTGATTTCAAGAGTCAATGCTTCTTTTGTAACAAAGTGGATGTGTAGAAGAAATAATAATCTTGGCA
Source organism: Shinisaurus crocodilurus (assembly GCA_021292165.1). NCBI lineage: Eukaryota > Metazoa > Chordata > Lepidosauria > Squamata > Shinisauridae > Shinisaurus > Shinisaurus crocodilurus. Next base: position 105,303,104 of record CM037881.1, read on the forward strand.
AGGGAGACAAATACATTAAATTAGAGCTATGCAGATAAAAGATTCAAATAAGATTGATGCTTAGAGGCGCAATAAGTGGAAGCAATACATTTTTTTGCATATTGCTGCTGTAAAATTCCTCATGTATGTGAATTGCTGTGACATACCATGCAGAAATGCAACTAATGCACACTGATTACTAACAATAATGACTGGGTTGAGTCAACTAATGAATTCATCTCCAATCTTGATTGACACTGATTCCTTATTGGAAGTTCCACAAACAGAACTTTCCTCAAATAATGATGCCTAACCTTCTAGCCAGTGTGTTGAATTTAGTTGTATAGTCTCAAGGCCAGCCAAAGATATTCTGCAGCCTGAAGTGAAGCCCCATCCCCACACCGAAGTCAGCACGTTAGCTTAGGGGGTGCCAGACAGGTTGAGTAGCACACAAAGATGATCAGGGGACTGGAAACAAAGCCCTATGAGGAGAGACTGAAGGATCTGGGCATCTTTAGCCTTCAGAAGAAAAGACTGAGGGGAGGTATAACAGTGCTCTTCAAGTACTTGAAAGGTTGTCACAGAGGAGGGCCAGGATCTCTTCTCAACCATCCCAGAGTGCAGGACACGAAATAATGGGTTCAAGTTACAGGAAGCCAGATTCTGGCTGAACATCAGGAAAAACTTCCTGACTCTTAGTGCAATGGAACCAATTACCTAGGGAGGTCGTGGGCTCTCCCCACACTGGAGGCATTCAAGATGCAGCTGAACAGCCATCTGTCAGGGATGCTTTGACTTGGATTCCTGCACTGAGCAGGGGGTTGGACTCGATAGCCTTATAGGCCCCTTCCAACTCTACTATTCTATGATTCTACATAGATCTGTCCCATGTTTCACTGCCGCCCCCAGCACCTGCTGCTTGAGGCAGCTGCTTCACTCTTCCTAACAGTAGGGCTACCCCTGTAAATGGTGTGCACATAGGATGCAAAATTGTAAGGGCCCTTTATCTGATATATGTGCAAATGTCAGCTTTCACACAACAATTACTTGTACCTTTGCCCCCAAATGCGACAAGTCTACTGGACTTCCTATTCCAACCAGAAGCATTCAAGAATAGACTGAGAACCTGAGCTTGGGGTATGGCTGCCCACATCTTTCAAGAGTGACATCCTTTACCGCACCCACTAGTTTGTACAACTAATTCATTCTGTGTCTTTTCTTACATGAACATATGTGTAAATGTTGTTAATGAATCATGCTGACTTCTTCCTAGGCTTTTCACATAGCTGGCATTTTAGTTAATGTAATAACATTTGTCATATGCCAACTGACGAAAGATTCCCTGAAATCAACAAAAGGTCGGAAAGTGGCCAAGTTGTTCCTACGGGGAGTCTGAGATGGCAACACAGCTAATGCCAATAGCTAGAATTTACTTTACAAAGGATGCAAATTACAGCCTTCCTGTTTCACAATTCAAACAGACTCATGTTATCTCAATGTCTTCCATTTCAACTTCTTTCAGAAACCTGTTAAGAAGTTGTCCTTGTTGACTTCAAAGAAAACATCATATTTTCCTTCTTCTCTAGTCTCATCTTAATGAGTTCAGTATGTACAATATATTCCACTTGACCTTTAAAATAGCAAAACATGAAAGATTCACCAGCAAGCACCTTTATTTAGAGTAAGGGATATTGAGGTCTGATTCTGAATGAAGCCCCACTGCAAAAATTCTTCATCTATAAATATACTTGTAAGGAAACCTAACAGCATTCTGTAAATTGAGCAATATCATTACTCTGTGCCAGAATATGAACTGTTAAGTATGTCCTACCATTCTCAAAGTACAGTAATTTGTAAGTCAAGAGAAATTTGATCACAACTCAGATCAGCCACTTGACATGGTCATGTTCTAGGGCCACTGGTTCAGCACAAACATAAATTATTCCTTTTAATAATCAGCTTAGATTGCTACAGTAGACATGAGAACTTAATTGAGCTATGACACGATAAGCAGCACATTATTTCTGATGAAGCCATGCTAAATATATCCAGATACAAATGGTGAACAATCTGGATTTGATTAAATTTTACTACTTCTCATTGCAAAAATTCCAAATGACTTTTGCAGAAATAAATACTACAACGTTTTGACTTTGGAATAGAGTATTAGCTCTAGCACTAAAAGCAGCAATTTTAAACATAATGGACAAAATATTGGTTACATATGTGTTGTTGTACTCTTTACAGTGAGAAAGTTACATACAAAATGATGAGGATGACAGCCAAAGTTGAGTCTCCCAATGAAATCAATAATATATAAAAGGTCATAACTTTGAAGGGATTGTGCTCTAGGCTTTCCAAGTCAGAATCCTCGGGCTCCCTTTGAAAATGTCTAGCCTTCATGGCTACAGAGAATAGCTTAGTTTTGTAGGATAATGTTAGAGGCCCAGGACTGGGGAAGCTTAACATTCTGGGTAATATGCCTGCTAGAGGCCCAGAATTTGGAGGAGTTTGTTAGCTTGCTGAATAAACAGTTTCTTGCCAGATAAAGCTGATTTTTTATGTGCAGGACTGAAACCATCACAGAAGACACAAATAGTAGTAAATAGTCAGTGCTCCCAAATTAGTGGAACATTACCAGCCAGGATGTGGAGGCGTTCAGCTCATAATTATCTTCTCCCCAAGATTTCTCACCATCTCTCACTGACAAATAAGAAAATATGGAGTCTACCGCACCTTGAGTTCCAAATCAGTAGTGATCTTGGCACAATCCATATGTTACCAACATAGTATGGCAGGTACCAGAAACATCTGGCCAGACTCAACACATCAATATTATATAGAAGTTTGGGTCATTCAAATAATGTGATTACTTCCCATAGCAGCACCACATTGTCATACTGGCATGACAAAAGTGAACCAAGCTGACGCACATAATCAGAGCTTCCATATATCAAGTGTGAGCAAGAGTAGGACAACAAAAATGGGAAACCTGTTTTTGCCCGTTGCACATTAGTGCCTACAGTGGACTTGTTGCCTCCTTCTCATTCCCCTTGCAGCATGGATAGGGTGGTCTCTTCATTCACCTATCCACTAGACCCTCCAGGTAAATGCTTAGACATTGCCAGACATCAGGACTAGCTCCAGTCAACCATGTTCCCTCACTGTCTCCTGAGCTGGGCTCCACAGGAAAAAAAAGAAAAGGAGCCCAAAGTCGCTTACATGGTCCTCCTCCTCTCCATTTTATCTTCACAATAACCCTGTGAGGTAGGTTAGGCTGAGAGTAAGTGACTGGCCCAAAGTCACTCAATGAGCTTCATGGCCGACTGGGGATTAGAACCTGGATTTCCCGAGTCCCAGTCCAACATTCTAACCGCTACACCACACTGGCTCTCCAGTGTTAGCATATTTCAGATTCTAGAGACCACCCTTACATTTGTATAGCAATTAGAATAAGTTCCTTCTATTAACAATAATAGTGAGTTATGAACAATTACTTAATAACATGCTTAGACACCACAGTTAACGTACTCCCATCAGTAGAGGTATCCAAAACACTGACTGATCTAGTTTTATTGGATGACTTTCAATTGTTGAGGCCTGAGGAGGCAGATAAGGTGTTTGGACAAGTCTGGTTGACCATCTGTGTGCTTGACCCCTGCCCTTCATGGCTGACTAAATCTAATAGGAAGGGGATGTCCAGCTAGGTCCAGGAGGTTTGTAAATTCCTCCTTGAGAGAGGGAGTGGTGCTGGCTACTTTAAAGGTGGTGGTAATTGGACTACTGTTGAAAAAGTGGTCTTGGACCTGGAAGATGTTAATAACTATAGGCCAGTTGCCAACATCTCCTTCCTGGGCAGGGTGCTTGAGTGGGTAGTTGCCAGCCAACTCCAGACATTCTTGAATGAAACTGATTATCTAGATCCATTTTAATTGGGCTTCAAGATTGGTTTTGCCTTGATTGCCCTGTGGGATGACCTTTGCTAAGAGAGGGGCAGGGGGAGTGTGACCCTGTTGATTCTCTTGGGACCTACCTCTCAGTGACTTTTGACACAATCAATCATGGTATCCTTCTGGATGGGCTATCTGGGCTGGGTGTTGGGCATACTGTTTTGCAGTGTTTCTGCTCCTACTTGGATGGCCAGTTCCAGGTGGTGGTGCTGGGGGGTTATTGCTTTGTCCCTTGGCAGTACTGCCATGGGATGCCGCAGGGCTCTATTTTATCCCCCATTCTGTTCAACATCTACATGAAACTGCCCAGGGAGGTTATCCAGAAATATGGACTGAGGTGTCACTAATATGTGGATGACATCCAGCTCTATCTCTCCTTTTCATCAAATCCAGGTGAGGCAATGGGTGTTCTGAATCAGTGCCTGGGCACAGTAGTGGACTGGATGAGAGTCAATAAACTGAGACTTAATTCACATAAGACAGAGGTACTATTAGTGGGTGGTTCTTCTGTACAGATGGGTAATATTCAACTTGTTATGGAGGGGTTTGCACTTCTACTAAAGGATCAGTTTCATAGTTTGGGGTTCTCTTGGATCTATCATGATCACTGGAGGGACAGGTAGCTTTGGTGGCATGGAACACCTTTTAACATCTTAGGCCGATGTACCAACTATGACCCTATCTGGACAGAGGTAGCCTGGCTACAGTTATCCATGCTCTGGTAACCTCATGTTTGGATTACTGCAATGTGTTATATGGTAGGGTGCCTTTATATGGTGTTATATGGTAGGGTGCCTTTAAAAACAGCATGGAAACTTCAGATGGACCAAAATAGGGAAGCAAGATTATTAACAGGGACTGTTGAATATGATCATATTACGCCAGTGCTTTATTATCTTCACTAGCTGCCAGTTCGTTTCTGGACCCAATTCAGAGCGCTAGCATTAACCTACAAAACCCTGAATGGCTTGGGGCCAAGTTACCTGAAGGATAATTTCCTTCCATATATGCCTGCCAGGACCCTAAGAAGCCCTACTCCAGGTGCCCCTGTTGAATGAGGTGAGGTGGATGGCTACTAAGGAGAGGGCCCCTTCACTGGTGGCACCCAGTTGTGGAATGCGCTTCCCAGAGAGGCTTGCCTGTTGTACGTTGTGGTCTTTTTGGCACCAGGTGAAGACCTTTTTATCTTCCCAGGCTTTTTATCCTTTGGTTTTAAAAATTGTGCTAGTGTGTTTTTAGATCTGCTGCTCGTCATTTATCCTGGCTTTTACTTTGGTTTTATTCTATTTTAAATGTAAGGGTTTTATTTTATGTTTGACTATGGTATTGTATTTTATAGTTTTAATCTTTGTTTTGTGAAATGCCCAAAGAGCTTCGGGTATTGGACAGTATAGAAATGTAATTAATACATAAATAATAAATAAACATAAATGCGAAGACTGACTGTAGCATTCTCTTGAAGTCAGGAAACAACGGTTTTATTTATTATATTTATACTCCGCCTTTTTTCCTGAAAAGAACCCAAGGCAGCTTACATAATCCTCCTCCTCCTCCTCTCCATTTTATCCTCACAACAACCCTGTGAGGTAGGTTAGGCTGAGAGTCAGTGACTGGCCCAAAGTCACCCAGTGAGTTTCATGGCTGAGCGGGGACTAGAACCCGGATCTCCTGAGTCCCAGTCCAACACTCTAACCACTATGCCACACTGGCTCTCAGTTGAACTAAGATGGTTGAAATATAACTATTTATTAACTGAGATATCAACTGGATAACTCATACTAATAAAGGTCCTCTGAGAGTTGGACTCAAAGCAACAGTAACATATACTATACTGACAACAACTGATACTCATCTTTTCCCTTCCAGAACTTCAGTTACAGTAAATCTTGCAGAACAATAAAACTCCTTCTGCAATATAGTCAGTATTCAATGTGTACGTTTCAATGTGTATGTAAATTTTAGCTTCTTTGGAAATTAGTTTTTTGTGCAAGGCACGTACAAGATTGCAATACGCTGATACAGAATGTGACTGAGTGAAAATGCAAAGATACTGCCAATTCCTTATAAAACTTTCTAGTTTCAACTTAGTAAGCTATCACAGAATGAAGCTAATAAAAATGACAAACATAACCCTTTAAAAACCTGAAGAGCGAGTGGAACCAAAGAAATAACATTTGCAGAAAAAGCAAGCATCATTACGGCTGACTCATCCTAGTATAATTAACCAATTCATTATGGGTGACTCCTCCTAAAATACTTAACCAATTCATTTTCCTTTAATATAAGCAGTAGCTCTCACCAAAGGCTGAGAGCTCCTGCTCTTACAAAAGCTTAAGCTCAAAACAGAAGCACTGTTTCAAATCACATTCTTTGACATTCTTGTAAATGCCATTATCTCACTCTACAACAAACTGTTCATTCTAGATATACAATTTTACACATTGTGTTTTAGTAAGTACATGTTGCAGATTCTCCATGTATATCTACTAAACAGTGGGTATACATCTTTGATTTACTGGCACACACTTTGAGGAGTTGTAGCTAGGTAATTACGGTTCTCCCCATGAGTGAACACACAGATTTAAAAGTGTATGAAAAGCAATATAATCAAGATATGCACAATATCTTCCTTTTTATCAGTATTTGTAAGTGAGGCATTTTCTTACCTTTGAAGGGTAACAAACATCGGTGAACCTTCCTGCCAGTGCCCAAAATATGAGATCTTATGTCAAAATTAAAGGAACAAAGGGGCTCACCATATAGAATATTGTGTGATTAACACAAGCAGGGGATCCATTCAGAAAAAATTAAGAACAAATGGGAGCAAGATCCACAGGATCCAATTGCAAATACGCAATAAGAATTTATTATTAATAACTGCTAAGTCCCTGCTGGACTTAGCAGAGATGGTGAAATTGACTTGTTTAATTAGAGAAAAAAATCTATCTTCATTTAAGGAAGGCTGGAAACCTCTGGTGGACTTCTTGGGGAGGAGGGAAAGTGACTTACTAACTTTGGGTTTTGATTTTTGAATATTGGTAAGGTGATAGAAATTCTTTTTGTGAAAATAAAGGAAACTTAGATTGGATAAGGATTGGTAATGTTTGTCAGACAATGAGGTGGAAGCCAAATATAATTTGTTGTTGTTTTGGAAAATTCAATTAAATAAATAAATAAATAAATAAATAAAAAGAATTTATTATTAATAAGAGGCAAAGTATAGTGTTGCCTTAAATATAAAGTAGGATTTTTATTTTAAGAAATTATAGATGATATTTAATTCCTAGAGAGCTGAGTAAGGCACACAATACAGATATTAGATGATGGAAGCAAAGACATGACAGTGCAGACATCATTCACTGTTGGTGGAACTGTGTTAAGCTCTGCGTGGTACAGAACCCAGTTACTGACCTTATAAGGAGCATAAAGCTAATGACTTACCTATGAACCCTGTTGTACTCTAGATGGGATATTTAAAAGATTATTAACAATACAAAGTATTTAATACCTGAGTGCTTGCTTGAATGGAAATAGAAGCAAAATGGAAGATGCAGCATATTTCAACTGAAATAGAATTTAGGGTGGATTTGATATGAAACAGATATTAGTTTTCACCTTAAGTGCCATTTTTTAGTAGAAAGGTGGGGTAACAAATAAAATTAAATTAAAAAAAATAAATAAGATGGGACTCTTGCTTAATTTATTAAAATAAGGTTTGTCGCATTACAGCAGATTACTAAAAAAAAAAAAAAAAGGTCATATCCTAGAGATAGTTATTAGGAGTGTCCTGATAATCTTTGTACTCTCCTTGTATTCTTTTCAAACACAGTTTTAGTAGCTACATGCATTATAGGTATATCTGTGAAGCATATACTGCATAAACCACTCCGTAGTTTCAAATGATGGGGAGGTCTCATCCTGAAACTGTAGCAAGAGTTTCTCAAAATGTATCAAAACAATATGCAAGTATCCCTAAGGTCATTTTCCATGGCTAAACTGGCATGTTGTCAATGTGGCTTCAATAACTTAGGTACAGAGGATGCCTTTAGAACAGTTCAGTGTACACCAAATCTCCTACTCAACTCCTGCTTATTGCATCTGTGTGCGTGTGTGTGGGGATGTGCGTGTGATGCTCATGTTTCATTTAGCGGCGGATGATGACAGATGCAAAACAGTGAAGTTACAAATAAACACGTATGTCTAGTCTAGTCTCCCTAAAAGGAATAAAAAGGTAGTAGACATTTCTATCTATATTTTGGACCCATGTAAAAAGCAGTTCTGCTTCAGACAACTTACTTTATTGTCAAGTTTCTTGAATACCTCTCATGTTTGAATAAAAACAAGGAGAAAATGACAACACTGGTATGGTTTGATAATTTTATCTCCACCTTATCTGACTGGTTTACAAAGTTGAGCAAGCAATGATATATACGTACATCGTACACACACACACTTACATAAACATTACCTGAACATTTTCCTTTCATGCAATGAAATCCTATGCATGTTTACTCATTAGTAAATACTTAAATTAGTAAATAGGTTCAATGTAATCCTAAGTGTACATAGGACTGTGGCCTTAACTGAGAACAAGCTCGAAGTGCTTGTAGATTTGCCCCAAGATGATTTGGGGTCACAAGTAACTACCGCTTTTGTTCACAATTACTGTATAAAACTCACATGCATGTTATTTAGATTATATGTATGCCCAAAAAATGTCAACAGAGCTTGCCCAAGGCACACCAGCCCTGTTAAAACTGGAAGGCTGTGACAGAACAGGAAAGTTAAACTGAGTGTTTAAAGGCCCAAGCTATCATTCCTATCAGAGGATCATCCTTAAGTGCATCATGAACAAGATAATACATTCTTCTTTGACAACATTTTATAATTATTGGGATTGGATCAGGGTGGAAGAGGAAGGAGGGAATAAGACACTTGTTTGCTTTTCCCAGTAGCATTTAAAGATGCACAGAAAGGGGAAATGAGTCAAAATGTTCTTGGTTCTCACACATTGAGGTTTAGGTTACATAGAAAGAAAAGAAAAATGTTAATCCATTGACCCACAGAAAAGAATGTCCTGAAGTGCTTTGTTCTCACAAATTGGGACCAGGTAAGCCAGCACAGTCTTTGGCACAGCAGTTACTCATCTCAAATTGGAGATCAGGGCAATTGCATTAGGTTGCTTAGTCAAACCTAAGCTGCAAGCAGCTGTTTGGCTTTCATTTCACACAAGAGCTTATACAGTAAAAGGAATTCTGGCCCAAACTCAAACGTTGCATTTGTACCTAAGTGGCACGCTCATTTTATTCTAGATAATGGAATGAAATCCACAATGAAAAAAAATCACTTCATCATAGGCTTTTTTTTTTTTTTAGCCTTTCTTTCTCATATTCTGGAGTTCAAACCCAGTTTTTGAATATTTAGGGCACGATTCTATGGCCGGTAGATGCTGTCTGGCCAGCCATAGGAAAAGTCGGAGTCCCCGCTCTGACCTCGTCAAAGCCCTCAGAGGTCGCAGCAGGGACTCTGTCTTCGGAGGGCCCTCCCTTTTTTTTTTTTTTAGAAATAGAATCTAGATGAAAGGCAAAGAGAAATAAAGGAGAAAACTGTGGAGAATTAACAGTTATAAGGGTAACAAACACTCAGCAAAGATCGACAGAGAGAGATATTCCAGAACAACGAACCACTCGCAATGGCGGTCGAAGAGGAACTGAGGGAAAGGGCGGGAGCTGCGCTAAGAAGCACGCACGATGAGGGAGGGACTCCCGCCCGATTTCCCTCAGCTTTTAGAGTATTCCGAAATGGCCTCCGCACAGGCGCAGAGCCCATGTGTGTGATGCACAGAGACCACGAAGAAGAATATTGTCTTCAGAGCAGGTGCTGGGGGGCATTCCAGCTGGCGGGGAGGGGAGGAGTGAGGCACCACTGTCCTCTGAAGAATCCAAGCACTGCCTGAGCCCCTCCTCCTTGCAAGCAGGGGAAAAACATTTAGACGTCCGAAATGGGCCATCTAAGAATTTTGGAGGGCAAGGGGAGCGCCTCCATGCTTCTCCCATCTTCCATTGGATGCCCGTAACCCTCTGAGTTCACAGGGTTACGGGCAGCCCCTTTGGATGGCACCCTCCATGTATTTAACAGCCTTTTAGCCATATGATAAACAAAACTGAACAATTTAAATTATTTTTACACAAATTTTATTCCATGTTTAAGCAGTTCAATTGTCTTAGGGTGCAATCCTACCAATTGTGCCCTCGATGATTGTAAGCCCATCAGAGGCTTACGATCATCCTACAGGGGGCGGGAGAAGCAGCAGAGACAATCTTCGCCTTTCCATCCTCTCACCCTGCGTTTTTTTTTTGCTATTCTGGTTTTTTTGCCTGCCTAGTGAAGGTGTTTCGGAGGGGGAGGGAAGGAGGCTGGCAGAGGCTCAGGATAGCTCATATCCAGGCCTCTCCAGTCTCCTCCACTCCCACCAAAATGCCCTCCTTCCCCCCTCTCCAAGGTCGAGTTCCCAATCTTGGAGGCCAGCTGGCATGGTTCTTTCTGTGCTGGCTACGAGGGGGAGGGGGGCAGATATCCAGCTCCCCCTTTCAAGGTCAGAGTACTGTCTCCAACCTTGGAGGGGGGTTCCGAACAATCTTATGGGCCCTCAGACTCTGTCTAGGGGCCACAGGATTGCACCCTCCAGGGCTTATAATCAATGAACCCCCATTTGGCTGTGCTGCTGGTGTGACTAGTGCAGTAAGTGCACTGCCTTCCTGTACCACATATACAGCTATTTAGTGGCCTTCTCATCTCCAGACCCCCGATGGACAGGCACAAAAACAGGCTGATTAAAGTGGGCATCTGAAGGTAAAAATTATACCTTTCAAACATAAAATCAGGTCATCTACCTTTCTGACAACTGCATTACGTGTATTATTGGTGGAACTGGATAACTGATAATTTAATGTATAATAAGAGAGCAATCAAATTCACTACTGTAGCAAAGTACTGTAACCACAAGAGGCAATTCTAAGTAGAATTTTAAAATTATTTGCTGAATATGTGCAAAATTTAAATTTTTCAGAAACAAATTCTAAATGATTCTGGGTTATTTAGATTGCTGAAGAAATTCTTCATGACTTTCTGCTCTATGACGTTACCATGTTTGCTCAAGACATGTCTGCAAACTAGGTGTTCGTGTTCAGGGAATAAGCCCTTCCAGAATACAAATGATAGGGGAGAATTTGGCTCAAATGTGCTAGGAGAAGTTTCCCACTGCAACTTGGGCTCAATTTCGCCGGAGGTTGGAGTCTGCCCAACGGAGCTGGCCCAGAAACTAGTATGTTTTTCAAACACAAAGAAGCACAGCATGAGTGACTCTTGGATCCTTTAGCCTAGGTAGCAGAATGTCCTTATAAGGAACTTGGGTAGCAAGAGAGTTGAAATCAGAGCTTTCCCAGAAATTGGCTTGTGTTAAGGAAATATAACAAAATGGCAATTTAATAGTTAACCGTGAAGGGTGCCCCAGAGACAAAAGGGAGAGAGGTGAGAAGTGAGGCTGCCTGGTGGATTGCTTCAGTTTCTTGAGAAAGGGAAAGGATGGGGAATTGTTGCTGGAATTGAAAAGCTGGCAGGGGGAGAAGGAAAAGAGAGATGGAGACAAAGAGACAGGGAAGGATACTTTTCCTAACTTCCACTTTGTCTGAACTAAGGGGGAGGGTGTGGGGGATCCATAGCATCAGGATAAACCCCAAAATAAAGTAACAAGTGGAGGCCAAGGGGCTTGTGAAGGGGCATACAAAATGGTGGCAAAGTAGTGCTCTCCATCAACAATACAGTTTCATACAACATACTGCACATGTTGCATGCCAAACTTCTATAATACAGTAAGTACTGGTATGTCATATTTAAAGAACAGGAGCCCATTTTAAAAAAAATTCCCACAAACAAGGGCAATGGCATAAGACTTCATACTTTACTGATGTGGTGCCAGTCTCCACGGGTCTCTGAATTTTAAATAAAATCAAATTAAGGTTTAATGCTTCTTTTGCAACACAACAATCTGAATTCTGCTTCTAGTTAAACCCAAAATAAATCTTGTGACAGACACACTGGCTGCAAGACTTTGTTTTTGGCACTAGTCAGCCCATAGCAAAGGGACAAGAGAAAAGATGTTACTACAACAGCTAGTTAAAGTCAGATGCAGTGGTGTCTAGGCACTATATTACATTGATCCTCAAAGTCCTCTACCAATAAATGATCTTCTAGCACAAATGAAAGAGAATTTGAGGACCTGAGTCTCAATTACGTTCCTTTTTAATTAGGGAAGGAGTTAATTCCTTTTTCTGCATACATAGAATTTTTTTTTACATGAAGTGGTGGGACATAGACTTCACTTGCTGGCACATTCACAAGCTATAAGTTGACATTTTTCTATGTATGTACACCTTGTAAATCTGGAGATCCTGCATCTGCCCCTCCCCCCAATAGGGGGGGGGAGAATATCTGATTTAGCCTTGAATTTTCAGTCAGCTTCACTTTTTGCTTCTCAACTTACATGATTAAAGACATGTCTGGATTAATGAAAAAATCTTGAAATCATTTCCATTTATTAGTTACTTGCACAACCGAAAGAAACAGGGAAGTGTTGTAGCAAGAACAGTAAAATAATACAGAGACTGGTGAAAGAGTTGTGTTGCAGATAACTCAAAGCCAAACGACAGTCTGCAGGTGCAAGACTGCCTAGGCCCATTTACCACAACTCTCAATGTAAGCCCTGCTTTCGATGTCTCCATTACCCACCATTATGATTACAGTGGGTGGCAACCAGAGATCGGGCGTCCTCAGTGGTGGCACCCAGATTATGGAATGCTCTTCCCAGAGAGGTTTGCCTGGCACAACTGCTTTGTCATTATTTTGGTTCCAGGTTCCTTTTGGTGCCATGTGAAGAGCACTAAACTGCCATAAATGGAAGTTTTATCTTAGATGGTGTTTTGTTGTATTTTATTGCTGTTTTAGTTTTGTGTGTGTGTTTGCTGATACATTATTGTATCATTGTGAGCTATACATTTCAAATAAGTAAATAATAACTAGTTTGACTGCTTTCACTTGTCCAATAATCCTTGCCATTATTAGCCACCTAATAATGGCTTTTAGGGTATAGATTAGCCACCTCCTTTGTGTATGTAGAAGGGTGTAGATTAGCCACCTCCTTTATGTACGGTATGTGTCCCAGGAAGGCTGTACCATGATACTTACAAAAATTAAATCCACATACCTGTATGATCCTGGAGCAGAGCATTAACTTTTTATTTAAAAATAAAATGCACGAGTGTAGGCCTCAGAACTGAAAATCAAAACAAAAACTTGTAAACATGCAGCTACTTCAGGTCTCCGTTATGGACCATGAAGCCAAAGGACTGCATCAAATTTTATTCTCGAACGTAACACTTCATTTAGTGAATATGAGTAATGTATCAAATGTGACTGCCCCATGTGCCTAATCTTGTGGCTTATGCTGGCTCAGCTTGGAAAGCTAAGCAGGGTCAAGCCCGGTTATTACTTGGATGGGAGACCCCTCCTCTAGTTTCCTGCATTGAGCAGGGGGTTGGACTTGATAGCCTTGTAGGCTCCTTCCAACTCTATGATCTATGAAATCTATCTATGAATAAATCTGTTTGAATGTAGGCACTGGGTAAATAATCTTTAAAAGGTCCCCAATCCTATGACATATTTAGAGCATTATAGCATGTAACAATCAGTGTCTGTGTCAAATACAGGCTATGCACATTTAATGGATGCCAAGATTATTCTCTGGTGACAGAAGAAACTGTTCAGTGAGTGGTTTTACATATATGAAAACATTTCTCCTTTTAAGATCTATAAAATATTTATTATAACAATAATGGAAATATGTATAAAAACATTGGATTTCTGTGGAATTTTAATAAGAGTTTTGTGGCAAGTGGAGTACCAAGTATGGCTCTTAGGGTCTTAAAACATATTCCACAAAATGCAGCTGAGAAGTTCTATCCCAATTATCAGAATTCCATAGATTAGTGTACAAATTCCAATGAGATCTTTCTGCCAGGAAGTGACATTATTTTATGAATATAGACTGAAGTCGACTGCTAATTTCTCTCATAGCTGTCTGTGCTATGTGAGCAGTTGCCATCAAAGCAACAGAAACACTTGTGAAATTCAATTTTTGACCCAGCAGAAAAACCTCTCCACAATCAATAGTAGATATTTTATTTAACCATGCTGTATTTGACATTTGAATTCAGAGCTGTGCTAATTTAGTGATGTGGACTGAAATAGTAATCTAGCAGTCTTTTAAATCACATGCTTTTGGGTATGAATGTTCACAAATTTGTTTGCAATGAAACTGGCATTATGAGTGATCAGGAAGAAGCCTAGATCCAGATGTATGTTTATATCTGCACCTTTGAAGGAAACAGCTGTATTGTGCCTTGCTGAAGATAGAGAGAACAGGATAAATCTTAATTGATGTTTGTACAAGGTAATTGAACAAAATTTTCCCTATAACATGGAATACTGGTGTGTGTCATTAAAATATAGTGACTCTATTTGTTACAATTAATTATTGCCATAATAGGTGGCTGATGCTAGGTTGCTAAGACAAGGGGCACAGCCCAATGGTGGAGCACATGTTTTGTCTGTGAAAAGTCCCAGGTTCAATCCCTGGCAACTCCAGGTAAGACCTAGAAATATTGTCTGAAACCCTGAAGAGCTACTGCCAATCTGTACAGACAATACTGAACTAGATGGACCATGAAGGGAAGAAGGTGGGCACCCTAACTCCTGGCAATGTAGGCAGGGACAAAAGGTTGCTCGGATTGAACACCAACCCAACAAGGTAGGCTGCCACCACCCCTTACATCCAACTCATCCTGAGTCAGGTGACTCTCAGACCTTACAGGACATCCTTAAGGCTTATGAAGCAAGGGCCCAATCTGGCACCCTCTATTTCAAGGTCCTAAGCCTGAAACCTTAAACATTAGCAATAATCAAGAGGAAGGCTCTGGACTTAGTACTAAGGCTTAATTGGAAGAAAGCACACACATTCAATTATGATACTGACAGGGCAAAACAACAAAACTAACTAAACCTGCCTATACGTACCAATGAACATCTATACGTCTTCAATAGAACAGGACCTGAGAAAGCTGGCAATCCAAAACAGACAATGGAAGGGCAGACAAAAACCAAAGTGTCTCCCCACCACCCCTGGCTTTATACCCAAAAGCCTTTAGCGAATCTGTGGTGGTCCCTGTTAGCCAATCATGAGCTAGCTGGAAACAATCTACCCAGGCTTTCTGTGGGGCAGAAAGTTCTCATGAACCCTCAAGCTGAATTCGTTCATCCCAATTAGTGAACATTTTACTGTGGCCTTGAAAACAGGGATAGTATGAGATAACACCCCCAGGTGCCTAACGGAGACATGTAGGCCAGGCCTTATGGAATGGAAACACACAGGCTACTAAAACACAGAGGGAAGAATGGATTTCTTGACATGTACTAATGGTCTGATTCGGCATAAGTCTATATTCTACCATCTCTGCAATCAGTGTCAGCTTCAGGTTTGGGAGGACTGTAAGCATGAGCACAATGCCCTCAGTGGTTCTCCATCTCTAAATGGGCCCACCTTTTCACCACTGCTACCATTGCCCATTCATTTGCTTTCTCTCCTTGGGCTCAATATGCACAACCCTTGATGTTGGTTGTTTATAATGCACTGTATTGTTGCAACTAGCATCAGGAATTTCAAACATTCTTTGAATATAACTGGAAGATAGGAATGCACCATTTTAAGTTATAAGAAATTAAATATGGTCTTCAGTTCATCTATATTTGAATGGGAAAACCTGCCTTGATTTCTAAAAATGTACCATGTCTGAAAATGTAATTCAGTGTCTGGGGGTGAAAAGGACAAAGCCAGACATGTCCTGATCAGGGATATCCTAAACTAGGGACCCATTCTTAAAGGACATGCTGAAACTGAACCCTGACAAGACCGAGGTACTTCTGGTGGGGGACAAGGGAAGGTTAGGGGATGTTGACCTGGTGCTGAATGGGGTACATCTACCCCTGAAGGACCAGGTCCGCAGCTTGGGGGTCATTCTAGACTCCCAGCTGTCCATGGAGGCTCAGGTGGCAGCTGTGAGCCGGGCAGCGCTGTATCAACTCCATCTGATATGGCAGCTGCGCCCCTACCTTCCTAATCACCTGCTCCCATCAGTGGTTCATGCCTTGGTCTCCTCTCGCCTAGACTACTGTAATGCGCTCTACGTGGGGTTACCCTTGAAGACGGTCCGGAAGCTTCAGCTGGTACAGAACGCGGCGGCTCGCCTGATTAAGGGCAGCCGCCGGCGTGATCACATCACGCCAGTGCTTAATGAGTTGCACTGGCTACCAGTTGCTTGCCGAGCCGAATTCAAGGTGTTGGTTTTGACCTTTAAAACCCTACACGGCTCCGGCCCAGCTTATCTCAAGGAGCGCCTCCAGCAACATCAAGTAGGCCGCTCAACAAGGTCTGCCACGGACGGCCTTCTCCTTATTCCATCAGCCAGAGCAGCCAGGCTGGTGGGGACTAGGAAGAGGGCCTTCTCTGTGGCGGCCCCCACATTATGGAACTCCCTCCCTAGTGACCTTCGCCATGCCCCCTCCGTGATGAGCTTCCGCCGTGCATTAAAAACATGGCTGTTCAGGCGGGAATATGGGGTGGGTTAGGTTTTTAATAAGAATTTTTTATTTTGTTTTAATCATTATATTTTATTGTGTTTTACTGTATTTTAATTGTACATCGCCCAGGGTGGCCGGGTGACCGGCCAGATGGGCGATTAAAAAATATAATAAATAAATAAATAAATAAATTATGCTTTTGCATCAATAATAATAACAAACCGGTGCAGTTTTTTCAGTACAGGCATTATGTGTGCATGGCAAGGCACTCCACTCAACATCCTTGCTGCAGCATTCTGCACTAGCCGCATCTTCTGAACCAGCCTCAACAACAACTCCACACAGAAAACATTACAATAGTCCAGTCTTGAGGTTACCAATGCAAAGGTCACAGCAGTTATGCTATCCCTGTCCAGGAACGGGCACAGTTGATATACCAGACAAAGCTAATAAAAGGGCCTCCTCCATGCCATGGAAGTCACTTAGGCCTCCAATGTCAATGATGAAACCCCAAACTGCATGCCCATTCTTTCAGGGGGAATGCAACCCCATCCAGAACAGGTAAACTCCCTAATTCCCAGGAAACAGTTATCCACAGTGCCTCCATCTTATCAGGATTCAGATTATTGGCCCTCATCCAGCCCACCACTGCGTCTAAGCAGCAATACAGGTCATACAAGGCCTCTCCTGATTCAGATGAAATGGAGAAAAAGAACTCACCCCAAAACTCCTAATGACTGCACCCAATGGCTTCATATATATATATATATATATATATATGTTACTGGAGGAAAAATGGTATCTTGCGGCACCACACAGCATAATTGTCAAGGGGACGAGGTACAGTCCTGTAATGCTACTCTCTGGACCCTACCCTGCAGACAGGAGTAGAACCACTGTAAAACAGCACTCCCAATTCCCAATCCACAGAGCTGGTCCAGGAGGATACCATGGTTATGGTATCAAAAGCCACAGAGAGATTAAGAGTAACAGGGTAGCACCCCCTCTATCAGATATCTCCCTCTCAATGAAGCAGAGTCCTGCTGCTCTTTAATCTAGTAGATTCCAGCAGTCACTAAATTATTTGGTTATTTTAGGTGGATTTAGTCCTAATGGTAAAGCTGGAGCAACTAGACACACATTGAATTTGATTTATCTAGTGGCCTCCTGGGATACCAAGATAAAGAGGGGTAAGAACTCTCCAACAGACCCCAAGGATGTCACACATAACACAAAGTATACTGCTTATGTTCTAGAGAACATCCCTTGAAATAGTAGTAGCACAGCTTCAGTTTTATTGCTTATATTCAAAGCAATGCATATAAATCCTATGGCATGGGCAGTAGGCTACTTCAAACATTATAAAGTTGTTTGAACATGGAAATCTGTTTCATGCAGGAAAAAACATGGAAGCTGCTGTAGATTGTAATATAAGTGAATATTGCACATACATCTACTTTGTGGCAACTCCATGGATCTTGTCTTTGAGCTGAGAGAGAGAGAGAGAGAGACTCTTATATTGATACAATGTGGTGGAGTGATGTGAGTTATCAGATCAACACCTTTTTCGGGGGTTCTGTCAGTTGGACCTATTTAAAATTGACAATATGTCCCTACTATATTCCAAGGGGTTTTCCATTGCTTATCACAAATCTTGTTGTTGTTGTTGTTGTTGTTGTTGTTGAATGATTAATATATTTAGTACATATTCTGTAAAGTGTGCAGCTTGGCTTCATGCGATATTAATCAGATAATTTTATTTTTTGCTGGAATAAGTCACTACAGGATGCATTACAGAGAAGTCTATGTTGGAAAAACTATTGGCTTCAACAGGAAATTGCCTAAAACTAAAATAAAGTTGGACTCTTGAGAGAAAATTAGAATGTATTTAGACTAAAATAACTCCAACTTCCCAAAGCAAGCAGACAGTTGCCAGAAATGCAATTTAAATTGCCCGAACTGCAAAATAAACAGTATATGGACTTAGTAACAATAGTCTTGCCATGCACAATTGATATAGCTCTCCTCGTCCACTGTTGCTGTGAGTGATGTTTGGATGAAAAGGCACTCTCATGTGGAGCAATTACTCACACGGAGGCATGTAATTGAGAATACAAGCATAATATAAAATGTAGATGTGTAAAATCACAAATCCAATTAATACATCTTAATCTTTTCCCTACCAGCTACAATTAAGTCAATTACTAGAAGAAACAGCTCCTGTTCTTGGGGAGGGGAAATCACAAATTGGACATATAGTTAAACAGTATGATTGGATTTGCCAGTTTCTAAATTCTGCACCATTTCCCAATTACCTTATAAGACCACACAAGACAAACCTGCCCTTACCAAAATGGAGCTGTGGAGTTTACATTAGGTTGGATCCAGATTCAGTCAGAGCAGACTAATTGAAATCAATGGGACTTGTTAGTCATGACTAATTTAAGTACCACTGATTTCAAAGAGTCTACTCTAGGTGTATCTGGATCCAACCCTACGTGTCCAGCATTTTCCTCCACTATTTTCATTTTGTTTTCAAAGTCCACCTGAAAGTGCACCAAGGACAGTGTGTTGGTGCCTGGACAGAGTGCATTCCATGCCATCTTGTATTACTTCATTGTGTTTCTATAGACTTCAGTAGATAAGCCATGGGGATTTTAATTAAAACTATTATAACCTATATAGAGAAATGCTCTCCATGGTAGGAGTCATAGCAGCTGGTGGACAACTCAAGTAAAGATACTAATCACTGTAATAACCAATAGCTTCAATCCAAAGAAACCTGTGCAAGCAGAAATGCACCTACTTGCACAAGATAGCTCCACCGATTCCTGATAATTTCCCTCTCCTGCTGCAATTTCCTACACCACATTCCACATGATTCTGGGCCTGGTGGTCTCCCAATCCCCAGGAATAGATTTTTGGAGGGCACATGAGGTGCAGAGAAGAGGACAGGTCAAGAAAGTCCCATTGCAGAGAGTTCTGCGTGCACCTCTTTGGATCCAAGCCAAAGTAATAATGCTTGCAAGCAGATTAATATTTCCCCCCCTGAATCATTAGTGGATGATCCAGTTAGGACCATTGCATTGAAGGAGTCTTCGGGGTTTTTTGTTCCTGCAGCAGACCAAAAGCCAGCTATCTTTCTGCAAGGTAAATTCTATGCCACATACTAGCATTCAGATCTGGAATCTTTCAAAATAAGTTAAATACAAGAATCAGTGGCTCCTTTTCATGATGATTCAAGGATACAGCCTTATTCTCATTTCAATTCTAAATCTAGGAAAGACTGACTGGATCATTGTTTCATTGGGCAGATTCGCATGTCATGCTAACCCACCCTGGCAATAAGCCACAGTGGGCTGGTTGTTGTGTAAGGGGGACTTGGCGGATAATGCCACCTTGTGTCCTGTCCCCACTGCGATCATGATCCCTTATTCACATGCCGTGGCTTTTTCCCCTCCCCCCCTTTTTTTGGAGATCGCCATTCGCGAATTGCGATCTTCGAGTTGGCAGCAAGTGACAGTCCCTCCAAAGTGCTGCACACTGGAGGGGCTGCCACTGGTTCACCTATTTTTTTGTGTGCCCCAAATGTGCACACACTATGCACAAATAGTTTCATTTTTAAAAAAATTCTAATCAGGCTTGCGTAAGTGTGCACTTCCATCGGTCTGAAATGGGCAGCCTAACCTGGGCAATGTCCTGGGGGGTGCCTGCTGTCAAAGTGCAGCAGGAACCCCCCCCCCTTCCGGCACATTGACCCAGAGAGGCTGCAAAGAGGTTTATTTTACACTTTGCTTTCCCGACAGCTGCCAAAGGACGAAAGCCATGAGTGATCTTTTGAACGGATAAAAAGGGAGTTTTCCTGCAAGTTGCTAGCCGTGTCTGAACAATGTAGAAGAAATTCATGCTGGGGTGGGGGGACACTGCTGAGCTGCAGTTTTGTGGCTGAGGTAGGGTTGATATCCTACTATACTATCTAACGACAGTTTTTCTGGCTCCAAATATATATACCTGCCCAGACCCCAAGATTGCCCTCAGCAGTTCTACTCTGGGAGCCCCTGCCAAAGGAAGTGAGGTGGATAGGTACTAAGAAGAGGGCCTTTTCTGCTGTGGCACCTTGGTTGTGGAATGAGCTCCCTAGAGAAGCTCACCTAGTGCCTATGTTGTAATCTTTCTGGCATCATGTGAAGACCTTCCTATTTTCCCAGGCATTCTAGTCTTTCAGTTTCTGTTGTTTTAAATATGTTCTGGTATTTTAAACCTTTGCATTGCTGATAGGTTTTATCTTGGTTTTTACTATTACTTTATACTGTAGTTTTAAACGTTATTGTATTTTATTATTTTAATTGTTGTGAACTGCCTAGAGAGCTTTGGCTATTGGGCAGCATAGAAATGTAATAAATAAATAAATAAAAGCTACCTATTAAGCCTGTTGATAGAACCTCAGATAAAAATGGTATTTTGTTCCTGCTAAGAGGATGGGAAACTATCCCGAGTAGACTATATCAAAATATGGTGGGGAATACTTAATATTTTGACTATTCTAGGACAAGTCCCTTTACCAAGTTATCAGTATGCATTTTGTTTTGCATGAAATCATCCCACCCCCTTATATTGTACAAAAATATCTCACGATTATTTATTTACATACCTAATTCAATACCTGCTGTTTGGTAAAATATGAGGATCTGTCCAGATTCACAAGCCTTATTTGCCATAGTAAACAAGAGTAAACCATCATTTAGTGTTATAAGAATGAACCTCAGCAAGCCTCAGACTTGTACTCTCCTGCTCTGGCACAGCCACAAGGAGGAGGCTGAATGCAGCTGTATGATCTCCAAACCCTTGTTTGTTTATTTATTTATTTATTTATTCATTCATTCATTCATTCATTCATTCATTGCAGTTATACCCCGCTCTTCAGCCAGAAAAAGGCTCTCAGAGTGGCTTACAAACATTATTGTGAGGATAAAAAAACAAATGTGCCAATAATGGATTCAGGCAGGGGGTACCTGAAAAATTCATGATTAAAAATGCATAATCTTTTTCTTATGCCATGCTTCTCACAAAATTCTTGTCATTATAACGAACAGCACCACCACCAATTTGGCTTTGTTTCCAAAACATCCATCCAGTCACTTGTGATCCTCACTCATTGACTGTCTTCACATGTAATGCTAAAGCCAGTTTAGCACATGTATGAGCAGAAAGCTTGCATGAAACACCAGATGCAAACACTCCTACTCCCTTCTCCTCCCATATGGCCAGGAATAAATCCTGCTTTATTGTTGCATGCAAATAAGGAAGGACAGGTTGCTTACCTGTAAGAACAGGTTGCTTACCTGTAACTGTGGTTCTTCGAGTGGTCATCTGTGAACTCACACATATGGGTTATGTACCTGCACAGAACAATCATTCGGAACATTCTAGAGCTGAGCAGTTTTAGACGGTAGTCCTACCCACCACCTCTGTGCATGTTATAGGCGTGGCGCCCGCAGCGGAGGAATAAATTAAGAGTGAGGCATCGAAGTGGGAGGGGTGTGTGTGAGTTCACAAATAACCTTAGGTGTTGGGGACCTAAGATGAGGCAGTTGTAAGACTGTTGGTACCGGGGCTGACTGCTTCAGTATAGATGTAACCGTTGGTTCATCATCGGATTCAATCCTACATCTTCTTCTTTGGCCCCAGTGTCTGAGAATTAGCAGGGTCTTTGTTTTGGAACTTGGTAGGTTTGACCTTCATGGTCTTGGTTGTTGGTACAACTGACAGTTGGCCCTAAGGCAAGGCTGAAGCCAATGCCAGAGAAAGGGCTGGTACATCCAATACTAGGGATGATTGCTCTGCAACCTCTTCTATTGATGGTGAAGCTGTGGCAAGCAGGAGAGTGAGGGTTGGTGCCGGTTTGGTGCCAGTTTGGATGAGGTGTTGTGAATAGGCTGGTTGCATATGCTACCTTGAGGGCTTGCTCCCCCAACACAGCATAGAGACAAACCATCCTGTTCCCACTGGCCTGCTGAGTAAGGGCCTGGCAGTGAGTGCAAGAGTCCACTCTGTGTACCTCTCCCAGGTATAAGAGACAGAGAGAATTGCTGTCAGCTGGTGGTATCTTCTCGCCATAGTGGGTACACTTTTTGAAGGAGGCCATGCAACCCCAAGGCACGAAGACGAGAAGGAAAAAAGAAAAACAAACTCTGAGAAGATAGTAAGAAAAAGAAACTCCGCCCAGCAGGGGATAGCTGCAATTTACAGTTAAAATGACCGTGAGACATGGAGAATGTTCCAAACACTGCCAGTCACTGCAGCAGATGAAAAGGAATTGAGCGGGAGGTGAGAGTCACGGCCTGGAGTGTTCACAGAATGGGCGGGCAAGACACCCGCCTAAAACACTGCTCAGCTTTAGAATGTAATATTTACAGGAAACAAAGGTATCTAAATTAAACAGAGATGGCCCTCTATATGTACAGTCTTATGCAGGTGTGCATCTGTCTTTAAATGAATGGGCATAGGTCAGGGGTGGAGCCTGCCCTCACAGGATCCCCCCTCCATTTGTGTTTTTGTTTAAAATCATAATAGTTTAATATTGATGTCTCCTGCTGCTGAGACAAAATTAATCCCCAGTGTATCAAGTTTGGCTGAGGAAAGTTCCCTGGCTTTTGTAAAACAAATATACATAAAATCATAGCACTAATATATAATGTGTGTACGTTATTCTAGAATGTAGGTTTGGTGGTCATTTGGAGTTGTTCTGTAAAACAATGCAAGCTTCTCTCCAGAGGCTATATTTCTAAAATAATTATTTTTACAATTGGATAATGAAAGTTGGCAGGCTATATGGCAGAGGGTGTTAGAAACAAAGGAATGCAGACTCTTTCTCTTGGCAGCAAAAGGGATCTGTTGGAAATGTTTCAGGAAGAAGATTAAGTCTTGGTGCTTTCTGGGCTGATATTGGGCTAATTGGGAAAGGCAGTGGTAGAAGAAGTTCTCAGAAATAAAAGGATTATTGCATAAGTCAGGATGGTAATCGTGGACTCCCTAGTGAGGCTGAAAAGTTTTATTCCAGGCACGAATAGCTACATCAGGTATGTTCCTTTAAAAAACTTAAGGTGTTTATGGCATACCACTGAAAGATAAAATATACAATGGGAGGGTTCACACATAATGCTAAACCATGGTTTAGCTCTACATGCACAAGCAGAAAGAACGAATGAAGTCTTCACCTAATGTACTCCTCCCTCCCCTTTCCTCCTCCCACACAACCAAGAGGAATAAACCAGGATTCAGTTTCACTTCCCCCAATATCTGCCTTGATGTTTTGTGTGAACCAGGAATCATGGTTTAAAATAAATTCTAGTCACAGTTGGTAAACAAACCAGCTACAAATCCTGAACTGTTTAGCTGGCTTGTTTAACAAACTAAAATTTATTTTAAACCATGATCCTTCTTCATGGTCTCTGACTCACACATATGGGTTATGCACCTGCACAGAACAGTCATTCGGAACATTTTATTATTATATTTACGTATTTTATCTTGTTTTTGTAAACTGCCCTGTTATTTCCTGCTGATGGGCAGTGTATAAAACTTTTAAACAAAACAAATATATATTAGTGTATTTATAGCTTTATTAAATAATAGGCACTTCGGGAGAACTTTTATTGCCCCCCACCCCCACCCCTATAATTTCCATAGAATTTTACTAAGGAAACGCTTGAGTAGATTGGAAAATGCATTTCAGAAGGCTGGACTGTTTTTTATAAATTGATGCCTGGATCAAATCTGATTCATACATATTAACTATCAGTCAACATTCCATCAACTCTATTTTTATGAAGACAGACTTACACAAAAACCCTATGAAATATGGCATTCTAGTTTGTTTAAGTAATGCCAGAATCTGTCCATGATACCCAAGAAAGGCAAACGACCATATGGGAAAAACTATTCTTTGAGAAAGAATGTTGACACATATTGAATGTTAGCATGATGCTAAGGGCTGAATCTGAAAGAATAGATGGGAAATGATATGATAAGCATGTCAGCGGTATGGCAGAACTCGCCATTTTTTCTTAGAAAATTGTACAAGTACCAAATTAAGAATCTCATTTATAGCAGACAATGGCAATGAGAGCCTTCACAATGTCAAAAAAATGGGATGCAAATAGAGAGGTAAGTTCTCCATCCCAGGCTGTGCAAGAGGGACAGCTTGCTTACCTGTAACTGTGTTTTTTCGAGTGGTCATCTGTGAACTCACACATACGGGTTATGCACCTGCGCAGAACAGTCATTTGAAACATCCTAGAGCTAAACTGAGCTTTAGGCAGGAGCCCCACCCACCTCCTCTGGCACACTCCAAGTGTGGCTCCCACTTGCCTCTCAATTTCCAGTCCACTACAGCAAAGGAAAATAAAAGGCGAGGCATTAAAGCAGGGAAGAAGGTGGGTTGTGTGAGTTCATAGATGACCACTCAAAGAACCACAGTCACAGGTAAACAACCCTGTCCTTCTTCATGGTCTCTGTGACTTACCTATGGGTGATTAGAAAGCAAGAAGACTTACCAGAGGAGGAAGATATCACGCAAGGATCAAAGAGAGAACCGCCCTGCCGAAGGCTGCATCAGCGCGAGCTCTGATGTCTACGCAGTAATGCCTCATAAATATAGAAGGTTGAGCCCAGGTGGCCGCATTACACAGTTGTGGTAGAGAAAACTCTCTGAGAAAAGTGGTAGGAGATGCCATGGCTCTGGTCAAATGCCTTTTTACTTGAAGGGGGACCGGTAGACGTGCCAGTTGGTAGGCCAGGTGTATGGCTGAGACCACCCATTTTGCAAGATGCTGTAAAGATACTGGCTGGCCCTTTCTTGGACTGGAGTGACAGATGAAGAGACACGTAGTTTTTCTGAAGGATGACATCCCAGAGTCATAGAACTCTAGTGCTCTGTGGACATCCAATGAGTGAAGCTTCATTTTAATAAGCTGAGATGAGGAAGGAAGATTGGCAGTACTATATCTTGGTTTAAATGAAATTCAGAGACAACCTTTGGAAGAAAGGAGAAGTCCAGGCACAGCGCAGCGGCACAACATCGTCCTTTTGAAAAAGAAGGAATGGTTGGTTGTGACACTGGGCACACAGCTGGCTTGCCCTGTGGGCGGAAGTAATGGAGACTAAGAAGGCCACCTTCATGGTGAGGAGTTGAAGGTCTATTGTGGCTAGAGGTTCAAATGGCTTAGCCGTTAGTTGAGTTAGTACTACAGACAGGCTCTGTGATGTTATGTTATTTGGGTTTAAATTTAAAGTGTATAGGTGGTAAGTATAATGTGTTTTTGTATAGAGCATATGATTAGAAGCATGTATTCCTGCTGTATCTCTGTGTTATGTTAGGTGAGTGAGAAAAGATGGGCAGGAAGAATGGTGTATTTACAAATGTGACATGATTCACTGAGTGTGTGTAAAGGGGGGTAGAGCCTGTGTTAGATAAACAGTGGGCGGTGCTGTTCAGGCAGGTTTTGAGGGCTTTGTGAAGAGAGAGTGCGGGAGTGAGAGGAGTGTGTGAAATGTGAAGTGCTGTTTGGGAGTTTGTGAAGCTGACTGGAGAGAGTTGAGCGATTATATTAGGGTTATTAAGAGTTTAGATAGTGAGTGCAGGGATTGATATTGGGAACAGTTGTTGAGGGAGGATTGGTACTAGGATAAGATAGTACATTACTTAAGATTATCTGAAACTTACACATAAAACTTATTTCCAGAACTTGTGTTTTAAAATAAACTTTTCTTTGTTATTTGAAACAGCCTGTGTGGGAAGCTATGCTTATTGTACTGGTCAAAGAGGTATAAGGTAGAGATTAGACATCCCAAAGTCAGTGTGAGAGGTGTAAGGGTAAGGGTTTGAGGAAAAGAAACCCCAACCTTACATAAACGCACCCAGAGATCCCAATAAGAAGGGAAAGCTTGAAGCCCTATGAGGGGTGGGGTACGACAGGCTCCAAGGAGGAACTGGAGGAGTTGTTGGCAGGTATAAGTTGGTGAGACCCTTGAGAAAACATTTTATAGGGATGTGAGAAACCAAAGATCCTTTGATGTTGTCATGATTCACAGAGATTGCTGCTAGAAACACTTTAATGGAAGAGAGGCCTAGGTCCTTAGTTTTTAATGAGAAGAGGAAGTCCAATATAGCTGGGAGACTGCATGATGCTGGGTCATGCTGAGTTGGTGCTATGAATGCCTGAATCTTTTCCCACATGACAGTGTAAGAAGCTGTGGAGCCAAAGGTTTGTGTGAGGCCATCAAGACCTCCAGTATGTGGTTTGAGAATTTGTAGGGCTGGTTATTCTCCAGGCTGTGAGGCGGAAGGACTGTAAGTCCGGGTGCCTGATCATTCTGTTGCTCATTGAGAGGAGGTCTGGAGAGAGCAGAAGGCGGGGGTAGGTGCTGTCTGAGAGAAGGACGAGTGGTGCGAACCACATTTGTCTGGGCCACAAAGGGGTGACCAGAATGCAGTGAGCCCTATTGTTGTGAATTTTGTTCACAGCTCTCATGATTAGTGGGAAGGGAGGGAAGGTGTGGTTAGGTGTGGTCCCCATTGGAGGAGAAAAGCATCTCCCAGGGATTCTGGGTTGTGGCCTGCTCTGCTGCAGAAGAGATGACATTTTGTGGTTAGAGCCATAGCAAATAAGTTGATCTTGGGGTTGTCCTACTGGTTTAAAATTCCTTCTGCTACCCTCAGGGAGTTTCCACTTGTGGGCAGAGGTTCCTGATCTGCTGAGGGAGTCAGCAGGAGTGTTGGATGTTCCTGCCAGGTGTACAGCAATTGGGGTAACGTGGTGTTGGATGCACCAGTCCCAGAGAGTGAGGGTGAAATCTATGAGTGGACGTGATTTTGTAGCACCTTGTTTGTTTATGTAGAAAACAACTGTGGTGTTGTCCGTTGCGATTTGGATGACTCGTCCTTTGAAAGTGGGTTGGAATTCCCAAAGGGCCTTGGCAACCACAAATAGTTCTAGTTGATTGATATATGGTAACTGTTCCCGGTGAGACCAGAGGCCTCTGATCGTGAGGGAGTGGCAATGGGCTCCCCCACTGAACATAGATGTGTCCGTTGTTGTGACTGTCACTGTCAGCTGAGAGGTGCAGAAGTTGAAGCCTTGGAGAAGGTGGGGCAGACGAGTTCATCAGTTCAGGGAGTGCCTAACTGAGCCCAGGAAGAAGAGGCAGCGAGTTTTGGAGTCTCTGTCTGGATAGAAAGTTTGCAGGAACCATGAGTACAGGGGTTTCATGCGGAGGCAGGCTAGTGGGGTGACAGCCATGGTCAAGGCCATGAGTCTGAGGAGGGATTGGGTCATGACAAGTGAGCAGTGGAAAGATCCCTTGCTAGGAGCAGAGAGTATCTGCTTTGTCTGTTGGTAGATATGCTTGGGCTTATGCTCTGATAAATTGTCGGGTTTGAGATAGAGTGAGGTAGGAGTTTTCCTCATTGATTTGAAGATTTTAGAGATTTTAGAAGAGAGAGGGCGGTTGTAATGTTGTTGAAGAGGTGTTGGAGTGAGGGGGCGACAAAAAGCCAATAATTGATGTATAGGAATACTATGATCCATTTTAGCCTTAAATGTGCTGCAACCAGCTCCATGCATTTCGTGAAAACTCTCAGCACTGTAATGCAACAGAATGGGAGGACTGTAAATTGAAAAAGTTTGAAAGGGCGAATCTGAGGAACGGGCAAGATGCAGGGTGTATGGCGATATGGAAGTAGGCACCTCAAAGGTCTATTGTCACAAACCAGTCTCTTTGTCGTATGGCTGCACTATTCTGAACTTTGGGGGATTAATGTAGCTGTTGATATCCTGGAGGTCAAATATAGGGTGGAGACCTCTGTCCTTTTTTGGGACAGTGAACTATCTCTAGAAGAATCTGGATGTCCCTTGAGTAGAGAGGAGCTTCTCCATCATGCCTTTGCTCAAAAGGGTGGTGATTTCTTCTCGGAGAGCTGGGGTGGGCAGGTGGAGCGGAAGATCCCTGAAAGATGAGACAGACTTGGGTGACGATGGAAAGTACCAATTTGTCTGTGGTAATATTCTTCCAGGGTGTTAGTAAGGGTCTTAGTCTATTGTAGAACTGAGGAGCCCTGAATTGGTCTCTGTAGTAAGTGTCAAAGACACAGTTTAGTCTGGTCAGCGTTCTTGCCGTGAGAGGGTTGTTGGTATTTATTATGAAAGGGTCATTTTGATTGAAGGGGGTATAGGATGTCTCTTCAGAAGCCCTATTCGATCCCGAGTCAGGATGATGATGAGGCAGCCACTGATATTGCCAATACTGGCAAGAGCAATAGTGGAAGCTGCTGATGATTGCGAGGCTATTCCCATTTATGGGCGGATGTTTTCATCTTCTGTACCTGGTCTACTGTGGTGTCCGTAGACCCACTGAATATTCCTTCACTATCAAACGGAAGGTCTTCTACTCTTGACTTTACTTCTTGGTGAAGGCCTGAGGTGCAAAGCCAGGCAAGTCTCCTAAGGGAAATGGCGGCTGCCATGGATTTGGAACAGCAGTTGGCCATGTGGCATGCTCTGTTAATTTGCTGGCTTGCTAGCCTGTGTGCTTCGGTTTGGAATATCACCGCGAAGTTCTTGGTATCTTCTGGAAGGCAGTCAAAGAATGATGCTACTCGGACTTCCGGGTGAGGTTTTTCGGCAGGCAGACGCTCTCGGAAGACGGGAGGCTGATAGCGGTAAAGAACCAGCTGGAAGCAATTTCAGCTGACATAAATCACCCCAGTTTATTGGGGAGAACGAAGAGATTAACCACAGACACCCCGGGCGATCGGTATTTGTGTATTCACTGTTTAAGCGAAGGCTTGTTCAGTGGAGACACTACACTGGTCAGGGGGGGTGGAAGCTACATCTTGCTCAAGCCGCTAATCAGAGCTTTAAAAGACACTTAGCCTGCAAAAAATCTTCATTTCCCAATGATTTATGGATTACAAACTATCTATGACGAAGGGAGTTTCCTACTACAGCAATTAAGGACTATATTATGGTGAGATAATTCCTTTTTTTCCGGGACTAAAAAGAAGGGAGGTTACGGAGAACACAAGACGTTGGAGGCTTTAATGGCTAAAAAAATTCGGGCAAAAAGTTAATTAAGGAGAAGAAGAAGAAAGGAGGTATTCTATTATGACTATCCTTTCTCACTATTTGCATTTTTAATAATTTTATTATTGACGAAAGTTTGGCTGTGAAAAAGTTGTTAGAAAAGAGATGGCTGCTGTGGGATTGTTGCTGGATGTTTGGTTATGACTTATGACTCATGAGTTCCATAACAACCAGATAAGAAGTCTAAGCCTGCTGTGTTAGAGACGTGATTCAAGAGGCCTTGAAATCTGAGCTTTTACTAGAGGAGGGTTTTTTCCCCCCCCTTCTCTTCCTCACTTTTTTTCTTTTTCTTTTTTTAAACTTGGCTCTTCGATTGTATTATACAATGGCTGCGAAAAAAGGTTCAGGAAGTAGGAAAGCATCTCTGGATCTAGGTTCAGATAAGATGGTTACGCCAGAGTTACTTCAGAATTTATTTGAAGAGTTGGGAAATAAACTGGACAGTAGGATGGATAAGATGGAAAACAGGATTAATGCCTTTGAGCAAAGTATGGATGAAAAGATCTTGAAAATGAAAATGGATATGACTGATGCAGTTAAAAAACTGGATGGGTCAGTAAAGCAAATCTCGGGTGAGGTTAAACAGATTGCTGATAAAGTTGAAATATTAGAGAATAAAACTGAAGTGATAACCAGAGAAGTTGAAGGGGAGCTAGATCACATGTCCTTACTGGAACTGAGAGCAAATGAACACTGTCTGAGATTTAGAAATATCCCAGAGAAGGAAGAAGAGGATACTAGAGATAGAATGATTAAAATTTTGGCGGATTTTCTGGCCTTGGATGAAGGAGATATGGAAATAGAGCTTGACAAGATTTATAGAGTTAACTCTGCCTATGCCAGAAATAAAGGAGTACCAAGAGACATCATGGTTCATTTTGTTAGGAAGAATACAAGGGATCAGGTTCTTCAAAAACATTTTGCTACAGGATTGAAGGAGGAGGATAATTCTATAATTGTTTTGAAAGAAGTACCTATTAGATTTTTACGTAAACGGAAAGATTATGCCTTTTTGACTGTACTGCTGAAACAGAAAAAGATTGCTTTTCGTTGGGAGATTCCAGAAGGTGTGGTTTTTTCCTTCAAAGATCAGAGATTCAAGCTGAATTCAGTTCAAAAAGCCAGAGATTTCCTAGAAAGATTTAAAAGATATTTTGAGGAGATGAAACGGGGAGAAGAAAGGATGGCCTTGGCCACAGGCACAGATTAAGATTAATATATATATGTATATTTTAAATTTCTACTGATTATGGATTACAAATGTTTAACATGGAATATTAATGGCGCAAATGCCCCTCAAAAGAGGAAAAAAGTATTTTACTATTTGAAAAAATTAAAGCAAGACATCATTTGTTTACAAGAGACTCATATCAAGAAAAAAGATATAAAGTATTTGGTCTATAAAACATTAGGTGAAGAGTTTATCTCGGCACATGCTAAAAAGAAAAATGGAGTTGTTTTGTATATTAAATCCCATTTAAAACCAAAATTAGTATTTGCTGATGAACAAGGTAGATTTGTGGGAGTAGAAGTCAACTTAAATGGATTTAAGACAATGGTGGTGGGAATTTATGCACCTAACCAAGATAAAGCGGTGTTTTATAAGAAGCTTATGGATATTCTAATGGATTTATCATATGAAAGTTGGTGTTTGATGGGAGACTGGAATGGGGTCATGCTTCCACAAATGGATAGAACTTCAGAAAGAAATATTACAAGATATCAAGGAAAACTCCCAAAAAGCCTTTTTGATCTGATGGAAAATCTGAGACTGGTGGACTTATGGAGGCAAAAGAATGGTGATTCAAGGGAATATACTTATTTTTCTGAGAGACACAGATCATTGTCGAGAATAGATATGTTCCTGACAACTAAAGACTTTGTTACTAAAACTTCTAAAATAGAGATTTTACCAAAGACTTTCTCGGATCATAATCCTGTGACTATGGTTTGCAAAAGAAAATCCACTGTTTTTAGATGGAGATTAAATGAAACGTTATTACAAAATACAGCTGTGTTGGAGGATTGTAAAAAGAAACTAAAAGAATTTTTTGAAATTAACTTAGATAAGGGTACAGATCTGAGAATGGTTTGGGATGCAAGTAAAGCTTTTATTAGAGGTTATTTTATACAATATAATACTCAACTTAAGGCCAAGAGACAAGAGAAAATGCAAAAAATTCTGGAGGAAATAAAAAAGAAGGAGGAAGAATTAAAGATCTCTCCAGGAAACTCAAATATTTTCCAACAGATTAAAATGTTGCAACAACAGTTATCTATGGTAACAACAAGAGAAATGGAAATAAAATTGAATTATATGAAACAGAGGAACTTTGAATTTGCAAATAAACCTGGGAGATGGTTGGCTTATAGATTGCGAAAAGAAAGAGAAAAGAAAATGATAATAAAAGTACAAGAGGGCGATAAAGTATTAACAGACAATAAGGAGATACAAAAATCATTTTACTATTATTATTCGAATTTATATAAAGGACATAATGTTTCATCAGAAAAAATAGATGAATATATTGAAAAACAAAAGTTACCTAAGATTACAGAGGAACAGAGACATGTTATGAATGGTCCTATAACAATAAGTGAATTGGTGGGTGCTATAAAAAAGATTAAACCAGGAAAGGCGCCAGGACCGGATGGACTTTCTGGTAAATACTATCAGAGATTTGAAGATGAACTCATACAACCTTTACAAAAAACGATGAATTCTATTTTGCAAGGAGGCCGGATGCCGGAGACATGGAAAGAGGCAAATATAACATTAATACCTAAAGAGGGACAAGATTTAACCTTAACAAGAAATTATAGACCAATATCATTACTGAATAATGACTACAAGCTGTTTACAATGATATTGGCGGAAAGATTAAAAATAATTCTTCAAGAATTTATTCATGAAGATCAATGTGGTTTTTTACCTAAAAGACAGCTGAGGGATAATGTTAGAACAGTCTTAGATATTTTGGAATACTTGGAAAAGCATAATGAAAAACATGCTGCATTGATTTTCTTAGATGCAGAGAAAGCGTTTGACAATTTAAATTGGGGGTTTCTATTTAAAGTACTGAAGGAAATGGATTTTGGAGAGAACTTTATAAAATGGATAAAGTCAATTTATACTTCACAAACAGCACAAATAATTGTCAATGGCGATATGACGAAACCGTGTGGAATACATAGAGGAACAAGACAAGGTTGCCCATTATCACCTTTGTTGTTTATTCTTGTGCTTGAAATATTGAACAGAGATATAAGACAAGATGATAGAATTGGAGGCATAAAAATTAAAAAAGAGTCTTATAAGCTGAGAGCTTTCGCAGATGATTTGGTGATAACTTTGGAAGATCCTCTGAAAGGAATAGAAACGTTAATGGTTAAATTGAAGGAGTTTGGTGCTGTAGCTGGTTTTAAGGTTAATAAACTAAAGACAAAGATATTAACAAAAAATATGAAAATTCAAGATCAAATAAAATTGTCAAATAAATCAGGTTTTAAGGTTGAAAAGAAAGTAAAGTATTTAGGTATCACATTAACAAATAAGAATTGTATGTTGTTTCAAAATAATTATGTAAAGTCTTGGAATGAAATGAAAAAAGATTTAGAAAGATGGGATAAAGCTCAATTGTCACTTTTGGGGAGAATAGCCACAATCAAGATGAATGTATTACCTAGAATGTTGTTTTTGTTTCAGACTATTCCTATTGTGACATCGCAAATATCATTTAAACAATGGCAGAAGGATATATCTAGATTTGTATGGCAAGGGAAAAAGCCACGGGTTAAGTTTAAGATTTTACAGGATGCAAAAGAAAGAGGGGGGTTGGGTCTACCTGACCTGAAGTTATATTTTGCTGCTTGTTGTTTAGTATGGATCAAAGAATGGGTTTTGTTGAAAAATAGTCGATTATTAGATTTAGAGGGATATGATTTGAGATTTGGATGGCATGGGTACATGTGGTATGATAAAGTTAAAGTGAATGTAGAATTTAATAATCACTGTGTTAGAAGTGCCATTTTGAAAATTTGGAATAAATATAAACCTAGGTTTTGTCAGAGAGTACCATTGTGGCTATCAGCACAAGAAGCCCATCATAGAAGAGAAATGTTAAGTAAATACAGTTGGTTGACATATCGTGATTTGCTGAATTTTTCACAAGATGAATGTAAAATAAAATCAAGAGAAGAACTGATAAAAGAAGGTCATACATGTCAATGGTTCTCCTATTTACAGATGGTAGAAAGGTTTAAAGTTGATAAAAGGTTGTATGATTTTGAACAGAGGGTATCTGACTTTGAAAGGGAATTATGTCTAAATGATGAACATCTTATTTCAAGAATGTATAAGCTTTTGTTGAAATTTGAAACTGAGGAAGAGCAAGTGAAGGAATGTATGATAAAATGGGCTCAAAATTTTGGTTATAATATACTAATGACACAATGGGAAAATATGTGGTTAAAAGGTTTGAAATTTACTTTATGCTCTAGTCTTAAAGAGAATTTTTATAAGATGATGTATCGTTGGTACTTGTCGCCGGAGAAATTGGCTAGAATGTATAGCGGTGCATCAGATATATGTTGGAAATGTGAACAACAGGAAGGAACCTTTTATCATATGTGGTGGACATGTAAGAAAGCTAAAAGTTTTTGGGTTGAAATTCATTTATTAATGCAAAAGATTTTAAGGATTACTTTTCAATTGAAACCAGAGGCTTTTCTATTGGGAATAATGGACAGTCAGCTAGAAGGAAGATATGGAACTTTATTTCTATACATGACAACGGCAGCGAGACTACTATATGCACAGAAGTGGAAAGGTCCAGCAGTGCCTACGATAGAAGAATGGTTGGTCAAGATGCTGGAGCTGGCAGAGATGGCCAAACTTACATCACTAATTAGAGAAAGGACAACATCTGCATTTATTATTGAGTGGAAACCTCTAATTGACTTTTTGCAGAGACTGGAAAATAATGATTTGTTTGTTTGTGGATTTATGGAATAATAAGTGAATTTGGGACAATGGGAAGAAAGAGATTTCTCATTTGGATTATCGAGTAAGAAAAATTATTGTTACCTGTATTTGCTGTAGAAGAAAAATTGGAGGTCTATTTTGTTTTGTTAATTGTTATATGTTTGATATTATGTGTTTGTTTTATATAGAAATAAAAAAAATTGGACAAGAAAAAAAAAAAAAAGAATGATGCTACTCTGTCCCATAGGAACTGTTGGTAAGCTGACATGCAAGCCTAATAATTGGCTTCTCAAAGAGATAGTGCCGCTGTGGAGTAAATTTTTCGGCCAAAAATTTGCGTCTAGTTTTCGTCCCTCCATATTGATGGGGGAGGAGTGGGACTTATGTTTGGATTTTGATTGCAATGCCTCTACTAATACAGAGTTGAGGTAGGAAGTTTGAAGAGTCTTCCTCCTAGACTATATATTGGTTCTCTAGCTTGTGAGATGTTGGTGATAGAGTGGAGGATTTTGCCATGATTGCATAATTAAGTGAATTATAGTAGGGAGCATCGGGATGATGACTGGCATTACCAGGTAGGATTGTACCCTGTTGAACACCAGATCTGTAACAGTGGCTGGTGGAACTCTGATTTCCAAGCCGAGAGACTTGGCCATTCCTGGAACTTGCTCCACATAGGGTCTGATATCTTTCAAAGTGGATAAAGGACTTTGATAATCTACTGCAACACCCGGGGAGGATGTTGAAGGCTGGATGGAAGAGGAAGAAGAGGAGTCAGAGCAATAACCCTCTCATGCCAAAGAGGGGTCGTTGGTTGGTGTTTCATTATTGGGAGGTAGAGATGGTTGTGTTAGCTGAACTGCCAGCAGGAATTGCATGGCCGGTGGTGGGTCAGCAGTTTTTTCAGGATGATGTCCTGAACGAAGTTCACCAGAAGAGAAGGGCAGAGATGGAGCAGTAGGCATGTTAAATCTGGTGGGGCGGAAGGGCCCAGAAGCTGGGCTTTTGGTGTTTTAGCTACCGTGTGAGAGGATGTTGGTTTCGGGTATCCCGAGTGTGGAGAATGGGAATGCTGAGATGGATAGTAGTGTGAGTATTTAGTATCCCTATAGTAATAGTGCCCTCTAGGTGGAGAGCTGTCCTCATAATAGTATGGGGGAGATCTGTAGCAGCAGGAGTGTCTGTGGCCCTCTCATGGCATGTCATAATGATGCCAAAGGAAACTCCCTGAAGAAGCTGACAATGACAGTGAGGTGCTTCAGTACTGAGGTGGGGATTGGTCCCAAGGTAGATAATATGGCTCCAGTGAGAAGCACTCGTGACTCACCTCCTGATACCGAGCTGAGACACTGGGTATTGTCCAGGGAGTTATCATCACATGGAATTTGTCGCTTTTTCAGGATCGTAGTTGGTGGACACAATGACATTTGGGGTACCATCCTAGCTGAGGATGGCTGGATCGGGGACAGAATGTGGTCAGGTTTGATGTCGGACTCTATTCGACTAGTTCCCTTCTCCCCCTTGTTCTTAGGTCCCAGAGCCTGTTTATTTGCGGGTTGCTTATTTCAGAACTTGGTCTGTTTGACCTGCTTGATATTTACCATAGGCACCGAAGGGCCGGTTTCGAGCTGTAGATCCATGGGGATGGCTGAAGCTGTCAGTACTGGATGAGCTGGTGCTCCTGATGTCAGAGACTGATGTCCAGAAGCATTCTCCAGAACGTTAGATGGGGAAGTTAGAGAAGGGAGTGGAGACGGGTTCTTACAAATGGTGGCTGAGGCGGTATGCAGGGGCCAATTTGGCATGGCTGTATCTGCTGCCTTCAGTGCTTGCTCCCAAAGGAGGGCTTGAAGATGTGCTGTTCTATTCCTCCTGGCCTGCATGGTGAAGGCCTTGCAGTGGGAGCAAGAATCTTCTCTGTGGGCCTCTCCGAGGTACAACAAACAAGTTTGAGTGTCCGTTAGTTGATGGTATTTTCCCGCTATAGTGGGTACAGTTTTTGAAGGAGGACTTGGAGGCCATATGCCCCTGGGATGGCAGAAAAAGAAAAGACTCAGACAAGAAAGCAAAGAAGGAAAGAAAGAAGCTCTGTTCAGTGCCCCAGAAGGAGTTGCTGTTGTTGTTGTTGTTGTTGTTGTTGTTGTTGTTGTTATTAGCTCCTGTCTAAAGCTCTGTTTGGCTCTAGAATATTCTGAATGACTATTATGTACAGGACATAATCCATATGTGTGAATCATAGAGACCATGAAGAACAACAAGTGTCATGCAGTTACTTTACTTTGGGCAGCTGGTTCTGTAACAGATATGCCTCCAATGATTCAAATGATAGGAGTTGTTCACTTGGGGGTATTCACTTCCTATGGATAGAATTACCCTTCCCAGGCTTGGTAGACATCTGAATCTCTATTGTCTACTGTGACTAACAGAAAGAATCCAAGGCTTCACCCTAGCCCTATTACCTGAGACCCTTTAAAGTAGAGAAGCTTGACATTGAACCTGGGACTTTTGCATGCAAAGATGTGTTCTACCATTAAGCTATGGCTCTTCCTTTTGCAGCATATAACTATATAACTGTTTTTCATGACAGTACATATGACATACATTTAAAGCAGATACATACATATACTCTTCTATTTGGAAATTACACATGTTAGAAATTTGCCATGGATGTAGGACCCCTTAGCTCATTGCACTAGTCATACCAGTATGTGTTATTTGTTATTACCAGTATGTGTTATTTGTCTAATATCCAAATTCATGTCTCCCCCCCCCCCCACAAGTTAAGTTTTCTTTGTTTTGCTTTGGGATGTTCCAGATGCTCCAATGTCATCACATGCTTTCTGGCACCCTGGAATGTTTTTGCACACTTAAGTCACTATAGAGTGGGCTCTGTGAGTGACAAGACTGAGTCACCCAAAGTGGTACTCTAGCACATGGTATAAAAAGCAAAGGGCAGACATTCAAAAATGGACACTGAGAAGTTTCTTTGGGCTTTCCAAAGTTAACTGCAAATTGCTTTGAATTATTTTAAAGACATACCAGATTTTGTATTCTTTCTATGTTGTTGTTTCTCTTTTTCTTTGTGATGCATGCAACAGAACTGGGGTGTTGGGTGTTGGAACAGACAACCCCAATTCTCTTCCAGGTTTCTCCCCAAAAATGTAGAATATACTTCATTGTGTTGCAGTCTTAACAAAACAGTAGAATAACTTTGGCTGATCCTCAGATATTCCAGCTACTAAGTTCCTTATGGTATAATCCTTATTTAAAGATTGCCAAAAACAATTTAATGTGGTTTGAACAGCCTCACTCAAAGATGTAAGACCAGATGTGCCATCTTCATAGTTGCCAGCCATTCAGAAATTCCAGAGCCAAGTATTTCATATTCACAACACTTGCATTGATTCATTTGAGTTTTAAGGAGAAAATATTTGGGGTTCCTTTTGTCTAAGTTCAACTTTTACAAGGCATCCTAAAATAGTACTTTAAAGATTTCCTCACTAACAGTTTATTTTTTAAAATTAAAATGAATTATTGACAATTCAATGAATATGAATAGCTTCAACCATAAGATTTTAACAATATGTGTAGCTCAAAGAAGAGCTGAAACGTAACAAACAGTTTTGCTTACCAGGGCCGAAACACTAAATTCACACATGACATTTGTGCACATAGGCGCATACGCACACACACACAAACACACACACACAGAATACTATTTTATGTGCCGCAATTCAAAAACAGTGTTTACTATTCTAGTACTCTAGGAAAATACATCAGTTCCTTGTTCAAGGTTGAGAACTCAAATACAAACACAAGCTCCTATTTTTATTTCCCCTTTTACAGCATACAGCACACAGACACAGGAAACATACACAGAAAATCTCTCTCACATACTACACAAAGAGACTCAGACTGACTCACGGTCTTAGACCCAACAGCCAAACAGGACAGAAAAGAGAGGCAGGCAGGCCGGGCTAAAGACTTTTTGCTGTTTGAGATGGACCAGCAAATGGTTCCCATTCTTCACTGGTTGACCTTGGGCCAGTCACTACCCTTCAGCCTAACCTACCTCATAGGTTTGGTGTGAAGATAAAAAATGGGGAGATCTTTAGCTCTTGGAGGAAAGGCAGAATATAGATGTAATATGTGGAGGACCCCAGCAGGTCCTTTGCGCGAGTTCAGGACGGAAAGGGTTAACCGGCACGGAGGAAACTCTTCCCTTGCGGTTCTAGCCAGAGCTAAAGACAACTGCAACCTGAATTGACACGGGGAACAGACTAAACAAGGAGTCTATGTTTGTTTACAACACCTTTAATGGAGCGGAACTAATGAACTACAGGAATTTCACAGCATAAACAGATGAGTCACAATGGGGATGAATTGAGCATAGGGTAGGCTAAGTAACAGGCTTACTAGACATAAAGTCACAGAACACCAGAGAACCTAACTTACTAGTCTCGGTCTCTCCTGCGGGCAATCACCAGCACCGCGCCCAGGGCTGGAGGGCTGTTTGCTGACCAAAGTCAGGGGCTTGATCCGTGCAGAGCGTGCACCAGCTTCCAACAACCTTGACGGTCAGAGGTTTGCCCAGACCCCTTCTCCAGACCCCTCCCAGTCCCAGGTGATTCGCCAGGTGGGTTCCCGCCCGTGGAGGGGTGGTACCAGGTGAGTGTTCCCGAGGATCATCTTGCAGCTTTTTGAGACTGCAAGATGTTTTCCACCTCTTTGGGGTGAATTGCAAATGTGCCCTCGCCCAGGGTGAGGCTTATGCAGGGTGGGGGGCTTATGCAGAGGAAGGAGAAATGGAGCACAGGAAGGAATGAAGTTATGACCACATTCCAGGAATGGGCAGTCAGGCTTTCCCTCCACATAATAAAATAAAGCAAAACAATAGTTAGACTTGAAAAACATAATTGTCTTATCTTATATTATTTTTCTTCTCCTTCTTCTCCTTCTTCTCCTCCTCCTCTTCCTCATCGCCTCCTACCGGAGGTTGGGCATCATCATGGCTAAACTGTCTTTATATTACTAACAGTTCAAAATAAGCCTCCTCAGAATGTAAAATAGCCAGCTGTACACTGCATGGTGCCTTACTATGTGCGTACATTTACATGCATGTGCGGTGGAGACAAGATGCATTTAGTACTTCACTTGGATCTTTATCTTATAAAGATCCTGGGGAAGAAGTTTAATTCTGAAGACTGACACTAACTCTCATAACTCTTACCAAAAAATCAACGTCTGCAAAAGACAGCCTCTTGCTTCTCATTTGCCCTACCCATATATCTCCATCTTCTGCCTGATTATCAACGCAAAGAAATGTTATTAACAGCGAAATCATATACATGTCTACTCAAAAGTAAGTATTTATTTATTTATTTATTATTTATTAATTATATTTATACCCTGTCTTTTTTCCTGCAAGGAACCCAAGGCGGCTTACATAATCCTAATCCTCCTCTCTGTTTTATCCTCACAACAACCCTGTGAGGTAGGTTAGGCTGAGAGTCAGTGACTGGCCCAAAGTCACCCAGTGAGTTTCATGGCTGAGCGGGGACTAGAACCCGGATCTCCCGAGTCCTAGTCCAACAATGGGGCTTACTCCCAGGCAAGTGTGTACAGGATTGCAACCTTGCAGCACAATCCTATGCATGTCTACTTAGAAAAAAGTCCCATTGTGTTCAATAAGACTTACTCTCAGGTAAGTGTGAATACAATTCCAGCCCTTTCCTTTCCTTCCAGTTGCTGTATAGCCCTTAACTTCACAGCTCCTCACCTGCATTTCTCTAAAAGCACCCAACAACCAATAGATTGGATAGCAACACTGGACTATACTGCAGGGGTGTCATATATGACTCCCTCTTTCCTTCCCAGCAATATGGGCATAACAACAATGGACTACTTTGCAGGGCTGATGTAACCCATGCTCAGCTACAGTGCCACTCCCGCTGCCCCAATATGGGCACAATAGTAGCCTTTCCTTTTGTTGGCAGGGTGATTTTTAAAAATGGTTACAAACTCAGTAAAAAATTTACTTAATTAAATGGATAAAATGAGACCTGAGCTAGAAAGAGCATGAACTCCTGTCACTGCTACCTGTTGCTTTGGGATGGATATGCTACTGAAAATTCTGGATGTCTCAATTGTTTTCTATTGACAGTAATCACTGTTCCATGAGGGTTCAGAATGAAGCAGGAAGTCCCTTCTGATGATAATGGTCACTCTG
Source organism: Shinisaurus crocodilurus (assembly GCA_021292165.1). NCBI lineage: Eukaryota > Metazoa > Chordata > Lepidosauria > Squamata > Shinisauridae > Shinisaurus > Shinisaurus crocodilurus. The sequence goes on from CM037881.1 coordinate 105,344,078, forward strand.
CCTTTATCCCTATGGCTAACGCGGCTTGCAAATTGTCAATCCTGCTTGTTGCCTTCATTGACTAAACACTCTGAAAGGTGGTAGTAGTAGGCTTGTTTCTCACAAAACGACTGGGCAGAATTATGCCTGAACATCTTGTCTCATATCTTGGGTTCTACAAAGGTTAGAGACTTGATCTTTCTTTCTTTCTATTTGAAAGCTGAGAATCTGGGCTTGCAAGTGGGTCCCCTGTGATAGTGAGCTGAGGGTTGCAGCCTAGCTCAATGGTTAATCTGGCCATGTTGCTCACTGTCAAATACTAGATGCAAAAGAAATGCATTAATTCAAAACATTAGTTTTCTTAAAGCATGGCATATAAACTAGAGTACCTCAAATCCCCAAGTTTAATGGACTTTGATTTTTTTTTACTTATGCTTTTAGAAAAATGTGCGTTTAAAGTATGATTATAACAACAGACCTTGCTCTTTGTTAACCCATCTCCATTTAATTATCAGTTAGAGTGATAAGAATAAGTGAAACGTGTCTCTCAAATTTATAATGCTGAGTTCCTTAAGAACCCAAGACTGCTATGGCACAGAAGTGCTTAGACCAATCACTCACAGGTACATTTTAATATGTATAAGCATCTTAGAGAGATATGTTATGTTAAGATCAAAGACCAGATGGTAGTTTTTAAAATCTATCTTAAGAATATGGATGCTGCTTACAGAGTTTCCAGATTCAACAGGGAACGGGGGCTTCAATGCTTTTATTTGTTGTATAGAAGAGAAGAGAGATGTGCAACTTCTCCTGCCACCCTAGCACTATGACAGGAAAAGCTCAACTTGCTCCACTACACAACTGTAAGGACTCAAGACTCCTTTACTGAGTCTAGTCATCCTAGCTCCTTTTGTGGAATTTTTAGACATGAAAGTGATTTGCAGGAGTGGAATAATAAAGGCTTCATGTGAATGGGCCCTCTGCAAAGAAGCTATATGCTGACAAAGCAGAGAAAGTTCAAGAGGACAACCAGAAAACTAGAAGTATTTTGTAATGCATTAATCAAAAACCTAAAAGAACTGGCCACACTTTAATAGGTAGAAGGAAACACTAAGAAAGATCGTGGCTGTACTGTTTTCAGTTTTTTTACAGCTGTTTTAAACAGAATGGTAAATCAATAGTTCTCTGTGGCTACTGAGAGTAAACAAGGCTTAAACAAAAGACTAAATGCTACTTCTAAATAAATATTTAGTTTAATTTTAGGGATAATTTTCTGCTTGTAAGAAAATTTAAAAAAACTGATATAAATTATGTTTGCAGAGGAGTTGCTATCACTGGATTCCCCCCACCCCCAAGACTGGCACTATTACCAGGATCGGAATAGCTACTTTAGGCACACTTCAGGGCTTGGGCACGCCCAATGGATTACTTATGCACATCCGCCATCCATACTGCACTACAATCTGCTGTTCAAAGTCCCCTCCTGTTCACAAGTGGCTTGCCCTGTGGCATGGTGGGCTGCTGTTTAAGAAACACAAGCCCAGACACTCCCTGAGGACATAGAACTAGTAGTTCTTTGAAACTCAGCCTTTGTTAGGTAAAACTGGTCTCTTTTAAAACACAGGATGATGAAGATGTGTCTCCAATTCTAAGATTCTGCATGACACTTTGTAGATCACACCATGTTGTAGATAGACTTTCTTCCTCTGGGGCACTTAGGGTCACAATGAGCTGTGATAATATTCTGTTGTCAGACAGATGCCAAGAAAACAGGCCAAAACTTGTTGTAAGCATATGATCAAAAGAGACTGCAGCACATTAAAAGGGAAACATGCCTAGTGATGTCACTACTTGGGTGGCACACCCACCTTCACTCCACCCCACCATGCTCAGTCTCACATTAGGTAGAATTTAGCGTAAAAAATTTCTGACATATGAGGCCATTTTCTTAATAAAATGGAACTGTTTGTTCTAACAATCTTCAAAAGAGGAAATTAACATTTGAGAGGCACACCCATTTCTGTGGTAGTACAATTTGCACTTCCTTATAATTCACAGCACATAGCAACACAGAAAATTGTGGCACATAACACAATAAACCATGTGAAAGCCAGATGATGAAACCATATTCCTGTATCAGGAGAAGCATTACGTTTATACATTTTAAACTTGCGTGAGCTGATTGAGAACAGCTCTCATAAGGGTTGAAGACGCCTTGAAGAGATCTACCATATCAGAGCAGGTTCTGGGTCTCTTGCCGTCCTCAAAGGAGCTTGTCATCTGATTTGGTGCTGCATAAGGTCCATTACTGTGGTTACCAAGTGCCTCTCATACCTTGATCAATTGTGTGTGTTGCACATCTATCCTTGGATTAAAGGTCAGAATGGAGGACTCCTCCTAAGATGTGCTCTTAAAGGCACAATCCTATGCATGTTTAGACAGAAAAAAGTCCTAGAACTCCAAGCATTCCCCAGTCAGAAAAAAGCCCTAGAACTCCCAGCATGCCTCAGACAGCCATGCTGGCCGGGATATTCTGGGAGTTGTATGACTTTTTTTTAATGTCAAAACATGCATAGGATTGCACCCGAAGTATATTAGCATCAGGATTACTATATGTGGGGCAGTCGAGTTGTTGAGCATATGCTTTGTATGCAGGAGATACCAGGCCCAATCCCTAGCATTTCCATTAAAAGAATCTCAGGGAGTGGGGCTGGAAATTAAGGGACTTTCCTTCTAATACGTGGCCCCATTTTAACAAATACCAAATCCTTCTTTTAATCACGACTTTGTTCCCTGACTTTTATGGTTGGTCCCCAAAGAACTCTGCTTGAGACCTTAGAGAGCCTCTGCCAGCTGGAGTAGATCTGGTTCAATATATGGCACCTTCATATGTTCCAATGATGATTTGTTTTGAAAATTATAAGTCATTAAACGATTGCACTGTTTAATGAAGTGTTGGCTGCTCTCAACTCGTAATGGACTGATATTAGAGCTACTGCTATAATGCACCTGGGACAAGTCAAGAATGTTAAGAGATTAAAGAACTGAATAGGGCACGAACAGAATGAGAGAAGCCAAAACAAGACTTGTATGGACATGAATACATTTAAGTGATAGATTTTTAACTATAGTGGGTAGGTTCTATAAAGCAGGGGTGAGCAAAAGGTAGATCTCCAAATGTTTTGGACTTCAACTCCTAGAAGCCCTTGTCAGCACGGCCAATGGCCAGAAATGCTGGGAGGTGTTTCTTTTTCTTCATAAAACAAACACTAGAACAGTGATGACAAACCTATGGCACGGGTGCCACAGCTGGTATGCAGGGACCTCTCTTTGGGCACTCGAGCCATTGGTCACCAGATCGCGAAAAGACTGTCCCCTTCTGAAAAACACTAATGATTTTGTTCTTTCTCACAGTGTGGAACAGAATGATTTTATTCTAGAATTCTTGTTACAGAATTCTTTTCTACACTGTTATCACATTTAAAAGATTTTGAAGAATGATGCACAGAGCATGGCTTGGATGTAAAGCCCTAACAGTTGACCTGAGTGCTGCATGTGTTGCTCTCAAACTAACAGAGTATGAGCCAAGGTTTGACAAATTATCAGTATGCATGCAATAGCAAAAATCACATTAATTGTGCAAAAGCATGCCCAATGCAAACTTTTACCTAATGCAGCGTCTGCAGTCCAAGACATAAAGTGTTTAAAATGTGTTAAGTACATTTAGTTTTCTTGTTTATCTTGCTCATCCTAGTACAGGTTGACTTTTACTTTTACTAATCTGACACCTGTAGAAGCAGGGAAAGGACCCGGGGTAAAGCTTGCCCCATACAATTTCAGTCTGGCATATAATCATATTACAAGTTGAGAATCCCTTATCCAAAAATACATGTGCCTAATTATTTAAAAAGTTTGTATAAATTCCCTTCAGGCTATGTGTACAATGTAGTACTATAATAATTTTTTGAGTTGATTTTTTTTCCAACAAAAAACTGTTTGTATCATTGAAAGCTCTGTTATTGTGTTTTTCTTTTAAGACAAAAGATGTTAATTAGTTCAGACAACTGTATGAGTTGTTTTTCTAAAACTAAAACCTCGGTATTCAGGTTTAATTGCAGTGTTGGCACTTTGAAATAAATAAGTTGGTTTTGTGTTGCAGTTTGGGCACTCGGGCTCAAAAAGGTTCGCCATCACTGCACTAGAACATGCCCACCCCACAAAATGTAAAAACCAACTCTCTGAAATATTAAAATGTTATAGACTATGTAACAAGTGACTTGTGCCTAGGATAGGGTTGCCAGCTAGAAATTTCACAAATCAAGAACACTCCTTTAGCAGCTGGTGTAGAATGGATCTATGGTAAATCTGAAATAAGAACTTGTGTTATTCTCTGAAGAGTTGAAGTTTCAGAAATAAGGGTCATTTATTTGAATGAGAGAGTGGTCCTTAAAATAAGAAGCACTCTGGCAACAAAGATCACGTTCTTCAAATTACAAAAAAAACAGATCACAGAAGTAGACTGATTGTAAGATGCTGAAAGGATACATGGATTACACAGGATACAGGCACTGGATCTACAGTCAGAAGAGCAACAACACTTCGTATAAATCACATCAGGTGTTTAGTTTAGTTAAACGTGGAAAGCACTTACTGCAGAGGTAAACATTTAAGTATCAACTACCCTAAGCATAAACAGAAGTCCTGACCTTAAGGCATGAATCCTCCTACACGTTTGATGATTAGATAGCCAAGCAATTTAACAAGTTAGATCATTTATGGATGTAGGACTTTCCTATTCGGCGGCTATGACAGGAGAATCCACTAAGCTGGTAGACTGGAGGCAAGCTGGAAGTTCGGCCAGGAAGCAGTCAGAGTAGTTTAGTCTGTGCCTGAGCAGCAAATTGCTCAGATCAAGGAGCCAAGTCAAGAGACAGGCAGCTTTATAGGGGTAGGTAGAACCCTATTGGCTCCTTGAGTCACCTGAACTCTGTTGAACAGGTAGGTGCAATACCACCATATGGCCATCCATAGTGGTGGCAGTGAAGCATAGAAGACAGCACAGAAGCGGTTTTCTCCTCTACCAAGCTGCCACCAGGGTGAAAGTGTAACTGAGTAAGATTCCACTGCCGGTCTCTCAGTTTTAAGACCTCTGGTGCTTTACAGGCTTCAAGGAATATGAAACAGAATAAGCCACAGATAGTGTTTCAGTTTTGGAGAAGGCATTCTCACCTGCCCATAAGATACAAAAAGCAAAAAATCTTCCTCCAGCTTTTGTAAGAGACAGAGATCAGGACTTCTGCACAACTATCATGCAGTTTCCAAATCTAATTTTTTAAATATCCAGCATCTAGGGGGGAAATCCATTGCTGTTAGTGTGAGACCTTGTCCCAGTCCCAGTGGAGCTATAACCTGTGACACCGATTCTGAGTCAGCAGGGGAAGCTGCAGAGTCAGGCTCAGCTGTGGGAAGCCAGACGCTTGAGAACTCAGTTCTACCAGGCCTCGCACTGGCTTATGAACTGGGAGGGAGTAAGATGCAGGATGCTGATTCAGCCTATCTTCCATAGCTTGGAGACCTGACCTTGATGGAGGCCCCTGCTTCTCGACCAGGGATGTCTTCCATGAGAGCTGGGCAACAGGAGGAGGTCTCTGCAGGAGTGGGTGTTTAGGGGGTGTCTCCTTTGCTACATTGTCAACTAAAGAGAGTGAGGTAGAGGTGTCTGGTGAGTTGCAGCAACCACCTGAGAGCCAGGTTTCCTTGCCAGAATTGAATGTCCAAGAGTGATGTTTAGCAGCCACTTTCCTGTATTTAAACCAGTGCAACCAGCAGTAGACTTTGCTGGAAAAAAACGTATTGGTAATCTGGAAAGCTTCCTGCCTTCACTGGAACTGTGAACTTATTTGGATTTATTCTGTGTGCTGAACCTTTTCTTGTGATGCTCATGAAATTATTCTCTTCAAGGAACCACATTGTAATCTGTTAACTGTGGATCTTTATTGGGACTGTAAAGGATTATAGCTAACTACTGGTTTTACTGCAATAAAAAGGGTTTACTGAGACTTCTGCCTCCCAGGTTGCGGCAGTCAGCATTTTCTGATTGATTTTGGGGCAAGTGTCCTAAGAAGGACATTCATAGCATTGTGCTAGCAACTGATCTAGTCCAGGGAGGGGGAACCTCCAGCTCGCAGGCCTAATCCAGCCCCTGGAAATTCCCCATCCAGCACACAAAGATTTCGGCTCACTCTGAGGCCCCTGTTCCCTCCCCAAGTCCCGATCACATATCAGAAATAACAAGGGGATTCCGCTTACTTAAGATGCCACTCCCCCTCCCAACTGTGCCCTTGCCCGGGGTTACTGCAAGTGCCAGCCAAGTGCGCTTCTCTCCTGCTTCTCATTTTGTACATCTTGCTGTGAAGTGCTGGTTGGGTGAGCTTCACTCTTTTTGCCTTTCCCTGAGCCAAAGCACTGACTGCAAGAGCTGCAGCTGGCATTTTGGCCCAGATGACATCAGGGGGCAGAGTCCAATGCCTGACATCATCTGGCCTGTAGCAGGGTTCTGAAGGCTCAATCTAGCCACTGGAGGGAATATAGTTCCCCACCCCTGATGTAATCTAGGGCTTCAAGGTCTGGTATTGCAATTCCATTTATGAAGAGACTTTATTTCTGTGGAGCTAAGACATTTGAGAACTTTCTCCATCACCTAATGAAAGGAGTTGTTAGTCCAGATTCTGAATGGTCTCTGACTTTAAAAAAAAACCCTAATCATTCATGCGTTCAAGACATGACAGAGGCATGTCAATGACATAAAATGTATAATTTGTGGTGGTGGCCTCTGCCAAAATATGTAGAAACCTCATAGAAGAAATATAGTCTGCTGTTGGGAGTTGCAACTCATAGTAATGCATCCCTAAGCTTCTCCAAGGTTGCTGCTGTGACCTCAGAAGAGCAGCCACTGTGGTGCTTTCTACACTGGCTGCGAGAGGGAGGGGGAATGGCCCGATGTTGGATTCCCCCTCCCAAGGTCATAGGAGTATCTATGGCCACGGGAGGGGGAATCTGACATACCCCACTCTCCAGAGACCATAGGATTTGCTTTGGAACAAAACTAAACTAAACTTCAGTTGTTAAAAATCACTTTCTTCCCAGAATCTCTTGTCTCTGCTGGCTTTCACTGAACATTATGATTTTTCCTTGACTAAATATGATATCATTGAACAGCAACCTTCAAGGAAAATAAAGAGCAAGTCTCTACCCCATACACACATCATATATTTTTGTTTACTATGAAAATTAATTCTTTAAATAAAATCAGAGAAGCATGACTGTGTATAATAATGTTCTAATAGGCTGAACACATTGAACTAATGTCTGAAGTCAAGGCATCAAACTGTTCAAAACAATGAGCCTCCACATCTTTGCCCACAGTAACTAAGATAGACAATGACAAACAGCCACTTTCATTTATAGATGCAGCTCTGGAGTTAATCAGCTCTCATTGTCAGGCTATTGCAGAATGACACAGTGCTTACTGCTAACATTTTCCTTTTACCTTGGTTAAGTGGCATACTTTCCCCTTTTAAATAAAAACATCAGGCTACAGGCATCACCACCCAACCAATTATTTGTTGCTTTCAACTTCGACTAGCTCCTGTTTTTACTCAAGCAAATGAAATTACTGCATGTTACCGTGCAACTGAGGCCCTTTCTTACACATAACAACAAAAGAACCATGCAATTCCTTTTTCCATTGCCTGATGTCTTCAGTAAATCAGGCTGCAGTAACTTGAGAGTAAGTTAGTAATCAAGCCATTTTTCATCACGTGGGAGCCAACTTAGTTAATTTTGCACATAGGAGGAAGGATACTCTGTCCAATATGACAAAGCGCTACTTCTAAATTTGCACATCATGGGTACAACCCAGCAAATGAAAAGTAATGAGATAAAAAATGCCACAGGCCCACATACATCATATACAAACTGATTTAGTCAATTTCCTAGCCAACCTCTCAAATCCCTCTACGTTTAGAGCTAGCTAAAATATTTAATTTGTTTAACTCATATTTAATTTGTTTGGCTTGATATATATATATAAACACTGGCAGGCAACTGCATGACAGTTTCCGCATGCAGCAGGATATTTATTTGCAGGGCCTCACAATGTGGATCCAGCAGCAGTTCCCTCTATAGCACCGCAAACTACCAAACAATAGTACTGCAGTTTATGTATGGACACACACATGCCCACACTGTGTGAATCAGACTAAAGGGGTTGTTGGTGTCCTCTGGAATGGTCTTTGACCATTGTTTGTAGGAGGGTCAGAATCAAAATTTTCATGGGTACCCAAATTATCTGTGTAATTTTGAACCCCAGCACATACCAAGATTTCAGACATGAAACAGAAAGTGCCTTTGAAGAAATATGCATAGACTCAAAGGTATCCTATTAAGGTTTAAGTAGGAGAAAAACTTACTTGAACCTGAATACTGGTAGGTTAGTTACCGGTATCTCAAGATTCAGTGGCAGCAAACTATTCATAGCTCTTCCTCATCCACACACAGGAGACACAAATGCACGCGGAACCTCTTGCTGTTTAACACTACTGCAAATAGTAAAGATGATGTACATCTCATCACTCCAAACAGTGAAACTTTAAAGATGCAAGGAAAAAGGGATTGCAAGGCACCACTAGGGCCTTTTTCTCAAGTGGATATAAGGGACTCTTTGCACCTGGAAAAGTAGCCACTCTTATTTTGTATTGTGATAGTGCACGCATGGATGTGCGTGAGTACACACTTTTCTATTATGGATAATCCATAAAGCTAAATGACTGTCAGAGACTAACTCCACATGCTTTCTGTTTCAAATGTTTGGGGAGTGCTTCATCTACCTTATCACAAAAAGGGATTATAGCGTGTTGTTCATGTGTCTGTATCTAAAAAGGGATTACTTGTCTAGAATACAATCTTTATACAAAAACCTCTGAATGCTTGCATGATTAGGACACAATTGACCAAAAATGCAACTAAATGCAAAGTATCTAACTATACATACTGTTGCAAGTAACCCCAATAACTAGACTAAAGGACGAAGCAAACCAAAGTCACACATTTTGGTGCATAATTACCAGAGATGCTAAAGTTCCATTTGTAAAGTGTATTGTCCTTTAATAAGTATTAACAAAAATTACAGTTTTTGGTGTACAGGTGTACAGGATTTTTGCTGCTCTCATCAAGTGCCTTGCTGGCTGTTGGGGCTCCCCCACAGTGGATCGTGTCATCTGGGTTCAACCCTAAAACAGCCCATGGGCTTGAAAAAACAAGCCACGCTTGGTGAGATGGTAACTGTTCGGATGACACAACAACCCACCCTTGTTTGTTATTGTAGGTGGGTTGTCGTGTTGTCCAAACCAGGTCAATGTCTGGCTCAGTACTCTAGTCTGTGGCTCCCGTTGAATTCTGAGAAACAAGATAATTTGAAATGCAGTTGGAAGGAACCTGCTACTCATTCCAGTTGGTAGAGCCTCTTGTGCACCTCTTTCCGGGAAAGAACAAGAGAGCAAAACCTGTCTACTGCTCCTGACACTGGTTACCCAGCTGCTACCAGTAGGGTGTCATGAGATAGTACAGTATGTCTCTGTGCAGAGTAGAGCATATAGAGATGTCTTGTGCTTCCTCTCCTCTCCTCTCCTCTGGGACCTTTCCTCATATATACACATCCTGTGAGAAGACAGCTGTTTTTCAAGTTTTAAATGGACACTGAGATTCCTGTGCTCTTGTGGTATAAATGGGAGCTAGGTCAAGTGTCCAAACAAGCAATTCTGCATTATATGGCATATTTTATTGGCATATTTTATTAATAAGCTTGTTTTGAGTTTTGCAGAGGAATTTGTGGCCAGATCTCAACACATGGTTATTTCTGTGCTGGGTGCCCATTTAAACACTGTGGCAAGTGCTGATCAGGAGGATACTTAATCTGGTGTTAATTTGTGTTGTGTGTACTTCAATAATAATGTCTTTAAAGTAGGTCACTACTGAAGAAAATTAATTGAAAGTGAGGGTTTTGGGTTTTTTTGTTAGTTTTCAGTCTTAGCTGGATAAATTGGTAATGAATATTGTTCTATTGGTGATGATGCCTCACTAGTGGTGTGTTTCTGTGCCAGGTTTCTCTGGTTATTTTTTTTACTTTTCTCTGAGAAATCAGCAATGACCACAACTGCGTATGTGGATTTAGACAGGGACAGAGTAGTACAAGAGAGCTAAGTACGTTTTCTCTTGGAGTTGAGCTTGATGGGCAGTTTTTCCTTGCTCCACCTCTCACTGCTCAGTTATCAGGAAGGAATTTGTTCTTAGATCAGAATAGCTAGTATGGTTTGCTTACTGAGCCCTTACTGCATTGAAAGCATCTGATGTAGCACACCTTAGTTTGTCTCGCTTTCCATTTGTTGCTCACCAGAAGCTGGATTATTAAATAGGTAGCTGTCTTGTGTTATATGGGGTCATCCATCAGGAATGTTGAGTAGATTCATAGATCATAGAGTTGGAAGGGGCCTACAAGGCCATGGAGTCCAACCCCCTGCTCAATGCCGGAAACTAGAGGAGGGGTCTCCCATCCAAGTAATAACCAGGCCTGACCCTGCTTAGCTTTCCATGCTCAGACAAACTGAGCCAGCGTGAGCCACAGGCCTTTAAGTATGGAGGATTCTGGCTGGGCTATTAGATAGCTTTGAGGTTTATTCCTGCAGTATTGGCATTCTTTGATGCTGTTGTTTTATATTTTCTTCCTGAGAATTTTTGTTTTGCTTCCTTTAAAAAAAAAAATCAACTTTTTAAAAATCTGCCAATGGCAGCTCTGCCCTGCATGTGCTGAGAGGACTGCTGTACTACAGCTGCACCATTCTTGAAATGCTATATTATTTCAATAATACAATACAAGAGAGCAGTGTCTATTTGGGAAAGCTATGTGGAGCTGTCATGCTTCAGACTGGAGATTAGAACATAGGATTAGAAATGATGTAGGTGCTCAGACAACATTTCAAATCTGACAGAGGCAAAAGTTCAGAGTCTAGACTGCTGGTGCTCATGGACAATTACATGGAAGGAGTCCAACATGATTGTCACTCTCAACCAGCTGATCCTAGGGAGGTTTTATCGAAGTCCCAAAGTGGAATTTCCATTTCGAATGCAGATGGGGTACAACTGAGAACTTCTGCTAACCCCAGCCAGACAAATCTTAGAAAGATAGCTCTGGCACCTAACTGGGTATGCTAGTGTGGCGAACTTGTTTAGGACCACGACCATACACAAGAATAGCGCTGTGGCGCCACACCACAGCGAAAAGTCTTTAAAAGAAATTAAAAGTAGTACTTGAGCTGGTGAATGATCTACTACATGTTGAGGAGGAGGAAGGCTCAATCCTGACCCAGGACCGGTGCAAGGCAGTTTGGTGCCCTAGGCAAGATCAGATATTTAGTGCCCCCCTTCCCACTTGAGAGCACTGTATTTTTTTTCAAGGCGTTTCTGGCGCCCCCTTTAGCCCTGCGCCCTAGGCAGCTGCCTAGTTGGCCTAATGGTAGCACCGGCCCTGTCCTGACCCTCCTACAAACAATGACCTAAAACATTACTGGGATTAAAAATGCGGTTGGCATGTCCCAAATATCCCTAGCAGAGGTAGTAGGCACAATTACTAACATGGAAAATACTAGGATCTCTGAAGTAGAACCACAGTGCTGGAGGGGAAGACATTTGCCTTGCAGAAGGGAAATAAAGTGTATGATGTTTAACTGGGTGACATAGAAAGCAGGGAGTTGAAGGGAAAATCTATATATGACTTGGGTCTCCAAAAAGATAGAGAGAATGAATTTTATTTTCTTCTTAATCCTTGATTTTCCTGACTGCTCTTTTGATGTAGAAAGGGTCCTTCAGAGACTAGCTGGCCATCTTGCCATGCTCTACACTGGCATAGGCATAGTCCAATTCCTGCATTTCCAAGTCAAGGAAGATCTGCTTGACTGCTTCACTGTACCAGAGAGATGGGAGAACTCACTTGGGCATGAAACACTCTTCCCTATGTTTTACAGTTTGTGTGAAAAACAAACAAACAAAGCAAAAATCCCGCACCACCACCACTTGGGACAGCGACGCAGAGCAGACATTCTTGCCGGCGGCATGAGAGGTCTCCTCGAGAGCTGCTGGCAGGGAAGCCGGGGATCCGCTCCTCCTTGCTGAGGCACCGCAACCTTGGCCAGGAGGAGCGGACATCTCTGCTGAGGACCCCCGCCTCCTCCCACCTCCTTCTCAAGAGCAGACCTCTCAGGCAGGAGGCAGCAATCTGCTCTGTGGCGCTGTCCCGAGAACGGGAGATCAGTGCTGAGTGGATCAGGCACCCTGCCTCATCCTGCTCGAGGTGAAGGAGGTGGTGATCTGCTCTGTGGCACTGCCCCGAGAACAGGATAGTGGTGTGAAGAAGATCAGGCACCCCTGCCTCCTGCTCCAGAGGTCTCCTCTGGAGCAGGAGGCAGGGGTGCCTGATCAGTTCTCCACCCCCCTCTGTCCTCCCCATTGCGCTTCAGGGCATGAGTCCTGTTTGCGCTACGTGGACAAAGAAGTTTGTTTAAAGTGCAATGGGCTCAACTTCCAGCCTTGGCTGGGGCAATGTGCGGCAGGAAGCCTTTAGGAATGTCCTTAGGTTCAAAAGGTAATTGGTGTTGCTCTGGCCTCAGAGCAACATCCCCCTTCAAGCCATCAGACATATGGTACATTTTTTTTTTGGTTCCTATGTACTGTGATGGGAATGAAAAGTAGGAATGGCTCTCTGACCCCACCTACCACACAGAATCGTGGAGTTTCAAATGCTTCTGAGGAATGCCTCTCCTGATGCTGAAGTACTGTACTACTACTACTACTACTTCCTCTTCCTCTTCTTCTTCTCCTTCTTCTTCATCTATTTTGCACAATGCCTTGCAACAGGTGTGAGACTATGTGGGTCGTAGTTTATCCCATCTCTTTTATATAGAACACTAGTATTTTAGCATACTTCCAAGTCAGTGCTTCTAACACAAAACAGAGCTATGCTATATATATATATTGGTATATAACACCAATATATATACATATATATATATATATATATATATATACATACATACATACTATATATATATATATATATATATACACACACACACATATACATACACATACATACATACATACTGGTAATTTGGTGTGGGTACAGTAGCATTCCATCACCCTAGTGTTCACCAAATAAAAGGTTAATTCAGTGTAGTGAGGTGGGAGAGGGGGAATGTGGAAAAATGTTTTGTTTTAAATGTATCCCATAGCTTATTTATTTATTTATTTAATGTTTACCCTGTCTTTCTACCAAAAAATGGCACTCAAGGTAGCTAACAGAACTACCTTGGTTGATGAAATTGTTTTAAAATTGATTAAAACAATACATTAAAATACAATAAAGGCATAACAATTACAGAAAAAAATAATATTAAAAATAGCACCCAACCCACTGGACCCACTTACAGGTTAAAGGCCTTCTTAAATAAAGCGGTCTTTGCCTGCTTCAGGAAGAAATAAAATAAAATGTGCCTCCCATTTTTGTTCATAGTCCTGAAACCATTTGCCTGCTTTGGCAGCACTGTATATTTTCCAAATACCTAACACCTTTCTAAGCAGAGGAATATGCAACTGAAATCTGTGCAAATCTACGAATACTACAGAAGAGGTCCAAACTATGAAGTTTTCCCAATATTTCTCTTTTTTCTAACAAAGTAATTTTTAGCAATGTAAGAAGAGGTGTGTGGAGTGATTGCGTCAACTTGTAAAACAAGAACATAGTTTCAACTACATAGAAGAAACTTTCCAAAGGACTTTGTAGCCTTCTACTATTTGGCAAAGCAGATACTAATATATTAAATACTTGGACATTAAAAGATAGCTAAACGCCAATTGTTTCTGTTAATCTGGATTTGGAAGAAACTAATTTGAGTAACTGATGACCTCTAGATAACTTTGACCTTAAGTCAACAGCTTCCAAAAATATGATAAAGAAAGATACAGTGAGATGAGTTGTAACTATGCTGCATTGCTCAATGTTACTACTGTGCAGTTTGTGCGAACACTCTTGTGGGTAAAGCAAGAGCAAAATAATATTTCAACAATTCACTCCTCAGCTGATGCAAGTTTACTTTGGGCAGCAGCAGCTGAAGGAAACAGCTGCATATGCTAAGTTAGGAACACCCATGGCTTCTAAAGCCTTGCCTTCTTGCTCCTTCCTCAATAGAGCTTTTTAGTTTAAGTACTACATAAGCTCACCATTCCTTCCCTCAGGGCTGGCTCAGAACATTACCACAAAACATTAAGAGAGAACCACCACTTTGCCAACCAGATCAGTGTTGTAGTGGAGCCAGGGCTAGGGATGCGTAACAATGGAAAACTCGTTCAGTTCAAGCTTAATGGACTTTCAACACATTTCCAACCCGATGGCCGAAAGATGGCCGAGTCATGGTTTTTTTTTCAGCTTTCGTGAAATATTTGTGCAAATTTGGAACTGAGAATTGTGTACTGCTAGCGCGATTAGCACAAATGAGGGCAGACTCATTAGATTCAAGTTGTTGTTGTAGTTCTTATCGTAGCATTTAATATGAGAAGTATGGAAGCATCCTCCACCCACTGCATATGCACACACTCCATTTTATCCACCTTGAATTTTCTGACAGTTAATTTCAGATTTGTTCAGAAATCAGGCCTCTGCTCCACAATTTGCGCAAATTTGCACAAATGTACCCAATTTGCGCAAGTTTACGTAGCAGAGGCCCAAAGTTTGTGCAATTTCCCCTGGCTTTCAAAAAAATTTTTATGCAAATCACAGCCAGTTTTAAAAACGGAAGTCTGTGTGCTGGCTTAACTTGTGTCAGATTGAGTTGGCATCAGTGCAAGGTTGACAGAATGGAATCTGCGGGGCTGAGTCAAAAAAATCTGTTGGATTTTCACCCCCCTTTCCAATTCCTCACACCTCCCTAGCAAGGGCTCAAAGGGACGCAGAGCCAGCACTTTTTGACTAGCAGAAACACTGATGTCCTCTGCCACCCCCCATCCCCAGATTTCCCATTCCCTCTGAGCTTTCCTGCTATCCTCACAGGAGCTGCAGGGGAAATCAATTTTCCCAGCAACAATATATTGTTCCCTGTTGTAATGAAAAATATTTTGGGGTGGCTTGGTCTTGAACGGGCAATTAAGACCCATTAGCTTTACAAAACACCTGCTTCTTGTGGAGATGAAAACTGCTAGAACTGGTCCGTTGATGTGGATCAACACAGCTGTGTGAATTTCTGGACTCTCCTTGGGGGCGTGGCTATGGTAACCATCATCATGACTGCCTACACTTAAAAAATAACCACTACAGCACTGAAACAGACCAATGATCCTGACCCATCAGTGGTGGTCTGTCAGGTTTGACATTTGACTTTTCTAATGGTACTAGTTTGAATAAATGGGTATGTACCGGAGTAAGCTATCAGGACTTATCTTGGAGGGAGGCATCTCTCTCTATCTAAAACAGTGTTCTCCAATCTTGGGTCCCCAGATGTTTTTGGCCTACAACTCCCAGCATGCCCCAGCACGCATAGCTGGCTGGGGCATGCTGGGAGTTGGAGGCCAAAAACATCTGGGGACCCAAGGTTGGAGAACACTGATCTAAAGCGATGGATAACATGTCAGGGCTCCTTTTTGGTAAAACTACTTTAGGGAACATGTACACTCATTGACAATCTTGAGTTTCCAATCAGTTGCCAATCTAGGAGTGAGAAAGGGATGGAGAAAGTGGCATCTGTGGTAACAGAACTTGATAGCAGATCACTTTGAGGTGATGGTCCACCACCCTTCATTCCCTAATGAACATGGCCTCCAGGAAAACTGGTTGCTAACCAGGGCTGTAGAATCATGCCTAATTGTCTGTAGGTAGCCAGGCAAATCAGCAAAATATTACTATTATCTTTTGAAGTAAATAACATTGTTTAAAATAACTCTCTTTTAGTTTCTCTCTCTCTGCAATGAGTAGTAATAATCATTAAAATACCAGTAACTGCTTGGAGCACTGTTACACTTTTTTCCTTTTAAATGGTTCACTTTCCCATTATGTCTACAGTAAAGTTACTCCCCCGCCACCTTAAGCTACGGGCTTGGAATTTTTGAGACATAATTTCTTGTTCCAGTTGCTTTGTCTATCTATAGCGCAATCCGACAGCTATCTGCTCAGAAGTAAATCCCATTTAGTTCAATGGTATTTACTCCTATAGGTAAGTGTGTGTAGAACTGCAGTCGTAATCATTTTAAAGGAAAGTTGGGACTGGCGGTCCTGTAAAAAGCTAACACTACCATCACCTCTGCCTATTATTTTCACTACTATTTGTTTCTGTTACTATATTAATTATTTCTGTCAATCATCATATAGTACAAATATATTTTATCAGTTAAAACATACTGGTTGTAATGACACTAGCTCGAATTTGTTAGGTTTATGATTACACAGTATTACACAAAAATGTATTTTATTGTCATTTTCTACAATGAGAAATCGATGGGTCTGTACTTTTATATATTTTATTTATTTATTTATTTATTTACTATACTTCTAAACCACCCAATAAATGAAGTTGCCTCGGCGGTGTACAACATAAAATACAAACATTAAAACAAGGAATAAAAACAGCGCAGAATAAAACCAAGATAATTAATACAGTAATACCTTGGATTACAAGTAACTTGGTTTGAGAGCGTTTTGCAAGACACGCAAATTTTTAAATATTTAATTTTTTTTTACTTGATATACAAGCGTCGTCTTGCAATACAAGTACTGTAGTACGGCTTAAATTAAAAATCTCTGTACAAATTTTTTTGGGGGGATTTCGTTTTGATATAAGAGTGTTTTGGATTACAAGCACGTTTCTGGAACGAATTATGCTCTCAATCCAAGGCATGACTGTACATTTTTCTTTTACCTACCATGCATCCTTTCAAACTCACAGTGATCTGTAATGAGCCATCCCTCCCTGCCACAACAGGTGAAAGCTTCTCACAAAAAGGACTCTATTTTCTTCTCAGTGGAGATACAGCAGATGCTAGAAGAGGAAACCATGGTTTTCTGTTATGTGAATGAGACATGATGAGCCTTGGGCTCACATGCTCTCTTCCCTCCTCTTCTGTTGGAGACCTGTGGCCTCCAAGAGATTACTGGACTCCAGTGGTGATGCAAGATGTCCTGCAGGCCTGAGATGGGAGGACATGTGCTGCCACCACCTGTACAGCCAGTCTCTAGGGTCACCTCACAATGCCACGCTTTGAGGGAGTACCCTCAAAGGGCCTAGGTACTTCTCTGGCAAGGCATGTTGGCTGCTTTGTGCGGGCTCTCTGGAAAGGCTGCTCAAGCACCCGATTTCTGATTCAGGGGACTCTCCCACAGTGAGAGATCAGGTGGGCGGGCAGGCAGGTAGCCTCTCCAGAGAGCCCACCCACCCAATCTCTCTCTCTTAGCCCTCTCCCAAAGTGAGAGATTGAGAGGGCAGCCTCTCTGGAGAACCCACCCACCTGATCTCTCATTTTGGAAGAAGGACCAGAGCGAGAGATAGGGTGGGATGCTCCTCCAAGAAGCCTTGCTTGCTGCAGTGGGTGAGCAGGGCTGGTGTGGTAGAGGTAGTGGCAAAGCACATAGGGGCCCTCCCAATTCATCACCTGAGCAGGGGATTCACTCTGCCTCATGGGAGGGCCAACCTTGTTGGACTCCAACTCCCATCAGCCCCAGACAGCTTGTCCAGTGGTCAGGGGTGATGGGAGTTGGAGGTGTAAGTGTAACTAGTTTATTACAGTCATAGACCAGCAGAGTTGGAGGTGAGAAGTGGATAATCTGTGACGCTCTAGATGTTGGACTTCAAGTGCCATCAGCCCCAGACAGCTTGTCCAGTGGTCAGGGGTGATGGGTGTTAGAGTCCAGCAGCATCTGGAGGGCTACAGATTCTCCACCTCTGACTTATGAGAAGGAGATTGGAAGCTTTTGCTTTCAGTTTTAAACAAATCACTGTTCCTCATGATGTCTGAACTTCAGGACTCTGCATGTTTACTATAGATAGTGAGAATAAGCCAGGATCAAACCATAATTTCAGTTTCTTGACAGTTTTGAAATGATTGTTTAAACTAAGCAGTGTTTCCCAAGTTCAGACATCATTCATAAGTATGGTTAGTACTAAACCAGAAGAGATTGCTCTTTGTCTCCTCTGGAGTACAAAGAGTGGGATACGGATTGTATGAAGTCTATGACTGGTTTGAATAACATGACAACCAATTGTGCCATATGAACCTAGACCACTGCCTGCAGGGTGACTTGTTTGAGGGCAACAAGCCATCCCAACAACCCATGGCTTGTTCTAGGGGTTGTTGGACCCATGATGGGTTGTCATGTTGTCCGAACCTGGCTGACCAACCCCATCGTGTGTTGCAGGAAGCGGCTAGTGAGCCGCTCAGCAAGAGCAGCAAAAACGCCTTGCTGCTCTTGCCCAGCTAGCCCGAGCCACTGCCAGTGCCGGCTGCCCCACTGATGCCTAAGTGGCACAGTGCAGCAACCATCAGTTTTTGCGCTTGCTGTGGCTTTCCCCCCTCCCGTTTTTTTTTATTTTTGGAGAATGCTTTTTGCCATCTCCGAGTTCACAGCTAGTGGCAGCCCCTTCAAAGTGCCCAAGCAGCACATTGGAGGGGCTGTCACAGGTTTGCTACCCCTTTTTATTTATTTTATTTTTTTACATAGCACAAGAAATTTGCACAATGTTTTTCATACATTCTTTTTAGCTATTTTTTTTAGTCGAACTTGCGTGGGTCCGAAATGACAAGCCTCGTCTGGGCAACATCCTGGAGGGTGTCTGCTCTGCTGTCAAAGTGCAGCAGACACCCACCACGGGCATTGACCCATCAAGGCTACAAAGTACTTGGGCACTTTGAAGTGGCTTTCACTAGCTGTTAACTTGGAGATGGGGAAAAGCAATCTCCGAAAAAAAGAGAGAAAAGGGTAAAAGAGAAAAAAAAAACCCTGCAGTGAGCACAAAAGGGCTCGCAATCGCAGTGATGGGAGAGGAGACAAATCGGTCCTGCTTCTGAGTCCCCTGGGATACCTGTGGGAGGACTGAGGAGGGGAGGACTGAGGGGGAAGGAGGGGGGATAACCCATGGTGAGGCCAGTCGTCTGTCAGACGCACCATGGGTTGCGTCATGAACAATCCACCCTGCGTAGCTGATTCACAGGGTGGGTTGTCGTGATGTGCGAACTCGCCCTATGAGAGTTACATAAGGATGAGTGAATCTGTCAAGCTCAATCTTGTTCTGGTTCTCTTAATTACAGCACTCGGCTTGTTCTGTCCCAGTTCCACATTGGGTTCCTACCCCACACCAGAAATTTGTATGCATTTTTGTGCACATTTTTCATATGTATGAATTTTTGTATACATGTATCCATTCACTAAAGTATATTTGTGCACATATTGGAAATGTACACATTTTTGTGCACCTTTTAAAACACTTCTTTAATTTTGCGAAATGAATCGCAAACTTGGAAATGTAAGGACTTCTAACTGCAAACTGCATTAGGGTCTATGTTTGCTTCTGGGTAATCTCACATTCAAATGTAAACCCAACAAATTTCTCACCCAACCCTGAGATTCATTGACATAGCAGGAAACCATGGTTTACCATTATGTCTGAACTAGGCCACATGTTCTCAAGGAAATCATGGATGGAAGGAAACAGAGGTAAATAAGGATGGAAAACTTGGTGCCACTTGTAGTTTCTATGACTGGATGGACTTCTAAAGTCTGGTGGAAGTAGAGCAATAGACAGAAGTGTCCCAACTTTTTGTAAGGGAGTTCCTGACAGCACCATAGAAGCAAATTGTGCAAACACTGTAGTGGCTCTTTTTCTCCTGTGCTTGTCTGCTACAACTGCTCCTGGATTGTGATCAGGCAGCTGAATGGACACAGTGATTTCCTTGCCAGGAGTTAGCCATGTGATGCAAAATAATCTGGACAAGAATTCACCCACTAATTAAGTGGCAAATGTGATGTGACATGACAGGGGAAGCCACATTTGTTGTTAATTTCTTGTCCCATTCACCTATAAAGTGTGTACGTGTGCGGGGTGGGGGTGGGGAGGATGTGGGCGAGAGAAGCTGAACCCTCCCCCTCCCCACCAGTCCCCATCTCCCTAAATTCTTGTCTCGCAGTATCTAACAGTGCCTTAAAACCTAACTGCTATCCCAAATTGTAAATGTACTGTTATTTTTCTAAATCCACCAGAAGGCAGCCTATCCCTATACAATAAGGTGCCCCTCCTCATTTATATCACTTATACCTACTGGTCATGAATCACAATTTTAATAAACTTCACCAATTCCTACATACGTTTTATATCAATAGGTGCAGGGAGGCAATTCGTAGATGTAAACAAACTTACTTTGTGCCACAGTAAAAGCAAAGTTTGTAGGAACTACAGTACCAAAATAATATCTACCAATGGTACTAGGAGCCTTGTTTCTGGGCTGCTTGGTGTGACATCTGAACCCGGCACTCTGAGTTGTTGAGGGAGAAACAAGCCAGAGTTTTAACCTAACAACAAACCATGGGTTCAAACTCTGGGTTGATTCTTCCTCAACAATGTAGAGTTCTGGGTATGCACAAAGCAGCAAACAACCCTGGCTTGTTTGCTAAACCGGATGCAAAGTGAAAGCAGTGAGTGGCTGGGAGACAGCGCGCTCCAACCCATGGGTTAAATAACCCATGAGTTGTTATTATGTGAGAACCAGGTCAACATCTCGAGAACAACAAAATCTTGGGCAAAAATAATGCATGCCAGTAACACAACTCACTTTATTATGGTTTTTAACGACAGGGTCTCAACGGCCGAGGTTGGCCGTTGAGACCCTGTCCAAGTGCCTGGAGTCAGTGGCTGGCTGGATGGGAAGGAACATGCTGAAACTGAACCCCAACAAGACCGAGGTACTTCTGGTGGGGGACAAGGGGAGGTTAGGGGATGTTGACCTGGTGCTGAATGGGGTACATCTACCCCTGAAGGACCAGGTCCGCAGCTTGGGGGTCATTCTAGACTCCCAGCTGTCCATGGAGGCTCAGGTGTCAGCTGTGAGCCGGGCGGTGCTGTATCAACTCCATCTGATACGGCAGCTGCACCCCTACCTTCCTAATCACCTGCTCCCATCAGTGGTTCATGCCTTGGTCTCCTCTCACCTAGACTACTGTAATGCGCTCTACGTGGGGTTACCCTTGAAGACGGTTTGGAAGCTACAGCTGGTACAGAACGCGGCGGCTCGCCTGGTTAAAGGCAGCCACCAGCGGGATCACATCACGCCAGTGCTGAAGGAGTTGCACTGGCTACCAGTTGCTTGCCGAGCCGAATTCAAGGTGTTGGTTTTGACCTTTAAAACCCTATATGGCTCCGGTCCAGTCTATCTCAAGGAGCGTCTCCAGCAACACCAAGTGGGCCGCTCAACAAGATCTGCCACGGATGGCCTTCTCCTTGTCCCTTCAGCCAGAGCAGCTAGACTGGTGGGGACAAGGAAGAGGGCCTTTTCTGTGGCAGCCCCCATACTGTGGAACTCTCTCCCGAGTGACCTCCACCATGCCCCCTCTCTACTGAGCTTCCGTTGCTCATTAAAAACCTGGTTATTCAGGCGGGAATATGGGGTGGGTTAAGATTTTAAAATTTTTATATTGTTTTAAATGTATTTTATTGTTTTTATTCTGTGTACATCGCCCAGGGTGGCCGGTGGCCAGCCAGATGGGCGATAAATAAATATAAATAATAAATAAATAAATTTTGATTAGGCTTTTGTGGCACTTTGATGGCCAAGGGATAAATTAATCCAGGGGTGGGCAACTTGTGGTCCTCCAGTACAGGTCCCATTGTCCCTCTCCACTGGCTATGCTGGCAAGGGTTAATGGGAGTTTTGAGCCAAAATATCCAGAGAGCCACAAGTTGCCCACCCCTGAACTAATCCATATTGGAAGGCTAAGAATGGTTTTAGCATATGGCTTTCTTCCTGCTAGATTTCTGTAGTCATTACAGTAGATTTTTAGCACTATCTTACCAAGCTTTAAAATACAAAAAGAGTGAAATAGAAACAAAATTAAGTAGCAGCTAAAGTGGGATAAGCAACCATTGTGATGTGTCCTAGGAAGGGATCTCTTGGGGATCATAACTAGAGTTACCGGTACTTATTTTTTTAAAAAGCAGCAGCACTACCGGTAAGTAAATTACATCTACCCTTCATGTCAGTCTGCTGTATTAGTTTTCTCCTGTATCACATCTGGTTTTATCCCTTCTGCAGTTTTGGGCAAGGTTGCTCTTTCCTGAATAATCTGACTATAGCTTCCTAAGTGACCATTCTCTTGACCCTGGTTTACTTCATACTCCCCTGTTATTTGCTCACTTTGAATTCCTTCTGTAAATTTGGACTTATTATTCTGCCCTTCCTCTCATTTTCCCCTTTTGTCTAGCTTTACATTTTAAGATTGTGGAAGCCATCCATTAAAAACAGAAACAAACGACATGTGTGATACCTAAATTAAAATATAGCATGCCACTCCCACGTACCCATTATGTTCTTATCATTTAGACATCTATCAGATATTTTTTTCAAATGCTCAACATATTAATGTTCTAACAAGATTCAAAGCAGTACTTACACAGCTGTGTAAGGAAGGTGATTCCTGTGAGTTAAAAATATCTAGAACATGCATCAGGCTGGGTGCAGTTAACTTAGAAATTATTTATCCTCCAAGGAAGCCTTTGTAAAAACTGTTATATGTTCCTTGTATTATCATCAAGCCTGTTATCCTATCTGCAGCTGGAAAAATAGATCAGATCATCGAGGAAGTCACCTTGAAGGGACAAAAATTTCATGGCAGAGTGATAGAAGTGAAAGAATATTATATGAGGTTAAGGTGTCACATCACTAATACTACATGATACTTGTCAGCTCTCTTTCAAAGGGATTCCATTTTTGTTATGGCATTCCAACTCCACTTAACAGTGAAAGGAGCATACTGTGAGAAATGACACTGGATTTAAGCCAATTATAGCAGCTATAATTAGATTATACAATAGTGAGTTCAAAGATCAGAAGCATATTTACAATCCAGCACCAACCAGACTGACATTATTTTGCACTGATTGATACCCTATGTCTCCAACAAAAGTACAGTCAAATTTAATAGAAGTTTATTTTTAAGGTTGTGTAGATACTGGTTTTTCTGCATTGCTTATCCATCTTTTTCATTGTTTCAGTTTTGTGGTTTTGTTATATATTACCTTGGAAGTTATGCAGTAGAGAGCAATCAAGTTTTAGAAATAAATAAAAACACATATTTTGAACTCAATCCAGTCCACTGTGGGCAAGGAACATGTCTTTAACTTCAGGCTGAGCCCAATTAATGTCTCTCATCCAGAAATCATGAAAATGAGAGTCCATAATAGCGTGGAGAGCCTCCACAGACACAGGAGGCTCTCCTCTTCAGACAGTCATCCTCTACAAGTAGAGGGCAACAGATGCAATGGAAGAGGTTGATGGGGCTAGAGTGCTCCTTCTCCTCACACATTTATTTTAACTCCTTTCTGAATGCCTGAATAGGTCTTGTTTGTATGTGGTAAAATATAAATTAGATTAGAAGGCATCCTTGAAGGTGTTACAGACAGGTAGTATACCTTAGTGCTTAAGTTTCCAGAATACCCGAGTGTAAAAACACAGGTCCAGGAAATGTAACTCAGACCCACAGATGTAAGTGTGAACACTTATGACATATGCACTAATCATTGTATGAAGCTCTACGATCCCCATCCCCAAGTGACAGAATGCCAGGAGAGTAGTTGTGCACCAGAGCAAGCCTGTTAACTACAATAAACTACAGCTGCTTATAAGTCTTATTCATGCTAATACATGGGTGGATACAGACTTACATGGTGTAAATGTGGGAATGTGTGCTAAAGTATGTTCAAATGCAGCAGGAAAGATAATGATGGCTGGCTTTGTCTTATTCTGTTGTTACTGTACTTTCGTTTCATCTCTTGTTATTGACTTGTTCTGTTGGTACAGAGTTAAGACCTATCCCTCCAATCATAGCTTAATTGTTTTGTCATTACTTCCTGGTTCTTTGTTTAGGGAAGTAGATGGTTAATCTCTTCACACTGTCTTAAAAGTTTATTCATACTGATAACTATGTTGTTCCTTTTTTTTGTGTGGTAAATTTTTTATTTGAATTTTAAAATAAAAAAAAAACCTGAAACAAAAACCAAACAAACATACACTACAAAGACAAAACAACAACATTAAACTAAAAAGGACTTCCAATTTTTCCACAACCAAGTATAAGTAACATCAAATATTCTATATAATTATAAAGAAATTACGTTTTTTTCTCTTAAGCAAAAAACCCCAAAATAAAATAACTCTTACTTATCAACCCCACAAATACACAAAGCCTCGAAACCTTACAACACTTTACTCCTAAACATAGATAAAAATCCTTCTACTTAAACAATATTTAATATTTCTACTAATATATAATGAAAATCTCTATTTCTTTCCCTCTATTTATAAAAACAAACGGCCTAGCTTTTATTTTTATTTTTTAAAACAGTTTCACATTTCCACATTATTTCACATCCCAAATTTTAGCCCACATTTAGCTGGTTTTTCCATTATTCATTCTCAATGCTAAGTTTCATCCAGGCTCAATACATTTTTACCAATAACCAATTACTATTCAGATTCAGATTCAATATTAAACCTCATCCTTTTTTTTTTTTTAATCAGCAACTATTCTTTTTCCTAATCCCATCCTTCCCAAGTATGCCCCCTTCAGGGTCAAAGTCACCACATTAATAAAAAGTAGAAAGAAAAACCAGTTCCAACTGGAGAAGTTCTCTTTTCTCTCAAAGGGGTTCCTCTCACCAACCCCTTTAGGTTCAGATCCATGAATGTTCTCTTTGGATCACTATCAGCGATCCTTTCAGGTTTCTCCCATTTGGATTCCTCCTACCAATCCATTTGGGGAACTAAACCCTCTTACTTATTTCATAAGAACCTCTCCCTTCCACCAATAGCCAGCAATTATCATAACATGAGTCAAACCATTTATTCCATCCCATAATCAGCAAACTATGTTGTTTCAAAGTGATCAATAAAACATTTTTCCTAGGGCTGTGCCTTGTTTCACCACATTTGACAGGACTAGGGGTGTGAAAACAGGCTTTTCTCTACATTTCTTAAACAGGCTTTTCTCTACATTTCTTAAAGCCAAAACACTGCTCCAAGTGTTTTGCACCATATGCAGATTGGTGGCAGCCAGGCTCATGCGGCACCCTTTGAAAGTAGGGCTAGAGTAACCATGGCAACAACGTGTGTTATCACAGTGTCATTTCCAGGAACATTTGTAGGGAAAAAAGATGGCTGCCTCCATGGGGTCACCCTTCTCCATCTCTTTTGAATTATCTCTGCTTGTTTTCCTTTGCAGCCAATTGTCCTTCACAAGCCCCAGTATCAATTTGTTTTTAAAGCAGATTGGGACAATTGGAGGCTTCATATGCAAGGTGGCAGCAAAACATGGGTTGATTAACCCACAATTTGTCATCATTACGTGTGAACCAGGTGAATGAATCCCTCTGGTCTTTTCTGCCAATTTCCAGGGGAGCTTCAGAATTCAAATTTCAACACTCAGAGCTTGGCTTACACATGACTACTTTTGACATTATGAATGCAATGTGTATCCAGGGTTTTAGGCCTTAACCATACAGAAGCAAACCAAACAAGAGCAAATGGATTTGTCCCCGTTAAGTCATATTGTAATCACAGGCTTAAAATGAAGAAATTGCAAGCTTGGTGTGGGTACATTCAACAATAACAACAAAAAGAGTGATGCATATAACTAAGAGGTCCATTCTTCTACGCTCAGAATTACATGTAGTCTCTTGGATAAACTTAGTTACTAAAATCATCTAAAGCTGCAATTTTATGAAGTGCGTTCCAATTATGTTTAATTTAAAACATAGTTCTTTATCAAGAACATGTTTTGGGAAGCTATTAGTGTGGTGGTTTTCAGATTAATAGTGTGGCTACATCGTTACAAAGTTCTTTATGAGGATTTCAATCGAACCATTTCACATGTCCAAGAAACCAAAGATAAGATTGTTTTCTTGATTCAATGGTATTCATTGGTTAGACCAGAGGTGCAGAACCTGTGGGCCTCCAGTTGTTGTTGGACTTCAACTCCCATCAGCCCTAGCCACTTGGCCAATGGTCAGGGGTGATAGGAATTGTAGTTTACTATCTGGAGGGCCACAGGATCTCCCTCCTCTGGACTAGACTAACCCTTTTCTTCTGTGACTAGGTGATGATTGCTATACAGTGACAAATGGGGTTTGCAAAAAAATGTTGCAGTGTACCCCAACCCCCTAAGAGGACTGCCCTATTCCTAACTGCAGACAGCCTGAACAGCAGTCTTGTTGTGCTATTCAGGCCTCTTGTGGGTGTAAGGTGAGTTTCGGGAGTTTACCCAATGCTTGATTATTGTTGACTGTTTGTATGTTTATAATGAATGAATATGTAATTGTATCAAATTTGTAAGAAAAATATTTAAAAATATTTAGCAGGGGGGAGGAGTAGAGATGGGCAAAAGGACACTTTTTTCTCCCCGACCCTATAAGTCTTCATAGCACTGGAAAGCTGTCAGTCCCAAATCTAAGTATTTTAAAGCTATATAGCAGGGAGTGGGAGAGTATGCAGTTCTGGAGAGCGATAGGCATCCTCAGTCCTAATCTCTTTCCTGCTGTCCCAGATACTTACTATAAGCTCTAAAGGCTTGAGCAAGTCTTGTCTAAGCGTGGAAAGCTAAGCAGGGTCAGGCCTGGTTATTACTTGGATGGGAGACCCCTCCTCTAGTTTCCTGCATTGAGCAGGGGGGTGGACTCGATAGCCTTGTAGGCTCCTTCCAACTCTATGATCTATGAAATCTATAAGTCAATTCCCTCTTTCTCTGCCCTCCATTTTCTCTCTGTTTTTAAATTTTTCTTTTTGGTTTTTTTGTTTTCAACTGACAAAAGAACATTCCATGTCTCAAACGGCTCTCAGCCATAGATTGGCCAAGCAGATTGTGTGAGTCTACCCCCCTTTACCCCACTCCAATCCCTGCTCTGTCAGGTCAACTGCCATCAACATTCTATAAGCTCACATGTTCCTATCAGGCAATTAAAAAAAATTATTTGCAATTAAAAAAAATGTTATTTGTTCTACATTCACAATTTACGTACTTTTGTGCCTGGAGACCATCTACCTGTGAGTCCTGCAAGACCTGGTCCCTGCTTCCCTGGCTCATTACACCTGGCCGGGGAGGGTGGGGCCTGACTGACTCCAGCTACAAAAGCTGCTGCTGCTCTTGCCTTTTCCTCTTCTTTTTTTAAATTATTGAATTGTTTATGGTTATCTGTAATTATTTCTATTGTATTTTTGAATATTATATTTAGTGTTTTTTGATATTTGTACAGTAACTTGTATTTGCTATTCTTATATTCTGTAAATTAATTTTTTTTGAATATTTAGTGTTCCTTGATGTTTTGTATATTATATTTGGTGTTATTTGTTATGTTGTGAGCCGCTTTGGGCACATTTTTTGTGGAATAGCAGCATATAAATAAAAGGTAAAATGAAAAAATGAAATGAAATGAAATGTGCACCTAAAGGGTCCTCAAGTATGTAGAAGCCACTTCCTTATATTTGGATGGTCCTGTTTTGCTTCTGAACTGAGAGGTACTCGACCACCTGAGCTAGCAATTAGAGGGAACAAGTCAAACCTGCAACAAAATGTTGAAGCATATCCTCACCTCCAGCAGATGTACTCTTCTTCAGGGCTCTAGCCAGTCAGCATGCCCCCTTATAGATACTCCATTCTATTTCCCCACTGTTGTGTTTAATTCTTGTTTTCCAACCGACACACAACATTCTGTGTGTACCGAGCATGCTCATCTCTCATTGGACTGTTCGGGGGAGGCTTGCCCCTTTGCTTTTTTTTTTTTTTTTTTTAAAGGTTGTTCGTACTCATACAAACCTTCAGGTTCCCTTAGCTTGCGAATACCTCCCACTTGTTCCTCAGCAGCCCAGTCCTAATAGCACTCACCACTTGAGTTCAATATTAAAGGGAATAATGATATTACAGTAATACCCTGGATTGCAAGCATAATTCGTTCCAGAACCATGCTTGTAATCCAAAACACTCTTATATCAAAGCGAGTCTCTGGCGGGCGTGAGCGGGGCCGATTTCGGCCCGCTACGCCCGCTTGAGGCGAGCGGTTACATCCCTACAACTTGTATTGCAAGACGTCGCTTGTTTATCAAGTCAAAATTTATAAAAAAAATTTGCTTGTCTTGCAAAATGCTCTCAGACCAAGTTACTTGCAATCCAAGGTATTACTGTAGTTGCTGATCAAAATAATGTTCCTGGGTAGATTCCACTAATATAGTTTGTACTGGAAGAACAGAACTGGGGAATGAACCATCTGTCAAAACAAAAGATGAAGCGTGAAAGATAATTTGAAACCTAAAATAAAACTGATTATACTCAATTTTACCAAAACCTAGTAAACATGGTAATTGAAAATAACTCAAATACAATAATCTATTATGATTTTTCATAGTGATTTCTTAATACCCTTCCCCCACCATTGAACGTTGTGGGGGGAAATGCCTGTATATAACGACTGTGGCCCTGTAACGTGTACTTTGTGTGGCCTCTGTGAAGTTACAATGAATCTGAGTAGGCCCAACAACTAATTTTATTTCTGTCAACAGTGTAGTAGTTGCTGAGTGACATGCTGAAGGGGGAGAGAGAGACAATCACTTTGAATATTGTTAGATGGGGCCTAGATCAGGTTAAAAAAAAAAAAAAAGAGGGGATGATGCAAACCAGGTGGTTGTATGTACAGGCCTGTGTGTTAAACACCTGTGCTGTATGTTATTTTATAGAGGGGATAGCCTGTGCCACTCCTCCATCATGAGAAGCTCATCAGTCCCTGGGAAATATCTTACTCAGCACTCTACCTTGCTCTCTGTTCAGTTGATACACAGATCCTCTAATGCACAGTGAGATGGGCAATAGATCTTCAACTCATGCACTCACGCACAACCATCTCAGCCAGGAGACACTGCATGTATTTAAACACGGGATCTCCCTCACCTTGTAACCCAAGCTCAAACAGTGAGACAAGGGAGGGGAAGGAGGCACATTTGTTCAAGACCCACTCCCAGTCTCACCATGCTTAGAAGTTTAGGGGCTAAGTTATATCTGAACAGACTGACAAGACACATAGAAAACCACTGGCAGGGATGCATCTGGAAGGGGTGTATGTGTATCAGAGAGAAGAAACAACTCACTTGGGAAACCCTAGTCATACTGTGAGATGCATGGTTTTAGAGACAAGCATATAATTGAAAGCTCTGACAACTGAACATGGGAGCATAACTCCTGAAGCTGTGGTTAAATTCTAATATGGATACTTACATCCAACCCCTCCCAAAACAATTCATCTGGTACTCTCTACTAGATAGCCCTTTCACATGTATTTGCCACCTCATCAAAGTAATATGTACGAGTATCAACAGCTGCTCCATTTTTTTCATCCCTTTCTTGCACCACCACATGTTGTCAGTAGGCAACTAATCTGAATCTATGCAATTTGTAAAGTGCTTAAGATGAAAGGCACCATACAAATGCTATGTAGCTATGGTATTTCCAAGATCCTCTCAATTCAATCCCACCAGCTGTGGCTGAACAATCATTATGTGAAGCCCTGGCTTGCATTGAAATTTAATGACAGGAACTTATTTCGCTGCTGAAGCACTGCTAAATCTTCTTGTTAATGCAGTAAATTGTTAACGTCAGTTCCTGAACTCTACAATTTTAAAGTGAAAATACAAATTATTGGAAGCAGAGTTGCAGATACCCTATAGTTTCCACTTGTTATGAGATTTTTTCCCCAGTCAGTTCTGTATCTGTATCATAACAGCTCTCACTGCAAAAGCCCAATAGAGTGTGTTATGTAGTATATAAATAATGATTCAGAAAGGCCATCTTCACATATTAAAAAAAAGGAAATGCATTGGTGGGGTAGAGTCCGGAACACTGATTTGATCTGGATTAACCAGCATCATTATTTATAGTTAATTCCGGAAAAAAAATCAAGTTTTGGGTTTCAGAAATACAAAGTATTGTCTGATGTTATGCATTAAAAGGTTTTTGGACTCAATTTTTTTATTCTCTCAACATTTTTAATGTATTCTTTAATGGATATAATACCATTTGTTTATTAAAATGTGCATAAGGATGTATGTGAACTCTCAAGAGAGCGATCCTATGGCCCCTAGACAGCATCTAGAGGGCCATAGGATTTTTGGATTCCCAGATCTGAGGTCAGAAGAGAGCTCCAACCTCAGATCTGGGGATCCGCACTTGGATCCCCCTTCCCGCCTCGCAACCAACAAGGAAAGAACCATGCTGGCAGCCTCTCCAAGGTCACAAGTGACCTCGAACAAGGGGCGTTACAGGGGGCGGGGAGGGGAGGAGACCGGCACCACCAAGATACAATGTATCCTGGCGGCACCTCAGCCTCCTTCTCTCCCCCTCTGAAGCACTGCCATTTGTCACAGCAGGCTTCCAAGGGCTCTGCCATTTCAACCACTGGGCCCAATTTTAATAGCCCTTTCACCACATGTAAATGGCTATTTGAGGATGCAATGATTGCAGAAAAGTAACCTTTCTTTGCTGGCATCACTGCCATATGGTAAGCTTGATAATGGGCTCTCATCAGCACTAACCTGGGCCTAGTTAAAATAACCACGATAGTCCCCTTTATAGTACCAGTCTTTGAGCTATTACTTTTTTTTTTTTTTTTTGTCTTCAGGTGCAGATATATGCATACAAAATACAGACAACTTGCATCACTTTTGAACATTCATGCATATTTACATCACAATTTCCCCTAGCAAAACACACAGAAGGGATGATGGGAAATGGATCGGGACCCTGCTTTTTATGTATTTTGCCATTCAGTGCCCATACACTGTTCAAAACTGTCATGAGGCTTGTGTATTTTGTGCTTAAGCACAAAGTGCATTATGAGAAGAAGCCCTTTGATTCTTCAGCCTGGTTGCAGCCCAATAATTAAGGCTCGACTTTTTCATCTCCTTTTCTCTTGGTCTGGCTTATGTAGAACTTAACTGTACTGGGGTTTCAGAGTTGAATATAGGCAACTGAGGCCTGAAGATCAGGCCAAGTTGCTCACTATAGGAAGCACTGACTTGCTGTGGGGTTTTCAGCCAGATGCAGGTGGGTGAATAGGACTTTAGAGACTCCTTTCAGGGTCAATTCAAACTTTATAGCCCACACGTGACGGTAGCTGGAAATTACTTCCACATGGTTGGGTTCCATATGGGGGTTATAGGATTGTAAGCTTCTTAACAGGGGACTATCTTGTTTAATAACTATATGAAGCGGTTGGGAGCAGTCATTAGGAGATTTGGGGCAAGGTATCATCAGTATGCTGATGGCACCCATCTCTCTCTCTCTCTGTGACATCTGAATCAGGAGAGGCCGTGCATGTTCTGAACCAATGCATGGATCCATTTAAGGCTTGGATGAGGGATAATAGACTTGATAAGGCAGAGATCCTATGGGTAGGCGGTTCCCAGGTCTGGGAATTGGGCTGTTTGCCTGTTCTGGATAGGGATTGCACTCCCTCTGAATGAGCAGGTACATAGTTTGGGGACGCTCTGCTCCTTGTTCCATCTTTGTCACTGGAGGCCCAGGTGACCTCAGTGGCCCGGAATGCCCATTACCAACTTCTGTTGGTGCACAAACTACGTGGTTTCCTAGATATGGACAGCCTACCCACAGTGATCCATGCACTGGTAACCTCACAAATAGATTACTGTACGGTGCTCTATGTGGGGCTGCCCTTTTACCTGGTTTGGAAGCTACAGCTAGTGCAGAATGCAGTAGCTAGGGTGCTCAGTGGGACATCCAGCCATGCTCACTTAACACATGTGTAAAAGAACTGCACTGGCTGCCTATTGGCTACTGAGCCACGTCCAAGGTTATGCTGTTTACATACAAACTGAAGTTTCTGAACTGAAAATTCACAGAAATGCTGGAATAATAACTTGGCTGAGCTGTTAGTCTAATATCCAAAACAACAAAGGAACAAGCATCTTAAGTACTCCCACTTTCTGCTTCTGAAAACATTTCCTAAATCGATCTTTTCAATGCAATTTCAGCAAGATAGCCTCCAACAATCTCCAATCACAAATTTCTAGCCTCTGCTATTAAGACAAAACATCTGCATGTGATCCATAACCATCCCATCTCCATTTTGGAAAAAAATGGATTTATGAAAATCTGAGGGTTTTTTAAAAATGCTAAAATTGGTATCAGTCCCTTAGCTGCATGCCAATCCAGTTCATCTATAGTATCAAAATAACAGAAATGTATGTGATTCTACTTTCATTCTCCATGGATTAAAGCCAAATATTGTCTTAGAACTAGGGGAATAAAACAGAGAATTTCCCACAAATTCCTGCACTACTTTTAATATTACATACATACAAGCACATACATACACTTGGTTTTAAGTTTTGAACTGTTTAAATTTGAAGGAGATCTTGAAACTTCCTCATCTCTCTGACATTTGCTTCAAATGCATCAGCAAATAAAATAAGTAAAAATCTGAAGAATCTTGGAACACATTTACCTTCTGAAGAGGACAAACACACTACACATGCTGTTTTAAAAATAACAGCATATGTCTACCTGACATATGGTAGTAAGTCTACCATCGACTTAGTTGATCTTTTAACCAAACTCCTACAATCAAACAGGAGTTTGGTTAACAGTAATTATTTCATTAGGTTTATATGAGTAAGAAAAACAAAAGTCTACATGAGGCAGATGGCCGGCAAGCTGCTGATCATGCTGTGAGGAAATGATCCTAGAATTATATATAATATGTATATGCATATGCCCCTGTCAAAAAACCCTGATTAGCCCTGCTGAAAACCCTATTTTAAAAGGAAGCCTAAGCTTTGACAGCTGTCAAAGTTCCGTGCTCCTGTAAATGGAGTGGCTCGCACTTTCCCAAGCACCTAGAGTCTCTGGAAAAAGTGGAAAAGTGTAAGGAGGATACTGAGAAGAGTCAGGTCCAACCAAAAAATCCAGAGGATCCCGCTGCGAAGGGGGTGATCTACTGCCCCCCTTTCACGAGCAAAGATCACTCACAGCTTTGCTTTCCCTTGACAGCTGTCAACAGAGCACAAAGTAAAAAATGGAGCACAAAGTAAAAAAAAAAAAAAAAAGAGTCCAAGACATCTGTAGGACACCAGGTTGGAGAAGGCAGGTCTAGAGAGTAGCAGTGGAATCCAGGGATGTTGAAGAGTCCTTGGTCTCGAGTCACAAGTCTTTGGACCCGAGTCTTGAGTCCGAGTCCTTGGTCCAAAATGGTGACTCACGAGTCACGAATCACAAGTCACTCCCAAAGCAGACTCCACGAGTCCCTATTAAAATCAATGGGGGTTTTTTCCCAACAAAATAAGGCTACTTCAGATGTGTGGTTTAAATAAATTCTAGGCACAAGTGTGCCTTTTTATTTCAAAACTGTGCAACTGATTTTGGCAAGAACAGACCAGGCAGAAAAACCCAAAATAACCAGGCAGGCAGAGGAGGCAGGGAACCCCAAAGCAGGCAGGCAGAGGCCTTTGTCTTGGACAATTCAACTGTTGAACTGGTCAAGAAGAGACCAGGCAGGCAGAGGAGGCTGGGAACCCCAGACAGGCAAGCAGAGGCAGCCAAACCCAAAATGTCTGAAAGGTTGCATTTTAGAAAAATGAGTTTAAAAAATAAACTTGCTGTACTTCCTAAAACCAGCTTATCCATGTTGCATTTGAGGAACATGATTTTTTCGAAATGTTTGGCCCCCATTCTGGAACGGTGAGATCTCATCACAATTCCACCCTCACTGAACACCCGCTCCACTGGTGATGAACTTGCTGGAACCAGAAACACACTCAGAGCAGCCACACAGAGTAATCTCAGGTCCTTCTTCTGCCTTTCCCAAGTACGCAACACATCCATCAAAATGAATCTTGACACACTGTTGGGGCTGCACTCCTGGTAGCCGTCCATAGTGGCCGAGCAGCGGCACACCTCGCTTCCATGCGCTCTTCGCCGGCAATCACGCTCCTCTCCATTCCTTCTGGCACAGCCCAGGGATGTTGAAGAGTCCTTGGTCTCGAGTCCCGAGTCGAGTCTCGAGTCCCATTAAATATATTGGGACTCGAGTCCGAGTCGAGTCAGAGGGGGGACTCAGTCTGACTCACGAGTCGAGCCCTCGAGTCCGAGTCCCCATCCCTGGTGGAATCTGTGGAGAGTGTCTTTAGCAGTGGAAGGAGAAATGGGTATGTTGATCCAGTTTTAGGGTCTAGAGGAGCTTGGACTACTCACTTTACTTTTTATATTATTATCAGCCACTCTTAACATCAGCTAACAATCAACTTTTGCATGGCTTGAATTTTGAACTACAGCAATGTTCTTTTGGAACTGCATATTTTCCCTTGAACTGTACATTTTGTGTATGGTTGCATATTTTAAAAAAGCCCTGATAGCATCAAACAGGTCTGCCATTTCTGGTAGATCTGGTGACTGAGCAGTGATAAGGCCTGAGCACCAGGTGTACCAAGATAGGTAGATCTAGGCTCTGAGAAATTTGCATACCAGGTTGTTTCTCAGTGGGTAGACCTGGTGTCCAGATAACGTCTTTCCACAGACAGCTGAAACCCTCAGTTCTTTCCATGACTCCCATTACCACTGCAATGGCCCTTTGGGCCAAAGGCCATTACAGGGTTGAACAGCATGGTTAATATTGGGGGGGCACCAGCTCAGCTTGCACCCCAGGAGTGTTAATCGCCCCTCCTTGCTCCTTCCTGTGGATGACCATGAGCATGGATGAAATTTGGAATGGCTATCCTCATATTGT
The DNA here is from genome assembly GCA_021292165.1 of Shinisaurus crocodilurus. Classification (NCBI taxonomy): domain Eukaryota; kingdom Metazoa; phylum Chordata; class Lepidosauria; order Squamata; family Shinisauridae; genus Shinisaurus; species Shinisaurus crocodilurus. Next base: position 105,379,186 of record CM037881.1, read on the forward strand.
GACAGTTAGCCATCTCTCCCTTTCAACACTTTCCCAGCCTCTGTGGGTGAAAGCATAGGTTTTTAAGGTGCTTCACATACCAGCATTAACAGCTGAATCCTAAGCACATTTACTGGGGGTGGGATGGTGGTTAAGCCACAAAAAGCCAGTGTACATAAGGAGTGCATCTTCCCTTGTGATTCTGGGACTGGCAGGGATTGTCCTTACAAGCAGTGCCACCCCCTTCCAAGATGGGTGGCATTCCTGTGTTCTCCCCCCAACCTCACCTCACCTGGAAAACAACTCACTGGTTCACTTTAAATTAAAGTGAACTCAGCCAGGAGCCAATACCAAGTGGAACAGGACAAGAAGTCAGTGATTTGCATAGTCACAGTTAGTGAGGGATACTTTACAAGGCAGGTGCTCCTGTAGGCTACTAAACCAAAGACCTAACAGGGCCTGGCTGGGCCTGCCAGAAAGCCGGCCTCACTGCCCATTTCCAGGTCCACATTCTACCATTTGCATCGAGGCCACCCTCAACTGAGCTCAATGGAATCCCAGTGCGCCACCCCCAAGTTTAATTTACTGACCTCCACTGGCTGGGCCTCGTCCACCCACGTTGTGGTGAACTGGAGAGTAGCGATCGATGGGGCAGGACTGCATAGCATGAGGTGCTGTTGCCACTCTCAGAATGGAGCTACTTTAGCACGGAGGAGCCTGGTCATGCTGCTGCCTGCTACTACTTCTTTGCCTTACGAGGCAGGCACTCCCGCAGCTCCAGTTAAACTCGAGTGCATCCCCCACTCCTGTGCTTAATTTACTGACCTTCTGTCCTGTCCTGAGCCTTGCCCGTATGGCTGGAAACTGAAAGTAGAGATAGACACAGCACAGCCGCCGGCGGTGCTGCTCTGAGAATGACATCATGACTGGAATCTGGGGGCTGAGGCAGTTGCTTGCACCCTCTTGCCCCTTTGAGCGGATGTTAACTTATCCTTGCTTCAGCCATTTCACCATGGCAAGTTTCTATCACTACAATGTAAATATGCACTACCACATGATACATCATTATCACGTTGTGAGATTCACTGCCACCACTACCACCACCAGTGGCCCGCCATTGTGAAGATGTGGACATGGAAACTTGCAATATGATGATACTGAATTACATGGTGGGTAGGTTCAGATTGTTGCTCATAATATAGGTCAACTGGTTACCCACTCCCCACGCCATTATTTCCTAGCTAATATTTCCTTAGTACAGCAGGGAAGATTGTACAAGAGTCAAGGAGAAAACACAAATCTAAACATTTAATAACTCCTGGACAGAGCCATCCAATGTGGCTGCCAGTCACCCTCCAAACCCGGAGGATTACGGGCATCCAATTGAGTGCAGGAGGGGGGCGGTGGATTGGATTGCCGCAGCACTCCCCTTGCCCTCCAAAACATATAGATGGCCAATTTTGGCCATCTAGGTATTTTACACCTTCTCCCGACAAGGAGAGGCTGAGGCACTGCCTGGATTCTGCAGAAGCTGGCGATGCCTTGCTCCTCCCCTCCCTGTCCCCAGGAACACCCCCGCAAACCAGAACTGACGTTGGTGTTCTGGCATTGGTTCCCAGCCAGCGTGGAAAGAACCGTGCTGGCTGCAAGGGGGGGGGGAGGCGCTCTGTGCTCGGACTGCCCACTGCGACTTCAGAAGGAATTTCCAAGGTCACTGGGGGCCCTCTGCATTATCCTATGCCCCCCCATGCAAGGCCGGAGGGCCATAGGATTGTGCCCTTAATCTCTTTACATATTTCAGTCTCAAGTCGCTGACTCTCAGCCCAACCTACCTCACAGGGTTGTTGTGAGGATAAAATGGAGAGGAGGAGGAGGATTATGTAAGCCGCCTTGAGTTCCTTGCAGGAAAAAAGGCGGGGTATAAATGTAATAAATAAATAAATAAATAAGAGTACAAGAGTCTGAATATGCATAAAACATAACTGAAAAACCAGATCTGCTCATCAAGCAGACATTATGCAAATAATCTCTCTCTATATTTTTTATTCCCTATATGCTCCTTTTTTACTTTCAGACATTCCTGGTTAAAGGACATTTTGCTTCACAATTTGCACAAACTCAATTCAGCAGTTTGGAAATGAAGAACCATTTTACTGCATTTGTTTTCTTAAACATGACTAAAAACCATCCAGTGTGCTTAGCTCAGATGGGACTGTTTTTTAGAAGCCAACTCCAATATTGAGACCAGACAACTCCTTAGGACAAAAGTGGCTATGTAAATCATCTCCACATGACACTGTCATCTGAAAATCAAAGCTGTTCTGATTTGGAATGTGTCAAATAATACTTTTTCTTTGGCTTGCCATCACCCACATGCCAGTGAAGTATCATCACAGCACCGTGGATAAATGGGACAGCAGATACTGATGTCTTCATAGAGAGAGCAGAATTACTGAATCTTATCAGGGCCACTGTGGGGCTTTGGTATTTCACTGTCATCTTCTTCATATAAAAAGTTTTCGGAATACTCGGAAGCACTGAAAAGCTGATAACATAGCTGGTTCGTGTGCTACAAAATTCCTACATGTAAGGGGCTTTTGTGTAGGAAGGAGGGTGCAAATTAATCACATAAACATATTTTGCTGTGCATTTATATGATCTGCCACAGCTTCGCAGCACATGTACACACTGGAAAATCCATTAATATGTGATGGTCACAACTTACATGCTAATTCTTACACAGAAGTTCTTTGCATAGAGGAATTTTGTGATTTAGACTCTTCTGAATAGAGAGGCAAGGAAACATCGGATGGGTTCACATGTCACTTTAAACCCACAGAGGCTCTGAAACCTCTGTGGGTTTAAAGTTGCCACAGGCCCCAGCTGTGCCCAACTAATGGTCAGGCACAGCGGGGATCCAGAGGCACCACCTCTCCCTTCTTCCCCACTCAGTCCTCCTGGCGGTATCCCAGGGAACACCACACAGGAGCACCGAGAGGAGCAGGGATGACAGCTGGCAAAAAGTGCCCAAGCGGCACTTTCGCCAGCTATAATTTGCCCTTTCTTGGCGCAGCTGCCACTCAGCTGAGCAGCCGCTGTGCCAAGAAAGGTCCCCCCTGTTGTGATATGTATCACTTCACCAGCTGTAGCTCACTGTTTACACATGGAAAGAACAGAATGGCTGTAAACAAGTTTGTTATGTCTTTCTGGATTCTCGTGTTTTTCGCATGGGAAGCCTAGACTGTGGGAGCATTATGAGCTAGTCACATGGTTTGGATGTTCTGATGATGTGCTAACTTGTTTTCTGTCTGAAGCCATCTTAGAGAGAGGCAGGACTGCTTTCTCTATTCTCCTTTGTTCTTCTTGCTGGACTTTTGTCACTGCAACAATGTAAGTTCTTTGCTGAGGTGGAGTGAAGCTCAACTTACTCCACTGGATGTAATGCTTGCTATGCATTTATACTCTGCACATGGACTGTAACTAGGAAATGTATACCCTGTAGAACTTTAATTGCTAAGTGAATAAACAGGTAGAATTAGACCTGTGGTGTTACAGAGTGTTTCCTGACTCCATGGATTAATCTGCAAACGGGGAAGCTGGAAGCAAGTTGGATTACAGGCAGGCTGGGCTGGCATCTTCAGAACACGCTGCACGCTGCGAAAAGGTGGGAGCTGAGATCTGGAAGATCTGTGTGTGGAATAACAGGCCTCTGCTAGCACACAGACAGGATTTTAAATCTCCCATGCGCACGCGCACTCTGCTGCTCACGCACACATGCACCAACACCCCTGCCCCTGTACTTACCAGGCCGTGGCGGCAGTGGTGAGGGTATGGCAGCGGCAGTGGTGGGGGTGTGCCCAGCGGGTTCTCCTTCTCCCCGCCCACCTTTACCTTCCTCCTGGCTGCCAGGAGAAGGGGGAAGGAGGGTGTGGGGAACCCTTCCCTGCGCTGGCTTTACGTAGAAGCCTGGCAGAAGGGAGCATTTAAAATGCTCCATTATGCTGGACTTACTTCTACGTAAACCCAGCACAGGGACCAGTTCTGCCCTCTCCTTTCCCTTCTTCTCAGGTGCCGCTTGACTGCAGCGCCCAGGAGAACGGGAAAGGAGGGGGGGAAAGGAATGGGGGGAAAGGAGAATGAGCCTCGCTCACTGCAGGAGGTGCGAGACATCTTGCGACTCCTGCAGTGGGCAGGGGGTCATTCTCTCTGCCACCATGCGTGTGTGGCACTGGCAGAGAGAATCCCCTTTCTCACCCCATTGAACCACTCCTTAGCAATGGCGCGTTCAACTCACCATTGCTAGGGAGCGTGGTGACAGCGGTGCAGGGGATTGGCTGTGCCCTGACAGGGTGCAGCCAACCCCTCCCACTGCCACTGCCGTCGTCTCCACGCTGGCGTATTATCCTGGTTAGGTAACAGAAATTAAACAAGGGTTTCCCAGTTCAGACATAATGGGGAACTCTGGCTTAATGCAAGCCAGGAATGCAATGCTGATGCCTCTGACACTAGTTCCTGTGGTTTATGAATCTGAAAAAGATGGTCAGCAAAACTCCAAGCCTAAGTGTACTAGTGTATACTCCCGTACACTTTATATTGTAAAGTGAGATGGAAGGTTGCCTTTATTAAGCCAGTCTTTTAAAGGAGAGTTGCTTAGCTGACTAGGACAGAAGGGTGAATTCTGACTTGATTTAAATGCATACTGGACAGAATGGGTTTAATACTGAAGAGGTTTAATAGTAATTCCACATTTTGCGAGAGAGTTCACCCAAGTGATGTCAAAGGGATGCACAAAATAGCCCATGGTTATTGTGCTGATTTTTAAAATATGTCTTTAAATCACACTGTCTCTGCCATGAGCTCCCGGTTTGCCCTCAGTAGTCAGTTATTTCCATTTCACTGTTCCTTTCTATAAAATACCTGCTTTGCAAAGTTCTTAAGTAAAGAAGACTGACAAGCGACTCCTTGTCACTTTAGGCAGTGGTTGTATATTGATGCAAGAAGAAAGAGGATGTGTATTTGAACATTTGGTCTGCTTTTCTTGAGACTTATAATCAGCAGTCACTTGTTTAGTCCACATAGCTTCCCTCCCTTTCACTGGCCTGAAATCTACAACACCTTTCCCTTCTCCTTCCCTTCCCTAAATGTATCTTTTTCAACACTAGCTTCCTGCAATAAAGCTACAATAAAAAAGTAGAGAAATGTAGCAGACATATAACAAACAGGGGTGTGTGTGTGTGTGTGTGTGTGTGTGTGTGTGTTTGTAATAAGAACTGGGCTGCAGTGAAGATGAATGAGATGAAATAAGGAAACACATCCCAACCCTTAAAGGTAAAGGTTTATTAAACTTAAAGAGCCAAACAATTGAACACAAGTTGATTTTGAATGTTATTTTATGTTATACAGCCGATATGCTTCTTCTATAGTGAGTCACAATCTAGCCCTAAACTCCATAATTAATCTTGCGGTCACCAGAGGATCACTGCAGGGAATAATATTTTGCTGCAAAACAACAACTAGGGTATACTTATTAACTTAGCAAATTTCACTCAGAACATGAGTCATCAGAATGAACAGCTGATAGCTCCTCCAGCACTGTTAGTCTGGTCTCTGAAGCCAAGCTTTGCAAATTGTCACACTACTAGCGTGTGAAGCACAAATACTGAACTTGCCAGGATGTGCAACTTTTCCAGAATTAACTGACCACACCAAAATTTGTGGTTCCCTATGCTACTGTTGCGGAAATACTGATTTTCCTTGTTCCTAACTAAAACATGCTTTTTAATATTAGGTATAATATTAGGGATTGCAATATTAGGGATCAGAAAAGACACACCTCTCTACCTTTATTCTCCATGTTTACCATATTCTTCTCTCTCTCTCTCTCTCTCTCTCTCTCTCTCTCTCTCTCTCACACACACACACACACACACACACGTTTCTGACCTAAATAAGTAAACAGCAGCAAAAATATAAAAGATTTTTTTAAAGGTTATGTAGACCTTACTTTGCTTCAATGTGTATTTTGAAATAATTTCTATTGCCATTGGGAACATGCACTACTGATGTTAATCTGGCACCTACAAACCTATGCAGTACATACCGTAAATGCTTTGTATAGACATAATGCTGGCTCCAGGCAATCTATGGTTTGCAAATCAGCAGTCAGCTTCGTGAATATGCACTCATTCCCTCTCTCATCTCCTGTCCAGACCAATCTACCCACTTTCCTTTCTTTATGTTAACATATGCAACAATGCAATTTGTGTTAACCATGGTTTCTTCATAAACCAGAGATTGCCACCATGGTCTGAAGTGATTCTGAAATGGTCTGAAATGGTTTGTGATAACTGCAAACTGTGGTTATAAAGAACCTGGTTTGTCTTATCCATTGGTGCACATATAATGAGAAACATGGTTAGTACCAGGAATGAAGAGTGGAAATCATTCCCAAGAGGGGAGAAGGAACCAACATTAATGAGGCTGGCTCCCAATCTGGAAAGCACGGACTGCAGAAAGCATGGTGTTACATCTGCACTGAGCCATAAAGGCCATAAACTCAACTGCCAGAGTGTGTTTCATCAGCATTCAAGCCTCAGAGACAAAACATGGAAACAGAAGTAGTCACCATCAGAAGAGCAGCAAAAGAACAATGAAAAAACAATGTAAAATGATACCCTTATTAATTTACTATAATCTATGTTTGTACTCATACTATGGAAAAGTAAAACACTTCTAAATCTTATACCAATATGGAATGCTCTCCACTGTGTCTACCCCCATAGGAATCTGTAGGAAACACTCCATGACCTCAGGTGCGAAATCCAAGATTGGGCCATTCCCCTTCCCCCTCGCAGCCGCTACAGAAGGCACTGTGGTGGCTGCTCTTCCAGGGTCGCAACAGTGACCGTGGAAGACCTCAGGGAGGGAGGAAAGGGGGTGCTCCAGTAGGTGGGGAGGAGAGGGGAGAGCAAAGCCCAAGGTCCTGAAGCTTCTCCATCACTCTCAGCACCCACCACCAGTAAGTGAGCTAGATGGCCTTCATTTATGGGCAGGGAGCATTAAGATGACAACACAGGCCCAAAGCCCATATCGAAAGCATCTGCATTAGAACATCACACCTACATTATATACAAGCAAGCACAGAGCAGAACAATGAAATATTACCGTGTACCATATCATCATCCATAATCAAAAAGATCCATCTTTTCTTTTACATAACCCCTATAAAATCATGCATGAGTTAAGAAAATGAATACATGAAAAGTCAATTGCCTCAAGCCAGAATGTGATAGGCAGTCTATCAGGGAAAAAATTGCTTTGTTGAATGGCTTTATGCCATTTTCTATTGACACACTGAACTCTTAAAGATTTCTACAACAATATCGTTTCTTGGTACATTTACAACAGCAAATTGTCTCTGATGCAACATGTAGCTTAAAGATTTCTACAACAATATCGTTTCTTGGTACATTTACAACAGCAAATTGTCTCTGATGCAACATGTAGCCTTTATTTTGTTGAAACATAACAAACCCACTCAACATATCCCACATGTACTTATAAAGGAAACATCAGACACTAAAGGATGTTTACAATAACATCTGTGTAAAAAAAAAGGTACTTAGATTCTTTGGGAAAAGTCTAGATTAGTTCTCCCTTAAGCTGATTTGTAGTCTGGTGAATCATGGAATAATATCACATGATCTGATAAACAAGCGAATGAGGCTGGTGAATTACACTACAACCATGTCTAAGAGAGAGATATTCACCAGTACAGAGGACACTGATATATAACATCATACAATCTTACAACCCCTTGTGACACCAACCAACCACACCTTAGTATTTTGCCGTGTTTGGTAAATGAAAAGCAAACCTGTGAAACTCATGAGATCAGAAAGGAGATTCCCCAATTATTCCAAAATCACATGAATTTGACACGTTAAGTATGTCAACTCCAGTGACAATTTCTGCTCTGCTATTTGTAACCCTGATAAGATGGGAAGAGAGAGGTGAATGAGCAAAAGAGGTACGAGAATAATGGGGCCATCCTTGCTGTGTCTGCCTCCTTGCCCCCTCACTCTCCCCCACCCCAACACACACATTTCCTTCCGTTCTTCCACAGTACTTGAAACAGCAACTTCTGACCTTCGAAAGAGGGCTGTATCCAATGTTAGCCTAACTTAACTCCCATTCATTTCAATGAGCCTACTTTACTCAGGACTAACACTGAAGACACACACACACACACACACACCAGATTCTGCTATGGAGGGTTCATTTCCCAATTTCTACTAATACATTGCACAATTTCTGTCATTTCTCAGTCTCTGTGGTGAGATGTATGGCAGAAAAGCAAGACTGCTAATAACAGAAGGAAAACAAAGAAGACATTTTAACAAATCCTCTGGTAAAGTTATTTAACTATTTGTTTTGGTAGGCATAAAACATGAGCAGGGCTTCCCCCCCCCCTTAAATTCATATGTTGCTGTTTCTATGTCACAATTTCCCCTGCCTTCCATATACTACATAAAAGTTTATAAAGTTCATTTAACTATAGAAAACATTTACCCCATTACTGCAATATGCCTTGAAGTCAATGTAACTGGCACCTATTCTGTTTTACAGCTGGAACAGCAGAGGCACACGTACAAATGTGCATTTTTTGGCACACAGATGAATCAAGTTGTATTTGAAAGCTGGCTACCCAGAAAATGACTAGGCAGGAGTAAGGCGGAAAGGTTGTCTGTGCACTGGGGCAGAGAAAAGAAACCAACCCAGATGTTCCACAGAAGACGACAGAGACAGCGTTTTACCCTCTGTGAAAAAATGCAGCTGTCAACAAAGGCTCTCCAATGGGACTATATTGTCAGAGGTGCACATTTCTTGCAGCAGATGTACAGTCAAAGGAAGATTTCCCACAGAGGAACTGGGTATTATTGGACGGCAGGGAGAGAGCATCAGCATGAGTTCCTGCCAAAACACCCGGATAGCATGTCCAGTATACACAAAGCAGGTTCAGCATAGACAGGATAACAATCCCATTGACTCTAACAAGGATAACCTTCAACTGTAATGCCGGTTTGGGTGGTGCAGATCTGCTTATTGTCTCATCAACTTGCATGGTGTTATAAAATCACACGCACTGTGTCACTTCCCGGCAAATTATTTTAATGCTGAAGATCCACAGACAACAGGTAAATTTCTTCTAGCTCATATCCCTGAACAGGAAAGCTCTGGTGTCAGTTCATTCTTAACAAATGGCTCTTTGCTATTGTCAGCCTCTTTCAGACATTGAAAATGGGAGTCTTGATATGAACTTCAATTTTAGAAAAACTTCGTGCCAGCAGTGAGAAGACAGGAACCTACCTGGCTTCAGGTGATTGAAGCACAGTTTTTGATCAGAGATTCAGATATGAAAAGGCAGTTTTGCAGGCCTTACTGTAGCTTGGGATCTCCCGGTAGATTGATCTCTACCTGATTTAGAGTAGATTAGCATTTCAGGCCCCAATTGTTTAACATTAGTAAGAAAATTGCAAGTAAAAAACCTCCAAATCTGCCATGATTGGCTGTGTACTAATCTCTTATCTCTCAGAGTTTGTCTTCTGTAAAATATGAGCATTGATTGGTTGCTTTTGACCAGGTCTCTATGCAGCTGGCCAGTTTGGAATTTGTGTAAGAATCCTTGACCTGTAGTAGCTCAGTAATGCTGATGTGAACTTGATTATCCTGCTTTCTTTTGTCAGATAACTCAAAGCAGCCTCCAAAATAAAATGTTAAAACAAGTGCAGTAATACCTTGGATTGCAAATAACTTGGTCTGAGAGCGTTTTGCAAGACAAGCAAAATTTAAAAAAAAAATTGACTTGATAAACGAGCAAGGTCTTGCAAGACAAGTAGTCGTAGGGATGTAACCGCTCGCCTCGAGCGGGCCGAAATCAGCCCCGCTCATGCCCGCCAGAGACTCGCTTTGATATGAGAGTGTTTTGGATTACAAGCACGGTTCCGGAACGAATTATGCTTGCAATCCAAGGTATATCTGTAAGCATCAAAACACAATAAAAGCAATCAATATAATTTAACACAATAACGTAGCAGATGAATAATAAAAAGTAAGAAACACACACAAAAAACTCTTTCAAGAAGGAAAACACAATAATTAATAGTTCCAATAATAACTGATAACAGTGGTAACTAATCCAACAGAGACCAACCCAAACATAACAAGATTAGTTTAACTCAAAGGCTTTAGGAAGAAACAGGTTTTGTCCTGATGCCTGAAAAACTACAGATTTGGGACTCAGTAGACCAATCAGGGGAAGGCATCTGAACGTCAGTGTTACCAAGAGAAAACCCTGCTACTAGCAGACATTAGGCATACCTCGTTTGGTGGTGGCACACAGGAAACACCCAGGACAACCACTGTAGGGCAGTCCTGTTATCCAGGCCCCAAGCTGCATAAATTATCCCACTGTATGGCTCATGGAGTACAACAGACTCCACTCCCTGAGCCACCATCTTGCATCTGGTTCCTCCAACCAGCCACTCTTTTGCACCTGGCTCTGGCTAGTGGAGCTTGGGATTCCAGTACAAACAAGCAGATCCCACAAGCCTGATCTGTCCATCCCTGCTGTAGCTTTAAGATCTTTCCAGTAAGGACCACACTTTTGTAGAACAGTGGCAGTGCTTATATATATATATATATATATATATATATATATATACACACACACATATATACACACACACACATACAGTAATACCTTGGATTGCAAGTAACTTGGTTTGAGAGCGTTTTGCAAGACAAGCAAATTTTTAAATATTTATTTATTTATTTTTAAAACTTGATATACAAGCGACGTCTTGCAATACAAGTACTATAGTATGGCTTAAATAAAAAATCTCTGTACAAATTTTTTTTGGGGGATTTTGTTTTGATATAAGAGTGTTTTGGATTACAAGCACGTTTCCGGAACGAATTATGCTCTCAATCCAAGGCATGACTGTAGTTTATTTTTCATAACACCATATTAGCTCTCCCATCTAGTAATTTATATTCTCTCCAAATTACTATGGATATATTTACTTAGAACCGTGGGAATACTGCAGAAGGAAAAACCAAAAGGATGATAATCGTTGGTTGACTTAATAATGGCTTTACAGACTAGTGTGCTACCAGCTGTATTTTCAGAGACTTTTAAAACAGCTTTTTAAACAAGCTGAGATGGAGTAAAACCATCCTAAAATGTTGTCTTTTCTCCATTTAAACAGCAAAGGCTCAGTGGAACAAGTCAACTCACACCAATAAAAATGAATTAGCGTTGATTATAAATCTTTTGTTTACTTTCTATGGTTGGAGACACAAAATAGCTATGTGACTAAGCCATGAAAACCTGCTAAAAAATCTGGTAATAATTTCTATCATACTACTATGACACAAAATGCCAACCTTAATAAGATGAATCAGACGCCACAAAACATTCTTCCATACCATTAGCAAATAAACAAAAAAGGCACAACTGAACTTAATTTTTGAATTTTGTGTCTGCTGACATGGCACCTATTCTTTTCCCAAACATCAGTACTTAACTAATTCAACAATTTTAACAGACTTTTGTCATTCTAACTGAAGCAAGGACACCTCTCATTTCCTCTTATCCTCTTTTCAGCAAAATGTATAAATCTCAGCAAAACCTATGGTGTCCTTCCAACCAGCGGTGAAAGCCCGCCCCCCTGCCCATGCCACAAAGGGTTGGGGGGGGCATGTGCAGGGCTGCAGAGTAGGAGAGGAAACTCCAGCGAAAGTCTACTCGCGTAACATTGGATTCGGCCTATATACTTCTATAATTGTGCTTTCATATCAGCAAACAAAGCAATGGAATCTCAGCTGCTCAAGTCCAAACACCACCAAGCATGCACATAGGAGTAGAAACAAAGGCAGCCCTATCTCCCAAACAGCAAGTTGTTGTCTGTAAAACTATACAAGGCATTAAGTCATTTTTTCCGAATAACAGGCACAATTCTATTGTCTGTAACATCCATTCTTCCTTATAATCCCCCCCCCCCCATTTCTTATACTTGTGGAATTCAGTTGCTGAAACTAGATATTTAACCTATGCTGGACACCAAAACCAAGAGAAGAGTTTTGAAAAAATCATATTTCTACTCTGCCTTTCAGTCAATGCCCTCAGTTAAGTCACTTCTCTGGTTTTACCATACTTGTTGTAAAGGCCATCCTGTTCTCTCTTTATTCCTAAAACTTGTGCAACATCCTACCTAATTTTTACCTTTGCTCATTACCATGGTAATGACTATGCGGGAAATAACTATGCTGCCCCACCCCCGGGGCTGTCTGGCATCGTCTGTAGGTCTCGCACCTAGAATAATTTCCAGAAGGGTAGACATGCTAGTCTGTTTCAGCAAAAACAGCAAGGAGTCTTGTGGCACCTTGAAGACTAACACATTTATTTTGGCAATCCTGTTTGTGCACAGGCTAGCCATGAACTGCTGAGATATTTATTAGTTGGGATTCAGTTCTATTTTATGGTATTTCATTCATTTTGACAGATATATCCATATGTATTAGCTGAGAAGTACTGCAACTCACCATGAGCTTTTGGGACAGGAACGGACAAATCTGAATAGACAAGGAAATAACTTGGCTTGTGCTTAACCTCAGGTACTTGTGGCATTAAAAGGCTGGCCAGAGTAGCTCTACCTCTTCTAAGAATGTAAACCAACCTTTAATAGGCAAAAAAAGCTTAAAATATTATTTATATGAAAATGTCATATTGTTTATTAATATAAATAACTGTTTATATGAAAATGTTCTATTTACTTTGTCTTCTTTAAAAAATGCCTGAAATGTTCTATTATTTACTTTTTGTCTTCTAAGCCTTTGGGATTTCTAGTGCAACAAAAATGTTCCATATCATTGTTTCAGTATAACCAACATGTCCTGTAGTAGATCTGGGTGCATACTGTGAACTCTTTTAGACCAGTGTTAATCATGTTTACGCAGATCCAGCTAATTTCAGGATACTTTCCTTTAAATAAAAGTAGATTTAGGACAGTAGCCTTAGTAACCAAACAGAAGCCCTGGTGTATGGTTATGATTATCTTAAATAAAGAGGAATGCAATTAACTTTACAGAGCATGCTCTGAGAGCACATGATACAGCCACCTTGCTAAAGCTAAGAGGGTCTAGATCTGGTCAGTGCCTGGATGGGAAAGTGCCAGGGAACCCCATGTATACTGTCTTGAGTTACATGATAGAAGAAAAGCAGGGTATAAATGAACTAACTAAATACATATTTAATTTTATATGCCTAGATTTGTATTGCATTTTTCTAAACAAACATTTGGTAGTTGTTTTGTCCTAATTATTCAGGAGCTCATGCCTGACCCCACAAATGTTTCTAGCTCCTTTGAAATGTACAACTTGCAATACAGATGAGATATAAATTGTAAGGCTGAACTAGGATGGCCCTTTTACAGAGGACAGTTCTCTATCTGAAGGACTGCCAGATGACAGTCTTCTGTTTGAAGGCATCCTCTATTTGAAGGGCTGCCCTGTCCAAGTCCAGTTTAAAAATAAAGGATAATCAGAAGGAAGAGCTGGGCCTTGAAGTTGCCCATGCAACTTCAATAAACTGAACCAGGCACACAGGTCACAGTTTTCCATGCTATGCTGAGATGCGCTGTATTTCTATCTAAATTATAATAATAATTTCTAAATTTGCATCTATACATATAATTAGCATGTGCAAATTTTATGCAAACTGGTGTCCTCTTTTGTCCTCTTTTATGTGGTGCATGCAGTCCTTTTTGGCGATTCACAAGGGGCCACCCTAGGTTGAACCAGCATTGAAGGAAAGTGTGCACAGAGTTTTACTTCTGTATGCTGGATTCCTAGAAACCATTCTCACCATAAACACAAATTTACTGGTGCAGCTTCTCCCTGAATCTGATGCTAGTATAGCCCTATTCAGGCATTCAAAAAGGGGTTAAAATTAACACGTGAGGGGAGGGAGCTCTCCAGGCCTGCCCCTCTACCTCATTGTGCCCATCGCCCTCTACTCAAGGAGGGCAACTGTCTGAAGAGAAGAGTCTCCTCGATCACCGCCCGTGTTGATTTTAATCCCCTTTTAAACTCCTGAATAGGGCTTATGAAAATATTTAGTCTACGGGTGTTAAAAAAAAAGTTGCCCCAGAGACACCTTGGGAGTAAGTCTATGGGTAACTCTGAGTAATCTCTGGAACCATAACATAGGTTTCTCCTAAGCATGGAACAGTGAAATCTACGGATATGCTAATGCTGGTATCTTGGCTACAAGAAAAAGTAGATGCTACTTTGTAGAGCATGTTTATATATAATGATACTGAATGTTAAAAACAAAGGAGAGTCTTGTAGCTCCTTCAAGACTAACACATTTACTGTGGCAAGACCTTTCATAGGCCAAAGATGATGGAGGCTCTCGCCTACAAAAGCTCAAGGCACAATAAACTTGCGTCTTTGAGGTGTTGCAAGATTCATCGATGTTTTTGCTGAAATCAACTAACATGGTTACTTTTCTATCATTTATCTTTATGAACATCAAAGAAATTACCTAATAAAAGGCCAAGATGGAAGCAACTGCAGCCATGACAGATAAAAGGCAAGTTGCCACTCAAATAAGAAATCAATGGGCAAAGTAATGAACTGTGAAAAATCCATTCCATAAACAAACACAATCTTGGAATAAGTTATTGCAATGAAGCAAGTAGCTAGACAAACACAATAACTCACTCACTATTATTACTAGGAATAAGAGATTCGTGTAAAAACCATTTATTTGCCTAACACATATTTTTAAAGAAAAATGACCTGGTGTGTATTAAAGTGACTTGGATAGGTAATTAATCTTCAGATACTGGATTTCTCTGAATGCTCTTCTAGCAAACTTACAGGAAATGACCTGGTGGCCTGAACAGCCCAGTTGTTTGTCCTTTGAAGTCATGGAACCTTCTTAAAAAGTCTGGACAACACCATCGCTAACATCTTTTCTCTGAACACCAGATTGTGACCTTTCATCCCCATGAGGCCTTTGTGACTCTTGCCCTATCTTACAAGAGGAAACAGCTTCCTTAAAAAAAAATAAAAAATTAGAAAGGCAATGCAGCACTAATCTGGACTTCTACCAGTCCAACTATGTTACTTCTGATCATGCTCAAGTCAATAACCAGTTGTATTTAAATTAAAAATAGGCCAAACAAGGTCAAGTGATGCATCATCCAGAAGACTCAGTTGAACTTATTCACCATGTAAGTCTGTCTTGCTTCTAAATTTTAACAGGCAGTTCAGAAACGCATTGTTTTATATTTCTATATTCATATCTATTAGAGTACCTAGCTATATCACTTGTCTGACATAAGGATGTAGATCCTGCCTTTCCACCAAAAAAAAAAAAAAAAAAAGTGCTCAAAGTACCTTACAATAAAATACAGATAAAACAAATTTATAATTCAAACCTAAATAAAAACATCAAATAAGTCACAAATTAAAAACACATCCAAAAGCAAGAAATAACTGCACAAACCTACTGCCACAAACAAGTCAGCTTAAAAGCCTGTCTGAGTAAAAATGTCTCTTCCTACTAGAGGAAAAACAACAGAAATAGAGCTAGCCTGGTTTCCCTTGGCAGGAAGTGCCACAGCCTGGGAGCAACCACCGAGAAGGCCCTTTTCTCATGCTTCTACCAAATGTGTCTCTGACAGTGGCAGGACAGAGAGAAGGACCTCTCCTGAGAAGCTCAAAATCCTAGCAGGTTCATATGGGAGAATGCAGTCTTTCAAACAGCCTGATACCAAGCTCAGGAAGGGAGATGGTTGAGCAGCAGGCTGGATGGAACACTAGCAGGATCCCTATTCTGTCCCAAACATGCACCTTCAGAAACACCCACTCAAAACAGGAAGTCTGCAGGATGAGGCACTTGGTCAGGGGGACAGAATCATGATAGACCACTGCAACTCCACTCCCCAAATCTTGCTAATAACAATGAGGAAATTGTGATCTCTCCATTGAGATCATGGGGCAGCGGGGGAGGGGGAGACTTCAATCTTGTGCCTCTCCCAGCAATCCTGATCCAGATAGCCGTTTCCTTGTTGCTACTGTGGCAGTAGAGAAACAGTGATCAGTTCCCTCTCACCCCCAGTTGATAGCTAATCAGCTGGGAGGTGGGGGGAAATCAGCTGGACCAATTGTCTGAATGTGTGGAGTTTAAAGTGGATAGGGGGATGAGGCTGTGCACACTGGCCCTGGCCCCTACATTCCCATACATCCAGCCTCCATCCCGTATGTCACCAACCTTGCTGTGTTAAGCGGCAAGGCCCGAAAGAGCATTCTACTCATGTTCACTTGAACAAAAGTAGAACTCTCTACACAACTGGGGACCATGCTCTATCAAGAGAATGCAAGTAGAATGCACCTTCAGATCTCCCTGGGTCAGGGACTGAGGGGGCGGGCATGCATGGAGATATAGGGTCAGGATCAATGTGGGTGGCTTTGCTCCCCTACCCAGTTTAAATCCTCATGCATTCTGGGAAATGTGTGAACGGAACTGCAGAATTTCTGATTTCCTAATATTCAGAGGCTCAAACAATGCGGTTGCCAAACACAATGAACTCATACTGAAGCAACCTTCCTGGATTGAAACTATGGGCTCATCTTGGCCTTTGCTGTCCTCCTGCCACCAAGAGCATCCATCCCCAGACAGTTCAAAAGGATATTAGTAACATGTAACTTTAATTAATCATAAAAAAATTATAATTTGAGTAGTATTGAGTAGTATGAGAGCCAGTGTGGTATAGTGGTGAGAGTGTCGGACTGGGACTCGGGAGATCCGGGTTCTAGTCCCCGCTCAGCCATGAACTCACTGGGTTACTTTGGGCCAGTCACTGACTCTCAGCCTAACCTACATCACAGGGTTGTTGTGAGGATAAAATGGAGAGGAGGAGGAGGATTATGTAAGCCGCCTTGGGTTCCTCCTTGCAGGAAAAAAGGCGGGGCATAAATATAATTAATAAATAAATAAATAAATAAATAAAATAGAGTCCCATTAAATACATCCTCAAGAACGTAAGAGCATAGAGTCATAGAAGTAGGGTTGGAAGGGGCCTATAAGGCCATCGAGTCCAACCCCCTGCTCAATGCAGGAATCCAAGTTAAAGCATCCCCGACAGATGGCTGCCCAGCTGCATCTTGAATGACTCCAGAGTGGGAGAGCCCACTACCTCCCTAGGTAATTGGTTCCATTGTCGTATTGCTCTAACCGTCAGGAAGTTTTTCCTGATGTCCAGGAAGAATCTGGATTCCTGTAACTTGAGCCCATTATTCCATGTACTGCAGTCTGGGATAGTCGAGAAGAGATCCTGGCCCTCCTCTGTGTGACAACCTTTTCAAGTACTTGGAAGAGTGCTATCGTATCTCTCCTCAGTCTACTCTTCTGAAGGCTAAACATGCCCAGTTCCTTCAGTCTCTCCTCATAGGGCTTTGTTTCCAGTCCTCTGATCATCTTTGTTGCCCTCCTCTGAACTCTTTCCAGTTTGTCTGCATCCTTCTTAAAGTGTGGTGCCCAGAACTGGACGCAATACTCATGATGAGGCCTAACCAGTGCTGGGTAGAGGGTACTAGTACTTCACGTGATTTGGAAGCTATACTTCTATGAATGCAGTCCAAAATAGCATTTGCCTTTTTTGCAGCCACATCACATTGCTGGCTCATATTCAGCTTGTGATCTACAACAATTCCAAGATCCTTCTCGCTTGTAGTATTGTTGTGCCAAGTATCCCCCATCCTGTAACTGTGCAGTTGGTTTCTTTTTCCTAGGAGCAGAACTTGGCATTCATCCCTATTAAATTTCATTCTGTTGTTTTCAGCCCAGTGCTCCAGCCTATCGAGATCACTTTGAATTTTGTTTCTGTCTTCCAGGGTATTAGCTATTCCACCCAATTTCGTGTCATCTGCAAATTTGATAAGCATCCCCTGCACCTCCTCATCCAAGTCATTAATAAAAATGTTGAAGAGCATTGGTCCCAGGACCGAGCCCTGCGGTACCTCGCTCGTTACCTCTCCCTAGTTTGAGAAGGTACAATTGATAAGCAGTCAGTCAGTCAGTCGATCACTCGTGACCGAGTAAGATTGTCTTCCGGGATAAAAATTTACAAAAAGGAGATTTTAAAAGGAGGAAATTCTAAAGAAAATTGTGTAGACTCTAGCGATGGGTCCGTAAGTGACTGTGGAGGCCAATTCTAGATCCACACAGCTTCCCACAGTGAGGACACAGGTTACCAGATGGAAGATGGTCCTGTAAAGGATTCATTTGACGTGCTTTTCACTTAGCACGTTTCTCCCTTTCACCTTGCACTCAGGCTTCTTCAAAGTCCATAGAACCTTTGTGAAAGGCCAACCTCCAGTTAGATCGTTCATGGGCCAGAGCTTCCCAGTTTTTGATGTTTATATTGCATTTTTTAGATTAGCCTTAAGAACATCTTTAAACCTCTTATATTGACCACCGATATATATCGGTGGTCAATTGATAAGCACTCTGAGTCCGATTCTGTAGCCAACTGTAAATCCACCTGATAGTTGTTCCATCTAGCCCACTTTTAGCTACTAGTTTGCTAATCAGGATATCATTATTTATTTATTTATTTATTGCATTTATACCCCACTCTTCAGGCAGAAAAGGCTCTCAGAGTGGCTTACAAAGATTAATAATAAGACAGTCCCTGCCCTTAGGCTCACAATCTAAAAGACATGACACAAAAGGAAGGAGAAAGAATGCAAAACTCAGGCACCGGTTCTTAGTTAAAAAGGTTCTTAAAGGTTTTCTTCCTTTTTTCCCCTTGGGGGGGGCAGGGAAGGGCAAAACAAGCTCCCTGCAGCTGCTCCCTCTCCAGCTGATGTATGGGGCCAAGTTGGTCTCCCCCTTGCCGCCCCAGGGAACTGTCAGTTGGAATGTGTGTTCCTTCCGGCAGGGAGAGGTGATGCGAGCTCCCTGCAGCTGCTCCCTCTCCGGCTGATGTATGGGGCCAGGTTGGTCTCCCCCTTGCTGTGATGTTACTCCTGGGAGGCATGGGGTGCAACCTCCCAGTCGCCCTTGGTTCTCTGGCCAATATCATGGGGCACTTTGTCGAAAGCTTTGCTGAAGTCCAGATATATTATGTCCACAGCATTCCCACAGTCCACAAGGGAGGTTAACCGATCAAAAAATGAGATCAGATTCATCTGGCAGGATTTGTTCTTGACAGATCCATGTTGGCTTCTAGTAGGGATGTATCCGCAAATATCCACAAGTCTCGGGGGGGCTGAAGTGAGGCTGAAATCAGCCCCGCTCGGCCCCGCAAGACTCACGCACCTTACCTGCCCGCCGCTTATCCCACTGCTCCACACTGTGCCAGCAGTGCTAGGTCCCGTCGCGTCATTTCCGGCTGCCAGGAAGTGCCGTGACGGGACCCCACGCTACATTTTTAGCACAAAAAACAGGGCAACCTAGCTCAAAACGGCCACAATTTGCTATTTGCTGCCGTTTTAAACTGGGTTGCCCTGGTTTTTATGCTAAAAGTGTAGCGCGGGGTCCCGTCGCATCACTTCCTGGCAGCCGGAATTGATGCAACAGGATACCACGCTGCCGGCGAGGTGGATCGAGTGGTGCGGGGATTTGGGCCTTCGGGGTGGGGGGTGCTCGCAAAGAAAAGGTGAGCACCCCCCCAAGGTAGGATGGACACCCCTAGCTTCTAGTAATCACTGCATTGTTTTCAAGGTGCTTGCAGATTGACTGCTTTATAATCTGCTTCAGAATTTTCCCATGCATTGATGTCAGACTGACTGGTCTTGTCTGTAGTTCCCAAGTTCCTCCTTTTTGCCCTTTTTGAGGATAGGAACAACATTAGCCCTCCCTCTGTCATCTGGCACATCACCCGTCCTCCATGATTTTTCAAAGATAATTGACAGTGGTTCTGAGAGCTCTTCTGCCAGTTCCTTTATTACTCTATTGGGCCCTGGAGATTTGAACTTGTTCAAAGTAATTAGGCGTTCCTTGACCATTTGTCTGTCATTCTCAAGCTGCAATCCTGCCCCTTCAGCTTGTACTTCAGGTTTGCCAGGTGGGTCATAGACCCTCTTTCGGGAGAAGACTGAGGCAAAGTAGGAATTGAACATTTCTGCCTTTTCTTTGTCATCTGTCATCCTTTTGCCATCCTCAATGAGTAGTTGAGCCACCATTTCTTTCCTGTCTTTTACTATGCACGTATTAGAAGAAACCTTTTTTTGCTGCTTTTAGCATCCCTCACTAGCCTCAGCTCATTCTCAGCTTTAGCCTCAGCTCATTCTCAGCTTTAGCCTCAGCAGCAATGTTAGATCAAGCAAAAGGTCAATTTAGTCCAGCAACCTATTGCCCATAATGTTGAGGCAGATACTTCCAGCAAGCCCAGAAATAGGGCTTGAAGGCAACCATTCTCCCTTGCGGTTTCCCTCCACCCTCCACAACTGAAATTAAGAGACATGCTGCCTCATAGTATGATGTTTCATGACTAATAGAAGCATGTAGATCTATCCTCCATGTCTAATTCCCCTTTAAAACTATGCAGGCCAGATGGCTTGTTTTTGTGTGTATGTTTTTAAATTACAAGTAAACAATGGGCTCGCTCGCATGATTACTGCAGCCCACCCTGGCTTATTTAAGTCATGGTGTGTTGTGGTACGTGCTGGTGGCCATTTTGAATATTAAACCACCAGTGGGGGGTTGCCCTGGTTTGTATAAACAACCCTTAAATAACCCATGGCCTGGTTGTTTGTTTTCCCCTCAAACAACCCCTTCTGCCTGGGTTCAGACAATACAAACCAGGGCAACTCCCCACTGGTGGTTTAATATTCAAAATGGCCACTGGTACACACCGCAACTGACTGTGGCTTAAATAAGACACGGTGGGTTGAGGTGATTGTACAACCTCGCTCAGTGACTTAATACGAAGAAATATTAACATTCAACAGAAAGATACGGTGTTAGTTTAAAAACAATTAGAAATACGGCATTTTCATTTATTCATTTCCAATGTGAATTTTGTAGTTTTGTACCACCAAGAAAACAATGCACTTCAAACTACGTTTTTTGTTCTGAGAAGGGGTTGTATCTGGAAATAGATAAAGTATTGGAAATTCTTTTCTTGATCTACAGTAACCAAGTGTTTGAATGCTGACCATCTGGAGCACAAAGTGCAAGAAACTTGACAGCTGAAGATGATTCATTAGTCACACCCCTAAATGTTAAACACAGATATTTCTTTCAGGCACTGTATGTAACATGGGCCTTTGCATTCCTAACTCGTCCTACAAATTTCATATTTCTGAGGAAGTGATGAGTTAATATTGACCTCTAATAATGCATAGTAAGATTTTCTTTTAAATGTACGTATACATTCAAAAGTAACAGTTTGCTATTTGGATGAGACACATTATAGCAAGCTGCAAGAAATATGTTCTCTGTTAACATAGAAAGGTTATAAAGGGTCTTTGTTTGCATTAAAGATACTTGCTGGTTATTCGGTCTTAAAAAAAAATGCACTTATGTGTTAACTGTCAATTCTCAGTTACAAATTATGCCTAGGTGTATCCATACCTAGACTTAAATTTATACAGTAGTTGGGAAAAATTATCTGCCATGTGACAGGGCAAGGGTCTTAGAGTTTTTCTTGGTCAGTGTGTGCGCACAGGCGGCTTCTTTCCACAACCTTGTTGTAAACAGCAAAACATCCCTACCATTCGTAGTCTTCAGAGTCAACACTGACTCTTCCAAGTGGTTATGGACACATAGCACAGTGAAATGCACAAATATTTGAAATATGAGAGAGCATAATGACAGAGAGCAAAACAGCCCCCCCATGATTTCATAGCAAAAACCTAAAATAAGGAATGCATTAAAATGTTTGTTTAAGGAATACAATACCGCAGTGTCATCTTCAAAGGAGATTGGTCTCATTATTTAAAAGAAACACACACATTAGCAATGTAAAATACTTAAATTGTGGCTCTCAAAACTGTGTGGGGTCTGTTGTTATTTTTTGAGCCACAGATTAAACATAAAACATTGGTGTAAAATCTGTCATTAACATGGCCAGCGGAGAAATTCTACAATGAGGAAACTGAGACAAGAAAGAAAGAAAGAAAAGCCTACGCTTATGCTGGTATGATCTTTTCCCCAAAAGACAAGATTTGTTCATTACATTTCTATACCATGCAATGGCCAAAGCTCTCTGGCAGGTTCACAAAAATTAAAACCCTAAATTTTACCATCATAACTTGTCTAGGGCAACCAATGCAACAGCAGGGCTGGAATATCTACTGCACAAAGTTTGGCAGAACACAGACTCCTTTCCAGTAGCCCCACACATACTTGCCAGATTTTGCTAGCAGAAGCTGCCACATGGTCAGCTGTGAGCCACTGGTACCACAAATAAGGATAGTAGGGTGATGGGTATTAGTATATCTAGAACTTGCATGCATTGGGTTTTAACATACCACAGCCAGCATGAATTTCCACCTGTTTGCAGGGGCATGGCTAATCTCAACACATGAGAGTATTGTAGATGCTATCAGCCATCACACTGATGGCAACCTTCATTCAGGGTACCAGGGACTCATGGCCAGGATGCCTGTGAAAGTGGGCTGTAGCGGACGGGACCCCTCGCTCCAAAGCCCACACCCTCGATGTGTACTTCGCTCTCACCAAGTGCCACCTTGTATTGGCCACTTCAGACTTTAAGCTGTCTTTTAAAGTTGTTAGCCGATTATGTGTCTTAGGTCTTATATGTAGCTGTTCACCCAGGTTTGTCTTTATTAAGCAGTTTGTTTTATTTGATTACTTGAAGTAGGGTGCCCCTCCGTTAATTCACTTCTTACTTTCCTGTCACCAGTCAGACTCCGGAGAATTAGAACTTTGAATAAAAAGGTTGATTTATTGTTCTAACAAAGTCTCTAAACTGATATTCAACTCAGGAACAGATAACTTGGAATTTTCAACAGGTACATTCAAACTTGTTCTTTGCTTAGATTCAGGTTAAAGGCAGGCAGATGTTATACAGTGCTCTTTGTATCAATTTGGCTTGGTTACTTGAAAGTTACAGTATCAGACCAGGGAACTTAACTGTCCCTCACACTAGTCCAGAGTTTCTCCTTCTTCCTCAGACAGAAGGTCCTTCACTCCCTAAGTGGAGACTCCTGTGAATTGTTCTATACTAACACCTTCACGTTTGCTTTCTCACAACTTAGTACTAGATTTCTTGTCTGAACTCTTCTCTTCAGTACCACCTTTCCCTACCTACTCTACTAACCTCCCACTCCCTCTCTCACTCCAACCCACTCTCTTCCCCAACTGACCACCAACTCCCCTTTACTGTCAACTCCCTGGGGTTCTATGCTCTCGGCCTCAGCCAATCAGAGCCTCTGGAATGTTCAGCTTGGCCCCTCCCTGGGCTTCTGCCTGTCACTCCGCCACATGGGCTGCCAAATGGACCGAGTTAAGTCAGGTAACAAATTGGAAGGGAGAGGGGGAGGGAGAGGTAGTTGTTCTCAGCTACAAAAAATGTGGTAGTATAGAAGCAGAGAGGCTCTTGCTCTCTAGAAGAATCAGTCGTTATTCCAATATAGGAGGGGCAAGAGGAAATGATAGGAGGCCTCTTACCCCTCCTCTATTGGGGTAAAGGAGGGGAATAAAGGGAGTGCTTGTGTGGAACTGCATAGATGAACTCTTCACTGCAGATAAAGGAAACTACCCAACTCCACAAAGGGAAGAGGGGCTGGCTGCTGTCCTCAATGCTCCAGCACTTCCTATTTAGCAGTAGGTCCCGTTAGCCTGGGGAAATGAGAGCGCGTGCAGAATCAGCTGGGGCTCATACACAGATGATCAAACTATACGTTACATTATCTCTGCCCTTTGTTTCGCAACAAGCACTAGATTGGGACTGCAGCCACTTTCACATGGCCAAAAATAGAGGACAGGCACACGTATTCCATTTACGCGCACAGACATCACACACACGTAGGTTAGGGGTAGCAGAGCCTCTGGGAACCTTCGCTTCAAGGCACCTGGAGCACCCCCGGAAGCCGGCACCACGTGCCCCCTGCCTTTCTTTGGAGTGCTTCCCTGTTGCATCTGCGATCTCCAAAGCAGCACAGAAGTGCTTTGGAGATCAAAGTTAATGGGGGCGTGGCTTCAGGAAGGAAGCATTCCCGAGAGCAGCCTTCCCCAACCTGGTGCCTGCCCAGCATTCCTGAACACTGGCCAGGGCTGATGGGAGTTAAAGTCCAAAATAGGTTGGGGAAGGCTGCCCTAGAGGAACCCCCTCACAGGATTAAGCCTGCCTGCAGGCCCGAGGCACCCTGTGGCTGTGCTAAATGCTGATGGGCAAGGTCAAAGCCCTCGCTGCTCTCCCTTCTTATGGTTCTGTATCTTTAAACTGGCGGGAATATGGGGTGGGTTAGGATTTTTAAGTTTTCTGTTTTTAATTGTGTTTTATACTGTGTGTGTGTGTCCCCCCCCCCTTGTATTTTATTGGATTGTACATCGCTCAGAGTGGCCGGATGTCTGGCCGGATGGGCGATTCATAAATATAATAAATAAATAAAATAAATAAATAAACTGGACTTGGACTGGACAGCCCTTCAGTAGAGGACTGTCCTCTGCGAAGTGGCATTAAACATGGCCACCCTGATTTAATGCTTTCCTCCCCATGCCATTTTCCTGCCCAAGTCCCCCTCTACATTGCTATTTGCAACAAAGAGCACCAATGGGGGGCAAGTAGCAGCACACCATCCGGATTTTTGATAGAAAAACTGCACTGGCAGAAAAGGGTCAGAAAACCCTCTCCCCTCTCCACATTGTGGAGCCCCACATCTCATTTTTCTGAAAGAGAGAGGGAGCTGTTTTAAGCATGGGGTTTAAAGCAAGTACTTGGTGTTCTGTATAGTTGAACCCAGAGTCAGTGTCCAAACAGGCAAGAGAATTATACAGCCTGAACACTTTTAAAATTCATCTGAAGACATCTTTAAACCGGCGGGAATATGGGGTGGGTTAGGATTTTTAAGTTTTCTGTTTTTAATTGTGTTTTATACTGTGTGTGTGTGTGTGTGTGTGTGTGTGTTCCCCCCCCCCTTTTGTATTTTATTGGATTGTACATCGCTCAGAGTGGCCGGATGTCTGGCCGGATGGGTGATTCATAAATATAATAAATAAATAAAATAAATAAATAAACTGGACTTGGACTGGACAGCCCTTCATAGATTTCATAGATCATAGATCTGATAGAGTTGGAAGGAGCCTGCAAGGCTATCGAGTCCAACCCCCTGCTCAATGCAGGAAACTAGAGGAGGGGTCTCCCATCCAAGTAATAACCAGGCCTGACCCTGCTTAGCTTTCCACACTCAGACAAGCTGAGAGGTGCTTCTTCTGCATGCATGAATGACCACTCCATAATAATATAAGTACTTTTACCAGATTAGACCTATATATATATCCACCTAATCCAAGTTTGGGCAGTAGATGCCTCTGGAAGGTCATAATCAGGGCATGGAGTTGATGACCATTGCGATTGTCAGCATTTGGTAATTTAAGCAGTAGGTCCAATTGTGCCTACAGTGGGAACGGGAGGAGTAATGAAGAGTCCAGCTATGTGGAAAACATGCCCTAACTCTATTGAATAACTACCTTTCCAAACGTTTGTCATTAGGAAAGCAGAGACTCTGGTATTATAGCATCCAGCCCAATGGCTGGATAGAACCTGGGGACAAACGGCACCAAGCAGAAGACAACATCCTGTCACTGAATGGGACAGCCAGGCAGGATATTACAGAGAGAACAAAGTGGTTGCTAGACATGTACCTTTTCACTGTGGACCATAACCAGCTGCACTGCACCAATCACTGCTCTCTCTCTCTCTCTCTCTCTCTCTCTCTCTCTCTCTCACACACACACACACACACACACACACACACCCAACAGAGGATATAATAGGATCCTTGCTTTATGGTGGGAATTGTTTAAACAATTTTCTATTGCTTGCTAGCATAATGTCGATAGCGAATGATTAATGCCATTATTAACCCAATAGTACTAGATCTCAGGTGCAGTCATTCTTAACAGGATTATTTATTTATTAGGGAATATCTAGACTGTATTTCAGCCTTACAAGGGCTCCCAAGGTGGTTTACAATAACATTAAAACCAACAACTACTATGTCCATTTAAACAACAAAACACAATTAGAAACAGAGATTTAAAACCAATGAGAATATGGAAATTAAACCTTCCAGTATTAAAAACTATTAAAAACCAGTGAAATAGAAATGTTTTTACTGCCTGTCTAAAAACAATACAGCCAGTCTAACCACTTTTGGAAGAGTTCCACAGTTGGGGTGCTGTTCTACATTCCCACCAATCAAATCTCTTTTGGTGCTGGCAACAGAGCAGGACCTCAAAAGATGGCCATAACCTACTGGCCGGTTCATATGGGGGGAGGTGGTCTTTCAGATATCCTGGCCCCAAACTATTTAGGGCTTTAAAGGAAAGAAACAGCACCTTGGATTGGGCCTGGAAACAAATCAGAAGCCACTACAATTGACGTAAAATTAGGGTGATAAGGTCTGAAAACGCACTGCAGAAAGCATCCTGGTCACGGTATTTTGCACTATATGTGGAACAACATAATTCTCACCCCTAAAACACTGGCTGATAAGGTGTGTTAACAAACACTTTATTCATAAGATATTTGCAGCTGTGAAATAAACGTTTCCAAAAATCTTCAGGTAGGCTAACAAACAATGGTAGTTTCTAGTCCCATGAATATCCACTTCCATGAGCAACACTGAGAACTTTAGTAAGTTGACATAAGTAAAGATTAACAGGCTCAGGACCCCAGAGAGCTTCTTCTTTTTTTAAATAGTCCAAGCAGGAATGAAAGAATATTTGATATTTGCTGTAGCGCCCTGCTTGTAAATTCTGGGGCTAGTACAGAAAATCCCAGGCAGTGTCAGAAGGTCATACAATGCTTACATGGAAGGGGAAACCAGGCCCAAGTGGTGGCCCTGGATGAAACCTTTGTAAGAGAGCATGGTTTCTTTCTCAAGATCAGCTCTCAGAAAATGTTTATTGGTCCAGAAATGTTCTTCCCCTGAAACTCAAAAACACAACTTAGTATTATTCCACTGAGAGTAAATGTTCATAACATAGTCCTTTGTATTTACATTTAAAGCTGATGTGGAACAACAAAAATAAATAAGTTAGGACTAGCACAATACCGTGCCAGCTGAAAGTAGAAAACTAGATATGGGAAACCACGCAACAGCATCATCTGGCTATGGAAACAGGGGGGGGGGGAGGGAATCACAGACTCTCGCAACTCACAGGGAGGATCTAAAAGGAGGAAATAACATCCCCCAAATTTTATTATTTTCCATTCTACAGAGTATATTTACGGTATTTCACATTGCTTGCTTAAATGCCCATTATTCCTGGACTTCCCTAAAACATTAGATAAATTATTTCTGCCAAAACTGAGACCTCTGCAAACTGTTCTAGTGGGGTGTGCATGTGTGCGTGAGTGGAATAAGAACCAGAGCTTCCCTGGGTGGTACTGAGACAGTATATGCTCATCAAGCACCGTACGAGACATTGTTTTATTTGATGCCAACAAGGAATGGTACTGGGAGGGGCAAGGAGTTCTTTACATTCACTTCTTCCTTTTTCCTACTTTTGCCTCTCAGCTATCATACAGTAACTTTGCCTTATGCCCATTGCTACAATGTATTTCCTCCCAAAGAGCATTTCCATGGCTAGATCTCTAGAAAAACACTGCCAGATCTTCAAGCGACAATCTGTTTTCGGAGCTGCACCAAATGGGTTACCCATGGTCATTAGAGATCATACAAAACATTCTCTCAGTCCTTAAAAAGAAAGGGGAGGGGGAAGGAGCTCCAAACTATAGGAAAACAACACAGAAGTGTATTGCTGCACAAGATCTAAAACTAGTCAGTAAAAGCACATAGAGTTTAGTGTGAGAGTGTGAGCAATTTAATATGTTTATTTCATCATTATGGTCTGGGGTTCCATTTACAGCTAGACTTCTTCATTTTCAGGATTTTAGATTTCACTGAAGATTATTTCTCTGATTAAAAAAATGTATGTATAGTGGAATGTTACTCCAGTAAAATCACTACTCAAGATTTATCATCATCATCAACAACAAAATTGTATTGTGGTGCATTCTGTTTCACTTCTATCATTCTTGTTAGGCAAAAAGCAGCCTCCACACTTCATAAATTCTTCAAATGGGAAGGAAAAAACCCTCTACTAGTGGAAAAGATGAAATGAAAGTATGATATACTAGCAATATGTCTGCATAAGGAAGATATGAAAATTTTGGAACTATACAATGGAAACAAAATACTCTAATGTGATGAAGTATGATGAGCAATTGAGGTCAAATGATGTGTCAGCAACACATTGCAAGACAGGTCTGACAGGCATAGATTTGATCTATCAAGCTCTAAGTGGTGTATGGGCTGTCATTGAACTGTGGGTTGTTATTGAAACATGGGTTATCGTTTCATCTGAACCCAGCTGCGCTAACAAGCCATGACTTGTTAACCACGAATAACCCATGAAGAAACCCATGGTTTGTTGTTGGGTTATGAACTGTGGGTTGTTCATGGCTGGGTTCAGACAACATGATAACCCATGTTTCAACAATAACCCACACTCATCCCTTGAGCATGGGCTATCATGTTGTCTGAATGCAGTCTACATCTCCCTCCCTATGATGCAATGCAATCTCTTCAGTTAATTGATAGCAACTTCGTGGGGATTGTCTTTCATGCTCCCAGTATGGATAACAGAGGCTCAGAGGGCCATTCTCACAATGGCGGGGTTCTAGTGGTGGGAACCAAACACAAAACTAAGAGGTAAAGACACAAATGCCTAGTAGCTGAAGTGTTGTAGCACTCAAATATGGCAAATTGAAGGGCAATAGACTTGGACATTAGTCATAGCACTCCTACTGCTCATGTTTATAATTACCTAAAACCCTCCTGCCCCATAGCCTTTTTTCCAATCTGGAAAAAAAACCTCTTTTTGTTGCAAAGAATTTAAAAGCAAATTTTGATTCTACACTGACTAATTTTGGCCTAGTTTTATTCCATCCCTCTACCTCTATCCCCAAGTTTGTTTGTTCTTTAAAAATGGCTGTTCTGGTTTAATGAAAGCAACATGTGAATTTAATGAGCTGACTGCAGACTAGTCTAACATCCATGTTTAGCCAATCACTGTTATATAAGGCTTGCTGAGATTTACAATGCAGCTCTGCTATAGCTCTGGAGGAGGGACAGCAGTGTCACAAAAGCAGCGCTGCTTGAACCTGACCACAAACAAAGCTGAAAATGCAAAGGAATTCAATTAAGCAGGATGCGTAGGAGACACACAAAATTAAATTCTGTGCAGAAGTATAGATGTTTGTTAATATCCCAGATTTAGCAGTCTTCGGGTTTTGAAATGTTTCTCAGTTCATGATTTCAATAAAGTAAGTGGCAGACTATGGACTTCTTCTGTTGGACTTCTAGGCTTGATTCTTTCCCCACCGAAGGATGATCTACAGCACACATCATGTGAAGCCTGCTCGGCATGAACTCTTGCCCCTGCTACATGTGCAATATGTTGTGTAATGCTTCTCCTTCTTGCCCTACTTCCATATCATGTGAATCCAGGACTGTGTCACCCCTGTGCCTAAGGAGGTATCGATTGTGATGTGATGCAATGAGGCTGCACTGCATGCAATGGCTGCAATGGCTGGTAATCATATATAAGTCGTTTCCAATCATTTCTGCATAATGCTCATAATGTGCTTGCCTCTCACTGAAATTATGAAAATAGAAAGTGTTAATTCTCAGGAATCTCACTTGCTGTGAGAAGGAACAACAGAATGCCAATGCAACAATTTAGCACTATTATGAAGTGCTTGTGGCTACTGGCTAATCCTGACTTATTCTTATATAGGAGTTAAGATGAGTTCTTGTATATGCTCCATTTGCCCACAGTTAAGCAGGAGTCTGGGAATAAAGACGACATTCTATGGGCTTGCCATATTCTATGTACCTAAGTCAAGGGGGGGGGGACGACACTTGTGGCCCTCCAGATGTTGTTGGATTAACTCCCATCAATCCAGACCATTCATTATGCTGGCTGGTGCTGATGGGAGTTGCAGTCCAATAACATCTGGAGGCACACAGGTTCACCATCCCTGATCTATATCAACTTGTAACAACATTCTGAAATGGTGAGAATCAATTAATCAGCAGATATTAGCTAACAAGAGCGCAAAGACAATAGGCCAAAGAGTACACCATAATTTATGTGAGTTACAGCCTTTCTCTATAAAACTAATTTATTATGTTTCTGTTATGCACATATATACAGCTTTTACTAGAATTGAGTCACTCTGGGTCTGGTTTCCCCAACCTGGCCAGGCCCTCCCGTTGAACATGAGCCATGCTGGATCAGATCAAGGGTCCATCCAGGCAGCATTCTGTTCACACAGTGGCCAACCAGCTGCCCACGGGAAACTCACAAGCAGGACATGAGTGCAATAACACCTTCCCACTCATGTTCCCCAGCAACTGGTGTGCATAGAGAGATATACTGGCCCGGTTCGCATGATCACCATGGCTTTAACTGGGTCACTGTCTCCGATACTGGAGGTAGCATATAGCCATCAGGATTAGTAGCCATTGATAGCCTTGATGTACTGGATTAAAACTCCCATCATCTCTGGCCAGCATGGCCAGGTTGGCGGAAGGCTATTCTACAAGCTCTCTGTCATTATTCATCAAGGCCAGAATCATGACCATCTAGATAGGGACTGATGGCCTGGAAAAAGCATAATTTAAGTTAACAACAACAACAACAACAACAACAACAATAACACACAGGCTTCCACAAAAGAGAAGTTGCAGTATTTGTTGTTGTTGTGTCTTTGACAGCTGCTAGTAGAGAGACAGATTATCCAGAATTATAAGGACAACAGTTTATGAGGCTGGGGCACAAAGTCACTTTGGCACGAGAAGATATACTGGAAACGGAACCAGTTTGTTAAACAAAACCAGACATGTCTGGTTCATTAGCCTGCCTTGCCTTCAAAACTCATGGAAAGAAAGGACAAACTCATTTTATTTTCCCAATGAAGAATCTAATCCTAACAAAAAATATCCTTGACGTATTGACTACTAAAATGCAGAGTAACTTCTTCATAGGCCTCATGTCACTAAACTGGGAACATGGGATTCATGGTGGAGGAGAGAGGAAGACAGACCTGCTTCTTCCATCCACTCTGAACAAGATGCACACTACATACACTCCCACATACATGCATAGTGTAAGGAGAAACGGGGGGTCTCTTCACACACAAACACACATATGTATTACACACGACTGGTGAAAGAAAAAGGGCAGAGGGAGGAAGTCACTTTGCTATACCCACATGCAATAGGTAGAGGCAATGGGGAGAGGGAGGGAAGCCTTCCTTTTGCCCACACCCTTATACAAAATCCTAGAAGTCAGGTATTATCACATGACACTGATTGACAATAGGTTTAGAGAGACCAGGCTTCCCCAACTTGGTGCCCTCCAGATGTTTTGGACTTCAACTCCCAGCATTCCTTACCATTGGCCATTCAGGCTGGTGCTGATGGGAGTTGAAGTTCAACACATCTGGAGGTCACTAGGCTGGGGAAAGCTAGAACAGACCAAAGGAAGTCTTTATACAAGGCATTAACAAGTTATGGCATCTAAGTTCTTTTCAGCCCACAAATGAATTCACTTGATACCACTTCTCACAAGAGAGAAAAGGAAGCAACCCACCCCACCCCACCCCCGGCAATCCCTGCATACAAAGATCTGGCTTGTGACCTGTGCTATTTATTGTTTATAAATGACTTTGACATTAGGAACAAGTCATCATCATCAGGCGATCACTCGTGACCGAGTAAGATTGTCTTCCGGGATAAAAGGAGGAAATTCTAAAGAAGATTGTGTAGACTCTAGCGATGGGTCCGTAAGTGACTGTGGAGGCCAATTCTAGATCCACACAGCTTCCCACAGTGAGGACACAGGTTACCAGATAGAAGATGGTCCTGTAAAGGATTCATTTGACGTGCTTTTCGCTTAGCACATTTCTCCCTTTCACCTTGCACTCGGGCTTCTTCAAAGTCCATGGAACCTTTGTGAAAGGCCAACCTCCATTTAGATCGTTCATGGGCCAGAGCTTCCCAGTTTTCGATGTTTATATTGCATTTTTTTAGATTAGCCTTATGAACATCTTTAAACCTCTTATATTGACCACCGATATTCCGCTTTCCATCCTTGAGTTGGGAGTAAAGTAACTGCTTTGGGAGACGGCAGTCAGGCATTCGAACAACATGACCGGTCCACTGAAGTTGGCGTTGAAGGATCATTTTTTCAATGCTAGTAGTCTTTGCTTCTTCCAGTACACTGACATTTGTTCGCCTATCTTCCCAAGTAATTTGCAGGATTTTCCGGAGGCAACGTTGATGAAACCTTTCAAGGAGGTGGAAGTGACGTTTATAGATAGTCCATGTTTCGCAGGCATACAATAAAGTTGGTAATACAATGGCTTCATAAACCAGTGTTTTGGTCTTCTTACAAATATCCCGATCCTCGAACACTCTATGTTTCATTCGAGAAAATGCGGCACTTGCGGAGCTCAGACGATGCTGGATTTCATTGTCGATGTTAGCTGTAACAGAAAGATAGCTGCCAAGATAGAGAAAATGATCGACATTTTCCAGTATTGTCCCGCCAAGCTGGATAGATGGCATCACCAAAGGATTGGCTTGCACTTGCTGATGAAGCACTTTGGTTTTTTTGATGTTAAGTGAGAGACCAAGTTTTTCGTATGCTTCTGCAAAAGCATTTAGGATAGTTTGGAGATCATCCTCTGAATGTGCGGAGACCACATTATCATCAGCATACTGAAGTTCCACAACGGAGGTTGTAATTACCTTACTTTTTGCTTTCAGCCTGCTGAGATTAAAAAGCTTTCCATCTGTTCGATATATAATTCCCACACCGGTGGGAAGTTTCCCCTTGACAAGATGTAAAACCATGGCGATGAAAATGGCAAATAATGTTGGGGCGATAACACATCCCTGTTTAACACCTGATCCCACTTTAAATGGAGCACCATGAGAGCCGTTGTTGTCCAAAACCGTTGCCGTCATGTTGTCATGGAGAAGTCGCAAGATATTCACAAATTTATTGGGGCATCCAATTTTCATAAGGATAGTCCAGAGAGCTGTACGGTCTACAGTATCAAAGGCCTTAGCCAAATCGATAAATGCCATATAAAGGGGTTGATTTTGCTCCCGGCATTTTTCTTGGAGCTGACGTGCAGTAAAAATCATGTCTACTGTCCCTCTAGAGGGGCGGAAACCATATTGAGTTTCAGGGAGGATCTCTTCTGAAATAGATAGAAGACGGTTTGCGAGAATCCTAGCAAATATTTTACCTGCGGTTGCTAAGAGAGAAATGCCCCGATAGTTTCCACAGTCTGTTCTATCACCCTTCTTAAAGAGGGTGATAATTATGGCATCCCTGAAGTCTTCTGGGATCTCTTCTCTTATCCAGATTTTTTCGATGAGTTTATGAAGATGTTGTACAAGTTCGGGCCCCCCTTCTTTAAAGATTTCAGCAGGAATCCCATCTGGTCCACTAGCTTTGTTGTTCTTCATTTGATTAATGGCTTTTTTTACTTCATCCAAAGTGGGGAGTATTGCAAGTTCCTCTTTAATTTGTTTTTGCGGGATTTGCGAAAAAATCTCATTATCCACCTTAGACTTACGATTTAAAAGGTCATAATAATGCTCTTTCCAACGCAGTGCAATAGACTCTTTGTCTTTTAAGAGTTTGGTGCCATCTTTTGATTGTAAAGGGTTTGTACCATAGGTTTTTGGTCCATAAATGGCCCTTGTGGCCTTAAAAAAGGCCCGTGCATCATGAGATTCTGCAAGTTGTTGAATTTCTTCAGCTTTCTTTTTCCACCAAGCGTTCTTAAGTTCTCTTGTTCTTCTTTGGACCTCAGCCTTTGCGCTAGCGTAGGTTTTTTTCTTGGCAGCGCAGTTAATATCATTTTGCCATATTTGGAAGGCTTTCCTTTTTTGGTCAATTATATATTTAATCTCATTGTCATTTTCATCAAACCAATCCTGATGTTTCTTAGTTTCATATCCAATAGTTTGTTCACAAGCTGCAGTAATGGAGGTTTTCAGCTTAGACCAATGGTCCTCAATGTTGTCAGGAGGTTCCGTAGGTAGATGTTCCTTAAGAAGTGATTGAAGACGAGTTTGCTTAATAGGATCTTGAAGGACTTGGATGTTCATTTTACGCCTTGGTTTCCTTCCTTGAAGCCTACGTTGGGGAGCAATGTTGATAACCATTGTGGACCGGATTAGTCGGTGGTCTGTCCAGCAGTCGTCGGCACTCACCATGGCCCTAGTAAGAAGTACATCGCGGCGATCTCTAACACGGACAATTACATAATCCAGAAGATGCCAGTGCTTTGACCGCGGGTGCTGCCATGATGTTTTAAACTTATTCTTTTGTCGAAAGAGCGTGTTTGTGATAGTGAGATTATGCTCTGCACATATAGACAAAAGTAAGAGTCCGTTCGGGTTGCTATTACCAACTCCGTCTTTTCCAATAGTTTCTGGCCATAAATCAAAGTCACGCCCGACTCTTGCGTTAAAATCGCCCAGGAGGATAATTTTATCCTCCTTAGGTATCTCTGACAGGAGAGTGTCCAACTGGCTATAAAAACTTTCCTTGATGTCATCATCAGCATCTAATGTTGGTGCATAAGCGCTCAAAATAGTTACCTGTTGGTTATTGGCGAGCTTTAATCGAAGAGTTATCAGGCGTTCGTTAATGCCAGTAGGAACTTCTGACAAAGAGTTCACTAGTTCATTTTTTATGGCAAAGCCTACACCATGTATTCGTCGGTCCTGCTCAGGTAGTCCTTTCCAGAAGAAGGTATAACCTCCTTTTTCTTCTTTCAGCTGTCCCTCTCCTGCCCTTCGAGTTTCTTGAAGTGCTGCTATGTCAATTTTAAACCGTCTCAGCTCCCTTGCAATAATAGCAGTCCTATGCTCAGGGCGTTCACTATCTATGTTATCCAGCAATGTCCGTATATTCCATGTTCCAAAATTCAAATGTCTTTTTCGACCGCTAAAATGGTGACCCCACTGGACGCGGTAATCCAGTCAGGGGAGAAAGAGGTAGACTATGTTTAGGGCACCTTTTCTAGCCCCCTCCCCATACGGGGTGAGCAGAGTGGATCCTAAATAGGGCTGCTCAGTCATGGATACAGCTGCCGAGCTGCTCGACTACCTCGTTCCTTGAACAGGGCGACTGAGTCTGCATCCACCGCCCATGTGCTGGTCCATGACTAGGGGCTTCCAGATTCACAGTCCTGCCCCCGTTGCCATTCGCCAGTCGCCATGGGACTTTTTTTGTTTGTTTGTTTGGTTGGGTTGGGTTGGGTTGGATGGGTTGGGTTGGAAGACGCCTGTGCGTGAAACTGTTTTATGTGGGGAGATCGGTGCACAACGAATCACCACACAAACTTGACAGAGTATGGCAGAGATCCAATGGCACGGTTACCCTGACGATTGGAAAACCATTCTCTGCTGCAGCCTTCATCCGCCTTCACAGCCGTTGTAATTTAGGTTTAATTATCTTCCGCCTGTTCTGCCGTTGAGGACTTTATGTTTTGGATCGTTCTTTGTCTGGTTCCTCTCCCCGGACCTTACCGCCATGGGTGACCCTACTGGGAGTACATAGCTAGGAACAAGTACAGAGGAACAAGTACAGAGATAGTCAAGTATGAGGATGACAACCAATGATTCAGGTTGATGAAAACCGAAAGAGCAGCTCCTGCAAATAGTTCTAAAAGGATTTCTCCAAACAGGGTGAATAGGCAACAAATAAGGCAAATAAGAATCAAGGTAAGTAAGTGTGAAGTAATACACATTGGGGCAAAAACATTTCTTAACTTCACATATATAGCAATGGGATGTGAACAGGCAATGACTAACTAGGGAAGAAGAGATCTTGAGGTTGTGGTGGAAACATCAACTCAAGTATGTAGCAGCAGTAAAAACAAAAGCAAAAAAAACCACGAATGGGTGGGGTAGGAAGAGGCAAATTCCATCCTAGGGAGTATTAGGAAAAACAATGAAAATTAAAATGCTAATATTATAATGAATGTATACAAATCTATGATTCAGTCACAGTATAGCTCTGGTTGATTAATCTCAAAAATGATATTTTAGAGCTGAAAAAAAGTGCAGAGAATGGCAACCAAAATGATCTAGAGGTTGGAACATGTTCCTTGTGAGGAAAAGATAAAACATCTGGATATTTTTAGTTTAGAAAAAAAAAAACTAAGTGGGGACATGGTAGAGATTTACAAAATTATGCGGGCTGTAGAGAAAGCAGAGAGCAGTTTCCCCCACCCCACCACTCTCTCATAACATTAGAACTCAGGGTCACTCAGTAAAACAACTGGTATGACAGTAGATTCAGGAAAGACCAAGGAAAGTACTGTTTCACACAATGCATAATTAATTGATGGAATTCACTGCTGCGGGATGTCTGGTTGACCACAGCAAGAAGCAGGATGCTAGAATAGATAGAATTTTGTTATGATGATTCAGCAGGGCTCCTTATGTTATTTCATTCTTATGAGACAGCAATCTTGCAATTTTGCATAACCTTTACATGTTTAAGACTGTAGTAAGATGTAGCACTGTGAACTGTGCTCTAGTCTCAAGCAAACAGCTGTGTGTGTGTTTTTACTTTTTTTATTGGAACCCTTAGAAATCTAAGATGGTTACACTTGATACCACAGTACAACACATCATTCTACAGTCTGCCGCCATGTTGCAAACAAGCATTCCTGGTTTTAATTTATCAGGCGTGATGTTTAGTGCCAAGTGTTGCAGAATTGTTGTCAAGTTTAGGAACCAAATTTCACAGCGATATACTTTGTGTTATTACTTATTTCCTTAGAGGACATGCCAAGTGCTTTCACTGGAATTCTGCCTCATCAGCCCACACAAACTGCTGACCTTGAATGGACAGGTGCATGGACATAATTATAAGCATCCAAACACAAAACAGAACAAGATTAATGTTATGTAATGGAAACACTTTAAGATTAAATACCATGTTTTTCTCTATCTGTGGTGGTGATGGTTCCTAGCTTGTGAACCCAAACCCTGGATTAATTATAGAAACAGAGCCTTCAAAACAATTGTCAGATGAACAGCTTGACACAGGACATGTTACAGGGTGGCCAGAAGGGAATGTGTATCACCTACCATCACTTGGAGCTTTAAATGTTCAGTCCTTAAACATACATATTTTGACAATCACAGCAATGCATGGGTTATACATCCCCACAGTGGTAGGCAACATACACACAGACATGCCCAGAGCAGAAGCCTCAGAGAGTTCTTCTCTGCTCCAGTCTGCCCTCCTCTCTTTTCCTTGCAGGATAAGGTAGCCTTTTATAGGCATGCTCGAAATCCCTCACCCAGCTCCAGATGCTTTACATTATCTTCAAAACACGCAGAGGCAAAGGGCATGTAGCACTGGAGTTTGTTATTTAGGACAGGTTTCCCACAAACAGTCACAGTTAATATTACAATGACAGCTTCACTCTGTCACAGGACCGCATCAAAACCTTCCATCTATTGACAATCCAGTGAAATCTCCAAAATGAACACAAATAATAAAGCAACACTTTTTTTCCAGATGATATCCCCACTGGAAACTGGCAACAAGCCATTCAGTATTACTGGTGACTGTTGTTTGTATACAAATTATATCAAACAGTTTCAGGAGATAGTGTGTGCACATTTTTAACACACATTTATTCTTCCACTGGCTTGAGAGCTTTATTACTCAATAGAGGCCATATTCCAGAACTAATTCAAATACATAGTATTGAAAATTGGTTTAATTTCAAGAACTAGAAGATCCTGGTTATGTCTGAATATAGATATATACAATCACTTTATAATGTAGGTTACTTTGGTTTCAGAGTGCATATGTTAGTGATACTGGTTTGCCTCCAGAATACAAAAAATGTTTCAAAAGTCTAAAATTTTGAATAGGTTTTTTGTGTGTGGCTAAAGTATGTGGAGAATGGGTCTTTTTTTTTTAATTGCCAGCAATTAATTCAAATTTTCCACACTGTTGCTGCAGCTAATGATGTAGAACTACAATGACAGTAACTAACAGACAAATTGCCACACTCTAAAATAAATATGTACAGATTGTAGCCTTTAGAATAATGAATGCTGTGAACACACAAAGAAGAGTATAAGCAGGGAGTGGAGCTTATGTTCTTGGATGGCCTCACTGAGACCTTTTAAGAAGCCAAAGAATTGGGCATACATGCAGTGTAGATAGTCATCTCCCTTCTTTTCAAGCTTTTAAAAGTTACTATGACATGCCATGATTAACATTAAATAATTAAAATGGCTGTGTTAATAGCATCCTTGTAGTATTCCACTGATGTGATTTACCATGTTCTCACAAGAAGAAAAAACATGGAACAACTTTCAACAATATATTTACTTGGTACAACAAACCATATAAAGAGAACTCAGAAGAAGTGGCATTGTGGAACACTACCTATTTATCAATTACTATATAACACAGTCTATGAAAGAAGCAAAGCTGCAGAGTTGGACAAGTCATGGACGAATTTAACAAAATGACTCAATGATCAACCTAAAGCAGTGACACGCCCCTCACTCCCAAGGCTACAAATTCCTCCTGAGCCCCTCTGGCAAGACCCTTCCCACAATCTGGTTCTCCCTCCCCACAAGCGCCCTTGCAGACATGTATATTTCATGGATCCAGTTGCCTGCAAAAAAACACACAAAACCCTTGCCTATATGATTGGCCCAAGTTCTTCTTTGCCCCTATATAACTTGTGTATCCTGCCTGTAGTCTCATTGGGTTAGTTCCAGATTTAGTCATACTTAAGAGTAGACCCACTGAAATCAATAACTTAAGTCCCAGTGACTAAATTTGGGACTGATCCTCTGCCTGCAACAAGTTCATTCTAAACACTGCTACCCACTTGCACCTGTCTAAGTTTATTTCCCACCTGGTTTCCTGCTCCAGCCTTGATACACTTTAGCCACCTTTTACCTATTATTCTGGACAGAACATCAGGGCTTCTCACAAAATATTTGTTTCCTTTGCAGTTGCAGAAAATGGATGGAAACTTATGATTTAGACACTGCTCTTGGCGACAACAAATGCTGGTATTTATTATTATTTATTTAATAAAATTATTAATAGACCACCTTTCATAATGAAAGGTAACAAGGCAGTTAACAAGATAAAACCAATACAATGAAACAGTAAAGCATACAAAAAATATCCAGAATTCAATAAAAAAACTAAAAATCACTGTCCGAGAAGGTCTGTATGAATAGTTATGTTTTTCTTAACCAGTAGAACACTTGTAATGTAGGTTCCCATCAGATCTTTAAGAGGAGATCATTCCAAAATATGGGGGCAGCCACGGATAAGGCACCATTTGAGTCACCATAAATTCACACATTCAGCTAGAGAACATCAAGTGTTGAGTAATTAACTGATGAGAGAAAGTGATTGTGCATTGTGTTTCCAAAAGTCAAGGCCGCAATCCTCCACCTGCAGTGGCTGCCAAATTTGCCACCAAAATTGCCCATGTGGTGATTGCAAAAAAACAGGGATTTTGTTTGAAAGCAAAGCACATGGGAACACACACCTTGTTTTCAAGCAGAATGCTCCTAGAAGACTTTCAAGGGTGCAATTCTGCTTCCAAACAAGGTGCGTGCTCCTTGCGTGCATTGTTTTTCAAGCAAAAACATGACTTTTCCTGCCGCAGCAGCAAATTCAGTGGTTTAAGGATACAACGGGTCCGTAATCTTACATCACCCTGAGCTGGGATAAAAATACTTTTTCATACATGCGCACACACGCACACACACTCACCCTGAGGATAGCAGCACAGTCCAAAAGATACAGGCTTCGCTTGGAAGTACATTTTATGGTCAGGATGTCTACAATTTGTATATAACTTCCAGAGGAGTAGTCATGCTACTCGATTGCACCAAAAAATAAACAAGGATCTAATATAAGTTCAGATAATTGGCATAGTTTCTCATATCTAAATAAATAATGGCACAAAATATTAAATAAATTATCTATATCATTTTGATTTAATGATATATGAATAACCTAAAAAAGAACTAAGGAAATATTTCATAGTTCTCCTTTTGTGAATTTAAT
The DNA here is from genome assembly GCA_021292165.1 of Shinisaurus crocodilurus. Taxonomy (NCBI): domain Eukaryota; kingdom Metazoa; phylum Chordata; class Lepidosauria; order Squamata; family Shinisauridae; genus Shinisaurus; species Shinisaurus crocodilurus. Next base: position 105,419,615 of record CM037881.1, read on the forward strand.
AACTGAACTACTAGTCTGAAAAATTACCTGTATTCTGATAGTATAGCTAACGCGAGTCCTAGATATCTCTGGGCCCAATTAGATATTACATGCAAGGCATATAATTCTCCCAACAGTATTAATTTGAGATAGCTATGGAAGAACCAATATACCTCTAACAAGTTACATCAATTTCTGAGGTAGAGTCAAGCTACCTGAAAGACCACCTTCTCCCATACGAGCTTGCCCGGTTCTTAAAATCTTCTGCAGAGGTCCTACTTAACGAGACCAGCACCTTCAGAGGCATGCTTGGTGGCAATGTGGGAGAGGGCCTTTTCGGTGGCCGCTCCCAGGCTGTGGAACTCCCGAGGGGGCTTAGGTTTATTCCCTCTCTGCTGTCCTTCCACTGGCACACAAAGAAGGCTTTATTCAAGAAGGTCTTTGGCCTGTAAGTGAGTCTGTTGGCTTGGATGCTATTTCTATTTTTCATTCTGTAATTGTTTTTATTGTATTTTATTGTTTTAATCAGTTTTAATTATGCCAGTAAGCTGCCTTGGATGCCATCTTTTGGTAGAAAGGCAAGGTACAAATCAATCAAATAAATAAATAAATGCAAGTGTTCAGCCTGCTCACGTGAGAGTTAAAAGTAGAGATGGGAACATGGGTGTGCATGCAAGTCATGCCCCCAACATGCTCATCTGTGCCCGTTCAGCCCCTGATCTTCCTGCATTGAACAGGGAGGTCTGAAGAGGGGGCTTCTCTTCTCATCCCCTTGAACATGAGCTGGAACCCTGATTGTGTGAGCGTGAGTTGAAGCCCCCTTCAGACCTTCCCCCTCAACATAAGAAGGTTGGGGATATGTTGGGGATGGGGCTTGTATGCATGCCCATGTCCCCCCTCCTCACTTTTAGGCCTCATGTGAGCAGCCTGAACACCTGCATAGGGCTTCAGTCCTTAGTCATTCCAGTCCAGTGGAAAGCATTCCTTTCCCGTTTTTAAAAGTGTATATTTTGCAGTGGTAGAACTACCAACAAAAAATATTAAGGTTCATATTATATGCATATACCAAATACTGTGCTGCCTGGAGCTGATGTCACACATTACATTTTGGCAGTTGTGTTATTTCCTTCTTGATTTCTGTTATTCATTAAAGATGCTGGAAACATGATTTAAAATTGTTGATTTCTGTTGCACAGCATGCAATAGTTTAAATACTTATCAGGAAGGAGATGAGGAATGGAGGGGGGGATTCAAAAGGGAATTAAAGAAACAATAAAAAACTATAGCTGAGAAGACAAAACATGAGATGTGCAACTGTGAAACATACTAGAAATGTCAGGGGCAAAGGGACTGCCATTAAAATGTCCATTGGTCTTCTCGTAAGAACACAGTCGCAGTAAGGAAGCAAAAGGGCAGATATGTCCAGGGAACAGTTCTTGATGCTGCCATCTGTGCTCATGAGAAGCGTTCTGTTGATACAAAGTCCTTTGGAAAAATAAGTTTGTAGAAGTGAAATGAGGAGTGTGGCTGAGAATTAGCCTTGTGGTTGTTTAGAATATAGATGGGAAGAAGGTAGATGCCCAGAAGTTTTGGACTTCCACTCCCAGACGTCTCTGCAAGCAATGGTCAGGAATACTGGGAGTTGAAATCCAAAGCATCCAGACATCTACTTCTGCCCACCCTGGGTTTAGGATGCTGCATCTTCAAAACAGCAACAAACTACTTATGTCATTCATGCTTCTTCCTAATGGTTCAAAGTACTTTGGGCTGCTAAATGGAGCATTCTTGGCTATACCAAGCAATCACTTTAATCTGTGATATACCCAGCTCCAAGAAAGCTTTGCAGATGCTTAGGTTTCATATTAATTCTGAAATATATATTTCAATCATTTTAACCGGTATATAATACTGAAAATGCCAAAAACATAACTCGAGTACAGTAACAAAGTAAAAACAACAGCCAACCCAACAGACCCGCTTACACACCAAGGGCCTGCTTGAATAAAACACCAAAGGTCCGCATTTTGGTCCCAAGTATGCCGTGTGATGCCAGGTTGGGGGCTGCAGGGATGTGCACCCCCCCCAATCCTGATACAGATTGCTCTTGTCTTGTTGCTAGCAGCAGCAAGGAAAGAGAGATCTGTGGGGGAAGAGAGTGGACAGTACAGTCAGGTGAGAATTCAGCGACAGTGGGATGTTGAGGGCTCTCTTGGGGGGCTTCAGTAAAGAACTTGGAGGGCCGCATGCAGCCCGCAGTCTGCAGGTTGTGCACCCCGGGTTTACAGCATTGTTAGCTGCATTCTTTGCCTATGACATTCAAAATGGCATATGGGCAAAATATTAAAAACAACAACACAAAACAATGACAATCTAACAGTCTAACAACAGTTTAACAACAGAAAACAATGATCTAACAATGATCATATGTTAGAGACAACCTGCACACCAGATTTAAAATCTCAACCAATTAACAGCCAGAAAATGTTTTTGTAAAAAGCCATGTTTTTATTTGTTGCTAGAAGTTCAGTAAACTTCTAGCTGGGAACAGAGAAGCCAGGTGGACCACCAGGCATTCCAAAATGCATTCTACCAAAGTCCTGCTACTTTATGAACCTCTCCTAAACAATGAGATATGGAGCAATGGCTTTTCCAAGAATCTGAAGCAAGGTACATGATGACTGGGGAGCGGGGCTTCTCAGTTGTAGCACCGTTTATATAATGGTCTTCCCATGGAGGCTCACCTGGTGCCAATCTCAATGTCATTCCAGTACCAGGTGATGTTATTTTCCCAGGCTTTTTAACCTTTGATGACACTCTTCTGATGTCTATTTTTTTCCTGCTGTTGTACTGTGGTGTGGGTTTAATGTTGTTGTAAGTTTTTATTATTGGTGTTATTGTTTTCAGCTCCCTGGAAATATATCTATTGAAGCACTGATAAAGTAAATTAAAGAAAAAAAGGCACGGTATAAATATAATAAATAAAATTTTAAAAAGTGAAGTGTAAATGCAACATGGGTGTTTGCAAACACATGCATCATATGAGTACAGTAGTCATCAGGCAGCCATGGCTAGATGTATCATGTCTGTGACAAACTCTTCTTTCCTCTGTGTAATGTGTGTGCAAAGACCCATAGCCAAATCCAACACAGGAGAATCTGCTGAAATTTCACAAAAGCATTTTACCTTGTATACAACAGCAATGCACAATACTAAGCATCACATTGAGCCACTTTCCATATAACACTAAATGACAGTTTAATGTTTTGAAGACAAGCTGCAGCAAGCCTTTTGCTCGTGCACTACCCCTACTCCATTCTCCACTAGCATGGCTGCAGGATTGGAAACACCCACTTCCATTTTAGATTAACCACAATTTAGCATGTCATCTGAACCCTAAACTGTGGTTAATCTTAATTAGACTTATTGGAAATAAGTCAGCTTTGTAATCCAAGTTGTTTTCACTAACCATAGTTATAATTTGTCAAGTTGAAATGACAGAAGTCATGGTTAATCAATAACTGAAGCAAAAGCTTCCTGACTCTTCCTTGCAGCTGCACATGAGGAGGAGGAGGAGGAGGAGGAGGAGGAGGAGGAGGAAGGAATGTGCAAACCCAAGGTTCACCTAGGCTCACTCTTATAATGCTAAGCTAAACTATGATTTACCATTATGTCTGAACCCACCCATTGAGAATAGTTTCTCACAATACATTTTTTGAATAAGATATGTTGGTCAAAATTATTGTTTGGCCAGAAATGTGCATTATCTTGTCCAAAGGAAGTTTTGGGAAACATGAATACAACCTCTTACCTGCAAAATATTTGTGTCCACAGAAAAACATACATTTTCTTCTTATTTACCGGTACTTCATAATCATTATTCTTTAAAGACAACACATTTCCACGTAATTTAACCTGCTGCTATCTTCAGCTTTATTTAATTTTAGTAGATCTGGACTATCTACTAGTTGTGGTATACTCTTTTCAACTTCAGAAATAGCTGTGACTTAACAAATTCTTTCAACTTAAAGGAAAAGAGTTTAGTGGATTCAACATATGGCCCTTTGAATAAGCTAAGTTCCATTTAGCACATATGGGGGTAGAAGAAACCAGCAGGATGAACTCTCTTAGTCTTTCAATGCCACTCAGCCTTTATTTACTGTTGCACCAAACTGCCAACAAAGATTTTAGCCAAATAAACACCTTAAACTAGACTCTCAGAATTCTGAAAGCACTTTTGCTGGGGTGTGTTGAAAAGTGTCTGGACCTTTCTTTCCTTGGGCATTTTAATGAAAACACATTGATCTATATCAAATTTTCCCAAACTGTGCTGCAGCACACCACTGTAGCATGAAGGAAGCGTTCATGTGCTGTGAGAAATAGATTTTTAAATTAATTAGTAGCTCACCCCCAGAAAAGCATGGTGGGTCATTCTACAGTGTCAGTGTCTCACTGAGTTACAGTAATACCTTGGATTGCAAGCATAATTCGTTCCGAAACCGTGCTTGTAATCCAAAACACTCTTATATCAAAGCTTGTAATCCAAAACACGCTTATATCACTCTTATAAACTCGTGCTTGTAATCCAAAACACTCTTATATCACTCTTATAAACTCTGGCGGGCGTGAGCGGGGACGATTTCGGCCCGCTACGCCCGCTTGAGGCAAGCGGTTACATCCCTACTTGTATTGCAAGACGTCGCTTGTTTATCAAGTCAAAATTTATTAAAAATCTTTGCTTGTCTTGCAAAACCCTCTCAGACCAAGTTACTTGCAATTCAAGGTATTACTGGAACTTGATCTCTAATCACAGCCAGTGCAGAAAAGTAGCGGAATTACTTGTCTTCAGGAGAGACTGAAATTACATGGGAGTATCTTGAGTACCTACTGGAGTATGTGAAGACTACCTATGTCTGCATCACTCTCTCCATAACCGGAGATCATCTTTGGGGGCCCTCCTCTGGGTGCTTCTGCCTCTCGAGGAATGGCAGATGGAAACTAGGGAGAGGGCCTTCTCAGCTGTAGAACACCCTCCCCACAAAAAAAGCTTTTTCAGCAATCACTTTATCTTTTCAAGCTACGTGTTTCTTCTTTTAAACAAGAATGTTTAATCCTTGATTGGTTTTATGGTGCTTTTATCTGCTATTTATATTTGCCCCTTTTGCTTGTATTTTATACATTTGTTGTTTATATTGCTTTGGTTTTTACCTCTTTTTATGTCACCCTGGAAAAATTCTTTTGAAGGGTGGGGTTCTAATTAAATGAATTAAATAAACTCTGAGCCTGAGGCACTTTTTGGGACATGCCTCCTCGCCAGTCAGGAGCAATGCCCAGAGCACTGACTCAGTGCACAGATGGAGAGGGCATACTCCCCTGAGGGCTAGTAATTCTGCTGCTCTTCTGCACTGTGGATTGTCAGGCTCCAAATGTGAGCCAAGGAATGTAGGATCAAAAATAATCCTTCAAAGAGATATTCCCACAAAGTAGTTGGAGAAGAAAAATGAGCATTTGTCTAGACTAGGGGTGGCAACTTGTAGCCCTCCAGATATTTGGGCCTACGACTCCATCAGAGTCTAGATGGTCATAGGATGGTGTTCTCCAACCTTGGGTCCCCAGATGTTTTTGGCCTACAACTCCCAGCATGCCCCAGCCAGCAGTTGTAGGCCAAAAACATCTGGGGACCCAAGGTTGGAGAACACTGCCATAGGATAAGTAGGAGTCCCAGCTCTGACCTCAGAAACACATACCCACATCGGAGCTCGGTCTCCGAACTCGGACACCCTCCCTCTGCCCTCGCAGCTGGCGCAGAAAGAACCACGCTGGCTGTGGCTCTGAGGTCGCAAGAGCAACCTCAGAAACAGAGTTTTGTGGGTGCGAAGGGAGGGGAGGAGTCAGGCTCTGCCAGCATACATAGTATCCTGGCAGCGCCTCAGTCTCTTCTACTCATACTCTGGGACAAAACAATTAGATGGCCAAAACCGGCCATCTAAGTATATTTTGCATGGAGGCAACCTTTACCACTGTGCTCCTGCCACCCTTCCAAGTTTGGAGGGTTATGGGCAGCCTCGTTGGATTGCCCGACTAGATTCCAGTTATAGGGATGAGTTCAAAGAGAAACGTTGCTTTTGCTTTTATAAGAGACACTGAGCTGGGACTCTTAATTCTCCTATGGCCATCTAGACTCTGTCTAGCAGCCATAGGATGGCACCCCAAGTCAATTAGGCATCATTTCACTTTAAGAAATTTCAAAATTATAGAAGACAAAAAGCTTTTAAAAATAGTGGTGCAAATTTCAGATTTGGGGAGGATTCCCATTATTTGATATATATTTAAGATTAAGTTGCAAAAACAAATACATACACATGATTTAAAAAAAGTTATAAAACCACACACAAATACACACACACCAAAACCAACCCGAAGTATTAAGTGATTTTTTTGGTTATCCTATGCACCTCAGAATTACTATTTACTAATGTTATTAACATTAGTACATAGCACACAGGATAGCTACCCTTTTTAAAGTGAACGGATTTGTGCCTTGGGTATGCCTTCCTAGTATGTATGGCCATTCCGTTGCTCATAAACAGTAGTGTGTTGAACCAGCAAAACCCACAGAAATATAGGTGCTCCAAAATAGTCACATGTGGTCTGAAACCCAGGAGCAAAAGCCCCCCCCCCTTTGTGCTCCTTAAACTCAGAGGGAGAGTCACCAGACTTTAGTAACATTTTGCTTTGCTCGGGCACCGTATTCACTACAAAGTGAGGTGGTTTAATTAGATTTGTATATTCAAATAAACTATGCTAAAGTGAACAAGTATAGTGATGTACACTCAACCTAATTAGTCTTTGAGATTTAAGAAGTATCTTCAGAAAAATCTAAAAGGAGAATTATTTTTGCCCAACCCCCACATTCCTCTATAAGCAAGAGAACCAAATAGCCGCTTATTAGATGCACCAGTTAGTTTTCTTTTTAATTTTGATGGCTCTTGGCTGGGTAGGTAAACATAATCTGATTCGACTGGCTTCCCCTCTTCTCAAAATTAGTCTTTAATTTGTGGCTGGTTATTTTTATAGCAATCTCAAGTTTCCCTATAACTTACATTTTAGGAATAACTTTGCTTATTGATTGGGCTAATCTTTATAGCCTTGCCTAACCACATTGGCCCCTCTTTATCTATAAAAGCTAAAAAGCAAAACAGGGATGGTTTCATCAATTTCAGAATTCTTTTGCACTTTCTCCAGCAATGTTCCCAGACATCAATAAATTCCAAATGAGAATTCCTCATGGCTTCCCACATCCATTAAAAGCTGCTTTTCTATACAGAGAAAAAAAAAAGTCTTAGAATCCCCCCCCCCGCTCTACACACACATACACACACACACACACACACTTCAACCTCCTTTTTAAAATCTTAGAGCCTAACTATATGTGATGTGAGACGTGTTGCCTGAAGTGTCATGTGAGGTTTTTTGAAGTGTCATGTGAGGTGTGTGTGTGTGTGGGGGGGTTCAATCAGAATTGCAGCACATAGGGAGGTTTAACCCTTCCCCCTCACTGCAATCCTGACAAAAATTGCTCATCACCTCTGTTGCAGTTAGTGACAGAGAAAAGCTCTCATTAGCAGCAATGCAAACTTTTTTCCTGTTTCTAATTGCTGCACAAGGTGATATTTGTCACAACCACGGTAGGGCAAACCTGCACAGCGGAGTGCATTGTTGCCCTGATTCAAAAACAGACATGCCCCCTGACACATGGCAATGGGAAAGTATGATGGGACTCGTTGTTTCAAACGTCTAGAGGGCACCATTCTCGGGAAGGCTGTACTACACTACATGCTATATAAAAACAGAAGAAATACTGATGAAGGCAAATGTTCCCTTTATTACACAGAGAAGGTATAACTGAACATTACTTCTAAAATTCAGGGAATATGTACCTACCCTGGGCCTGAAAGTATAGGTCCTTTTTCAAAGCTATGACAGATTCCAATGTGCTACTGCCATCCTAACTTGCAGTTGTTTGTGGAAACCACAATTATTTGGATGGCAGAAGACACACAAATCAATTATTTGTTTTGATGGACCCACACAGTGCATTAGAAATCATCTGCCAGCCGACAGCCGTACAAACTCTGTGTCAAGAAAAATAAGGATCTTGGCATGTTCCCATTTTGGGCAGAGCTTTTAATTTGTTGTTGACAAAGTGGCATGGTGCAGACCAGCCTTTCATGCTGGCTGAGGGATGCTGGGAGTTTTAGTACAACACATCTGGAGGGCACCAGGTTGGGGAAGTCTGTTGTAGACCAATATATCACAGTCAATAAGGTTGGAGGAAGGAAAGGGTTTCTAATGGGAATAAAGAAGGGAGTGAGGATGTTGAATTTGCATTTGTTGGAGGGCAAGACTCAAGAGCTTCACCCCTAACCTTCACCTCTTCCAGAGTCCGTGACTTTCCTGTTCTGAGAGAAAATAGACTCAAGATCCCAAAGGATCAAAAGACAAGAGCCGAGTAAGGTATGATTCATAGTTGCCCGGTTTCTCTCCATTTCATGACTGACAAAGTAAAATAAATTAAAACCAACTGACTAGAACAAGCCAAAAAAATGCATGGATGAACCTGGAGAATCAAAAGCTTATGACAACATTAGCAGGAAAGCCTGCTTCTGCATGCAAACAGTCCTCACTGTGTAAATGGCCAATTAATTTATGAGAGCCAGATGTTCTTGTATACTGGAGCTGTTTACCTTTCTGCTAGGCGCTTTGATGGACTGATAGATGTCACCATGTTACAGCAGCAGGGAAGCAGAACTAGAGCTTCACCAAAAAATGAAAAAAATAAAAAATTAGCCCATTTCAAACTTTTTACATTTCAGTAATGGCCTCCATACTTTTTTCTCTATTTGCAGATTATGTAATTAAAAGAAATATGTGCTTCCTTTCAACAAACCCTACTACTTGAACAAAAGTTTGCAGTGAATCACCACAGTGGAACTAGCGTTCTTCCAACTCATACTCTAACATTAAGGTATTTTAAAAACATGTTTTTGTGTGCAAAAACCTCATTAGATAAATATTCTTGCATTAAAGAATCAATACTACTGGTTTAGGAGATCAGAAGATACAAACATAACACAAAATCCCAATTTTAAAAAAACTGTACACAGTACTGAGGCTCCGAAGGTGGCAAAGGGGGGAGGGCCTTTTCTCTGGTAGCCCCCCAACTGTGGAACAAGCTCCCCTGATGCTCACCTGGCGCCAACTCTATGTTTTGGCGCCAGGTTAAGACTGCCCTCTACGTTGAGGCTTTTAATAATTAAAAGGTATATGGCGGGATGGCAAATTGTTTTGAGCGGTCGTGTTTTAACTTGTCAGTGATATTTTTAAAATTGGTTTTAAATTTTTATAATGTTTTATTGTTTATATTTTTAACTGTATTTTATTGTATTTTTTAATTGACTGTTGTACACCGTCTAGAGAGCTTCGGCTATTGGGCGGTATAGAAGATGAATGAATGAATGAATAAATAAATAAATGACACTAGTCAATTTACTCCTCCACTTCATTGCCTCCCTAGACGGCAACACTGTTTTTTCCACCTTGGGAAGATTTGCACAAATTTAACCTTATTCCCCCCACACACTTCTGAGAGATTTGTGTAAATTTAATATCCCCCCCCCCCACGTTTAACTTTAAAAAAACCAAACTTTCGGGGAGATTTGCACAAAGTTCCCCCAAGTTTTTTTTTTTAAAGTTAAATTTGCGCAAATCTCCCCAAAGGTGGTGGTGGTGGGGAAGCTAACTATGAGCAAATTTCCCCAAAGGTGAAAAAAAATAACATTAAATATGCTCAAATTTCCCCAAAGTTGGGGAATAAAATTCTACAAAATAATTCTACTCCACTAATGACTTCATTTGCACTCATTAGCAAAGTAGACTGCTGAGCTTGTGCTGCAAAGGCCCATGGGTCATGGGATATGTACCAGGAAAGGGGGGGAGGACTAAGGGGGAAACAAGCCGGCCATGAAACTCACTGGGTGACTTTGGGCCAGCCACTGACTCTCAGTCTAACCTACCTCACAGGGTTGTTGTGAGGATAAAATGGAGAGGAGGAGCAGGATTATGTAAGCCGCCTTGGGTTCCTTGCAGGAAAAATGGCGGGGTATAAATGTAATAAATAAATAAATGGCAATTCACAGAGTGTCTGATCGTCTGTTGCGAATAACGTGGGTTAGCAAGCAAACAAACAACCCACTGTAGTTTATTTTCAGGGTGGCTTATCATGACATGCGAACCAGCCCATTGGCTAGGAGTTGCCTCTGGCAAGGCATGAAGGAGATAATGCCCCCCCCCCATTATACTTCCTCTGCGCATGGATATTTCATTGAGTGATCAGCTGCTGATAGACCTGATCTCCTCCATGAATTTTTCTAATTCTGTTTTAAAGCCACTTAACTGAATAGCCAAGATTACATCTTGTAGCAGTGAATTATTGAAGTTCATTATAGATTGTGGGGAATGGTACTTAATACTGTCTGTTCTGAACATACTGCTGAACAATTTCATTCCAACACAGTATTACCTGGAGGGATAGAGATCCACTCTCTCCATATCATTAATCAATACTATACACCTGTGACATGTCCTCCCTTAGTTGGCTTCTTCTAATTTATTGCATTTCTATTCCATCTTTCCTTCAAAAAGGTGAATGTGGCATTCATGGTCCTGTTCTTCCCTCATTTTATCCTTACAACTACCTGGCAAGGATGAGAGTAGTGACTGGTCCAATGTCAACAAATGAGCTTTGTGGCTGAGTAGGGATTTCAACCTGGGTCTCGCAGGTCCCAGTCTGACATTCTAACCACTAAAGAAGCCTGGTTCTTCCAGTGTTTTCCTTAAATGAACCCCTCTATACACAAAAAACCACATTGTGGGGAGTTTCTCCCTATATTTAAATAATGGGGAGCACAATCCTACCATCCCTGCCCTCGACAAATGTAAGCTTCTGAACTCGGAGGCTTACATGCATCCAATGCACAGTGCAAGGTGTGGCAGCGGCAACCTTCACTGCCACTGCGCCTTGCATTTCATCTAGACAGCCAAAACAGCTGTCTAGATGAAGCTATTCGGAGGGGGAGGGAAGGAGGCTCGGGCGCCGTTTGGATACAGCATAAGCTGTTGGCCCCAATCTCCTCCCCTCCCCACCCACTGGCACACCCCTTTTCCTCTTCTCTGAGGCCGATTCAGAGAGGCAGCTGATGCGGTTCTTTCCATGCTGGGTGCGGTGGTGGGGGGGAGGCACTCGGCCTTCAGAGTCCCAGCTCCGAGCTCACAGGATCTTGGAACTGGGGCTCCAAATAATCCTATGGCCCCCCAGGCAAGGTTGGAGGGCCATAGGATTGCGCCCTAAGCAGAACAAATATTTGTAAGGTTCACGGCTATGAACTATTGTGTCATAACATTTTCCTCTGCCCTAATAGCCGCCTTGGGTTCCTTGCAAGAGGAAAAAAAGCGAGATATAAATGCAATGTAATAAATGCAATGTAATAATACTTCTGGAATAATTCCATGCTGAAGTACACGTGGTAAACAACAAAACTGAAAATCCATGCGGATTCCTCAGAAAAAGTCTGTGAGCAGGAAAACATTAAACAGTATTTCATCCTGTTCATGGATTTTCCATGAGGAAGTAATACAATTTTTTAGTTCTGCTTTTCCTCATGTATACTCTTTCACAGGAACATAAATTTGCTTACCTATTCTGTAAAATTTTCAGCTCAAGGAAATCCTGTATGGTTTGGATTCAGGTTCTTTTCCGCCTACGGGAGCATTGCATGAGTAGAGTTCCACTCAGAATGCTCCCGCTGGTGGGAAGGTGATCATTGCTGATTCCCCGGTCCCTTTGCAGCTTCCAGCGCCACCTCCCCCACTGTCCCAGAAGGTCCCCCAACCCTCCAGGGCAGATAGGGGGCATTGGGGATTGAAATGGGAGGAGGGAATAAGTGAAAATCACCTCCACCCAATCAGCAGAAATGCTCCTTCCATTCATGGAAGGATGACCATGGATCCATTCACAGAAGAATTAACATGGATCCAATATGTATAAATAATGTTGACATCTCTTCAGTTTTAACTGCAACACAGGCAATCAAAGGTGCAGTACTTCCTGGAATCCTTCACTCAGTAGATACCAAATCAACCATTTGCGCGTGTAAAGGCGAGATAAAGAAGAGGCAGACACAGGGTATATGGTTTCAAATCAGGGCCACATTTATTGAATTGAAGATCTGTGAAGGGTGAAGTGCGGTTCTAACTTAGCCCGGCCATTGGCCGGGTAAAAGACCAATATTTGGCGAATACATCCTAACTGAACCAGAGGCGGGATGGCCCGCCACCGGCCAGTTGCCCTCCATGTGGAGCTGGAGGGCCCTACTATCGTCGCCTTTTGGCGCCTCCAGGCTCCCAAAGTAGGTGAGAAAGGTAAAACCCCAAAGCCGTCCCAATTATTAAGACTTGAAGTACAGAAGGAAGAAGCAATACTCCCTTAAACTCATGTTTAAACACTTAAAAAACCCCAGCAGGATACATTCTGTCATTTAACACACAATATGGGAAGTTACCACAAATATTTACCATTAATCATCCTTATGCCGATATTACCCAACCTTAATCAGCCACATAGCCAATTTATAATTAAAACCATCCCATGACTCCTTACACAAATAAGAGTGTATTACATTCTGCCCGTAAATTGCATGTTTGTCTATAGGAGCAGTCTTTCAATACGGAACAGGAAAAAAACCCACATATATTGAGACATAATGAGGTTCTGTTCAACTTTGTCTTCATTCAGTGTTAACAGCTGAAGAGAAGTTGGTATTATTGTACATCACTGGCAATCAACTAGCTTTGTCAGAAGGACACTGTAAAAAAGGGATGAGAGATCATAGGCTAAGGCTGCAACACTGACATTCAAATGTAGCAGACTGGCAAGTCTTGGTGTCACTCCTTCCAAAGCCCCCTTTTACTTCTGGGGTTGGCCACGGGTGGGAGAAGGGTAAACTCCATTGCTGGATTTGCCATTTGTATATGAAAAAAGTTTTCCAATTATTTAGAGGAGGCATATACTACATATTATTATTTGGGTTATACATGTATGTTTTAAAAAATATTTAGACAAGACCAAATATTACAGCAACATACAGTAATACCTTGGATTACGAGCATAATTCGTTCCGGAACCATGCTCATAATCCAAAATACTTGTACATCAAAGCAAGTTTCCCCATTAGAAATAATGGGAACTCCGCTGATTTGTTCCACAACCATTTAATCACTGCTTTGCCCCATGGAGCCCCATGAAGGGAGCCGGCAAAGCAGTGATTAAATGGTTGTGGAACAAATCAGCGGAGTTCCCATTATTTCTAATGGCGAAACTCCCTGATGTGCCGGCTCCCGGCTGCGCCTCGCCTCCACTCGCTCTGCCAGGAGTGGCCAGGAGGCAGGGGCATCCCTGGAGGCGAGGCACGGCTTGGCTCGGCCGCCGCCTCGCGCTGCTGCTCCGGCCGGCTGAGTAGCCAGGAGGTGGGGGCTTCCGTGGAGGCGCGGCCGGGCTTCTTTCTCCCCAAAAGGCAGCAGCATCGGCAGCACTTAATCCTTTCTAAAAAGCACACAAATCCTTACAAATTCTCACAGTATGGACCATAATCTCTCTAATACTGAGACAGACTGAATGTATTTCAAGCATTTTCTGTCAGGAAACGCTCCCTTCCACCCAACTCCACCACCTTTATACCCTCCTCTTTCCACCACTCTGCATGCAGAAATAAAGGCAGGAAAAGAAAAGATTACGCCAAACTAGTTGCTTCCTACACAGCTGTTTAATTACATTACATCTCCTTTGCCAGGGTCAGAAAAAGAAGCGAGGGAGCCCAGATGCAGCCCGCATTTGCAAGTTAAAAAAAGCATTTGCAAGTTAAAAAGCATCTTCTCCTGCTGCTTCGTACATTTGAAAGCAGCTCGCCTCTCCGCCGCCGTCCCGTCGCGTCACATCCGGCCGTCACTGACGGAGCCGGATGTGACGCGACGGGACTGGGACCGGCGCGGGCAGCTTGCTTTCAAATGTACGAAGCAGCAGGAGAAGATGCTTTTTAACTTGCAAATGCTTTTTTTAACTTGCAAATGCCTACCACCTTCTCATCCACTCTGAAAGGCCTTGGCCACAACATTATCCTTCCTTATTCTTTGGCTACAAACTTCACATGGATGCTCTTCAGGAATCATACTGTGAAAAGCATATCGACCCTGGTTTTTATTGTACCATGTCTGGCTCCTAGGGCCATGACACAAGCCAAAGCCTAGGAGCATTCCTTCTTCACCATTGCTTTTGCAGCAACACAGGCATGAATATAGACCCACTGAAATGAATGGGACCTACGTTAGACTAACATTGGATATAACCCTATGCTACTTAGCTACAGAGAACAAGTGCTTTTGCAAAGGTGGGGGCAAATAATAGCAAAAAAAGGGAAAGAATCTAATGTTTTTGTTCCATATGACCTGGCTCGCACCTAACATCAGTTCATGAGAACAATCCATGAATTGACGGGGTTGCATGGGAGTGAGTGCACTGCCTTGTGCCTGCTTGTCACTTCCGCTTTGCATCCACTTTCGTAAACAACCCAGGAATACCCTGTTCCTGGTTGTTAGCTGTGACATCCAAACCGGATATTCTGGGTTGTTGAGAGTTAAATAACCCAGAGTTTTAATCCATCAACGAACCATGGGTTCAAACTCTGGGTTGTTTAATGGATTTGGACATCATAACTAACAACCCAGGAATGGGTAATTCCTGGGTTGTTTCAGAAACAGATGCAAAGCGGAAGTGACGAGCAGGCAGGAGGCAGCGCACTTGTTCGTTTGGGCTCAGCCCCAACAACCCATGGGTTATCGTTATGTGTGAAGGAGGCCAATGTTTCAAATGTCCAGCATCCAAGATCCCTACTTCTCCCAGCCTTTTCTGTACCATATTGTAGCTGCCCACTGTCACACTCCACCCCTGAATAGGGCCTCAAGCTTGCCCTCCTTATTGGGATCTCTGGGTGTGCTTACGTAAGGTTGGGGGTTTCTTTGCTCTAAACCTTACCCTTACACCTCTCACACTGACTTTGGGATGTCTAATCCCTACCTTATACTTCTTTGACCAGTACAATAAGCACAGCTTCCCAAACAGGCTGTTTTAAATAACAAAGAAAAGTTTATTTTAAAATACAACAAGTTCTGGAAATAAGTTGTAAGTTTCAGTTAATCCTAAGTAATGTACTACCTTATCCTAGTACCAATCCTCCCTCAACAACTGTTCCCAATATCAATCCCTGCACTCACTAGCTAAACTCTTACCAATCCTAATATAATCGCTCAACTCTCTCCAGTCAACTTCACAGTCTCCCAAACAGCACTTCACATTCCACACACTCCTCTCACTCCCGCACTCTCTCTTCACAAAGCCCTCAAAACCTGTCTGAACAGCACCGCCCACTTCACACTCTCTCAGCCAATCATGTCACATATGTAAATACACCATTCTTCCTGCCCATCCTTTCTCATTTACCCAGCTATAGCAGGAATACATATTTATACTTAATACACAAACACATTATACTTACCACCTATACACTTTAAATTTAAACCCACGTAACATAACATCACACCCACCACCAAACTAGGTGGTTTGGCCTGCTAACAAACTCAAGTACTTGCTAGGGTTATCCACCCCACCTTTCAAACTGATTCCTACAGTTTGTTATGCTAGGTGTCAGTCTCTTGCCTTTTTTCTCGGAGTGCCTTGTCATGCCAATCTTAACCATCATGATAAAAAAAACAACCCTATGTCTATTCTTTTTTACTTGTTTTAATGCAGTGTTATCATTTTCATAATAATGAAATGTCACTATTAAAAGCAAATGCTTTGCATTTGTTGGACATCTTGTAATAAAGAAGTTGAAATGTGTTGTATAGAGCCAAATGTTAGCATGGCGCTGCAAACAACATACATCACAATTGCCTTCTTGCACATGTGTGCAAAATTAAGACAAAAAAATAAGAATATCAGCCTCCACAAGAAAAAAAAGTCAGCTGTACCTTTTGTAGAGAACTATTAACACTGGCATACCTCTGAGAATACCATCTGCAAAAGTGCAACATATTCAAGACACCTTTGTTTTATAGGGATGATGTTTTGCTATTACTTAATGAATTTGTGTTAACTTAATTGTTCTGACAACCGAACAAAATAGAAAAAGTGGGATCCAAATGCAACTATATCTCATTAATGGTTTTATTTTATAAAATTCAAAATTTTAAGACACATGTCAAATTGATTTTAGGATTAAATTGAAGGAGCCCATACAACTGTTACATTTTCATTTCAGCCTTGTTGAGACATAAATAGAAGGCTAGATTTCAGCCACATTGTAGGCGATTGAAATAAACCCCATTACATTATATAAGCCAATAAAGCGATACATAGGGCAAAATATAGGCATGGCATTTGCCTTTCATCTTAGTCGTCTTGAGAAATAACTGTTCTATGAACCAATAAAAAGAGCTCCCAGTGTTGGGATAAGCAAGAAGCCCAAACATGGGGGGCCAGGGCATGACAGTGAGAACTTCTAGACAAAAAGTAATCCAGAACTGAAATTGACTTGCTTAGTCCAGGTGTCTTCACAACAATGACACAAATTGATTCCTACTGTTTATATTACAAAAAATTAAAACCCTTCAGAGCAAAATATTATAATTTAAAGTCAGTGGCAAAATTAAAACGGGGAAAGATTTTATGCTTAGGCCCAGTGGTTAAAACACTGTTTAAAATATCATGAGAGCCCATGGTTGCAGTCATCTCCCCATTCATTTTCTCCTTTGTACCATCCTTTCATTTTCAGACCTAACCATGGTTAGTGTTACATTTGCACTGAATTTTCCACTAACTACAATTAGCTCAAATTACAGTTTATAAAGTGTATTTCTAACCATGGTTTGCAAAATGTAGTTACCGGTAACTTTAATTTCCATGAGAGAATGGACAGTCACATGGTTAGTGGTGGCCACGAACCTGAAGGCGGGGCCGCTTCTCCGCCGCCTCGCCTCTCCGTGCCGCTGCCACTATCTTCTGAGCCTCGAGCCTCGCGCAGGCATGAGCGGGGCCGATTTCGGCCTGCTACACCCATGCGAGGTGAGACGTGTACATTCCTACACATGATCCTATGGGGAACTCCCAATCTCATTACCATAGTTAGGAGACTGGGTATGTTTACATCTGCACCAAGCTGAAGAAGTGCTGTGGCTCAAGCCCAATTCTATTTCATATTTTCACTTTGTACCACCATCCATACTTCTGTATTTTCTAATGTAGCAATAGTCACACCACTGAGGGTCTCCCCCAACCCCAAAATATGCATTAGGAAGCAGATACCTGCAGCTCCTCCCATTCCCAAAGCTACTGCCATTTCTGTGTTGAATAATATGCATGTCCTCATATATGGGTATCAACCTGGTCATATGGAAATGTAAAATGGGAGCCTATAACAGCTCATAGAAAAATTGAGATGGGCCAAATCATTGCTTATGACCCTATTTCTGCAAAGATTTCATTGTCCACTGCTATCCTATTATTTTATATCAGTGGGTCTGAAGCCAAAACCAGCAGACTTGTAGTAGTAGTAGGTGATCACCCGTGACCGAGTAAGATTGTCTTCCAGGATAAAATTACAAAAAGAAAATTATAAAAAGAGGAAATTCTAAAAAAATTGTGTAGACTCTAGAGATGGCCAATTCTAGATCCACACAGCTTCCAACAGTGAGGACACAGGTTACCAGATGGAAGATGGACTGTAAAGGATTTGTTTGACATGCTTTTCGCTTAGCATGTTTCTCCCTTTCACCTTGCACTCGGGCTTCTTCAAAGTCCATGGAACCTTTGTGAAAGGCCAACCTCCAGTTAGATCGTTCATGGGCCAGAGCTTCCCAGTTCTCGATGTTTATATTGCATTTTTTTAGATTAGCAGCCTTAAGAACATCTTTAAACCTCTTATACTGACCACCAATATTCCACTTTCCATCCTTGAGTTGGGAATAAAGTAACTGCTTTGGTAGACGACAGTCAGACATTCGATCAACATGACCAGTCCATTGAAGTTGGCGTTGAAGGATCATTTTTTCAACGCTAGTAGTCTTTGCTTCTTCCAGTACACTCGACATTTGTTCGCCTATCTTCCCAAGTAATTCGCAGGATTTTCCGGAGGCAACATTGATGAAATATTTCAAGGAGATGGAAATGACTTGTACCTATAGCAGACTTGTACCTACAGCTGTTAAGAGAGAAAACCTATGACATCGTCTGGGGGGCCATAGGATACTTTGGATCCTAATTTGGACTGAGCTCCAACCTCGAAGCTGGTAATTTGTGCTCTGAGGGGGTGGGGAGGGGAGGAAATTGCCCCCCCCAGGATACGATGTACCCTGACATCACTCCAGCCTCCTTCCCTCCTCCTCCGAAGCGCCTCAGCTAGACGACAGAAAATGGCCATCTTGCTAAAATGCAGAGAGGAGCAGGAAGTAGAGATCGCCTCCGCCACTCCTACCGGTCTGCATTGGATGCTCAAAAGTCTACAAGTTTGGGTGCTTACAAACATCGAGGGCACAATCGATAGGACTGCACCTTAAGTCTCCAATACTTTAATTCAATGCATTATTTAAACCGAAGTACTGCGCACCTCAACCAATTCCCTTTAAACTTTACATTTTGAACAAATAAATTTATTTTCATTTGTTGGTTTTGGAGGCTCCCTCTATTTCAACATTTTGTAAAAATGTTTTATTTTGTTGCTTTTCCCACAACAGAAGTGTAAAACATGGCTTGAGTGTCTTAAGAGAGAGTCCCTTAACCCATTGGTGTTAGTGATCCCAAACAGATTTAAAAAATTACAAGATCAGTATCACCTTCTAAATTGCCTTGAATCATAAGGATATTGAGGTCATTTCTCAACAGATGCTATCAAAACTTTAAAACCACTAGCTATTCTTACACTTAGTGATGATACCAAGATTGTTCCTGACATCACTGAGTAAATCAAAGCCAGTCACTGACCTGGAAACAAAGGCAGTGAGAATGGAGACAAAACTGCAACAGCAAACTGAACGAGTGAAATACAGACTCCTTAGTGCATCCAGGCTCACTTCTTGGCTAAACACAGCCATTCTTGCAGACCTGAGATGTAGTTATTCATCTAAAACTATTTAAAAAAAACCAGCTCATACAATAGTATCTTGCTAGAATGAGTAAGATTACAGTATGGCTGATACACCCAGCTTTGATGTGCTGGATAAATGCAAGTGACCTTATAAAATAATCATCAAAGCAATTTTCAGTACTGCTTTAAAACTGGGGGGAACTGGGGAAAAAATTAGAATGTCTGATAAGAATGTATGGTCACATGTATCAGCCATTCAGTTTGCTCTACTTAAGAGTTTATCTGCACTGCAGATTTAAATTGGTTTAATATAAATTTCCTCTCCCCATGGGAAATCAGTATTATGAGTGAAATGAGAACCCAATCAAAGAACTCCTAGCATGTTCAGCAAACTACAACTCCCAGGGATCCTTCAGAAAAGCCATGACATTTCAAGTGGAATAAAATTGATATTTTTGTAATACAGAATAAAATTATTAATATAAAAACTCTGATAATACAAATATCATACCTAATTTATGAACAAATTACACATGAAGTTTAGCATCAATATACCAATACCATTAAATATTACTAATAAATACTATACAAAGTCTAAGAACATCAAATCATTCCAAGCAAAACAAACTGAATAGTGTTTGGCTTCCAATGCATTATGAACAAACTTCACTTCTAAACAAATCTGCCATCTGTTTCTCCTCTCTTACATTTCAAGAAATGTCTGTACTTGAAGATCCACTGTTTATGCAAACTCCTCCCACCTGCACACATCACCACCACAACCAAAAATCCTCCTTCTCACGGAAAAAGGCTGCCAACCCCTTAGGATAGCAGCCTCAGTGGAATTTAACTTTTCATCCATTAAGTGAAATGTCACTTGGGCTACTATCCTAAACAGAAAGAGAATTAAGACCCATTAAAATTAGTATTTTCTCCCTAAGTGCATTAATTAAGATCAAGATGTTAGTTCACAGCCCTTCAAACCTATATTCCTCACATGACAGTTTTAAGAAGGGTGGAATTCAGATTTAAGCAACAAAAGACATGTGTTTTTAATTCTAAATGTGTGTTATTAGTTTCACATTCTGACCTGTTGCATATACATGTCCTGCCACAAGTCTCTCTGGAATTTGGACACAGCAAGAGTTTTATTTAGCAGAATACTTCTATTACTCATATGCACACAAAATATCAATGCTATGCATTTTCACAGTGCATTATTTCTTCAAAGAGCCGTACAAACATTTAATAATTTAAAGAACCTGTGCACTCAAAAAGTGGAGTGTGCAGAAGTGTAAAGGAAATTATGGAAGAAAAGCATATGGTTATATCTGTGAAGAATTATAGCTCTGAATCTTGAGAAAAACTGAAGATATTACATTATCTTTTGGCAAGAAGGGAGAGTGATAAAAATGTGTAGAAAATGCAAGTAATTCAATATGTGCTGCAAGACTCTGAGGATATTCTGTATTTCATCTGTTTTTTCCAATCTGATTAAATATTAAGTAGCCAAATCAATACAGGGCAGGAGGAAAGCTCTTGTTACTAAAATGCAGTCATAACATGTGGCAGTCCTTCCAGCTTCTGATCTAGCTTATAAAAAGGTTCCTTGGATGCAATATAATTTTTATTATAAGTTCCTGATGGCTAAGGGTTGACATGCAACAGAATTGATAAAGTAACAGTGAGGATGACACATCACTGTCTAGATTTCTTGCAACAAAAACCTACATGGGAGGACAAGGAAAGAGGCAAGGGTTCACAAGCACAGTCTTATAATTCTGCAGAAGGCATACCAGGAACAGAAGCACCATGGGGGTGTCCTCCACTCTCACTATTTGGCATTCCTTCCATTCATTGAGATCCAGCTGAGGATCCTGCCAAAAGAGGGGGGGGGGAAGGCAATTTTTGCTGATTGCCCCTCACCCTGCAGACTCCCTGACCCCCACCTTCAACCATCTGGAGTAGATTTTTTGGGGGTACAAGGGGCTGCAGGGGAAATAGGTGAAATCTATCTGCTTCTTTCCCCTTCTGCTGGCAAGAAATCTTTCCCCTTCTGCTGGCAAGAAAGTCCTATGAGTGAAACTCTGCTCAGGAGAAGTGGCAGCCAGTGGGACCAATAATCTTATGAAGAATATGGCTATCAATGGCTACCAATCATGATGGCGATATATAATCTCCAGTATCCGTATACCACTTGCTGTGTAACATGAGGGGGAGGGTGCTATTGCACTCATGTCTTGCTGGTGGACTTCGCAGAGGCATTTGGTTGACCACTGTGTGATCAGAATGCTGGATAAGTCGGTCTTTGGTCTGAGCCAATATGACTCTTATGGCACCAGCCACTTTACAAATGCTGGCCTGTCCATACTTTTCTCAAGAAAATTGCTTGGTAATGACCCAGGATGTTCAAGGAATGTTTCTTCATAGGAATTAAATGTTAGAGGATGGTTTGGAATGAGAAAGTCATCAGAACTTGGAGAAGATGGGTTAATATGTAACCTACCTCATAGGGTTGTTGTGAGGATAAAATGGAGAGGAGGAGGAGGATTATGTAAGCCGCCTTGGGTTCCTTGCAGGAAAAAAGGCGGGGTATAAATATAATAAATAAATAAATAAAATATGTAGGGTGAAATGGCTGATATTTTGTAAAATCCTGAACAGAGCAACACTGGACAGGTACTAGAAGCTTGAATACATTTTTTAAAAATGAAACATACGTATATTGTTCATCAAACATTTTGGTGTCTTTAATGATGGAATCCAGGCGGGGGGGGGGGGGAGGAGGGAGACAATGGCCAAATTCTTTATTCCCCAACACGTGGTTAGAGAGCATACCAAATTAATCTGCAATTGCAGAATACAACGTCTTCACTGGGTTTACTGGTACCACTATTTATTTATTTCTTATATTTATATCCATGCTTCTTTTGTGATAAAATAGCCAAATCATCATCATCATCATCATCATCATCATCATCATCATCATCAGGCGATCACTCGTGACCGAGTAAGATTGTCTTCCAGGATAAAAAATTTACAAAAAGAAAAATTTTTAAAGGAGGAAATTCAAAAGAAAATTGTGTAGACTCTAGCGATGGGTCCATAAGTGACTGTGGAGGCCAATTCTAGATCCACACAGCTTCCCACAGTGAGGACTGTATGGCATATAGCCATATAGGAATATTATTCATAGATCAGTAGAGAAAAAATAGCCACATAGGAATATTATTCATAGATCAGTAGAGAAAAATACACAAGTTTTCAAACTGTTTGCTAGGGGCACTTATGTACTGCCTTGCAACAAAATCCTAGAAAAGACACATTAAGGGCTCAATCCTATGTAAGTTTGGACAGAAAAAAGGCCAGTAACTCCCAGCATGCCCCAGCCAGCATGCTGGGAGTTACAGGGCTTTTTTCTGTCAAAATTTGCATAGGATTGTGCCTTAAGCCAATGTTTTCTTCACATATTTTCTGACATGCTTACATGGAACTCTTCGAAACAGTGATTTTTTGTTCCAGAGCTAAATCAGATGGCAACAATTGGGAAGAGGAAGCTATGCAAAAAAAAAAAAAGGAACCAGAATCAAGACCACACAGCACTAATGCTCTGATGCTCTGGCTGGATCAGATACTCTGCTAAGAAAAAGGCAGTTTTGTAGCTCTGACTAATCAGGCTGATGTCAGAGACACAGAGGTGGAGTTGTGCACACAAAAACTGAACCAAGGTCAAGCCTTGGGAGTTGTCATTAGAACTGAGTCACAGAATCAAGGAGCTTTTGGAAGGGCAGATGATCATAGACCTAACGGATGTTGACAGAGAAGCTGTGATGCTGCATGTGACTAGTTCCCTATTTGGGCGTTCAAAACATTATACAGTCATGCCTTGGACTGAGAGCATAATTCGTTCCGGAAACGTGCTTGTAATCCAAAACACTCTTATATCAAAACGAAATCCCCCCAAAAAAATTTGTACAGAGATTTTTAATTTAAGCCGTACTACAGTACTTGTATTGCAGGACGTCGCTTGTATATCAAGTAAAAAAAAAATTAAATAAATATTTAAAAATTTGCTTGCCTTGCAAAACTCTCTCAAACCAAGTTACTTGTAATCCAAGGTATTACTGTATATCTGATTGTGCAAGTGGGGGACAGGATTTCACTGCATAGCCCCAACCCCAACATCACACGCATTCCATCTCTTCCCCCCCCCCCGGTGTTATCATGTATGGCACAAATGTCTGAAGGAGATTGACACTAGGGGGCCCAACATAACACCTACAACATCAGCGGCAGGGCTACACAGCAAGGCCCCATTCTCTGCTCATGTGATCAGGTAGGTATATTTTTTGAACACCCAAATAGGGCTATAGATGCTTACAAAAGAGTCAGCAAGTCTTGCGGGTAGTAAGAACTTGCTGGATTCTTAGGCACTTTATTCCACCGAAAGGTGTGAAGGAACCATGGAAATACCTGAAGGCTGTAGGTACCAGATACATCTTTAATCACCCACAAAAATCATAATTGATTGACAATTGTCCCAACCATCTGATAATTACTGCCTCAGATCAGTGCTTTTCCACTCGTGATATTCATACCACCTGAGATACTATGAAGTATCACCAGCAGAAAAGCACTGCTCAAACCATATGTCCTGCTACCCACTGCAATTGTCTTACAGTATAATTCAATTATGTGAAACAGTTCAAGACTGGGTAAAATAAATACTGTAATTGTAGCAAACCAACCAATTAGCCATTCTCAAAAGTTGTGTAGATCAGGGTGTGGTTGCCATGTTGGATTTAGGGAATGAAGCCACCACAGGATTGTTATAGATGACATCACTAATTGAGCCAACTCTCATACTTGGTATTAGGACTAAGTCAAAAAATATCAGTGGATATGCTTAACAAAATGAATGCAACAAAAGTAATGTAAGTCTTAATCCATTATGTTGATTAATACTATGACCGGGTTAGGACAACACGCCACGGTTTGTTGTAGGTTATTTAACTCACGACGAGCTGCAGCACCTGTGGGCACCAGGTTGCATAAGTGTTAAACAACTCTCGCATAAACCATCATCTGTTTTAGAATTAAGTGAAGGTTGTTTAATCCTTGCATAACCCATGCTTCCCAGGTTTGTATGACAGAACAATCACCGAGTGGGGCTGCATACTCAAAATGGCAGCCGCACGCACAGCAGCGTCACCGTGGGTTACATAACCCATGGTAGGCTGTCATGCCATGCGAACCGCCCCTATATGTTTATATCACCCAGCATAAGCTAGAAAGAGGAAGAGTTGCAAATAGGAACTAATAATGTTTAAATAATCTCTTAATTAGAGATGCGTATAAGTTTTGACATACCTGGTAAAGATATATTTAAAGACATCATGGAACAAGAGATGTCCAAGTCATCAGAGAGGGCAATCAGAAACATGAAAGAAAAAGAAAAAAAATCAATTTTAGCGACACAGTAATCCCATGTAAGTTAATTTGGACAGTTTCACATGTGCACTTACAAGTTCCAAACTGTGCTGTCCAGAAATATGCATAAAAATGTACACAAAAGTGTGTATTTCTGGTAAATTCTGGAAGCATGCAACACAATGAACATGACACAAATATAAAAAAGCAGCCTTGGATATTGCAAGTGCATTTCTAAAGTCAACCTCAGCAAGTAATATTGTAATTAAACACACACACACAGGTTACACGGATTATGAAATTTATATTGAGAGAACATGATATCACAAGATTCTTATAAAATCTTTATTATGCTGAGTTTGTAATTCAATCAAGATTCTCAAACAATCACCAATAAATAGTATTTCATACTCCCTCCCTCCCATTTTTACTAGGCCTCCATCTCTTTTTTTATCCTCTTTGAAGTACATTATTTGGAAACACGTTTGCATTCTGTTAAGCTATACACACCATGGAACATTTCACTGTTCCAATTTATCGCTTTACTTTAGTACAATATTCAGCACAATTGCTGCATAAGCACATTAAAACAATACAGGCTGTTCCATGAGAAAACACATGAATAGATGTTTGATTAAGATCCATTCATTCCAACAGTCAATTCTCTGGCCTGGGCTTGCTATCTAATATTATCAAAGACAACCGACAGCTGAGCATCAAGTTTAAGTATACACAAGCCTACAGTGAACAGATTCACAGTTCTCCCAAATAATATGTGACCAACTGTTTTTCAGACAAACAGTTCCAGAGAAATTGGCATGCCACATCACTTGCGCTGAGGTACAGTTACAGTGTAATACGCAGCATGCCATAAATTGAGATTGAAGCGCTTCAGTTATCCGTGTGCATGTGTGACAATATGGCCTCCAGGGGACAGTAGAAGAAAGCCAAGTTGGGTCCAAAGTAATTAGTAGCAATATAAGGAAGATGGGTAAGAAACAACAAACATGCACTTATGATGATCTTGACTCTTAGGGGAATATTATGACATAACGTTAGACAAGGATGGCTGTGGGCAAATTAAAATACAGTAATACCTTGGATTACAAGTAACTTGGTTTGAGAGTGTTTTGCAAGACAAGCAAAATTTTTAATATTTATTTAATTTTTTTTACTTGATATACAAGCGTCGTCTTGCAATACAAGTACTGTAGTATGGCTTAAATTAAAAATCTCTGTACAAATTTTTTTGGGGGGATTTCGTTTTGATATAAGAGTGTTTTGGATTACAAGCACCTTTCCGGAACGAATTATGCTCTCAATCCAAGGCATGACTGTATCTGAAGACATGTGAAGGGTGCAATCTTATGCATGCTTAGACAGAAAAAAGTCCTACAACTACCAACATGCTAGCTCGGGAATACTAGGACTTATAGAACCTTTTTCTGTCTAAACATGCATAGGTCTGCACCCTTAAAAAGTTTAGGAACAATATTCTCAGTATTATTTTTCCTAAACTTAAGTGGGCTTGTGTAACTTTTACAGCATAAAAAATAATTGGTGTAAAAATAGAGAAATGTACATTGACCATATTTTTAAGGAGCAAAATACAGATTGGCAAGATCCTGCTTCCCTTTCCAAGAGGCTCCACAAGAGAAACACTGCATTTTCTTATGCAGCAGTAATGCCCTACCATGTGGAGTGAGGAGAAACAGAGGTAGAATCTACATCTATAAACCTGCCTACTGTCCCAAGTGTTGGGAGGGAGAAACTAACTAGGAAAAAACATAGTCCTTATCCTTGGCCCACAACTGAGTTTGGCACTGATGTTTATTGCTTATTTGCATGTTTAGAAACGTATTGTATGTGTATCATCGGTGTATTTTGCTTTTCAAAATTAATTTGCAAAGTGGTGTATATTGTTAGGAACAACCAAAAACAATAAACAAAATTAACAAACCAGAATTAAAATAAGTTTATTGAACGCCTTTAAAGGCAAAAGACAAGCGCTCCCCCCCCAGATGCCAAACAGCGGTCAGCGACAAAGCAAAGTGCACAGTGTAGCAGTGACTACTGAGAAGGCCCTGTTCCTAGTGCTGCTGGAGGCGGGGGGAAGTAAGTAAGGCAAGGTCTATCAGGCCTTAATGTGCTCAATTCAGTATAGCACAAGATCTGCAAACCTAAGGGTACCTATGTACAACCCATGTCAAATTCCTGGCCACACAGCAAATGAGGGGGCTGATTGGCTACCATATTGTACCAAGGACAATATGGAATCTGGGCAAAACTCTTTCTCCAAAAACATCATGCCACATCATATCTTTTATTGGTGGTAACTGCTTCTTGTATTCGCAGCTAACTGGAAACTTCCCACGGATATGCACTGAGGTGGGATGGCTTACCAGAAGATAATGCAATTATATAATAACAGTAATTATACATCAACAGTAACTCTGGAGATGGCTTCAGGCATTCAGCCAAAGTAGCTACAGAGGAAGCATGCACAACTCCCTTCTTCTATAACATCACCACTTCCAGGCCTTCTATGAAGAAACAGGGAATATGTAGACCAATTATGTAAAGATGAGCAAAATGGAAATATATTTGGGACTAGCTGAAGGACTGGTTCTTTGAACGGATTAAAAAACTGATTGCTTTCTACCCTGTTGACGGTGTAACATCTCAGATTTAATGAATTGTGTAGCTACGTGGCTAGTGCTTCTTGGCACACTACGTTTGAGGTTTTACCCTCCGGCGTTACTTGGTTTACTAACCCTCACTAACTAACACGCTACATAAAATTGCCCATGAGAGAAGCAATCTTGCCTTACATCGATGCCAGACCTATAAAACTTTAAATCATCATAACAATGCTTTCCCTCAATGGATTTCTTTTCTTTTTGAAGGAGGTATTTTCCTGCTCTTCCTGGCAATAAAAAGATACTAAAATGACCTGTGTTCCCCCACTGCCTGGGGACACTGAAACACCCCAGATACAGCATTGTTATGCAGATCTTTTGGGGTCATTTTATGTCCCAGGCATGTTTGCTTATATAGAAAGAAAACTGTAAAGGTAGGTGGCTGAAATCTGGAAATATCATTTACTACCCTGGTTTAGGTGAAGTCCTACCAGGACAGGATTACAGGTCTACTTATGTGTAAATTACACCACATAATGTGAGCCTTGGATACGAAAAGCACCCCAAGATGCAGGATGAAGGTTTAAGAAAGTCTTCACAATGTAGTTTTTATTACTTATCCATAAGAAACAACCATGCCAAATTTCAGCTTTCTAGCTTAACAGGAAATAGGAGTTCCATTGATGAGTCAGTGCTTTTGCTTTTATATTATGTGTGGGATATGTGTACATCTTCCCACTCTTCACACAAGACCCGAAAGTGGTAGAGTAAGTATGCATCAAGTATGCAGGTGACTATCTAAAACCACTTGAAAAGGAAGCATGTCAATAAGGAAATGAAGAAGATACTACATTTTTTGCAAATAATTTTCAAAAGTAACTGGCAATTGGAAGGATCAGATTTTGATGAGATTAATAGGTTTTAAACAAGAGATATCTCAGGCTTTGGCTTGGAATTCTGATATCTTCAAGGAAAGGTGGCAATATGAAAAATCTGCTGCCAAGATCTTAATGAAGCTGTGACCAAGACTCTGGAATTATGCCAATTACGGTACTTCCTCTCTGTCAAGCAGCTAGGTTACTGAGACATTTGCTAGAGAAATAAATCTGTATTTTCTTTGAAGCCTGATATTATTTTTTTAATTTTTTAATTTAATTTTATTTTTTTGCAGTGTGGGTGGGTGGAGTACAGAATGGTCAAAAGAATTCAAACAAAATTGTCTGGGAAGAGTGGAGATGAATCGAAATTCATAGAAATTACTTACTGTGTGCTCAGTGTAACAGACAGCTATCCAACAACATAACAAAGAGAAACAACATTAAGGGACATTTTTTCAACACCAGCATTAACAACTTTGATAATAGTCATTTGTCTGTCTGTCTTATCTGGGGATTAGTTATGGCAGTGACAATAACTGGTATTTAAAAGGGGAGAGGGAAGAGAGTCAAGTTTCTTTCTGCATACATTCTTACCTCCATCTCCTCCTCAACACCTCCCAACAACATAGTATGCACTATTTTTAGAGGATAAGTATGGTAATAAGCCAAGCAGGTGCTGACATTCCAAATATAACAACTCCAGTACATGAAAATTGTCCATATGTAAAGCCCCCAAGCCCACATAAGATGCACACATGCATACAAACACACACACACAGCTTCACTGCTAGACAGAGCCAGTATTCATATTTTGGCAAGCAAATGAGAATGAGCTGGAAACAATCAAACCTGGCAAAGAAAATCACAGAGTATAAACTAAAAATATCAAAATTACTTAACAAAAGGAGAGCGGCTTAGCCTTTCATCTCCAGCCCATAATGGTAATGATGCAAAGCTGCTAATGTTTGATGCATCATCACTGGCCCCATGTGCTATATTACTACATCAGCTCATGGGACAAATCGCTGCTAATTACACCGCTGATTACTACTTCAAGTCTCCCAAGGCTTGTGAAATGTACATCTTTCAAGAGCTTGGCATTCACCTCTTAATGTTTAGTTATAATATACAAAATTGCATTGACGTACAAAAACAAACACCCAGCATTTCCAGTGCTCTTTGGCCAGTAGCAACTGGTTTAAAGAGAAAACAATGTAACATGTTTGGTAATCACCTACCTTACAATGTGTTCATTTAATTTTTTTTTTAACCTGAACACATCCATGTTTAAAAACAAAGACTCTACTTTCCTCTTCCTAGCACTTAGGGCACAGATGTAATGTGTGGCTTCATCAGTCTGATGATGGCTTTGCACACAAACATGCTTGTAGGTGTGATTTCCTCCACTGAAATGTCCTCCACCTGGTCAATAATGACACCCAGATACATGAGGGGGAGGAACCCAGGGATGTTGAAGAGTCCTTGGTCTCGAGTCACAAGTCTTTGGACCCGAGTCTCGAGTCCGAGGTCCATTATGGTGACTCCCAAGTCACTCCCAAAGCTGATTCCACAAGTCCCTATTAAAATCAATGTGGGTTTTCCCCAACAAAATAAGGCTACTTCAGATGTGTGGCTTAAATAAATTCTAGGCACAAGTGTGCCTTTTTATTTCAAAACTCTGCAACTGATTTTGACAAGAACAGACCAGGCAGACAAACCCAAAATAACCAGGCAGGCAGAGGAGGCAGGGAACCCCAAACAGGCAGGCAGAGGCAGCCAAACCCAAAATGTCTGAAAGGTTGCATTTTAGGAAAATGATTTTAAAAAATAAAATCTCCACCGGCGATCACACTTCTCTCCACTCCTTCTGGCACAGCCCAGGGATGTTGAAGAGTCCTTGGTCTCGAGTCCTGAGTCAAGTCTCGAGTCCCATTAAAAATATTGGGACTCAAGTCAGAGGGGGTACTCAGTCCGACTCACGAGTCGAGTCCTAGAGTCTGAGTCCCATCCCTGGGGAAACCATGGTGAAATCAGAACATAGGCAGTAGTGGTAACAACCTTCCATTGTATACCTAGTCATGGTTTTCAAGAGTCTGTATTATGGAATGAAGAGAAGTACCTTGCCACTCAGAGAAACATGACCATAGAGAATTTGGGTAAGCAATTGTTCCACCTATCTGCCTTTCTGATCTCTCTAGGATTTCCAGATTGGCACTGATATACATCAGGAGTATCAAACTCTTTCTGGATTGTGAGCAATTTGGGAAGGGTCTTGGGGGTTGGACATTCCAGCAGTGGGCAGGGTTAAGGTCATGGGGCAGGGCCAAGGACAGATTCTTACTAAATTGGACATTTCCCTACCAAGCATACAAAACACAGCTCAAGTCCAAGCAAGTCTACTCAGGAGTAAATTCTAGAACAACAGCTCTCAAGACTGCTGCCTTTTTGCTGTTATTTTTATTTTTATTCCTGTGTCTGCTGTTTTTCGGATATTTTAAAAGAAAAGTGGTGTTTAAATATTTCAAGCTAAATAAATACAATCTAACTTTTTTGCTTATACCATACATTTAGGATTATGATCTGAATATATGCTCATGTGAAGGCATATACCTATATTTTCATAAGCTTAATAGTAGGCATGGGGTATGAAAACTAAATTTTTCCCTTCGAGATTTGGAAATGTTCTCAGGCATGCACAGTTGGGGAGTTCACATATATTATTAAGTGCAAATCTCATTGGAACTTCCTTGCTTTGTGATGCGCAAATACTCCCCTAGATCACTCTTTTTATAATGGCAGACAGTACCCAATAAAAAAAAGCATGATGGAAAGATAGAAATCCATCACATATTATATATATCTCCTAAAGTTCACATCTTAAAAATGAATTCTCAAAACCTCCAAATATTATTGTGGGACCAAGGAATAAGGAGTCAGACACCCCAAATATTGAATTAAGCAGGTCAATAAATTTTTGTACAGCCCAGATACACTGGCATGGACAGCTACACAAGATGTGCAAAACACAGTTCATCTGATGAATTACAGGGAGAGATAGCTAGGTTCCCCACTGGCGACACTGCAACCTCAGCTGGTTTTACCATATACTGTATTCACTAGCAGAAATTAGCCGTCCCACTGGAGCTGAGCTTCTCAACTACCTTGCCATCACTACCCTATCTCACGGAGACGGCCCTCCTGGGTGCTCGCTCACACTCCTCCTCCTCTCCATATCCCATGTCAGCAACAGTCCTGGCCCCATTCCAGAAAACATACATCCTAGGAAAGGTGAAAACGCTACCTCATTCCCCCAACTCATTCCACATCTAGGCAGAATCAGGCTTAAGTAAGTCCAGTTCACAACTCCCACCTGAAATTTCATAAAATCCTCAGGAAAAGTCATGAGTATTTTGGTGATCCAGTCCCAAACCCTCACTATCATGAAAGGCCCATCTCTAGCTCTGCATCTTCACTGAGGCTTTCTCAAACTCCCCACCCCCCCGAGACTGCTTCCAGACAGACAGACAATAACGTATTTCAGTACTTGGACAACTGATCTTCTACATATGAAGATGTCTAGCAATTCTACTGAAATATCTGTACAACTGGAAACATGGCTATTAGTAGATCCTGAGAGCATTTGCTCCTAAACATAATCAATTTGATCCATAGCTCATTCCCCTTAGCAGTTTGGCAGAAACAATTCTAGGGAAATTTATTATTAACAGATTACTGCTAGAGATTTAACAGAAAACACAACTCTTCTCCAGATTTAGAGAGATTCAATTTCTGATACTTTTCTTGCATTCTTCCCAACAGAAGTATTTATGGTAGAGAGCAAAAACAGCCACCTACAAAACCATGTCCAAGCTATAACTCTTTACTTTCTCTTGCACTTGTTTTCTAAAGTATGTACAAGTTA
The DNA here is from genome assembly GCA_021292165.1 of Shinisaurus crocodilurus. Taxonomy (NCBI): domain Eukaryota; kingdom Metazoa; phylum Chordata; class Lepidosauria; order Squamata; family Shinisauridae; genus Shinisaurus; species Shinisaurus crocodilurus. Next base: position 105,451,710 of record CM037881.1, read on the forward strand.
TTGAGCTCTGCCACTCAGGATGCACGTTTTGTCCGCAAAACTATGATTGTTTTCCAGAAATAGTTAAGAAAATAACATGTACCATGCTCATACAAGGTGGCCGGGTGACCGGCCAGATGGGTGATTAATAAATATAATAATAAATATAATAATAATAAATACAAGCCTGACCTTTTAACCCTATTTGATTTACCACCCTCAAATCAGAGATAACCAACCAGAGATGTCAGCTGGGGGGGGGGGGGGAGCTTTCCTCCAAAACTATGGAGGACAAGGAAACAATAAATGTCTTGATCTTCATTAATCATTTCAAAATGCATATTAACATTAATTGTGAAGTGCATGGACACTGATGGCAGAGGAATCTTTTATAATAATTTTAAATTATATATGTATTATAAACACCTCAAGCTTAAACATAACGGATTACTCTCAGACATTGAGCAGATCAATACATGAGCTCTAGGGATACTAGCAGTGTCACAGACAGACAGAGCAAGAATCTGAAAAAAACACACTCCACAATCACTTGTGGCAACAGGCCAACTAACATCATGCAAAGTGATGAGCAGATCTAGCAACTGGCTTTGCTTTTGAAGAAATCACTTCAAGAAAGACACCATGAAACAGTACTAATGAAAGGGCTGTACATAAGAAAGCCTTTCTAAATGAATCCCTGAGGACATTTTGTAATCCATTAGAAAACATGTTAGACAAGAACAACATCTTCTTTCTAAATTATACCACCCCACTGCAATAAAGTAAAAACAAAACAAAAAAACAACCCTTGCATAAACTGCCTGGGATCATTTTTCAAGTTTCATGTCTTTCTCTAGTCCACTGTGGAAAACAGTGCCTTTACTGTTTGTGATGGCAGAAGCCACCATTTTGCATACAGACTTCTAAAACATAGATTGAGCGGTATTGAGAGGCATCTTCCACTTTGCTCATGATGAATAATACAGGGTCCAACTCCACATTACCTTCTGGGCCAGCTCAAGATATTTTGCAGCTTGAAGCAAATAACAAGATTTCTCTCCTTCCCATTCCATCTACAAAAGCTGGCTAGACTGGCAAATTTATCTGTCTTCAGCATGGATGATGGGACAGCATCCTCCACTACGCCTGAAGGCAGCAAGCTAACTTAGGAGGTGCAGAACAGGCCACATGGCATACAGATCTCTCCTCCAACACCTTACTGCCACCTCCCAGCATCTGCCGCCTGAGACAAGTGCTTCACTCTGTCAAATAGTAGCACCGGCCCTGATTACCTTTAATATGTAGCATGCAGCTAAGATAGTGATATGGTATCATTACAACTGCACAGATCTCTGGGACCACGCAGCTGAGTGGCAGTCTGGAAGGCTCCCAAACAATGCCAGAGAGGCAGTGGCATGGCACTGGAAAGCCACCGCATTCTAGGAAGAGAAGCACTGCACTGGCAGCCAAGGCTGCAGCCATATGCCCTCTTATGTGAAATAATTTCCCCCAGAGTGAGAGAGGCAGCAATCTCAACCAATCATGTGTGGCACATGACCAATGAGGGCACTGTAGCAGCAAAGAGGCAAGTTAAGTCCCCTCACAGTCCCTCATTGGCTCTATGCCCCAAATCACTGAGCCTGATTGGTTGAGGTCACTGCCACTCTTCATCTGGAGAAAATTACTTCAATGGAAAAGGTACATGGCTACAGCCTTGGCTGCCAACAGTTCTTTTCTTCACAGTGCCAGTAGATAGCAGCCTTGCTCATCAGGTAGCCAGGCAGTTTTAGGAAGTGGACCACCAGTGCTGCCTTCCACCCCCATCAGATTAAAAGGTGGAAAAGTGTGGAGAGGCAGGCAGAGCAGCTCCATCACCCAGCAAAAGGTATCAATCAATCAATCAATCAATCAATCAAATCTTTATTATGCTCCAAGACCAGCATAAACAGTAGGTCAACAGACAATAGATACACAAAATTTGTGCAATACCAAGTTTTAGGCTGTCCTTCAGTAAACCAGGATGGCATACAATAAAAACAAGACATCAGTATAAAATCACAATTAAATATGAGGAAGACAGACCAGGTTTTGGCCCTTTCTCACAGCTTCAGACAAGGCCTAAGAAGTTATAAGTGTATGGCATGTTCTTGTAGCCAGAAAGCAAAATTTGGCAACTTTATATGTTATAGAAGGGTCTCTGTCTGCAAGTAAATGCATGGTGTAAAATTCATCAGTGTTACCTGGATCCATCATGTAACAAGGGATGGATCAAGTTTGACCGGGCATCTAAGTAGAACGAGCAGTATAAAAGGACATGTGTAATTGTCTCTGTCTCCCCTGAGTCACATGGGCACAGCCTCTGAGCGACTGGTATATTTTGATATCTGCCTTCTACAAACTTTGAGGGGAGAGCATTATAGCGAGCCCTAGTGAATGCCCATCTATATTTATAATAGGTAAGAGAACTTAAATAAGCTGCATGCCCTCTATTCTGTATATCTCGGGGGGAGCGGTAAATATATATGCTTTGACTTAAGTCATTTTGAAGTTCTATATCCCAGATCCGTTGTTTAATAATATCTTTTGCTTTCTCCAATCCTAAATTTAGCAAATATTCAGGAGAGAGACCATATGAGTGCAATTTGTTATCTATGGTGTTCCACCATTTTGCTTGGTAATTATCTTGTAAGATTAGGGGGAGCAACCCTGTTGGAGCTAAATTAAGTCTAAGCCAAGAAAATAAGGTGGTTTGCCACACAATAGCTTCAATTCTGAGTAATCCACTCTCAAAACCCCATTTGGGATGCATCTGGGCGTCAGAAATAGTGACCTTAGGAAGCCCAATTGTATTTTTTCGTACGTAGCTAAATTTGAAAAAGAACCCAATTGTGCTCCATATAGCAATTGCGCTCTCGGTTTTGCCAGAAACAATTTAATTGCAGCTGGAATGAAATTCCCTCCCCGTGACCGGAAAAACCTCAGGAATGCCGCTGTGCTTTTCTTGGCAAGTGTGAAAGCATATTTAACCTGTGCAGTTTTCCTTCTAGAAGCTTGGAAAACGACACCTAGATACTTGAAACAGGTGACTTGTTCTATATCATTGTTATCTATGCGCCACCTGTGGTTCTTAGTACTATTGGAAAAAATCATGATCTTAGTTTTAGAATAGTTGATTTGTAATTGATCCTCCTTGCGGTGTTGGGCTAGAGCCTTTAAGGCTCTTCTAAGTCCTATTTGGGTCAAGGAGAGGATAACGGCATTGTCAGCATAAAGCAGTATAGGAAGTCTTTTGTTTGCCATTTTGGGGGCATGTATATCTAGGCCTTGAAGCCGTTTGATTAAGGAATTTATATATATATTAAACAGATGGGGGGCCAATATACAGCCTTGCTTGACTCCCTTGTTTACTGCAATTGAATTAGAGAGCTGACCATCATGATTACATCTCACTCTCTGAGTCTTGTATTATTATACAGTTTGAACATCAGCAATAGTAGACGTTTGTCAATTGTAGAGTTTTTAAGTTTGTCCCATAAAAATGGTCTGGAGATCGAATCAAATACCACTTTGAAGTCTACGAAGGCTGCATATAGCCGAGAGCTGGTATTACGGGTATATTTTTCTGCTAGATGCTGCAAAATCAAGCAGTGATCTAAGGTAGATCTTCCTGCCCTAAAACCTGCTTGTTCATCCTCAAGAATGCTCTCTTCTTCTGTCCATTCACATAGCTTCCAACATAAGTGTCTTGCATATAATTTGCCGATAATGTTTAAAAGGCTTATGGGTCTGTAGTTAGCTGGGTCATTCCTTTCACCTTTTTTGTAGATTGGGATAATAATTGCTACTCCCCAATCATTAGGGATATGTGCTGTCTTATCTATATATGTAAACAATGATGCCAGCATAGAAGACCACCATTCTGAGTTAGCTTTAATTAGCTCTACCGGTATGGACTCATTACCGGGGGCCTTGCCATTTTTTAACTGGTCTATAAGTTGCTTGGTCTCTGTAACTGAGACTGGAGGCCAGTGCTGTAGCTGTTCACTAGACAGATCTAATGGGAGAGAGTTGGCACAGGGTTCTGCATAGAGCATACGAAAATGGGTCTTCCAGGCCATCACCAGTATACAACAGGCCAACCTTGATGGGCCTGCATCAGGATGCCCAGCTGTAATTCGCCAGAAGGATGACATATCATTGGATTGGACTGCCTTAATCAGTTGTTGCCAGGTCTGAACTACTGCTGCTCTTTTTTTCTTTTTCAAAAGGGTTTTATAATCCCTTTTAATTTTTAGCATAGTTTGGCTAGTGCTAATTGAGGGGTTCCTTTTATACTGTTTATAAGAGTCCATTAATACTTTTTTTTGCAACTTTACAATCATGGTCAAACCATTTCTTAGAAGCGAGGCCACATGATGATGGGTTAGAATTCGTCCTTACGTTTATGAATTTGAAGTTTATGAACTTGAAGTTTGTGAATGAGTAATTCATACAGTGACTCTTGAGATTCAGAATCTGGGGCCATACATCTCTCGGATATTGCACTAGTTAGGTATTTGCAGTCAGGAGAATTGTACCGTTTTGCTACTGCCTCGCTCACTTGGCCGTTCCATTTTATCCTTTGAGGACCGTTAGCCTCCAAAAGAACTGGAAGCTGACCACCTGCTACTTTCAAGGGGCCTGTAGGGAGGCTACAGGTGAGTAATAGAGGTAGATGATCACTTTCAGGTCTGGCTATAATTTTAAAGTGTAGGATCTATAGTGATCAAACTGTGTGATATCATAATATAATCTATTGTAGATAACCTTTGCCCAGACCAAAAGGAGTATTGACCAGGATAATCATCTTGAGTTGCGCCATTCAGAATAAATAGGTTTTGTCTGTAAGCCATCTGTGCCAGACATAAACCTGCAAAATTACACTTAACATCCACAGAGGCCCTAACATATCAGAGGTGAGGCGGCAAGGCGCCTTCCAAATCTGGAGGCCATTGATGGAACTGTGCAAATAAGGCCTTATCACTTGATCCCATTCAAGCGTTTAAATCACCCCCCATAATAACATGGGCACAAGGGTAAAGCTCCAGACAGTGCTCTACATATTGTTCCAGTTCTAACCAGAGTTGCTTAGTTTGTAGATGGAGGCGTTGAGGGGGTAAATATATATTAATGCATACAGGGTACAATGTTGAAAGCTTAATACCACTGCTAAAATCCACTCCTTGTTATAAGGTAATTGAATAGTCTTGGACTGCAGTTTAGTTGAAATAAACAGGCCCAGTCCCCCTCTGGGTCTCCCACCTCTCTGGCTAGGTAGAGCACTGTTTGTATGTGAGTAGTAGCCATCTACATGAAAATCTCCCAACATCCAGGTCTCCTGCAAAAACAAGATATCGAATTTAGAAATGAACTCCGTAAATGCCATATCCATGCTTTTGGCACCCCAACCTGCAATGTTCCATGATGTCAATGATAGACTATGATCAGCAAAAGGTAAAACAAAAATTAAAAATGAAGCAGCCAGTGTGGAGAGGTGGTCAGGGTGGGGGGGGGGCTCTCCAAAATCTGGCAGTCACCTGGGGCCCCCTCAAATCTGGCAACACCCCTGGAAGCATATCCTGTATGTGGCACAGCATAAGGAGGTGGGGCAGGAAGCACAGCCCTGCTTCAACCTCCATAATTACGTGTGTGTGTTTATGTGTGTGTGTCCAAGTATATACACACACATACGCAAATGTTCTGCTACTCTCAGCTCCTCTTCAGATGGCCCAACCTCCTACCACCAAATAGTAGCAGAGACATTACTACGCAATGGGGGGAACCGTTACGTAAACCCTCCCTCAGTCTTTACCTGAAGTATAAATACAGCCCGTTTAAACAACTGTCACTTAATCAAATTCAGACAAGCTGAGCATTCCACCAGGTGGAGAGCAGACTCTTGTATATGGATAAATCTGGCAACCTTTACAAAATAGCATCTGAAAGCACTGAGCTCAAGAAATTCCTCTGGTTCCTGTTACTAGTGTTTTAACTATGCTACAAAATCCTGGGTTTTGACATTTTAACTTGTATTTCCTTTCTTCTATTAAGTTCAGAAGTTAAACAATAAAGATAATGTGAGAATTTTAAACATTACCTACAAACAACAACAGAAAAAACACCTTTCAAACGAGAATGAAATAAATACTGTGATTAGTTACAGGGTGAAAGTAATCCAAAATAATACATGCATAGCCCATCACTGTCCCATCTCAGTGGTTTTACAGAATCTGCTACAGCAGTCAAGTTGGCATATTACATAAGTCATGAAGGACAAATAATGCAGAAAGGACAGCGTTGGGGCTTTTTCTGAATTATAAACTTCAAGATGACTTTCAGACATTAACCTTTCTCCTTGGTTTAATGTGAATGTTCTCTATTTTCTTAATTAGGTAATAGCCAATATTAGTTTCCAAGTTTTCTAAATATCACAGCTAAAATCTTAACTATTTTGCTATGACCTTTTTTCCTTTCTTCTGAAAATAAAGCTGCTGCAACTCTAGAAAAACAGTATACAAGTGGCTCTCAGCAAGGCTCTAAAATCCATAAACATCTTGAATTGTTCATGCATTGAACATCTAGGGAATCTTGCAAACTATGGGATATGGGCCAGCACTACAGCAAGTTAAAAAAACAAAGGGGAAGCATTTCATTTTTCCCCAATGATCAAAATAAAGTCTCCTCACTCTCTTTTCAGCTGTCTTATGTGTTTTGCAATGAATTTTCTATCTTTAAAAAGGTACTATTCTCTCCCCAACCATTAGAAAAAGATATTAAATAGCAAGCTCAGAATCATGCTCAGAAATATAGACAATATCAAACTCAATGTAATTAAATTCATATCACTTTTATCACCGACTGGTTCTGGGGGGGGGGATGTGAGGGGGCACATCCTTGAGCTGTGGCAGTCTGCCTTCTGGGTCTATAAAGGCAGCCCCTGTGATGGTCAAGTTAAAGTTCCAATGCTCCCTTACCCATCAAAGATGCTCCTTGTTCTCTGCAGATTCTGCACTCTTTATCCTTTGTACAGAAATATTAGCATTTGCAATAAGATCTACGGTAATATTAAACTTAAAGGAATAGCAGAAAGGACAACTTCAGTAAACCCCAACATAAGTGGATGCTATTGCACTTATGCTAACAGATCCTGAAATACCAATGTGCAAATCATTGCAAGAAATTTAACAATACTGATTTATTTATTGAAAGCATTTCTACACCACTTTTCAATTTAAAATAATTCCTGTGGAGGAAGGGGGGGCTGGCTGACCCGCCACAACCCACCCTTTCCTACCTCAAAGGACCCAAGACCCCCAGAGATCTCAAGGTACCAGATTGCCAGCCTCAGCTGTCTGCAATCCTACTTGAATCTCTGTTCAGGGACTTGCCTTTCTGCCTGCAACCTGGATTTAGATGCTGGACCAAGCAGAGCAATTCACAAACACCATGTGGGGTAAAAAACCTAAGCAAGGTTTATTCTGGTAGCATTTTACAACAACCAATAGGGAAATAAGAGAAGCACACAAAATTAGAGAGACACTTTGGTACACAGTAAAGCTGCAAAATAACAAAACCTGATTCCTTAATATCTCCCAGGCACACAACTCTGTTACCTGGGGGGTCAGTTCTCTTCCAGGGTTAGATCCAGCACAGCCTCGCTGCCCGGGAGGACTACTTCACCTACCCGAAGGTCCGAGATGGGTAGCCCTCATTCAGCTAATTTCACCAGGAGCTACCTGGGGTCGTATCCTGAGGCCACCCGAAGGCTTGGGCCTCTCCTTGGCTTACCGCCATTGCTCCAACAGCCGGCAGCCACGCGATGACCAAAGACAAAGAACAAAAACCACACGTTGGGAAATATAGCTCTTTCCCCCTCCCCTCCTCCTTCCTGTAGCTTTTCTGCTTCTTAGCCAATCATGATGCACTTCACCTGGCCAGGCAGGGAGGGGAACTCATGACTTACTGGGCTTGAACTACATTTGCATTTGAAAGCCGTGTCTCTGGCTTTTCAGGACTTCCAGGCGCCATCGCCTCCTCCCAGCCTTACTTGGTTTACACATGAGGAGGCGTGTGTGTGCGTACGTGCAGGAACCCTCAAAGGCTCTTTTCTCCACAATTCCAAAATGCAAAAGTTTCAGGTTATAAACCGAACAAACACTCTTAGAGCATATGCACTGTGTCAGGCTTATACTAGAGTGGTGTAGCTGCAAACTTCCACAGTTAGCCTCACCAACAACCAGGCATGTGTTGCAAGGAGGAACATTTCCATGCACCTTCCATGCACCAAGGTCTAGTTCTCACCAGAAGTAGTAACTCTGTGGCTGGGCCGTACCACTTAAGTGCTTACATGATTGAATGCTCCTCCATACAACCCTCCCCTCCCCAGGCTCCACATAAAAAAAAACTAGATATCAGGGAGAAACCAGGCTAGAACCCTTCTCCCTCAAATGTATTTATTTAGGTAGTTTATATGGCCAGTCATCAACAGACAGTCTCTGGGCAGCTAACAGAACAAAAGTACACAAAACAAATGCAATAGTAAAATACTATATAGAGATCCAGTTTTCTATATAAAAGATGGGATGGGGGATGTTTTTGCATGGTATAGCATCAACCCTGTGAGCCCTTCACTTACAGTTTAAAGTGGCACAGCCCAGACACAGGTTCATCACATCAGTGAAAACTAGACTTTAATATCTGATTTATATTGTAATAGTTCAACTTTACGCTTCCACAATTCGGCATTTATGCAGCTACAGCAGGGCATGCTTTTACTTCAAACTCAGACACATGCCTATAGTCAAACATTGACTGGGTTTGCACAACATGACGACCCACCATAGACAGTCAGCTATGGTGGGTTGTTGTGTTGTCCAAACCTGGAGTGCTTTCCGCAGGGTGGCTTATTTTTCACGAACAAGCCACACAAAGAATCCATGGCTTGTTGTTGAGTTGTTCGTGCCCATGATGGGTTGTTATGTCATCTGAACCCAGGAAACTGATTTTACTGTGTAATGCCACGATCGGCTACAGAGCCACTCAGCAACAGTGGCAAAAAAGGCTCATGCTGCTCATTTTTTGCGATCTCACCAGTGATTGCCCTTCCACCAATGCTGAAATGGCACTTGGGAAGGACCGTCATTTGTTCCCTGGTTTAATAAATAAATAAATAAATGCACAGTTGGGGTCCTAATCTTTTAATAATTATTTTTGTCAGTCTTTCGCAAGTACACACTTATGGCTGTCCCATAGGTGGTCTTCCCTGGTCAATTGCCTTGTCTGTTTCAGCTGTCAAAGGGAGTACAGCTAAGTGGAGTAGGTCACATACAAAGAAACTGACAAGACGAGGTTGCATATAGGCTAATTTACACATAGGGAGAAGAACTAACAATAAGAGAAAGGAGGTATCCAGTAGTGCAATTCAGAATCACCAAAAATGGGGGGGGCGAGTAAGTGCACCAAAGTGCATGTGACAGTGACAGTTCAGACAACACAATAAGCTGCACTCAAGGGTTGAGTATGGGTTGTCATTGAACCATGGGCTGTAGCTGAATCGTGGGTTATTATGTCTGAACCCAAATGCGTTAACTAGCCATGGCTTGTTAACCACAAACAACCCATGAAGAGAACCCATGGTTTATTGTTGGGTTGTGAACTGTGAGTTGTTCACCATGGTTTGTTATCTTGGCTGGGTTGAGACAACATGATAACCCACGTGTCAACAACAACCCACATTCAACCCTTGAGTGTGGGTTACCGTGTTGTCTGAACCCAGTCAGTATCTCCCCCTTGGCAATGTGATCCTCTCACTTTTAAATGTTGAACTGACAACTTCTCAGTGTCTCCACTTTTTCAACACTTCCACAACTCTCCAGCTACTCCAGAAAGGGGGGATGTATAGGGATATTCCCCTATTTTTCACGGCTCCTTTTCAGAGCAGTTACTGCTGTGGTTCTTGTGGTTACCTGACAGGTTTTTTAAAACCCTGAGAAGGTGGCTGCATGGGACAGTGTGAATGGGGTCCCATTGGGGGGTGGGCTGTGAGTGGTGCCCCATTTGTGCCGTCCACTCTGCCACCCTTGAAGGATTTTTTTTTTTTTAACTGTCAGGAATATCTGCACAAATTTCAGGGCTGGGAAGTAAATGGAAGGGAAATGTATGCAAATTTAATGGCTGGGAAATAAATGGAGACAAAATTTGTGCAAATTTAAGGGCATGGAAGTAAATGGAGGGGAAATGTGCAGACCTGCATTAACAGAACAGTTAATGCAGGTGCACAAACTTCCCCTCCATTTACTTCCCAGCCATTAAGTTTGTGCAAATTTCTCTTCCACTTACTTCCCAGTCCAAAAAATTGTGCAAATCTTCCCAACAGTTTTTAAAAAAAATAACCATTTGAGGTTGGTAGAATGGGATGGAGCAAATAGGGCACTAGCACCAGCAGTACTTACACCCCCAATGGGCCCCCATTCACACCGTCCCACACAGCTGCCTTTTAAGATTTTTTTTTTTTAAACTGTCAGGGAACCGCAGTAGCCACAGCAGTAACTGTGATCAGAAAAGGAGCCACAAAAGGGGGGGGGAGTTAATATATCCCCTTTCTCAAGTAGCTGGAGAGTCAGGGAAGTATTGAAAAGTTGGAGGACACTGAGAAGGGTCAGTCAGTTCAAAATTTTAAAATGAGAGGATCACATTACCAAGGGGGAGATATTGCCCCCCCTTTGGTGCACGTACTCCTTTGGCTCCCCCCCCCCCCATTTTTGGTGCTTCAGAATTGCGCTACCGGGACCCTTCTTTCTCTTACTCTTATTTCTCCCCGGTCCTTCACAACTGTGCACAAATTAGCCTATATGCAACCTTGTCTTGTCAATTTCCTTGTGTGTTACCTATTCCACATCCCCCCCTTGACAGCTGAAACATACAAGAAAATTAACAAGGTAAGACTACACATATTGGATAGCTGTAAGCGCATGCTTGTGAAAGACCACCACCACCAACAACAACAACAAATTATGACCCCAATTGTGCATTATTGAGGCACTGGGGGGAAAAGTCGGGGAATAAAAAGGGGTAGCAATTGGAGTGGGAAGTGGGAGACAAGACGGATTTTGCCGCAAAGTCCCCTAGGATATGTGCCAGAGCTGGCTGGAGGACTGATGGGGAAAGAGGGGGAGAACAAGCCACAGCAAGCCCAATCATCTGTTGGGTGTACTGTGGGTTGTTCAATGAACAACCAACCCACTGTGGCTTATTTGCAGGATGGCGTAGCATCATGTGCAAACCTGGCCATTATCACCTTCATTAGCAATTGCTTAGCCATTTAGCAAACTTAGATGCCAAGAACAGTATTACAAGAAGACAGCCAACCATTTATAGTTACTTTAGCAAGGCCGTAGCTCAGTGGCAAAGCATGGCATGCAAAAAAATCCCAGGTTCAATTCCTTTTATCTACAGGTAGGACTGGGAATGACCCTGTCTGAAAACCTAGAGAGGTGCTGCCAGTCAGTGTAGACAAATACTGAGCTAGATGTACTAACCGTCTGACTCTGTATAAAGCAACTTCTTATATTTTTTTGACTATAATAGTTGTGATTTCCCCCCCTGTGATATTAAATCATCCAAATCCAGCAGTAGTGCTAAGCTTCTCAGAGCATCCTAAAACAATGTGGATATATATACAGCATCTACATTTGCCTGAAAGCACATTTTATGGGAAAGTGAGTAATTCCACAAAAGATACCAAAAAGATAAAGTTAATCTTAGCTGGTGGATAAAACTGTTAGGTATAAACAAATCTACATGAAATCCCTTACCACATGTATAAATATTGGATATAATGCTCTTAGGAAAAATATTGTCTATTATTCAAAAATATTGAATATCTTTTCATCACCCTGAATGGATTTTTCCCACCAATCTGACTAAGAATTTAGAAGAACTAATTTGTTGGCAATGATTGAGTTGTAGCAGCTGCTTTCTGTTCTGGGTCACTTTACTCTGCTTTATCATGCCTAATCTACTTTCTAATGAGATATTTGTTTTAACTTGTAATTGATTTCTTGATTGACCAATTACAAAAAGAAAGATTAAATGAACTGTTGACAAAGACAGAGAGAACTGATAGCATACCAAGATTGGTGCTTTGCATTTGGCTTGCCTGTTGGAGCAATGAAATGTCAACAAGAATGTAAGTGATCAACCGGGAGATAGGAGTCTGTATCTTTTCAATTATTCTACAGCTGGTACTAAGACCGTTTAACCACCCATTAGCCATTTTAATTAACCCTCTATGGTATATTTGTAGAAACAATTCCTAGTAGTATATTTACCCTTAAAGCCATAGCCATTGGTAAACTTGTATCAAGGATTACCACATGGATTATATATAGCCCCAGACTGCGCCTATTTTCTCATTTTACACATAGTTTCCTGGTTTGTACTGAAATTATATTGTTGCTTACTTACTAATTCTGTCTATTTGGTGGTCAAAATTATAATCCTTATTTTGAAATTGGAGCTCATCCTTTTTATGTGTGTGGACTGAATTCTGTGGTTCAGAATATATCAGTTCTTTGGGAGAAAGATGCTGAATAATAACAAAACTTACCACTTTGGCTATAAAGGAAAAGTATTTTGGAGGATAGTTCTGTCTGACAAGCTATTCCAGTGATCCACATAGAAGAAGCTGACTCTTCAGTCCTATGCAGGTGTTACTCACATGAAGGGGAAATGTGAGTACAAAGGAGATGCAGGGCCACACCTTTTAGGCCTGACCTCACCATTGTACAGCTTCCTCTGGTTTCCCATATGTTCAGGGTGAATTTCTGCAGCAAGGAGCCAGCTCTACTCATGTAGGCTCCCCTGTGTAATTTAGACTCTGGAAATCAAGATTACCAATCAAGTGGGGAGCCAGCTTGCCACAGCAGAAGTTCGTCCTGGACACATGGGAAGCTGGAAACAGCTGCATGCCAATGGGGGTGAGGAAAAAGCACAGCCATGAAGCCTCTTTGTACTCCTATTGCCCCTTCATGCAAGTAAAGCCTGTATAGGGCTATTATCATACCATAAACCAGGTATGATCTTTCAGCCCAAAAGCCAAATTCAATATCAGAGAAGCTCTCGGGGGCCGCATTCCAGTGGCTGTCGGTGCCGAAGGAAAAAGGGGCAGAGCCAAAGGCAAAAGGGACAGGCCCAACAATACAAAACAATACCAGCATATTTTAGCTTAAAGCTCTGCCAGTAACTAAGCCTTAGGAGGGGGCATTTCACCCTTTTAGAGTGGAGAAAAACCTGAACAAACACTAAGAAACCACCAAATGATCAGTGGTTGGGGAAGGAGGTGGGGCCCAAGGAAGGGGCGTGGTCATTTCGGGATGCTGGAGAGCCTGATTTAGACACCAGGAAGGCCATATTTGGCCCTCGGGCCCTCAGTTCTCCATTCCTGCCATAAACCCACTGTATGCCAAATGTTAAATGATGTATTTCCCCCCATCAAATATTGCAAGGTATGCTACTAATTCTTCTGTGTATGACTTTACTTGCTGCTTGATACTGTAAAGTGTTTAGAATAGGCCACATAAACTAAAATAGTGCCATTTTGTGGCTGGTATTTTACCTGTGTCCTGAAGGCAACAGGAGTTGTTGGGTTGGCAGAGAGTAAATCAGCGCTATTACACTGGCTACAGATGCCCTTGACTAAGCAACCAAATATGTCATGTAAAGTTGTGACCTTACATGCATATAATCCACAAAGACAGTGTGGTCAAAACAAGGTTCCTCAATGCATTATAACCACCATAAAGCTAAATGAGTTGCAGATTTGCACTGACACAATATGTATTAGGGATTGCAACAAAACAGGAAAAACTTCTTGCACAATATGCTATTATATTTATCTTGGTGCAAGGTTCCACTTTGCCTATCTTTAGGATCAAGGTTTTTTTTGGATGGAAAAGTGTCTGGGAGTAGGCAACTGGAAATAATTGTTATTCAAATGTGACTTCTTTGACTGAGGCCCTGATACGCTATAATAAATTGTATTTGAATCACTCAGGTATATTATTCCCTATGCATGGAGACCTACAGTAATATAAAGGCCTATGTCAATCATGGATTAAAGTTAAAAAGATAATTACAGACAGCCTATGGTCCAGTCAGCAAACTGATGGTTGTGGGCACTGCAGGCAATGTTAATATATGGCTTAAAGAGAAGTCCCTTTCAGATCCCTAGATAGCAACTGCCTTCCTTCCAAGCTCCAAAGTGAAATGTGCTCAACAGGAGAGGAAGTTTATTCATTCTGCAAATTGAATGATTTTAAAGGGGAAAACATGGCAAAACAGTAGTATTGCAGAAGTTTTACACACTTTGCATTTCTTGTTAAACTATGAGAAAGCAAAAACTTTAGCAAAGGCATACAAAAGGCAGTCAAGAGTGGAAAGTCCATCAATACACTGTTGCCAAAGTTTACCAAAAGTTTCCTGGTAGGGTTCCTAAGCAATTAAGGGGGGGATCTCAAAATTGAGAATTCTTACTACAGAATTGCTACAAAGTATGTTCCAGAAGAAAGCTGGTATTTTATATTTCATAAAAATAACACAACAATCCAGATTACCTAATTCCATGGATGGAGGGAGTGGGGTGAAAAACAAGGAAACATCACTGTGAGTGAACTTGTGGAAATATCCATGACAAAGAATAGCAGCACCAATCTTAGCTCAGAAACTCTTTTAGAAGAAAAAAAAAGTATTTTGTAATAACCACACAAAAGAAAATATTTCTGCTTCACTAAGTCCTTTTCACTATTCAGGAAGCCCCTCATTAACAATTAACATAGACATAATAGACCACATTTACCACTGCAAGTTCTCCCAGCAAACCCTTTCCATGGGGAATTGCAATTTATATCTCAATACTAATTATATAATCTGCCCATCATTTCCCTCTGCTTGGCTTTCATCTTTCAGATTCAATTTGAGACACTATACTTGAGAGCCTCTTGATGATGCGTGGGGGGGGGCATTTGATCGGATGCGATGACGGTGGGGATAATGTTGATGATGATAGTGGTGGTGGGTATGTGCAAACTGTGGGTATTACAAACTGTATTTCTATTGTTCATTACTTTCTCTGCATGATACTGAAAAGATGGAGCAAGGTTTTTTTTTTTAAGTGGAAGGTAGACAAACAAAACCCTGAGTGGAGGAGACCCTGACAACAACTAAGAACCAGTTCCTGAAATGAGCCCATTTGGAGTAAAAAACTCTTCCTTAGGGGCAACTGAACTTGCCTTATAAAATTCTGTCACACAGAAGTGCCTCTTGTGCGTCTTCTACACTGACTGAGGAGACTGGACAAGAGTCACCAGTCTTACGTAAGTGTACATCCCAACTGCATTGTGCTCATTTTAATTACTGTTTCCTAGCTTATTGAGATTCTCCCTGCCCTCTTTTAATTTAGAGTATATACATTATATTCTAGAAATAGGCCATTCCATTTCCTTTCTTCCAGGTTATTTCCATTAGAGACAATAAGTGGACCCCGATGGAGTGCCAATTCATTGGGAAACCAACATGGTTGCAGAATTCAGATGCTGCTCCTGGCCACATGGGACTGCCACACAGAAAAGCAGCTCCCACATGGCTGTGGCTACATCTAAAGAACACTGAACAATTCATAGTTTGTTTGTTTGTTTGTTTGTTTTTAAAGTCCACATTTCACAGGATATTTGCATAACTTCTCCATCCTGCTGATATGGCAGATCTCTGGATTTTTCCAGTCTCTGGAGAAGTAACTCCATTCATGGGGAAGATCTTAGGTTCTGAAACCAACAGTGATTACACATGTAAAAGGATACCTGTTCTCTATCATCTGCAACCCTAACAAGAAACAGGAGCAATTGGATCTGTTAGCACTCAGCATTTCAGATTCCTACATTCTTTATATTGTTGGTGATTTTGGAGCATAAGTTTGAAAGTAAACACCAAGAACTGAAGTCATTAATCTACTGTTGTTTAAAAACAATGGCATCTAGACAAATGGCGTAACCTTTGAGACCCAGCCACCACCACTTGGTGTCAAGATAATTCCCTGAAGAAACAGGGAACAAATAATTGAGTTCAAGACTCCAGATAGATGAATCAGGGAGCCAAGCAGAGACTCCAGCACAGTATATGATTATAATCTGTGCACTACACAAGATAGAGTGCACTGATCAGGAGAGCAACAGATTTTTCAGCCCCTACAGTACAGAAAATAGCTCTGATTTTCTAGGAGCTAAGATATAATTTAAATACAGTTTTGCACAAAGAAGTCTTATTATACCTACTGACAATTGCAAGGAGCACAAAACATAATTACACGTGCCAATTGATTCAGGTGCACATGGATCTCAGAAAGCGGATTGAAAAGGCCATGAATTTCAAGGGATAGACAAGGAGGTGCTTAATTTAGTTCCATGAGTTGAGAAGGCTCTGTTTGTTTTTTCTGGGAGTGGCCATGCCGGAGCTAAATGTGCTCCTGAGGAAGTTAGGCTGAGTCAAGCTTCAGCCTTTCAGAGTCAGATACCTATGCAGTCCAATGTTTCTAGCAAAACTCAGGATCAGCAGTCAAAAACATTAATTCACTCTCAGTCAGAGCTGGAAACAGAAATCTACTACTCCTAGTTGTACAGTAATACCTCGGATTACGAGTAACCCGGTTTGCGAGATTCTTGTAAAATGAGGAAAAATTTGACATAAATTTACATTTGAAAGATGAGCAAGTCTCGCAACACGAGCCGCTGCTGCCTGCATGTGGCTCCTGTTGCGAGATGTCTTTCAAATTTAAATTTATGCTAGCAACGCGAGGCACTGGCTGAGCGAGCGGCCGCACCGTGACTCGCCTCCACGGGGCTTCCCTCGAGGTGAGGCGCGGCGCCTCATGCTGCTGCACCGGCCGGCCGAGTGGCCAGGAGGCGGGGGCTTCCCTTGAGATGAAGCGCCTCACTGGCAGAGCGAGTGGAGGTGAGGTGAGGCGTGGCCGGGAGCCCGGGAGCCAGCACATTAAAGCGAGTTTCCCCATTAGAAATAATGGGAACTCCGCTGATTCATTCCACAACCATATAATCACTGCTTTGCCACCTCCCTCCATGGGGCTCCCTGCCAGGGAGCCGGCAAAGCAGTGATTAAATGGTTGTGGAACGAATCATCTGAGTTCCCATTATTTCTAATGGGGAAACACGCTTTGATGTACAAGTCTTTTGGATTACGAGCATGGTTCCGGAACGAATTATGTTCATAATACAAGGTATTACTGTACTTATAGCTGCTTACAGAGTTGTCAATAATAGCAATTTAGTTTGAAATAATTAAATAATTCTGGCATGTTTGGCTTCCCCAGCTGAAATAAATGGACACAATAGATTCCTGGCCTGAGGTAAGTCACTTATCACCATTATCTTTACAATTATATATTATACTTACTAGGGATGCGCATCAATTACAAGATTTGGTTCAGGCAGCAATTCAGGGATTCAGAAAACAACCCAATGCACCTCGGACTGATTTGGAGGCCACCCAATTCATATCTGAATCTCAGTTCAGAAATCCAAAGCATAATGCTTTCCACTGACTATCACTGGAAATCAACAAATGGCTATAATTTTGTTGCTGTCTGACAGAATTATATAAACTTTGAGGGAACTGCAGCTCCTTATGAAGCCCGCCAAATTTCACACAAATAAGTGCAGAGCTTTTTGTGCTAGGTGCCTTTAATTTTTTTTGGGGGGGGGGTCCTTCAAGGGAACTGCCAATGACTTTTAAAAAAAATTCTTGAAAGAATTGGATGAAGCCTGCAAGCACAGTTGCCCTTCCTGAGGGCTCACGCCTACCAAGTTTCAAATGAATAGATGCAGTGGTTTTGTGTAGCAGCAGCCTTTACACTCAAAGGCTTCCAAAAAAAGGGACACATTTATCCCTCTATGTTTTTTTTCATTTCTAACATGAAAATGACATACATCATAGAAATTTCCCTAGGCAAAAACTTGCAAAAATTCAGAAGGATAGGTACACAGGTTAGAGTGTTATGAATGGAACAAAGTTTAAGGCTTTTTTGTTTTCTGCTTAATTGGCACCAAAGTCACAAAAAGTGCAATAAGACAAAGGTGAATATGCGGAGCATATAGTGGCAGAGGCAAAAGGACTTTAACATCCAACATTTTCCAAGCAAATACTCAACTATCCCTCTCCCAGGTCCCATAGATTCCACCAAAAATCTTTTAATGTTCCTACTCTTGGTAGACTCTACCAGAACCTCAGGCCCAGGAGCTAAGTGTGGCCCTCTGGGGATCCCAATTGGGTCTACTGGAGTTCCTCAGAAGGCCCCACCCCCTTTCCCACAGCCACTGATCATTCACTAGTGTTTGTGCAGTTTTTTTTCTCCATTCTAAAAGATTGAAATGTCTCTCCTAAGCAGCTTAAAGCTAAATAAGAACTTTAAGCTAAAGTATGCTGGTATTTCTGGTGTTTAGGCTCCACCTATTTTACCTTCGACCCTGCTCACCAGTGGAATGTGGCCCTTGAGAACTGGTTCAAAATAGAATTCACCCCTTGGACTGAAAGTGGTCTGCACCTGTGGTAGAGAGAACAAGCTAAGAGCACTGAACCCTGGAACGGTCCTGTGATATATTACTTCAACATCCCTCCCCCATAGCACTATGACCGGAGAGCCCTGGTAAAACCACTCACTATGATTAGAAATTAAAGCTGTCAGTCATAAAACTACACCCCACTTCTACCCTCCCTCCCCCAATTCTGGGGGTGGTGGTGTTCCTTTATAGAGAGAGCTGGAGGAGTAATTTATCAATTTCTGCAGACACGCGGTCTGCATCTGTGCCTGTCTGAATCACTAACAGAGCTTCAAAAGGGTTCAGGTTAGATTTGTTTTGCTTCAGAGGAGCCCCACTTTGATTCTGAATCTCCAGAATTTTCCTGAATCAGAAACAGGGCTGGGTCAACCTTTTTTCAGTTGAGGGCCGCACTCCCTCATGGGTAATCTATTGGGGGCCACCTGTCGATGGAGGTGGGGCTAAAGCCAGCACTGGGCAGGGGCTGAGCCCAAAGCGGGTAGTTCACCCCTTTTTATTTCTTCCACCCTTTTTTCTCCCTCTCTCCCTTTTCCTTCTCAAGCAACAGGCTGCCAGGAAGGGACTGATAGTTCTTGCCAGAGGTCTGAACTGATGGGATGCAGAGGGCTTTTGAAATCAGGATAAAGGCCACATGAAATTAGGCCAAGGGACACATACAGCCCTAGGTCTGCAGGTTGCTCACCCCTGATAGAGAACACGGCCAAGGGCTACAGAACCTCTTTCAGACTGAGGGCTGATTTCCATTTTGGAGAAGATTGCAGGGACCACATTCCAGTGGTGGGCGGGGCCAATGGCAAAAGGGACACACCCCAAATCCCAGCATATTTTAGCTTAAAACTCCTACTGCCAGGAACTAAGCTTTAGGAGAGGCATTTCAACCTTCTAGAATGAGGGGAAACTGCACAAAAGCTGGCACACCACCAAATGATCAGTGCTTGAGGGAAAGCGAGTGGGGTCAGGAGAAGGGGTCTTGGCCATCTAGGATTTGGATTTGGCCCCCGGGCCTGAGTTTCTGCACCCTTGATATAGAACTTTTAATGTGGTCAACACACCTCACATACATCTTGGTAATCATTACAGCAGCCCTATAAGGTAGGCCAGTGTTATCTCGTTATTTCAGGTGGGGGGGATGAGGCAGAGAAAAAGTGGTTTGCCTAAAGCTACCTACTGGCAAAGCTGAGATTTGAACCAGGGATTTCTCAGCTCACACACTTAGCTCTCATACTGCACCAGCCCACCCTCAGCATCTTGTCACATCTCTGTGTTTCCCCTTCAACAGTTTCTTAAGGATGCAAAAGTGACCCAGCACCTAAACAGCATTTAAATTCATTGTTGCATCATGTTTATTGCACTCTAAATTTTCAGAAAAGAGTAGTTTGCTAGCTAATTGCTTTATGCTTGGGCACACCATAGTCCATTATTTTTTTTTAGCTAAGATGATACTTTCATGGCTTTAGAACCCACTCATGGCAAATGTCTGGCCTCCATTCTATAAGGTAAATGTGAAATAAGTTCCTACCATAATAATAAATACATTTATACCATTAAATGTGGCTTCCACACACACAGAACAGCACTTTTGAAAGATGCTATTAGTGCTGTGATTTTCATGAGGGAATCTGGACCACAGGATTCAAAGAAGTATAATACCCTCAGGTACTTTTTCAATCTGACTGCACATTATTACTGAATTGTAATCATTTTTTCATTATCAGATACAAACCACTAAGTGCAAAACCATTTATTTTCAATAGGCTTTAATGAGTGAGAGTTCCTCCTGAGGTGTTCAAAATGTCAAGTCAGCACAAGACAGAAAAATGGATGTTATGCATGCAGACCTCCAAATATTATTAGCAATTTAACCTTCTGCTTAACACTTTCAGTAGATAACCTCCAGTGCCAGACATTGTGCTGCCTGAAGCAAAGCCTAAATTGTCCACACACATTCCCCTTAGGGCCTACATTTTCAAAGTTTTGCTGCACTATCAGCACTTCCAGATCCCATACTTCTTCCTCACTATACCTAAGACATAGATCAAGAGCACTTTTTTCTTAATTGTAAGCATATTCATACCAAAATATTGATAACTTGGCAACTAATTGTACAAGCATTCCAGGAACTTGTGGGATCATAAAAGGGGACATACAACTGGCCAAAAGGCACTTTACGTCATGGGGTTATGTTCTAGGGTAACTGTGGGTAATTTTAGTATGCCAATACAAAGGTGGAAGTGGGAGAAGGAGAAAAGAAACAGCAAAAGAATATTATGAATAATGCTTTTTTGATTAAAACAGATCCACATTTTATTGCAATAAAATCTACACCACCACTAATTGTTATTAAAAGTCATGCAAATGCAACCATTCCATCATTTATTCTCCCAGCTATTCATCTTTACGCCCACCCATAAAGCATGGAGCACCTAGTTCATCAATCACGTTCAAGGTTTGTCATGCATGCTCTGCAAACTAATCAAAGAGGACTGTATTTGGGAGTCTGGCTCACTGGGGTCTAGAGAGGATTCTGAAAGAACCACCAAACTTTGGTTACTTGGCAAAACAATCCAACTGCTATGCCCAGCAGGGTAACAGAATGGAATGAACAACTTAATTTGCTTCACACTCCACTCTTATTTGCTCAGGTGTCAAAATGATTACAAAAGCAGTGACTCTCCAGTACTCAATAGCATTAGCAGATGCTCTGATGTGAAATGCTGCTGAAGATCTGCAGTCTCATCCATCGAGTTCAGCAGGAAGCTGAAATTACTCAGCACCTTTCGGAGATGTTTCAGGACTGGGAAATTATATTTCCTTAAACAAACACAGCACTACACACGCTCAGCAGCACATCACATCCAGATCCAAACCTAGGGTTTTCCTCATCAGATTTGTATGGCGATCTCTCTATTATAAAGGGAGATGTGGATGAAACAGCATGGCTATTAACATTAGGTCTTTGATCTATGGCCCAGTTATTTATTGAGATTATCCATAGTACCCTTAGAGAGTAGTAAAAGTGTATGAATCAGTGGGAACAGGCAGACTGTACATTTTACTGAGTTTAAAAAAGCAAGGGGGGGAACGTTTGCCCGTTAACCATGACATGCGCCAAATAGTGCTGAAAATCATAACACTACTTATTAAATATGAAGTTAACCTCTTTCCTTAGAGAAAAATCAGCATGGTCCCCTTTTATCTTCAAATATTCCTGAATATCTCAGCATAATCTCCAGCATGCTGGACTACACCTGAAGGCAGAACAGAAATTCACTTACAGCTCAATTTAATTACTTTTACTGATCATGCCACACACCCCCACCCTCAGCAGTCCCTGCACTCACAGCCTAAGAGAATCATAACAGGGTATTTCCTCTCCTGTTAGGTCCAACTCTAATTTAACATGTCATACAAATAGCACAGAAGGGAGAATGAGACCAGAAAACCCCTCCCCACCCCCATCCACAAGAATTAACAGGCCATCTGCAGTTTCAAAGGAGGTTCTAGAGAATATAGCTCACATATGGATCCAATTAAGGTCTAATCAGAAACAATTGCTATCTCTTGCTTTTCTGCAAAGACCAGCTTTGAAGTGTACAAATCGAGAAAATATCAAGGTAGTATGCATTAAAATATTGATTGTACATAAGGGCTCCATTTCATCTTACAGATCCGTTGCAAGTAACACACACACACACACACACACACACAGAGGGGGAGAGAGAACACACACACACACACACACACAGTGCAAAAACAAAAAAAAAACAAAGAAACACCCCAGAAATAAATGATCAGGTCCCTTTACACAAGACACAGCTAAATTGATTCCTTAAAAGAGCTTAATACTAATGAGAAAAGTTGAATCAAGGGGCTAGTTCTTAGGACAGTCAATTTTTGAAAATTAGCTTCCAATTTTTGGAAAGCACCATTGAGAGCTTGTTCTTCTTCCCATACCATAAACTATCTCCTATTTTATCACTCAGTTCCCTACCTTCAGTTCTCCCTCCCTCTCCTACACAAATATATTCATGTACTGAAACATCTCAAATTATTTTTGACAAGATGGAGAAGTGTTACAAGTCATAGTTATAAAAAGAAATCCAATTTATATATTACCGGAGTGCTCAAACATCAGGAAGCAACCACAATGCTCTGGTTCCATATTAAAATTGAGCTGCAGAATGCTGCCAAGTAACAAATATGCTAAATGTGGTACCTACATAGCATTACCACCATTTTGTTACTATTTTTCATGTAGTATATTGTTTGGTTGAGAAAAGCATTAAGTTTTCCTTTACATTGGTTAATCAGGTGTTGCACAAAATGTCTGAAATTATTTTTACCATTAATCCCATTTCCAGGCATACAAATAATGGAGATGTCATTGGCCTACAACTTACTCCAGTGTCTTGTATAATTGTTAGCAAATGTGAGCAAATTTTGACATGACCTCTGGGAATCCATGCATGCAAGGAAATTCCATGGCAACAAATAAGTTTGATATTGAACAGATTAAAATAACATCCAGACAATTAGCATACATAAGTCAAATACATAATTTAGAAGACAATCATGTGCTTTGATACAGAGTAAACATGATGCCTGAACGGGTGCTATGGAAAAAATGTCTAGGCTTCATTTTCTCTGTTTATAGATCTGTTCAGGTTTTCAAAGTTTCCTCTACAATCTTAACAGTTAACTGTTGTTTTTATTTTTATTTTTTTAAGGTGATAAATGGGAAAAGATCTTTGCCAACTATTCCCCTGTCCAAACACTGCTTAGAGTTCCCAAGGCAATGAAGTTCTAAGTTGTGAAATATTGGATGATGATATATAATGTACTTTTGGCTTAAAATTAGAATTCCTTTTTCTCTGAACACTAGCTATTTATAAATACAATATGAAATGTTTTCTAATAAAAGTAGAACCCACAACATTTATACAGTGGTTTTCAATCAAGGAATGGCAAAGGACCCAAACAGCATTTCCCCCCAATTCCATCACAAGTTTTTAAGGTATTTTTATCATTATTTTATACAAGAATGAATTGGGGGCAATCCCCCCTTAAATAATGTATGAAGTCACGTAACTGTGACAATATATGTAGTATACATTCACCTTCCTTACAGTTCAGTTCTCATGACAGACATAGCTGTCCCAAGTGTAGCTATGGTGATATACCAAGCCAGGCAAACAGAACTAGTTCCTCCTGCTCTGCAGCTCATTATTTGGACATTACAACAGGGTAGTGCTACATATCCAATGCACTGGGATTGTTTGATGCAAATAGCTATCTTCTTTAAATATATCATGAAGATAAAAAGGCTCTGTCTTTCTATCCCTACCTTCCCCTGTCCATGCCATGCCATTCCTATGCTCACTGCACAACAACTTCATGCGATAATGCTGCTACATCAAGCAGCAAGAGATGACAGTGTATTCTCCTGGTACACCTTTCAAACACATTTGATTTCTTACTGAGCCTTAAGTAACTTTGACGTATATGAACATTTTGAGTTAAATGAGCATAAACTGTAGCCCAGGATAGATAATGCAGAGTAATAATTTCAAAGTGGGTGCCAAGGAACCCTAAGGTTCTTTGGAAACTTATGCCATAGAACATTCCCAGGATCCTTTGCAACATGCAAGGGTTCTGTAAAGATGAGTCAATGTGAGAAGTGTTCTATCAAAATAGAAACTTTAAAAAACCGGATCTACAGCAACTTCAAGTATTGCTACCAACAGTTATCACATACAAGACTTTAGTTTTACCCTTCCTGGTGCATGTCAAAAGCTGTGTGAAAGCAACTATCATATTCAACCAGTATTTCAACTACACTATCAAACAGCATTACAATAATTATTTCTCTATTGGATTTGCTCAAAGAAACTTTTTGTATCAAATTTTCCTGCCGCTATCTGCAGAGTACCATCTTTCTGCATCTTTTTCATTGAATTCTAATTGATATTACTGGACTTTGGTAATTACATACAAAAGAACTCCTCTTTCCTAGAAAACTCTGGTAATTTACAAACTTATACAATGCTCTGCATGCAGATCACATGCAAACTTTAAATGTCAAGAACATCCACATTTTGCAAGGTTTAATGTGCTACAGCAATTGGGAGAGGCCTCTGTTCTTTAAGAGAGATTCCATTCTGTGGCTTGACTGGGCATAGTCCTGTATATGAGGCAGCATAGAAGGATGCTTACCTGTAACTGTGGTTCTTCAAGTGGTCATCTGTGAATTCACACATATGGGTTATGCGCCTGCGCATAACAGTTATTTGGAACATTCTAGTGCCAAACAGAGGTTTAGGCAGGAGCCTCGGCCACCTCTTCTGTACACACTCCTGGCGTGGCTCCTGCTTGCCTCTCAGTTCTGAGTCCACTGCAGTGGAGGAAGTTAAAAAGGGTGAGGCATCGAAACAGGGAGGAAGGTGGGTTGTGTGGGTTCACAGATGATGACCACAACAAGAACCACAGTTACAAGTAAGCAACCTGTCCTTCTTCTTGGTGGTCTCTGTGACTCACACATATGGGTGACTGAAAAGCAGTAAGACTGTGGAGGGAGATGTCACACCAGGATCGAAGAAAGGACCACTCTGCCAAAAGTTGTGTCAGCATGAGCTTTGATATCCAGGCGGTAGTACATAACAAATGCAGATGGTTGAGCCAATGTTGCCACATTACAGAGTTGTAGAAGCATGATACCTCTGAGGAAGGTGGCAGAGGAAGCTATGACCCTGGTTGAGTGACCCCTTGCTTGTAGGGGAACTGGGAGGTGAGCTAATTGATAATCTAGGCATTTGGCTGAGACTACCCACTTGGTGAGGCATTGTGAACCTTTCCTGGGACCAGAGTGGCAGACAGGTGGATTTTCTAAACGATGACGTTCTAGAGATGTAGTATGAGAGTGCCCTTTGAATGTCTAGAAAATGAAACTTCTCCTCCATTGGGGAGGTAGGATGAAGAAGGAAGACTGGTAGTACAGTATCAGGCAACCTTTGGGAGGAAGGAGACAAGCTTTGGAAGGAAGGAGTAGTCTGGGCATCTTTTCCTCGTGAAAAATGGGAAACAGTTGATCGTGACATAGAGCACATAATTCACTCACCCTATGTCAATGTAATAGTGACAAGGAAGACCACTTTCATGGTGAGGTTGGCCATAGCCAAAGATTCAAAGGGCTTAGCCATCAGTTGAGTCAATACCACCAATAAGCTCCAACAGGGACCAGAAGAGAAGTTGGGGGATAGCAAGACCTTTAAAGGAATTGCTTGACATGAGGGTGTAAGAAGCCAGAAAGTCCTTCAGTGACGTGTTCTCATGATTAGCTGAGATCATTGCTCAGTAAACTCTGATGGATGAGACAGCTAAGCCTTTGGCTTTCAAAGAAAGTAGAAAATCTAAGATGCTCCGTAGACCACAGGATATTGAGTCTTGTTGAGTTGGTGCTAAAAAGGTCTGGAAATTCTTCCACTTGGCAGTGCATGAGGCCTGAGTGGAATGTTTGCGTGAAGCTGTCAGCACTTCTAAAACTTTGTGAGAAAATCTATAGAGTTGGTTATTCGCCATGCCGTGAGACGTAGGGAATTTAGGTCAGGGTGTATGATCCTCCCACTGTTCATCAAAATGCGGTCCAGAAGGAGAGGAAGACAAAGGAAGATATGGTTCGATAAGAGGAGGTCACAAACCATGTTTGCCTCGGACACCATGGGGTTATCAGGGGGCAATGAGCTCCATTATCCTGTATTCTGTTTACAACCCGTGTAATCAGAGGGAAGGGGATGAGCACGTACGTTAGGACACCCCTCCAGTGGAGGAGGAAGACGTATCCCAGAGAGTTTGGGTCATGCCCTGCTCTGCTACAGAAGGAGTGGCATTTCACAGTTAGAGCTGTGGCAAATAGGTCGATCATGGGGATTATCCACATGTTGAATAGTCTTTGCATGACTTTCGGGGAGAGTTCCCACTCATGAGGAGAGATTTCCAGCCTGCTGAGTGAGTCGACAAGGGTGTTGGATGCTCCTGTCAGGTGTATGGCGAGTGAAGTAATTTGGTGGTGAACACACCAGTCCCAAAAGTTAAGGGTGAGAGTTAAAAGAGGAAGGGATTTTGTCCTGCCTGTTTATTTATGTATAAGACAACAGTGTTACTGTCCATTGCAATTTGGACAGATCGCCCTATGACAACAAATTCGAATTCCTGCAAGGCTTTGGCAAAAGCAAGAGGTTCAAGTTGGTTGATATGTAGTGCTCGCTCCCAAGGAGAACAGAGTCCTCTAACAGTGAGTGGCAGTGAGTTTCCCAACTGTGAAAGGATACATCTGTAGTAACTGTTACAGTCGGAAAGTGGAGTCTGGAATTCAAGTCCCTGCAGGAGGTGTGTCAGAAATTTCCACCAGTAGAAGGAGCACCGGACTGACTCCCGGTAAGATTATGCAAATTGCATAAATCAGGGTATTTTGTATGTTTTACACAAATGAGCATCGGGAAAGCATGTGGATCTAGCGCAATTTGCATTAAATCAGCTGATTTTATGCAAATCACACTAGATCCATGTGCTTTTCTACTGCTTATTTGTGTAAAGCAGACAAAATACCCCGATTTACTCAAATTGCGTAAAGTTACTCAAACTGCGTAAAGTTACACAAATTGTGTAACTTTACTCAATTTACGTAACCTTAAGGAATTTGCACAAATTTCCTTAGCGTTTAAAAAAAGATGTGCAAACTGCAGCCCGCCTCAGGAACAGAACTCTGTGAGCTGGCTCGACTCACTTCATAGCGAGTCGGAGCCAGCACAAGACTGCCGAAACAAAATCTGGGGAGCCGAATCATGAAAATCCACAGGATTTTCACCCCCCTATCGGAGTCCTCACACATCCGTACTAGTAAGTAATGACAATGAAACTGAAG
Organism: Shinisaurus crocodilurus; assembly: GCA_021292165.1. Lineage (NCBI taxonomy): Eukaryota > Metazoa > Chordata > Lepidosauria > Squamata > Shinisauridae > Shinisaurus > Shinisaurus crocodilurus. The sequence goes on from CM037881.1 coordinate 105,479,268, forward strand.
GTGCCCCAACAACCTCAGTGGAAGAGAGCTGAACTCTGTTGAAATAAATGAGTGGTTGTCAGCATGTCATGCACAGTTCTTTGGGTTGCTAAAATCAATTAGTGCATTAACAGTTTTTCAGTACCTTTCTTTCTTAATTTTTTTCTTTCTTAAATTTAAACAATGAGAGGGAAGTACAGGCTATTGTCTTTACATTTTTTGAAATAAAAATTTCTATATATCACATTTAAATCACATTAAATATGCTTTAATTTTCCCCCTCAAACATTTCAGGTCAAACACTCATGGTGTGTTCAGCCAAAAATTAAACATGGGGTACTTTTTTTTTTTTTTTTAGCTTTGTAGTTTACTAAATAAAAGTAAAAGTAACATAAACATACTACATTAGATCTCTTTAGGGCAGCCTTCCCCAACATGGCACCCTCCAGATGTGTTGTACTGCAACATGCTGGCTGGAGTTATGAGAATTGCAGTCTAGCACATCTGGGGCGCCAGGTTGGGGAGGGCTGCTCTAGGGCATCAGAAAATTTTCCGACAGAAAATGAACATTTTCCAATGTAAGTGACCCTATGCAAATTAAGTTAGTTTTCATTGGAAAAATTTCCACAGCAAATGACCCTAATTTGCATTGGATTTTTTTCTAGAAAAGTTTTTGAAAAATTTTCCAATTCAAAATTTTCCGAAAAACCCACATCACTGGCTTTAGAAATAAAACTTGAATCATGCACACAATGCAGCTCTATTGTGCTGCAACCACAATGACAAACACATGGAATTGGGGGGGGGGGAGAATCTGCCACTGAAAACCTTACGGTAGAATCAATTAATTATACTCTCGGTTTCTTAAGAGGACAGCCTGACTTGTGTTCAAGGTCTCCAAAATTACACATGCTTGCTAGCACTGTAACATAGGAGTCTCATTCTTCTCATTCTTGCCTATCCCTGATGAATAATTCATATTATAAGAGCTGACAGTTCTGAGGCAGTGCAGCTAGCTACTTCAGACAGTTCAGAGTGTGATGGAAATCTCAACGAAACCTCCAGTTCTTCAGCATATTTCTTGTTATAATCCCAGGTATCATCTCAAAGTGAACCAAGGATTACAGCTGAAGAATCACAGCAATCCTGTATGTATTAAACACATTACATCTGTATTTTTCTTGTATTCAGAAATATTATATCAGTGTTTAAATATTATAGTGCAACTCCCCTCAAAATGCAATGCTATAGCAGAGTCCTATCAAGCATTTCGGCTTCTCATACTAAATGATCAATAAAAGCAAAGTCCTATGTTACTTTATTTTATGTCTGTAAGGGCACAATCCTATGCTTGTTTAGATGGAAAAAAAGGCCTACTACTCCCAGAATGCCCCAGCCAGCAGCTCTTATCTCTTAAGTATAGTGATCTGGAACATGTCAAACAATTAACTGAATCCATTTCTGGTGTGTTCCCCATGTGTTTTGCACATATTTGTTGACTTCAAAAACGCATTTATACAACCAGACCCATATATAGATGAACCACACCCAGTTAAGAATGTGGGAAACTATAGACAAAGTAGTGGTTTTCAGAACAGTCAACTGGTAACCAAATGGCACAAGTGGCAGCCTGTGGTACAGACTCTTTAAAGGAAAATATTCTATTTATTTAAAATAGGACTTGGGGCAACGGGCTTAATATCTTTTCTTCTGCCAAATTTAAATAATACTAAGATGTTGTTAATAATTAGACCACTGAATAAACACTATGCATCTTTGGCATACTATGGAATAGGGGACATTTCAAGAGGTATCTGTGACATCTTATATGAGGAAAAAGAACTTGAGATAGAAAGGGGGAAATTTCTTTTCTAAGAAATTTGTTAATGATTTGGGGTACTATGAAGAGCATATTTATACCAGGGATATCTCCATTAACTCCGGTGGTAGCTCTTAAGGATTTTCCTGAAAACTTAAGATTAGAGCTGGAGGGTAAACTAAGAGAAAAAAGGGTTATTAGATTGACCGATTGGGTGGAAAAGATGGGGACTAGAGATCAAATAATGGAAATTGTTGGGAGAAGAAGATTATCGTGGTTACATTTACTACAGTTAGAACAGTGGTCGAAGAAATGGAAAAGGAAAACTGAGTACGAGAGAGATTTAACTAATTTTGAAAAGATGGTCATGTCTAGAGACGGCCTACCAGGTAATGCATCAACAAGAGGTATAACAAGGGATTTATATAGATTGATCCAAAAAGCAAAAGAACAAGAGGATCAGCTTAAGACAGTATGGGATAATGAATTTGAAGAGGTGACCTCGAAGGTGGGGTGGAACAATATATGGGATAGACGGATTGTGAAAATGATGTCAATTAGGATAAAGGAAAATTTTTATAAACTAATTTGGAGATGGTATTTAACTCCAGTAAGATTAAATAGAATAGATAATAATTGTTCTGCATTATGTTGGAGAGGATGTCAGGAAAAAGGGACATATGCTCATATGTGGTGGAGTTGTAAAAATGTATTGGTGTTTTGGAGAGAGGTTTTTACAGAAATATCGAAAATTATTGGTACTAATTTAGAGGTCTGTCCAAAATTAGCATTGTTATCAATAACTGAGAAGCTTATTTGTGATCAAAATATGAAGGAGTTAATTGCAAACTTGTTAACTGCGGCCAGGCTAATGATAGCGAGAAATTGGAAAGTACAACATGTTTTCCTAATAACAGACTGGTATAAGAAAGTTTGGGACATAGCCCTAAATGATAAACTAACTAGTAGTATCAAATGCAAAAAAGGATTGCTAAAGAAGAATAATTTTATGGAGATATGGAATCTATTACTAGACTATGTATTAATAAAGGGGAAGGGTAACATGCCTTGTCAGGATATGTTATATTTTTGGAATTTAGACTTTATTTGATCAAGAGGATAGAAGTATATTAATTGGTCCCTTGGAGGGTGGGGGGGAGCACTTTATGATTTATTGTATGTTGATTATGTTATATTTGTGTGATAATTTTGTATTTTGCTAAATATATTTTCTGTGTTATAGTTTGTTTTGAAAAATAAATAAAATATTTAAAAAAGGGGGGGGAAACAAAGCTAACTCTCAATGGGTTTGATCTTTAAAAAAATATTAATTTACATCTCACTATACTTTAAATTGGGGTGGACATAAAGTAGATTGAGATCGAATGATAGATTTTTGGGTGATTTGCAATAGATCAGCAAGGATTTCTGACTCCCAAGTGTTTAAGCAATGGTATCAACAAAAAGGCTCCCCTCCCACTCTAAATTAGACTGCTAAAATAAAGAAAACCAGGAGTAGATTCTTGTGTGAGAGAACTGTGGACTTAGTTCTGGTACTGAAAACAAAAAGGAGCAGCCTGCTCCTTAATTCTAAGTGTATGATCTCCCCTCCCTCCTAATGTTCGCCTGACTCCGGTTGGTGGTTCTTGAGCTTCAAGTAAAAAACAAGGTAGATACTGCAAGCCTGAAGTCTACCCACTCCTGCTTTAAATGATATTTGAACTTCACATTCTGTTTGCGGTAATCCTGCCATGCAATGCCACTTTCATCATCTAAACTATCTAAATTAAAAACCGTCACAACTGTGTATTTTGGGAATAAAGGAGAAAGAGTGGTACCTCACACTTCAAATGCATGGGAAATGGACTTAGGAGAGAAAGTAGAAGTAGGTAACTCAGATACAATATGGGACTCTACATTTGATTTACGTAACCATATGTACTAATGAGCAACAGACTCACTACAACATTCTAAACTGCTGGTATATAACCCCAATTAGATTGCACAGATTTCAGAAACAATGTAGTCTAACATGTTGGAACCTTTTTTCACTCATAGTAGAAATGTTCTAAGAACAAACCCCTTTTGGAAAGATATACTGGCCACATGAAGCAGCATCTTACACTGATTTGTTGAAATGGATCCAAAACTGGGTTCGCTGCAGGTGATAGAATCAGATAATTTGTGAGGCTAAAATGCAGGAAAACTACTCCTCTTCTAGAAACACAATTATTATTATTTTCATATACCAGTTCCCCATCTGGGAAAGAAGAGATTCCCCATCTGGGAAAGAAGAGATTCCCCATCTGGGAAAGAAGAGATCCCCCAGCGCTAGATGTATTTCCTTGTGATGGGGGGGGGGGGCTAAAGTTCCCCTAAGACCCTCTGATTTGAGATTATATGAACCTGCCCCCCCCTTTATTCCCCTTTGTGTTTCTGTGAGATCTTCACCTTCTGGGGTCTACTGAGCTGGATATTTTGTGAATCAGTTTTTTACCCAATGATGTGGACTGATTAATGAGCTGTTGTATTACAATTTGTAATACTTACTTTGATTTTCCTGTTTGTTTTAGTTGTTATCTTTTTGCTGAATTCTTCAATAAAAGACTTTTTTTTAAGGACTTAACATATCTGGCTCAGTAGCTGCCAAAATGCCTTAAAGATGCTACACAATCATACCTCCCCCCCCTTCTCCCTCACACACAATTCCATGAGGATGGTCATTGCCAGTGGAGAGGCACTGATCCATTCTGCTGAACTGGGGCAAGAATGAAAGGCAGTGTTACAGGATTTTATGAGTTCATAGAGGCAAAGTATTGAATTTTCACATCAGTATTATTCAAGTAGAACATTACCTTGGGTTACTTTTGATGGCAGCTCTAATATGAATGTCCTCCTAGCTGTAGCTGGCTCAGAAGGCAGGGGTTAGAGGGAAGGGATTTTGTATTTTAATTTTGACGAAAACAGCAGATTTGGATTTTGTTGCTATGTTGATTATAGTGGAAAGCTCCCCCTACCCCATAAGCCACACAAGGACTCCAGGTGAAAAAACACTCCATCTAAACATTGCTACACTCATGTCCCAGTTTTTTCAGCTTTGAAGGGAATCTTAAATATATAATGGAAAGATGATCTCTCCATATTTACAAAAATGAAATAGCTCAGAGGTGGTCTCAACATCAAACTGCTCTTCTGACCTTAGAATTAGAAGCTGAGAGAGAATACATATGGAATATGGAAATGTGACGCTATGGCAAAATCTCACACCCTCTGCCCTGATCTGGTAGCATGGACACACTTGATAGATAATGAATTAATTCAACATATTTTGTGCGGCACTTCAATTATTAGCTCACCTACAAGGCTTTCCAAACTACAATTTACACAGTTCATTCTACTATTACTGCTCTCTGATTCACTAGATTACCTGCATTAATTTCTGTTAGCTGCCACCCAAGTTTTTCTGAAATGTTGTATGTCAATTATGCATAATGATCAAGAGTGTTGATTCAAGCTGGGTGCTAGTTTAAGGCCTTGCCCTTGGCTAAGTAAAAGCCAAGTGCTTTCAAGTCCCATTGGTTTCTATGAAGCAACTTAAACATATGAAAGTAATGGGTCACTCCCACTGAAAGTAATGGGTCACTTTGATCACTGTGAACACTTCGGAGTAAGCCACGAGTTCACAATGAGTGTTTACTTAGACAACGTGCATAGGACTGAGTTATTTGGATCCCCCAAACAATCAAAGAATGCCAATCAAGTTGAAGTAGAATATGGAAGAACTGCCACACAGTGCAGCCAACTAGTTTCAACAGACACTTTTGATCTCAGCTGACCACCTCTATTCCTCAAGGGCTGGTTTCCCTACAATTACTATTCTCAAAATCCTACTCTTGCCAAGTGAAATCCATTGAGAAAGTTACGATAAACTACCGTATTTTTCCGTCTATAAGACGCCCCCATGTATAAGACTCCCCCCCACTGGGCAGTTTCGCAACCACGTGGTTCTCTCCTTGGCTTACTTCCGTGTATAAGACGACCCTCAATTTTTAGTCTAACAATTTTAGGAAAAAGTATAGTCTTATACATGGAAAAATACTGTAATGGGCATTTAAAGGTAACTTAAGGCTCCAAAATAGAGACTAATGTCCAAAAGAGAGAGAGAGAGAAACCTCCTTTTAGGGGACAGATGAGTAAAACCTAGGAGTAATTAATGCCACATTTACAAGTGACACACACATAAGCAAAAGAGAAAAAAGATACACAGTGGCTTTGATGGTACTTTGCTTTTTCTTTATGTGCTCCTGAGAATTTCCAAGTAGCCTCAGGCTTTCATTTGGTAATTCATCATGAAAATATAAAATATTTAGTGTTTGGTTAAATAAAACTGACTCACTTCTAAAATTCTCCATAAGTTAAAATGACAAAATTCTTCTTGGAAACATCCCTTAATTAATAACAGGAATTGTTAAACAACTTAACACTCATGCATACTAGTAGAACACATGGAAATGACAGCAAGTGCCCAGAGGAAACATTGGGACAATGCTGTGTAATCACTGCACATCTGTGGGGTATTTTTTTTTTCTAAACAAGAGACAGAAGGGGAAAACAGCCAATTGGATTTAAAAAATAAAGAATAGCTAAGGATTTTTGTCTCTGGAAAGTCATCCAGTTCCTTTACTTTAAAAAAGTGTGATTTGACAAAAGGGAACATGTTCATCATGGCAGTAAGGGACATATCTGGATCCTCAAATGTCGTTGACAAGCCATAAAAACACATCACAAAGTCAGGGATTGCCAAACACTTTCTGTCAGCTGGTGTGTTTTTGGACTGGAACACTGACACATGCAACAGAAAGCAGACTGTTGAACACAACATTAACATTGGAAACTTATACAGACCGGATCAAAGGTTCCTTCCAATGAAAAGGGAGGGGGAGGAGACAATCTCTGTAGATTTCTACAGCTCCCTGGAGCCCCAAGTGCCACCGCTTTCATTATTCCTCAGGGTTGCCCAACCCTCCCCAACAGGGGCATCGGAGGAAGAGGGGGCCCATCAACAAAAATCACCACTTTCCCCATTCTGCCAGCGAAAATGCTCTGCTGCATCAGACATCTTCTGTGGACATAAAGAGCTGTGAGAGGAAAATTCTAGATGCAACACAATATGCTTTTAATGCCATTATGTATCAAGGTCCCTCTGATCTCTCCTATGCACATCATCATCATCATCATCATCATCATCATCATCATCATCATCATCATCATCATCTCATGTTGTTGTTATATTCTTCTGGGTCACATAGAAAACTACGTGGTGCAGGCATGACGGTGAGCCATGTTTGGAGAAGATAACACGGTGGTGGCATTTCAAATCATTTCTACATGATGTGTGTAATATATAAGCCCATCCTCTGTGCCTCAAACAGTAAAATCCCTTCCCTGAAGGTAAGCACTTACAGAAGAAAGAAAGAAAGAAAGAAAGAAAGAAAGAAAGAGTTCAGGCAATTCCTGATTAGAAGGAAAGAGTTCTTCATGTCTTGTTAGCAGATCAGGAGATAAACTATACATACTCAACTAAGGGGGGGGGGGGAGATTGAGACATGCCAATCTTTTGGTTACTAATCTCTAGACTACAGGTGTTGAAACTCTTTTGTCCCAGGGGCCAAATTCCATTTCAAAGAAACTCTCAGGGGCCACATTCCAGCGCAGGGCATTGATGAAGGCAAAGGGCACAGAGCCAAAATGCCAAACACACCAGAAGGAACACACAGCTCCAACTGACAGTTCCCTGGCACTGCAGACTCTGGCCTCTTCCATCGGCCAGAGAACCAAGGGCCACTGGGAGGCTGTACCCACTGCCTCCCATGATAAACATCATGGCAAGGGGGAGACCAGCCCGACCCTATACAATAGCCACAGGAAGCTTGTTTTGCCCTTCCCTGCCAGGAAAAATAAAAAGAAGATCTGTAAGAACCTTGTAACTAAGAACTGGTGCCTGAGTTTTGCTCCCCCGCTCCCCATCCCTTTTCTTTTTGTGTCATGTCTTTTAGATTGTAAGCCTGAGGGCAGAGACTGTCTTATTATTAATAAAAATATTCACATCTTCAAATCAACTGAAACTGATTCCAGTTTGTCTGAACGCACAAATTACCCAGTTGCAAGAAGCCAGTCAGCTTCTCCATAATAAAATAATGCTACCACATGCAGGCTCATTTTATTCTGTTTCACTGTTAACAACCATCACCCAATAAACATTTTCAAAATCATATACGGTAACCATATTATGGAATATGTATGTATCATTACATTACACTTGTATTCTGCTGCTTCTCTACTCCAACTGCCTCAAGTGCAGTGACATCACAAAAAATCCATTACACAAGTATATCTTAATCACAATTTCCCTGACTTTCCACCAATTTCCATTTCCCTGACTTTCCCGAAAGTGGCAAGCCTGGCTTGGATTCCCCCCACCCTCAAGGTCATTGCTCTGTCTATGGCCTGGGGGGGAGACACACACACAGGACTCCAGCATTATATGGCTCTTCAGATGCCATCTAGGTGCCATAGGATTGCTCTCATTAGGACAAATGCTGTAGTGGTCATAAGTAGTACTTTCTGTGGATCAGTAGTTTGGTGAAAACTTTATCAAGGTAAAAATATTCCCCTGGTTCTCAGGATGTCCTCAGATCTTAGAGCAAGGGTCCTCAAACTTTTTAAACAGGGGGCCAGATCATTGTCCCTCAGACTGTTGTGGGGCCGGACTATAGTTTGAAAAAAATATGAACGAATGGATCAAGTAAAAAAAACGGACCCAGGTCCTTTTTTTTTACTTGATAGGGGTGATATTTTTTTTCCTTAAATGGAAAGTTATTATAAATTAATTATTATAATGTTAATAAGTGATTAAATGGAGGATGGAATTTTATTTCGATGGCAAAAGTGGGTATAAATTAATGATTATAATGTTAATAAGTGATTAAATGGAGGATGGAATTTTATTTCGATGGCAAAAGTGGGTTTTAAAAAATAAGAATGTACTACCTTTTTTGCTGTCTAAAATTGAAATACATTATAAAAGGCTACATACAAATTATAAGAAATAGGAGTGTTTTGCTTTTGTCTGGCTGCTCTGTGTGAGTGCTTTGTGTGGGGTAAACTGCGGGTGTTTGTGGGCTGAGGGTGTTCGGTGAGCTGTGTTTTATTTTTATTTATTTATTAAGGAACCCAAGGCGGCTTACATATTCCTCCTCCTGTGAGGTAGGTTAGGCTGAGAGTCAGTGACTGGCCCAAAGTCACCCAGTGAGTTTCATGGCCGAGCAGGGACTAGAACCCGGACCTCCCGAGTCCCAGTCCAACACTCTCACCACTACGCCACACTGGCTCTCAGTATTTATTTTTACCCACCGTGAGAATATGTAGCTACCCTTTAGCTTTTCAATGGAAGGAAGAAATTGAGGATCCTGAGGGGGAAACAATGCAAGGGAGAGGATTTCCCTGCTTTATGGACTGCCCAGAGCGCAGGGACACACACACACGGACTGAGACAATCTGCCCCAGGCTCTCGCAAAGCAAGCAAGAGGCTCCCTACCAGAGTCCTGCACATACCGACCTAACACACAAAACCGCTGCCAGGATTAAGCGAGATCTTAAACTCGCACGGTATCTTTATCCCTGGTTCTGATTACCTGGAAAGGAAACATGCAACAAGCTGTCCCTGGCTCTGAACGTTCAACACCTGTGTATGAAGCCGGCCTGCAAAACGACAAGCCGCCCCAGCTGCAGAGACTTTTTACTCCTCTGACCAGAAGCATCCCCACCTCTTTTCCTTCGCCAGACACATAACGGGCTGGGCGCAGCTCCCACCGGGAGGTGCTAAATGTCCCGGTGCTCTCTGGGACTTGTAGTCCTTTAGCAGCTCCTTGCCCGGGGAAAAAAATGAACAGCGAAGGAACGTGGGGACTTCATTTCCCATGATCCACCTCTGTCTAGAGAGGAGCCTTGCTTCTGGGAGCCGGTTACAGCTCCGCTGCTCGGCTCCGCGCCTCTATCTTCTTAGCAGCCCCCCCTCCAGCCTTTTGCAGCTGGCTTGAGCGGAGAGGGGCTTTGCCCTTTTTGTGTGAGCAGCCGCCGGGCCGGATAAAAAGGCAAGGCGGGCCGAATGTGTCCCGCGGGCCTTAGTTTGAAGACCCCTGTCTTAGAGAATGTTTTTTAAAGTTTAATTTGCATAATATTTTGTGATCGGCATGAAACTAAACTAGCTGCAAGTTTACCAAAGACACAAATGTCTTCTTTTCAGAGCACCTGTAAAAGCTTGAAAAGACCAAAATAGCATTCTAAAAATGTTCTAACATTAATGCAGAACCAAAAACAAATCTAAAGTTATTTAAATGCACAATCTTAAAAGTTTCCAAAACTATCATAAAATGTTGATCTATTATCTAAAACAGCGATATGTTAACATGAGTATAAACATTTGAAAAAATGTTGTTTTGCCAAAGTCCTAAATCAAATTCCCTGCTAAAACCAAACTGAAAGTAGATTAAAGAAAAAAAGGAAAACAGGTAACCGTCAGGAATTTTAAGCACATCCAATACTAAGGGAGGTGCACAATCTTTATTTTTTTTAAAACATCCACCTTACAGAAAAAGTTACCCTTTCCAACAGGCATATGAGAGACATTTCCAATGGCTTTATGCACTTAATGGCAACATATGTTTTTAGAAAAGCAAGATGGTATCTGAATACAAGTATGTCTTTATGTTTAAGCCAACTTCCAAAAGGTAGCAGAATACTAAGGTTGCAAATTGTTCTAGGGAAAGCAAAGCCAGACAGCAGTAATTTGCATAAAATTTGCACATGTTAACTTAGGGAAAATTGTACACATTTGAAATGTTGCAAATCAGGGAGGAAAAAACTTCCAAGTTTATTTATGTTAGGTTTATCACACTGTGACCCTATACATGCCTACTCAGAAGTAAGTCCTATTAAGGTGAATGGGGTTTACTCCTAGGTAAGTGAGTACAGGATTGAGCCTTAACAGTGCAGGTTTCTAGCCTTCTTAGTTTCATTTATGTGAAACATATACATCACTTTCCTCTCTAGTGATCACCAAAGCAGCTTAAATGAAAATAATGCAACATAAATGAAGATAATGCAACATAAAATTTAACAATCACAATTAAAATAATCCAGGAAGCACAGATCCACATAAATAGCAGAGTTGTGATAAATTACCCCATGAAAATCCCCCAAAATGCCAAGATGAATGAACAGCTTTTTGATCTAACGTGCCTAAAGTATGTTAAATCAGGGACCTGGCAAATTATGTTTGGGGCATGCATTCCAGAAACAGAGGACACCACAACAGTAAAGGACTTGTCCCAGGTAACTTGTCTACATGGCTACAAAGAAAAGCTTTAATAGGTAACTGCAAATCTACTAAAGGCTGGAACCCCCCCCCCCCCCCGCATATACAACACTGAACAAAAGCTCTACACTGTCAGCTTTGAGAGTACTGCTCACTGGTGTGTGGGCAGGGGTGAGAGGAAGATGACGCTCCGGCATCCTGCTAGGTGAACTGCATTGTTGGAGCTGGCAGTGTTGATAAGCTAGTCAGCAGGAAAAAGTGTTGCATGCAGAAGTGGGCACACGGCACACAGCCCGCCATTACGTTCAAGGTTCAGTAGATCAAAGCCTATGGGGGAATCTGGAAGGGGTTCGAATAACTTAGGGCAACCCTATGGTCTGAGCCTTCGCTACTCAGAGGCTTCAGAGATTCTTATGCCCTAACCTTACCCACCTCCTTGGTAGGTGGCAAAGCACAAGTTGCTTCAGGCTAATACACACAATGGAATGGGATAGAGTGGTTTGGGGGATTATCTGTCAGCACACTAATGAGTTACCACTAATGGAAGAACATAATTTATTCTATTCATAGAGAAACTGCAGACTTGCTAGTAGAGTACAGAATGTAAGTTTTGACACATAGTAAAATAAAGTAAGTCCACAAATACAATAATTCCACAAATTATCCACAATTACAAAAGTGTTTATTTTTCTTTCTATATGAAAAGCTTCCTGAAGACATACGGCAAGTATACATCCAACCCTAGGGAAGGGGCTGAGTGATTCAATATAACACAGAACACTATAAATCCATGAATCACCATAGAAACTTGTGCAGTTATTATGGAAAGATTTAAATGATATATGAAGTGTGCACAGAGTCCAAAACACAGCAAGGACAGGTTGCAACCTTTTGATGCATCATACACAGTGGAAAAGTACTCAAATTTATAAACCTCAGCTCAATATTATGTTGAACTAAGAATCCTCTGTCCGTGATGGGTCATGGCTTAGTAAACATCTAAAAGGAACAAAACTACTAAGAAAACAGGGGTGACCAATTGCCTCATATGTGCTTTCCATAACTCCCTGCCTTCTTTAATTAGGTCCAAATGTGTCTTTATCTGACTTTTCTAGTCCTCAGGGCCAAAACTTAATACCAACAAGAGGCACGGTCTTCCTCTGAACTTTTAGTCTGCTGTTGATTCATGTTAAGTTGTAAACAACTGCAACTAATTGTACACACATATGCATTTGTTCTTTCTTCCCTGTCCTCTTCAGTCCTGCTTCCTGTGCACTCAACTCCATTTCCTCCAGCCAACATGGCCACTTAACTGCATCTTTATTTCTCTCCCAGCAAAATGTCCCTCATCATCAGGGAGTCATCCTTTAACCCTTGGTGCTTCTTAACTTGGCTACCAAAGCAGCAATAGTGGGGTGGGGGGTGGCAGCTAAAGAACTGTATCTGCCCCTCTACTTTGCAGTGCTCCATTTCATGCTCCCAAATCTTTGTCAATTTATGCAACAGATCATGCCAAATTAGCATGTCCAATTTGTTTGATTTCCAGCACATTCTTCGACCTCAGCTCCTGCCAGAATGATTCCATATACTCAAGGAATGGGCAACTGAAGATATTCTTACCAAACATATTTGGCATTTTTACCATACCCTGTTGGCGGAAGGAATTATCCACCCTAATTCTTTCCCCTTTGGGATTGGGGGGGGGGGGAAGCATACTACAAGGGCTGCATAAGATTTGGCAGACTATCTTGTTCCCTTTCCTTACAGTACTTTATATCAATAAAAATAAAAATAAAAACAATACCTTTGAAGAAATCATACTGTTTTTAATTATTCCCATACATAATAGGCATTTCCTTCTGTTTGATAATGAAAGGTCGTGGGAGGTGATAGTAAAAGGCTAATAAAAACATTTGTTGGCTACTAACTTTTGTGGATCTATTTGTAAGGCTACCTTCGTCTTTTTTTCTTACTACCAACTCTGAGATGCCAGGCTGTCTGTCCCTCTTGTTTTTGGTTTTAGATTTTTAAAGATTAATTTTAAAAAATGGGAGGCTGGTATGCTGCAAAATGATTTTCTTGGCACACCCAGAAGAGTGCCTCTGGGGGTGCCAAGTAAAAAGAGGCAAAGATGAGCTGGAGGGGAGCATCCTGGAGGGGTTGGGGGGGCAACATCCTGAGGGACTAGAGGAGGTGGCAGGGAAAACTATGGGTTCAAAACACCCCACTTCAGCCTTGAATTTGGGATTTGGGGCAAGTTGCTTTTCTTTCAGCCTCACCAGTTTGCCTTCTGGGGAATGCTTGTTTTGGGACTGGCTACGTTTACCATGGCAGTCATTTTGAGAGCACCCATGACATTCAAAATTCCAAATGTGCCCACTGGCCCAAGAAGGTTGGGAACCCTTGATCCTGTTCTGCAAGTTAACATGTTTGCAGAAGAGTTAAGTTACTTTGCAGACAGATAAAAGGGAAAGTAGAATATGTCATAGGTCAAAATATTACATTCCAACAGTATCCATCTGCCAATGGAACAGACACAGTTGGTGGAATGGATTCCTCCTCCCCACACAGCCTACCACACATCCCCCAAACCTGTTCCAGAAAACTGGGGGAACTGTCAAGAGCAGATCTGAGGGCTTGTGCAACATCAAGTGGAACCCACTGTAACAAAAAGCCAACATAGAATGACATTACCGTATTTGAATCCAACTGTACTGCATTGGTTTGGCTCCTTAAAACTGAAAGTTTGTCTTAAAATATTGATATGTTCTATTAACAAAATGAAAAGGTATATGTTTATTCAACTCAGTTTAAAGAACTACAATTATTAATGATAAGGCCAGTCAGAATAAAGTAATCTCACAGAAGTCACACTGAATCTATAGGATTATTTTGCATGAAGTGAACTGTAAATTGCTGTTTTTATGCAGAAAAATGCAGATATGAAAGGACAAAAAGCCTAATAAAACAATGCTATGATTCACATTTGAGATAGTTCCTGTATTTTTCAGTTCATTTAGTAATTTAAACATTTCTAATGAAAAAATCTGCAATGAGAAAAAAGTAATTTTGTGAATCTTGCTATTTCTGTTGTTTTGTTACTAATCTGCTTCCTGACTTTTACATTCAACAGGACCCAGTGTAATGATGAATGATACTAAACATCCTAAGTGCTGACATACCTGAACATAATTAACGTTCACTGAGGCAGAAGTGGTATGGACAACAGTCACAACAGAAGTAGCAACAAACTAAACCCCTTGTTACTGCCTCTGTTTACAGCATTGTTCTAGCAAGATGGGAATAGAAGATTTCTTTCAGATGTGTGCTGTGTATGCAAATACAGCTGCCTGAACACTTTGGACACTTCAAGGACACAACATGAAATGATGGATTTCTCATGACTGATACTGTCATTTGCATGCAAAATTAAAATCTGAAGCCATAACACGCAGTCTGCAATGTGTTACAGTATCTTAATTTAAAGAGACAATTGTATATTCATGTCTAAACTGAGAAGCATAGAAAATTTAAGACAAACATACTGATTGCAAGGATTTATTTTTTTTAAAAAAAAACCCTTCAATGTCTTCCCGAGGCCCCATCCCTTTCACAAACCTATGGAATATCAAATAAACGTGCTCTATTTGAGGAATCAGATAGGATGAAATCTATAAGCCACCAAGGGAACATGTTACATAATAGGAACAAACAAAGGGCAACATTTTCTTCTAAGATCCATATGGCAGATCTGGGTTTGGATACTTAGTGTTCCCTACAGATGGGGAACTCCCAAGGCGAATGGAATATCTGAGTCAAGATCGGCTATGCATGTTTGAAAGACTTTCCTTCAGTTCCCTCTTTCTCTCTTAGTTTTTATGAACTTTTTTCTACTTACTGCTCTATTCACACATTGAAAGACTCTACTCTCAGAATAGCTAGTAATAATCCATCAAATTAGAAAGGCTCTCCTTCAAAAATGGTTCATGTTTCATTACATTAGAAAAGGTTGCATATTAGAATTCTATAGGGATAGATAGATAGATAGATAGATAGAGTCCAGGTGCTCCAGAATTATTAAACATCTTCATTAGTACTACTAGTAGTGAGATTTATTATTTAGAAACATTTATATCTCATCTTTCTACAAGTAGTAGCAGCAGTAGCACTTATAACCATAGTAGCTGTGGTTGTAACCATAGTAATCAGTGTGGTACCATGGCTAATTCCCTTGGATAAGGGAATCTGCATTTAAATCCCTTCCTGCTCACCTATGAAACTCACTGGGCATCCTGAGGATGTCACCATCTCTTCCTCAGGGCACTAGTGAGGATAATTTGCCAGCGTCTCTTTGGAGGGAGGATAGGATACAAATGCAAAATAAGTAATAGTGGCAGTGGACAATATATTTTTCAGATTTTTGTGTGGGATTGTAAATACTTTAACCCACTGTTGGGAGCATAAAAAGTTGTGCACAGCATTATACACACACACATACATATTCACCCACCCCTGGGGATTTTCTAACCACCACCACCTGGCCCTGCAGCCTTTTTCACTCTTGGAGGCTACTTATGAAAGTCAGGGGACCCTTTGGAGCAGAACTCAACATGGATTGAAAGGCTGAAGTTGAAAAGGAAAATCAGCAACTTCTCCTTCTGCAAGTGGAAGTTCTGTGGATCCCAGCCTATGTATGAATGCCAAACATTTCTAGTCCTCATGATTGCAAAGATCTCTTTAACAAATGTGACAGACAAAATAATATGAGATCAGAAACCAGGAGCTACATACAAAACATTCTTTATGCATTTGACTTTTGCAATGTTTAAACTGAGTAAGAATTTCATTTAGATTTGTAAAGTAGTGCAACATGTCCCACATGTAGTATACAGCATCTCATCATCATCAGGCGATCACTCGTGACCGAGTAAGATTGTCTTCCGGGATAAAAGGAGGAAATTCTAAAGAAGATTGTGTAGACTCTAGCGATGAGTCCGTAAGTGACTGTGGAGGCCAATTCTAGATCCACACAGCTTCCCACAGTGAGGACACAGGTTACCAGATAGAAGATGGTCCTGTAAAGGATTCATTTGACGTGCTTTTCGCTTAGCACGTTTCTCCCTTTCACCTTGCACTCGGGCTTCTTCAAAGTCCATGGAACCTTTGTGAAAGGCCAACCTCCATTTAGATCGTTCATGGGCCAGAGCTTCCCAGTTTTCGATGTTTATATTGCATTTTTTTTAGATTAGCCGATGAACATCTTTAAACCTTCTTATATTGAACCACCGATATTCCGCTTTCCATCCTTGAGTTGGGAGTAAAGTAACTGCTTTGGGAGACGGCAGTCAGGCATTCGAACAACATGACCGGTCCACTGAAGTTGGCGTGAAGGATCATTTTTTCAATGCTAGTAGTCTTTGCTTCTTCCAGTACACTGACATTTGTTCGCCTATCTTCCCAAGTAATTTGCAGGATTTTCCGAGGCAACGTTGATGAAACCTTTCAAGGAGGTGGAAGTGACGTTTATAGATAGTCCATGTTTCGCAGGCATACAATAAAGTTGGTAATACAATGGCTTCATAAACCAGTGTTTTGGTCTTCTTACAAATATCCCGATCCTCGAACGCTCTATGTTTCATTCGAGAAAATGCGGCACTTGCGGAGCTCAGACGATGCTGGATTTCACTGTCGATGTTAGCTGTAACAGAAAGATAGCTGCCAAGATAGAGGAAATGATCGACGTTTTCCAGTATTGTCCCGCCAAGCTGGATAGATGGCATCTACTACATTCATGAAAGAGACATGCACATTTTGTTAATCATAGTTAGTTAAAATTTTCTAATTAGCTGTAGCTCTACAGCTCATTTTAGATTGCATGAATAGAAGCATCACTGCTACAGATTCAAGTAATATAGTATTATTATTTTACTGGAAAGACTTCATATATTCTGTGTTCAGTTTTGTGTGCCATACTTCAGAAACAACGTTCACAAATTGGAAAGAGTTCAGAGGAAAGCAAAGATGATGACAGACTAGCTAGAAGAGGAGCCAAGGCGAGGAGCTGGGTATACTTATCACAGATAGTGAACCAAAGGTGATTGCGTATTTACAGTTTTTCAATATTTAAAGAGACCTCTGTAAGAAGGAGATTTGTATAAAACTTGGCAGAGTTCTGTATATAAATCTATACAACTGGATTTTTGTGCTGTCATCTATAAAATTCTGCTTGGCTCACAGTTGTCCTACATCATAGAGACACCATACTACAGTACCCATGAAGCAACATGGCTGACTGAGCGAATTGTGTATGCACATTTAACTTGCTGATGCTGACATGCAGTGGAAGGGCACTGCCATCTTCCTCAGTAGTGGTAAGTGACATACACACCATCTACTGCCTTAGATGCTCTCTGGTATGTGATTAACTGACACTGCATTAGAATGGGGGAGGAGCACTAGCTGAACTGCAAGAAGTGGCGTGATTCCACTAGGTCTGTCAATAGTACCCCAATCTACAAAGGCAGAATCCCAAATCAAACTCAAATGCTATAGTAAGTAGTAGTAAAGCAAATGTTTACCATTATCTGTTGATGACAGGACAAGCAGGAAGAGGAATTACAGGGAGATGGGTTCAGGTTATGCATTAGCATTAGCAAAATTAGAGATCAGAATTTGTGATGTCTGAATTGAGCTTACAAAAGCATAAGAGCTGCCCTGTTGCATCAGACCAAAGGCTAACTTAGTCCAGCATCCTGTTTTCCACAATGCCAATCAGATGTCCTGCAAGACATGGAGGGCAATAGGCCTCTCCCATTGTTGTTTCCCTGCAACTGATATCCTCTGATCTTGGAAGTAACATATGAATACCAATATAACATAGTATACCAATACTAAAATAAAAAATAAATAAGGCAGCTCCCTATGTTCCTAACTGTTCCATTTTCTCCTGCCGATTATAATATATTGCTAAAATGCAGTGGGGAAAAATGCCAACTCCATTTATATCTAACTCGTACTATCCCTGTAGAAATAATCTAATACATACTATCCCTGCTGTATTTAGCTGAATTACCTGAGATATGAAAATTAAAAAGTTTAAACTACCTATAAAAAGTTTAAAATACCTATAGAAACCAGTTCTGTTCAATAAAGTAAAATGCCAATCTTAAGAGCACAACCCCTTTTATGAGAGTGGGCTGCAATCATCACACATATGCTAGCTGGAGAGAAGTATCTGGTTATCAGACTAATCTATTCCATCATTTACAACCATTGTTGTTAGCAACTATCTTTCTCACATGATACTAAAGATATAATATTCTCATATAACTGAAAGTGTACATATGGCAATCTCCATTATACTCAGCAAATTAAATATATAATTCATCTGTAAAGAAGTAATTATTTACAGATAAAAAGTGATTAGTCATGTGTTTCTCCTTTATTGCTTTAACTTTCAAAAATAACACCCATTATTTTCCTTAGCCCAAAATTTTTTTATAAGGAGTTTTACTTTCATCCTTTTATATTTTGTAAGTGAACAAATGCCACAAGGTGTCTCTATTGGTTTATGTGCTCAACAAATAAATCAATGGTGAGTTTGAGTTGCTTCCTGCCAATGGTGCAACAAGCCATGCTGCCTGGATTCAGACAACACAATAAGCCATGGTGGGGCAGGGATTATGCAAATTGTGCTTGTGACGCATCAGCACATGCCACGGCTGACAACAAGCCACTGTGGTTTAATTTTGTAATTATTTAAGCCACGGTGGCTTGTTTTCGACAGGTCAATATCTCCCTCCATGAGAGGGTGTAGTTCTATTCTTAAGGTGCCAGTGGTGAGGCTTTCATCCAAATGGGCAGGGGTTATACCATTTATGAGCAAGGTTCTTGTGGACAGCAACATAGCACCATCGCACCTCCAAGCATTCTTGGATACGGTAATTAAAAAAAAAAAAATCAAAGAGACTAACAAACTGATCAAAGTGGACTTTGGTCTCATGAACCAAAGTCCACTTTGGATAATACTGATTACCTAGTCTAAATTCTGGTCTGGTTTGGGGTCAGAAACTGTCCTGCTCACGCCTGTGTCAGGATCATGACACAGTGGTGTCTCCATCTGCCTAGGATTGTGGGAGCTGAACTACAACTCCCATCACTGCCAGCCATTGGCCTTGAGAGGTTTCATGCCTTTGATAGATATGTTCTAAAGGCCCGATTAGGCAAGCATCAGCTGCTCATACACCGCTAGCACCACAGTATTTCATAGGAGAAAAGGCATACCTCCCCAACATCACAATTAGAAAGCAGGACTGCCAAAACAATACATAGTTTATGGTTGGGTTTTGATGGCTGCCTGATCTATCCAATACCAAAATGCTCTCCTTGAGAGACAAAGTGCATTCACACTGATGAACAGCAGCTTTTAGTAACTTTCAAACACCTTAATTTCAGTAGAACTTATTCAGGTGATATCCTATGTTAAAATGTTCTCAGTTAAGATTAAATACCTAAGAAATCTTCCTAAGTTTTCAAAGAGAAAAATTGTAGAAAATGCTATGGAAAAATATTTTAAGAAAAGCAGACCAAAGCTTTCATACGCCTATCCTTTGGCATTCCTTTTCTCTCAACATTACAGTGTAATTTCCTCTCAAAGGTATTCTTTATCACTGGAGATTAAAGACACATTCTGTTGCCCTTTGAGTTGGCCCTTGCTCAGATAAACAAGTAAACTGCAGCACTGCAGAAGTCAACAATCAAGATCAGGCAAATTGACAGCCCACAAGATAAAGATAAGCAGGTCACAGTCTGCTTTATTTCATTTTCTTATAAATCCTTGAAGGAGTCCTTCATGGTCCGTAACTTTGTATAAAAGGAGCACATCAACCACCTCAATGAAAGGAACACAGTTACACACACTATTTTTTCCTTGCCCATACAAATAACACCAATGAAATAAAATGAAAAATGCAGGCTTCCACAAATGCAGTCTGTAGCTCACAAATTATAAGAAGGAATCCCTTCCTGATTATATGCATTTATGGATGACAGTGAAGCAAAGGATCCTTCTCTTCTTGAACATGGAGGGGGCAGGGGTCCCTTACTTTCTTTCTGCCCAGGAAAAAAAAAGAGATGGATCGTACCCTTTCCCCCAATCCTCTGGCATGTGTAAAGGGCTCAGGAGTGGGCTCGGGAGTCAGGCTCTCAGCTCTCATCAGAGTGGAACTTGCTTAGTGAGATGTTCTTATCACTGCAGGGTGCCTCCAAAACATGGTACGATGTGAGGCTGATCCACTCTCTCAAGTGACGGAAAGCATATGCAACTCTTGTGACACTGGACTAGGGCACACTCACAAGCACAAAAATCTCCCTCAACATTTTGGGATGTATCTCAGGCAATGAGAGGTGAGCAAATGGCCCCACCTTTCCAGAAGTTTGGGGCAGGGAAGGTTGTGCTATGTTGCATGTATAACCATTAGGGATGGATGGATCTATTAATTTTGGTTTCACTGAAACCTTCAATCTCCCTGCTTTATGTTCATTTCATCCTACTTCCACAACAATTAGCATTTTTTTAAAAAAAGTCTGCATGAAAATTCAGGTGCATTTTCCTGCATATTTCTCCTAAAATGTTCAATTTCCTGTAATATATGTATTTTTGCAACCAATTTTCCCTAGTGCAGTTTTGGTACTTTTCTATCTGAGAGCTGCATTGCAAAATTCAGAAATGTGCAAATATCAAAGTATAACCGTGTTTTGGTTCACGTATTGATTCAGGAAGGGTGAATTACATATGTTGACATTAAATTACAAACCAAATGAATTTCTTCCCCGTCCCTGCTGAACATCTTCATCTTGTCCTCAACCTGTGAGAGCCAGAGGACTAAGTGGAAGGAAGGTATGGGAGGGTTGGCAACCACAGATAGTGGGCTGTTTATATTTTCAGACTCCAAAAAAATATAGGAGTCCCAAATTTCTTTCTTTCCATTTTAAAACATATGTACCATGGTAAAATGAAATAGTTTTGATGTGGTCACATGGAGTGAACTGGGAAATGGATTACATTTTAGAATCGTTATAGGCCTGGAAATCTGCCATTGTAACATCCAAAGAAGTGTTTCATTATGAGCCAATTCCCATGCCGATTCCCATGTATATTAGGAGCCAATATTCATGTATATCCAAGGAAAAGCTTTTGAAATTACTGCAGCGGATGAACATGTTTCAACAGAATGATCACTCATGTAACCTGTTTGAAGACAATCCATTAACTTGATTTATTAAGAACTCCAAACTCATTCTTGAACAGGACGCATGGATGACACATTCTGATGGGAGTGTTTTTAAACGTTTCTGTGGTAATCATTAAAAAAAAAAATCAATCCAATCACTACATATGATTCGTTACACCAGCACTGAGCCTAAAATGTTACAACTTCTGGTGACTCGCTGATCCATTTAATATTGGGAATAAATTTCCTGAAGAACCCAGTTCATTAAGAGGGCACAAAAACTGTAAACAGGTATCACCCTCTAGCACATTTGTTTTCTAGCCCAGCAATAGTATGAAGCAGGTCAAACCGATCATGGTAAATTGCTGCATTACCATGAAACCTATAATCCTCCAAATGTTTCCTACAGTGGAAAACATTGTCAGCTGCTGCAACAAGTGATCACCGTTATGTCAGCTATTTATCTCCTGCTTACTGTAGATTGGTTTATTTACACTGAAGGTATTCCATAGACATACATACTACAGAAATTAAAACCTTCAGAGTTTTATTGTTTTTGTATGTTTCATCACATTTACTTCAAAATGTATTTGGCATTTAAAGAAGAACATATTTCATTGTTACTATGATGACCATTCCAAATTCTTCCTTCAAAAGGATAAATAATTCAGCCTCTGTGGTAAATCTTTTATAAGGAGTTAGAAGAGATAAAGACTTCATGGCTGTCACAAACGTATCCTTATGTATTCAATTCAGGGTCCATTCTTTTAGGGCATTTGGCACCTGTACAAATGTCATTGAAATGAACAGGATAAGTGCATGCTGTTGCACCAATCCCATGCATTTCAACTGGGTTTGCACAGGATTTCCTGGAGGATTATGCAAGGAGACAATTGCTTCATTCAAGCAAGGCATAACTTGCCAATGGTAATAGATATGACACAGTAAAACTTAATCACTGCACACTAATTCCATCTCTGTAATTTGAAAGCTGTTGTGTTTGACATCTTAAGTCAAACACACCAGTCACAGTGCTATTTTGACCTGCGAGTACTACTATGTTGACAATTGATCCTGCACAGCACTTTTCCAGGTGTAAACATAATCTTGCATAGTTGTAAAATAATGCAGGACTAGAGGCAGGTCCTCTGAGGGTGTCAGTTCATATACAGTTTAAGAACTATTCTCCCCATCTACAAGTATTATTTAGACCCTTGTGTGAAAACTAAGCAGAAACCCACAAATTTCACTTCAAGTAAAAATGGTGGGGGAGATCTAACCTCTCAAAAAAAAAGAAATCCTAACCATCTGCGATAGAAAGAACTACAATACTAGTAAAGAAAGGAGGTGAGGCTCTACAAGGTTTTAGACATTTCATGTTGTTCCTGCTATGGGAGAAAGACCAGCCACACCCAACCATCCAGCTGCTATAGACAACTCTGGCCCAGGTGAGGAGATCCTACACCCCCCCCCAAGTGATACACCTGCTGTGATACACTTGCAACTATGTTCTGAGGCTGTGAGAAAGGGCCATTTGGACTTTAACATCGAGCTCCTTTTGTCCTGTTGCTGTTGCTCTGAGAGAAACACCTTTGTTGGTTTTAATGTATGGTTCTGTTGCTGCTCAAGAGTCAGTTGGCTTTATACTTATATTATTGGATTAGTTAACTAGATGCAATATTATGGACTGCATCCAATGCTGGTCATCTGCCAGCATAATGGAAACTGCTGGTGGAAAGGACTTCCCTTCCCCCCTGCAGCCCATCTACATGCATTGAGCAGGGGGTTGGACTCGATGGCCTTGTAGGCCCCTTACACTTTTCTATTATTCTATGATTCTACTCCAGAGGATTTGGGCGCCCTCTGGAGCAGATTTGGACGCCCTCTGGAGCAGATTTGGGCACCCTCTGGAGCAGATTTGGGGGCTGTCGGGGGCTGCAGGGGGGAGGAGAGCAAAGGGAAGTCCTGTTGCGTAAGCGGATGTGTGAACACACAACACTGGATTTAAAAATTGATATTATATCATTGAAATGTTTTATATCTATAAGACTGCAACCCTACACACACTTACCTGGAAGTAAGTCCCACTGAACTTAATGGTACTTAAGTTATGAATCTGGCATGGTATTGAACTGCATATTGTTCATAATTTTGATATTTTTGTATCAAGTGTCTTGTACTTACTGTCAGCTGCTTTGGACTTCGTTTTGGAAAGAAAAACAGTGTACAAATGGTAAATGAGATTTTCTGACTTCCCTCCATAATCAGTATTGCTGTTATGCTACAACTACTAATTGTTTTAACAGTTTGAATCAAAAGACTTCAGTGCAGTTCTTTTCAAACTAAAGCACTGCCCAGTCCCAACACTTTTAAAAACTTATTCTCAATCAATCCTATGTATTGCCACGTGTCTTCTAACAAAACTTCTACACCTTAAAAACTGATGTTTGAAAATGTATGACCTTTCCTTTCCATTGTCTCATAATGAAGATAAAGAAGGGCTTTTGTACAACACATTCTTAAACATTTCAGCAATTCTATCATACAGATACACTGTAAAATGTTCTGACAACAAAATTAGGACTGTCTGGTTTAGTTATCCACACTCTTAAAGAAAAAAACAACCCCTCTAAGGCACTCTTAATAAAACAGAGCTACAATTTGTCTTCAGATCATGCTTAAGAAATGTGTGCTTTCAAGGGCCATCAGCTTAGCAACATGTCAGGAAGATAACTGGTACTTAAAGGTTAGCAGCTCATAAATGCTTCTGATAGCTACTTAATAGGAAGCCCATTCTCACTACTTATCCACAACAGGTTACCAGTATGACTAAAGTAACAGAACTTCATTTCTGTGCCAAGACAGACAGAGATAGATGTAAGGTACAAAAATCTATAGGATAGACAAGGTGAATTTGTGAATCAAAGGTTTGTTGATACAATGCCAAACCATGATTTGTTGTTATGTCTGAAACAAGGAGTTAAATGCTAGCCGGAACAAAATACATACTAATGAGAATGCAAACCACTTCCAGATTTGCAGCTATACATGCATAGCTTGACAGCAGAATAGAGAAGTGCCCCCCCCATGCTCACTCCCAGAATTTCCACCGCAGAGGTTAGAAAACTGGCAATGAAAGGATGTACAGTAATACCTTGGACTGCAAGTACTGTAACTTGGTTTGAGAGCGTTTTGCAAGACAAGCAAATTTTTAAATATTTATTTTAAAAAAATTGACTTGATATACAAGTGACGTCTTGCAATACAAGTACAATCTTTTTTGGGGGGATTTTGTTTTGATATAAGAGTGTTTTGGATTACAAGCACGTTTCTGGAACAAATTATGCTCTCAATCCAAGGCATGACTGTAGTCTCATGTTTATCAGGCATCTCTTGACTTTTGCAAGTCCCCCAGAATGTAATTGAATCCCTCCAGCAATACCAGATAATTTATAAATTTAATCCTGAGTCTTTATTCCAGGCTAAATATCAGCAGAGAAACATTAAATCCGAAGTGGCACTAGTCGTGCCTCATTCACTAAAAAAAAAATCCCAATTATTTGGTTTCTGATGTGAAGTGAAAAAAATCATCCTGATTCCAATACACATTTTACTTCATACAGCTCTTAAGGGCATTTACTAAAACGGGTGGGCAACTTCTGGCCCTTAAGATGTTTTTGCCCACAACTCCGATTATCTGTCACTACTGGTTATGCTGGCTAGGGCTGATGGAAGTTATCTGGCGGGCTACAAGTAGCCCATCCCTGCACTAGAATGTCAATATTGCCTATTAGACTTCATTATTTTCAAAGAGGAAATATAATGGTCTGTGCTGAGAAATAGCACACAGGAACTGTAGCACATTTATACAGTATATGTAAGATATATGTAAGAAATGTCAGTTTAAATATGCTCAAATAGTTTGCTAATTAAGTCTAGAAAGCACTGGCAGTGCCTTCTAGTCTACTGTTATTATTATTTAAACAGAAGCATATTTTGCATATTTGCATACACACACACACACCACAAAGATGGTTTAGAATCAGAGTAAGTGCTGACTCTGTGTGTATATTATGCACATATTTAATGTACTAAACTACATATGTCAGAATTATCAACAGAGTTTCTTCATTTGTAGAGAAAATAATTAATTTATATCCAACCTTATGATCAAATGAGCCCAAGCCAACTTACAACACACTAAAACAATAAAATAGAAACACATAAATAAAAGACCATAAAGGCAGCAGATAAAATAGCAAGACCAGCCTGTAAAAAATGGATAAAACACTGTACTACAGTTCTTTAAAAAAAAGAAAAGAAAAGCAATTAAGAAATACTATTAAAAGCCACTGAAGGCACAAAAGAACAGGCCAGACGTTGACACCCAAAACAAATGGAGAATGTGCCAAAGTGAACATGTCTGGCAAAGCAGTTTTATAGTCTGGGCACCAGCACAGAAGAGGTTCCCTTCCCAGTATCTCCGCACCTAACTTCCAAAGACAGAGGCACCAAGAGAAGGACCCTTGCTTAGGATCACAAATGGTGGCCGTATTTGTTTGGGAAAAGACGGCTCTTCAGATGCAAAAGTACCTGGACCATTTAGGACTTTAAAAGCCAAGACCATCACTTTGAATTATGCTCATAAACAAACAATGGAGATCTTTCAACACTGGGATAACTACTTCTTGGCAGCCAGGTTCAGTTAATCTGGATAGCTCCTGAATGATTTTCAGTGAGAGACCCACATACAACACATTATAGTAATCTAGCCTAGATGTTACTAGAGTACAGAGAACTGTGGCCAAACCATCTCTCTCTAAGATGGGTAGGTGACACACCAACCAAAGCTAGTGAAAGACCCTATGAGTTACAGATGCCAGAGCAATGCTGGACCTAAAAGTACCCCTCAAGCAGTGGACCAGACCCTAAAAATTCCATTTTAAAACAGCGGTCATATGGAAATTCCTATGTTTGCCTTGCTCCATTGACTATTTGCCACTCTGAAGAGCACCTCTTTGGATTATAGACTTGTGCAGGTCCTGGAAAAGCTCTTACTCATGTCAAAGCTTCATATAACGAGAGTAACGTTCAAGACTAGACTAGCCTCAAAACATTTACAGTTTGCCCATCAGGATTGCCTGCCTTCAAGCACAGAATGGCAATGCTCCACTAGCACACAGTAAGGAAGGAACACAGTCTTCACTGTGTGTAGTTTCATTATGAGCAAAGGCTTTCCTGCAGCCAACACGTGGGCCAAGGAAGATCAAAAACTTTAGCAATCTGCCTCAGACTCATGTGTGTACCTAATGGCCTCCAGACTGACAAAGACAAACAGAGTCAAAGAGAGTCAGCAATTTTGGTGAGCTACTGGGGAGGAACCATGGGACAGCTGTCTTGAATGAACACCCAACACAGAGCTGGGTGGGACCCCCACTCTGTAATGGACATCAGAATGTTGTAAGGGGGGTGGATTTTGGCAGAAACACAGAAAGAAAGAGATAGCGAATCATCCCTCTGCCCAGCACTGCTTTTGGGCCCACCCACCACTGGCATGTGCTCCCCCCAACCCACTTCCCCCACGAGGGAATGCAACCCTTGATTGTTGCCCACCCCAGGCTGAAAAAGTATGCAACCTAAGCAAAGAATGTTCACTTTTTTCATGAACATTATTGTTCATGAAAAGCAATACACACCCCTACTTCCCTTTTACCATTTTTTTAGTGATTGCTTTGAAAACCACTAATCAGGAAGCACTGCCCTCACTCTTAATTGGCTTTCCTTACCCTCAGTAATATTTCATGTTGCCAAACTGATTGCATCATAATGTAATTACATTCACTATGTGATCTCTTACTCTCCGACATCATCTGTGTGACAAATCCAGAGAACAGCAGCATTATTTAGAAGGAAAAATGTTACCAAAGTAGCAGCAGAAACTTGGTTGCAAAGAACTTCAAAAAAGAAGTGAATATTCTAAGTATTAAGGGTATGTGTTTTAATTGTACAAGTTTTAATGTTGTAAAGCTGCCTTTGAGTCCCAGTATCTGGGGAAAAGGTGGGATATAAATAAATAAATAAATAAATAAGAAGGAGGTGATTTCCCAAGAAGATATAATTATCCTCTACTCAACCATCCCCTGGCACTTCTTTTGATCCAGGAATTGAAACAAGCTACCTTTTGGATATAACCATTGTTTTAATTTATATCTGACATTGCATAATTTCCTTAAGCCATTGGACATTAGGAAAGTTGAGGAAAGGACTTTAAAATGCCTACAGGAAAAGGATGGACTGGGAGAAAGTTGCAAGGTGTTTTTTTTATTTTTATTTTTGAAATTGTTCAGCACTACAAGTATCCTGAAACAATATGGATGGGACTGGCAGTGACCACTCAGATGGAAAGAGATCCAAATAAATTCTGAGCAGGTGGGGAAAACACACAGCAGGCTGGGGCCTGCTACACAGCCTCCATTTTTCAAAGAGTATAACAGCAAAGTTAACTTTCTTCTTTTTTTTTTGGTCAAACAAATGTTCCCCACAATGCACAAACAGCCCAATTCACTAGAGTAATACCTTGGATTGCAAGTAACTTGGTCTGAGAGTGTTTTGCAAGACAAGCAATTTTTTTAAAATAAATTTTGACTTGATAAACAAGCAACGCCTTGCAAGACAAGTAGTCGTAGGGATGTAACCGCTTGCCTCGAGCGGGCGTAGCAGGCTGAAATTGGCCCCGCTCACACCCGCCAGAGACTCGCTTTGATATAAGAGTGTTTTGGATTACAAGCATGGTTCCGGAACGAATTATGCTTGCAATCCAAGGTATTACTGTATTTGGAATCAAGCTTCGAAAATGAAAACAGTACAGATATGCTTACACTTGTCTTCTCTGCCTAAGTAATTTCTTATGGTATTGGGGGGGGATGACAGCAGCCTGCTACCAGACACAACGGAGTGGCACTTCCTCCCTGAACTAGTTTGACCCTGGAGGGGGATAACTCACTACTAGGCCAATTCAGGCAAATGTGCTCCGAGTTTTTAAAAAGCAAATCTAGCAGGCAGCACTTATAAAAGCCTCATAAAATGGTGTGATGGAAATGAGAGCATCTGACATTAGCACTCCACAATAAACATAAATAGAATGGGGATACCATTACAATGGATTGTGGTGTGCACATCGTGCTTTAACAGGAGATTTGGAACATGCAGAACAGAGCCTCCTGACTAAAAATGTTACATTTCCGAGCATTTCATGGTCAGCTACTGCACCTGCAGGTGAGGCAGGGGGAAAGAACACTTTACAGATCATAGTAATATTTCATAGACACAAAAGTATTAGAAGAGTACCCAGAACCCAATAGGATTTTAAAAATTCAACTGAATACAGAGTAATATCTACTGAACCCTAGCCACTAAAAAGCAAGTCCAATCTGGAATGATTCTGCAGCCCTGGATTCAGATCATGCAGGCACAGTGTGTGTCCATCCAGGGAAACAGCAAAGCATGTTTCTTTCAGCTATGCACATACCTTCCAGGAGCTATTCCTCAGTCTTCCCCAACCTGGTGCCCTCCAGATGTTTTGGGAATCATGGGAGTTGTAGCCCAACATACCTGGAGGGCACCAGGCTGGGGAAGGCTGCTATTCCTGGTTTCAGATTGGGGGAAGGCAGCAATTTTAAATCTCCATGACATTACAGTACTCCAAAAAGCTACATCAGAAAAGGAAATAGGTAGATTTATGATGACCATTCCTTCCCTGGAAAGACCCCTAGATTAACGTGCTGTGACTAATGACCACAAAACCCTAGGCTGACAGGTCTCTGCACAAACCTTCCAACTGGCATATCATGGGAAAGCAAGCAATTGTCTATTAAGAGTCTAATTGTCTATTGTAAGAATCTAAATGCTGATACTCTTTAAACACAGCACATTTATTAAACACAGCACATTTATGAAAAACAATGAGTTTGTAAGATATTTCGTGTGCATTTGTAATTGAATTTAAAAAGTACATGACTGATGTACTGAATAAAGAACCGCAACGATGAATTAGCCTAAGTATAATTCAATTATGTAAGAGCTTCCAGCAAACTTTTAATTGCATTATGAAGTCACTAAACAGGAGGCCATGTGTTTTTCAAAATACAAATATTTTCCACCATTAATATGGTCAGAACAACATATGGTTTGGGAGGTTACATACTTACTAGTTAAGGTACGTCATTGCATGGAAATGGCTGCTTTTTAATCTTAATCTTGAGATTTACACCAAGCATTTAATACAACTACCATAGTTTACAATGCAGCACACAATTTTATCACCGAACACAAAAGTGAAAATACCCATATATACTCTTGATATGCTTAATGAGAAACTTCACCTAATAAATTTGATAACCTGGTTACAATATCTGTGTCCACCCATCTTTAGAATGAGTTAGAAACATAGGCAACATCACCTGTGAACTATATTTATATCAGTTAGTGTCTAATATAAAAGTCTCCTGTTTCAGAAGCCATTTAACATAACTGGACTATCTAATCTCTTGCACAAGATTTACACTGGCTTGCACTGCAGTTCTAACTTGAGTCTAATTGTTTTAGAGCAGGCATGAAGAATATAAGAAGAGCCATGCTAGTCTAGCATTCTGTCCCCACAGTGGTCAACCAGATGCCTACAGGAAGTCCACAAGCAGGACATGAATGCAATTGCACCCTCTCACTTGTGTTTCCCGTCAACTGGTATTCAGAGGTATGCTGCCTCTGTACTGGAGATAATATACATCATGACTAGTAACCATTGATAGCATTATCCTCCATGAATTTGTCTAAATCTCTTTTAAAGCCATCCAAGCTGGTGGCCATCACAGCATCTTCTGGTAGTGAATTCCATAGTTTGATTATGAACTGTGTAAAGCAATTTTTTAATATAAATTTTGACTTGATAAATAAGTGACGTCTTGCAATACAAGTAGTCGTAAGGATGTAACCGCTCGCCTCGAGCGGGCGTAGCAGGCTGAAATCGGCCCTGCTCACACCCGCCAGAGACTCGCTTTGATATAAGAGTGTTTTGGATTACAAGCACGGTTCCGGAACGAATTATGCTTGCAATCCAAGGTATTACTGTATTTGGAATCAAGCTTCGAAAATGAAAACAGTACAAATATGCTTACACTTGTCTTCTCTGCCTAAGTAATTTCCTATGGTATTTTAGGGGGGGGGGATGACAGCAGCCTGCTACCAGACACAACGGAGTGGCACTTCCTCCCTGAACTAGCTTGACCCTGGAGGGGGATAACTCACTACTAGGTCAATTAGGGCAAATGTGCTCCGAGTTTTTAAAAAGCAAATCTAGCAGGCAGCACTTATAAAAGCCTCATAAAATGGTGTGATGGAAATGAGAGCATCTGACATTAGCACTCCACAATAAACATAAATAGAATGGGGGTACCATTACAATGGATTGTGGTGTGCACATCGTGCTTTAACAGGAGATAAAAGGATACTTCCTTTTATCCGTCCTTAATCTCCCAACATTCAGCTTCACTGGATGACCCCAGGTTCTAGAATTATGAGAGAGGGAGAAAAATGTCTGCTTATCCATTTTCTCCTCACCATGCATAATTCTCTACACCTCTATATGTCTCCTCTTATTCACCATTTTTTGTAAGCTAAACAGTCCCAGACATTGTAACTTTTCCTCATAAGAGAGTTGCTTCAGCCCCTTGATCATTTTTGTTGCTCTTTTCTGCCCCTCTTCCAACTCCACAACTTTTTGAGATGCGGTGACCAGACATATACACAGTATTCCAAGTGAGCTAACACCACAGATTTGTATATACAGTCATGACTTGGACTGAGAGCATAATTCGTTCCGGAAACGTGTTTGTAATCCAAAACACTCTTATATCAAAACGAAATCCCCCCCAAAAAATTTATACAGTGATTTTTAATTTAAGCCGTACTACAGTACTTGTATTGCAAGACGACGCTTGTATATCAAGTAAAAATAAATAAATAAATAAATATTTAAAAATTTGCTTGTCTTGCAAAACGCTTTCAAACCAAGTTACTTGCAATCCAAAGTATTACTGTAGTTATTATGATATTCGCAGTTTTATTCTCAATTCCTTTCCTAATGATCCCCAACATGGAATACAGATTCTAGGGGACCCCACTGTTTACATCCTTCTGCTGCAAGAAATGACCATTAATTCTTTGTCTCTGCTTTCTGTTCTTTAACCTATCCATACAAGGACCTCTCCTCTTAATTCCATGACCGCTAAGGAAAACTTGGTCAAAAGCCCTCACCAAGTTAACAGTGTCTATCTCAAGTGTGGGCAACTTGTGGCACTCTAGATGTTTTAGCCTACAACTCCCAACAGCACTAGTCAGCACAGGCAATGGTAAGGGATGCACAGGCTGCCCACCCCTAGTCTTCTGGATAACTCCTATCCACATGTTTGTTGACACTTTCAAAGAACCCTAAAAGGTTGGTGAGACAGAACTTCTCTTTGCAGAAGCCATGTTGATTCTTTTTCAGCAACGCTTGCCCTTCTGCATGCTTGATAATTTTATCTTTAATAACACTTTCCACCAGATTACCCAGAACAGACATTAAGCTAACCATCCTGTAATTTCCTGGATCCCCATGGATCCCTTTTAAAAGTTAGTGTTATACTAGCTCTCTCCCATCCTCTGGTACAGAGGCCAATCTTACATAGTACATACTATTGTTAGAAGATCAGCAATTTCAAATGTTAGTTCTTTAAGAACCCCCAGACGGATGCCATCTTGACCTGGTAATTTGTTTGTTTTCAATTTGTCAATAAGGTCTAGAACATCATCTCTTGTTACCACTATTTGCCTCAGCTCCTCAGACTTCCTTCCTGAAAATATCAATTCAGGCACAGGTTCTTGACCTAGATCTTCTGCATTGAAGACAGGTGCAAAGAATTGAATCAGTTTCTCTGCAAATTCCTTTTCCTGAAATCTCCTTATCTTCTGTTAGTACTCTTTTGTCATCCAATGGTCCAACCACCTCCCTAGATGGTGGTATTTACCTAGGGGCACCTCTACGATACAGGTGGGCAGATTTGAATCTACTGGTAGATCTCTCAGTGATTTGCAGTAGACTGGCAAATATTTTTTACACCCAATTATTTAACGATAGCAGATAACACCATAAATTATGCTCCTCAAATGAAGAAAGCTTTAGGGTAACCAGGAGTGGGTTTGTATGTGGAAGGACTGTGAGCTATGTTGAGTTCTGATACTGAAAACAAATTATTGGGTTCAAAATTCTATTATTATTATTATTATTATTATTATTATTATTATTATTTGCATTTATTTATCGCCCATCTGGCCGGCAAACCAGCCACCCTGGGCGATGTACCGAAGATAAAACAGAATAAAATACATTAAAACATTTTTCTCCATTAAAATACATTAAAACAGTATAAAATTTTAAAATCTTATATTCCCGCCTGAATAACCAAGTTTTTAATGAGCGGTGGAAGCTCAGCAGAGAGGGGGCATGGCGGAGGTCACTTGGGAGAGAGTTCCAAAGTACGGGGGCTGCCACAGAGAAGGCCCTCTTCCTCGTCCCAACCAGTCTAGCTGCTCTGGCTGAAGGGACAAGGAGAAGGCCGTCTGTGGCAGATCTTGTTGAGCGGCCCACTTGGTGTTGCTGGAGACGTTCCTGGAGATAGACTGGACCAGAGCCGTATAGGGTTTTAAAGGTCAAAACCAACACCTTGAATTCGGCTTGGCAAGCAACTGGTAGCCAGTGCAGCTCCTTGAGCACTGGAGTGATGTGATCCCGCCGGCGGCTGCCTTTAACCAGGCGAGCCGCCGCGTTCTGTACCAGCTGTAGCTTCCAAACCGTCTTCAAGGGTAACCCCACGTAGAGCGCATTACAGTAGTCTAGGCGAGAGGAGACCAAGGCATGAACCACTGAAGGGAGCAGATGATTAGGAAGGTAGGGGCACAGCTGCTGTATCAGATGGAGTTGATACAGTGCCGTCCGGCTCACAGCTGACACCTGAGCCTCCATGGACAGCTGGGAGTCTAGAATGACCCCCAAGCTGCGGACCTGGTCCTTCAGGGGTAGATGTACCCCATCCAGCACCAAGTCAACATCCCCTAACCTCCCCTTGTCCCCCACCAGAAGTACCTCGGTCTTGTTGGGGTTCAGCTTCAGCATATTCCTTCCCATCCAGCCACCCACTGACTCCAGGCACTTGGACAGGGTCTCAACGGCCAACCTCGGTGAGGATTTGAAAGAGAGGTAGAGCTGCGTGACATCCGCATACTGATGACACTGCACCCCAAACCTCCTGATGATAGCTCCCAGCGGCTTTAGGTAGATGTTGAACAACATCGGGGAGAGGATGGAACCCTGCGGCACTCCAGAAGTGAGCAGCCAAAGGTCCGAAGCCTCCTCCCCAAGAACTACCCTCTGGTACCTTCCAGAGAGGAAGGATTGGAACCACTGCAATACAGTGCCTCCTATGCCCAACCCCTCCAGGCGGTCCAGGAGGATACCGTGGTCAACAGTATCAAAAGCCGCTGAGAGATCGAGGAGGACTAGAAAGGAGCATTCGCCCCTATCCAAAGCCCTCCTCATATCATCCACCAAGGCGACCAAGGCCGTCTCTGTCCCACGTCCAGGCCTGAAGCCCGACTGGCACGGATCTAAATAATCGGCTTCATCCAAGTTAATTCTAAGTATATGTCTTTTGCACTAGACTCTGGT
The DNA here is from genome assembly GCA_021292165.1 of Shinisaurus crocodilurus. NCBI lineage: Eukaryota > Metazoa > Chordata > Lepidosauria > Squamata > Shinisauridae > Shinisaurus > Shinisaurus crocodilurus. The sequence goes on from CM037881.1 coordinate 105,513,434, forward strand.
TGGTGGAATATGCCCCCAACCCCCCCCCCCACAAAGGGAATGCAAAACCCTTTCCCACCCCAAACTTTAAGTACTCCCCTTGAACAAAAGCCCCTGCACCTTCCTTCTGAAATTTGGCAGGCTTCTTTTCATAAGAATGGACAACTATTCCTGCAAATTTCATCTACTTCTGCCATATTTCTTCCACATAAGTTTTAAAAAATAAGCTCTGTAGTGAGCTGGATAAATGGCTATGTGGACATAATATTTTCCTTTTTCAAGAAGGATTTTTTTAGCACAGCTAGCCAGTGTTAAAATATTAAAACTACTAGTAGTAATCATTTTACCCAAGCTAAATACAGATCCTTGTGTGCAGCAGGGTGTTGCTCACACAGATTCTCTGGCTGGATACCCAACACTAGATTAGGAGCTATGCACAAAATCCCAACGTGAGTCAGTACATATTGGATGAGAATGTATATCCAGATGCATATTAACATTGCAGTGTGCATCTGCTGCATGCAACCATCATAAAGTCTGCATAACACATGATGAGCATGTGTCTTTCCATCTGCCCTGTGATGCAGATGGAAATGCACATCTGGAACCACCGATCTCAGTCACACATGAATTACTAATCTTGCTTAAGAGTTTGTTGCATGCAACTAACTTTGGGTGAAGGGTAGCATGTACCATGTTTGCAGAGAGTCATCAGGAATATCAGCAGTGACAGGAGAACACCTGATAATTAGACAAATGGAACCCTCAAACTTTCAGACACCTGCTCCCTGCTATGAATGTCAAAGATACATTTTCATCTGCCCAAAAAGCCTTCATCCTTGCTCACCACATGTTATGTAAAACAAAAAGTAATTGTCTATGGTCTGAACATATGATAGGCATATAACCAGACCACATCAGGCAGTTGTCATTGTTCTTCAGCCCAGTGCTTTTTTTCTGGAGAAAAAGGTACCGGAACTCTTGGATTACATTTCCTCGGGAGTAGATGGCGATTAAATTGTAATGCAATTAATAGAAGAAAAGGTGCTGGAACTCAGTTCCGGTGAGTTCCACCAGAAAAAAAGCCCTGCTTCAGCCTAAACATATTTAACAGTTAGTCTAATGACAGGATAAAAGTGTTGTGGCTTATCACAATATAACACACAGCAGCTTTGGGAAGTCTGTACTCCGATTCAATAATATAGCATCAATATCTAGGCATCACCCAATGAAACAAGAATACTGGTACAAGGTCACCTTGACGTATTTTCCTTCTGACATTCGAGGATGTCCAAATGTAGATAATGGATTTTGTAACTGACAGTTGTTAAAGGTCATCTCCCGCCTTAGCCAAGCTTTTGCATTGCTTACAAATATCATACTACAGGGTGGCAGAACAGATGGACAAAGAGAAGGCACTGAGCCCTCAGGGAATCTGGAGTTTTCATTCCTTTTACATTTAAGTTATCCAATGAGAAACTTCTCTTTGATATAACTGCAGTAACTATTGTGTAGGGTTATGCCCTGTTTTTTTTAAGTAACACTGTTTGTTGTTGGTTCACTTTTTTGCTCCAGAGTTAAAAACTTTCTTGCAGTTTCCTAGCTATCAGAAAAGTATTCTACAATTGTCTTTTAAAAAATGGAATTATGTAAAGGATCTCCAAATGAGCACCCAAAATGTGGACAAAAGAAGATGGCTGTTTATTCTGAAATGAAGGGTAGTGGGAAGGAAGCTGTTTTTAATACAGGATGTAGATTTTATTTTTTATTTTGAGTTAGAAAATAATACATTTTCTTCCCCATCATCTCTTAATAAAAGGCGTATTGGAAGCAGGCCATGAATACAAGGAGCTACAAAAAGCTGTTAGTTCAATATTTTTAAGAAATTGGGTCACAGTGGCAACAGAGATAGATTTAGGTTCAGCCATTCTCCTAGGTTTGCCACACACACACACACACACACACACCATGTAATTACTGCCCAACTATGCCAACCAGTTATGCCTTGTTTAAAATAGCCTCCTTTCAATTTCCTACCATGTACTCCAGTAATTGTCATCTAGCAAACCTGTCAGTTGCACAAATCATAAGAGTACACACAAAATTAAAACTGGGGGGAGGGGAGAATGTAAAATTCCCTGAATCATGCAGAAGAGAACACAGCAGGGCTGGCTTAAAAATACAGGCAACTCAAGTGTCTGCTGGCGGTTGAGATATTTACGGGCTTCACTCCATACCCCACCCCTCCCCTCCTCCTGCAGAATGTGTACATTAAGTTGCTGCTTTTACCTGCTGTGCAAAAGCAGCAGAACTGTATGTTGTTCTGTTATAGTAGAGTCTCAGTCCTGCAGAGGCTAGCCAGGAACCAATGAATGAGGGAGGAGGTTGCCTGAATCATCAGCCAGAGGCACCACCATCCATACATCAGCTCAAATGAAAGTCTTGAGAGTGTGTGGAGCTCAGAGAGCAAGCACAAGGAAGCTGTGGCTGGTTCCATTAAAAAAAGCAAAAGGCTTCCCCAACTCCATAGGCATGCAAAATGGGATGGGGTGTGGTGCAGGGAGAGAGGAGTGGTAAGGACTAAACAGATTGGAATAAGAGAATCAGAAAAAGCTCTCAGGTCCTAACACTTATTCTCTCACACAATTTCCAAACCTTTTACATCACTGTTCCCCTAGCCTCCTCCACTGAGAGTTCTGAGAGCCAAGAGCCATGGATACAATCTACCTGATAAGCCCTGCAAGGCTCAAAAAAGAGTACATATGAAGAGAGCAGACCGAAAATGTGTACCTACCCCCACCTTAAGATTGCCAATGGAAGCTTTTTTCCGAGTGCTCCCACATTCTGAAACTCGCAGGGTGGCCACTCTGTAGTGGTTCCCCATCATTTTTCCCTGAAAGGCACACTTGGCATCCACACTATATTTTCAGTGCTACTGCCAACCAAATACTTTTTTTTTTTTAATTCCCCCAGGCTTTTAAAGGTTTTATTGTTCTACAATGTCTGTAATGTTTTAATTCAGTTAACATAACTGAAGAGCTTATAAGTTTTAGATCCTGTTTATGCCAGTTGGGATGTCTTTTTAGCTCTAATTAATTGTTCTCAGGCTTGTGTGTGCTACTTGTTTGTGCTGGTTCTCATATTTTAGATTGTAGTGTTTATTTGATCGCATTTTGTGATTGATGTATTAACTGTTTATTCTATTGTTCATTGCTCAAGGAACATTTGTTATAGAGTGACTCATAAATATAAATAAATAATAAGTAAGATGTTTTCATTACTGCCCAAATTTTTTTAAGGAAACTGCTTCAAAAACTTTTTGTTGAAAGGAAGTATATATTCTAAACATTTCTGTCTCTACATGGTTTGCACTCCCACCAAAAGATCAGGTTGACAATGTGGGGCTGCTGAGGGATCCAGTTTCACCCCTGGAGACTCAAGTAACTGCTATGACAGCATCTATCATCAGCTAAGGCAGGTGTGCAGACCATGACCCAACCTGGACAGACACAGCTGAGCAACAGTTATCCATATACTGGAAACATCCAGATTAGAATGATCCTATTATTTCTTATAATTAGACTATAAAAATATTCATACACAACACTATGTTAAACATCAAGGCACATATAGAATACTGATTACAGGTGTCGATTTTCTGAAACACTGTATGGTTTTGTTATCAAGAAAAATTGATAAATGTTAAGGAATTTTAAAATGAATCCACACACACAGTATCCCAGGAAACACACAGCCACTGCAACAGCATGCAACAAGATTTATTTATTTATTCATTCATTCATTCCTATACTGCCCAATAGCTGAAGCTTACTGATGAGTGTTCTTCGGGGGTGGGGTTATCTTGCTTCAGGTAGCTATACATCTTGAGCTACTCTCGTCTGAAACACACGGAAGCAACAAGATGACAAAAAGTGCGGTTCAAAAGCAACAAACGTGGGCCATCATCTCAACGCACAGCAACTTTCATGGCCACAGTATTTAAAATTAACAAAGTGTTCCACCCTTTTAGATGTGGGAGTTGCTGCAGCAGTAAATTCCAAGCAAATCTCCTACTGTGTACATGGCTCCTGACTCCCCCCACCCCCCGAGATCACATCTTTGGATTGTTGCATCTTTGGATTGGGGACGTGACCATCAACACACATATTTAAAGCTCAGTAATGTAAAAAGCTGACATTCTTTTCACAGTAGTAAACACGTACTCTACAGACTTTTCAGATATTTGCACTGTAAACTGCAAAAGGTCAAATATCCATTACAATTGCCTTAAATATACACTGGCCCAAGTTTGTGTGTGTGTGTGTGTGTGTGTGTGTGTGTGTATAATAGAGGAGATAAGATCATACTGACAGCATCAGCTAAACTATGGTTTAATTCCACATTTTGCAATTCTAATGTCAACCTTTCCATTCAAATAATCTGGACATAGGATGTCTGTTACTCCTAAGGATCAATCAATATAGATTATTAGTGAGCACCATAGTTAGCCGAGTGAGCACCAGATAGTAGACAGTTAAATATGTATGCACACACCACATTAAACTGTCAAACCAACTGTGCCATTGTGTAAGCACTGGAACTTGTAGTGGAGATCTAAGATGATTAAACTTAAGTTACATAAAAATACATTTTCAAATACAGTGGAAGCAATATAGTTTTTCAGAGACTCAAAAGGAACTTCTAAGTTAAGAGCATACCACTAAGTGGAGGCAAAAGATTATCTTCAAAGATAGAGGCCTCCTTAAGTTTCAGGGAGATTTCAGGGAAAGAGAGATGGCCCAGGAGACCTCCTGGTGTAGTACTTAAAGAGATTCAAGGAGGAGGGAGAGGAATAATCTCAGTTTAATGTGCTTTAAAAAATCAAAATAAACATTTCCCACTTAAAGATGTACTTTTAGCAAAAACATCTGGAAGTAAGCCAATTGTGCACGGTCTCTCTGAAGACTATGGTCTGTCATCAAACTTTAAAATGAAAATATAGTTTATATATGTGGAACCTCCAGAGATATTCAGTCTAAGGTACTGGTGACAGTCCCCTTCAACATATCCTAAAAGTGCTGGAACCACTGCATGAACACAAGTATCAGTCCAACACATATGAGAATGTTTGCCCTTCAGAGCATAAAAGGAAAATGTCAGTAGTTTTATGTGGGAATGGCAGAGGTAATATGGGGAACAGTAAGAGGAGAATCTAAACTTGTGTAACACCTCACAATAATTAGAAAGTGTGGTTGTACTATACAGTATACAAACAAGTCAAATATGAAAAGTCAGGATAAATGAGTCTACTACATCAAGTTAAGATAAGACTTTTCCAACCTGGTGCTCTCCAGACATGTTCAACTATATCTCCCATCAGCCCTTGCCAGCATAGCCAGGGATGATGGGTGTTATAGTCAAACACTTCTGGAGGCACCAGCTTGGGGAAGGCTGGGTTAAGGTAAGTCTGCCCCAAAGCATCAATAACTGAGAGGCATTCATGTACATTGTACACACTAGTAATGTAACACTGACCAACTGTGGCCCTTTTAACAGTCTCATACACAAGATAACTATTTCTATACCACCTCCCTCAGGATCAAGGAAGTTTATATTAAAACATCATAAAACATATCATATAAAATATAATCATGTATGTAAGTACAGTGGCTTGTCATATGGATTAACTCATTTATGTGGAGGGCCGGCATGCCAGCGCAAGTCAGGAATTTGCAGTCCCGGTACAAAGGCTTTCTACATAAGATCAACTCACATTGGAAGTAGCTTGAATATATTGACATCTTTATCATGGAATAGCTAATAAGCCAGGCCTCCGCAAGATGAATGGGTTATGTACAGTGGCCCACCAACGAATAAACAAACCTATTCCTTTTTCCTTGCTTTCTTTTTTGTGTGTGTGCCTGTTTGGTGCCTTGGGGGGGGGGGGGACTGCAAAAACAAAAGGATTTCAAAGCACCTGGTAGGCCACAAAATTTGACTGGTGGCCTTCAAGTACTGCAGGTTTAGTAGACCTGCACTAATCGAAAACATTTACCACATTAATTTGATTGTGGTCATTTCCAGAGTTTGGGAGAGCGAAAACCTATCCCATATGGATGAAGTGTGGTGTTTTGGATAGTTAGCATTTCCTCTTCCACATTTTAAAACATTCTAGGACTGGGTTCGCATGACACGGTATACCTCAGTAGGTTTACCGCTCGAGTAAACCTACTGAGGTTTACCGTGTCATGCAAAACCAGGATGGATTAGTTAGGGTGGCTAAGGAGAGTGTCCTTAACCACCCTACTAAGCCATGGCGTGCGGTAGGGCTTATTTACCCTACTGAGGTTTAGTGTGTCGTCCAAACCTGGATGACACACTAACCCTCTCGCAAGCAAAAAGGGGCATAAAGCCCCTTGGCCAGAGTGGCAAACAAGGGCTGCCGCTCTGGTCAGGGGGCTCCAGCCAATGACAGCTGGCCAAGTGCCAAAGAGGCACTCAGTGCAGCTGTCATCTGCTTCCCCTGTGCACTCCTGCCGATGCCGGAAAAGCGGGATTGCTCGTGAGCAATCCCACTCTCCTGACACTGGCTAGAGCACAGTGGGAAGCCCCAAAGCATTTTGGCAGCAGCAGGGGATCCAGACACCCAGCCTCGCTTGCTCTTGAGCCACCTTCACCACCGCTATCCTTTCAGGTGAAAGGACAGTAGGGGCGATGAAGGCGGAATCCAGCCAGACAGGCCTCATGAGGCCTGTCCAACTGGATCCTGTCCCCACCGCCTTCGCTGCTACCATCCTTTCGACTGAAAAGACAGTGGCAGAAAAGGCACCTCCTTCTCCCCAATCCCCGCTCGGGGATTGGGCAGGAGGAGGCTCATGGCAGGCCCCTCCTGCCCCCTACCCCTGCCCCCCGGAGTGCTGCTCCTGCGCTGGGGGGGGGTTATTCTCTCTGTTGCTGGGAGAGAGAATAACCCCCCCTCCAGCTGTTGTCCATCTTTCCCAGCATTCCAGCCCTGAACCCTCACCGTCCACGACCCGGACCTTGACACATCGGCAGGTGTGACGGGGGTTTGGTGCATGCGTACCAGACCCCCATCACACCTGCCACCACTGCCGCCACCACGGCTGCCTAGTCTGCCACACGCCCTCTTCTCACTTGGGAATGGGGCAGCCAGCAGACCCTGGCGGCCAACGGCAGCGGGATACCGACATGAGGTCTGAGAGGAGAGCACAAACAGGGCTTGGGGCAACTTTATACTCACAGAGGGAACCTCTGTGGGTTTAAAGTGACGTGCAAACCCGGCCTAAATGCAGCAACTGTTCAAGAAGCCCAGCACAGCCACAAGAGGTCTCCACACTCATTCAGCACTCAAGCAGGGGTGCTGTTTAATGACCCCAGATTTCAAATTGTTATGGCAACCACAGAGTCAGAGTTGGGGAGCGGGGGACCTTGTAGGCTGTATTGTCCAACCCCCTGCTCAATGCAGGAAATCCAGAGCTAGAGCATCCCCAACAGATAGCTGTCTAGCTTCTGCTTGAAGATCTCTAGTGAGAGAGAACCCACTCCCCCCCCCAGGGCAGGGGTGTTGAACCTCAACCCCACAGGCCAAATCCAACCCTCCTGGGGTCCAGATCCAGCCTGCCAGTGTTCCCCAGATGGCATGCCCCCTTTCCCCTCGGCCACCAATCGTTAGGTGGTTTCCAACCTGCTTTTGCTCAGTTTTTTCTTCCTTCTCCATTCTAACAGGTTGAAATACTTAAAAGCTTAATTGCTGATTTAAGCAATTGCTGATTAAAGCTTCTAAAGCTTAATTGCTCTCAATAAGAGTTTTAAGCTAAAATATTCTGGCATTTTTGTATTTTTGGTCATGCCCACTTTTGCCTTCAGCCCGGCCCACCACTGGAATGCAGCCCCCAAGAACTTCTCCGAAACTGAATTCGGCCCTCAGACTGAAAGAGGTTCAACACTCATGCCCCAGGTAATTGGCTCCATTGTCAAACTGCCCTTACTGCCAAGACCTTTTTCCTAATATTCAACCAAAGTTTGCCCTCTTGTAACTTAAGTCCATGCATAGCAAAGCAGTCAGCTCCAACAGTTCAGTCCTTTTGCTGACCAGCTGTTTGTTAAGCAAAAAATAACAACAAACTGACACAGCTTTAGCTTCACTACCAAACAATGAAAAGTAGTGTTCAAAATTCAATTTACAGTAGACATTTCATAGATTCTCTTCATTTTTGCATTAAAAAAAAAGCTTGCTTTACTCCTTCCAATTATCAAAATAAGAAACAGAAAAATGCTTGTGTCTGTATTAAATCATTTTAAATGGCTGACATTTAATATTTCTGTAAGTAAATATTATGCTGAGGGCTTAAGATTCCAATAAATCATGAAAACTACGCTTGAAATTGCTGAGCTGTTGTTCTTGGTTCTAATGTGACATTGGGATCCCCATCTCCCACCCCCCAAATACCGGTCACAGCCAATGAAGTAAATAGCAGAGCCAAAAACAAGCATATATAACAGTCTCTCTCATGGCATTCAGATTTTATGTCAAATATATGCAACTACTCATAGTTTATGATTTTAAATTTAAAAGCCACCATAAAACATCTGACATTTATAGACCTATTGTGCACATTCTCATGCAAGTCTTCATGATTCATTTTCCAGACTAGCTAAAAATATGAGATTCTAAACTTTGATTTCCATGTCATAGCTGAAATGCATATCCTAAGTTAAACTAAATGAAAAAATCAAGAAAAGTAGAAAAATTGTTGTTGAAGAAATTATGGCTGTTAAAATGTAGTCCGATCCCCGCACCCCACAAAAAACAGGGGATGACTGCAGGCTGTGTCAAGACAATGGAAGCCAGATGACTTTCCCATGACCCACACAACCCTGCTAAAGTGACGATTGTGAAGGAGGGGACAGAGACAAAATACACAATTCACCTGAAACTTGTAATACAGAGGGGGAAATATTTTCAAAAGCACAGAACAAAGAAAGGTGTCTATGGACATCTAAACAGAAGAGTGATCAGTCAACTACAGAATATATGCATTCAAAATAAATCAAACTTCATTTATGTGTTGAAGTGTTTGCCAGATCACACCATTATGATTTCTGGTACTCTAAACAAGAAAGGATGCACCTTGGAATAAAAGGAGTTTACTTCCTCCACATTTCGATGATTAAGTTACTTTTCATTGAAACACTTTCTGAACATTTCAAATGCTATGACTAAGAAGTCCCACCCCAAATGAAACTGCTTGATCCCTGGTATCTCTAGGTCAGGGGTGGGCAACTTGTAACCCTCCAGATGTTTTGGCTAGCCTACAACTCCCCTCATCACTGGCTATGCTGACTGGGGCTGATGCGAGTTGTAGGCCAAAGCATCTGGAGGGCCACACATTCCCCATCCCTGCTCTAGGTAAAAGTTCTTAGGTAGCAGGTCCACGGAAGGTCCTTTGTCTGAGGTTTTGGAGAGCCACTGCGTATTGAAAGACACTATTGGGCTAGATGGATAAATTGTCTGGCTCAGTATGTAAAACACTCTTGGTAATGGAAAGGGATGTCAAGACGTACAACTACCTGATGAGTTCAGGTCAATGAGGCAACTAAATTAAAAGTTTAGAGGAAAAGAAACAGTCCTCTGAACAGTCCTATTTTCTCTGTAGGCTAGTTTTAAAAAAACCTGGAATAACTGGGATAACACCAAAGACTTTGTGGAGAAGGTGTCAGCTTCCATCAGTGATGTGGATTTTTCCAGAAAATTTTGAACTGGAAAATTTGCATATGGTCATTTGCATCAGTAAATTTTCAGTTTGCATCAGAAAATCACTAGAGAGTGATCTAATTTAGCATGTTTACTAAATGCAAGTAAAATAAATGACAAAGCTTAAAAAGTACCCCATCCTTCAGTCAGCATGGAGGGCATCAGGTTGGGGAAGGCTGCACTAATTAATTTTAGCAACCCAAAGAACTGTGCATGGTATGCTGAGAATCACTCATTCATTTAAACAGAGATCAACTCTCTTCCACTATGGATGCTTGGGCATCTTCATTTTTCTGTCACTACATATTAAGTTCCATTCCACACTGAGACATACATGTATTTTAATTGCATATATGTATTCTCTGACATACCTGCTAAAGATACTCACCTGAAAAATATTATTTACAACTTTGGAACTGCCAACCTTACCTAATACTGTATTTGTAATTGGCACCCATTCATTGTTTCTAATGAACTTATGAAATGGAAAATTTTCTGCTGGGTTAAAAAAAAAAAGCACTGGGACATTTTTCAGTTTGGAAAATGTTCTGCCTAAGAAAATTTTGTTCTTAAAAAATTATGCTTAGCTACACCATTGCATAAGATATGAAACCATTTAAAATAGTTCAAAGATGGTGCCAAAAGAAAATCACCAGCAGCTACACACAAATAATTATACATCAATAAACATTAATTTTTTAAAAAAGTATCAGTTGGATCTGAAAAACACAATGCATAAACTGTTATTTAAACAATCTTTCTCCTGCATGGCACTAGACAGTGTAAATGGTTATTAATTTACGTAAGAAATGCAGTCTTTTAGAAATGTAAAAACATTGAACACTGAAATAACGCTACATACAGTATTGCAAAGAGCCAGAAGCAGTACTATAAAGCTATCATCACCCATGGATAATGTTCATACACATGAACGTTCATATTTTCTATCCCAATATGCTCTCCAGTTAACCTGTTTTGTAGTTTCCTGTGGGCTTCCAGTAGTATCATGGAAACACTGAAGCTAGATTGCAGCCCCAGCAGCATTGCTACAAAAGATGTCACAAGAGGAGTTAACACACACTATGGCCTTAGGGCTGAATGCCGCCCTCAGCCTAATTTCAAAGCACTCTATAAGCAATCATTTCAGACCTCTGGAAAGAGAAAGAGAGAAGAAGTGGGTTGGCAGAAAGAGAGACAGCCAGACTAAATGGGGTTGGCAGAACAAGAGCAAGAAAAGGGCATGGTCCCACCAGTTTTGGCTCTGGCCCCACTCACCACTGGCATGCGGTCCCCACCGTATTACCTGAAAGAGAATGCAGCCCCCCAATGGAAAAAAGATCCCCACCGCATCTTATTAGAACATCTGTGCCTTGAGGAACATGAGCCCATGCACAGAAAAGGCCCTGCCATGTGTGCTAGCCCTGATGGCCAGGTTCCTCAACATTCTTCTCTGCAACAGAGAGTGTTCAAACACAACCATCCCTTCTCTATCCTGAAGCCTCACCATGCATCTGTTCCCTTTCTTATGAGTCAATGGTCACATGCACAATTCCAGCTGTCAGAAGTAAAGACACAGAACTGGTTATTACATTAAGATCAAGTTTTGGACTCTTCTTGAGTCGCGTTCCATTGCTCCCATCAGCACTTGCTTTGTCTTGTTTAAAAGGCCACAAACATTTCAAAGCAGGGACTGACCCTTTAAAGATCAGTAAGAGGCCCAAGGCACAACTGCAAACCAAGTTAATAAAGACCACTCATCAAGGGTGCATATAGCTTGTGTGACATAGAGAATTCTAAATCATTTGTAAAATGTAGCACTCTTTGTGTTCATGGTTGTTTGCAATGACTCGTGTCTTATTGTTCCCAGAAAAGTTGACATTAGCAGCGCATGACCTTCTGTCAACAAATTCTCTCTCAAAAGTGCCCTGCTTTGGAAAAAACATTTCTTGGATTACAAGAATCACCACCAACATAACCAATTTGGTCCTCAAGGCAATGACTTCAGTGTCTTTTTTAAGCAGAGTGGTAATAGGAAAGGTAATTTAGAGCAGAAACATTTATTGTAAATACAGGGATCAGTGGTAAATTCTCAAGCATAATTAATTTACAGTTAGCTGCTCAATAAACATTTCCCTATTGTGTTTTTTCAAAACTTTAGATATGTAAAAAAAACACATGCTTTTCTGTTAGAAGAAAGTCCAGGGACAGCCATAAACACTGAGGACACCATAAACAAATCCAAATTAGTTTGGTAAATAAACAGGTCATTGATATATGCATCCAGGCGATGTTTAGCCTTGCAAATTATCAGGTTTGAGTCATGCATCTGAAGTCAAAGACATCCTTGCATGTAAAACGACATATTTTTCTAATTTGATTTTTTGTTTAGAATTTCTGTACAGATCTTCCAATACAATGTAGAGAAAACTGTGATGAGTTCTCCAAACAATTATCTGCAATTCAGAGAAGGACATGGTTTGCATGACATGACAGCCCACCCTGGCTTAATTTACCCACGGGGGCTGTCACATTGTGCTGGGTGCCCATGGGCGCCATTTTTGCATGGCGCCTGGCTTGCCGTGGCTTGTCATGTTGTGTGGACCCAAACAGCAGGTGTTGTTTGAGGGTTAGACAACCCTCAAATAACCCATGGCTTGTTTTAGGGTTATTTGAGGCTTGTCCAACCCTCACAAAAACCCTGCCGCCTGGGTTCACCTGACATGACAAGCCATGGCAAGCTGGGCAGCCACAGGCCCAATGCAAAAATGTCACCCAGCACAACCCAACCGCCTTTGTGGGTAAATTAACCTACACTGGGCTGTCATGATGTATAAACAGGCCCAAGGTCCTTAAACTTATACCTGGCTCAGAAATGAGAGCTCCCAGTTCAAACCTAATGGAGGCAAGTCAGGCACCCCATTAGAGGAACCCATGCCCAATCTCTCCCCACCTTTGCAGGTTTTATAGGGACAGAGATCTAGTTTGGGAGCTTAATCTTATATATAATCAGGGCCAGTGTCAAGGGTAAGCATGGTGGGGCACCTGCCAAGGGCCCACACACCTGCAGGGGCCCACTGACAAGAGACCCCTGGTCACCATTGCAACCTGCTTGTTCACCTGCCCCTTGTTCTGGCCCAGGCAACAGAGGTGGTGAGAAGGAGGAGCAGGAGATGCCACTGCCTACTTGCTCACTGGCTCTCTGCTTGTCAAACAAGTGGTAGCAATGATGAAAAACTCCTACTTAGACCAATTGAAATGAATTAAGTTAGACTAACATTGGATACAGCCTATCTCACTAAGGAGATAGCTGCGAGTTCCACTTCAATCATTAAGATAGAAAAGGCGAAATCAGAAGGAATACTCATGAATGCACTTGCTTTCCCAATTTCTATGTAACATGTGAATGGGCCCTAAATCACCGAGTTCATACATGTCATTTGCATCATGTGTTAGAGACCAAACAACATTAGTCGCCAAGCTATCATGTTATTTTTGAAATACTGAATTATCCAAGATTATTTCAGGGGAATGTAAAACTGCTATAGGAAAGCTAAGCAGGGACAGGCTGGTTATTACTTGGATGGGAGACCCCTCCTCTAGTTTCCTGCATTGAGCAGGGGGTTGGACTCGATAGCCTTGTAGGCTACTTCCAACTCTATGATCTATAAAATCTATGAAATCTATGAATACAGTCATGCCTTGGATTGAGAGCATAATTCGTTCCAGAAACGTGCTTGTAATCCAAAACACTCTTATATCAAAACGAAATCCCCCAAAAAAATTTGTAGAGATTTTTAATTTAAGCCGTACTACAGTACTTGTATTGCAAGACATTGCTTGTATATCAAGTTAAAAAAAAATTAAATAAATATTTAAAAATTTGCTTGTCTTGCAAAACGCTCTCAAACCAAGTTACTTGCAATCCAAGGTATTACTGTATCACTCTCACAATATTTTACAGCAGCAGGGTAATATCACTTCTTAGTATTTAATGAGGACATATATACAGAGTAGCTCAGACACTGCAAGAGAGCTGCTAAAATGAAGCTATCTTTTTGCACAATTTCCAGTAAGTCTGTCCATTGGCACTAGAGGTCTAATTAGAGACAAGAGTGCATTATTCTATTTCTAGATCCAAACAACTGTAAACTAGCCCCATAACATTCTGCCCTTGCTCATCCTCCTAGAGAAGTTCATGAAAATGTCTCTTTCTCCAAGCTCAAAAGCTTGTCGAAAAGCATTTGACAGACTCTTTATTGGTAACTGATGAAATTAAATTGCAGGAAGTGAGACCAAAGTAAACACTCTCACAAAGTCAAAAATCTATGACAATTAAAGCATTGACTGCTTTCACAAAGTCCAAGGGTGGATGTCTATTTGATAGAAAACTGCCTGTATAAAATACCGTATTGTTCCGAGTATAGGCCGCTCCTGATTATAAGCCGCACCCTTAAAGTTTGGTGCTATTTTAAAATTTTCTGATTACGGCAATTATTCGATTTTCTGAGCGGCGCGAAACAGTTCTCTGCGCCGCTCGAGCCCGCTGCACTGAGGCGAGCGAGCGCTCTCTCAGAAGGTCATTCCCACCTGCTTCCTGAGGTGGCAGTGGCGACCCTCCTCCCCGCCCTCAGCCGCCCGCCAAGCTGGTGTCATCGCTGGTGCCGCCACCAGCAGCTGGGGCCCAGGGTGAGCGAGCACGCGCGCCCTCAGAAGGCCATTCCCCCCTGCTTCCTGAGGCGGCGGTGGTGACCCTCCTCCCCGCCCTCAGCCGCCCGCGCTGGGCTATCATCATGGCCAGCGAAGAGTTGGCTGGCAGCGGCCTCGCTCCTCCTCCTTGCCAGCTGAGGTGAGGTGAGCTCGGGCAGGGAAGCAGAGGATTCATTCCGGCGCCTCGCCCGCAAAGGGCTCCACCTGTGTGTGAGTGCCGCGTGTGTGTGGGCTAATTTGGGGGGGGTCTGTGTGTGGATGTGAGGGGGGGTGAGTGTGTGTTTGAGAATGTGAGAGAAAGGGGGACTGATTGTGGGGGGGAGTGAGTGAGAGGGGGGCCATCTGTTGAACAAGGCTGCTTGTTACAATAAGAATTAAAATACCGAATTGTTCCGAGTATAGGCCGCACTTCTCCGCCCCCCCGTATTTTTTTTTCAACATCCTGATTGTAGGCCACACCCCTAGTTTAAAGACTTACATTAGGGGGGGAAAGTGCAGCGTATCCTCGGAATAATACAGTATTAACCAGGTTTTAGAAAGCACAACTACAGCCCCTTTCCTCAGCAAGTGGAATAATTAGTATTTTCTTTGGCATTCAGGTCTGTTGCTAATACACACTTTAGGAAAACCACAAGGGTGTAGAGGTGAAAGGTACAATTCAGAGTAGATACAGTTTAGTATACCCAGCAAATGGTTAAAGTACTTGCAGAGCTGCAGAAATCCCTAAGCATTGTGCCAGGCCTCTAAGAAATTAAATGTGATGTTTAGCAACTTAGGTATATTTCCAACACTTTCTGCAAACTAATGTAATCTTCTCCCCTAAAGGGCTATTCCTTAAGATTAAGCAAGCTACATATAAACACAACTAGACAAGTCCAACCATTTCTCAGTTCAATGTAATTGTTTTTCCCTACAGAGTTCAAACCCAGAGGTAAAACACAATTTCCTGAATCTATGGGCATTTGGTCTGAGTGAACACGAATGAAACAAGAGATGCAAACATGAAACCTTCCAGATAATCTTTCTTCCAAACCTCCCTATGAAGGAGGTTTGAAGTTCATAATTAGTGTTAATATGCCATTTCATCATGATAGCATAGAGATACTCAATCTGTTTCCTGTGCACTTTTTATCTTTTCATAGCACTTTAGCACACAAAGTTATTTAAATTGTTTATCTTTGATTCACCACTGTGAATATTTATTTATTAATTATTATTTACATTTATTTATCGCCCATCTGGGCGGCAAACCGGCCACCCTGGGCGATGTACATAAGATAAAAACAGGATAAAATACATTTAAAACAGTATAAAATTTTAAAATTTTAGCCCACCCCATATTCCTGTCTGAACAGCCAAGTTTTTAGTGAGCGGCGGAAGCTCAGCAGAGAGGGGGGGCATGGCGGAGGTCACTCGGGAGAGAGCTCCACTGTACGGGGACCGTCACAGAAAAGGCCCTCTTCCTAGTCCCCACCAGTCTAGCTGCTCTGGCTGAAGGGACAAGGAGAAGGCCGTCTGTGGCAGATCTTGTTGAGTGGCCTACTTGGTGTTGCTGGAGACGCTCCTGGAGATAGACTGGACCGGAGCCGTATAGGGTTTTAAAGGTCAAAACCAACACCTTGAATTCGGCTCAGCAAGCAACTGGTAGCCAGTGCAGCTCCTTCAGCACTGGAGTGATGTGATCCCGCCGGCGGCTGCCTTTAACCAGGCGAGCCGCCATGTTCTGTACCAGCTGTAGCTTCCGAACCGTCTTCAAGGGTAACCCCACGTAGAGCGCATTACAGTAGTCTAGGCAAGAGGAGACCAAGGCATGAACCACTGATGGGAGCAGGTGATTAGGAAAGTAGGGGCGCAGCTGCCGTATCAGATGGAGTTGATACAGCGCCGCCCGGCTCACAGCTGACACCTGAGCCTCCATGGACAGCTGGGAGTCTAGAATGACCCCCAAGCTTCAGGGGTAGATGTACCCCATTCAGCACCAGGTCAACATCCCCTAACCTCCCCTTGTCCCCCACCAGAAGTACCTCGGTCTTGTCGGGGTTCAGCTTCAGCATGTTCCTTCCCATCCAGCCAGCCACTGACTCCAGGCACTTGGACAGGGTCTCAACGGCCAACCTCGGTGAGGACTTGAAAGAGAACTAGAGCTGCGTGTCATCCGCATACTGATGACACTGCACCCCAAACCTCCTGATGATAGCTCCCAGCGGCTTTAGGTAGATGCTGAATAACATCAGGGAGAGGATGGAACCCTGCGGCACCCCACAAGTGAGCGGCCGAGGGTCTGAAGCTTCCTCTCCGAGAACTACCCTCTGGTACCTCCCAGAGAGGAAGGATCGGAACCACTTCAATACAGTGCCTCCCACACCCAACCCCTCCAGGCGGTCCAGGAGGATACCGTGGTCAACGGTATCAAAAGCCACTGAGAGATCGAGGAGGACTAGAAAGGAGCATTCGCCCCTATCCAAAGCCCTCCTCATATCATCCACCAAGGCGACCAAGGCTGTCTCCGTCCCAAGGTAATTACTTTTCCCACTTTGCACAGCAGGAATTGTGATTAAGAGATAGCAACTTCTCAAAGTAAGTCCATGGTTGAGATGAGATCTGAACTCCAAGTAACTTAGAACTTAATTTTATAGTGTGAACTGTTTAAATCAAACTGTTACGCAATTCTCTTCCACATTTGACATTATTCTAATTAAAGCAGTTTTCCTATAGCCAACATAGAAGTTGTTATATTTGCTGCTGGTGACAGTGTATTTGTCTGTTAACTCAAGCATTGGTTTATGTTAAGAGTTCAAAGAATTTTGCATTAATGGACTTCTCAATGTTAAACTGAAAAAGAAATCGTGAAAAGTGGAACTTGCTTCCTAATCATATAAAGTAATAGAGTTTGGGCTTACAATATGGAAAGTTATTGACTGATATGTGTTATCTTCCACTGAAAGGCATGAGAAAACAGATTCACAGAGATAAAAAAAAAAGAACTAACACTGTTTAGAAACTTGAAATATATATACACATACACACACAGACACACACACACACACAGCTGGCCTTTAGAAAATGAATGATGTACTTCCTTGCATTTGACTGGTCAATAAGGATATCTTCACCTCCTGGAAACAAAATCCCAGCTTGTCATGAGAAAGTCTGCTCTTATGGAGAGGGCTTACAAAACTTCTTCTAGTAATTTGTTCCATTACATCCTGCTTTCTAGTGACACTATGCAGTCAACAAAACGTTCTTTCTTTAGCACATGTAGTCATAGTCATAGTTGAATATAGTTACCAAATGCTTTTCATGAACTCTAACCCATTCCAAAAGTTGCATCTTGTCCCAGCATAAAATAATTGGCACACTCCAATTGCCTATTACAGGGCAGCGGAGAAGTGCAATACAAGAAGATTGTGAGTCAAACTACACGTTACACTAATCATGTAATAAATGATCCCAACAGAGCCCTTCCCCCCTTTCTTAAATCCCCTCCAGGGTGGGGAATGGGGGGCAGTATGTGAAGGGAGGTTTAATCCTCTGTTTCTGGAGTATGGTAGTCCCAATCCAAATTGGGGCCACACGCACTTAAACTGGAGTAAAATAATAAAATAAAACAGGTGTTAGCTACATGCTACACCTTATCTGGCCCTGTTACTACATGTAAAAAAGGACTTCCTTGGACAGGTCACAAGAACATGTTAGTATCTGTACAGCCAAACATCTATGTAGCAATAGTACTTGAAGTTGTCCATTTATTTCTACATTTTTAAAAATATATAAAATAAGAACCTATGGCTGGAGTCATATGCACAAGTAGGAAGAGCTTCTGCACATGCACACTAGGTGGAGGCTGTCCATTTTTCTTTCTGACTACAGCATGTTGCACTGGGTGCTCCTCTGGAGGGTCTCACAGCATTATCAAGGGGTACAAGGCTCTGCAGTGAGGTGGGTGATAAAGCCTTGGTTTGCACAGAACACCACACACAGCCCTCAGGAGCTCAACCTATGAAACTAACTGGCTTTACAACATGCACAAGTCTCAGCATAACCATTGAAATATATTGCTACGGCTCTTGTATTTCCATCTATCAGTGCAACTTTCAGTGGTACTATACCACCACTCTTCCAGATAATAATTTATCATGGTAAAGTCAATAACATTTCTAGTGATGACTGTAGAATGTGTGTTTAAACATTGTTTTCCATTTTCCAATCAAGTGAATGAATTACAAGAGGAATTTCTAATTCATTCTGTTTCTTCCATATTAAATAAATAAAAATAGCCTCCAGCATACATGTAGTCTCATAATTGTAAAAGGCAATAATACAGAATCTGATGAACAACTATGAGCTACCCTTTGATGCAATAGCGCCTGTCTGGAACACTGTGGGAAAATGTTGTTCTCTTCTAGGAATCACTGCATAAACATCCTGTGAGGCTGAACATGCTAACAGGCCGATTCTTAGACAAGCTATGCCAGCACTTAAGCGCTTCAAATGTAAGCGTTTAGCACAGGATCAGTTTCAGCTGATCCGCGTAAAGAGATCTGGTTGACCACATAAATACACAACATTTGCCCATCTTGGCCAATTACAGCTAGCCAAAGGGGATTGTCTGGGTGTGTCCAAATTATGCTTAATGCCTCTTTGAGGGAGGGAGTGGTCTCAGCTGCCTTGAAAGAGGCAGCTGAGAGACCACTTCTTAAGAAACCCTCACTGGCCTGAAAAAATTGTAACAACTATTGCCCAGTCAAAAATACTCCCTCTTTTTAGACAAGATGCTCGAGAAAGTAGTGGCAGTCCAACTATAGGCATTGCTGGATGAAATGGATTATCTCGACTCATTTCAATCTGGATTCAGGCCAGGATTTGGTGCTGAAATGCCTTGGAAACCCGGATGGATGACCTCTGTCAGAGGAGTGACTGAGGGAGTACAACCCTGATGATTATCCTATTATGCTTTTGATATCAACAACCACAGTATCTTGTTAGAACAGCTCTGCAGGTTGAGCTGGGAGGGGGAGGAGGACATAGTGGGCACATTCGCATATCACGACAGCCCACCATGGCAATAAGCCACGGTGGGTTGGTTGTTGTGCAAACAAGCCACAGTTCAGACAACCCACAGTGCGCCCGACAGACTATCAGGCTCACTGTGGGTTGTTTGCCCCCTCCTTCCCCCTTGGTCCTCCTGCAGGTATCCCAGGGGACCCCACAGCAGGACTGACTTGTCTCCCCACTTCCCACTGCGAGCCGATTTCGGCTTGCTGCAGCTTTTTGTCCCTTTACGCTTTTTCTTTCAGAGATCGCAAAGTCCAGCTTGATAGCTAGCTTTCACAATCTCCATTTTGACACCCACTGACAGCCCCTTCCAAGTACCCAAGCGGCACCTTTGAGGGGCTGCCAGTGGTTGGCAAACTTTTTAAATTATTATTTTTGCACACACAATGTATGCAAAAATTTTCATTTATCTTTCTAATTATTTTTTTTAGCCACCCTTGCATGACTGTGAAAATGGGGACCCTTGGTTGGGCAATGTTGGGGGGGGGTAACTTCAGTCACGGTGCAGAAGGTACTGACCATGGATATTGACCCAAAGAGGGTACAGACAGGCTTTTTTCTTCCCTTTGTTTTCTCTTGTCAAAAGGCAAGCTGCCAAGGGAAAGCAAAGGTGCGAGTGATCTTTGCTCATGAAAAGGGGGTGGTGAGATTTACACCCCTTTTGCAATGAGATCTTCATTTGATCATGGCCAGGAGGGCAATAAACTAGTGCCAGCCGCCCTCAAGTGCTGCTTGGGCATTTGTGGCTGCCCGGGCATGCTTGGCAAGAGCGGCAAGGGGTTTTGCCCTGGTCTGGATGACACAACAACCCATCATGGGTACAACAACCCCTACCACAACCCATGGGTTGTCAGGGTGGCTTGTTGCCCTCAAACAAGGAATCAGTCTGGATTCGCATGATATGACAACCCAGAATGGGTTGTCATGTCATCCGAACCCAGTCAGTGATATGATTGTTCCACTCATACCCGCGAGAACAGTTTCAAAAAGTAGCAATGGGGGATTTCTTCTCTCCCCCATGGCATCTGAGCTGTGGGGTCCCAGAAGGTTCCATCTTACTCCTTATACTGTTTAACATCTATAGGAAGTAATCTGAACTCTATTTCTCTGTGTAATGGGAATTATGTTAGGCTGGGGAAGTGATGAACCACTATCTAGATTTGGTAATGGGCTGGATGAGAGCTAATATACTGCAACTGAAATCGAACAAGACAGAGGCATTGTTAGGTGGTTCCCAAACCTGGGAAATTGGTGTACAACCTGATTTGGATGGGATTGCCGAAACGGCAAGTGTGCAGTTTGAAGATACTCTTGGAGTAGGAGTAGGAGTAGGCGATCACTCGTGACCGAGTAAGATTGTCTTCCAGGATAAAATTACAAAAAGAAAATTATAAAAGAAGGAAATTCTAAAAAATTGTGTAGGATTCGTTTGACGTGCTTTTCGCTTAGCACGTTTCTCCCTTTCACCTTGCACTCGGGCTTCTTCAAAGTCCATGGAACCTTTGTGAAAGGCCAGCTTCCATTTAGATTGTTCATGGGCCAGAGCTTCCCAGTTTTTGATGTTTATATTTCATTTTTTTAGATTAGGTACTCTTGGAGTACCACCTTCCTATAACAACCTGCCCATGCATTATGATAATCAGATGAGGCTTTTCTCTGCATGCCTTCATTAAGAGAAATACATTATGAGGGCACGAAGGAGAAAGCCTTTTCTGTCATGGCGCCCCAACTCTCAAATACAGATTTGACTGGTGCCAATGCTGTATTCTTTTAGGTGCCATGTTAAAACATTTTAATTTGTTTAAAGTTTAAGGCTGTTTGTATGGTTTTTACCTGGTTGATGACGTTTATCTTTCTCAATGTTATGGCTTTATGTTTATTGTGTTTTAGTATACTTTTGATATTTTATCTTTATACATGACCTTGGAACCACTTTTGTGGTAAAGGGTGGTCTAGAAATTTTTTAAAGAAATAAAATAATAAGCTAAATAGTTACATCAATGCACCAGCATCACAGGTCAATACACTGAAGCGAAGTGTTCATTCAGAATCAGAGTATTTGAAAGTTTTGGCTAGGCAGAGTTCCTTAGTGATCACTAGCAGTTTGTAAAGGGACAAAGTAAGAAGTACCCATCTGTCTCGCATTCTCTAAGTTTCTCACACATTTTTTTTCCGAAAAGCTAGTTCAATCTAAGAAGTTGCTAAAACAACTGTGAGTACTCTAGTTGCTAAAGATGTAAGTTTTTTGGAAACTTTTTTTCCCTCAGGGGCTTCAGAAAAAAATAAAACAGAAATTTTGGGGAAATTGGGGGAAATACTTAGTCCCTGAAACTTCTGAATCATCCTAGAAGCCAGAAGAAACAAGAAGAGTTGGAGGCAGAGGAAAGCTGGTATACAGCATCTGTTCCTGCTTGCAGGGAATTGGTTAGGGTACAGTTTAAGGAAATCTGGTCTGAAGAAAAAGCTATTGAGAGCTTATTAGCTGGGGGAGACTCTCTTACCTATAGAGAGTAGCAACCAATCATATTTAATTTAAGACGCTTTAAGCAAACATATTATTTCAAAAGGGACATTTCATTCCCTTTTGTAAAAAAAATCAGTCGTCATAAACCTCTTAATTTGTATTCATTTTGAAAAGTACGGTAGTCTCTAGTCGTAGTGTCAATCCCATGCATATGCCATAGGAACCAGGCTACTGAGTTTATTTTAGGTATGGAGAGTTTATTTTGGTAGCAGTGGTTAAAGGTTTAATCACTGAGGCAGCATTCCCTAGCAGTGAGTTCCAATTGGGAACTTTAGTAAAAACTGTGGCAGTGAATTCCATAGATCCAATCCTCAAACATTTTTTTTAATGCAACATAGGTGAGATAACCAACACTTTGTTCTGTCACATGTGGTGGCCATAGCAGGAGAACCTACACTGTTTCTCTCACATGTGGGTTTTAGAATTACATTCATTGACTGCCACAAAACCTAACCAGACCAAGCCCAGAAATAGAACAAAATGCAAGCTGTCAAGAATGCACATTTTCTTCATATGTTATGATATGATTATTCTAGTCACATGTTGGGAAACAGCATGACCTGGAGCATCCCTAAATGGCAAGCAGTAAAAGATACATTAGATCAGCCTTCCCCAACTGATGTTCTCCAGATATTTTGGGCTACAGATCCCAGCATTCCTGACCACTGGCCATGCTGACTGAAGCTGAAGTCCAAAACATCTGGAGGGCACCAGGTTAAAGAAGGCTACATCAGGTCAATAATTTTAACAAATAATGGAAGAATTAACTATGCTGGGAATCTTGCCAATATTATTCACAAAACAATTCCCCTCCCTGGTTTCAACATTTCCACAAATTTTATATCTCTAATTTTCCTATAAAAGTCTTCCTCCTATGTCATTTTTAGAAATCATTTTGGAGGAGTAAAGACTGGGTAGCAATATATGAACATCTTTACCTTAAACTGTTTTATTCATCATTCTAAAAGAAAATATTTCGTAATCAAAAATTGTTCAATTTTTTTGGAAACAAAAAGCAAAAAAAAAAAGGTCCTTGGAAAAAAACAGGGGGATGATTAATAGATTATAGAGTTGGAAGGGTCCTACAAGGCCATCTAGTCATACCCCTTGCTCAATGCAGGAAACCAGAGGAGGGGTCTCCCATCCAAGTAATAACCAGGCCTGACCCTGCTTGTGGCTGAAACATAGAGTGGTGCATTCTGAGTTTCCTAGAGCTAAGCCTGGATAAGGAGCGATGAATTATAACAAGGCCTCTCCCTTTCCTCGGTAGCATTGGCTTGGTGCTTCATGCCTTTTTCCTCACTTACAGAGGAAATCCCATTTCACATGGTCCTAATTGCCCACATATTTCTGTAAGATGAAGACCAGCAGACTTCAAAATCCATACATCATATATGAGGGGAGTATGTTTTCTTAAAGCTATTTAAAGGGGGGGAACCCAAAAAACCCTCTAGCTTCAGTTTTTAGCAATTATGACTGCTAAAAAAAGAGAAAGAAATCTAACAGCCTTTCTACATGAGGCATTTATTGTTGCTTGTGATTCCTCACTCATGGTAGTTTGCAGGTGCTTCACACAATGTCGTCATCCTCCAGTGCCTCTCCCATGCTTTGCAACCATTTTAGTAGGGGGGGGGGGCTTTCTAACAAGGAATGTCTGGTATATCCATGAATGGCAGCCTGAAACCTGAGTGTATTTGCACAATTCCACTATACCAGAATGCCACCTAGTGGTTGAGTAATGGAACTCTATAGAAAGGTAGAGAAAGAAAACCCACAGGGGGAAAAACGTGTAA
Organism: Shinisaurus crocodilurus; assembly: GCA_021292165.1. NCBI lineage: Eukaryota > Metazoa > Chordata > Lepidosauria > Squamata > Shinisauridae > Shinisaurus > Shinisaurus crocodilurus. The sequence goes on from CM037881.1 coordinate 105,537,267, forward strand.
AAGAGCAGATCTTAATCCCGCAAAGAACCCAAATACAAAAGCCTCTGTAAAATGGTGGGTTAAAAGCCGCATGCAGATAAGCTGTAAATTACACACAGATCCTAAAACTGCAATGGCAGACTTAAAACATACACTTTCTTTAATGGAGGGGAAAGTTACCAATAATTGAACTGCCATATACTATAAACTTTAATAATGCTCAGTGTTGCTGCACAACAGCTTTGAAGGCAAAAGTCTGCCAGTGATATCACCTCCCCTAAGGCCAACTGAATCAGGGAGATGAGCCAAAATTCCTACTCGGCCCTTTAACAGGCGACCAGAGGAGCTCCCTCCCTGTATAAATAATATAAAGGGAGGGGAGCTGCAAAAAAAGGACAAAGAGCTGTGGGTTGGGCTTCCGGGCCTAATATCTGCCCGTGCTACCCCGCCCATTATACCTGTCCTGGCCCCTAAGTGGCCAGGTGAGTCTCTTCATCCCCCCCCACCACTCGCAAGGTTCTCCCCGCCCACAGCTACACATGTTTCGGGGGAAGAGGCAAACTGCAATGGCAGACTTAAAACATACACTTTCTTTAATGGAGGGGAAAGTTACCAATAATTGAACTGCATAAATTATATATATAATAATGCTCAGTGTTGCTGCACAACAGCTTTGAAGGCAAAAGTCTGCCAGTGATATCATTAAGCTTTTCAGTCACCACAAGTTATTTATTCCATTATTATTATTCAATTCACTCCTCTGCCACTCAACACATCTGCAAGCTATCATGTAGCTTAGGAAACATTTAACTACATAGAAGCATATTTTTTTAAAGGCAAACTTTAAAAAAAAAATCACTCTCATATGCCTAAAACATTGTTTTAGATAAGCTTAGCTTGAACAATAAACTATCCAACATCTTTTTGAAAGTAAAGCTAAAGGTGCAAGTACCTACTATTTTAAATTCTTCCACCATAAACTTGCATGAATTTTCTATTAAATGAAATAGTTCAATTCAATTTTCTTATTTAAAAAAGCAATGGCCACTGCAAAGTATCCATTATCCAGAATCTCAGTGTTACCTTCTGCCAGATGATCTCTGAAACAAATCATATCTGTCTGTACAAATTTAAATCCAATTCTCTTTACTGCTCCTGCATATAATGGCACTTTGAGACAGTTTAAATGACCATATCTCAGCTTAATAAGCCAAGATATGAACATGCATGGAGTTCCTATGCTCCTTCCTTTGCACAAGCTGGAAACAAACCAGATAGTATTTAATTAACTGTAGTTTCCAATTTCATTCTAATTGGTAAACTACGGTTACAGCTTTGGAAGAAACCAGGTTATTAAACTACGGTTTGAAGTTGATGTAATCACAATCACACAGGTGCTGTCCCTTGTCCCTTCAAAGATAAAAAAAATAATACTCATCAGACAGCTGGGTGAGGGGGTCAGGTATGGCAGGGACACAATGGCAGGAGCCTCTCTTCCTCTCTATGAATACATCATGAGAAGGAGGACATGAACCTGAAAGGAGCTATAAACAGCCTCATAACAAATGGCCAGCATGTCAGGACAGAGGAAGCCAAGGCAAACACAGGAATGAACATTGGGCTACAACATTTCTATTTCTTTTGCAAAGGAAGGGGGGAATTGTAGTGGCAGGCAGGAACATAAGCTATATTTATGTATGTGCGCACACGCACACATACTTTCCTTATTCAGATACATTAAACACTGCTGTTAAGAAGTAATAACCATCCAAAATAATCATGAAAATAAAAGCAAGTGACATCAATTCAAGACACCTTCAATTAAAAAAAAAATATGTTACTGACAGTCTCTCTCAAGTCAAGTCAACAGTCTTGCAAGTCAGCAGTAATAGCTTACAAAGAAAGCCAAGTGAATGGTATGATAAAGTGGGAACTTAAATTGCTCCTATTTCCTTTGAACCCTATTTCCCTCTTTTTGCTGCATATCTGATGAGTCCTTTTGTACCCCTACAGTTTTCTTAGATTACTTCTGAGCCATTCCTGTATGTGTGTGTGTGTGTGTGTATATATATATATATATATATGTTAAATATTAGTACCGTATATAGTATTTTTTAAAGCACCAGGGCCCCTATAGATCTTTAAACAAAGAGTTTACATGTGCAACACCCAAGTGTTTTTAAGTTTCCTCTTGCCTGACATAGTGGTTTGGATTTCTGCCAAAGATCAGTGGAAATTTTTCACATCTGTGCTATGTCATAAAAATGTCAGAGTTGGAGCTCATATACTGTATTAGGGATAAACCTACCAAGGAAACGCAGACCTTTGGTTTGAAGGAAAAGTTATCCAAAGAATACCTCTCAATTCAATGCATATTTATTGTTGACTTTTCAAGACTGCCACATGATATTCAGAGTGTTATGGGGAACAGGAAAAGAGGAAGAGATTCTCTGTTCCCACACAGACTACTGATTACCTTGCCTGTTTATTTACAGTGAGTTTGCTATTATTTTTTGCGATTTCCATTTCAAATCTGGCTGATTATTCTTAAAGAAGGTATCCAAAATTTAAATAAAATATTCAAATCTGCTTTTAAGATTCAGTATGATACAATTACAAGATATTTGTGCTTTGTGAATTGGAGCCAGAGAAATAGCACTAGATCCAGAATTTGCTCCTGCCAGTGTGAGCTTCTCTGAGTGAAATTGGATTCTTGATGCTCTGGACACTAGAAGGGGTAAAGAAGGTTTCATAATCAAGGTGCTAAACAGGATAGGCTCTTGAAAACTTTTTAAAGAAACAACTATTAATTCTTCTGCACACATAGTTGTAGACTGTAATTTGTAGTCAAATGTAGTGGCATGCCACTCAAATGCCCAAACCTATGCATGCTTGCTCAAAAGAAAACTGTGAGTAGAATGGGATGTACTCCCAAATCATGTATTGCAGCCAAAGTCAAATTAGAAAAAAACCTCAATTTTTAATGCTTTAAAACTTGTCACTTTAAAGACCCAAAAGGCAAGTACACTTTATAATTTTCAGTAGGTGAAAACATTTTTGTTCCATCAGACTTTCAGTACTATACTACATACAAAATTTAGCTACGGGCTTTCAGGAAGCATTTATAAATACTAGCACTTTTGCTTTTATTGTAGAGTCTGAATAATGGTTGTGCCAAGTACATTTTTAGTAATATGAACAGCCCTGAGAGTTATACTTAACACTATTTTGAAATACCTTTTCCTTCTATCTATTCACAAAGTCAACTAAGCACACATACCCCTACCTTGATGTATTCTGGACTTCCCCTTTCTATGACAGATATTCATTATTAATCTATTAACAGGGTGTTCAACCTGTTCTGGATGGGGTTGCACTCCCCTTGAAGGAGAAGGTTCGTAGCTTGGGGGTGCTCCTGGAGCCATCTTTGTCACTTGAGGCTCAAGTGGCCTCAGTGGCAAGGAGTGCCTTCTACCAGCTTCGGCTGGTGGCCCAGCTACGTCCCTATCTGGACAGGGATAGCCTGGTCTCAGTAATCTACGCTCTGGTGATCTCTAAACTAGACTACTGCAATGCACTCTACGTGGGGCTGCCTTTGAAGACTGTTCAGAAGCTGCAGCTTGTGCAAAATGCGGCAGCCAGGCTTATTGCGGGGACCGGAAGGTCCGAGCACATTACACCGGTTCTGGCCCGTTTGCACTGGCTGCCAATATGCTTCCGAGCCAAATTCAAGGTGCTGGTTTTAACCTATAAAGCCCTACACAGCTTAGGACCACAATACCTGACGGAACGTCTCTCCGAACCACAATCTACCCGGACACTACGCTCAACATCTGGGGCCCTCCTCCGACTGCCACCTCCAAGAGAGGCTCGGCAAGGAGGAGGGCCTTCTCGGTGGTAGCCCCCCAATTATGGAACAAGCTCCCCACTGAGACCCTGCCTGGCGCCAACCTTACTATCTTTTCAGCGCCAGGTTAAGACTTCCCTCTATGCCAAGGCATTTAATAGTTAGGAGCTCGGAATAGCACGGGGGGGGGGGGATTGTCACCTGTAGGCTCAGTTTTATTAGTTTTTGATTGTTATTTTAAACTGTGTTTTTAAAAATTTGGTTTTTAATCTTTTAAACTGTTTTGTATGTTTTTATTGTTTTTATGTATAATCTATTGTGAACCGCCCAGAGAGCTTCGGCTGTGGGGCGGTATATAAATGAAATAAATGAAATAAATGAAATAAGTATTTCCTTTGTTTACAATTACTTTAAAAAAAAAACAACAACACAACTATGAGCAGTATCCTGCCCGTGCACCAGTGGGACTGACCGCAAGCACAATGGGCAGTTAGCACTTCGAAAAGCAACCTGAAATGAGCGGAAACACTAATCCCCATAATGGGGCAGGTCAGCAGAGCTCACAGAAGGGAGCTGCGCTGACCTGTCCTGATCCAGAAATGTGCATTTCAGCTTGTTTCCGGGGTTACTTTTAGAACCACTAACTCCCTGTTATGTAAGTGGTCATTCCCATTGGCCTGGTAAGACAGAGACCCTATGGACGGGTAGTTTCCAGGTCTGAGAATTGGGTTGTTTACCTGTTCTGGATGGGGTTGCACTTCCTCTGAAGGAACAGGTCCACACTTTGGGGGTGTTCCTGGATCCAGCTCTGTCACTGGAGCTGAAGTGACCTAAGTGGCTCGGAGTACCCATGACCAACTTCAGCATGTGCGACAACTATGCCCGTTCCTGGAGAGTGGTTCAGGCACTGGTAACCTCATGGCTAAACTACTGTAATGCACTCTATGTGAGGCTTCCCTTGCACTTGATTTGGAAGTTGCAGCACTAGGGTACTCAGTGGGGCACCTAGCCACATTCAAATTACACCTGTGCTAAAAGAACTGAACTGGATATGGAGATGGCATTTAACTCCAGTAAGAGTAAATTGAATAGATAAAAATTGTTCCGCATTGTGCTGGAGAGGATGTCAGGAAATAAGTACATATGCTCATATGTGCCACATATGAGTTGTAAAAACTCACTGTAAAAACGTACTGGAATTTTGGCAAAAGGTGTTTATAGAAATATCAGAAATTATTGGTATTAGTTTAGAGGTCTGTCCAAAATTAGCACTGTTATCAATAATGGAGAAAGTGACTTGTTCCCAAAACACGAAGGAATTAATTGTAAATTTGTTAACAGCGGCTAGGTTAATGATTGCGAGGAAGCTGAAAGTTCAACATGACTTTTTAATTACTGACTGGTATAAGGAGATATGGGATATAGCTTTAAATGATAAATTAACTTGCAGTATTAAATGTAAAAAGGGACAGCTAAAGAAAAATAACTTTAAAGATATATGGGGTCAGTTTCTAGATTATGTGTTAATAAAGGGGAAAGGGAGTATGCCTTGTCATGATATGTTATATTTTTGGAATACGGAACAGTAACTGCGTAATGGGATGGAAGTATATTAATTGGTCCCTAGGAGGGTGGGGTGTGTGTGCACTTTACGATTTATTGTATGTAGTTTTAGTTAAATTTCTGTGTTATTGTTGTATTTTGTTATAATTTGTTTTGGAAAAATTAAATATTTTTTTAAAAAAAAACGGAACTGGCTACCTATTAGCTACTGAGCCATGTTCAAGGTTATGTCGTTGACATACAAAGTCCTAAACAATTCGGGACCAGGATACCTCGCAGACTGCCTATCCCTATATATTCCCAGCTGACCTTTAAAATCTTCAGAGGAGGCCTTGTTGGTCATTTCTCAACTAACAGAATGTCACCACGTAACATTTTGGAAGCGGGCCTTCTCCAGTAGTGGCATCCACCCTCTGGAACACCCTCCCTCATGCAGTTTGGGAGGCAGAAAATGTGGTATGTTTTAAATGCCTCCTGAAAATGGACTTGTTTAAGCAGGCTTTCTCTGGCTTGTAATTAATCATAATGAATCATGATGCTTCTCCACTTTATTTTTATTTATTTATTTATTTATTTATTTATATTTTATTGTTTTTGTATTGCTTTTATTGTTTTTGTAGCTGAAATTGTTTTTAATAGTGTATTTTAAGCTGTGGTTTTAATATTGGTATATGTAAACCACTTAGGAATTGTATTATATTAAGCGGTATATAAGTATTAATAATAATAAGTTAATTGTCAGAAGATCATCCTTTAGAGAACCTCCTCCAGGTATTTAGCATGAATTTGGGGCATACTTTACTAGTTCAAGGCACAAAACAAAACTTTGGTTGATATAAATCCTCCCCTCCCGACCAAATGAACTTATTTGAACTTGATTAACTCATTAGGCACCCTCCCACATTTCTTTAGAACAATTCTAGGAACCTTGGCTTTAGATCTCAAAGTTACTGCTAAAAATATAGGTTGCATTGCAACTGCTGAAATTGTTTCAGTGAACAATAATCAATATTATTCATGAAAATTCCAGTTCAAATATATAAATACAGAATGCCTCCGTTTATGGAATTTGAAACGAAGCATTCATTCCCAGCCAATATTTCATCCAATTAATGTCATAAATGTCATGGCCTGAAAATAAACTATTTTCTTTCCATGCCTATTTTATATAAATTTGCCTATACTCTCTGTGGTTACTGGTAGAAAAGCAAATATAATGAGTTGTGCATTCCTTTGGGCACATAAAGCTGATAAAGTGAGATAAGATGATGTTGTGGCCCACAACATTCCAGGCTTCCCTTAAATGTTCAGACCTTCCGTTATATAGTTATCTTGGACTGAGCTGATCTCTAGGATAATCTGCTTTCGCAGAGCTTTTATACACAGAGAGATCAGAAGAGTTAACACTACAAATTGCCTTAATTTAAAATCACCACTACTGCACCCAATGGAAAAGAAATGGTGGTTTCCAGTTACATACTTTGAGAAAAAGCAAAACAACAACAACAACAAATCCTCTTCCTGGCACTGTGTATTCTATACTTTACATGCCCTACAAGTATTTGGAAATGGAACCACTCTGAATGTGATTCTAGTCCTGGTGGCATACCACTTGTGTCACAAGAGCCAGTCATTAGAATGTGGAATTTTTACTATAAATACCTGGATGCAAAATCCTAAGCAACCATGAAGCTGACTGGATGACTCTGGATCAATCACACACTCTGGACAGTATCCAACGCTGCCTGCACACTACCTAGAGCAACAGGAAGCTAGTAGTTCCTAAAGCAACAAGAAATGAGCCAAAATGCTCATTTCTGGAATGGGGCAGGTCAGCAGAGCTTGCAGAAGGGAGCTGCGCTGACCTGTCCCATTCCATTTCTGGGGTTGGCTTACGAAGTGCTAGGTTCCTGTTGCACCGGCTGGCAGTCCTGCGGGGGCAACAGAATGAGCAGAGAGGAGAGCCAGTGTGGCGTAGTGGTGAGAGTGTTGGATTGGGACTCAGGAGATCTGGGTTCTAGTCCCCGCTCAGCCATGAAACTCACTGGGTGACTTTGGGCCAGTCACTGCCTCTCAGCCTAACCTACCTCACAGGGTTGTTGTGAGGATAAAATGGAGAGGCGGAGGAGGATTATGTAAGCCGCCTTGAGTTCCTTGCAGGAAAAAAGGCAGGGTATAAATGTAATTAATAAATAAATAAATAATTGGATACTGCCCTCTCAATCTAACCTACCCCACAAGGTTGTATTCAGGGGTAGAAATCAGATATGCCCATATATGTCATTACGAACTCCCCGAAGGAAGGGTAGAATGCAGGTTAATGTTGCATAAGTTCTGTTTGCTTATATTACCGGTAATCCACATGCAGGAGTTTGTAGATATGGCAGAATGGAAAGGCAGATTATAAATACCTTAAAATAAAATTGTCAGTGATGGATGGAGATGGAACCTACTTCTCAAACTATTATCAGAAATAATAATTTTTTAAAAATCTTTAAATTAATGGATTGTGTTTGTTGCAGAAGAGAAACAAGTAAGTGGCAACCTACGGTACTCAATCTTTTCAACAGATCGCCTAGAAGGCCTGATCTAAAGAAGCTGAAGTTCGGAGCTAAAATTTGAGCTGGAAAAGCTATCATGGGAGAAAGACGAACTAATACTAGCCTTTTTAAAATCTGCTTTTGGAACTACAGTATGCAACTTTTTGAAACTATTCAACTTTTTAAAGTAGCTTCTATTGTTTCTTCCTGTTTACAGTCTGTGTTATCTTCCATTCCCTTTCGGAGTTGAATGTCCATAGACAGAGGGAAATTAATCTCTTTACTGTTCCATGACTGTTCCTGAGTGGACCACAAGGATCCACTACTACTATTGTGGCTTCAACACAGATCTATAACCAGTAGGATTTTACCACAATATACTAGTGGCTACTGTATTTTTACTTTTTCCACACTGAAGAGGCAGTAACGCCTGCAGTTGAAAAAGCATTAAGTAAAATATCAGTCTCTCAGAAGGCCTTTTTATGTCTGTTACTGCATAGAAGTATTGGCAGCTCTTATGTTTAAAATAAGCACAGTTTCTAATGATCAATTATGTTTCAAAATAAAGTATAATGAACACAGAGTATCCTAAGTGCAAACAGGCTGTTTAAGCAACAGAGTATCTAATTTTTCTATTCAGAATAAACCTCTCTCATTTTTAATTAGGGCATGTGTAAGAATTTTGTTCCTAGCGTGCATTTCTTCCTGGCTTGTCCTTTCCTCAGCTCCCTGCCTCCTCTATAGAACTGCACCTTAGATCCATGCAATGCATCCTGTTGCCAGCTCTACACGCATCCATCCACCCCACTTCCTCCTGTCTCTTAATTGCCCCCCTTGCTGGTTCCTCTTCCCACTCGGGCTCCCAGCTACAAGTGCAAGTAGCATCTTGATCCCTTCTGGCTTTTACACATTTTACACAGCAGAATTAGTCAACCATTAGAAAGAGAATCCTGCCTTGCTTTATCTCCACTTACCCAATGACATTTTATTTCTCTCTCTCTAAAGCTTATATCCAGCATACTGAGCCCAAAAGGGCTCTCAAATGAACCAATAATCCCCATAAAGACACAAATACCATTAGAATCATAGCTTGAATATTTCAATCCCAAACAAACAAATACAACAGGACCATAAGAAACAACCGCAAACTACAGTCATGCCTTGGATTGAGAGCATAATTCGTTCCGGAAAGGTGCTTGTAATCCAAAACACTCTTATATCAAAATGAAATCCCCCCAAAAAAATTTGTACAGAGATTTTTAATTTAAGCCGTACTTCAGTACTTGTATTGCAAGATGACGCTTGTATATCAAGTAAAAAAAAATTAAATAAATATTAAAAATTTTGCTTGTGTTGCAAAACGTTCTCAAACCAAGTTACTTGTAATCCAAGGTATTACTGTAGTTAAGTCAGCTCTCAACTGACTCCCGGTAATCCAAAATACCTTCCTAAATAATCAAAGTTTTTAACCAACATTCTGAAAATCAGGAAGCAACTGGCTAGGTGGGCTTCTTTGTGCAAGGAGAGTGTGCCACTATGGGAAAGGCCCTTGCTTTACTAGCCATCGGCCAACTTCTGATGGGAGATTTACCTCTCCTGAGATCCTTAAGGAATGAGAGGGAACTTATGGGAAGCAGTATTCCTTCAAAACAGAAGCCATAAATCAAGATATTCAGCTAGTATCACCAGAGCAACTGTTCATATGAATATAACAGCTATATTTGGAAAGCAGCAATCCTTGAGGAGTTTCTGATAATCCGCTATAAAGGTGAACCACAAAATGTTCATAATTCAGAAGCTGCAGAACATGGCCACATCTCTTGATGGAGAAGAACACAAGGAGGACCCTGCTAGACTGGAACAAAGCTCCATCTAGTCCAGCATCATGGGCTCCATCCAACATCACCCCATATTCTGGAGCAGACTTGGGGGTGTGCAGGGGGGCTGCGGGGGGGGGGAATCTCTTCTGCCAGTGGTGTCCCTTCCACTGGTGAATGGACACCTTTGGATACAAGCCCCATTGCTAACAGTGGCCAGCTGGATGTTCTCTGGAAAGCCCACAAGGACATATGAAGGAAAGAGCCCTTCACTGCTGTTTGCTCCCATACCTACACCAACGCCTGTGAACATTTAGCTATCGTGGCTAATCATCACTGGTATTCTCCATCACAGTCTTTAATAATCTCCCTGTAAAGCTAACTAAGCCAGTGGCCAACACAACATCTTGTGGCAACAAGTTCCATACATTAATTATGCATTGTGTGAAGTGCTCTCTTTCTGGGAGGGGAGTGTGTGTCCTAATCCTGTTGCACATGGGGGGGCTTCAGTGACTGGAAAGAGAGCCCAAGGCAAGATGGAATGCAATTGCTCAACTTGAGTTGGAGAGGCTTGGTCTCTGTTCTGGGAAGACTGGCTGGATTGTCTACATGACACGTGTATTACAAGTGTGGCCAAACGGAACCTGCAAAACAGCACATGCTTTAGGCCACAGTTCTCTATCTGGCAGGACATTAGATACATTGGAAAATGCATAATTTTCAGTATTCGCTGTATGTTTATGACAATGTTTTATGATGTTTTAATGGATCTGCTGCCCTGGGCAGCTTTTGTGGAGGGAAAGGCAGAGCAGAAATTTAAAATTAAGAAGTTAGACGACATATTGGGCAGTATCCAATATGACACTACTGCTAGTTCAAATTACATGCACTAGTGCAGTGATGGCGAACCTTTTTGAGCCCGAGTGCCCAAACTGCAACACAAAACCAACTTATTTATTTCAAAGTGCCAACACTGCAATTAAACCTGAATACCGAGGTTTTAGTTTTAGAAAAACAACTCATACAGTTGTCCGAACTAATTAACATCTTTTGTCTTAAAAGAAAAACACAATAACAGAGCTTTCAATGATACAAACAGTTTTTTGTTGAAAAAACAATCAACTCAAAAAATTATTATAGTACTACATTGTACACATAGCCTGAAGGGAATTTATACAAACTTTAAAAATAATTAGGCACATGTCTTTTTGGATAAGGGATTCTCAACTTGTAATATGATTATATGCCAGACTGAAATTGTACGGGGCAAGCTTTACCCCGGGTCCTTTCCCTGCTTCTACAGGTGTCGGATTAGTAAAAGTAAAAGTCAACTTTTACTTTTTACAAGATAGGATCCTAGCATCCTATCTTGCTAGGATGACCAAGATAAACAAGAAAACTAAACGTGCTTAACGCATTTTAAACACTTTATGTCTTGGACTGCAAACACTGCATTAGGTAAAAGTTTGCATTGGGCATGCTTTTGCACAATTAATGTGATTTTTGCTATTGCATGCATGCTGATAATTTGTCAAACCTTGGCTCATACTCCGTTAGTTTGAGAGCAACACATGCAGCACTCGGGTCAACTGTTAGGGCTTTACATCCAAGCCATGCTCTGTGCATCGTTCTTCAAAATCTTTTAAATGTGATAACAATGTAGAAAAGAATTCTGTAACAGGAATTCTAGAATAAAATCATTCTGTTCCACACTGTGAGAAAGAACAAGATCATTCGTGTTTTGCAGAAGGGGACAGTCTTGTCGCGATCTGGTGACCAATGGCTCGAGTGCCCACAGAGAGGTCCCTGCGTGCCAGCTGTGGCACCCGTGCCATAGGTTCGCCATCACTGCACTAGTGTAAACGACTTCTAGTGCAATGGCAATAGCACTTCCTGGCATGACAGGTTTCTGGAGAACCCCATTGCTCCAGCAAGCACTATTGGTGCTTGAGCTGGAGGTCATTTGTACTAGCACTATGTTAGTATGGTGTCACGTTGGAACTGCCCATCATTTCCAATTCGCATGCACAACTATTTTTAACATTATGGATGAAGCTGTACTTGCAATCTCAGCACTTTCTTGGTTCACAGTTCTGAATATCTGACATTAGCCAGAACACAGCTCTGAAATCCCACAAGCAAACATGCTGTTATTATGGGAAAGATAAGAAAAACAAGCGAATCAGATTTGACACTGCTGTAAAGACAACTAAGCTATTTTTGCTTTGTTAAGTACAGGGGAAAGACGGGGGGGGGGGAGGGAGATAATGTGGAGGGCCAAATGCCAGCAGTGCAGAAGCATCAGAAGACTATTGTGTAGATTGCACAGTAATTTATTTTATGTGGAAAACTTACAGCAAATGTTTTTGTTTAAGGAAATGTTACAAGTATTTTGTATTCTTTTCTTAAAGAAAAAACCTGGTGTATGATATCCAGTGACTACACACACAAAATGTTATGTGGAAGCCACAACTTAAGGAATCAAATAAAAAGTGATCCCTAAATAGGCTATTCATGTATATAATGGCATATTTTTCTAAGAACCTCATCAAAACCACACATTATTTCTTTCATGGCTATTTATGGATTCAGGGAGTAGATTACAGCACCTAAACTTATATGTATTTGTGGAGGAAGGGGGGGCTGGCTGGCCCGCCACACCCCCACCCTTTCCTACCCCAAAGGAACCAAGACCCCCACAGATCTCAAGGTACCAGATTGCCAGCCTCAGCTGTCTGCAATCCTACTTGGATCTCTGTTGAGGGACTCGCCTCTAATTCTGTAACCTGGATTTAGTTACTGAAGCCACAGAGCAACCCACAAACACCATGTGGGGTAAAAGCAGGACAAGGTTTATTCTGGTAGCATTTTACAACAAGATTAGGGAAATGAGAGAAGCACACAAAATAAAGAGAGACACATGTTAGTACACAGTAAAGCTGCAAAACAATAAAACCTGATTCCTTAATATCTCTCAGGCACACACCTGTTACCTGAGGGTGTTCTTTTCAAGGGTTAAATCCAGCACAGCCTCGCTGCCCGAGGGAGATTACCACACCTACCCGAAGGTCGGAGATGGGTAAAACTCCCACAAGGCTTGCCTTTACTAGAGCCCTCAATCCAGCTAATTTCACCAGGAGCTGCCTGGGGTCCTTGGCTTACCGCCATTACCACAGCCGGGTAGAACAAAGACCAAAACCCACGCTTTGGGAAATATACCTTTTCCCCCCTCCCCTCCTCCTTGTAACTCTGCTGCCTCTCAGCCAATTAGATTGAACTTCACCTGGCCGGTCAGGATGAGGGAGGCTCATGAGTCATGCCTCATGGCTTGAACTATTTACATATAAAAGCCCTATCCGAGGCTTTCGTTTCCTCCCAGCCCCCTCAACTGGCCCCACTTGGCTTACACATGAGGAGGCGTGTGTGTGTGTGTGTGCATGCATGCAGGAACCCCCAAGGGCCCCTTTCTCCACACGCTAACTATGCACACCCCACCCCAGCCAGTTCACACATGAGGTGTGTGTGTGTGTGTGTGTGTGTGTGTGAACGCCCCCAAAGGCTCTTTTCTTCACAGTATTCCTTTACAAGTTTTCCATTTTGTATGAATTTTTATACAGACATTCATGAATTTAAAAGTTCCTCAATATATTCTGGAATTACCGTATAAGTGCAGGTGCTGCACTTATGCTGCCAAGAGAGGATAGGATACTGAGTAGCTTGTACCAGCACAAGCAGCAGTGAAGTGTCAGCCCTCATTACAGATGCTTTTAAATACTCCTTCGGTTTTCGAAGTACTAATGCAGGAGCTAGGCTTTAGAGTTATAGCCTGAATGTTTGGAAACTAACGCCCCCATGTATAAGACGCCCCCCACTGGGCAGTTTCACAACCACGGCGGTTCTCTCCTCGGCTTACTTCCGTGTATAAGACGACCCTCAATTTTTAGTCTAACGATTTTAGGAAAAAGTATAGTCTTGTACATGGAAAAATACTGTAATTGGATTAAAAGAGGCCCAAACTCTTATTTAATGTGTGGGTGACTTTGGGCCAGTCACGGACTCTCAGCCTAACCTACCTCACAGGGTTGTTGTGAGGATAAAATGGAGAGGAGGAGGAAGAGGATTATGTAAGCCGCCTTGGGTTCCTTGCAGGAAAAAAGGCGGGGTATAAATAAAATAAATAAATAAATAAAAAATAATGGCATCCAGGTTTGGTGGACCAGCAGTGGCTTTAAAAAAGCATTGCAGTTCTATTGTTGGATGAAGCTGCACATCATTAGCCCTCTTCACACATTACATTGTGTGAAGTATGTATATGGGTGTGTGTGTAGGGTGGGAGGTGATATAGCCTGCTGGCCTCACTCCCACTCCTATGGGTGTTCAGCATAACTTGTGAAAATGGCTGTGTTTGTACAACCTGCCTATGTCCAGATTGGGCACCCTGCCTTTCCCTCATAAATGCATATGAAAAGCAGCAATGCTGCGACTGGTGAGGTACCGGTGTATTTGGGGCAGGCTATGGACACTGTTGGGTGGTTGTCGCAGGTGCTGCACTTATGCTGCCAAGAGAGGATAGGATACTGCGTAGCTCGTACCAGCACAAGCAGCAGTGAAGTGTCAGCCCTCATTACAGATGCTTTTAAATACTCCTTCGGTTTCGAAGTACTAATGCAGGAGCTAGGCTTTAGAGTTATAGCCTGAATGTTTGGAAACTAAAAATATCAGGATCTTTGTTTTGTTTTATATTAACAAATTAACTTTTTAGACAATATTTGTCCCTTACCTGGAAGTTGTGTAAGTTGTAACACCTTTTGCTCCAAACATGCAACTCCCTGAACTACCACAAGGCCTGAAGAAAATGCGTAGCTCAAAAATATTCTAAGTATGTCATCACTGTAATAAAATCATGTTTACACAGTGGTTAATGGCAGCACAATAGCAGTAAGGCATAGATCCTGTAGTATGGATGTCCAAGTTCCAAAGTGGCAACCTCAAAAAAAAATAAAAAAATAAAAAAACCTCAAAATACACACATAATTCTAGCAAAACATCCATTGAAAAGATGATAAAAGCAAACTGTCAACAATAATTGGACTAAATCAAAATGCAGAATATAACCCAATAGAAGGAAATAGAAGTTTATTCATTGAGGCAAAAAGGAATGTGGTTGCTGGTCTCTCTGCTCCTTTGTTTTAGTTCATTTTCTTCTGCTCATTTTACTCTAATCAGGCTTAATGAGTTCCCCTTTCCAGAGTTCCTGCATTACCAAAGAGAGCTTTGAACTCCTCTCGGAAGTACACAGAAGCAGTGCTTAAAATGCTTGGTTCAGTATTATTCAGTACTAAATTATGCTATTTGCAAAGCAGTGAATAGACAACTGACCACTCCAATTCCTTTGGAGACCTGAAATTCACTAACGACAGGCAGATGAAACTAACAGTAGCTTTAGTTCAGCTACTGAAGTTTTGACAAAAACAACCTCTTAACAATCGATGAAGAGCTGTGAAGACAGAAAATAACAGTATGAAATAAAATTACACAACCAAACTTAGTATAATGCACACATGGGGATTACAATTGAGTCTAACAAGACACCATTTTTTAAAGATATATTTTAAAAGGTGTGTTTCCCTCCACAAAGCCTCCTAACAAGCAGCGTGTATTAATAGCACCCACATGTAGCAGACAATGAGGGAGATGAAAGCGAGGAGTCCCTAATTAATGGAGCTTTTTGCCAAAACTAAAGTAGCTGTTTTATTGCAAGCATGGTGGCCTTTGGCCTCTCCTGCAATCTTTCAGTAAAGAGCAAGAGGACAATAGAACTGGTTTGCATTAGATACTTAGAATGAAATTAGTGTGTCAATAAACAAGGTGAGGCAAGCCAGCAAGATTGTGATACTACCCCCTCAGAGAAAGAGAGAGGCCTCAAGTCATGTTAAAGCTTAGCTGATCCCTGGATAAGCCTCGGGTAAGAACCACCAACCAAGGCTGACATGTAACACACCGAATTAAGAAGTACTAGTCACTAACGCCAAGGCAGATAAACCTTATTCTGAGCTTAAATGGTTCTGAGGATTTTGTTTTTACATGTAAGTAGGCCAGCTTTCAGGACATAGTCCTCACTAGGTGGCTCACGTAAAATCATAGAACATGGGACAACAATATAAAAGCAATTCAAAATAATTATAAAACAGCAGCATAAAAACCAATACATGGGCCAGACTCATTTTACAAAGACAGAGGCTTTTAAAACACAGGCTCAACTAATACATATGCGTTCATCCACTACTTCAGTTGAACTTAAAAACCTAGAGTTGAAGTTACTTATAGGGTTACTTCTGAAACATTGCTATAAAAACTACAATATAAGTCAGGCACCAAGATAAAGATCCTGTTTAACATGTTTAACATCATCTAAAGTTTTCCTTAAATCAACCAACTACTAGGACTCTGACACTGACTATCTCTGGTCACATGTACAACTTAACTAAAGGACATGATTCATTCACAGCTAGAAACCATTCTTGTCCAACTTTATTTAAAGAAACCATTCCTATACCACCTTTATCAATGATTTCAAAGCAACTTGCAAAAATTAAAATGAGTAAAATGGTGACTAAACAAACAAAAATGAAACAATGACGTACTTCTTCACACAGCACAAAGTTTAATGGAACTCTCTCCCAAGTGACCTCCACCATGCCCCCTCTCTGCTGAGCTTCCGCCGCTCATTAAAAACTTGGTTATTCAGGCAGGAATATGGGGTGGGCTAAGATTTTAAAATTTTATACTGTTTTAATGTATTTTAATGGAGAAAAATGTTTTAATGTATTTTATTCTGTTTTATCTTCTGTACATCGCCCAGGGTGGCCGGTTTGCCGGCCAGATGGGCGATAAATAAATGCAAATAATAATAAATAATAATAAATAATAAGTATGGAATTCACTACCACAGGATATAGTGATGGCCACCAATTTTGATGGCTTTAAAAGTGGATTAGACCAATTCATGGAGAATAAGACTATCAGTGGCTACTAGTCCTGATGGCTATATGCTACCTCTAGTGTTAGAGGCAGTATGCCTATGTACACCAGTTGCTGGGGAACATGAGAGGAAGGGTGCTATTGCACTTATATTCATACAGAGCTGTGGGCTTTCCCACAGGCAACTGGTTCGCCACCATGTAAGCATAATGCTGGACTAGATGGACCTTTGGTCGGATTAAGCATGGCTCTTCTTATAGCCACACAAACAAAACAAAACAGCAGATGAAAGTGTTTCAAATATTTGATGGTAGTATAAATATTTTAAATGCCTGGGTGATTTCTTATTTTAATTTAAGTATTTGGTTCACGCATAAAACATAGGAAAGTTGGTGCCAAGGTTTGGCACTCCTAGCTGGAGCACCAAGAAAGCCCTCTATCATATAGATTTAAGCCATATCTCAAATACTGGTATGTGGAGGAGAGCATTGGTTGATAAACTTAGCACCAGGGTTGGCAACGCAGTGCTGCATGTGACATTGCACCCACAGACACCTCCTGTGATGTCCACCAAGGCCCCATACCCTGCCCCATTTATCTATATTTATTACATTTATATCCCACCTTTCTTCCATCGTGGAACTCAAGGTGGATACATGCGGTTTCCAGGTGGTCTCCCCTCCAAGCACTGACCAGACCCAGACCTGATTAGCTTCAACATGGTGGCTGCCTCACGTGCCTTCAGACCCTGGGATCACACACACATCTTTCCCACTGGAGGGAGGAAGGAGATTTCTGCTGATTCCCCCTTCGCACTGCAGCCCCCTATAGCTGTTCCACAGGATGCAGTGTGTGTGTGGGGGGGTGTCCCCTGGAATAACAAGGGAGGCAGTGCTGGGGGCTGCAGGGGGAAAGCAGCAAAAACCAGAATCTCCACTGGATCTCTGTCCCTTCCATGGATGGAAGGAGCCTCTCTGTATATGGAAGGACAAGTGTGGATCCAACCCTATGCAATTTGGGGTGGAGTGGGGGAGAGATGCTGCAATGTGTACAAAATTCCATTTTTGGCAATAGGAAAGCAGTCTTGGCAGATTAATCCTACTTGCATGGACAACAGGCCTCAATAGTGGCAAGCAAGGCCCTGACTTTACAGCCTCTCTCTCTTGTTGGGTTTGTTCTGCCAGACAATTTTCAAGGTGGAAGGTGCTAAATGTCACATTGACAGACATTCCTTATTCCCCAAACTGAAAGAAATATTCCCTAAGCTCAGACACATGGAGTCTGGTTTTCATTATTCAGTGGTGAAAGGCACTCAACACATGGTCAGAGGCAATTACTTCATATTTCTAAGATTAAGCCAAGGCACTGAAAATAGGTTGTGGTGTTTAGACCAAGGTCTCTGTATATCTAAAATCATATTTTATTTTACTTTAATGGCTTGGGGGGGGGGTTAGAAGGAAGAGGAGCTCCTGCTGACTTTTAAAAATTGCATGCCAACAGGAGCAAGAAGTCCTGACCTGTTAAAAAGTCTTGACATGTACCGGTATGTTCCATTTTTGGCAACAGGATGTACATGCCTCCTCTTTTTTTTTATATAATAAATGCAGCATGTATTCAGGAACATATCATGTGGAATGGCTTAATTTCTAAATGAGAAGTGCTGAGCCTCAGCATTAGAAGTCATGCTCGTACCTCTCATACAGAGCTGTGAGTGGGAAGTGGGTGGGGTTTCTCAGTGGAGAGACCATGGCATCTTCCCCATTTTGTAAAACACCCTTCTTTATCAGTGCTGTACAGAATCCAGCATTTGTGTTAGTTAAATACTGCCCACCAACCCACTCCAAAAAGTCACCAGCCAACTTTGATCAGTGTGCTTCAAAACTGCTAACCCTACCAGGGAACCCTTTCCATTTCCACAAGGTTTTGGCTGCCTTGGAATCCCTGTCCATTGCAAAGGATCCTGGGGCAAGTTCTAGGGTGCACTTGCAGTTCACATGGGGCACAAACTAGACCCCATGTTAGTTATTTCCACAGGGGTAGCCGTGTTAGTCTGTTGCAGCAAAAACAATGAAGAGTCTCATGGCACCTTAAAGACTAACAAATTTACTCTGGCGCAAGCTGTTCACTTTCTACTTCATCAGATGCATCTGATGACTACAAAAAGCTTGTGGCAGAATACATTTGTTAGCTTTTAAGGTGCCACAAGACACTTTGTTGTTCATGTGAGTTATGTTACCGTATATAAACTGAGGGTGCATCTTTGGGAACCTGCAACAGTATCTTGTAGCGGCACATTGAAAAGGAAGATTGGCAGCGGTGAGGAAATTTGTCTTTCAGGAGGGACTCTTCAACAAAAAGAACAGTACAGTAATACCTTGGATTGCAAGCATAATTCATTCCGGAACCGTGCTTGTAATCCAAAACTCTCTTATATCAAAGCGAGTCTCTGGTGGGCGTGAGCGGGGCCGATTTCGGCCCGCTACGCCCGCTCGAGGTGAGCGGTTACATCCCTACTTGTATTGCAAGACGTCGCTTGTTTATCAAGTCAAAATTTATTTTAAAAATTTGCTTGTCTTGCAAAACGCTCTCAGACCAAGTTACTTGCAATCCAAGGTATTACTGTAATAATCTTCCAAGGAGCTCCAGGTTTCCTCGAGGCAGTCTGAAAATCCACTGAGCTCCAGCAACAGTTTTCTTTATGGGATATGAACAGCTTGCACCCTTTCCCAGAAGAAGTTAAACATTAGAGCATTGCACTCTTGCGGTCATGGAACAGACCAAAGTCAGCAACTCCTATTATAAACACCACCATATTTGGGTCATTTAACTAGGTTAAATTAGAATAGTGATGTCCTTTTAAAAAAAATTATCCACTTTAGGGCTCAATCCTATGCATGTTTAGACAGAAAAAAGTCCTACAATTCCCAGCATTCCCCAGCCAGCATGCTGGGAGCTGTAGAACTTTTTTCTGTCTAAACATGATAGGATTGCACCCTTAATCTTTTACCTTTACACCAAGGGGATACTACCTTTATACTGTTGGTGCGGCTTTGGTTATCCCACATTGTTTCATTTGATTTGGGGCCAAACTTTTTCTTTTCCCCCTGTTAACTACCAAAAAGAAAAGGTTATTAAGAGTACAAAACAAGCATAATATAATATTGTACTGGAAGAACTCTTGACAGTTCTCAGTTTACTGTATCAGGCAGCAAGCTAATACAGTCTGGCCCTGACTGAAACCTGGATGTCCTTAGGCACTGTAAGTGGATTGATTGCCCTTTTTCCCCTTGAGGGGGGTTCTGTACTTTTAGCAGCTTTCTGGACATTTCCCTTCAAGAAAAAACAACACCTGGTGCATTTCTGCCCATCATGCAGCTACTGAAGACAGAACTTCTGTAGTACAGCTAATGTGTATAATACAGTTTCCACACACACCCTCCCAAATCTGCAACACCTCTGAGATAGAAAATATTAACCACATACAGGAAATGGTTTCCACACATGGATTGGTTTCCCTGCGTATTTTCTTCTGTTTACTGAAAAGAAGAAAAGTGGCACTCAACGTACAACCAAAAAGATTCAACTTTGGCCTCAGGAAAAGCCTTCTGAATGCAAGGACTATAGAGCACAGGAACGTTCTACCTAGAGGTGTTCCAACTTCAGTCTGATCTTAATGTTCTACACTGATGATGACTCCATATTTGCTCATATTATTTTTAATGGATTTGATCCATGAGGGATGAGGAATAGCTGATTACTTCCAGCCCTTCATCTAAAATGCCTCTCCACAGGGTGAGGGAAGAAAGGATTTGCCTCCACTAAAGTTGCTTTATGTTACTATCAGCGATTGAGCTCAATGATCCACTAATTACTTCCCAACCATTTTCTGTGATTCTAAGAAGCTACAAAAAGTTACCAATAAATATGTATGTTCTCCGCACCAAGCATAAATGCAAGTTTACTGAATTCCTATTAAATACAAAGATACAACCTCTGAGTGAAGCAAACTCAGCTTCTCAGTCATTCTTAGCAGCAGAGCTTTGCACAGCTGGTAGATTCCCCTATTACAACTTGGCATGTTGACAACCCCTTGCAAGTACTGCTGGAAGAGGTAGGCAGTCAGCACTCAGAAAGCAATTTCAAAGAGGAAAAATAATGACATGTTTGCTCAGAAAAAATCATTCTCCGAACATGGTATTGTTTCATCAATTACCCTGGCCATTAGAAACTGAAACTTACAGACAGCTGGAAACGCCATATACCAGCATGCCTTGGATTGAGAGCATAATTCGTTCCGGAAACGTGCTTGTAATCCAAAACACTCTTATATCAAAACGAAATCCCCCCCCAAAAAAAATTGTACAGAGATTTTTAATTTAAGCCGTACTACAGTACTTGTATTGCAAGACGTCGCTTGTATATCAAGTAAAAAAAAATTAAATAAATATTTAAAAATCTGCTTGTCTTGCAAAACTGCTCTCAAACCAAGTTACTTGCAATCCAAGGTATTACTGTAATTTCCTTTTAATAAAATATACATTTCTTTGACATGAGGGCTAAGATGGAAGTTGCTTTACTGCAGTCATCTGAAGTGGTGTTCCAATCCTCAAAGTTCCGTCACTCAAGTTATCCCTAGGACATGCACGGTCAACCCTTATGGGTCTCTTTACAAAGGAACTTCATTGAGGAAGTTTTAGAAAAACTTTTATCAAGTGGATCCCAACCTTTTCTTAACTTAAATGTCTAACTAAATTTTCAAAACAAACAAAAAAACCCACATGCTTGTTAAATATTATATCTTTACGGTTGAAGAAATGAAAATCCACAATACAGTGTTGTTTTAGTTAAATAAATAGTTTCAGTGTCTATCTGTAGTTGGTGTCATTGTTCTAATAGCATAGGGTAAGAAATCCTCCGAATAGTCATGATTAAGCTGTTCAACTGGAGATTGTTCACCTTCCAGTGCCTTCGCAAATACCTGTTTTAGTGAGCTTTGGTAACTCTGAGTTGTGTAAAATATGTATTAAAGTGCAAGGAAGAGTGCACTTGGGGGGGGGGAATCACATGCTTAAATTGAGTCTGAGTAGTGATTTAAATCAAATCCACCCTGGATGATTATATTGTATTTTGCCTCAGGCAGCAAAAGATCTTGGCCAGGGCCTGGCAAATCCACATGACACCACACACTGAGTTTGAGCCAGACTAAGTTGCACTTGTTTTGACTGAAATCAATAGGACTTAAGTAATTACTAACTTTCACATGGATTTCAATGGTAGTAGCTAAATGCAACTAAGTTCATCTAGATCCAACTCTGTGTTTTTATCACTCATCACTGAGTTTCACAATATACCTGGGCTCTTCAGTCTACATTCACATAGTGAAGGACAAGTTTTTTAGAGCAAAGGAATGTTAAAGGCAAACAGGAACTTACATTCCCAATTTCTCAGAGTAAGATCCATTATTATAATTTCAGTATATACTTATACTTCAGAAAACTCACTTATTAAAATGAGATTTCTACCAATGAAAATACAAGCTTCAGTTTTGCACTGCCTACAGAGGCTCTTTAACAGCAATTTTGTACAGCCTTATCAGCTAATCTAAAGTGCACTTAAGGCAACTGAAAAACAGCTGTTGGTACTGCTGGCCAAATATGAAAGGATAAAGTTTTGAATTTAAGGTTTTGCGCAGGCATGATGGAACTCATGACCAATTCCTAACTCTGCATAGAGAGCAAGTTGCTATTCGCCATGGCCCTTGAAAGGGGAGAGAAGCAGTGACTCAAGAAGTGGGTCAAACAGAAGTGGAGCAAGTTTCTCTCCCCATCCAACACATGCCCAATCTGACATGCCTCCGAGGAAATTTCTGTCTCCCCACCCCGGCAAAGCTAAACCACCAAAGAACTCATATACCCAATTACATGTGATTGCGGCATTGCTCCACAAATGGCCACTGCAAGAACTGAAATCACTTGTACCGGAGTATGCATGAATGGCCAGCTCACACACTACATGCTTGTAAGTGTGCAGATGTGCCTCAGAATGCCTGCAGGGAGAAGGCTACTGCTGGCCCTTCCACCTCCACCATCCAAAATGTTCTTGACCAAGATGCAAACAACCACACTGAAGGATATCTTTAAAGCAGGGCTATCCAACCTTGGGTCCTCAGATGTTGCTAGACTACAGCTCCCAGAATCCCTTGCCATTAGCCATGCTGGCTGGGTATGCTGGGAGCTGTAGGCCAGCAACATCTGGGGACCCAAGGTTGGAGAGCCCTGCTTTAAAGAATGGCCCTCTCTCCTGTGGTACAGGGCTGAAGAATCAAGGAAAGGGAGAGCTGGGAGAATTGGGCCCTCTTATCCTTTCACATAAAGGCTCTCTTTTTGTATGTTTTTAAGAACTGGCCATTCTTTTCTCCTCTTGCTTTCCACACCCCAACAGTATCATCACCACCTCCTTAACATTGTTTACCTGTCTTGGTCTTAAGAAAAAAAAATCATAAAATAAATAATTTTGGCAAATGTTGCTGGGAACTTTTAGAAGGGTGACAGATTGTGTAATATTTCATTTATTTATTTAAACTACTTGTATACTGCTTGATATCCTAAGATCTCTAAGCAGCTTACATAAAAAGAAACCTAAAAGGCAATTAATTAAAAAGCAGTATAAAATAATACATTACAACATTACACAAACAGTAAAACAGAGCAGTGCAATTACAAGTCAGGAAATGCTTGTCTAAATAAATACATCTTCAAGAGGCATGGAAAGCTCTCCACAGTTTCCGCCTATGGGAGAGTGTTCCAGAGGGTGGGGTGCCTCTACCGAGAAGAGTCGCTTATATGCCGTTACTGGATGACACACTACTGGCCATGGAACAACCAACAAGGCTTCCTCAGAAGATCTTATGGGTAGATTTGGTGTATATAGGGGAAGACAGTCAGCTAGGCTATGCCCCCCCCCCCAAAAGAGAGTGGGGGAAAGAAGATCTGGCTTCAGAGAAATATCCCTGCATGACAAGGTGATCTTATAACATTACTGTTAGTCTAGTTATTACTTGGAAATAGTCAATCCTTAAAACAACTTTTCTACTTCTTGAAATCCTAAAATCAAAATTGCCTCAAATGGACTTTAAGATATGGTCTTTCAAGTTGTACTTCTCCATATGTTGCACTTTCAAGTTCCACTTCCCCAATGCAGAACTTTTCCATGTGTGTTAAGTGTGCAAATGACTACTTACACACTTGGGCTGGGGATGATGGGAGTTGAAATCTGAAACATTTGGAAGGCACCAGGTTGGTGAAGGCTGTTCTAAGCATTTTTAAATTGGAAAACATAGAATGCATGCTATGCAGAGGATCATAACTACTCAAGACTCCAGACTCAACATCTGTAAATTGAATTTCTTTTAAGTGACACATTCAAATCTATTAAATTGCCCAAATGCAGTGTGCTGTTTTGGTGACCATTTTCAGATTTTGGTCATCTTGGCCATGTGGGTTGTTTCTTCTTCTTCCTCCTCTTCTTCACATCTACCGCCATATTGTACGTTTTTTTGGGGGGAGTCCCCAATAAAAATTGTTTTGGCATTGGTTATTGGAGTGGCTAAACAACTGAATGAATGAATCCATTAAACTAATCATTACCTTGTAGAAGTATTGAACACTCACATTTGTACAAAGTAATATTAGGTCTTGGTACCAATTATTGCAGTGAAGACGAGGCAATCCCCTAGAATTTATTACAGGAAGATCCATAAGACACAAAGTATGAAAGCAAGCACAATATGCTCATGTCAAAGAGTACTTTTTGCATCACTCTGATGATGTGTATCAAGCTGAACTTGAGTGCAGCCTGTCCTGATGACTGCCTGAGAGCTATTCTGACAGGACTCCCGCAGTGAAGCAGTGCCTGAGCTGTTGGAGGTCAACCCTAAGGCTGACCTGACCTCAAACATAAAATGTTCCTATCTCTCTTTCTCTCCCCCCATGGCCCCAAGGAACAGGTTGGTTTAGATTTTGAACAGAATTGTAGGCAGCAGTTCAATGAAAGCTCTTCACAATCTATTCTTGGCATAATGTTCTCTCCAAGTAGGTTATCCAATGTACGGGTGCCCCAGTGATATCATTACTGAAGTAGAACACGTGGGCCCTTAATTCTTTGCTACAGCATGGGTGCATATACAGTAATACCTTGGATTGCAAGTAACTTGGTTTGAGAGCGTTTTGCAAGACAAGCAAATTTTTAAATATTTATTTATTTATTTATTTTACTTGATATACAAGCGACGTCTTGCAATACAAGTACTGTAGTACAGCTTAAATTAAAAAATCTCTGTACAAATTTTTTTTGGGGGATTTCATTTTGATAGAAGAGTGTTTTGGATTACAAGCATGTTTCCGGAACGAATTATGCTCTCAAAGGCATGACTGTATGATCATTAACAGGACATTCCAAAGGCAAGTAGGGAACAGCAAACTCCAAGTGTCCTGTCAGCTGGAGATGAAAGAAACTTAATAGTGACTCAACTCTCCTTTACTACTTGGTGCTAACAGTACTGAATTGCCAATTCTGGTTGGAAACATTACAGTAATGTAATCATATGGCTTAAACAGCATTAAGGCACAAGCATCACCTGTTGTATAACACCACAATGAAGCATTAATGAGTGCTCTTAGTGACAGGATCACTATCAAAACTTTTCAATACTCAGTCCCTAAGAAGATGGTAATCCAACAAGGGAGAGGCTCTAAAAAGAGTCCTGCTCCTGCACAAGAACAGTCTGTTGAAGGGTGCAGATTAGGCAGAAACAGATTTATTCAACAACCCGCTAACCAAAAAGACCAAGGTGCTTCCAGGTAAGTCTCTTATTGTGCAATTGCACTGCCTCGTTTACAAAATTGGGGAAGGGTGTGTGTGTGTCCAAATAATGTCATTTTCCATTTGTAATCCTGGTTTTCTCTACTTTTTTTCTTTCTTTTTTCTTACCAGAAAAAAATTCGATAAGGAAGACGAGGTGGAATAACTCCAAAATGCCTTTTGACTATTAGGGCTAGGAATCCTCCATCTGCAAGTACCCCAAAGCCCAACACATTTCAGGATACAGATGGTCCTTTCGTCAGGAAAATTGTGTGCATTAAGAAGATATTATCTTTCAATAAGCAGGACAGCTGTTGCCAGTCACGGTAGAAGTAGACAGTAATGAGCTAAATGGACCAATAGTCCAACACAGATTAATGTGTTAAGGCTTCCCACCCCCTGTCTATATTTCTCCAAGCTTAATATTTTGTGGATTCTAGAACAATAGTGTACACTTTCACTACAGCCATGAATCAAGTCCTGCCAATACTCCAATGTGAACTTGTGGAGAAAGCCAACCTAAGCCCCCTGCCTGACACACACACACTCACCAAGGAGGGGGGAAGGAGACCCAGGAGGGGGGGAGACAGCCAGTCTCCACAGATGCCAAAGGGGACAAACAACATCTGCATAGGATCACCCCAGGGGGGAAGGCAGGAAGCATCACCAGGTTTGTCAATGCTCTCGCATATCAGCCCCATCTACATACTTGAATACCTCTCCAGAGCAGACAGGTTTGTCAATGCTCTCGCATATCAGCCCCATCTACATAAGACTTGAATACCTCTCCAGAGCAGACACTTCGGCACCCCTAGGAAATGGCCACTCAACACCATAGGATGGGACCATTAAACAAGTGGCTTCAAAGGGACCCCATCCCACGGGGGGAGGGCGTCACCCCACCTGACCCAAAAGGCCGCCCCTCAGGGAGGGTGTCAACCCACCTGATCACGGAGGGAAGGGCTACCTGAAACACCAAGGTATAAAACACCCTGCGCAAGGGAACTGGTTGTTGTTCAGCAATCTTGCCCATGCCTGGGGTAAGGGAACGAAGGATCGGCAACCCCGGGTAGCAGCACCCGGCGCGCTCCAGCTAGCTGGAATCACTGGCCGCTTGGGTTGACTGGACCCCCGGGAAACCAAGCTGAAATCACTCACAAGCCGCTTGGGTAGACCGGGCCCCCGCCGGGAACCCAGTTAGCCGCTTGGGTAGACCGGGCCTCCGCCGGGAACCCAGCTAACCGCGTGCGGTTGACCGGGCCTCTGCCGGGGCCCGAGCTGAACCAACTAGCTGAGAGTCCTGAACTCACGGTGTCCTTGAGACTTCTTGCTTGTTACTTTGTACCGTACTGATAAGCTGTATTGCTGGCGTGGGTCTGAGTTTGGAAAGGTAATTTTGTAAATAAACCTGTTTTCTAAAAGATACTTTTGTGGCTATAAGTTATCCCTTCGTTCTGGGCTAAGGGGGAGGCGCTGGGGACCTCAGAGAAGGCCCGCCCCAGGACTCGCTACCCCCTTAGCATTGAACCCGCGCAGAAGACCAGGTTGTCGGTCTTCCACTGAACTTATAATATTTTTTATAATAATTGCCTCTGTTTATGGGAGTAAATGTGCCAATTATGCCTTGGTTCCCATCTGAGTATGATGGAAGACTCTTGCAGCAATCTGACTGCCACCATGAAAAACTTGCTTATATAGAAACACTAGGGCAGGGGTCATGAACGTGGCACCCGCAGGGACCTCCAATGGCACCCATGAAACTTGCCCCTGCTCGCTCCCTTAAAAAAGTGTTTTAAGAAAAACCTTAGAAAATGTTTGGGCAGTCTTCTTTCTCTCCTCTTCTAGCCTCTAGCCTTGCTCTTTCTCTCCCCTCTACCTTGCTATTTCCCCCAGCCTCCAGCCTCTCATTTCTCTATTTCTCTCCCTCACACCTCTTTAACTCATTTTTGACTAGTTAGGCCCCCACGGCAGCCATTATGTGACTAGCCACATCCACTGTGGGAGCCCTTTTGTGGTGGTGCCCACAGCAGTTTCTCAAACTTCCAAATGAGCCCATGGGTCCAAAAAGGTTGGGGACCCCTGCACTAGGGAAGCTTTACCTTCCACCAGTTCAACAGAATTGAAATGGACTCTGATGGGGAAAGCTGGTAGAAACAAAGTGGAGGTACTTTCAAAATTTCAACATGGAGTCATAGGATAATACAAAATTGGAGTCAAGTCGCAACAGTTAACTTTGGTCTAATGAACATGTCCCTTTCTTAAGAACCACCAACTCATAGCTGATGGATTAGTGTGTGAAGTAACAGAGGAAAATACAAAAATATAACTGATAGGACTGTAAACTGTGTTACGTTTACAATCAATTAACCGCCTTGTTTTAATTTGGATTAATATATTAAAATGATGAAATTTTTAAAGACCCATTAGGCCAAGGATGAGCTAAGTGACTCAGGATCTTTTGACAAAAGCAGCGGAAGACAAATGGGGCCAGGGTGTTACAGACCCACCCCTTTCTAAGCCCCCCTCTGTTTTGGTATTTCAGAACAAAAACAGGAACACTAAATTATTCAAAATACAACATCTCTGAATTTAGTTATTATATCCTAAATCACTGATTCAAATTTCACATTAATAAAAAGAAAATTCACTTATTAGAGCCCTTCACCTATCCTAGTAGGATGGGATACCAGTAGAAAAGATGCATGTTCTACACTGAGTTTAATTTATGAGAAGAAGGGAGAGCTGGATTCAGACCCTACTTAGTCAGGAAGCCTGGTAGGAGATCTTGGACAAATCATTATATCTTAACTTGATGCAATCTCACAGGGTTGTTGAAAGAAAGAAACAACCCAATGTACACTACCCAGAGCTCCAAGGAAGACGAGCATGATGCAAATGGAATACATGAAATAAATGTAGTAACATTTTAAGATGTCATGTGGGGTAGAATACCCTTCCCCTGACCACGAGCAGCTGTGGACGGGGAGAATTTTGCGGGTGGGGGGAATGCGAGCGAGACCACCATGGGCGATCTCATCCAATGAGGATGAAGGGGGGCAGAGCCGTAAACAGCTCCACTGGCCAATGGCCAGTTTAGTTAGCACCCACACTTCTTCCCTTTGCAGATCTTTGATTATTCAATAAATGTGGCCCTGATTTTACACCATATCTTGTGTCTCGACTCTTTATTTCCCCCCTTACACCTGCGAAGATTTGTTGCAGAAACATCAAAAGCAAACTCAAATACACGACTACACCACAGTCAAATTGTGTTCTGGGACAGCTTCTTAACAGATGGGGAAATAAATAACCCAGAGCAATTTTCTGCTGGTTTACTGTTGGGCTGTAAAAACTGAATGCTAGAATATATTTGTGTCAAGCAGATCTGCTGTAAGGATGAAATTAAAACAGTGCCCCATATTTCTGCACACTGCCACATTTTAATGGAAGCAGAGAATGTTGGCCTCATGTCACACAGGGAAAGGTTTCCCTATGACAGACGCAGATCTTGCAACAACAGGTGTCAGCTTAATTAGACTTTCAAAATAGTTCACTACTCACCAACAAGGATTATGTCCAGCAAATCAAGCTGGTTGTACAGGAAGGTATTGTCTTCTACAAGCTCCTCTATGCAGGAGTCTCAGGTATAAACATAAATTATGAGTGGTAGAATGCAACATACTCACACACAAATATTCTAGCTCTGACCTGAAGCACCCACTCATCTGAGTAAATATGGGATGCTAAGGAAAAATGGTTATTTAAATTAAGAATAAAACTACAAAAAATAAAACAAGCTGCTATTAGCAAGGAGTGAAATATCACCATCTGTTTTTACATGCTATGTTATAGTGGGAATTTTCAGTCGTCATAATATGAAGTATTATTAAGTCAAGGAAAACACAGAACAAACTTTCCAAGGAGGCTCTCCAAGCATAGCCAGCAAAACTATTACTTCATTAACTGCTACATCATCACATCATCAACTGTTTCATCATTAACACAGAAACTGCCAGCTGCAAGCTCACATAGAGTAAAAAATGGGCAGAAATGCCGAAGGAGGCTCGGTTGTTAGCAACAAGGAGGAGGGCCTTCTCAGTGGTAGCCCCCCAATTATGGAATAAGCTCCCCACTGAGGGCCACCTGGCGCCAACCTTACTATCTTTTCGGTGCCAGGTTAAGACTTCCCTCTATGCCATGGCACTCAATAGTTAAGAGCTCAAAATAGCACATGGGGGTGGGGGGGATTATCACCTGTAGGCTTAGTTTTATTCACTGTTTGTATCGTCATTTTAAACTCTCCTTTTAAATTTGGCTTTTCATCTTTTTAACTATATTGTATGTTTTTATTGTTGGTTTTTATGTTTTATTGTATAGAATATTGTGAACCGCTCTGAGAGCTCCGGCTGTGGGGCGGTATAGAAATGATGAATATGATGATGATGATGATGATGATGATGAATATGATGATGATGATGAAGAATGAAGAAGAAGAAGAAGAAGAAGAAGAAGAAGAAGAAGAAGAAGAAGAAGACGACGACGACGACCACCTTCAAGGAGCAGAGAAAGAATGCCAACACCTTTATGTTATAACAGGCTTTAACAATTATAGAGTGTGGCCCCACCCCCTGGTGAGCGGGAAGCCTTTCTCCCAACTTTGAAACTGCAGAGGTGAACAAGGATTGTCCAGCAGCTCCGAGATTGATAGGAAGACTATGACCGCAGCCACCCAACATTGACTGAAGCCTGCACTCTCCATTTCTCTCTTTCTGGCAGGGAAGACGAAAAGCACTTTCAGCCATTGCTTAGTGTTGGGGCTCAGAACCTCAGAACCTCTCTTTAGAAATGAAGACTCATCTCACTTCTGTTGCCAACAACCTACCCAGGAACATAAGAAGCTGCCTTACACCGAGTCAGACCCATTTGTTCATCTAGCTCAGATCTACACCGGCAGTGGCTCAGCAGGGTTTCAGACGGGGTCTTTCCCAGCCCTACCTGGAGAAGGCAAGGATTGAGCCCAGGCTGTAAAACATGTGTTCAGCCACCGAGCCACACACCTCCCCACACAGCAATCCACTCCTAAGTCTCCCACACATTTTCTTTCTAGCAACTCTGGTTCCCCCACACATAAAGAATTCAGGATCATGTTGCCTCCAAGCAGGTGATTAATCTTGGGGTATCCAGTATATTCTCGCTTTCCCCCATTTCCACAATAAATCCACTGCCAGTTTTCTCTCCCATTCTCACTAGTTAACTCCCCCTGTTCCAACAGTCCAATTCTCACAATAAAAATATCATTTCTCCTCTTTTAAAAACAGCAGTAGTGGAAAAGGCATTTTTAAAAATATTAAACTGATGTAGTTTATCGATAAATTACTGGAGTGGGTAGATGGCTGAACCAAGCATTTCCCTTGCCAAATTCTACAGCCCACCCTGCAGTTATCTACTGCAGATGGCTTTTTCCTCAATCTCAGTGGGCTGGGAGAAGTAGACAGAACATAAGAATAAAAGAGCCCTGATGGATCAGACCAATACATTCTGTTCCCACAGTGACCAACCAGATGTCCAATGGGAAGGCCACAAGCAGGATCTGAGCACAACAGCACCCTCCTTCTTGAGCTCCACAGAACCAACCAAGAGTAAAAACATCTGAAGCGCACTTAGCACTGAGGAGGAAAGTTCAGAGAGGACAGTGCAATCAACAACTGCATTTTAAAAGAATGTTTTATGCCAGTTTCTTTGCTTGCTTCAGCAAAAACATAGTTATGTGATTAACATTCGCAGTTTATGGCTTCAGTAAATAATTTAAAGAACAGAGACTTGCATAAAAGTTCACTAGTAAGCTCCTTTGCAATGTCTACCCACTGGGCTTCAGCTTTGGCTACCAGAGACATGTACAGTGCTAATAGGGAGGGCAGAGGAATAAAAAGAAGCTGCTTCCTTAATACAGGGATGACCAAAGGGTGGAAGTTCCCTCATGATCTGTGAAATCATGGCGGCCCAGCTGTAAATTGGAGGGTTAAGTTGGAGGTTAAGAAGGTGCAAAAAATCACCAACTACAAACTATTAGAAGGAGGGGACCTTTGTGCCAATCTGTTATGTATTACATTTTGGTGATATAAACCTAAGTAAACACAAGTCTAATCGCTTCTTAGGCTCATTTGTGCCATGTCAAATCACTTCTTAAAGAGAAATCTACTCTTTTGGACTAAAATTACAAATACATAGCAAAATCACTCCTTGCCTAAGTGCCTTACTTAAAAACTGTCTCTTGGAAAGCTTCAAGTAACATTGCTTCCTTTATAATAATTTAAAAAGCCATTAAATAAGCAAATTCTGCTTTTCTTCACAACTTAATGCTCTGTTTTGTTTAGTTGCTTAATTCCAGCATAGGAAAAATATTGATGGCACGGAGCCCTCTCTTTCTTGGGCAACAAGGGATGATTTACTAACACAGCTTCAAGGAGACCCCACAAGACTTCTCACACATGGTCAACCCCTGTGTTGACAGCTCTAGAAGCTGTATAATTGCTTTCTAGCCAACCAAACTAGTGTGGCTTAGAGCGCAATCCTATGCATGTTTAGACAGAAAAAAAAGTCCTACAACTCCCTGCATGGCTGGCTGAGGCATGCTGAGTGTTATATGACTGTTTTCTGTCTAAACATGCATAGGATTGTGCCCTTAAGTTTTCAGGGGAGAAAAAGGAAGAGAGATGAGAATAGAGGTAGTGACGTAGTGGTGAGAGTGCTGGACTGGGACTCAGGAGATCCGGGTTCTAGTCCCCACTCGGCCATGAAACTCACTGGGTGACTTTGGGCCAGTCACTGACTCTCAGCCTAACCTACTTCACAGGGTTGTTGTGAGGATAAAATGGAGAGAAGGAGGATTATGTAAGCCACCTTGGGTTCCTTGCAGGAAAAAAGGTGGGGTATAAATATAATAAATAAATAAATAAATAAAATCTAAACACCCATTTGAATTCTTACTCTCACTAAAGTAAGAAAAAGTGTCCCGAAGGAGGAGAGAATAGGGCTAAAGGATTATTCATTATTCTTCAGCAGATTTTCATATGTTAATCACAGGTTTTGGCATGTTTAGATAGCCTTTTACCACAATCTTTTCACAAATGCAAATCAATTGTATTACAAAGCCTGCAAAGTAAACAAAAACTAGCACATATTACTTATAAAAAGCAAAGATAGCTGTGTTGGTCCATGAGAAAAAAAATCCAAACTCTACAGTTGGGCAATACCTTTATTAGGACCATAACATCACAAGAGTTCATGTAAGCTTTTGGGCTCTCCAGAAATATTCATTGGGTTAGGTGGTACAAAAAGCAGGGGATGGGGGAAGAAGCATAAGGTCCAAAAATTAGGCCAGGTATTGTGGCCATCATATCTGCAGTTTAAATTCAGTCCCAAAATTGAAACTGCAGACTGAATTAGTCAATCCTAGGTACTGCAGGTATCAGATTACACCTAGCAATGCATTCTGGGAGAAAGAAGCAATGGCTGATCCCCATTTCTGAAAACATAAAGGCCAGCTGTAACCCAGATCTGTTTCTTCCCTTGGGCAAAATACACAGGTCCCTGGGCAGGCAGAAAGCAAAAGAAATTTATAATGTATTTATTGCATTTCTAAACCACCTTTCTAAGATCAATCAAAGCAGTTTACAAAGAGTTCAAAATATAAACATCATAATCAAATAACAACAAAGTAAAACATAAAAACAAAATTAAAAACCATAGCTAAAAAGCCAAATTAAAAAGATGTGTCTTGACCCCTTTCCTAAATGCAGAGTGGGGACCGGGAGCAACAGGGGAAAAAGCTCTTTCCTGCATGCCTGACAAACAGGACTCTGCAAGCAAGGCTGTCTTCTAAAGGGCCTCTCCTGCTGATCTTAATAACTGAGCAGGTTCATAATGAAACAGGTGGCCCCTCAGATAGCCAGGGCCTAAGCCATTTAGAGCTTTAAAGGGTAAAACCAACGCCTTGGACTGAGTTCAGAAAACAATTGGCAATCAATGCAGATCTTTCAGTACTGGAGTGATATGAACACGATACTATGCACCACGGTTAGCAACTCAGCTGCGGCATTTTGCACCAAACTGAGGTTTCGAATGCTCTTCAACGGTAGTCCCATGTACAGCACATTGCAACAGTCTAATCATGATGTAACCAAGGCATGGATAATTGTTGCCAGGTCAGAATGACTCAGGAACTGTTGCAACTGGCACATTAAACATAGTTGTGCAAAGCCACTCACCACCACTGCTTCCGCGTGAAGATCCAGAAACAGCATAGGATCCAGAAGCACTCCCAAGCTACAAACCTGGTATTTCAGGGGGAGCACACAACCCCTTCAGAACAGGTTGAATCTCAGTCCTCGAGCCAGGCTTTCTACTGCCGAACAGCAACTCTGTCTTCTCTGGATTTAATCTCAGCTTGTTTATCCTCATCCAGCCCATTATCACATTTAGGCAATGGTTCAAGGGTATCAACTGCTTCCCCAGAAAAGCAATATAGCTGAGTTTCATCAGCATGATGACTCACTCCAAAGCTCCAGATGACCTCTCCTGGTGGTTTCATGTAGATATTAAATGACATAGGCAACAGAACAGAATCCTGTGAGACACCATAGACCCAAGGCTGTGGAGTCGGAGTCGAGGAGTCGGAGGAAATTTTGGGTACCTGGAGTCGGAGGCGGCAAACAATGCACCGACTCCAACTCCTACTGAATTTAGATTGGAATTTTAATAAAAGCAAGTTTAAATGTCCCAATTCACAAACAGTTATAATTAATGACTTCTGTTTTATAATAAATGCCCCTCCTGGATCCTCCCACTGCCCTATCTTCAGCAGCAGATCAGCACACAAAAAGGAGAAGGCAGCAGCTTCTGCCCAACTACCTTGCATATTAATTAATTAATTAATTAATTAGCATATTAATACAGAGGAGTCGGAGTCGGGGAGTCGGAGTCGGAAGTACAAAAAACTGAGGAATCGGAGTCGGAGTCGGAACATTTATCTACCGACTCCACAGCCCTGCATAGACCACTGTGCCAAACAGAAGTTCCCCAACACCTCCTTCTGGATATGACCTGACAGAAAGGACCAGAACCACTGTAATACAGTGCCCCCAAGGCCCAGTCCCGCCAGGTGGTCCAGAAGAATATTATGTTTGATGGTACTGGAAGCCACCAAAAAGTCCTGAAGAACTAGTACACACTCCCACCATACAGTTCCCAGCATAGGACATCCACCAAGGCAACCAAAGCAGTCTCAGTCCCATATCCTGGCTAAAAGCCTGATTGAAATGGGTCAAGATACAGTCATGCCTTGGATTGAGAGCATAATTCGTTCCGGAAACGTGCTTGTAATCCAAAACACTCTTATATCAAAACGAAATCCCCCCAAAAAAATTTGTACAGAGATTTTTAATTTAAGCTGTACTACAGTACTTGTCTTGCAAGACGTCGCTTGTATATCAAGTAAAAAAAAATTAAATAAATATTTAAAAATTTGCTTGTCTTGCAAAACGCTCTCAAACCAAGTTACTTGCAATCCAAGATATTACTGTAATCAATATCATCCAAATACATCTGGAGTTGCAAGGCCATCATCTTCTCAATCAACTTAGGCCAAGAATGGAATATTTGAGACCAGCCTATAACTTCCCAGATCCTTTGGGTCAAGGGAAGGGTGTGTGATTTTTAAATAAAGCTCTTATTAATGCCTTCTTCAAGAAGGAACAAGCCTCCCTCTCTCGCAGGGAGGCAGTAGTAACTACCCTTAGCCATGTGGTCAATCCCCTACTGGTTGATTTAATCAGCCAGGATGGGCAATGGTCGAGCAAACAAGTAGTAGCCTTAACCTCTCCAAACACCTTGTCCACCTCCTTGAGATCCATAAGCTGAAAAGAATCCAAATCAACTGGACAGGCCATTGCCAGGGTTACACCTTTTCTCCAATGGCACTCTAGCCTTCATCCTTCCTGTTTCATTGTCCTTAGCTCCCTGCCAAACCAGGGAGCCAATGTGGCTCTACCAAGCAGGAAAAAGTGCTTAGGAGTGATAATATCAACCACCCTGGCCATTTTCATATTTCACAGATCAGCCAGGGCTTCAACAATATGGCCAACAGGTGTGGCAAGAAACCATTCCCAAGCGCATTCAAGAAACGATTTGGATCCATCAGGCACCATCAGCCAGTCCACCAACTATGCCAAGGTTTAAGCCAGCAGCCAGTCTAAAACTGGTAAAGAGAAAACTAAAGGGAAACATGACAGTAATGTTGCTGGAGAGTAATAGTAGGTGGTGCACTAGGTTAAGAATGTCAATTGAATCCAAATGGCTAGTTCACCCCAAAACAGCACAATCCTATTCATGTCTACTCAAAAGCAAGTCCCACTGAGTCCAACAGAGCCTACTCCAAACTATGTGGGCATAAGGACTGCAGCCTAAAACAGGCTCTGTTTCAGCCTGTGCTGACAAAAACATTTTTCATGGGCTTCATGGTCCAAGGCAAACAGCCATCTGCCTCATGAAGCACAGATTGTTAGAGGGGCCACCCTCCCATTAGCTCATTAGGAACCTCGTGCTAAATTTTGTACGTCATAGTGAGGTTGATGGTCTCTCTGTTGAAAGTCAGGCCTTTGTAAATAGGTAAATAAGCCACAGGTTTATTGTCACAACTGGTTTTCTGGCACAGAGATATCAGAACTATAAATTGAATACCCATCTAGAAACTAGGGGTGTGCACCAACCACAAGATTTGGTCCAGACCCCAGTTCGGTGATTTGCAAAACAGTCCAGTTCAACTCAGGGGCCAAATCCAAAACAAGATTGGGAAACCCAAAGCTTCATGCATCCCAATGACTATCATGGGAAATCCACAAATGGCTGTAACTTGCTTATTTTTTAACAGAACTGGATGAAATCTCTGCAGGCATAGTACATCCTTCTGCCAAACTTGCACTAATTCTCCCAACCCCTATTGCTTGGTGGACATTGTAATGGTGTCCTTTGGTAACGCAGCAAATTATGGAAGGATAGGCACAGGAGCTTTTGAGCTAAGTGCCAAAGTTGATTTTGCAAAGGGGGTTGTCCCTATGGTTGATTTCGGTGATAAAGGACTGGGAACTTGAAGTTGGAACTTAAATACAAGGAATGAATCCCAAACATGGCTTGTTGATCCTGGGCTCAAACAAAAACAAGCAAAAACAACTGGAAGAGTGGACAAACTTTAATTCAGAGGTTCTCCCTCCCTCTCCCAGTGAGTGATGAAGACAGGAGAAAAAAATCCCAAACGTGGCTGAGACCACAAAGACCTCAATGAGAGAGAACACTGAACCATATTATTATGATTATTATTATTATTATGATTATTATTATTTAAATAAATAAAATAATTTGATGATACACTAATACAAGAAAAGAGAGGGCAGAACTTGATGGGGGTGGAAGTTAGGGACACTGTCTACATAACTAAATTCTAACAAGATACAAGACACAAAAACAGTAACAGTAAGTGAAACATAACTGCTAGCTAGAAGAACTATCAGGGTGGATTAGAAGGAAAAGGGTTGAAGGTCTGGTTGGAATAAGGATGAAGGCTGGTTTGGATAAGGATTGGGATCAGGAAGAACAGAAGAGACACAAAACTCTGCCCAGGCCTGGTCTCTCAATAAATCTCTTTAAATAATCCTGGGGCGGATCTACATTACACTGTATATCGAAGTTAGCAGAATGGTACTGCTATATTCATGTTCCACCGTCACTCCTCATAGGGCACACTCTCATTAAATGTACTGCAGTCATCCTGGTTTGCTACCCCATACCTAACTCTGTAGCGGTAGAACTGGGCATTGCCTTGAACAGGGTTTTGTTGTTGTTTTTTGCTTCATCTCTGTGCAGGTGTGAACAAGTGCAGGAGCAGTCTTTTTAAAAGAGAAAGGAAAATGCTCTTCTGGCCCCTCACAAAAAAGGAGGAGGATGCCGCCGCACTCCCACAGGGTCGGTGTGAAGCCAGCAGGATCAGTGTGCCCCTTCCCTCCACCCAAATGCAATTTCCCAAAGCCGTGTTCCTCCTGTTCTGAGTTTCCCAAGCACAAGGCTCCTGTTAAATCAATGTGATCCACTTGGGAGTAAAGACATTGGAGAGAATGTGATTTACTTCTGAGAAAATATGCCTTTTGGCAAATCTACAGCTCCCTGTTCTTTGGGCAAGGGGGTGAACGCAACTTTTTTAAAAAAGGGGGGAAGCCTCCCACAACTGTCCCCTCTCAAACTCCATGGCGGTTATCCAGGGGTACTGCCTTTCACATGCAGGGGAAACAGCCATTTAACAAGAAGGGGTTTTATGTTTCTGGTCCGCTGTCTATGCGGAGGTGCACACGTGCACAGGAGCAAAATTGGGGGACAGGGGTTAAAGCACCGAAATACAATTGCCTGAAGCAGGATGCTCGAAGGTGCGGAGGTGCACAGGAACGTTTACAAACAAACAAAAAATTAACAAGCTTCCAGGGAAGAAATCGAACCGCCACACAACAACAAATGGTGGATACCTCTCTTCCCCACCAGTTTGGGAGACACACGTAATGCCGCATTTCCCCGGCCCCTTGAAAACTATTGGCTAACTCCAGTGATGACACTTTTGTGGCCACACCTCGGAAGGGCAACAACAGCGCCAGTTTAGAACACACTAGCCACATACTGAGACAGTGAACCACAATAACTGAAAAAAAACGTGATAAAGCTAGTCCAGGAAATTCTGGAAGAAACAAAGAATGATTATGCAGGACTAGTGCGACCAGCACTGAAAAGCGTGTGCACGTGTGCTCCGCAAGTCACAGCCGTGATACAGTACTGCAATAAACCTTAAGTGTGGCTCTGGCCCTGCTCAGTTGTCAGAGAACTAACAAAGAGAGAAAACATGAACACAGCATGATCTAGGACCCAATATACTAGACGTGTGCGCACACATGTGCCCATCATTCAGATGCTCTTCAACCCCACCCCCAGCATTTTCCATATATGGAAAAATAAAACTAAACAAGTTTTATTTTGTCTAAGGAAATACTGTGTATAGCTGCAATGCTATGCATGTTTAGACAGAAAAGAGTCCTACAAATTCCAGCATACCAGGGTGCAATCCTATGCAGGTTTAGACAGAAAAAAAAGTCCTACAACTCATAGCATGCCCCAGCCAGGAATGCCAGCTGGGGGATACAGAGAGTTGTAGGACTTTCTCCTGTCTAAATATGCATAGGATTGTGCCCAGGCAGCCCCACCCTAAGTGGGTGCCCGTAACCCTCTGAACTTGGGAGGATTACAGGCATCTAATTGAGGGCAGGAGGAGCATAGCAGGTAGGATTGCCGCCCACTCCCCTCGCCCTCAAAGACATTTAGACAGCCAATTTTGGCCATCTAGATGTTTTACCTCTCCTCACGAGGAGGAGAGGCTGAGGCACCACCTGGATTGCTCCTCCCGTCCCCGGGAATCCCCCCCAATGCCAGAACCAAAGTCAGAAAGAACCGCATTGGCTGTGAGGTGTGGGGGACTTGGACTCCACACTGCAACCTTGGAAGGGATTTCCAAGGTCACAGCAGGGAGTCCAACTTCTTCTATCGCCCCCCAGACAAGGTTGGAGGGCCACAGGATTGCGCCCTAAGTAAGTTAACTAGTTAATATAAAAAAATCCTTACAGGTGATACATTCCTATGTTGGTTGTTCTTATAAAATAAAATAGGTGGGTAAAGATTTTGTGACAGTTCATAAAAAGTTTGACAGTTCATAAAAGTTTTTTATGTTTAAATGAAATTGTATGTATTTTTATTTATGCTTTGTTTTCCAAAATACATTCGAGCCTTAATACGTTTACACAATTCTGACAACTCGTCTTCCCCTGGAGAGAGATTCGTTTCATCAGCAAACTTGGCCGCCTCACTGGCCACCCCTAAATTCTAGATAATTTATAAACAAGTTAAAAAAACACTGGTTCTAACACAGATCCTTTGGGGACCCCACATTTTACATCCTTCCATTATGAGAATTGTCCATTGATTTCTACTCTGCTTCCTTTTCTATTACGAATTACTGATCCATAAGAGGACCCTTCCTCTAATCCCATGACTGCTAACTCAGGAGTCTTTGATGAGGAAGAATTTGGTCAAAAGCTTTGAAAGTCCAGGTACACAATGTCTACTGCAGCCAATCCCAACCTGGTGTCCTCCAGATGTTTTTGACTACAACTCCCAGCACCCCTCACCACTGACTATGCTGGTGAGGGCTAATGGGAGTTGGACTGGGACTCGGGAGATCCGGGTTCTAGTCCCCGCTCAGCCATGAAACTCACTGGGTGACTTTGGGCCAGTCACTGCCTCTCAGCCTAACCTACCTCACAGGGTTATTGTGAGGATAAAATGGAGAGGAGGAGGAGGATTATGTAAGTCGCCTTGAATTCCTTGTAGAAAAAAAGGTGGGGTATAAATGTAATAAATAAATAAATAAATAAAATATGCTTGATTTTTATCTTTAAAATAAAACAAACAGACATTAAGCTAAGCAGCCCGTAATTTCCTCAACCTCCTTGAATTCCTTTTTAAAAATTGATGTTATACTGGCTGCTTTCCAGTTCTCTGGTACCAGGACCAATTTTAGTGACAAGTTACATATTTGTTAGAAGATCAACAATTTCACATTTGAAATTCACATTTCACATTAAGAACTCTTGGGTAGATGCTATCCAGATGTGATCTGTAAAGTTAATTTGTCAATAAGTCCCAGAACTTCAGACTCCCATGTCCCATCCTGAAAAGTCAGCTCAGGCACAGGTATCTGTCCTACATCTTCCGCCATACATCTTCCACAGTGAAGACGGACACAAAAAAATCATTCAGATTTTCTGCAATCTCATTATCCTCATTTAGCATACCTTTAATTCTCTTGTTGCCCATTGCCTCTCTAGCCAATTTTCTGCTTCTCATGTATTTAAATATTTTTTAAATTGTTACTCTTAATGTTTTTACTGACATGCTCCACAAATTCTGGGGAGAGTTGACTTTCCCCGACTTTCCCTTTCAACTTCTTTTTTTCAAGTCAAATGTGAGTGTGTTGGACTTTCTTGGCAATTTTCCACGTATATATTGAATTCCCAACTGGTTCAAGAATACTTACATCTCGCATCAAGATTACATGTAGGGTTGCCTTCTCCTTGGTTGGCTCCACAACCAACTGTTATGGGGCAGAGTCATTCAGGGTATCTAGAAGTGTTACTTTTTTCTTCTGACTGGCACATGCACTTACTCTGTCTATGTGAGGGTAACTGAAGTCACCCATTACTACAACACTTTCTCCTATAGACACCTCCCTCATTTCATTCTCCTGATTTCATATGCTATTGCTTTGTTCCTGAAGGGCTTGATAAACCAAAGGCACTCCCAGAGAGAAGTGTCTGTTTTTAATCTAATAAGTGTTCTGTGCTCTGACATTCATATTTTCAAAAAGAAGACAGAATGAGATAGTCATTTGCCATGACATGCCATAAAAGCCTTTTTTAATATTTTTTCTCCAAATAATGATTCCCAATGAAGAATACAACATTTCAGAGTACAATGTTCTCAATTACTAGCTGTTTCAATAATGTTACTTTTACTTGCTTGGCATTTCTCATTCTATGTCAAAGTATTAGTGGAATTATCCACCATGGATTACTAGTACTCGGACTGTGTTCTTAGAAAATGTCAAGTCCTTTGCTCTTGAGAGGCATTTCAACTATTTTCAGGGCATCACTAGCTCTTGCAGGTAATGCTTCACAAACTAGTCTGTCTACTACTCTTTCACACATGTGGTACACAGATAATCACTCCAGATGTCCTCTGAGGTCTACCATAAACTTACAGATGGAGCTGGGGAAGGCAGCTCTGTCAGCTTTTGGATATGAACATAAGGAAGTAGAATGGGGACAGAGCTGGCAACTGGTCTACAGCTAAATAATCCTGGCAAATGTTCCTTCTTTATATGAAATTACTAACAGATCTGTGACTGGAATATATGATACTATAACTGTGCCACGCCACTCTCTATTTTAAAAAGCCTGAAATCAATATCCCAAATATATGCCTAGATCTCTGAATTACTGTTTGTCAATTTTAAAAGATCTTAAGCTTTAAATATTTTTTTAAAATTAGCCTCATTTTTGGTACAGGAAACACTCTATTTTTGTTGTTAAACCTTATAATTAAATCCAGCTATATTCTCTTATGGGGAAAGGTAATATGGAATGATTTATCATGGTTTGAGTACTTAGATTATTGGGGAACATTTCAACACCCTGAATAATTATGCCCCTTTAATTTTTCCCCATCCCATATGAAGAGCTGCCAACTGTTACAGCTAACTGTTTTCTCACAGAGCAGCATGCTGGCAAAAAAGCAAGACACTACTTTGAAGGTCCAAG
Organism: Shinisaurus crocodilurus; assembly: GCA_021292165.1. NCBI lineage: Eukaryota > Metazoa > Chordata > Lepidosauria > Squamata > Shinisauridae > Shinisaurus > Shinisaurus crocodilurus. The sequence continues at coordinate 105,579,313 of CM037881.1, forward strand.
TCATCTTGGAAGTTAATGGGCCCCTAGGAATGCATTTAGGTTCACCTAATCATCTTCCCACAATGCACATGGCTTTTATTCTGGAGAAATGGAGCAACATCTGGCATAACAGGAACTATTTCATTTCCCCCTAACTAGTAAGTTATTGGGAAATACTTGTTCCTGTAACAACCTTGAATATTTTTAAAAATTATGCATACGGACATCATTAATTTGAGAAGGATACATTTTTAATCCTTGAAAAGACAAGAAATGATGAATGGAGGTTTCTTCTCCAATTTTTTCCTTTTTTGAGGCTAGCTACTGTAAAACTATGGTGAAATAGTTGTGGATTTATTAGACACACAGTTCATTTACAGATCAAAGTAAAATTCTTTCAAGAAGAATTTTGGCCTTCCTAGGAGTCCAGAGATTTCAGAAATTGGAATTGGACTCCTTTATGGCCAAGGTGGAGAACCTGTGACTGTCCAGATGTTGTTGGACTACAACTCCCACCATCCCTAAACTGATCACACTGGCTGGGGCTGATGGGAGTTGGGAGTTCAACAACATATGGAGGGCCACAAGTTCCCCACACCTGATTTATGGAATGGGTTGCTGCTCAATAGAACAGATGGAAATGTTGTAGAGAAAACCACTACCCTAGGCTCTGCAATTAATTTTACTAACACTATTGACAAACATGTCAGAATGTCTGCTACTGAAAGAGCCAGTTACATACCTACCCTGCAATACACAATCAAATGAAAATCTCATAACCTATTTTTTAAAAGTTACATTGCAATCTATTTTTGAATGGACATTCCTCTCACATAGCCTTCAACAAACCCACTTACCATAAGGCCTGGGGCGAGAAAGTCTTTGATCTTGGCAAGCAAGAACGCTCAGGGAGGGAGATTGCATTACAGCAGCTAAATTAGGCAGCCAGAATACCTGGAGTAGAGTTTGGGGGGAGAGAGAGCCTGATTTTTACTTCTTCTGAATGGCATCAGCAAGGGTTTCTTTCCTTTCCTGTCCTTTCCCTTTCTAAGAATACTGAAAATCTCTGTCTGGTGCTGCTCAGTATTATATCTTAGTTTCTCTCCTCCTCCTACATGCAAAGCTGCTTCACCTACACGAGGGCCAGTTCCAACCTTTGGACTCCGAACCAGCTACCCATGCAGAAGCTGCAGTTCCCTACAAGGCAGCAGAACGGTTGCATAGAGCTGGCAGGTTGTGCTGTGTTATAAGTGAAATCTGGCCCCAGGCTCAACGGTGTCCTTTACCAGGGGGCAAAGAGCTCTCTCTGGGTATGTGGGCCCAAGAGATCTATCTGGGGCAATCACCAGAGCAGGGGATTTTGGCCCTGGAAATGTGAGTTAGCCACCAAATTAGAGTGGAGAATCATACCAGGAAAGAGTCAAGGGGCAAAGCATTGTTGAGAGTGAATTCTACAATACTAAATACCATGTAGATGAGAATATTTCACCTATTTGATTTTTTATGTGAGAACAATGGGCTGGATTCACAGAAATGTGAGCAGAAAAAAGAAACCATCCACTAGTGAGATACCAAAAAATGCTTGCACAAGTTTCACCAAGTGCTATAAGTAGCAGGTTCTGTACCAGTCCTCATTCTTCTGCTTGTGCAAGAGCTTGCACAAGCAGAACATGACCTTTGGGTTTAGTTTCACTTTTCTCATGCAGCATTCCTGTCCAAGGGGTAAAGCAGCCCTTCCTTGAACAGAAGAAAACTTCTACAACTTGAAAGGCACATTTGGATCCAACTGAATCTTCACATGAGGTAAGTCTTCCAAAGGGAAGCAGAACGGGCCATTAGTTCCTTGTGTGGATCTGTGTCGAATGGTATTATGCCCCCTTGTTCATGGGCATTTATGTCCTGTGCTAAAACTCCCCAAATCATGAAGCTCATGTTACATGGAGCAATGGAACCATATTCGTGTCAGATATGAGACAATGACTCTGAAAAATTAACACTCATAACAGAGACATAAAGCGCTCGTGTTATTGTGTGCACAATACCACCTAGACGGTATCTGCACTATGCAATTGAACCTGAGGAAAGTTCTAGTCACATTACAGCAGACATTTAAAGATATCTAAATACATTAATAGCCAAAGAACAAACAATTTTCAAACACTTTTCCTAGAGTACAAGCCTTGCAATGTTCTGGAGCCATTTCCCACATTTTAGAATCCATTTCAGATGCTTTATTAGAAAACTGATCCTAATGTTTCCAGTACAGGCATGCCTTGGATTGAGAGCATAATTCGTTCCGGAAACGTGCTTGTAATCCAAAACACTCTTATATCAAAACGAAATCCCCCCCAAAAAATTTGTACAGAGATTTTTAATTTAAGCCGTACTACAGTACTTGTATTGCAAGACGTCGCTTGTACATCAAGTAAGATAAATAAATAAATAAATATTTAAAAATCTGCTTGTCTTGCAAAACGCTCTCAAACCAAGTTACTTGCAATCCAAGGTATTACTGTAATTTGGTTTCTATGGTATTCATGAAATAATATTAGCTCCCTCTGGTGGCCAACAATAGCAAAGGCTGAGCAAACTGTTAATTGTGAGTGAATTTCAGAAGATTAAACATTTCTTTTGTATTTGAAATGGACACTTTTGGAATCATATCAAAATTGTACTCATGATACTTTCTACATACAATCAGGCTGTCGGTTGCATTAAAATAAATAGGACATGTTAGCTGAGATATACATTTATCTAGAAAAGGGGGAGAAATTTGTTCAATTTGCATTTTAATGCAAGCTTACCCAATTTGTACTTCCTGAACCAATACCCAAACTGAAAGGCAGTTAAACTTCGATATTCACAATTTTCTGAATTTTGCAATGCAGTTATCCAATTTTAAGATGTGTACTGCATATTAGAGAAAAGTGCACACAAAAATGCATATGTAAGTGAATATTACTTACAAAAATGTGTTATATTAGGGAAATTGCTTGCAAAAAATGCATCTACTAGGTAAAATTGCATATAAACATGCATATATTAGGGGAAATGTCCATGAAAATACTTGTAAATGTTTATGCTGACCTTTAAAAAAAATTGTAAATTGATGTGGAAACAGGGCAAAATGAACTTAAGGTTGGAAAAATGAGAAACTGAGCAAAACCAAAACTGACAGATACATCAATCCCTACACTTATCTGGACTAAGTCCCATTGAGCATAGTGGGACTTATACGACTGCATAAGATGGCTTTCAAATCAATGGGACTTAGGGCCAACCTTTGCTAGATTATTACTGAGCAAGGCTAGATAAGACCTATAGATTTCATATGCTTATGAGACACCTGTAAAATTCCCAAGTCTTCTTTTACAGTTACAAAAAGTAAAGCTGAAATCAAAATTGACTTGGTTACTTTGTAGGTGACATAATATTTTGATAGCTTTTTGATGTATAGGTTGCAATTTGTATTGGTGCTGGACTCAACAGATGCTTCATTTAATGTGTCTAGGTCACAAACAATGCATCAGTGTTCTGGGCCAGGATCCCAAGAACCACACAGCTGGTTCCACATGGCCAAAGGTACCTTGTGTGCTTATGCTTCTTGAACAGCAACCTACCATACGGCAAGTGCTTTTGAAATCAAGGGGACTTTTCAAAAGTACTTTATGATATTGCATATGAGTCTGTTCAAAGAAAAAAACTAAAATTCTACTGGGCATGCTCAAACACTTGTGTACACCTAAGTGGTAGCTCTTTGGATACCGGCCATAGCTAGTACTTCACATACTGATGCAGTTAAAGGAGAGTTTTGTCATGAAGCTGACTATATCTCCTGTGCTCAAGAATTGCCTGGTAGGTAGTGCCACTAATAAATCAGTCTGTGTTTACATACAATTATCCTACTGGAATACAACTTTGTCAGGTTCAAAACAACAACAACAACAGGGGGGAAGAGAAAACACAGAACCACAGTCACGGCAGCTGTCGAGTTGAAAGCTACTGTCATGTGCTTCCACTGCATCCTCTGCCCAGTTATCAATCCCACAAGGATATTTGTGTGCTTTCCCTCACAGGAAGTGGTGGAAATGTGGGTAGGGGAAATGGTGTATTGGGGGACGAGGAGGATAAACCTCTCCTTCCCCAACACCACATCCCTGATCCAAATCTCTCTCTACATGGCTTCCCTTAAGCTTTCCTTTGAAGTGCAAAAAATCTGATCACAGATCTCTTGATATATTTTTTTGTCTAGTTTGGCCCTGAAGGCATAGTGGAAGGAGAAGCAGGCAGGCTCTTGGGAGGAAAGGAAGGACAAAAAAAGGCTTATCAATAAGGAAAGGGCTTTACCCAAATCCTGTCTGTCACTTCCCCTTCTCTTTTCATCATCTTACCGATCACATGAGCCAGTAAGCTGGATGCAGAAAAGGTCAGAAAGAAAAACGGCTTGAAACAAAGTAACATCTTACCTACTTTGAGTATTAAGCCATCCAACCTCTTATCATTAACAGATATCAGCACCAATTGACCGCAAATGCCAAATACAACCGAGAACTCCCTTAAAGGTCCTCAGATCCTGCATAATTCTGCCTTGATGGGATTCCAGTGTCTTCATAAGCAATGCTGTATATTGAATTTAAGAGTAGGAATCATCTACAGCCCAACCCTACAATCCACTACACAAGCACTTTGGTGCCGAAGATGGAATCTGCCAACAGAAATGCCAGCTCATTGATTACATCTGCACTGCTAGGAATCTAAATGGACTCTTCATTGGTTTGGAAGCATACAAACCAGTGCAAAATGGACGTAAGACTGTAATTGGAAACTCCAAGGAAAGAGATTCTTCCTGCTCCAAGAACCAAAGCATATATTTAAAAATTAGACAGACATCCCGTTTTTCAAGTGTAACTGACATTTTGACATGCAAGAAAGAATTTTAGATTAACGTCTCAACCAATCTAGCCTGTTTTCAAAAAAGTCAGTTTAGACTTTGAGCATAAAGACTGCTATCAATTTATTTGGTAGTGGTTAGCTAAGTAAGAGGACTACAATTATATTGTTATGCTTAAAAGAGCTATACGTCTAATATTTAAAACTATTATACGTAATTTAAAGATCAGAAGAGTATAGCATACTTCCCCCTCCTCATGATTTCAAAAATGAGTTTTATGTCCACTTCAGTTAGGAAAATTCCAGAATACAATCTTTTGTCTGTTATAGTTCCAAATACTGCAGCCTAGGATGTTTTCATTACAAAATAGTATTTGAAGCAATGCTGTGTAGGTGGACTTTGGTTTCTGTACAAAACAAAGATACCCATATGGAAACATTTGACCCCAACATCTAAAAACTGACCCTGTTCATGTGATGTACAAACATCTCTAATATGGGATACCATGTTCCATGCTGTTCCAGATATTATGGGCAATATTTATAGAAAGAAACAACATAGTATTTGCATACTTTGTCCATACTGAAACCATTAAACAGTTATTTATTAATTTGACTTCACAAAAACACAGCTGAACAAAAATGTATCAAAATTATTTAATGATTCATGTGCCATGATTAACAGAGATAGGCATATGGTGTGTGTGTGTGTGTATGTGTATAAAATCAATTCACACAGAAACTAACTGAGGGTACTTACTGGTCCAATAAATGGTGCTTTGGAAAAAAGAACAAGAAGTATATAAGTGTACAGTGTATATATATAGGACATAATTTATAGAGTAATGAAAGCGTTCAGAAAGCAGAGCATTGCTAAAGAACAATTCATTTATCCCATCAACTACTTGTTGCTTACTATCTTCAGCAGAGAAGTTTCTCAAATTAATAATAGTAGTAATAATAATAATAATAATAATACAAATTTATATTGCGCTCTACACCAGAGCGCAGTACAATATACAAAATAAATCAAACAATAATCATTACAATTTAACTAAAACTACATTAAAATGCTGTCTGCACTTTGAGATCCTCAGGGGAGGCCCTTCTCTCGGTTCCACCACCATCACAGGCACGCCTGGTGGAAACATGGGAGATGGCCTTCTTGGTGGCTGCCCCAGCGCTCTGGAATTCCCTCCCCAGGGAGGCTAGAGTGGTGCCCTCCCTGGTAAGCTTCTGGAGGCAGGCAAAGACGTTCCTGTTCCGGCAGGCATTTGGCACTAGCCTGTGATGTGATGGAATGCTATGTTTTTAATTCTACATTATACACACACACACACACACACACACACAAATTGTTATGTATATTGTACTGTTTTTAATGCTACATTTTTATATAATTTTTAATATTATTGATGATTTAATTCTATTTTTAACTTTTGTATTTTTCTATTTCTGTTTTAATTGTATGAGTTTTAAAGGTGGTGAGCCGCCTTGGGTCCCAGTGTTGGGAAAAAGGCAGTATACAAATAAATTAACCTACCTCACAGGGTTGTTGTGAGGATAAAATGGAGAGGAGGATGACGTTTATGTAAGCTGCCTTGAGTTCCTTGCAGGAAAAAAGGCAGGGTATAAATATAATTAATTAATTAATTAAAATGGGCTACAATCCAAGTAAATTTAAATTAACAACAATAAATAATTAAAACCATCAAGCAATAAAACTAAAATCACAGCAATTACCCAGTTCACACTAAGCCTAACACCTATGTCTCCAAGTTGAAGAGATAGGTTTTCAGGTCACGCTTGAATTTACTCAACTCTGATTCCATCCGAAGATGTAAAGGAAGAGAGTTCCACAATCGTGGAGCCAAATGAGAAAATGCCCGGAGCCTAGAATTTGCCACCTTCGTCCAAGGCACTTCCAAAAACCCCAAGTCTGCAGATCGAGTTCTCCTAAGAGGTGTGTGCCATGTGACCAACTCAGCCAAATAATTGGGAAGGGAAGAGTGTAGTGCCTTAAATGTCAAGACAAGAAGTTTGAAATAAGTCCTTGCCCTGAATGGCAACCAATGCAATGCTCTATGGCAGGGTTCTCCAACCTTGGGTCCCCAGATGTTGCTGGACTACAGCTCCCAGAATCCCTTGCCACTAGCCATGCTGGCTGGGTATGCTGGGAGCTGTAGGCCAGCAACATCTGGGGACCGAAGGTGGGAGAGCCCTACTCTACGGTGATGAGAAACATGGGAATAATGGGGCAGCAGGTCAAGAACTGCATGTACAGCACTATTCAGCACCAAAATAAGGGGACGAAGCGAAGAAGGCAAACCCGCCAAAAGACTATTACAATAATCCAAGCGTGAAATGACCAAAGCATGGACAAGCAGTTTCGCAGTCTCTGAGGTCAAGAATCGACGGATCCGTCGGATGTTAGCAAGATGGAAGCCACATGTCTTTGCTGTCATATTCACAAATGGACAAAGTGACAACTGATCATCCACCACAACCGCAAGATCGATGGCCCTCGAGACAGGGGTCACCTGGCAGTCCTGAAGAAGGAGGGGAGGACAAACCAGGGGGTGGCCAGAATGATCAGGACGAAAAACCAAAACTTCAGTCTTGTCCATGTTCAATTTTAAACAATGAGAGGAGATCCATGACGCGATGGTTGCATTAAAGAAACCGAATGGACCTCAAAAGCGGTAGGAACATCAGATTCCATCAGAAGGATTGGCTTGCTGACAAAGAACGACTGAAATAACACCGCAACTGCACCCCCACATCCTTCCAGTCGAGGAGAATGGGAGCAGGTGTAACCTCCTGTAGAAAAAGTGGCCAAAGCCACAGACTCATCCTGAACAAACCAAGTTTCTGAGATAAAAGCAATTGAAATACAGTAATACCTTGGATTGCAAGCATAATTCGTTCCGGAAACGTGCTTATAATCCAAAGCAGTTGTATATCAAAGTGAAATTCCCCATAAGAAATTTGTACACATATTTTTAATTTAAGCTGCAATAAAGAATGATAGTGTAAAGTCTTCATTTTTCTTGACCATACTACACTACTTGTATTGCAAGACGTTGCTTGTTTATCAAGTTAAAATTTATTTTAAAAATTTGCTTGTCTTGCAAAACACTTGCAGACCAAGTTACTTGCAATCCAAGGTTTTACTGTAGATTGGTCAATAAGATAGTTCAACAAAGTGTCCGCTTTGCAAGTCAGGGATCGAGCATTCCATACTAAACAATGAAGAATAAAATGTAAATTATCCTGTCATGTAAGGGCTACCAGTGTCCGTGAAATAATCGCCTGCCGCCGCTGAGTAGCTCCTCGCCTTGCCCTTGGCCTACCAGAAAGCACTGAAATTGGTTGAGGCTGTACTGGAAGAAATTGAGACTGCAAACACATCCTGGCAACCAGTATTCACTTCCAGAATTCACAAGACTGAAGTCTCCAAACTCTGATTGGAACCAGCAAAGCTTCACAAACTCCCACTGGAATCAACAAAGCTTCACAAATGCTGCTTCCTCTTGAGTTGCTTGAGTTGCTCGATCAGTTAATTATTTCAGCTGTGCAGAAAGTTCTATCAGAAGACAGCGTTTCAAGGCCACACAGTGAATAAAACAAAAATTGAAAATAATTTGGTATTATAATTTGGTATTATAAGTTGGTATGACTGGGAAAACACGGGGCTCAAATCTTTGTTCCTTGGTCAGCTGCTCCAAAGTTCTCCAAAGAATTCACAAGACTGAATTACTTCAACATAGGCCATCCTTTCTATACCGAAAACCTTTCTTCAAATGTACACAGACAAATGCAAGCCAGGATAATTTAAACAAACCATGGTAGGTATTTTTCTGGTAATACAATACAGCTATTTTAAAATTTTCTGGGTAGCAACAATATATTACTCTTTCACATACCTGGCGGGCACCTGCATTCTGATGGTATCTCTCTTGCTGTACGTAGTTTGGCTAATCGTTCACTTAGTTTCTGTTAAAAAAGGACAAAAAATTATATTTACAGAGAAGCAGTGTATGTGTGTACCCTCTTATTTATTTATTTTATTTTATTATATTTATACCCTGCCTTTTTTCCTGCAAGGAACCCAAGGCGGCTTACATAATCCTCCTTCCTCCTCTCCATTTTATCCTCACAACAACCCTGTGAGGTAGGTTAGGCTGAGAGTCAGTGAGTGACTGGCCCAAAGTCACCCAGTGAGTTTCATGGCTGAGCGGGGACTAGAACCCGGATCTCTCGAGTCCCAGTCCAACACTCTCACCACTACGCCACACTGGCTCTTGCAAGTTAATCATATAGATGTTCCAGTCAAAGTTAAGCATACCATCTCATCAATTTGAAAGGAAAGTTAAGCTCATGCCCTCTGAAACCATGATACAAGTACTCAACTTTGACTGGATTCTGCCCAATATGTATAGTATTATTAACATGTGTCCCAAACGTCACTTTGAGGACCTTGACCATTATACATGCTCTTTGTAGAAGCCACAGAACTGTTGAAATATTTTGTCAAATAACAAGTCTCTTGAGTTTTTGATCCATAGCAAAGATTTACAGGACAAACATTATGAGTAAAACCTGATTTGGTCCCAAAGCCTTCAATGGTTGGGACCAAATTACTTGAAGGACCACCTTCAGCCATATCAGCCTGCCTGCCCTTTAAGATCAGTAACAGAGGCCCTTCTCACTTGCCCATCTTTGAGGGGAGTTAAGTGTGAAATTACATGAGAGAGGGCCTTTTCCACAATGGCTCCACACCTCAGCAATGGGTTGCCATCAGGAGTCCGTCAGGCCCCATCATTGCAAGCCTTTAGGAAGGCCTTGAAGACTTACTTGTTTTCTTTAGCCTTCCCAATGATGTTTTGTTGGACTGTTCTGGTCCAGCTTCAATGGTGTTGTAGATTTTAGTACTATCTAGGCCAGATGTTTTATTCCTGGTGTTTGCTGATTTTATAATTTTTGCTGTTTTATCAATGTATGAGTTTTACTCTATGGGACTATATCAGTGATGGCGAACCTATGGCACGGGTGCCACAGCTGGCACGCAGGGACCTCTCTGTGGGCACTCGAGCCATTGGTCACCAGATCGCAAAAAGACTGTCCCCTTCTGCAAAACACTAATGATCTTGTTCTTTCTCACAGTGTGGAACAGAATGATTTTATTCTAGAATTCCTGTTACAGAATTCTTTTCTTATCACATTTAAAAGATTTTGAAGAATGATGCACAGAGCATGGCTTGGATGTAAAGCCCTAACAGTTGACCTGAGTGCTGCATGTGTTGCTCTCAAACTAACGGAGTATGAGCCAAGGTTTGACAAATTATCAGCATGCATGCAATAGCAAAAATCACATTAATTGTGCAAAAGCATGCCCAATGCAAACTTTTACCTAATGCAGTGTTTGCAGTCCAAGACATAAAGTGTTTAAAATGTGTTAAGCACGTTTCGTTTTCTTGTTTATCTTGCTCATCCTAGTACAGGTTGACTTTTATTTTTACTAATCCAACACCTGTAGAAGCAGGGAAAGGACCCGGGGTAAAGCTTGCCCCATACAATTTCAGTCTGGCATATAATCATATTACAAGTTGAGAATCCCTTATCCAAAAATACATGTGCCTAATTATTTAAAAAGTTTGTATAAATTCCCTTCAGGCTATGTGTACAATGTAGTACTATAATAATTTTTTGAGTTGATTTTTTTTCCAACAAAAAACTGTTTGTATGATATCATTGAAAGCTCTGTTATTGTGTTTTTCTTTAAAGACAAAAGATGTTAATTAGTTCGGACAGCTGTATGAGTTGTTTTTCTAAAACTAAAACCTCGGTATTCAGGTTTAATTGCAGTGTTGGCACTTTGAAATAAATAGGTTGGTTTTGTGTTGCAGTTTGGGCACTCGGGCTCAAAAAGGTTCGCCATCACTGGACTATATTGTTGTAAGCCACCATGGGAGGGCTTCTGCCCTGAAAGGCAGCCTAGAAATATTTGAAATAATTAATTAAATAAATAAATAAATAAATATTTGACAGCTGTTTCCTTGCTTCTTTCACTTGCCCATACAGTTTGAAAAATCTTTAACTGGAAAATTAGGTTTAGAGTAGAAAAAATGAAAGAAAATCTTTGGTTCATAAGAAAATGAATACTTTCTGATAATGGAGAGTACTTCATGGGGAAATAATACAGTAATACCTTGGATTGCAAGCATAATTCGTTCCGGAACCGTGTTTGTAATCCAGAACACTCTTATATCAAAGCGAGTCTCTGGCGGGCGTGAGCGGGGCCGATTTCGGCCCGCTAAGTCCACTCGAGGCGAGTGGTTACATCCCTACTTATTGCAAGACGTTGCTTGTTTATCAAGTAAAAAAATTTTTTTTAATTTGCTTGTCTTGCAAAACGCTCTCAGACCAAGTTACTTGCAACCCAAGGTATTACTGTACTTTAAAACGGGAAAGAACTTAAAAAATAACAAAACTACACTGTTGTCTTTACGATACTTGTTTCTCCTCACATCATGGGACCAACTCAGCATGGCAATAGCAACAACAACATTAGGAAAATAAGCAAAAGAAGATAAACTAGAACTAATGTCAAATTGAAGCTATAATGTTCCAAATGAAGGTAAGTGTCCGTCCCTGCCTAGATACGTCAATGAACATTTCTGCGCAGACACTAATAATATTTTCTGAGCACTCTTCTCTAAGAATTCTATCAATTTCACAAAAGTGAAAGGTACATAGCAGAGCATTTCTGGAACTGAGATCTTGAAAGAGAAAGTCAATATGTTAGCTAACAGGAATAGCACCTTGGACTTTAAAGATACAGAAATATTTGAACTCATAACCAGGGGCAAATCTACATTAGAACCCCTTTAGTTAATCAGGGAACTCTGTCACAGTATTTATGCAGAATGTATTCACTGCTGTTGAGGCACATGCTAATGAATACACCATGTTGAAAATGTGATCTTGTGTCACACACAAATGCAACTGCAGGAGAAGTAGGAGGAGTTTGTAAGATGATGTGTGGCGGGGGAAATGGCCCTTTAAGAAAAAGGGTTTTTTTGTTGTTGTTGTTCTTTTGTTCATCTATGCACTGGTATGAAGGAGTGAATGAGCAAAGGAGGGTTTTTTTAAAAATTAATTGACAGCTCCTCCTGCCCCCTCACAAAAAAATCATGGAGAAGAAGGAGCGATGGGAAGAGATGAGGGGGAGGCTGTGCTGCTTCCGCTGCTGTCCTCCCATCTCCCATGAGGTGAAGCCAGGATCAGTACCCCCATTCCCGTGCACCCAAAAGCAAAGGCAAGGCCATTGAAATCAATGTGATTTACTTCTGAGCAGACATGCATTTCAGCTCCTTTTCAGCTAGTTGTTCTTTGGGCCAAGGGGCATTCCAAACTTTATTTTTTCAAAGGGGAGGAGAGAAACATTTACTTGGAGAAGCCATGGGAGGTGGGAAAGGAGGGAGGTGGGAAAGCAAGAGTTGCTACTGTTTTGCAAAGCCCCAACAGCGCACTTCCTCTTCCCGAGACAAACTGCCAAATGTTCCCCGCCCCTCGAAAACAATTGGCTAACACAGGCAACAACAGCGCCCAGTGAGCACACACATAGCCACGTATTGCAATAGTGAATCGCAATAACAAGAAAAGTCATAAAAGTAGTCCAGGAAATTAAGGAAGAAAACAAGAGTTGAGGACGCAAGAGAAACGCAACCGGAATGGGAAAGGGAGAGCATCAGTGTGCCCAAAAAGTCACAGAGGTGATCCAGTACTGGAATAAATCACAGGTGTAGATTGCCTCCAGGATGCAGAAAAGTGAAGTGAGAAGGAATACACATTTCTTAAGTGTAAGCAAAATACATTTCCCCATCACGTAATTTTTTTCTCATTTACATTTAGAATCTGGGGCTATATACATGGCACTGCATTGGTGCAAATTCATTAGAGGGTAAAGGAGTAGTCATTGCCTATATATGAAACGCCTTAGTCAGTACTCTAGTCATCTATGGGAAGTAGATTTTTGATGGGTTTCTTTAACAATGGAGTAACAGATCGTTCTATATTCTGATAAAGTTATCCTCGGTGTAAAGTAACAATGTATGGTAATTTCTCATTTTACATTTTTCTTACTACAGCATTGTAGACCACATGACATTCTTCCCTAATAGGAGGGGCACTGGCTGTGGGCTTACCTTCTTCTGATGCTTGATCTCCCTTAGGATCCGAGTTTGATTTGTAGACTAAATTTGTTACCTATGCCTCCTGTAGTGGGGTAACTGCAAATACAGCACCAGGATAATAAAAGCTTATTTTTATTGTAGCATGAAATTTGTATTTGCAATCTCACTATCCATACACACATCCTCATTGAAAAGAGAAGATGAGCAAGTAACTATTTATTTTCAATACTTGAAACAAAGGCTGAGAATGGGGCTGTCTCCTCATAGACCAATCTTCAGTTCAGCCAGTCCACCCACTCATCTCTTCCATTATCTAAGAGAGGAATGTGTTTTCCTCCAGTCCTTGGTGGTTGTTCTGCAGTTTTTAAAACTATGTGAAAAAGCCAAAAGCTTCAGTTTAAAAAAAAAGTCACCTTGGGTAATTCCCCATCATACATTACTGAATTTTTAATGTCTTACTGATAGAGATGGGCATAGGCTGACACAGAAATAAGTCAAACCACTTCCCTAAAGGTTTGCTTCTCTCCACCAAATGTCTGGTATGCTATGCAGCCTCAGCAGCCTCCAGGAAATCTCCTTTTCCCTAGGGCTACTGCCATTACATCAGCCCTTGGGGAAATTACATACCACCAAGTACTATAGAGGAGTATAAAGAGAGGACTCCTTTCCTTTCCCCACTGCTTCCGGATGACTTACCACTTGAACACCACCACTCCAGCCTAGTAAGTAGGATGGGAAGGAAGAGGGGGGTTTCCTCTCCAGGTTGGATTAAAAATCTGAACCAGAGTGTCAGGATCTGCTCCTCCAGGGTAGCACCACAGCTCCTCCTGGTGGCGAAGATGCCTCCTTGCAGGAACAAGCCCAGTGTTTCTAGTTACTTGCAGAGTGTAGCTTCCTGGCTCCTGGCTGCTCTCAGGCCGGATAATGCGGCCCAGCTGGGAGCAGCCAGGAGGACCTATATAAGTGCTGCAATTTGCCATCAACCCTTGCCACAGCAACACAATTCCTCCTGCTGTTACAATTGGCTCCTGACCCTCTGTGACCAGCTCCAGCCTGTGCTTGATCCTCACCTGTTCCTGACTTATGCCTCTAGCCCTGCTCTACCCAGTACTGACTCTAGCCTGACTCTCAACCCCGCCTCTGGCCCTTATCTGAACCTGGTCTGCTTCTGGATCTGCCTTCTTGCCTCTGGCCCTTGCTCGGACTCTGCTTGCTCTCAACCTGTGCTTGACCACTGCTTGCCTACCAGACCTGCCCTTTGCTTCTGACCCCACCTTGCTTGCTATGTGTACAAGGCCTGGCTCCTGGACTTTGCACTCTTCTAACCTGCTCCAGCCTCCATCATCCTCTGGCCCTGGCATTCCAGCCAGCACCTCTTGCCGCCCATGCCCCGGACTTTACACAGAGAAGAATTCAGCAGTCCTAACGCTCAAGTCTTCATTGAAGTGAGCATTACAAGCTCCAAAAACTTGTACTTCTGGGTTTGAAAATGAGTTTGGGCAGTAGTTCTACTAACAGGCAGGGTTTTCTAAAGCTGAGCATATAGTACACTGAAAGCTAGGTGAGAAGTTGAACATCCATCATTACTGGGGCTCAGTTACCACAATTATAGATGAGGTGGCACGGGGAGAATGACTTGGTTCAGCCAACATGATAACCCACATTCAAGGGTTTAATGTGGGTTGTTGTTGAAATGTGAGTTATTGTGTTGTCTGAACCCATCTGTGCTAACAACCCATGGTTTGTTAACCATGAATAACCCATGAAGAGAACCCATGGTTTGTTGTTGGGTTGTGAACTGTGGATTGTTTGTGGTTAACAAACCATGGTTTGTTATCACGGCTGGGTTCAGACAACACAGCAACACATGTTTCAACAACAACCCATAGTTCAATGACAACAGTGTGGGGTATCATGTTGGCTGAACCCAGCCTCTGTGAGGAAACCAGAGGTGTTTCAGAATGAGGAGGTGAGACTAGAAGATGTAAGGCACAATCCTACGCATGTAGGCCTTGTTTCTGTCTAAACATGCATAGGATTGCGCCCTTAGTAAATTTGAAGGAAAATATTATTTCTTGAAGGTTAGAAATACTTTGAGGCAAATGTCTACGTTGGTGAAGTTACATACATAGAAGTGTAGCCAATTTGTATGAGGATATACAATAATATGTTATCCAAAGTGTCTCTATTCAACCTATTTATGCCATATACTCATATAAGAGATTCATTTTCATTTCCTAAAACATAATTAGAGGTGTTGTACAAGTTTCCTTTAGGACAAGGACTGATAGGTCAGAGCTGGGTATCCTGGGAGAAATGTTCACATTCTGATGACAAGCTGTTCTTGTCCATAAGAATTTTTCTATGCAAGTTCATCTCAGATCTCCCTGGCTGTGTGGTTTTACCTACAGAGATACTCTTGGGACATTTCGTGCAGTGCGACATGAGGGTAGACCATATGCTGCCATGCCCTCCTTCGGAGTTCTCTCCTTTCAGCTAACATGCCATCACTGATCTCTCCTCAGAGACATCTACTCTCTTCTTTGGCACCATCCCATAACAACTAAAAATAACAAGCTAGTAATACAGAAAATAGGCAACGTGTTACACCATTTGCTTCCCTTAAGAAAATGTTTTAGCAACGAGAGCCTTCATGGTTTACTGTTGTCTTCACTGTTTTCCATCATTCATCAATCATCCAGTGAATTGTTCGAATCTGGAGTCCAGAGGCAATTTATGGCTTATGTACATGGACAAATAGTGTCAAGAAAACCATCAAGCTACCTTCTAAGTGTGAGCAGACAATTTTCTGAACCACTGGTTCTTCATACTGTAGATTCTAGGCCTAGCAATTACCTTCTATATGCCTTTCACATCAACAATGTTATAAAAAGTCATGCCACATAAGGCAGCAGGTATTTCCTTCATCACTTAACACCTGATATGCAGTAGTAAGCTGTTGGGAATGTTGTTAATTATTGGATCCTACTACCATCATAAAAGCATAAATATTAAAGTATTCCCTAATGAATGATTATGTCAATCCCCTTATCTTTCCTTGTAGGTGAACATAAAAATCCTAGCAAAGTGTTTTTAAAAGTGCTGGTACATCTTAGAAGTGTAACTTTGGTCATTCCAAGCTTTGACCCACTTACAGAAAGGAAACAACAATTAACACAATAGGACAGAACAAGAGACATGGAGCTATACCCAATGGTGTCATTTCACCAGCGGAAGGGAAACCGTTGGTGGAACGTATTTCCCCTCCCCCTACAGCCCCCAGACATCCCCAAAATCTACTCTGGAGGGTTGGGGAACCCTCCAGCGCAGATTGGGGGGGCATACAGGGGGGAGGAGAGATCAGGGAAGTCCCATTGCACTAACGGACTTCTGCTCACACACAACTCTGGATCCAACCCCTAGTAAATTTAGGATCAATACCAGTGGTTCACTGATTTAGTTACATTATAGCCAATACAAGAGAACTTTGTTCAATTAAATAAGATTCAACAGTTGGATTCCATTTTACAGAGCAAGAAACAATTTTGAATGGTATACAAAAATTAAGGATTTGCAAAGGGTGTCTAGACAGGTTTGGCACTTCCAATCAGAGCAAAGATTTTGCCACCCAGCTTTACCTGAAGTGAAACCTTGCTCCCTGAACAGTGCTGCAGCAGCACCCTAAAAGCAACCAAAATAAAGATGCTGTCGTGGTAGAGATTTCCCTATCCCTAATCATCATTCTAAGAAGGGAACTGTCCCTACTATGCTAACACTAGTTAGCTGCACTCACACTACTCCACTAGTGATTTCCATAGCCCTCTGCTGTTTTTCATCTACAGTTGCTACTAACCACAAGCAAGTAACCTTAGACTAAATGGATCAGACAGACAGAATGCAAATCCTCAAGTCCAAAAACTAAAATACCAATATGAATACTCTATTCATAGCAGGGGAATGTACTCCAGGATACACTGCAAGTTATCCTGTGGCAGCAAAGAGGTTAGGAAGGAATATACGCCTGAGGGTTATTGGACAATTGCCTTACATGAAAGAGCTGTTAGTAATACAGCAGACTTAAGAATTCAAACGGCCTATTCACACAGTCCAGAACTGCCTATAGATGACACTGGTAGTTCTGCATGCCCTGCATCCTCGAAGTCCAGCTTAAATATCCTGCTACTCTTTCCTTGCCTGTTCACAATCAACAGTGAGTGGAGGTAAAGGCAGCATATAGACATTCCTGTCAGGTTCTGCCCCTGGTATTGTTTAAACATTAAGCAATTTCATGCCAATTTTCCAGTACTGGAGATATATCTACATAATGAGAAACATCATGACTTGTCTACCTCCTTTTACATGGATTTTGCATAAAGTGTCTACAACTGAAACACTTCTGAACTGCCTTTTATAGTCTATAATGCCAAGACAAGTAACAGATAAACAGTGGGTTCTTAATGGCTGCAAAGCGACCATTTGGGCTGCAAAGCGACCATTAAAATTCACGGCCTTTATCGTTCTCATCAAAACAGCTGGCTACAAGCTCCACAGACTTATGGACAAGAAACCCTTATAGTGTTGTTCATATTATCTAAAACTGGTCCCACATCATTCTCTTTCTTCCCTAGCATGAACCTACCTTTCCAGAGGGGTAACCACGTTAATTGGTTGCAGCAAAAACAAGAAAGAAGGTTGTGGCACCTTTAAAAGGTATGCATTTATTATGGCATGAACTTTATTATGGATACAAGACCCATTCTTCTGTTTACATCAGGGATTTCCACATAAAGAAGCAGAACCCACCAGTGGACAGTCATCATGTTTTTTCACAACACAGCACAAACAAGTCGGGCAATTAGAAATGCCCTCCTGAAGAAACACAATTAACTTCAGTAGGCAATCAAATGTTTAGCACTTTGATGCTAAGACTTATATGGAAGCAATCAATATTGCTTTTTTACATGCAATTAACACACAGTCCCCAAGACATAGGTCATAATTTGTAAACCTTTGCAACTCTTATCTTGAAGAGGGCTCAATAAATAAAATTAAACCCCTTAAACCTTATCTTGAAGCATTCACTACCCTTGGAAAGGTTACTAAAGTACCTCATATTTGGAGGAACCTTATTAAAGGGCTGGGCTTTCCTCAGCCCAACAGAATGACCTGGTTCATATGTCACAAAGTTCACGGGATGTCATGACGATCTGGTTCACATGTCCTCTGGAACCCAGGCTTATTGTGTACAAGCAGCGTGCTCATGCACGCGGTCCAACTGCTTCCGCTACAAGTGGCTAAACCTTTGGTCCATGGTTTGTTTAGCGTGACATGTGACCACAGACCTCTGGCTTGCCTCTTCCCCAACAAGCCAGAGAAATAACCCAACAACAAACCATGGCTTATTTCTCTAACTTGTCGGGGGAAGGACAAACCAGAGGCCTGGTTCACATGTCACACTAAGGTTCTTGAGCCACTTCCTCTTGTTGCAGCTGGAGTGATCAGGCAGCATTTATGAGCACACTGCTTGTACATGATAAACCGGGGATCTGGAAAAACCCTTGCCTTGCTTATCATAATGTGCAAAACGAGCGTGGTGTAGTGGTGAGAGTGTTGGACTGGGACTCGGGAGATCCGGGTTCTAGTCCCCGCTCAGCCATGAAACTCACTGGGTGACTTTGGGCCAGTCACTGACTCTCAGCCTAACCTACCTCACAGGGTTGTTGTGAGGATAAAATGGAGAGGAGAAGGAGGAGGATTATGTAAGCCGCCTTGGGTTCCTTGCAGGAAAAAAGGCGGGGTATAAATATAATAAATAAACCTCCTGCACCACCTGCCATGAGATTGTTGGTTGAAATTTCCAAACATTTCAGATGCCCATAGTAGAAAATAGTAAAGACCTACGGTATATAACTTCAGAACACTTTTAATTTTTGAAACTTTGATTCAGTCACCCACGCTGCACATGCTCAAAGGCACTCTTTTACTCCCCACATTCCCGGGCTTGCAATCTGGCAATTGAAATGTTTGTCCTGGCAGATAGTGCTGTACTTGGACCAGGGAGGCCCAGGTTCAATTCCCTGCCCAGCCATTTAGTTCACTGGACGACCTTGAGCTAATCACCATGTCTTACTTAGCCCAACAGACCACTCAAGGCTGTTGTGGGGATATGGGTGCAGAGAAGAGGATAATGCACGTTGTCCTGAGATCCTTGGAGGAAGAGTGGGATAAAAAGGCAACAAATGAATTGTGCACACAACCTAGGGCAGCCCCATTTCGAGAAGTCAATGAGAAGCCCATCTGCCTACCTTCAGGCAGCAGTCAAGAGCGAGAAGAGGTCGCCCTGTTAATTCTGCTCCTGCAGAAGCGACACCTTAACAAGCCTGGTATGCGCTTTCGCAGGATAGTTTACGATTACTTCATCAGATCGAAAACTCATACCACGATACAGTTGCTAACCTTTTAAACGCTCAGCCTCGGAATAAAGTTGAAGGTGTCACCCAGGGCTCGTTACACATGAGCTCTGCCAATCAAAAGCAGCCTGTGGGCTAAGCCTTGGGTCCACCCGCAGTCCTGCCTGCCTCCTACTGCCCGTTCCTTAAGAGTCTCGGTGAGGGAGAAGCCAAACTCTTCCTCAAAAGCTAGTACCAGAGAAACCCCCGGGCAGCAAGCCCGCCTCCCCACCACCCACTCTCTGGTCCGCTGCCCCCTTCGCTTCCCGCCTCCTCTCTCACCTCCTGCAGAAGGTTGTCCACCTGAGGCTGCAGCACGGCGAGCAAAGGCTCGGCGCGGAGCTGGTCTCCCGGGCTCCAAGCGTGGCTGGCCAACTCCTCCGCAAGGGCCACCAGCCGGCCCTGCAGCTTGGAGGTCTTGGCGCTGAGCAAAAAGCAGGCGCCCACCGAGAGGAGCGAGAAGAGCAGCGCGAGGATGACGGGGGCCCTGCCCGCGCCTCCGACGCACCGGCAGCCGCCTTGGGGCGAAGCCGCAGGCTTCTTCTTCTCCCGAGGCTCGCTCATTGCGCGCGCGCGCTCTCCGCGGGGGGAAGACGACGACGCCGACGCCGCAAGCGCTCAGGTTCGCCCCTAGGGAGCGAGGGAGTGGGTGGCGGCTCCTGCAGCGCTCCCTCCGTCCCTCTGGCTCCGGACGCGCTCAGCGGCGGCTCCTGCAGCGCTCTCGCCGTCCTTCTCGCTCCGGACGCGCTCAGCAGCGGCTACAGTTCCTGGCAGCCGGCTGCTGAGAAACTGGGGCAGGAAGTTTGGGAAGCGTGGCCTCTTTCCCTAGTATGGCCCTCCAGCTGCGCGGGGCGGGGGCAGAGGCGAGGGGGGGGTAGGTGACTGACTCTCCCCCGTCAACCGCTTCAGCGCTGGGGGAGACGCTCGCCGCCCAAGTCTCTCCCTCCCCGGGGATTCCAAAACGGATCACCTCCCCTCGCACCCCCTCCTCAGTCTCCGCCCAGCGCACGCTGGAACTATGCAAATAGCCCCAGCTAAAAAAGGAGAGCGGACGGGAGGCGCGGGGCGTCTGCTTGAGGGGCAGCAGCAACGCGGGCTTGTCCCTGCCGCTGCTCAGGAGCTGGAGGCACGGAAGGATCCCCGCCCGCACCGCTCTTTAAAAAGGGAGGTCGTCGTCGCCGTCCCTCAGCCTCTTGCAGTTACACGCTCTTTGCTTGAAGTCACCGGGACTCTCCAAAGCGCTGCAAGTGGCTTGCCTGTTGCAGCCATTGGAAGTCTACCAAACGGCTTCGAGGCGACGTTTTGCGGATATTGCAGCTCGCCTCTCGTCTTTCCATCCGTGCCCACCTTTGCATTAGGGCTGCAGTCGTATACGCACTTAGTTGGGGGCGAGTCTCATTGAACTCAGTGGGGCTTCTGAATAGACGTACACAGGATTGCGCTGTAACGGGCGAAGGGGCAGAAAGTCCCAAGAGACCATCTTGAACCTCCGGAATGTTGCATTTGCATGTGCTTCTTTTTTTTAATGGAGACTCCCGCCTTTCAAATTCACAGGCTTACGAAACAGAAGTCAGAAATTACATATATATATATATATATATACACACACACACACACACACACACCATATACTAAAATCTAAAGAGAGCAGCGTAGTATAATAAATACTACAGCCCTGACCAAACTATCCTATGCATATCTATGCAGAAGCACGTCCCACTGCGTTCAATGGGACCTACTCCCTGATAAGTGGTATGATTGCATATTAAACTACAATCCTGTACCCACTTACCAGGTGGGGGGATCTATTGAGCTCAATGGGACCTCTGATGTTTGTTTTGTAACACTGTAGAAATATTTTTGTGTTTTGGTGTAGAATTGACACTGATATAGTCTGTGAGCAGGGCCGGATTAAGATAGGGGCTATTGGAGCTGCAGCTCCAGGCCCCTACCATAAAACAGGCCCACAGCCGGCCCGGCAGCGCGTGGCGCGCCCACTCACCCGAGCCGCACTGCTGTCGCTGCCGCACTTGCCCTTGTGTTGAGACGCCAGGCAGCGGCTCCCTCGCGGCGGCGGCGGTGGGCCCGCCCCTACCAGAATAGGCCCACAGCCAGGGCTTTCTGTGCCGCGCGGACGGAGACGGGTGAGGTGACGGTTACTGGGCCAATCACAGTCGTGCGCCCTTTCTGCAGCAGCAGTGGGTCGCCTTTGTGAAAGGCCTGGAGAGGAGAGCCCAGCTCCGGACCCGACCACGAGGAACAGTGGTCGGGTCCGCTGCAGCAGCAGAAGGTTTTTTTCTTTTCTTTTTTCAGAGCGGAGCAGCGTTTTAAAAATTATTTTTATTTTATTTTTTGAAAAGAAGGCTGCAAGAGCGAGCAAGCACCGTCTTTTCTCCCCCCCCCCACTGAGGAGCCCGCCAGGCAAGGACTCGTGTTCACGGGTGGTGGGGTGGGGGGTGCTTTGGCGGTGGGGGGTGCTTTGGCACAAGCAACCCTTAGAACTTCTAGCCCAGGCTTAGGCAACCTGGTGCCCTCCAGATGTTTGGACTACAACTCCCATAATCCCTTTCCACTAACCATGCTGACTGGGGCTGATGGGAGCTGTGGTCTAAAACATCAGGAGGGCACCATATTGCCTACCCCTGGCTTAGAGGATACACACTCCGTATTGCACCTTCTCCAAGTCCAATTCCCCTCCCTGGGTATCTTTTCAGGATCGAGGTATGCCTATGCACACCAGTTGCCTACTCATGTTCTAGCCTATAAGTGAGATGTCTGTTTGTGGAGATTAAATTGGGGGGTGGGGGATAGAATAAGAACAGTCATGCTGGATCAGACCAAGGGTCTATCTAGTCCAGCATTCTGTTCGCACGGTGGCCAATCAGCTGCCCACGGGAAAGTTAGCCCACAAGCAAGACAGGAGTGCAAAAGCACCCTCTTACCCAAATAAAGTTTCTACCGATGGTCAAGACCCCTTAGGAATACAGAAAATTATCAAGGGTTAGACCAATCCTCCATCTCCCCCAATTCCCATGATCCCTGACCATTGGCCATGCTGGCTGGGGCTGGTGGGAGTTGTAGTCCAAAACATTTGGAGGGCACCATAAACATCTGGAGGGCACCTCTGGCTTAGGAGATATACACCCTGTGTTGTACATTCTCCAAGCCCAATTCTCCTCCCTGGGTATCTTTTCAGGATCAAGGTATGCCAGTTACTGAGGAACATGGGTGGGAGGGTGCCGTGGGGCAGCTTGGAGGTGGCGTGATCTAAGCTGTGGTGGCTTGTGCGACTCAACTAGGATTTCGCTGACCCGAAGTGGGTCCGCGTGGCCTCCCGGCCTCTTTCTGCTCATCCCAGAGCTTAGATGCGGGGTCGTTTCTTATGTTTTCTGTGCAGGATGTGGGAGTTGTGGGTCATTTTTGAATTTCTTGGAGCAAGATGTGGTGGTTGTGGGCCGTGTTTTTTAAAAACAGAATCTGAGCAAGACGTGGTGTGGTGTTTGTGGGGCAGTAGCATTTCCTCTGAGTAAAATATTTGCAGGGTGCTTGGGGACTTTAATCATACGCCTTTCCCAAGCCCACTGCAGTATCCTGCTCAGGAGACAGGCTGGGGCCCATCGAGGTTGGTGCTGGTTGCTGCAGCACCTTTTCTTCCTTATTTTTTAAAAAAACATTTTATACTCTGCGAGCACCTGTATGGGCAGGTGCACGGTTATAGATGCTCATCTTTTTATTTTTTAAAGACTTATTTCAAACTAATTATTTACTAAATTTATTTTAGAGTATTGTTATCCCGCTCCTCAGTCAAATAGACTCCTGGCGGGGCTTACATATGATCAGTAAAGGAAGATAGTCCCTGCCTGCAGGCTTACAGTCTAAAAAGACACAGCACACAAGGAAAAAGGAATAAGGAGGGATGAGGGATGAAAAATAACAATGCAATCCTGTGCATCTTTAGCCAGAAGTAGTAAGTCCTTCAAGTCTCAGCATCTGCCAGCTGAGGTATTCTGGGAGTTGTAGGCCTTATTTCTGTCTAAACCTGCATAGGACCTTTTTCTCCTTGGGGGCTAATGAGCATGAACATGTTTTTTTCAGGTGCAATTTTGACTAGGGAAAAGACTTGGATTAACTCTGTGTGTGTGTGTGTGTGTGTGTCTCTTTCTCTCTCACACTCACACACACACACTTCCCCCATCAAATTTATGGAGGAGAAGGATATCAATGGCTACTAGTCCTGATGGCTCTATGCTATCCAGTATCGGAGGCAGTATGCCTATGTACACCAGTTGCTGGTGTGAAGGAACCTAGATTCCACCTAAACATCAGGAAAAATTTCCTGACTGTCAGAGCAATAAGACAATGGAATCAACTACCTAGGGAGGTCGTGGGCTCTCCCACTCTGGAGGCATTCAAGGTGCAGCTGGACAGACATCTGTCAGAGATGCTTTGACCTAGATTCCTGCATTGAGCAGGGGGTTGGACTCGATGGCCTTGTAGGCCCCTTCCAACTCTACTTTTCTATGATTCTATGAAGGCTAAATGCAGGTTGCTTGTTGCTAGTTGAAAGCAATATTTGGAGTTTGTGAATGACCTTAACTTTGTTGACTGTGTAACTTCTTTGCTGACTAAAATATTTAATTTGTTTTAATATAAAATTGCGTCTTCATTTTATTTATTTCCATTAAAAGGCCCACCAAAATCCTCAGCACCAGGCCCATAATGCTCTTAATCCGGCCCTGTCTGTGAGAAACCCTTGAAGAAGATAATGAACGAAACAAGAGGGGCAAACCGGTTTCTTGTCGGGCGTGCAGCAATCAGTACATTGGAAGCCTCTCTAAAGGAAAAATAGAAAAAGGCTCAAGCCACCTGGGAAGAAAAACCAAAAGAAAAAATAAGGGAATTCTCAGGCGGTGGCCTCCTCAAAATAAAAAAACAGGGGAAGGCCTATGCCACTTTAAAAAGAAAAAGAAAAAACAAGAGAAAGGCTTCTACTAACTCTGTTTAAAAGACAACAAAGTTAGGACTTGGTATGCTAAAGCACATATGAGTAGATATATAAATTGTGTTACTTGTAATTGTAATATTTATTGTTAAGTCCTCAAACTTGCATGGAAATTTATACGGTGTAACTTGAAATTCTAGCATTATCATTGTTAAGTCCTCAAATTTGAATGTGAAAACACTAAGGTTTCTTACTTCTAATCAGGCTGCACAAAACTCACAGGATGGACTTGGTCCCCAACTTTCATCTCTCATCCTCACCTTGCCCAGTTGATTGAGGCTAAATTGCAGCACTGATGGGCTCCAATCCTAAAGTCACTCACAATGGAGTAACTCCCATTGAACTTAAAATGTGAATAACATAATTTAAAATTGGGCTGTACCAGGAAAGGCAGGACAACAAATGACCATGCAATTTTGTGCAGGTTTACTCAGAAGTAAACCCTGCTGCTTTCAATGGGGTTTACCCTCAGATTAAGTATGCCTGCATTGCAATCCAAATGTAACAAATAAGTAATATACCTGCCAGCTGGTTGGAGAGAATGCAAAGTACCCCTGAGCATTCACATAGTGCTCCCCTGCTAAGTAACATCATCAACTTTCTAGTGATCTAAATTCAGAATCTTCAAGGTCAGAAAGGACACAACTTCTAGCCTTCACTTGTGCAGCAACTTCTCTTTCTATAAATGGAACAGTGCAGTGGTCTCTGTGTGGTCTGTTTCCTGGAGTCAGAATGTTCTGAAAATAAGAGATGTTGCTTCACTTTCTTAGATGCAAAGCTAAACTGAGGGAAATGAAAAATAAACACTCAGTACAGCACCTTCCTAGGGGGCCATGTTCCCGTACAACTTAGTTAAACTGACATGCTGGAAGAAAGGATCACTGGTCTTTCCATAACTGGCCATAATAAGTTAAGCTTAAGGTAGGAGTCTGGATCCTTACAGTCCAATCCTATGCATATTTACTCAGAAGCAAGTCCTGTTGACTTCAATGGGGCTTATTCCTAAATATGTATATGGATAGGATTTCTGCCCCAGTTATTTGAAAAACATGCTCTCCATGTCTGCTACTACTAGACCAGAAAGTACCTCACTTTCTGGTAGGGAGTGCTCCTATCTGCTGCAGCATGCCCAGACAGGTTCCGGCAACCCTAATCTTACTGCCCTTAGGAACAACAATCTGTCCCTCTGAGCTAGTGTAGTGGTTAGGCTAGGAGTCAGACCTCTAAGCCAGGGGTGTGGGACCTCAGGCCCATGGGCTAAATCCAGCCCACCAGGCTTCCCCAGATGGTCACACACCATCTGGTTTGGTGGTTTACTGACTTTGGCTGTTCTCCCCGCTCCCCCCATTCTAAGAGGTTAAAATGTCTCCCCAAGGCTGTTATGGACAGTAAAAGCTTTAAGCTGAAATATACTGGCATTTTTGGTCTGCCCCCTTTGCCTTCGCCCCCCCCCCCCCCCGGAATGCAGCTCTGGAGAGGTTATCCAAAACTGAATTCAGGTCATGAAAGAGGTTCAGCACCCCTGTTCTAAGCCATGAAGCTCACTGGATGATCTTGGGCCGGTCACATTCCCACTCACATGAACCTACCTCACAGGGTTGTTGTGGGGTGAAATAGGGCATGACAGAACCATGTACACCACCCCCCTGAGTTACTTGGAGGAAGAAGGAATAAAACTAAATGGTGGAGGCTTTTTCTTTTTCTGGAGTTTGAAGGGGCAGTTAGAAGTGCAATGTGGCATACATTTACTTGGGACAAACTCCCATTGAACTATCTTTGGGTAGATATGCTTTTTGAGTAAATATGCATCAGGCTTCATGGGACCATAACCAATCCAACTTCTATGGCTCAGGGCAAATCACACTTTTTAGAAAGAGTAGCCTCTCCCTACACCCTTCATAGTGCATGCTGCCTGATCAGTTCTGCCCAGCCTACTAAGACCTTGCATCGCTTCTGTAAACATGGTTCATACAGAAAAAGTAACATAATAATGGTTGTCTCATTTTTATGCTTGTTATTTAATTATGATACTTTTAATTCTAGATCTCTTCTGTGTGTGAACACTTGAAGCTGTTCCAGTCTAGGGTCTTTCTCCAGGATTGTGATTCTTACATGGGTAACTGGTATATGCTGACACCTACTTCTACTACAGATGTACTGGAAGGATCAGATGAGAGGAAATTGCAACTGTAATGCAAAACCAGCAATGGTAACATCAGCCTACCAATATAACAGGAATCACTTTCACGGGGTACTTCCTGATTCATTTCCTGGTTTGGCACTACAGGCACAGGGGCAAGTATCTGAAGTCCCCTAAAGCTAAACGCACTGGGTAACATTCCCGTGTAGGCCTAACCATTTGAATTCACCTAGTTCCCAGCATACATCTTCTCATTTATGGAGTTATTTCAGGAATTCCAAAGATCACTTTCTCCAAGACTGAGAATAAGAATATAAGAGAAAACGGCTGCCTTTAGATATTGTTTTTTCTCAAAATGGACAGGACCCATGCAGTTCTTTATCCAATTGATTAATGGCACAATATAAATAACTTTTTTTTAGATCAACATAAACAGTGCAATCCTATACGGTACATATCTGCTCAGAAGTAAGTCCCATTGACTTCAATGGCGCTAACTCCCAGGTAAATGGTTATAAGATTTCATCCAAATATAAGGAATTCTCCTTCACTGTAGCTTGAAGGAAGAGAAACAAACCAGTCTGGGTTACAACAGTCACATACACTCAGTTAATAGCCATTTCACAGAAAAATGCATAAAGGTGCAATCCTATGCAAGTTTAGACAGATAGCTGGCTGGGGCATGCTGAGAGTTGTAGGCCTTTTTTCTGTCTAAACTTGCATAAGATTGTGCCCTTAGTTACATTAGTAATATAACATAGGCAAGAAACCATTAACAGGGAATTAGAGATTTAATTAACTAAATACCACTTAATAATCTGCCTAGGGTATTTGCCAAAAATCAATTAACTGTTTGCTTAGATCATTTTCAGTGTAACACTTTAGGACAGACTACAACAGTGACAGCCTGTCCTTGGTGGTGAGGTTGGTGGTGCCTTATCTTTCATTTCATTTCTATACCGCCTGCCGAAGCTCTCTGGGCGGTTCACAATACATTGTACATAAAAACAATAAAAACATACAAAATAGTTAAAAAGATTAAAAACCAAATTTAAAAACACAGTGTAAAATAACAATCCAACGTTAATAAAACTAAGCCTACAGGTGACAATCCCCCCCCCCCGTGCTATTTTGAGCTCTTAACTATTGAATGCCTTGGCATAGAGGGAAGTCTTAACCTTGTGCCGAAAAGATAGTAAGGTTGGCGCCAGGTGGGTCTCAGTGGGGAGCTTATTCCATAATTGGGGGGCTACCACTGAGAAGGCCCTCCTCCTTGTTGCCACCAACCGAGCCTCTCTCGGAGGTGGCAGTCGGAGGAGGGCCCCAGATGTTGAGCATAGTGTCCGGGTAGATTGCAGTTGGGAGAGACATTCCATCAGGTAATGTGGTCCTAAGCCGTGTAGGGCTTTATAGGTTAAAACCAGCACCTTGAATTCGGCTCGGAAGCATATTGGCAGCCAGTGCAAACGGGCCAGAACCGGTGTAATGTGCTCGGACCTTCCGGTCCCCGCAATAAGCCTGGCTGCTGCATTTTGCACAAGCTGCAGCTTCCGAACAGTCTTCAAAGGCAGCCCCTCGTAGAGTGCATTGCAGTAGTCTAGTTTAGAGATCACCAGAGCGTAGATTACTGAGACCAGGCTATCCCTGTCCATTATCTTTGGAATGCTCCGCCCAGGGAGCCTCACCTGGCAACTATTGTCATGTTCTTGGGGTGGTATCAGGCAAACTCCCTTTTTTGTTTTTCTCCCATGGCTTGTAAAACTGTAGTTGAATTGATTTTTATTCTGCAGCTATGATAATGTATTTTATTATTCTGCTGTTCCTCAGAGCCAAAACAGACATTGCTTTGAATCCGTATCTAGCAGCTACATCATTTTTTCATGTTTACTCTAGAATAGGTGCAAGTGAGGGGCAATCCAGATCTTAACAGCCACCCTACCCACTATGCTGGCGTCCCAATGCAGGTCAGGGGCCTCTGGGTCTATTCTATAGTAAAGATGAAAAGTCATAGCTGCTAGATGCATTTAAAGTAATGTCCATTTCGGCTGTTATTTAGCTTACTGTTTTCATAATTTGTTATGCTGCCCTGGGAGTAATAACAATAATTAAATTTAAAAACTGAAGGACTGGATAGAATAATAAAAATAACTACATAAATAGCATTACTCCAAGGATATAAAATACAGTGGGGTGTACTCATGCATAAGCTGGTTTGCCCCTCCACATTTAACACTCGCGCAGGGAGGCAATATGCGGCCCAATCCTTTCATCATTAATAGGTCCTGAAATATTAGTAATGAAAGCAGTTGAGCCATGGAGTGTTGAAAGCACCCATTTTAAAAAGGGCAGACGAGGAGAGGAAGGGATGTAGGAGAACTGACCTGCTTGAGCCTTTAACATGGGAACCTGCGGCCCTCCAGATGTCGCTGGACTGCAACTCCCATCATCCCTAAATATTTCCTATGCTGGCTGGGACTGATGGGAGTTGGAGTCCAACATCTGGAGGCTCCCTATTCCTGCTTTAACAGTGTGTAGTTTCCTGGATGTAAGCATTAGGATTGAGGGTGACAGATGTTACACTCCCCCTATATAGCAATAAAGAAACTCAGGCTCAGAGGTGGTTGCCAGCCTCAGTTCTGCACCATGAATACCACAGTAGGAGATAAAAGAAAAAAGTGTCCTTCCAAACCATGCTGCCAGGCTCCTGGTTCCAGGCAGGCTGGAGCTTTGAACTCCTAGTAGGGGCAGTGCACACACTGTAACAGGGCCCCACTTGTCCCTTTTAATACCAAACTGGGCTAATCCTCTATCAGTTACAAAGCAAAACAGGACTACTCGAAGTAGTTTCTGATTGTACAGTCAGGGGACTCAAGTACATAGAAGTATTTTAATTTGTAAATTTAAAAGAAAAAGATGTTTTAAATACCAAAACATTATCCAACCAGAATGTGTGAACTTCCAGGACCTATGAACATGGAGGGTAGGGGTGGGGTGGGGATGGAGAAGGAATTGGGCATGTTGAGTCCTTAACAGATCCCAGCTTTCCCCAACCTGATGCCTTCCAGATGTGTTGGACTACAATTCCCATGATCCCCAATCTACATGGCTATTGGTCATGCTGGCTAAAGATGATAGGAATTGTAGGTTGGAGAAGGCTGTTTTATACCACGCTGAAGGAAGGGATTAGTAGATAGGTCCTCATGGCATATGAGCAAGTTTCAAGAGTGGAATGGTCCACTCTCCAGAACCATTCCCTGTCCCCCACTATATATTTTAAAAGTATTTTTTATTTGTTTTAAATACGTTTTAAAATATTTCTTCATATATATATATTTAAATGTATTTTTTATTTGTTTTAAATACGTTTTAAAATATTTCTTCATATAGTTTAAGGCAGCTTACAAAAATATAGTAATACCTTGGATTGCAAGCATAATTCGTTCCGGAAACGTGCTTGTAATCCAAAGCAGTTGTATATCAAAGCGAAATTCCCCATAAGAAATTTGTACACATATTTTTAATTTAAGCTGCAATAAAGAATGATAGTGTAAAGTCTTCATTTTTCTTGACCGTACTACAGTACTTGTATTGCAAGACGTCGCTTGTTTATCAAGTTAAAATTTATTTTAAAAATTTGCTTGTCTTGGTCTGCATATTTATGCAGACCAAGTTACTTGCAATCCAAGGTTTTACTGTAGTAAAATATAAAGCAACAAAACAGCAATATATAAAATGAACAGACAATAAAAGCCAGCAATAAATCCATTTAAAAACAGCTGTAGTAAGAAGCTTCATAAAACCTCAAAAAGCCAAAGTGAAAATCTAGAGGAAAAAGACCAGGAGGGTGCATAATTATGGCAGGCAAGCAATAAAAATCCAGTCTGTAAGGGTCAAGAGGGCCTTCCCAAATCAGAGGTCTTAAGACTGTGGCAGAAGGCCAAGACAAGCCTACCTGGGTAGAGAGTTCCAAAGTCTGGGTGTGGCAACACAAAAGGTCCTCTCCCTTGTCCCAGCCAAACATTGGTTTGGAACTGGCAAGAGGGCGCCTCTGTAGATGATCTTAATAATAAGCATCCACAAAAGTGCCAACGCCGCCGTGATTAAACTTACTTTTATATATTTATAATTAAACCTTTTACACAAAAAATATTTTTTGTAGAAATTTTTAAACACACTAACATTTCGAGTATAAAACCATAATGATTTAACATTCAAATTTGAGGACTAAACAATGACAATGCTGGAATTTCAAATAACATAATTGTAAGTATAAATCCATAGTAATTTCATACAAGTTTGAGGACTTAACAATAATGCAATTACAAGTAACACAATATATGTATATTCTCATTTGTGATTTAGCATACCAAGTCCTAACTTTGTTATATTTTTTAACAGAGTTAGTAGAAGCCTTCCCCTTGTTTTTTCTTTTTCTTTTTGAAGTGGCTTAGGCCTTCCTTTGTTTATTCTTTTGAGGAGGCCACCACCTGAGAATTCCTTCATTTTTTCTTTTGGTTTTCCTTCCCAGGTGGCTTGAGCCTTTTTCTATTTATCCCTTGGAGAAGCTTCCAATGTGCTGATTACTCCACATCCGACAAGAAACCGGTTTGCCCCCCACTTGGTTCGTTCATTATCTTTATCAAGGAATTCTTACCGACTATATCAGTGTTGTTTCTACACCAAAACACAAAAATATGTCTACAGTGTTACAAACCCTTTTCAAAACAAACATCATGCAATCAACCCTCAAGGCCCCACTTGTTTTACTTACATTCTTACACGTTTACCTTACTGTATCTGTATCATGCTTTTTCTCTCAGTGAGTCCTCTAGTGGCCATACTTTTAATACATGTATTTATACTCTATATACAGCTGAAAACAGCTGTTAACCATTTCATCACTATTCATTAGAGTAAGACATCCAGCAGAATCAATTCCCACTCCCTTAGGGCTCTCTCAATGTTCCAATTAATACTATAAGGGTTACTCTGCAAGTCCACCCATTCATTGCTTGGTGAAGACTTCATGGGTGTGCCCTTCTTCTAATACTCTCTCTGCTGACCTAATCATCTCCCTTTATAGTAGCTAGCAACCCATTTTAATTCTTCATCTTCCTATGGCCTGGGTGGTTCATTATCTTATAATCTTATTATTTCTATACATAATGATATAAGTAACCCCATTTTTTCATCTATACACAATAAACTGTGGTAAATCCTATCTTAGAGGATCCTTTTATAATCCTATCTTAGAGGATAACAAAAGGATAAGATAACAGCAGACATTCCTCTAAGACTTCAAGAATTGTATGTAAATAATGAGGATAGGATTTACCACAGTATATAGTCCTCAAATTTGAATGTTAAATCATTATGGTTTTATACTCGAAATGTTAGTGTGTTTAAAAATTTCTACAAAAAATATTTTTTGTGTAAAAGGTTTAATTATAAATATATAAAAGTAAGTTTAATCATGGCAGCGTTGGCACTTTTGTGGATACAGTAATAATTACCGTGATTCTCCTTCTATTAGCTGTTCAGAGATTGGAGCCATGTATAACAATTGCAGGACATTGTGCTTTCAGTGATGAACAAAAGGATAAGATAACAGCAGACTTTCCTCTAAGACTTCAAGAATTGTATGTAAATAATAATGAGGATAGGATTTACCACAGTTTATTGTGTATAGATGAAAAAATGGGGTTACTTATATCATTATGTATAGAAATAATAAGATTATAAGATAATGAACCACCCAGGCCATGGGAAGATGAAGAATTAAAATGGGTTGCTAGCTACTATAAAGGGAGATGATTAGGTCAGCAGAGAGAGTATTAGAAGAAGGGCACACCCATGAAGTCTTCACCAAGCAATGAATGGGTGGACTGGCAGAGTAACCCTTATAGTATTAATTGGAACATTGAGAGAGCCCTAAGGGAGTGGGAATTGATTCTGCTGGATGTCTTACTCTAATGAGTAGTGATGAAATGGTTAACAGCTGTTTTCAGCTGTATATAGAGTATAAATACATGTATTAAAAGTATGGCCACTAGAGGACTCACTGAGAGAAAAAGCATGATACAGATACAGTAAGGTAAACGTGTAAGAATGTAAGTAAAACAAGTGGGGCCTTGAGGGTTGATTGCATGATGTTTGTTTTGAAAAGGGTTTGTAACACTGTAGACATATTTTTGTGTTTTGGTGTAGAAACAACACTGATATAGTCGGTAAGAATTCCTTGATAAAGATAATGAACGAACCAAGTGGGGGGCAAACCGGTTTCTTGTCGGATGTGGAGTAATCAGCACATTGGAAGCTTCTCCAAGGGATAAATAGAAAAAGGCTCAAGCCACCTGGGAAGGAAAACCAAAAGAAAAAATGAAGGAATTCTCAGGTGGTGGCCTCCTCAAAAGAATAAACAAAGGAAGGCCTAAGCCACTTCAAAAAGAAAAAGAAAAAACAAGGGGAAGGCTTCTAGTAACTCTGTTAAAAAATATAACAAAGTTAGGACTTGGTATGCTAAATCACAAATGAGAATATACATATATTGTGTTACTTGTAATTGCATTATTGTTAAGTCCTCAAACTTGTATGAAATTACTATGGATTTATACTTACAATTATGTTATTTGAAATTCCAGCATTGTCATTGTTTAGTCCTCAAATTTGAATGTTAAATCATTATGGTTTTATACTCGAAATGTTAGTGTGTTTAAAAATTTCTACAAAAAATATTTTTTGTGTAAAAGGTTTAATTATAAATATATAAAAGTAAGTTTAATCACGGCAGCGTTGGCACTTTTGTGGATACAGTAATAATTACTGTGATTTTCCTTCTATTAGCTGTTCAGAGATTGGAGCCATGTATAACAATTGCAGGACATTGTGCTTTCAGTGATGAACAAAAGGATAAGATAACAGCAGACTTTCCTCTAAGACTTCAAGAATTATATGTAAATAATAATGAGGATAGGATTTACCACAGTTTATTGTGTATAGATGAAAAAATGGAGTTACTTATATCATTATGTATAGAAATAATAAGATTATAAGATAATGAACCACCCAGGCCATAGGAAGATGAATTAAAATGGGTTGCTAGCTACTATAAAGGGAGATGATTAGGTCAGCAGAGAGAGTATTAGAAGAAGGGCACACCCATGAAGTCTTCACCAAGCAATGAATGGGTGGACTTGCAGAGTAACCCTTATCGTATTAATTGGAACATTGAGAGAGCCCTAAGGGAGTGGGAATTGATTCTGCTGGATGTCTTACTCTAATGAATAGTGATGAAATGGTTAACAGCTGTTTTCAGCTGTATATAGAGTATAAATACATGTATTAAAAGTATGGCCACTAGAGGACTCACTGAGAGAAAAAGCATGATACAGATACAGTAAGGTAAACGTGTAAGAATGTAAGTAAAACAAGTGGGGCCTTGAGGGTTGATTGCATGATGTTTGTTTTGAAAAGGGTTTGTAACACTGTAGACATATTTTTGTGTTTTGGTGTAGAAACAACACTGATATAGTCGGTAAGAATTCCTTGATAAAGATAATGAATGAACCAAGTGGGGGGCAAACCGGTTTCTTGTTGGATGTGGAGTAATCAGCACATTGGAAGCTTCTCCAAGGGATAAATAGAAAAAGGCTCAAGCCACCTGGGAAGGAAAACCAAAAGAAAAAATGAAGGAATTCTCAGGTGGTGGCCTCCTCAAAAGAATAAACAAAGGAAGGCCTAAGCCACTTCAAAAAGAAAAAACAAGGGGAAGGCTTCTACTAACTCTGTTAAAAAATATAACAAAGTTAGGACTTGGTATGCTAAATCACAAATGAGAATATACATATATTGTGTTACTTGTAATTGCATTATTGTTAAGTCCTCAAACTTGTATGAAATTACTATGGATTTATACTTACAATTATGTTATTTGAAATTCCAGCATTGTCATTGTTTAGTCCTCAAATTTGAATGTTAAATCATTATGGTTTTATACTCGAAATGTTAGTGTGTTTAAAAATTTCTACAAAAAATATTTTTTGTGTAAAAGGTTTAATTATAAATATATAAAAGTAAGTTTAATCACGGCAGCGTTGGCACTTTTGTGGATACAGTAATAATTACCGTGATTCTCCTATTAGCTTAATAATAAGCAGGCAGGATCATAGGGGGGAGGCCAGGGTGACAGACAACCTGGTCCTAAACCATGTAGGGCAAGGGTGGAGAACATGTGGTCCTCCAGATGGTGATGCACTACAACTCCCATCAGCCCTAGCCAGCACAGCCAATGGTGAGGGGTGAGGGGAGTTGCAGTTCAACAACATCCAAAGGGCCACACACTTCCCACACTTGTAGGGCTTCAAAGGTCATATCCAGCACTTTGATTTGGGCCTGCAAACAAAGAGGGAACCCATGCAGTTGTTTCAGAAATGTGGTGACATGTTCCCAATACCCGGCTCCAGTTAACAACTTGGCAACTGCATTTTGAACAGGCTGAGGCTTCTGGGCCCTTGTCCAAGCAGCCCCACGTGGAATGCACCACAATAGTCCACTTGTGATACAACTCAGGCATATGTCACCATAACCACATCTGCCTTCTCCAGGAACAAGTGTAGCTGGTACAGCCAGCTAAGCTGGGCAAAGCCATCTCTGACCATGGCAGTTACAAAGCCTTATCTGAAGCCCAGTCATATAATATGCAAAATTATATGTTGGGATATATAATAGGCAACAAATACATATTCTCCCAGGCATGACAGTAATTTCCAAGCATAGTACTAATGTTCACATCCACATACAAACTAT
Organism: Shinisaurus crocodilurus; assembly: GCA_021292165.1. Taxonomy (NCBI): domain Eukaryota; kingdom Metazoa; phylum Chordata; class Lepidosauria; order Squamata; family Shinisauridae; genus Shinisaurus; species Shinisaurus crocodilurus. The sequence goes on from CM037881.1 coordinate 105,614,776, forward strand.
GCTTAAAAATGTGAAGGGAAGTAACCTATTTTTAATAAGACTAAGCTAAATGAAGCAATTTGCAGACCAATAGCAGCAAAGGTGAAACTACCCTTCTGTCCCCTGTAGAGCTGTATTGCTGAAGGGAAACATCTTATATAAAGAGTGAAAACCTACCCACATTGCAATCAAACTGTCAATTATTTCAATAAATAAATAAATATGCATAGATTTCAGCTTCTTATCTGTTCTGTGTTGACTCACAAATTGCAAACTGTTGTATTAAGCGCTAGCATACAGTGCCTCCTAGTGGAACAAGAAAGCTCAGCTTGCTAATACTAACATTCAAAACGTCTTGTGTGAATAATTTTGCTGACCCGTATTCCCCACTCCCAAACAAGTTTTCTTATCCTGCCCCACATTTCTGTGGGACCTAATACCATGATCATAAATATATTTAAACATATTTGCATGGAAGTTATTGCCCTGCTTAACAATATTCATTTTTACAATAGATGTTTCCTTTGTTACTTCTACTTCAAGCACTTCTGATTGAAATACCATGTTATTACTATTTCTTCAGGGTGCAATCCTATGTATGTTTAGATGGGGAAAAGGCCTACAACTCCCAGCATTCCTCAACCAGCATGGCTAGTTGGGGAATGCTAATTCTCGGACTTTTCCCCATCTAAACATACGTAGGATTGTACCTTAAGTCTCCTAAATAACTAGGGTACCATTTCAAATAACAAAGTCTGGAAGAATCTTACAATGGTCTATTTTCCATGCAGATACAACTTTCTAATGTTTGTAAAATTGGAATAATATTTCCGGATAGTTTATAATACATAAGAGGATTAAATCATCCCAGGATATATGTACCTTTGGTCAGTGATCCAGCTTTTTGCTTGCAACATACTTCAAGTTATTTTTGAAATTATTATAAAGCAAGACAATTGTGAAATTAAAAAAAATAACAATGGGGAATTGTGTATTTTCATCCCAACAATCCTAGGTATATCTTGAAACCTGAGTCTAATCAAATTTGGGCTACAATCCTATGCAGACTTACCTGGGAGAAAGCCCCATGGGAGTGGGACGTTTTTTCATTCATTCATTCATTCCATTATTATATCGCCCAATACCCAAAGGTTTCTGGGCGGTTGTCAAAAATTAAAACCCAGAATATAACATGATAAAAACATAATATAAAATCTTTAACATACAAAATTTTAGAAGAGTTTAAATCAGCTAAACTTCTAGTAGTATATCATTAATTTTCTTCTGGATAAACATGCATAGGATTGTGCTATAGGGCTGAAATTTTAAACAAACTTACTAGGGCATAAGCCACATTGAAGGCAGTGGAACTTACTTACAAGTAAACATGCATATGGTTGTGCTGTAAGTCTGCTATGTTCTCCTACACTCCATCTTAAGACTGTGATGGAGAGAGCATCTGGGGCCCCATAAGATGCTATGGATCTCCTCCTCCGCACCCGCGGACAGAGCTATGAACACAGAGGAGGAGATCCGATCATGGATCTTCCCTCCCCACTCCCCTTCTCCCCTCCCAGCCACCATGGAAATTTTCTCTTATGAGATTGCAACCACAACCTCCTAAGAGGCAGGGAGGGGAGGGAAGGGGGCAGATTCTGCAATATCCTACGGCCTCTCCAGTCCCCTTCCCACCCACCAAAAGCCGGTTAGCTTTTTGTATTTTAAGCGGAAGAACAGAGGCAAAATCACCTCCATCCTACTCTTGCCCAGTCTGGCTCTTGCCAGCAGGGCATAAGATAGGGGGAAGGCTCTGAACTTGGGAGCCCTCTGTCTATTGGGAGTGCAACCCATAGGGTTGCACCCTAAATGGCTTTTCTCTCCTGCCCCACTTCTCTTATCCAGCCTGATGGAAAGTTCTGGAGAACTCAAACTTGTTTACTATTTTGTAACATTTCGGTTTATATAGAGGTGTTGGCCAGCTGTGGATTTTAGAATTTTTCTAAAAGGTAACCACTCCTATCAAATCTGCATTTGAAACAGCACCATACCTTACTAGTAGTATATCATTACTATTTGTACTGTGTTGTATCCACGTGTGGCAGTCTGCCAACAGTACAGCATCCTCCAGCAGAACAGATGCCCATTCCGCCCTGCAGCCCACCCCCAAATCTACTGCAGAGTGCTGGGAGGCTCTCCAGAGCAGATTTGGGGGAGCTACAGGGAGGAGGAGGAGAAGGGGAAGTTCTGTTGCACAAATGGAAATTTGCTCACACACTGAATCTCACTCACTGTTTTGATCCTCCATACTCCAGCCCAAAAGGCAGGATAAAAATTAAATATAAATGTGGCACTTTGACAAGTAATCCATTCCAAGTTAAAATGTTAACTGCCAGTCTAGGAAGGCAGACCAGCTATCTGCACTTCTTCACTATTGTACCTTCCAGATGTGAAACAACTTGGCTTACTTGTTATTCTAAGCCTCTTGTGCTCATTAGCTTAATATTTAGTTTTTAAATGTGCTGGTCAAAATAAGAATATTTGTGACCTTATTGCAGGCTCCTACACTTGGTTTCCTTCCTTATTTGATTTATCTCAAGGTTTCCAGTTGTCTCTCATTTCTACAGGCTCATGTCTTAGAAGTGTTGATACTACTTAGCAGTATTGACACAAGATACCATAGTTTTCCAGAAACTGTCAATCAAGGTTCTTATTTGTCCATGTGACTATCCCTAAAACTCTGGAGGGTAAATGTGGGGGGAAATTTGCAGGTTTAAAAAAGAAGCAGTTGATCAGATGTTTACTGCCGAGTAATCACCATATAAGATAGCTGACAGGTATATTCTGTTATAACATTTTAGTTTTTCAGTTTCTTTTTTAAATCTGTTGCTGTATTTTAAATCTTTGCACTGCTGCTAGGTTCTATTTCTATTTTTTATACTGTACATTTAAACATTTATATTGTATATTACCATCTTGTATTTATAGTTTTAATTGTTGCTAGCTGCCCATGAACGCATCCACTATTGGATGGTACAGAAATGTAATAAATAAATAAATGCAGCTAAACTAAATTTCATATCAAATTCTGTAATAGTTTAAAATGGTAATACAGTTTTAAATCTGCCTCAGCATGATAATTTTGGGAGGCACGTCAAGCTTGAATGAAGTACCTTTTCCAAACACTGACTTGATTCCCCAAAACTCCTGGTACTAATTTTATAATCGTTTGGCAATTTTTAACTATGTTGTAGTCTTCTACAAAATAGCAGTAGTAGATTTAGAACAAAAAATATGATCACTTGTAGAAATGAAATTTTTTAATGTTTATATTTATTAATGTATCCATGATCGAGACCATAACTGTTCAACAAGATAGACACAGCATCAATTTTTTAAAAATGTAGCATTATATTTACAGAATCAAATGTACAAAATAAATTATTTACAAATGTCTCACACTAGGTGTTGACTGACATAGTCTGTATCAGTTCCTTTAAGGAACAGAAGATCAACTCAGTTCTCTGTCTTTTAAAGCATCAAAGAAAGAATGCCCCAAGGCTTCATCTAGAGTTATTCTCTTGGCTGGATCATACTCCAACATGCTACGAATAAGGTCAAAAAGATTTTCATGGTCTTTATCATGGCACTGCATGAATTCCTGGTGGGGAGGAGGAGGAGAGAGAGAGAGAGAGAGAGAGAACACTTTAGGTACAACTCTTTGGATTCCAGAATCAAGCAGAGGAAGAAATTTATGTTCTCTTACCTTTAGTGGTTTACACCGTCTCCTAACATAGCGACCTGCAGAACTATGTTCATCCCAGTCCAATTGGTCATGGTGGAAGTAATGTTTCCTGCATACAAAAAGGCTTAATGAGCTATACTCTTTGTTCTAGTTTTGAGAACAAAGAGTATAATGCATTAATAGTGTATCAATTAATTAACCCATGATTTGCTGGGGATACGTAGAGCGTGCAAGATGTCCGAGTAGCAGCTAGGAAAGGCAGCTGTCATCAGTGCTGTGTGTTGGTTAAACAACCTAAAGTTAACCTACGATTTGTTCTTAAGTTAACTTTGGGTTGTTTAATTTATTTATTTCTTATATTTATTAATCGCCCATCTGGCCAGTCACCCAGCCATCCTTGTTTAACCCATAAACAAGCCAAAGTGTCTGGGTTCAGACGTCATACTAACAACCTATGAACAGATGTTTGTAGGCTGTTTTGCAACCCCAAAGGAGCATGCGCATACTTGGGTTTTTTTTTGTTTGGTTGGTTTTTATTAGTTTTTTTAAATGTGAAATACACCAAAACAAAGAAACTCTGTAGAAAGAAAAAAAAAGGAAGGAAAGGAAAAATAAAATAAAATAGAATTTTCTTACAGTGAATAAGAAAATTAACCCAGCTGCTACTCTCAGTTAACCCACAATTTGCCACTGTTACATGAGAACTGGCCCACTAACACTTTTACCTTGCCAGATTTTAATATTCCTGTTGACCCTGCATCTAATCCAACTACCTTTTAGATTCCTTTCCCCTACCATCTGTCAATCTCTACCATTTGTCCACCTTTACGCATTCTGATAGTCATAAGTTTCATCTAGTCTTTTTCAATAGTTTCTAATTTGTTAAGGGCCCCCCCCTTTGCCAGCTTTTACAATGTTTGCAGCCCAATCCTATGCACATTTACTCAGAACTAGGTCCCACGGAGTTCAGTGGGATTTATTCCAAAAGGGAGTGTACATAAGATTTCAGTCTTGAGTCTATCCTTGTATATCATATGGTTGACAAAGACTGGTACCCATTCCATGCTTCTCTTACTTATGCCCCCTGTGCTTTTTCCCTCTCTCTGAAGCACCTTTTCTCCATTCCCTCATCCCACTTCTTTCCTCTCCTCATGGGTGACTTTCCCTGACCCTCCTTTGCTGTCTCTCTCTCTCATTTGCACACAGACCTGTTTCCTCACTCTATTGCCATTAATTTCTAACAGAAGAGAGAGTTACTAGCCAGGAGAGGCAGCTGTCATTAGTGTTGCATTTCACAGCGGAGAACTGATAGGAGCTATTGCGGTGCACAGCCTCAACACTATTGCTGTGTATTTTAACGTGGAAGTAAATGCTGCTCAGTTCAGTGGGAGTTACTCCTTAAGTATAGGAGTATAGGACTGCAGTCGTAAGATTGGAAGGGAGGGAAGGTTCTCTCTTCTCAAGGTTCTCCGCATAGTAGCAGTGGCAGGTGACCAAGAGGAGGCTCTAGGCAAGTGTTTTATCCATAACCTTCAAGAGCAGCTCAGCTGGGGGGCAGTTTGGGGTGGGGGAAACGTTGCTGACTTGTTTGGGAACAACAAACCAGGAACTACAGTTTTGGACATTACAACAAGCTATCCAATACCGATTATTTTGAGCAGCTCAAGTGAAGGCAGGGCAGTGAATAGGCTGTGTGCATGTTGCTCATTTATAGCAAACCAGGATAAGCTATTTCCAGAGGGGTAGCCATGCTAGTCTGTTGCAGCAAAAGCAACAAAAAGCTTTCATGGACCACAGCTCATAAGAAATTTGTTAGTCTTTAAGATGTTGGTCAGGATAGGCTAGGAATCCTGGCTTATTGATTTGTGCAGATGCAGCCAGTATTACATACTTTGATTACCTTGATTTTTTAATCATGTGCACTGGTAAAGGCCCAAGTATCCTCTCCATCATTGCCAGGTGTTCCTTACTATCATGCGTCTGGAAAGAACAAAAAATTAAATGATGTATGCAATATCTATTCTACAAAATATATCAACAGTCAGAATCAATCAAAACACACCTCGCCCATAAAAACTATTTAGAAACTAGTTATATAGTAGCATGGAAGTATGTTTCAAAAAAGGCAATTCTCCTTTGTCCTTCAGGAATGGGTACTGGAAGTTAGTGTTGTTTATCTACACAATTTAACATAAATACAACAGGCAGTATCCTGTGTTGCCTGTGTGCCAATGGGACCCACCACTAGCACAATGGGGAGCCAGTGGTTCTTAGCAACTAAAAACAAGTGGAAACACTAATGTCTGGAAAAAGGGCAGGTCAGTTGAGAAGGGGGCTCCACTGACAGGGTTTACTTTAGGAAGTGCTAACTCCTCATTGTGATAGCAGTGAATCCAACTGGCACAATGGAATGCAAAGGCAGAATCCCACATCGCACAAATGGATTTCTGCTTGCTGATTGAGCCTGTTGGTGGACCCTCCAGAGCGCCTTTTGGGAGGGTGTGGTGGACTTCAGAAGGTAGGAGGTATCACCTCCCTCCCCATTCTGCTGTTGGAAGCCATTCCATTAACAAGATTAGGTAATTCGATTCCTCCTCTACTTTTTCCACATATCTAACCGAATAACTTTAAATTGTTTCTTCGAACAACCACAGTCAAAATCTTTAAATGTTAGTATGTTACAAAAAATTAGAAGACCAATGTACATTTGACATTTTGAATCCATAAATATTTAATGATCCTAACTATATCATTGTAAAAATGCCACAAACCAAATCAAAACACTAACTTGTTTCAGTGGATTCATGATTACTGTTTAAGTAAAAAATCCCAAAAAGAATGGCATGAACTTACCTGAAAGACTGTAAAACCAAGGTAATATTCAATCAGGATGCATCCTATACTCCAGACATCACAGGGCTGGGACCACCCAAGTGCTGTAACAAAAATCACAAAATCTTTGTTATTTCACAATGCTGCCGAAGTAAACTAACATCTCCTGAAGAATGTTCAGCTTACTGCACATAAACCATTCATTTTTCTCTTATATCTATTGTTTTCCTGAACTTTTATAAAACATACAGCTAAGCATGAATACTATACTTGAATACAGTCATGCCTTGGATTGAGAGCATAATTCATTCAGGAAACGTGCTTGTAATCCAAAACACTCTTATATCAAAACGAAATCCCCCAAAAAAATTTGTACAGAGATTTTTAATTTAAGCCGTACTACAGTACTTGTATTGCAAGGCGTCGCTTGTATATCAAGTTAAAAAAAAATGAAATAAATATTTAAAAATCTGCTTGTTTTGCAAAACGCTCTCAAACCAAGTTACTTGCAATCCAAGGTATTACTGTATATTAAAAACAGTGATGATTTAAAGAGAGACTTTCTTGGATTGTTACATTTCCAGTAGCATGTTTTTTAGAAACCACAGTGATTTTGACAGTCTCTACTAACCTAATATAACTTCAGGTGCCCTGTAATGTCTTGTAGACACTAAAGTGCTGTGATGCTCATTATCATACGTTGCACTTCCAAAGTCTACAACTTTAATATCTGAGTTCTTCAGTGTGCGCTCATCCTGCCTCTGTAACAAAGTCAAAATACACATCATTTTTTAAAAAGTTGTATTTCTTGAATCTTCTATATTTCAAATGCCGTATATACTCGTCAGCATTTTTGTGCTGAAAAATGCCCCCCCCCGGCTTATACTCGGGTCAGCGCCCCCCCCAAGGACCACCGCCGCCACCCCCAGACTCCCCCGCCACCGAAAATGCCCCCCCGCAGCCAAAAATGCCCCCCGCGGCCGAAGGCCCACCTCCGCCGAAGGCCCGCCTCCGCCGAAGGCCTGCCGCCGCCAAAGCCCCCCCAGAACCCCCCCGCCACCCCAACCCCCCACCACCCCCCGCGGCCAAAAATGCCCCCCCGCGGCCAAAAAAGGCCTGCCTCCGCCAAAGGCCTGCCTCTGCCGAAGGCCCGCCTCCGCCAAAGCCCCCCCAGGACCCCCCCGCCACCACCCGTGGCCGAAAAAGGCCCGCCTCCGCCAATGGCCTGCCTCCTGCCGAAGGTCCGCCTCCGCCAAAGGCCCCCCAGGACCCCCGCCGCCACCCCCAGACCCCCCCGCCACCCCCCGCCACCGCAAATGCCCCCCCGCGGCCAAAAAAGCCCCCCGCAGCTGAAAAAGGCCCGCCTCCGCCGAAGGCCCACCGCTGCCAAAGCCCCCCCAGGACCCCCCGCTACCCCCAGACCCCCCCACCACCGTACCTGCACCCCCCACCGCCGAAAAAGCCTCGCCGCCGCCAAAGCTCCAACTCCCATCAGCCTCCTGATGCCTCAATTACCGTAATGTATGTAATTTTATTGGTATCTACCGTATCTTTATTTTTTAAATTTAATATTTTTAAATTTACCATAATTTTTAAATTTACCTGTACCTGTAGCTGCTGCATTTCCCACCCTAGGCTTATACTTGAATCAATAAGTTTTCCCAGTTTTTTGAGGGTGAAATTAGGGGCCTCGGCTTATATTCGGGTCGGCTTATACTCGAGTATATAATAATCCATGAATGTAACATCTTTTCTTAATATAAACCTGCTCTCAATGCAAAAACTGAACAAATCAAGGTTTTTGTAAATTAACTGTCCTGATGTTTTTACTGTTCATGTATATGAATATGAAACTTACAAAATTTAATACCATTTACCCTCTCTCATCCTATTTTGGAATTGTAAACTAAGGCACGGCTTGTATTAAGAGCAATGATACACTAGGAAATCTAAGTTAATTCATTCTTAAACAGAATACTGTACATTAATACCTTGGATTGTAAGCATAATTCGTTCCGGAACCGTGCTTGTAATCCAAAACACTCTTATATCAAAGTGAGTCTCTGGCGGGCGTGAGCGGGGCCGATTTCGGCCCGCTCGAGGTGAGCAGTTACATCCCTACTTGTCTTGCAAGACCTTGCTTGTTTAGCAAGTCAAATAAATTTACTTTTTTTTGCTTGTCTTGCAAAACGCTCAGACCAAGTTACTTGCAATCCAAGGTATTACTGTACATTAATTAAAAGAAGTTAGTTTCACAAGCTATACTATACTCTGCTTTGTGAGATTTCACAGCAACATAAAATTTCCAACTTTCATCTCAGACTAACGATACAAGAAATGCAACTACTGTCTTCAACACATCTGCTGCATCTTCAAATCAATGTTATTAGGTGTAAACAGACAAAGAAGATTGATTTTCTTCAATGCCTTTACTATCAATGCCTTTACTATCACCTATTCAAAATCTTTTGGTCTTACTAACTACAAAGTACATGGAAAGAACATATGAAGCTCACTCTCTTGCAAAAAACAAATCACTTGAGTATCTCTTGTGTTTTGGCAAAGCAAAGGCTGATTGGTGCAAGCAGAACCTATGATTCTGTATGGCATGTGTTCAATGATCAGTTATAAAAAAAGGTGTAAAGATAGCCCACAGGGAAGAAGCCTTAAACAAGTGAACTTACCATTTTAGAATTGTACTTTAATACATAATCAGACTCTACAAATAAAATATTTTCAGGTTTCAGATCTGTATGAGTCAACTTATTGTGATGTAAGACTGCAAAAAGAAAAAGAGGTGGGAACTCAATACTTAAATCAATGCCTACAATTTTAGGATATGGATAAATTCTAAAACATTGAGTTTACTTACAGTTTATAGATTGACAAATCTGATAAGCCATCTTCTTAATAAGTTCAATAGGAAAAGGCAGAAAGCTATTTTCTTTAATAAAGTCATAGGTACTGAGTCCCAGTAGCTCAAACACAATGCAAACATGACCATGATGTTCAAACCATTCCAGCATCTGTACACAACAGCTAGGGGGGGGAAAGCAACCAGAACAATAATTTAATAAGACAATCAGTTACTTCATACCTTAACATGGTGTTCTTATTCTACTTTATACTTACAATGTGCTGCCAGGATCCAAGGTATTTAAATGCTCCAATATCTGAATTTCTGAACGAGCTGCTTCTCTGTATCTACCAACATTTTTCACAATTTTTATAGCTACATGCATCTCTCTCCTATGGAAAAAAAGTGAAATATTGTGAATTAACTGTGTCCATTCTCAAGCAAGTGTCAAATATGCAACGGTAGTCATCAGTAGATTATTGTTATTTTCTACTGATTAAAGGCAGCCTCAGGGTTGAGACCAGAGTACTTATCAACCCAATCTGAACCACCCCATATACCAGTAATATATAGTCTACTCTAGGTGCCAAGTGCTTGCATACAAGATGGCACATTGGTTAAGAGCCTTTTACACATTATGATTGCTGTGTGGAGCACCTGCATAGGCAAGTGCATTTTAATGGCATCTATGTGGCTGCCCTTATATTTAAATCAACCCTTTGTGTTAGTATTTGGAAAGTTATCAGCTTTGTTACTGTATGTTGATGGTTTCTGACACTCAAATTCATGTCCCTCTTCTCAACTTCAGATATGATCTGGCAGTTACCAAGGCCAGAAATAACTAACATTTGAAAAAATTAAAGGTATTTTAATAGGGTGCTCAAATAGAAACATAGCCCTCTAAGGAAAATATTTTCCCATTGTAATAAGGTCAGAAAGGAAGGCCATGCTATTTTCTTATTTTTGAATATTTCTACATTGCTGGAGTTTGTACAATTGCCTAATGACAGTGATGTACAAATAGAGGAAAAGGTGAATTGGAAGCAGCTTGAAATTCCATTATACAACTATGTTAAGTAATAATAAAATAGTTCAAACACACTTTCCTGGAAGCTCCTAAGAGCAGCTGGGGGGGGGGGGGCATAATAAAAGGGTTACAGCAACTTTATCTCAGATTACTGAAACTCTGGCCATGATTTAAGGGGAGCATTTTCACAAAAGCTCTTAAGGGCCTCTTTGCAGCAACTCTCACAGCCAAGGAATTAAGCCAATTTAAAAATGCAATAGGGGCTTGCCTTAACCAGCTGTGAAATATGCAGCATTGAAAATTACAAAGAAAGCTCCCTTACAAATGTGTAATTGGTTCCTTTGGATCATGTTATTTGTCCTATGCTTTTCAAGTAATTTATATAGTTGTTACTGTGCTATCATTCTCAGACTTTTTTTTGTGTCAGTTTAACGATAACAAAGAAAACAGGTTTAAATAATGTACAGTAATACCTTGGATTGCAAGCATAATTCATTCCGGAACCGTGCTTGTAATCCAAAACACTCTTATATCAAAGCGAGTCTCTGGCAGGCGTGAGCGGGGCCGATTTCGGCCCACTACGCCCGCTCGAGGCGAGCGGTTACATCCCTACACTACTTGTCTTGCAAGACCTTGCTTGTTTATCAAGTCAAAAATTTTTTTTTAATTTTTGCTTGTCTTGCAAAACGCTCTCAGACCAAGTTACTTGCAATCCAAGGTATTACTGTAATAAGAAAACTAAGAATAATCATGCTTAAAAGTAAAAGTATAGTGGATTACATCCAATAACCATAGAGCTGCAATTTCATAAGTATGAAAGAAAGGCTTTTATAAGAATTCTTAATTTGTGTCAAATTAATAACATGCTTTCTACCTCCAAAGGAAGACATCTGTTTTGGCAATATGTTTGGAAAGATGGTATACTTACATGTGTTGATCAATGCATTCTACCACTTTTCCAAAAGCACCCTCCCCTAAAGTAGCAATAATTTCATCTATAAAAGAAATAAATTATGGGTATTATTGAACTAGTTGAACAAAGATGAAAGCTATTGAACATGTCACTATAACAAAACATTAACTTAGTGTCTGTCTTTGAACATGTTATTTTATTGGACAGGTGTCATGAAATAGCTAGCTAGCTATCAAACTAACCTTAATCTTTATTTACTGCTGTAGTTCTGAACAGCAATATTTAAGAATACAGAAAAGAAAAGAAATGTAAAAGAATACAAAGACAAAATAAAAGACAAACAAGAGCAATGAAGGTTTCTCAGCCCCCGCCCCCACTCCTTCTCTAACATACTATTCTAAACAGATGTTTTGCTGAAAAGTTGGTTTTAAAAGTGTTGAAAAATATTCTATACATCTTGCTCTTAGTACGTCTCCACTTTGACAGATCAGGTGACCCTCCTCATCATCCTCTACACTCCTGGATCTTTTCCTTCGGTGGCTCTTCTGGAAACGGCACCAAGATCGTCCCGCCAATCAATATATCAGAGTGAATTCAGGGTAGAACACGCAATTCATTCAGCGGGGATATTCAGGTATTCAGTTACGCACCAGGCCACGAACAGTTGGCAGGAGCAATTTCAAATTCAGTCCCCAGAAATTCACAGGGCACAGTTTATGTTACAGAAGAAAAACATGGCAAGGAACAGATTTTCAGATAAATTCTTAAAGTTATACGACAATAGAAACACAACACAATTTTGTTGCTTAAATAATAGATTAATTGAAGACTGGAACTAAGATTGCAATGTAAATATTTACTTTTGCTATTTGAAAACAAGATCTTGTCACTTGGGTATCTACTCTTATGAAATCATAACCTGGTCTCATCTTCTTGAATCTCTAGCAAAATATTCTAAAATAAGAATTTTCAGTTATTACAGTCAGTAGCAGACATTTCATGCAATTAATATTTGTATTCCATATTTTGAAAAGCTAAAGGGGAAAATATTATTCAAATTTCTTGTAATGCAATCTACAATCAAATATTCTGTCTGTGTGCATTCGGAAGTACAAATACACTTGAACTTAACAATGTTAAATTTGAATATACATATTAGTATCATACTGTTTAAAGAAACTGTAAGTAAAGATTTCCTTTCCTTACTAACTGGTAGAGTAAAAGGTTCTTCAACAGTAACAAAATCATTCAGTTAATCATCAACATTTGCTTGAAACTAAACTATTGCAGAGAAGCATGATGAATTCATTACAGACACCATCACATTTTTCATACCCCAATTCCATTTAAATAAATACCTTCTGTGTATTTAGAGATGGGATAGAAAGAGTTGCTTCATAATGTTGTAAAACTAATTCAAATGACAGTACCACTTGGTTACTTTTCCTTACCAGCTGTAATTTGAAAAACTAATTAATTATCTGAGTTTTCCAACGTGCTGGACAAATTAGACCAAGTGAAAATTTATATAGCAAAGCTGAGAACTCATGTAGTTGACACCATTCGCTATACAAACATTCTCAAATATCTAAGTACATTCACAAAAACAGAAGAATAAGGGAAGCCAAGTTTGATTCTTTATTACAAACTTCCCAAACATTTATACTCTGGAAATCTCGTATTACACGAATAAACTCAATACCACTAATATATTCATTAATATATATTTTTAAGTATACATACCGAATGTGAGCTGTAATTAGGGTCATGTTTCTTATGCTTTCTTTTATGACTACTTTTTCTGCTTTGACCAGAGGATCTGCTATAATGATGGCGGTGACTCTTTTCATAATCTCTGTGATAATGCTTGTGGTCTTCTAGGTCACGGAAGTCATTTCTATATTCCTCAACATATCTCCGGTCATGACGGTCTCTCTCATGTGTGGAGCTATCATCCAAGTAGTTACTAAAAACACATTTAAATTATTTCCCAAGTTTTAAAACACTTGTTCAAAACATTAAGATATTTTATATCATCTAACTAACCCCCAAACATATGGAAAATTTATACTAGTAACCCTGTTTACCAAGCACTCATCAAAATAATTAAATTATTTGTGCTAGTTATGTAAGAGAGACTGTTAAGCTCCCATATACATGGTAATTGTATGAAATCCACCATCAGAACAACTCGCATTAGTACGGAGTGCTCCCAAAAAAGCAAAATCAGAAGTAATTCAAAGTGTCACTGGGTTCAGAAACCCACAATCAATCACCTCACTCCATTCCACTTGAAGATACTCCAAAGACAGCCTTCAACAAAGCCACTCACCTGCTGCCAGGTGATAAAGTATTTGATCTTGGCAAGCAAGGATGTTCATGCGGGGAGACTGCATTACAGCAGCTAAATTAGGCTGCCAGAAAGTCCCAAATATCAATAGGACTCTTAAATGCCAATGAATGACATTCGCAAAGTTTTCTTCCCTCTCCCTTCTCTTTCTGGGAATACTGAAGATCCGATTGGTGGGCTGAGGTGGGCAGGGCCACAATATTTTAAATTTCTCTCCAGGGATGCTCAGTTTGTTTCTTTCCCTCCCCATGTGGAAAGTTGCTTCTCCCCCACAGTCTCTTTTGCGTCTCCCTGTTCTATCTTCTCCTGGAACTCAGCAGCTTTAGCTAATCCCATCCTTCATCCCTCATATTAAGAATATACTCTGTCCAAATACCTCCTAGTCAACAAGCTCCTGTGCCACTTCATTCCAACTACATGTAGATTTTTTAAGAACAGGAAGCTTTGCTTTGTAAATTGACTGACTGACTTGATAGGATAAGGCAGAGAGCAATTTCAAATCTCCTTTTATTTGCCTGCTTCCTTCCCTCTGAGTCTCCCACCCCCACTTGCATCTGGTTTCTCTCCCCAGCCCCCTTTCCACACCAGAAAGGAAAAATAACAAAAGACCAGTCCCCCTTGTTTTGTCCTCTGGAGACTGAGTAAGATAACAGTGGAGTTGGGAAGGGGGGCTGCTGCAAGGAAGGAAGAAAGAATGGAGCAGATTTCTTCAGGAGAGAGGGGAAGACTGTGTCTGAATCAATGGAAGATTTAAGTTACATCTCATTATAATTAGAAGATCATCATTAAGTTCAGAGTCATTTACCTGTCCACAGTTTTAAGTGATTTATATCGTTTGTGATCTCTTTCACTACTGTGAGACCTCCTCCTGCTCTTTTGGCTATTTGTACTCTTTTCTTCATCGCAGCTCTCTCTATCATGCCATTCAGAGCAATGGGTTCGCTTTGAGTGCTTCATCTATCACAGGAAAATGTACCAAGGCAAAAGTGTTACATGATAGATCAATGAGAAATTCAAAATGACAGATTAACAGCACATTCTGATACATGTTAACTCAAAAGTAAGTCTCATTGTGTTCACTGGGGCTTACTTCTGGGTAAGTGTCCATAGGAGTGTAGTTTAAGGCTACACTTACTTGGAAGTAAGCTTCATTAAACACAATGGGATTTTCTTCTGGGTTAACATGCAAAGATTAGAAATGTCTTACACCTGTGAAAGCAGCTTTAGAAATGTCTTACACCTGTGAAAGCATGCAGGAAGACATTTTGGGAAAGAGGAGATATCAAGAATGACAGATGATGATGATGATGATGATGATGATGATGATGATGATGATGATGATGATGATTTTGGTGTGGTGGGGAGTAGCCCACCTGTTGCTCTTGTATCCCAGACCCTGCTTCAGTTGAAACCAGGAGGCTACATTAGCCCACAAGGCAAGGAGACACAGTGACCATACAGAACAACCTAGATTAAAGGAAGAAGATGAAAATACAAGTCAAATTATCTTTTCTCCATTATTTATTTAAAGACATATTTACAGGCTGCCTTTTGGCAGGGAGGGGCACAGCTCTTACAAGATAGCTTACATGATAATTAAAATACAAATTAAAACCAAAATCACACCATTATCCAACAGCAGCACAAAAATTATTTAAAAACAAAAGCAGCAACAAAATAAAAATGCTGCACATTTCAAACGACTCAATAATTTTAGACTATTAAAAACTCAAGAGAAAGTGGCCTGGAATAAAATTTTGCAGCGTACAGGCCATGTACACCTCAGTGGGGCAGGATGTTCCACAACCTGGGGGCCACTAAGAAGGCCCGGTCTCTCATGCCTCCAACTGGATCAACCTTATTGGTGGGTATACAAGCAGGGCCTCTGAAGCAAAATGTAATGCTTGGGCAGGTTTGTATGGGTGCAGGCAGATTTTTAAGCAACCTTGTCCCAAGGTCAAAACCAGCAACTCTGAATTGGGCCTGAAAACACACTGGCAACCAGTGCAACTGGTACATGACTGGTGTCACATCTTCAAATTGTGTAGCTCCAACCAAAAACCAGGCAGCCACATTCTGCACCAGTTGAAGTTTCCAGACCATCTTCAAAGGCTGGGGCATACATAGCATTACAGTATCCCATCCACTGTAAAACCTGATGGATAAATGGGAATACTATGTATATATCAAACAGGTTATGAAACGTCTCCTCTCTCCCTGATAATTGGTACTGATGAATCCAGATAACATTCTTTAATGTTTCGCTGTGCATTCCACTAGACATCTGAAGGTGAACTGTGTGGCTTTAACTCCTACCGCACTGAATGACATTTCATCATCTATAAGCTCTTAATATTACAGACCCATGAAAGGGTATCATAGCAGGCCACTTTAGGGTCTGGCTAAAGATTACTCATGCAAATTAAAATGCAGTGCTAGAATTTATTCCATAAAACACCAAGGCAGGATCTGTCCTAAAAAGTAACAGAAGCTTTCCCACAAGCGGGGGGGGGGGGGGGAGAGCTCAAAATACCTTCCCTAGATAAAATCAACAATAGAGCTCTTACCAGCTCTCTCCCCTGCAGTGACTGGTTTACAGAATATTTGTGTAGCCTCCAGAATTACCTACTCTGTTACTTCCTGTTCACCAACAAACTAGCCGTTTACCTTTCTGGTTTACAATCACTACCTGGACCTCTAAGAACTTCTACTAACCTGTCTTCTCCTAGGCAAGCAGCTCAAGACTTCAGCAAACAATCATGGATGGAAACCGATCAAACTCAATTACAAGGTCATGCCAGCTCCGGCTCAGTACATTAGTGAGATATACAGATATGTTACCAATAGAAATAAAATATTTCATCCAGTATAGATCTTCTATTACTGCCTAACAGTTAGGTCATACACTCAAAAAACTAGGAATTATGTATATGAAATGGAATTTCTGGACTCCACTTCCTTGCCCCATGCAACATGCCAGAACAGCCATACCCCCCATTCCCACCAGGAAGAAAGATCCTGAGATCAACATTTTGTGCTCTTGTGTTTCAGGTAGTCTTTCTTATTTAGAAGAAATAAGGTTTTTTTTATCTACATGGGTGTCCCAACTTTCACTGAGTTTGGGGGAGAAGGGGAAGAATAGTTGTCAGATTACTTAAATAAGTTAAGATAATGGTATCCATGTCTGAGTGTGAGGCAGACAATGGTACAAGCCTAACATGGCTTCTCAGCAGTGTTAAACAAGGTACTAACTTTCCAATACACTTTCTATTACCTGACTGTTTGAGAAGCAGTATGTGCCTGTTTGAGAAGCAGTCAGTGAATATCTAAAACAGTGTTCTCCAACCTTGGGTCCCCAGATGTTTTTGGCCTACAACTCCCAGCATGCCCCAGCCACATGCTGGGAGTTGTAGGCCAAAAACATCTGGGGACCCAAGGTTGGAGAACACTGATCTAAAATGATAAGGGGCTCAAAACTGTCTGGATATCACAACAAGACTAGATCTTCTTCCCTACTCCAAATTCTGGAAGACATTTTCACCACTAATCTGAAACATATCAAAGCTGTCTGAAATTATTTGGTACTGAGAGGTTTGTATCAGTTAGTTCACTTCGCATTTCCAAAACTGAAGAATGACATTTGAAATTAGTTCTAATTTATTTATTTATTTATTACATTTATATGCCGCCTTTTTTCCTGCAAGGAACTCAAGGCGGCTTACATAATCCTCCTTCTCCTCTCCATTTTATCCTCACAACAACCCTGTGAGGTAGGTTAGGCTGAGAGGCATAGTCCCTGATTCTAATTAAACTGTGATCTTTGTCAATGTGCCTGAAATAATTCATTCTTAATAATTCTTTACATACTAAAGAAATAACACTTTAAAAAACAAAACCCTGCATGGAACCAGAACAAAGTGTTCCCTGGTATTTTAAAAGCTTTGATGTAGGAGGCATTTTAGGTTTTGGCAAGATGTCTGTATGTGTTGCCCTTTAAAAGGAGGGGGGGGCAAAAAGAAGCAGGAATTCAAGAACTGATGCTGTGTGGTACGGCTTATTTTCTAAACAAGAGGTGCTGGGGTCCAACAACGTCTGGAATGTCTACTCGTGGTCTCGCACTATTCATGAGCGTAGAGAGAGAGAGAGCAGTCATTTTTTCAGTAGACACACCGCGGCACTAGTCTTCTGCACTTATTTAAAGGTACTCTTTCCTCCAAGTGCTATAGAAGTCCTGCCTGCGGGAAGGGGGAGGTTTAAAAAACTGCAGGCCCCTGTCCCCGACTCCCTCCTGCAAATCTTAGGTTTAGCCTAAGCGCAGCCCCGGCACTTTCCTTCCCCCGTCTCCCTATTGTATGTATCCCAACCTCGGACTCCAGCGCGGGCTAGGAGGGAAGGAAGGGACCTGCTTCAAGATGAAACCCGAGAGAGACCAAAAAGCGCCTTCTGTTTCCAACCTACTTTCCTGCCTTGACAGAAGCCCAAGGAGCGCTAACGGGACGCTTCCAATGCCTCCGTCACTTACACTCAGCGAAGAGCAGCGTCCTCTCCGTCCGCAAACAAACAAAATGGCGGATTCTTCTCTTTCGCCCACCTCCGGAATTGCGGGATTACGTCATATGCGCTCAGGTATATAGACTTACACCAAAATACAAGTATTTGAAGAACACACAGTGCTCAGCATCTTGGGTTACTTTGAACGACATTTCTCGGTTTCCCAGGGCTGAAGTGACAGCTCACCCTAGAAAACCAGGATTTTACAAACAGCCATACTTGCTTTTTGCCATAGCTGCTTTTTTGTAACATCTGGCCTGATGAAGAGTCCTGGGGATCTCTAAGGCTTGTTCATTTTGGTGATCTTCGGTTGGCCTAATAAAGGTGTTGCACTAATATGGGTTTTGGGATCTTAGCATTGCTGTAATTGTGCTGCAGCAGGTTTCTCTCCTACGCACAGACATACACACACGGATGCAGCAAGGATAGGAGGATTTCATACCCTTCGACCTCGGGTCTTATTTCGTGGAGGGGAATCTGGTTGTTGTTTATTTCAATTTTTACACCTTTAAAAGTGCTCACCACGGAAGACACTGAAGTACAAGGTTTCCGCATTTAAGTGAGCGCAGGATTCTCGTGGGAAGGAGTCGGGGAGGCAACTAATTGCTGCAGCCTCACTTCTAGGATGTAATATTAACAATAGACTACACTGCAGGTCTTTCTCAGCCACACCCGCACACAACTTGCAAGATGGAGACAATGGAATGTACTGGCATTAGGAGAACCTTTCTTTGAAAAACTTTAAAAACTCGGGACACATACGCTTTCCAGACGAAATAATTAGAAGTAGCGTTATGTTGAGTTTTTAAGCTGCTAGTGTTTTTAGTTTTGTAACTGGATTGTTTGTATGTAGAAGATCTTGCCCTGAAAGGCAACTTAAACTTTTCTGAAATAAATATACAAGAAGAGTATGAACTCCTCTCTTTGCTGCTTTTTGTTTACTTTCTGGGTGGGGAGACTCTGCTGTCCAGTCACATTTCTACCTTGGATTTCGCCATTGTTTTCTATGGCAGCTCTCACTTCCGCCTCAGCGGAACAAAAAGAGCATTCCAAAGAACTAGGAAGCTCTACCTCTTTGGGCAATTCGGTTGTTCCTCTATTTTTTCCTATCTCTAAATCAAGAGAAAGGCGAACTTCGCCGTCATCGAGAGTAAGCGCTGGGATCCCGCCCACAGTTGTATCGTAGGCGGGAACGCAGAAAGAACTTTCTGGGATGGATGGAGACATGATGATATCAAGAGCTGGAAGCTCCTCCCTTCTGCCCCAACAAATAAATTTTGTACGCCCGCAGCTGGGTTCTTTGCATGTTTACTCAGAAGTAAGTGCCACTGACCTTGTTGGGACTTACTGAGTAGCAAGTCGTCCCGTCCGAGGTCTGAGATGGTGTTGATGTTCTGGCACAAAGTGTTGTTTAGGGTTATGACTGACAACATGAAATGGGAGGAAGGAAGTTCGGTAGGAAGTTAATTTTTGGAAAGGGAACTTTGAATTTTTGGATTAATTTTTGGAGAGGGGATGGCAAAATTTTGATTCATACCATACGCGGGTCAGCGGATGAATTACGCACATTAGTAATGTACATAGATAACGTGTTGTAAATAATAATGGATAATGGATAATATAAGAATGATTAAAGGGTGCCTAGTAAACACCTACACAAGTTCAGCTAAGGTGGGGTATAAATATAATAAATAAATTGATACTGACTTCCCTCTGTCTCTGTACCTCATAAGGTCGGGGGTGGGTGTAACAGTGTGGTGTAGATGTGGATGTGGGGTGTGGCTTACAAATTGAACTTGTCGGACTGTCATCATGGACATCGAAATTCAAGTTCCTGCTCAGCCATTAAGCTATCTCAGCCCAGCTGCTTCTCCTATGCTACCCCAGTTCCTTAGAGGAAGAGTAGTATACATGTTTAAATGAATGAATAAAATAATAGTCGTGTGTGCTACAAGCCATCCAGAATTATAATACTCTACTAAATGTGTGAATGCAGAAATAGCCCAAAACAATTTGGTGCCTGATCCAAATGGTATACTCGTGGCAAAAATAAAAAAAGAGTCTTGTGGCACCTTAAAAGACTAACAAATTGATTATTGCATAAGCTTTCATGGATAGGGTCCACTTCATCAAATGTGTGAAGTGTTGTGGGGCGGGGCGAATGTAAAAAATGAGGTCAGAGGGAATTGATACAAATATAATAGTAAATAAGTCATTGACATTTTGAAGCCTCATCCTTCTAAAATTTACACATCTCTTATGTCATAAGATATTTTTATTGTTTTGGTGGTCAAGGAAAGGGGGAAATAGGGTAGAATAATTAACATGCTGCTACGTATCCTGCACTATTAGGATTGGGGGGGGCAGGACTATAAATTCAAATTAGTGGTAAATCATATATCATTTTATAGATTGTAGTGAAATAGTTTGTGCTAATAAAGCATTGCTATTTATTTATTTATTTATTTATTGTATTTCTAGATCGCCCATCTAGCCAGTACAGACTCAGTCTTCAATGGTATTTAAGTTTAATAACCTGTGATGAATCCTCAATCTGCGGGATTGTTTATCTTTTTCACATTGTCTAAATTATACCTCAGTTTTGAAGTGGTGCCCCTTTAACTCAAATAAGGACAACGAGGACCAACTCGGGTTATTGGAAAGAGGTTTATTGTGCACAATAGGTCCTGCGGACTGTGTCGCAAAGCAGAACCCTGGGCGGGGCTTTTACAACCACTTTTATAGCATACCTAAGTCTGGTCATTTGGCAACAGTTCTTTACATTGGTCAGCAAGGTCAAGACAAAAGGGGGGTTGCTTTAGGGGAGGGGGATTTCCTTACAAGGAGACAGGAAGATGATCTTACAATCAAGCAGCTGCTAGGTATTTTCTTATCTTGGTCACGTATGCAGGGTGAGACAGCAAAACACCTTAATATTTGTGAATCAACAACAGCCATTGACGGCCATTGTCAGTCATTGCCACAGTCATCACCAGCCATTGACTACATTCTTTTAGTATTAGTCATCACCCTGGCAATCTGTCCACATGCCTGGCTAAGTTTTTCTTTTAACTATTTCGTTTCCTTCACTCCTCCCCTTTGAAACTTCAACACCTATCTGGAGTTTCAACCTGGGGAATGGGGCGATATTCCCACATGGCCAGGACCTGGGCAGCCGCCCTTTGTTCTGCCAATAGGCTCAGGCTATTTTGGATTGTCCGGACCGCAATAGGGAGGACACAAGGGAGCAGGATGCAACCCATCGCGATTAGCCCTATCGCTTGCAACCCTGGTAACTTGGGGAACCATCTAGAGAAAGCTTCTCCTAGATCGAGCCCTTTCTAGGTCTGGACTGGATGCATATGTAAGCCATAGGATTACATTCAAGCAGAATAACAATAGTAAACATTGGCTACAGGTTATGCGTTTATACAATATTTTGAAACTATACTTTACCACATTCTCTCCTTTTGATTCTAAGTGAATGCACACTGAGGGTCACTTTTAATTAAGGGCTGATAGGTAAGGTTGGTTCAGACTGAGCTGGAGTTGACATCAGTTCATCTCGTCCGATCCTCTGGGTGTTGTCTTTGATGGTCGTCCCGTCCGAGGTCTGAGATGGTATTGATGTTCTGGCACAAATTCTTCTGTTTCAGGGGAAGAGGTTTCTAGCACGTTCACCCCGAATCGTTGGAGGCGTTATTATGTCCTCATTCTTGTTAGGGGTTAGAGGCTTTTTATGGCTGAAGTCCTTGGCACTTCACAGCGTTAAGTACACTTCGAATCCAGCAATAATTCTTTTTGCTGTACTTGAATATGAATCTAGTCACCTGGGACAGAGTGTCCCTCCATGCTGGGGTGGTGCTGAGCCGCCTTCACCTGTGAATGAAGTGTCTTCACACATCTCACCGGGGCCTTGCAGTAATTCTGAATTGAATGTCCCATCAACATCTCACGAGGGGTCAGGTCTCGCCACTCGACCTGGCCTGGATCTCACACACACAAGGGCCATGGGAGGTGGAGGTGTATCTGGCCACTTCAGTCTCGTCTGTGCATATTTTGGCCAGCTTGTCTTTCAATATTCTAGCAAAAAGGATTTTTTTTTCTCTCTCTGCCCGCTGCCGTGGCATTAGCTTTCACACAGGGGCACGTTCTACTCACTTAGAATACATACAAACAACTACAAACACATTGATAGGAACAATACTTAGGCACTTCAACAAAATCAAATTGTACACCACAAAAAGGTCCCCAGGGTGGGGTTGTATGCTCACCCTGTCTTTCACAGGTTTTCTAGTATTATGAGCCTGGCACACTGCACACTGGGCAAAGTACTGAGTCACTGCAGATGTAAAATTAAATTCAAACCACTCTTTTTGTTAACAATTAAACTAATAACTAAATCTGCTTTTCTGACTGACGCTGTACATAGTCTTTAGCAGGAAAGCAACTTGCTAATTTGTGACATTGCTATAAAGAATGCAGGAGAAACTGGCTTGTTTTTTTTTGCCTATCTTTTGCCAGGAAGTTTGGTGGGGTTAACAAAAATCTTTTATAGGATTTTAGAGTTGGAAGGGACTCACAAGGCCATCAAGCCTACCCCCCCCTCAATGCAGGAAACCAGAGGAGGGGTTTCTTATCTAAGTAATACCCAGGCCTGACTTTGCTCAGCTTTCTACACTTAGATAAGCTGAGAACCAGCATGAGCCACAGACTTTTATCTTTAGCAAGGCAAACCAAGCTTTTTGAAAATCACATAAAACACAACAAGTCATTTGTACAACTTTGAAAACTAACTTAACAACAACAGAAGGATTGCAATTCTTTTGATATTTTGGTGCCATTGTGTTATGCTACACTTAAATGCTTATTTTACCAAAGTGCTCTGTTAGCTTGCTATAAAAGCCACTAGACAAGCATACATTTTGCAACTAAACTGTTCAAATTTACCAAAGCTGCCCTGTTCATTTGCTTTTGGCAAAAACTAACTAAGCATGCATCTTTAAAAAGGACAATAAAGAGGGTAAAATTTCAGGAAAGCCCATTTCAACAAAACTGGGCACTAAAACGTACAAAAACTGAGTTAGTAGTTTAGATTTATCTTTGATAGCTGCACTTCTTTTTATTGCTTGTACATAATTATGCCCCCCCTCCCTTTGCCTACCCTTTCTTTCTGTTGGGAGCAGCAGCAAGGTGGCAAGGTTTCAAGTGTCACAGCATTTTACAATTTTTCTGGATTTTTCTCTTTACAACAACCCTTTGAGGTAGGTACAGCTGAGAGTCTGTGACTGACTCAAAGTTACCTAATGAGCCTTATAGCATTTATTGCTTCTCGAGGGAGGGGATATTGCAGCATATCTCCTTTTTTTTTATTTGAACCAGAGAAGCAGACTTTTAAGAGTCTCACTTCTTTTTAGTTTTCCGCCTAATATTCTGCTGGTACCAAAGCCAATATTGGTGGAAAGCCCTGTTTTCTTCATTCCCCAGAGACTCAGCAAATGCCAGGAGAATTGGGACTACATTTTATTGTAGCCTTTAGTTTACACAATCTATCATGACTTAACAGAACTATTTTTCATTTTTTTTCCTAGAAGACAAGAAAACCTTTGATTTCTAATCTGCCTTGTTAAGAACAGAACTGCACATTACTTTTCAATATATATATATTTAAAGATACGCATTCTCTTTTTTGTTTGTTTTTTGACACTGCTTTACACAACTTTCTTTCAAATAGCTTTTTTTTAAAAATCTTTACTTCTTATCACATCTTTTACAACTTTCTTTTGCCTGCATAACTTGGGCAGAGAGGGTTTTATTTCCTTTTCTATGCCCTTCTTGCTTGCAATTCTAATGTTTCTTTTGCATCTGCCCTTATCCAACCCTTCTTTTTGCCTAGTCTTTCTTTTTCTTATTTCCCCCCCCCTACATTTTCTTAAACTTTTTACCTGCCATCTCTTTCTCTACGGCCCTCTTCCCCCCCCCCTCCTCGGGGCAGAGGGGACAGTCTACATGCCTTTAAATAATCATCTCTTTTCTTTTTTCAAAAACCTTTTGGCTCCACTCATTGGTGAAGCTCTTGAATTTTTTGTGAAAAATAGTTAACCATTTCTTTTTGAGCTTATCCTGCATCAGCTGTAGTCTCAGAGAAAAAGCCTGCCTTGATCAGGGGCAGACTCTTTCTGACCTTTTAAAGCTAACACAGTTCAATTCCCAAAAGGTACTAACACTTTGCTTATGCTCAGAAAACCTGCATTTTCAATACTCAGACTCTCTCAATTACAGTTCTTAAAAAACACTTTAGTATCGTTTTTGCTCTAGTGGTTAGCTGCTGATTCTCTGGGAGCGTGATTGGCCAATTCTTGCATACCAGGAAACCTGCAGTCACTTGAGGGTTTTTGTTTGTTTGTTTTCGAGGTGCAAGGGATAAACTTTTTTTTTTCAACTTTCTTTTCTACCTTAAAATCTTTGCAATTCGTTTAAGATTAAAATTTTAATCTTCTCATATCTCCAGTTGCTTTTGCCATACAAGAGGAAGCAACTTCGCAATTGCATAACCAAGAGCAACTTTCCCCCCCCCCCATCTTTGCTCACTTTAGAGATTCAACACACACTCAAAACAAAATAAAACCTTTTTCAATTTACACTATCAACTAGCCCCACTTGGAAGAATAAACATTTAACTTGAACATAAACCTTTTTTTTTTTTTCTTTTTGGCTACACACATGGCTTGCAGTAGCCAGAATCTCATTTACATGTTTTTTCTTCCCCCTTTGAGAATGTTTTACAAATGGATATCACTAAAGGCTCATTTTGCTGGGCCCTCAGGATCAACCCCTCTAAACAAGCGGATTTGTTGTTTTCACCAGTACAGAAATTGTGCTGGAGATTCTGCTGACAACTGCAAGCATTCTTTAAATGTTTTCAATTGCTTGAGTTCTTAAAGCATTATTTACCATTTACGAGTATGAAGCACTTTTTGTCTGGTGAACTTACTTTGGAAGGCTTAAGGTAGCCTTTTTGAAATCTCACTTCTGTCTAAACATACCAATCATCCAATTGTCCTGGGAATTTGTCCTCTAGGGCCACCCGAAGGTCCCTTAGGATCTGTTTTTCTTAGGACCCATTTTTGGGCCAAGTACTTCTCCTTCTGCATGGCCATTCTTCTTCAGTACAAAGAGTTTGCCACTATGTTTTTGACAAAGTCTTACTTCTAGGTAAAGAGGCAAATTCTTGGAGTACTATTGCTAAAGGTGCCCCTTTTGGAGCATTTTGGTTCCCACCTATGATGTACTGTGGCACAGAATTCTACCTTTTTGAGCTCCTCACTCTGTGTGTGTGTGTAGTGCTTTGGTTTAATTTACAAACAGGCACACAACATTCGCATGTCACTGGATCATGGGAAGGGGGGTTCAATCAGGCCCACTTGCTTTTGAAACTCTGCCGCAACAGAGATCAGGGCATCTTGACCTGATTTAGTCCCAGATCTTGTTCAGCGACTTATATGCATTCATCAGCAGGAAGGTTTGGAAAGAAGGGGGTGTGTGTGTCCCTGTCTGTTGACTCTGGTGGGACTCGAACCCACAATCCCCAGCTTCAACAGCTTATGAATTCTAATAAGCGAAGGAGAGAGAGATGGGCCTGTCTGTCTTTCAACAGCTTATAAATCTAATAACATTCATGCACACACAGACATTTTTACACGCACATGTATACTACCCTTATTGAAGGTTTCCCTCTTTTCTAAACCTTAAACCTTTCAACATCAATAACAATAACACAATATCAATAACACAATGCAATAATCAAGAACCAGAAGAAAATGAAAAGGAGGTATTTCAATTCATTTTTGCCCATTTCTTTGGAGAACTGTTAGATTTTGCTAGCAGCTATAACAAATATATATATTTCTTTTCATTTTGGGACTTCTCGCCTCTAGTTCAGATCTGAGGAAGTATGTGCTTGGGTTAGGAGCACACTCTTTTCCTTTTCACTAAACACAGGACTGGTGGAGACTCCAAAAGGCACCAAAACTTTGTGTATGCTCAGGAACTCTTTGCACAAAAAGCTCACAAACATTTTTGTTGTTGTATTTCTTTAACACAACACAGGGTTCTTTGAGTACCAGTACTTCTTGCCATTCTTAGATCTTGTATTTGATTTCTAATCTATTAGGAATGCGATTAGCTACTCTGTGCTTTTCTTTCCTAGGCAACTGGGCGAGCAGGCAGAGGTTTTACTTTAAAGGGACAGCTGCACTCACTTATTTGTTTTTTTTTTCTTCTGCCTTTCTTTTGGTCTGGCGCGTTCCTCTTTTCTGGGCCAGGGCAGGGTCCCTTTCCAGGCAATCATTATGTGTGCCGCCTCCATCTTGCACTCCTTTCTAACCATGGGGCAGGTTTCTTTTACATTTTGTTGCCACTGGTCTACGTAGGAGTATTGGTCTGGGTGTCCTCCTGGAGTCTGAGCCACCTTTTGGTGTACTTGCTCGATGATATTGAGGTCGAAGGAGCCTTGTGCTGGCCACCCCACTCCCATGGATGGCCACTCACTCTACCTTGCACAGGGTCCGGAGAGTTTGGCGTTCAAGTTTTCGCCCGTAGTCTCTCCCAAACCCTGCTTTGAAATTCCTTTCCATGCATTGAAGCTGTGTCCTTGGGACGCTGCTTCCCCCCCGCCCCATTCTCTTAATTCTAAGACTAACAACAAGAACAGAAACAGAAGGGTGGGGTACGGACAGGAGAGTAAGGGGTCTCTCCTGTTAGACGTTAAGGGATTTCACACACACGCTCCGCTGACCCGCGGCCCCGGACGTTTCACGGTCACCTACGGGAACTGCAGCGGCATTCACACTTCACCACACATACCAACACATTCCCTCCCGAGATCTCTTGTATTCCTTTACCAAAAGGGAGACCAGTTCAGCCTTTTTCAGCTGCCTCGTAGGTCCAATCCCTTATTCCTTTACCCAAAAGGGAGACCAGTTCAGCCTTTTTCAGCTGCCTCGTAGGTCCAATCCCTTATTCCTTTACCAAAAGGGAGACCAGTTCAGCCTTTTTCAGCTGCCTCGTAGGTCCAATCCCCGGAGGATGGCCAATCCTCCTCCCTTTGTTCCTATTCTCTCTTGTAGGAACCCTAGAGAATACTCGCCTGTTCCGCCGGTCCGGCCCCCTTGGTCCCAGTTCCGCACCGAGTTTTGTTGGTTCTTGGAGTCACTGTCCGACCGCTGCCCCGTCAGGCCCCCTGTTCGGATTCCCTCACAGCCAAGTGCTGTGATGCGCGCTGGGAGCTCCGCAAGGCCTCTCCTTAGGGGGCAGCGGTGGGCTGTGCCCCGAGCAAGCTGCAAAGCTTCCTCGCTGTCCCTTCGTGGTCGCCAGATGAAGTGGTGCCCCTTTAACTCAAATAAGGACAACGAGGACCAACTCGGCTTATTGGAAAGAGGTTTATGTGCACAATAGGTCCTGCGGACTGTGTCGCAAAGCAGAACCCCGGGCGGGGCTTTTACAACCACTTTTATAGCATACCTAAGTCTGGTCATTTGGCAACAGTTCTTTACATTGGTCAGCAAGGTCAAGACAAAAGGGGGGTTGCTTTAGGGGAGGGGGATTTCCTTACAAGGAGACAGGAAGATGATCTTACAATCAAGCAGCTGCTAGGTATTTTCTTATCTTGGTCACGTATGCAGGGTGAGACAGCAAAACACCTTAATATTTGTGAATCAACAACAGCCATTGACGGCCATTGTCAGTCATTGCCACAGTCATCGCCAGCCATTGACTACATTCTTTTAGTATTAGTCATCACCCTGGCAATCTGTCCACATGCCTGGCTAAGTTTTTCTTTTAACTATTTCGTTTCCTTCAGTTTGTTTACACTAGAATGACAAAGTGATGGAAATGTTACCATAGTTCTATTTGCTGCTTATTTCCTTGCTGTTCAGAAGGTGGCAATAGTGGTACAGCCACAGCCCGCTGACATTTTTCATGCATTTGAACAAGGAAATCTGAGAATGCATTTTCCCTGGTCATGAAGGAGTTATGCAAGTCAATGACCAAAATATCCCTCCTGCACCAATAGTAATTCTTGAAAGGGTCATTTCCTAGGGAAATTAAAAGCAATGTCTTTGTATTCCTTTGTGCAAGTAAAAAAAAATATAGTAGCCCTTATTAGCAAAATGTTTTAGAAAGCACACTAGGTGTGAAGGCAAGAGGAGCCACACTGGCAATGCAGACCTGGGCAACAACATAACACAAAAAGAAAGGTTAGAGATCAGACTTGTTACCACATTTGTCTCCAAGAATGGGAACAAAATAGTTTAAGAGGCTACTATTTAGAGGACTAAGAGAGCCATACCCCCACCATGAAAGGGGCTAGAATTTGGTAGAGGTGTCCCTCTGCCGGCAGGGAAGAGCTCTACTGGGCGGGGTCTGCTATTGTGGAAGCCATGTTGCACCCATGGGGAGCTTCATGAGCAGAAAACTGCCACTGCCAATGTTCCTACTGGCGGAAGCAAGCATAGGGCTCTGAAATGGTTTGGGGGTGGGTGGGTGGGGGGTTCGAGCCAGTTTGTGTGAGCCAGCAGGGGTCCAGAAGTGGCTGTAGATCTGCCATATTGTTCCTGCTGCCACAACAATTAGGATTGTATCACCTTGACTACTTAGAACAGAAGTTAGTAAAAACATCATAGTATATCGTAAGAACTAGAAAGGGGTAATGATGACAATGACCCAGGAGTTGAAGTGCCTTCCATATAAGAAATAGCTTTTTAAAAAATCTTCTATCATAGCAGTGCAACATGAAAGGGAAACATGCTACCAGATGCAGGGTTTTTTCTGTCATTGCAGAACAATGATGGGAAAAGATACACCTGATTTCATTCCCCCTTCTATTCCACTAATAAAGTTATAAAGGTCCTTTTAGTGCCTGGACCTTAAGAGGATAGTGGGTGTGGGTAAATTGAGGTAACTAGTGAAATCTGCAGAGAAAGGGACGTGAGGTAAACTGGGCCAGGCCAGACTGTGGGTCACCTGCTCCAATGGGGCACAATAGACTGGTATGGCAAGTAGCAGCAGTTGTGCCAGGCTTTGCTCTTCCTCCCTTTGCAGCGACACCATTGCTGAGGGGGAAATAGCAGCGCAAGGACAGGAGCAACCTAGGCCTAAGCTTCACCTTGCTTCCCTTTCCCAACCCAGGCCTCTGGTACAGATCTAAAAACCTTCACAACAAGAAGAATGTGTATGTATTGAAAAAGTCCAAAGTCTGGACTAGCCACATATCAATATTTTTAATTTTACACTCACATTACAAAATTTAGAAACCATAAACAGTTCAGGCAAACTGTTAAAACACAGTATAAATTAGGCGTGTCATACAAATTCTGTACATAGGTAAATTAGCTTGTATATGGCTGACAAAAAAGGGTTTCATAACAATCTCATCACAGTGGTATAAAAAAGCATAGGAATGAGATGAATGCTAAAAACATGAATGCAGGATGGGATGTTTTCATCACCAATGGATATAATCTACTTCTGACCATGCTGTTTTGCAGTATGAATGAAAGGCAGGGCAAGCATATCACCATCAACATTTTGTAAAGATATGTACACTCACAAAACCATAACATCCTTTTTTTCAAGTACCTTACTGTTTGTCTGCCAAAGCAGTCAAAATATTAGTAACAATTTGAGAACTTTAAATAGCAAAGCTACACTATCAGTGATACATGGATTCCAGTTTGACCTGAAAATCAAGTCACAATATGAAGAAAGCTGTTTTGAAAACACAAATTACAAGGGAGGAAAACTGCTACACATTATTAGTACTTACAGATTCAAGAAACAGCTAATGTGTTTGTCTAGTATCCATTTACTTTTTCAGTGCCTTTGTTGTTTTTTAAGTGTCTGTCATGACACATTTCCCACTTTTGTAAGCAACATCTTTAGAGATCATCTTTACTTTTAGTTATACCTAATGGTTTGCATCCAGGCTTAGCTTCCACTGAATCATGACTTAAGTTATGATCCCATTGATCTAAAAACTCTGGATCCTGTTAATCCTGAAACTGGACTCGACCACATCAGGCTGCAATATGTGTGTCTGTGTGTGATGTTTCAATGCTGCCTAGTTTTCATCACAAACACATACACAAACAGCATGGAAGCTAGACTCTTCGCCAGTTCGCACGACCCAGGCTGCGAGCGGGGGAGGCACCGCGGGGTCCGGTGGGGTCCCGCAAACGACCTGCGCCCCGCACGCATGGGCGGACCCCGCTATCCCCGCACTGCAGTGCGGGCCTCCTGGCGCTAGGGGGCGGTGGCTCGGGATGCCCAGAGGGGCCGTTTGCCCCACAGGCTGGAGCGGCCGCAGCTCCAGCCTCTCTGGGCTGCCACCTCTGTGTGGCCCCCGTGGGACAGCCGCCTGCTGTTCGCATGGCAGGGTGGCCACACACGGTAGGGGCTTACCCTTCTACCGCCCATGGTCACTTCGCGTGTGTCCCGCGTGCGGCCCGGTCGGCGTTCGCATGACACAGGAACCGCGGGGGACTTCTGCTTCCCCGCGGTTCCTGTGTCGTGCAAACACACCCTAAGGCTGCAGTCCTATACCCACTTACCTGTAAGCACCATTTAATTAAGTAGGGTTTACTTCTGGGTAGATATGTATAGAATTGCACTGTAAAACCTTTCCCCTAGCCTGCTAATTTTGGATGTTCAGGAACTGTTCTCTATAGCAGAGCATACAAATACAGAATCCCCCACCTGTGGTGGCATGGTCCTGGGAAAGCTTTACCACATGACTCTGCAGCATTTATAAACTAGTCTTAAGATAGCAATAGCAGATGCTGTGACATTTTCAAAGATTTGCAGCCAATTTTTTTTGTTAACTGTTTTGTTGAAACAACGTACACAGCAGACATACACATGTTCAAGTCCAAAGCATGAAAGCCAGCATTCTGAAATGCAAAAACTGTTTCAGATTTTCACACACAGATCTTTTATGCAGCAATTTTGCTTCTGTTTATTCTGCCTTTATTTCAAAGCAAGTTAGTAACGGCATAGTTGAAGAATACTGGCTGGGATTCCAAGAGCCCTGTGCGCAATTGGAAAGCACTTCCACATTCGCACAGGAGGGTGAGGGGTTTGCCGATTTTCCTTTCCATCTGCAACCCCTTTGTGCTATATGGAATGCTGCTTTGGGGGATATATTTTTTGCAAGAAGGGAGCCCCCTGAAAAGCCTCAGTGTGTCAGCAGGATGCTGCACATGGTCCTTTGAATCTCTCTCAGGATTAAAGCCTGCTGGGATGTAACTTGCTGTGAGCATCTACAATCCAATAAGGGACAGTTCAGTTCTTATATTTTCACATGCATGATTACTCCTGCAAGTAACTTCTCTTGTTCGATATTCATGAAAATATAATGCACTTTATGTATGCTACATGATTTTTCTGTGTACTTTTGTAACCCAGTTTGGTTTGTAGGCAGGCAAGATATGTTTAACACACTCAGAATTTGTGTTTAACACACTCAGAAGGGGACTTCAAAGATATCATTTACTCTTGGGAACAATTCCATGTCTAGAAAATGTAACCTATCTATTAGCAATTTCCTTTTACAGAGTTATAAATATTTACAAAATCAGAATTAGCACATGCTCCGTCTTTCTACAAAATCTGTCTTCTGCATTGCAATTGTTCTCAAGCACTGGTTTTACACACCAATCCTAATCCACGCTTGTTTGGAAGGCTAATTTAGGCTGCAACCCTAAATGTGCTTAGGGTTCCAGCCTAAATTATATAGACTGACCTACACTGTATTCCCAGCTGGACAAAATAGGTGCTGTTTTCCTATTTTTAGACTGGGTTTGTGACCATTGGAACTGATGGTTCTACCGACTCAGAGCAGTAGACACTCATACCTATTGGGTGTCATCTTCTGGATATTAAGCACACACACAGGATTATTTATTTTTATATTTATAAAATGTATCACCCCCTTTTCATTGAGGATTAAAGAGGAAGAAGAGAATGAGCACATAAGGAGGAGGAAGGCGAGCATGTGACTATTAGTGAAAAAGGGCTCCCTTAAAAACATGTGACTGTCTCCTGTTGCAGATGAAGCTGTAAAAAATAAAAATGACAAAACAGATCATTTTCAATTACTTCTGCCAGCTAAATAGGATCTGATAACATAGTTTTCATTCAGCAGAGATCCCTGCTCAAATTTCAACACACATGATGTTCTGCACATTATCAAGCCCTAGCTTAATTGTGTTTTTTTTAGTGAAATAAAGGAGGACAGGTTTTTTTTAAAAAAATTCTGGCTTGTCTGAATAAGAAACCACTTTCCATTTACTATTTACTACTTAGAATATTATTAGGGCACAATCCTATGGCCTGCTGACCTTGCCTGGGGGGGGCATAGGATAGGGCATAGAAGCCACTGTGACCTTGGAAATCCCTTGCAAACACACACACCCCACCTCATAGCCGGAGTTGTTCTTTCTGTGCCGGCAGGGAACCGAAGATAGAAGACCCTCTTCAGTTCCCTCATGGGGGGGCATTCCTGGGCGCAGGGAGGGGCGAGGCACCGCCGGCTTCCGCAGAATCCAGGCAGTGCCTCTCAGCCTCAGGAGGAAGGGTAAAACATTTAGATGGCTGAAATTGGCTAAGTATTTCAGAGGGCGAGAGGAGTGTGGTGGCATTCCTATCTGCCGTGCTCCTCCCGCCCTCAATAGGATGCCTCTAATCTTCTGAGTTCAGAGGGTTATGGGCAGCCTCATTGGATTGTGCTGCCCAATAAGCTCTTTTTATTTAACTGCTGCAGGACTTTGTCTGCCACTGTTAGTAGCAACATCAAATAGACTTAGAATTATTGGAAAACATTTTAAATGCTGTTTTCATCATGCCATACTCATAGTAGAAGCTTAACATTTTAAAAATTAATTTAATAGATTTATATGCTGCTGTCCAGATTTAAAAATATCTAAGCCGTCCAGTGTCTATTATTTATCTCATAGCCAATGGTGATATAGTCACTTCATACATAACATGATGCAGCTTTTCCTTTTTTATACACACTCACATTCTCTTCAGGGCCAGTTCTGCTCTATTAACATTATCATATATGCTGCAGTTACGGTAAATGCAGTCCTTTATCCAGATCCCAGGGCCAAATCTTCCATAGCAATGCAACACAATGGGGATTGTAAACTGCCAGATATGTAAATCTGGATTTTACTGCATTTTACTTGCTTGTTAAAAATAAAACAAATCTGTGTTAAGAATCTCATGCAAATAATTTTCAATTTTAAACTCAGTGAGTTTTCCCAATTACTCCACTTGAAAGTTAATCATGGAATGTGAAGTCAACCAAGAGTGTTATTCTAGAAAGCTACATATGCATGTGTGAGAGAGCTTCTAGTGTAGTTGAAGGCTTCTTTGAAATATTTACTGCAGCTGCTTGCTCACTGATTTTTAACTGAAAAATAGCTTGCTCATTCAATGGCGTGAGTGGCTGCAGCAGAAGTTTCA
The DNA here is from genome assembly GCA_021292165.1 of Shinisaurus crocodilurus. NCBI lineage: Eukaryota > Metazoa > Chordata > Lepidosauria > Squamata > Shinisauridae > Shinisaurus > Shinisaurus crocodilurus. The sequence goes on from CM037881.1 coordinate 105,648,555, forward strand.
GAGACATTTCTGCCAATATGCCAGTTCTCACTGGTGCTTTCTAGCATTGTGGCCCAAGATTCTTTTCAACTTCAAATAGCTATCAGGCATGGAAACATGTGAGTTGAGTGTTAGTACACTGAGTTACAGTTTGTACCTTTGAATTAGTTCCTAGTATGTTTAGGATTGAGATTTAAGCCAGATAACTAAAGCTATGTGTGCCTCCAAAATATGGGACCATCTTATAGCATCCCCAGGACTTGGAGCAAAAAGGCAAGCATGCACCCAGCGTCTATTATTTATCTCATTGCCAATGGTGATATAAAGTCAGTTCACACATAATGCCAAACCATGATCTCATGCTGCAGGAACAAGCCCTGTGTTTGTGTGCTCCTTCCTCCTATCAAGCACTCACAGTAATTAGTTCTTTCATAGGTTTTAGTAACCCATAGTGTGCTGTTAAACTCAAAGCGGCAAATGATGTGTTCTGCTTGCCCTGAATACTAGGATAGTAAACCAGGATTTGATCGTGGTATACAGCCCTGCAGGGCAAGTACAAACCATAGTTTGCTGGTTCAGATGTAACAGCATATTATGGCTTGCCATAAAACGTGAAGTAACTAATTAAGCACATGAAGGGAGGAAGGGACCACATGAGCACTGAGTTCATTCCCATAGCACTAAACCATAGCTTGGCATTACACGTACACCAGTCAATAAGGTCAATACGTACACCAGTCAATAATCTAAAATGGGCTTCAAGAGATATTTTATTTTAGAAGTTTAAAAACAAAAAATAATTGCTATTTTATATGTGTGGATGGTTATTGGCTCACATGTATACTTATACTGGAATCCATGAAAACTCTGTTCCAACATTGCTCTTCATCAAAAACTGCGTATGTATGCCCCATTTATAGATCATAGAGTTGGAAGGAGCCTACAAGGCTATCAGGTCCAACCCCCTGCTCAATGCAGGAAACTAGAGGAGGGGTCTCCCATCCAAGTAATAACCAGGCCTGACCCTGCTTAGCTTTCCACACTCAGACAAGCTGAGCCAGCGTAAGCCACAGGCCTGGTGTGCATAGCATGTTAAATATAATTGTACACAAACCTGGATACATATTAGCAATTATTATATTTCAGTACATTGCTTGCTAGTTACAGAAGTTACATTGCTTGCTAGTAAACTAATTTGCTATTGTGATGAATTTTAGTAGTTAGCAGTAGTCACTAAACATTATCTTTAGTTTCTTATTGATGGGAGGCTTTTTCAGATCGAACAGATGGGGGGAAATCTTAAATAGCCTGGTCTAGTTAAAATATGAATTAACTATTGAGCTAGTTTTTGTCTTTTTATGAAAATGTGTGTAGAATGACTTTTGAATACAAATTTTATATTTAAATGTTCATGTACATTATGCATTTTAGTCTTGTAACCATTTCTATGTTCTGCAGAATGAAGGTACTGACATTTTAAAGCTACCAAATATTTGAGAGAGTCATGATAAAGAACGTATCATTTAGGAGTAAAGATTAATAAATTATTAAAGGTGCAATCCTATGCAAGTTTAGACAGAAAAAAAGCCTACAACTCCCAGCGTGCCCCAGCCAGCCCTAAATGTGTAAATGGGATGCATTTCCCATCTATTTTCTCATACTACTAGTCTCATACAACAATTTTTTGCAAGCACAATTATAGATGGATTCGGGTTTGAAGGTCCACTAATTAACTGAGATTTGAACCAGCTTCCAATATGCCTAGTTGGGTCCTTAAAATACACACTTAGACTATTGGTCCCATTATAATTGCTTATAATAAGATCCAGATGAATTATTTGGAATACTTTCCTCTCCTGAATATTCCTATGCACTATTTACAGAAGAATTTATGTTAATGTTTTCTGAAAGGATTTGAAAATATATTCATATTATATTTCTGGAGAATAGATTTGCTTTGTTTTTGATACCTGGCACCTGCAGTTGTCACAAATGCAAATAATTGTATTAAAAATTTGCAGTAGTTATCAGCTAGCTGCTGAGAGGTTAGGTCAGCCTCAACATGCTTTAAAACAAACCAGGACATTGTGCTTTAGCTACTCTTTTAAGACAGGAATACATTTCTTTACCAGCTAGAACATCAATGTGTATGCATCACTTTAAACAGAATGTAAAATGTGACCAATCTTTTGGTAAATTACATTTCCCAAGTCACTTCTTCAATGAAACAGTACAAGTACTAGGCTACCATGTACAAGGTAACCCAGGGCCAACACTGGAGCTGCTGTAATAAATGTGTGCAGCTGTTACATGTGCCTTTAATGTTCATGTTGCCAAATGCCAGTCCTGTCACAATGCCAGTGGAGAATTTGCTGTCACTTTCCCGCTTTAGTTACTCTAGGTTGCTTTATGCACGCACAGCCCTTGAAGGATCGTTTGTGATTGTCTGAGAGTTGGCAGACATTAAGTACAGAGATAGTGCAGAGGTAACTCTCTCGTCCCATACATATTCTGAGCCAAGGAAGTTAAAATGCTTTACTCAAAATACATTATGCAGAACAACACACTGTATGCAAATTTTGCTAGTTTTTCATAAATATGGCCAGCCTATGTGCTTACTCCAAGACTTGATGTTTTGGGTTTCTTGAAGTTGTGGGGGGCAAGTAATGAGTAATGTGTAGGAGAGAAGTTGTGGGTAAATGAATGTCAGAGGTGTTTTTGGAAATAATAGTAACAGGGTGGTGGTAGTGGGAGGGAGAACAGGAGTATCTGAGAAGGCAAATATAATTGCATTTCTTGAAGGAGGGACATGTAGCAAAGCAAGGCACAGAAGCCCAACCCACTCTTAACTGTAGTGCAGCCTTTCCCAACCTAGGGCCCCCAGATGTTGTTGGACTCCCCCCATCCTCAACCAGCATAGATAATGGTCAGGGATGATGGGAGTTGTAGTCCAACAACATCTGGGGGCTTAAGGTTGGGAACGGCTGCTGTAGAGCCTCTTCCTGACTGTACATGCATGCTTTCAAATCTCTCTCTACAACTATGGAAGCTAAATGTGATTAAAAGCAGCAGCAGCAGCAGCAGCAGCAAAATAACAACCCTTAAAGCTAAGATTTTTAGGAATCCGAGTTCTTCACAGATACACATATACCAGATTGTACTTGCTTGTGATCAAGACAAGAAGATGTTAGTTGTTTTCACTAAATGCAGGGTACAGAACGACTGTCCCTGAGCAATGTGGAACATCACTACAAGAAGCTAATTCACATAAAACAGTATCTCTGAAGAGAAAAAATTCTGTTCAAATTTGATAGCACTGTGTGAGCCCCTGTGAATTTTCAGCTGCCTTTCATGTTGAAAGAAAAAGGTGCTCAGCACATTTGGGGAATAAGGCCTCTTATTCAGATATATGGCTTTGTGATGTTAAGATCAGTTGGAGTTATATAAGATTGTATGAACATAATTTTGTAAGAAATACTGTTTATTTTATGGTGTGGAATTAATACAATCCTTGGACTCATTGCACTAGCATGCAAGTGCTTAGGATTGGACGTACAAAGAACTACGCCTGTCAAGTATCAGGAAATATGACAATACATCGGTGCTGTGTGTGTGTGTGTATGTATACCAGCATACATTTTTTGGATCAGAGCACAAGTCATCTTTTTAAGAGTACCGTTATGCACACATTGCTGGGAATTGGGTTTTACTTCGTACAGACATCATATCCGCTATGGAGCACTGAAAACAAATTAGCATTTGCACTTTTAAAACGCAAGCCCATCATTCAGCCACTTCTATACAATATAATGTGGTCCATTATAGTAATCAACCAGCATTTTAAAAGATGCATATGTTTAAGAGAATGGCCATTCAGAGAATACACATACAGTATTCATTATTCATGAATACATTTATCATTTTTCTAGGCTGGGTTGGAATCGACTGAGTCTACACAGAAATCATTTTGGGAATGGTTTCACATGGAGGGCTGCTAAGGTAAAAAGGGCCTCTCCATCAGCACATATTCAGATGTTAATAGCAAACTGCTTATGAATGGCATAAAATCAAGTTATAAAATATTTTTTAAGACTGAAGCCTAGTTTATGAGAAGAACTCCCTAAAATATACATACAAGGAAACAGCCCATTAATTGACTGACAAAGTTCTGTTAAGCTGGGGGTGAGTGGTCCAAGAGCAAGTGGCTGCTTTTCTCAAGGGGTAGCACTTGGTATTTAACTTCTCACTCCCTCTGATGTCAATGCAGCCAATCTGGTGGGAGGGGGGCACTTTGTAACCTTCTGTCTATTGTGTACAGCTGTAGTGCTCTGCAGCCATAAGGTTTACTTCAGAGAATTGGGCGGGGGGGGGATCTTAGAATCATAGAATAGTAGAGTTGGAAGGGGCCTATAAGGCCATCGAGTCCAATCCCCTGCTCAATGCAGGAGGAGATGTGGGTGGGCAGCCCAGGCAGTCACCCATCCAAGCACTGACCCGGCTCATACCTGCTTAGCTTCAGCATGTGGCTGCATAGGCCATCTTGTCCAACCCCCTGCTCAATGCAGGAAATCCAGAGACAGAGCATCCCCAACAGATGGTGGCTGCCCAGTCTCTGCTCCAGTGGTCTTTAAGCAGAAGAGGAGGAGCTCCTCTAGGTAACTGGTTCCACTGTTCTCTCCATTAAGATGTTTCTCCTAATGTTCAGTTGAAATCTACCATCCTGTAACTAAAGTCCATTAGATCCAGTTCAGCCCTCTGAGGTAGCAAAGAACTAGCATTTCCCCTCTTCTGTGTGACAGCCCTTCAGATATTTGAAGGGTGCTATCTTGTCCGTCCCCGTCCCCCCCAGTCTTCTCTTCTCCTAGCTAGACATACACACTTACTTAAATGTTTCCTCATAAGACTTATCATACTTTTTGACCATCTTTGTTCCCTTTCTCTGAACCCAGTCCAATTTGTCTGCATGGCACCCAGAAGTGGACACAGTACTCTGGCTGAGGACTGACAAGTACAGAACAAAGTAAAACTTTTTCTTTTTGTGTCTTGGAAACAGTAGTTCTAGTAAAGCAGGCTAAAATTGCATTAGCTTATTTTGCTGCCACATCGCACTGCTAACTCATGTTCAGTATGGGATTAACTACAATCCTGAGATCTTTTTCACATGTACTACTGCTAAGCCAGGTACTTGTACATTTGATCATTATTTTTGCCTAAACACAGAACTTTGCCTCTTTTTTTTGGGTTGAAATTCTTTTTGTTTCAGCCCAATTTTCAATTTGATCAAGGTCATTTTGAATTATCATTTACTAATGAAAATATAATGGAAAATTTTGTCAAATGCTTTCCTGAAACCAAGACAAATTATGTCCACAACATTCCCATAATCCATTAAGCTAGTAACAAAATTAAAAAGAGATAAGAGAGCTTTGGCTATTGGGCGGTATATAAATGAAATAATGGTAAGATTAGTCCTGCAGGATTTATTCTTGAAAAATCCATGCTGGCGTTCACTAATCACTACACTGTTATCAAAAAATGCTTACAGACTGACTGCTTTATAATTTGTTTTAGTATTTTCTCTAGTACTTAAGTCAAACTGACTAGTTTGTAGTTTCCTGGATTCCTCTCACCTCCCCCAACCTTTTGCCTGATTACAGTTTTGTGGCACCTCACTCATCCTTCACTGGGTGTTCACAAATAGACCATAAATAAAATGGCCTCTCACTTTCCATTTGGATGCTGGAGCCTGTTATGGGGAAAGCCCCCAACACATCTCATGGGCTGCCACCAAAAACGGCAGCCACCATGCAGCAGCCACCAAAAACTGCTTCTACAATGTGGCACTGAATACAGAAAATGTGAAGTTTGTAAACAACTTACCACTTTGGCTGAGACTAGTGACATGAAGCAGTTTGTATATAGCCACTTGCCTGGTTGTATCTAGCAAACAAGAATCTGTCCACGTGAGGAGGCCAAGCTTTCCCCTTCTCTTTCTTTTTTTGTTCCTTCCCCCATTAGGTACAAATTACTAACATAGGTCTGTGCGGATATGCAAATGAGCTATTTGCTAATAACCTTTGTGTATTTAAAGCTAGCATAAACTGTTTTCATGCCAGCACTAGCTGCAATGATACAAGGTGTCATTATAAATAGAAAGGACATAAGACAATATAAGTAGATTTTCAAGCAGTGATAATACAGGTCCCTGTAGATACAATGACCAAGTTGCATCCCAGAGGCTAAATGGCCTCATTCAAAGAAAGCACCAGTGTCAGCTTCTGAGCAGCCCCAGGAGGGGGTCTTACGAGACACCACTGTGTATACACTCAGAAGTGAAAGTCAACAATCTAGCTAAATTACTATTCAAACACATCCCAGTGTCTAGTGACTGCTTTATTGTGAGTGCCAGTTCAGACTTTGATTGCTGTGCTAAAATCTTACATATGGCGGGAGATATAGATGGTTCTCTGGATTGCTCCTATCAGCCACTGGATGTGAAAAGTAACATGTCACACACATGCACACGTCACACAGTTTGTCCAATTTCTGCTTTCTTTCCAAGCCTTTTTGTAGACAGAAGAATCATGGAATTTGGTTAAATCATAGGTATAAGCATCACATGTTTTTTTTTTACATGTGGTGGCAGGTACATGTGATTTTAAGATCAAACCCACCCCATGTAGGATGTTACTGCATTGGTCAGTATCTGAACCGGTGACATCTGTGATGTAATCCTGTGCTGTAATCCTTTGTTATAAAACAAGACTTTAATTACTAAAACAAATGTTTGCACACATCTTACCCCAGTTCTTCCACACAGTAAGCAATGGGAGCTTTGCATTTAGCTTCCAATCTATAACTCATATTTAAATTATTAAAAACTTGAACGTTACATCTGTTTCATATGCAAGTACAGTTAATTGATTATTACTTAGTATCTCTATTATGCAGTAACTCCCTGATCTGTATCGAACATCACAACAGACATGACAGATGGCTTACTGTTCCCATAGATGGAAAGCAGTGACCACACTTCAGACATAAACAGGGGAATGGTAAACAGGGGAATGGTAAAACAAGAAACCCACCTTACAAACTGTGTGTTGACAGTTCTCTGTGTCTTGAACCTTAGTGCAACATTTCATAAGAGTGAAAAGTGTCCTCTCAAATGCACTGGAAATAAGAGCCCTAATGCGAAGTAATTCCCCTTCTCAAATATTCTTTGCCTCAGACATTAAGATAAAATGAGTAGGTGAAAGGGGAAAAAATACATGAGAGCCCTTAACAGGTTCATCTTATGTTAATTGCCAATGAGGTAAGGCCCCTTGAATACAATTCTCTCAATCATCAATTCACAGGTACTAGAGAATATGCTACATGCTTTATATAGAGGTAAGTCAAACTGAAAGCCATTTACTTCATCAGAACAGCTTAGGAGTTGACTATATTATTAGGGGGGAAATATTATGATTCACACCCAAACAAAAGGAGAAATAATGAATATTTGCAGCTGCAATGCTTCTGTATTAGAAAAAAAAAATGGTAGGCTTTGCATGGGTTTTCCATACTGATCGTCTTGCATTAGTCTTTTATCCCCTGCTGTCTGAATATTGTTCACTGAAGCTGAAGATTGTGGAGGGAAAACAAGGTTCTTTCTTATGTAGCATGTATGTAGATGAATGCTGTGATTGGCAGAATTTACTTTTGATAGCCCTCAGAGTTACTGTCCAATACACCCTGCTTCTGAGATACACACCCTGTACCTTTCCAGTGGAGACTGTTTTGTTTGCAGCACCATGGCACTCCTTGCCTTTTGCTCTTCCTTCAGAGAGACAAGGTTATACAGTGAAAAGGACTCAGTTCTGGTACAGCCATGAACAAGCCATCTATTGGGCTTTCGCTGTAGAGAGTAGCTAAAAAACATCACTGTGTGTGCAGTAAAAAGACACCTCTGTTGAGTCTAGTGGGTGAATCCCGTTAACAACATTAAAGAGTCCAAAAATGCACACAAAAATAAAGAATAAAATCTCCTAAATCCCAAATAGGCATCTTTGGAACCAATAGTGCAAAGTAGTTTTGCTGATTTATTTTGTCCTACTGCTGTTATAGATCTTTATCTTCAAGTCTTTCCTAAGATAGTTGACCTGCAAAATAGAAACATGAGAATAGTAAAAAGGGAGGAAAAAAACCCAGTGTGTCATAGAGTTACACAGAATTAGTTTGAACCCATTCTCTGTTTCTGCATTGAGCCGATGGCTGGCTATGGCCAATGCCCCAGTGAGGTAACAGGAGTCAAGGAGAAACTCAACCAGAAGTAAGGAGAAATGGTGCAACCCCAACTTCAGGAGAAGACCGCATACTGGATAACTACTTAGCTGATCAAACCTTAGTGAAACCTGTCAGTTTTCATATTACCTTTTCCTACATACATTATTTTGACACTATCAAGTGTTCATCTACCCTGGCGGATGAACATAAATCATTCTCACCTGTAGAGCATTCTGCTTATATAGCTATGTCTCTTACCTTATAACTCTATGGTTAAGGAACCCCAGCAACTGCAAGGATATAACCCAATGTAATCACTGAGCTGACTGTGTGCTGGGCCATTAGCTTGATTGTATTTATTAAAAATATTTTTAAACCACCCTTCATCTTTTTGGATACTGAGGCTGTGTACAATAGGCAGGGACAAAACAAATCATAGAAAAATAAAATACACAATAAATAACAGTAACACAAAATCCCCCACTTGAAATGCCTGGACAAATACAAAAGTTTTGACCTGACACTGAAAACACTGCAAATTTGGTAGTAGTAGTAGGCGATCACTCATGACCGAGTAAGATTGTCTTCCAGGATAAAATTACAAAAAGAAAATTATAAAAGGAGGAAATTCTAAAAAATTGTGTAGACTCTAGCGATGGGTCCGTAAGTGACTGTGGAGGCCAATTCTAGATCCACACAGCTTCCCACAGTGAGGACACAGGTTACCAGATGGAAGATGGTTCTGTAAAGGATTCGTTTGACGTGCTTTTCGCTTAGCACGTTTCTCCCTTTCACCTTGCACTCGGGCAGGTTGGTATCAGTTGCACTCGGGCAAGTTGGTATCAAAGTTGGTATCAGTCATACCTCTATGGGAACGGTATTTCACAATTGGGGCCACAGAGAAAGCTCTCTCCACAATTGTCACATAACATATTTCATCTAACAAGGCTGCTTGGAGAAGAGCTTCTCTTGCAGATCTCAAGGCATGAGAAGGTTGATATAGCCAGAAGTGCTCCTTCAGGTATTTGGGTCCCAAGCCATTTAAGGCTTTAGAGGGAAGCACCAGTACCTTGAATGGGGCTCAGAAGCAAATAAGCAGCCAGTGCAACTCCTTCAGAATCAATGTAATATGATTTGCCCTCACTATCCCAGTTAAAGTTCTGGTAGCCACGTTCTGCATTAGCTAACGTTTCGGGGTTGTCCTCAAGGGCAGCCCCATATATTACAGTAATCCAATCAGGAGGTTAATAGAGTATGGATCACTGTGGCCAAACTATCCTGGTCTGGGAATGATCATAGCTGGCAAACCAGATGCAGCTGGTAAAGGAGACTCTGAGCCACATAGGCCACCCGGGCATCAAGTGATAAAGATGGATCAAGGAGTACCCCCAAGCTATGTGTCTGCTCTTTCAGAGGGCGTGCAACCCATCTAGGTTGCACACTCATTTCCAGGACATGAGAACCACCTACCCACAGAGCCTCCATCTTGTCAGGATTCAACTTCAGTTTACTGGCCCTCCTCTAACCCATTATCAAATCCAGACACAGGTTCGGCACCTGTACAGCCTCATCTTGGTGTCATGGCGCAGGACTGGCACCACTCAGAAACTGAAGCCTCCAGTGACAGTGACTCTGGGGAGGCATCAGAACCAGTTCCTGGCACTTCTGAAATGGGGCCTACTGCTTTAGACCCCATATCTTGTCCATGCAACCCCCAAGAGGTGCCATTACCTTCTGACTCTGAGTAGAAGACTTCGGACTTGTCTAGTGAACAGGGAGATCCTGGAGAGCAGTCCCCAACTGGCTCCCCCCTTCTCCAACCTTCATTCCCAAGGAGAAGCCAACACTTGCAGGAAAAGGCTGCTGTCCCTTTATAGCCAGATATTGCACCTGAAGGTGTGGAGTTACCAGAGAGACTCTCCTGGCCTGATTATAAAAGCCTGCCAGTTGCTCCCAGACTCTGCTGGAGTAACTTTAGTTCTCTAGCTCCAGGATCACTGGGCAAGGTCCTGAAACCTAACCAAAGTTCCAGATGTGGCAAGCCATCTTGCCCACACTGAGCTTTCTTGCCTGAGCCATCACCCAGGACAGATGATGGATTCCTGATGGAGCATGACACTTACTCAGATTATAGACAGAAACAGAGCTGGTCATCATCAGCCTACTGATGACACTTCACTCTAAACTCTATGATAACTTTAGCCTGTAACTTCTTATATATGTTTTTTAAAAATAGGCAATAAGATGGAATTTTGCCGGGTGCTACAACAGAAATGCCATGGAGTTGAGTAGAAACCCCCCAATGTTATCTTCTGAAACCAATCATGAAAGTAGGAGCATAACCACGATATTACCATGCCCCCTATACCCAACCTACAGAGCCATTCCAGCAAGATACCATGGTTGATGATATCAAAAACCACTGAGAGGTCAAAGAGTGCCAACAGGATTGTGAACCCACTGTCCCTCTCCTGACAGAGGTCATCCATCAGGACAAGCAACGCTGTTTCAGTACCAAATCTGAGCTTGAACCTATATTGAAATGGATCTAGATAATCCTCTTCTTCTAAAAGTGCCTCAAGTTGAGCCACCACCTTCTTCAGTACCTTGCCCCAAAAGGGAATACTGGCAACTGGGTGATAACTGGTACAGTCTGCCAGGTCCAAAGAGGATTTCTTAAGAAGTGGTCACACAACTGCCTCCTTCAAGACAGTCGGCATCACTCCCTTTCTTAAAGAGGCATTAATTACCTCTTGGACCCACCTGGTCAAACTTGCAGTATGTGACCTCTTCCTACACTCCATCCTAACACTGTGACCAATGCAGACTTTATGATTTTAACATCAAGCAAGCTTCCCCCTCCCTCCTCACTGTTTTGCTTAACATCCAGCCTGATGAAGAGTTTTGGAGAACTTGAAAGCTTGCTCACTGTTTTGTGACATTTTGGTTGGTTCTAATAAAGGTATTACCCTACTGTGGATTTGGGAAAGTTTCTTATGGGCCAACATGGCTGCCTTTGCCTTTTCTGAGATTGTAAGGGGCTTTTCCAAGAGGTAGCTTCAGCTATTGGGCAGCATTGAAATGTAGTAAGGTAGCAAGCAAGCAAGCAAGCAAATAAATAGCCCACTACAAATCCAGATGCCTTTCATTTGCTAAACAATAATTTATTTTGGGTTCATCTGGAAATCACCCTTCAAGGACCATCCCACACCACTCTTCTGTAAGTCTTTTGCCATCCAGGTCTATAACTGTCTTGGAACACCAGAATCCCCCAGAGTTCTTCTTTCTCGCCAGAGTTCTCCCTCCCCCTTGAGTCTCCCTATAGTCCTTACCAGTGTGTTGTTTGTTAGCAGACATTCTGCCTGATTAGCCTTTGGAACTCTTGGCTGGCTGCCCGCTCTTGCACCTCACTTTCAGCTGATTCTACCTGGGGAAGTGCCTGGGGAAAGTCTCTGCTTTCTGTGCTTCTGTGTTTATCCTGATGCCTTGGATCCCTGCATCCTCCCCAATTGTGTTCGGACAGAGCATAAAAAGAAGAACAGATACATTTCTTTCCCTCTTCAGCATTTTCAAACTGCTTTTCAAACTGCAATGCCCCACTTCCCTCTGCCTCCTCTGAAGCCAAAGTCACACTGCACAGCTGTGCCTCTTGGCCCACAGCACCTCACTCTCTTCCTTTCTTTGTTCCTGGAAAGTCTTCAACAATCCACTCTTCAACTGCTATTTTGTTATACTTTCTCAATAAGACTCAATTTTCTGGGAAAGCTCTGATCTCATTGCTGTTGTGCTCCCAAGTACATTATGTGGGCACTTCGCTACCTAGACTAAATAATCCTGAATTACTTATGTATCCCAAGCAAGCGTGGTAACAAAAGAGTAATCATGCTACCGTTAACACATGTTTCAGTGTATAATTTGATCCTTACACTTTCACATAATTTTCAGCCAAGCTTTTGGTTACTATGGAAAAGTCAGGAAGTGGCAATATTCTTCAACATTGTACCTGCCCGATCTATACCCATATGCAACCACTTCCCACTTTGGGAAATCCTGACACAGCATAAATGAACTAATACCTCAAAGTTTTCCATCTCTCTTTTTCAGTTTGGTTTTCTGGGCTTTCACTTTCATAGGAAGCCAGATACAAACCTAAAAAAAGAAAGAAAAAGAAAGAGCGGGGAAAGGCAACATTAGTTATTGAAACAATATTGGTAGCCCACACATTAGCATTCTAAGCAAACAGAAAGTTTTTTTTAAAAAAATAGCCCATGTTTCAATCCTATGGGGCCATAGGATTTATCAGCTCTCCCCTTCAAAGGATAGAGAAAGAGGTCCACCCTCGGAGGGGGAAATCTGACCTTGAATGCCCCCTCCTAGCCCCAATGGAAGCCTCCACAGCCTTACCTCTCCTGCAACAGAGCTCTGATGTTGGGGGGGGGGGGAGGAAGTGGGGCAGGGCAGGGCCAGTGAGTATGCTGGAAGAGGCTGTGGATCCACAGCATCCATGCCTCTCCTGGCCCCCCACCTGGCCCCACCCACAAACAGGCTCCTGATCTATGTTAGCCCAGGAGTTTGTATAGATCAATTCCCTCCCATTAGTTTCAATGGGAGGGAACTGATAAAAACAAAGAAAAATCTAGTTGGGGAGGGAAGAAAACAGCAGAAATGCTGCTCCTCTCTAACTTCTTACCCATATCTCGGAGTCTCTAACAGCAGATCTCACAACATGCTCTTTTCTGTTCCAGAAGACCCTGTGGCAGTGTCAACGTTACCCTGTTCTTGTTCCCTTCCTATTGGGATTGCTATAATTGCTTTAATTATTTTTTTAGTTTTGACAGCTGTTCCTTGTGGGGCTTCAGCATAATTTTCCTAGCTACATTCTAAATTCATGTGTGGTCAATGAAGTCCCAGCTGTCGGATGCGGTTAATGTGGATGAGTTTTAAAGACTGCTCTTTAAAAATCAAAAGTTCAAAAGCAAACGAAGTCAGTCAAGCTTATGGGCATGTGTAGGCAAAGCTAATAAATTCAGCCCTTATCTCTGACATGATAATAATGGGATAGGACTGAATTAACCCATTATGAAACATGACACATTGGATAGGTAGGAAGAGAAGTCAGACAGGAACTCATTTGCAAATGAGAATGATTAATTGCATGAGGAAAGAACTGCATCTGAAGGGTCCCTCCCCGCTTTAAGCACAGTTTAAAAGGTAAATATATCTCTGCTGAGAGCTGGGTTTCCCCCCCTGCCTGCAACCATCATCACAGACTTGACTTGCTCTGCCTCAGAATGCTTTCAGCTACAGCATGGCTGACATTCATGATGGCCCCCTCATAATATGGCTATCAGGCCTATTCCTCTCTGTGGACCACAGGGATGATTTGCTACAAGCAAGATGCCTGGTTGAAAAGTTATGGAAAAGATAAAGGCCCAGATAATCATTCCTGTAGCAACCTGTTGTAGACACTGTGGGTTTTTACAAGGTCAAATTCTGAAAAGCACATTTTCAGTCAAGGGCTGTGGAAGCATGTCAGTCGGGTACCACTTCAGCATTTGTCAAAACAAGATTTTCTTACCGTCTTCAGTAAAGATGGGTGCAGTATGTAAATAGTGGATGATGTTATCATCTCGTTCAAAGGGGCATTCTACTTGTTTCCATGTTATAAATTCTCCTACTTGTTTAGCTAGTTCCAGGAATTTCTATAGAGATTTTAAAAAGAAACATCTAGGTAAAAGGAAATGGTATATCGTTTAAATTATTACTGTGGCTTCAGTATTCCTCAAGCATGTTAACTAGTTAATGGATCTGATATATTATTTAAAAGGTGTGTGTGTGTTTTCCCAGTACAGCTGTCCCTAGGTTTCTGAAATATGCTGAAGGAAATCAATGGGATATATTCATTTTCAGTTATAATAAAATCCTCAGATCACACAATACATAGGCCATGCTTTTGCTCTGATGCTATTTTTATAGTATTTTTATGCATTTCACCAACTAACATTAAATACATGATACATGTATAAATGTATTATTACATCCAAATATTGACAAAACTATATGATAACTTAATACAGAGTTACTGCTATCTTTTTCAGATAGCAATTATTACACCTATGGGCTAAATCCAACGTACTGTTAGCAGAAGAAATGGCTAGCAGAGCTGCACTACCTTTCCCTGTTGTGCAAGCCCTAGCCAACCACCGTGTAAACCGAAGACCGGAAAGCGGTTGCACAAGCAGAACTCTAGTTAGATTCCCCCTTGCGCATGGTTCAGAACTTGATTTCTGCTAGCGCAACATCATTTATGCTACCAGAATGACACCATTAAATACAACCCTTTATTTTCAACCTATACCCCATCCCCTATCTTTGCTACACGTTTTACAGTGCAATCCCAGGCGCATCTACTCGAAATTAAATCTCATTGTGTTCAATGGGGCTTACGCCGAGGTAAGTTATCTGGGAGTATGTTTTACTGAATTCAGTGTGACGTACCTGTGAGTAGACACGTCTAAGATTGCACTGCTAGTTTTCTTAATGTAATAACAACCTCTATTTCTATTAAAATACTGTAAGTGTGTGTGTGTCTATATACATCATAGGTGTATAACTATAATCATAAAATTAATACATTGACATAAACATAAATAGTATTAACAGTCATAGAAATTAACCATAAGTAGGCCTATTAAAATAGTCATTAAAAAAAAAATCAAAAATAGTCATAGTCAAAAAGCAGAAACAAAATCATATTTAAATAGTCAGAAAAATGTCATAAATGTTCATGAATAATCACAGAGAATAAATAATTACCAACATTTATCTGATGTTATTAAACTGAGTGAAGTGCCTGCCATTTAAACACAACACTTGGAATTTAAAATTACAACAGCTTCAGTAGTGAGTATGGATCAGATATTTTATCCCCCGAATTGCTATACCTGTAAAATGAAAATTTAAAATCTCTAATATACATGTACAGTAATACCTTGGATTGCAAGTAACTTGGTTTGAGAGCATTTTGCAAGACAAGCAAATTTTTAAATATTTATTTAAATTTTTTTTTACTTGATATACAAGCGACGTCTTGCAATACAAGTACTGTAGTACGGCTTAAATTAAAAATCTCTGTACAAATTTTTTTGGGAGGATTTCGTTTTGATATAAGAGTGTTTTGGATTACAAGCACGTTTCCGGAACGAATTATGCTCTCAATCCAAGGCACGACTGTACATGGAAGCATAAAGGCACCTCTCTATTTCTTGTTCTCAAATGGGTTATAGAAATAGGTTCTCCCTCGTTGGGGCCAATTCCCACAGGAGCCTGTGAATCAGCCCTGTGTGTACAGAATCTTAGGCCAGGTGTAGCGGCTGCCACCTCTGAAAGTTGCTACAGCAGGGCACAGAGCTCCATCCCAGCCTCTCTGCAGAGCCACCACTGTCATTACTCATCTCATAACTCTCATCTTTCTTCAGCATTAGCTGGCTTCTTCAGGGAGCAGAGAGAAGGGACACAGTAGTTGTCGTGACTTTTCCTTGCTGTAACTTCCTCTTCTCTACTGCCTGAAGAAATCAAAGCAAAGGGTGGTACTGGCAATGCTATTGATAAGAGAGTTGGGATCTAAAGAACCCTGCATGAGCAGAAAGCACTTTAGCATGGTGGGAGTAAAGATATTTGCTTCTGACCTTGGCCCCTTGTGTCACATCAAATCCTTCTCCACAAGATCTCTTGACCCTCAGAAGAGGGCTTTCAAGGGAAGGGGGCTGGGAAAAGCCCTGGTGTTCATGTAGGGGTTTGCACATGACCTTTTGGATCCTGGCCTTTGAGACTGAAAATAATTTATCAGTTCATTTCTATTAAAAAGGTCTGCTGGCATTTGCTTGACTTTTGAGGAAAACCTGGGAAATGATCCTTTTCTGCTTGACCATGGTCATTGTTACATCACACTGAAACCTAGGCACAAAGAACTAATCAGCCATGAACTTGATAAAGATGCTTTCTGTGCTTACTTCAAAGTTGACATGTCCATTTGGAAGACGGTTAGCACATCCTTCATTTAAAAAGTAAATGTCTTTGATCAGTAGGCTGAAGAAGGGGATCACAATCTGTAAAGAGAATGACATAACTATTATCTTTGCCGGTCTGTTCCTTATGCATGAAAGAACAGGTCATTCACAAGTAGAAAAGAGAGATTAACTTTTCAGTGTACAATACCCTAATGAAGCAGCACTAATACTAGCTAGGGCTAGAGGAGGTGGGATATAAGAGATAACTTTAACAGTCTATAAAATAACTGTAATGCTGAACAAATTTCCCTGTGTACTGCACACTGGTAAGGTAATTCCACAAAGATTAAATGTATTCTAAGATTTCAGTTTATTACCTGTCCATACCTCAGTAGCATCCATTTTTAAGCAATGATAAGATCTTTTTGTCAACAGGAACATTTTCAAAAGCAAATTGATAAACTTTCAACAGTCTACAGATGGATACGAAGAAGCCAAAGAATACAATGAGGTTGTGGCATGCTACAGACATCATAAAGTGAACATTACAATTAAACCCAAACAAGGAAACATAGTGAAGTGATTTAAATATGATAATTTATGTTGCAAAGTGAAGTGATGTTTCACACAGAGCTTGATTCTCACCTGATCTAAATGCTACAAACATCAAATGAAGCAACATGGATTTACTCTGGGTATCTTGTCTCATACCATGCTTATCTTCTTCATCTTTTTTGGATTGTGAACTGTACTGTTAAGCTTATAACCTACCAGCTCTGGGGCCCAAGCCATGTAGAAACCAACAAAACTCCAACAGATGCAGGTGAATAATGTACAGATCCAAGTAACACAAATCTCAATCCAATTCACAACACATTTTGAGCACCAAGCTCTTCATCAGGGCACAGACAAAGCTAACAACTACCATTACTTCTTTAGAAGAATAGCCCCAGAAGGCACTACTGACAATTATTGTTTTACAAACTAGATGCCCAAACTGCAGTTGTATATACAGTATCCTGAAGGATTGCTTATTTCCAGATAACCCAATTTTAGAAGATACCAGGAATGTGCTGATGAGGCAGGGGATGATTTTGTGGTACGCCTCAAGCAGCAAAAATGTCTTGGCCAGCCTTAACTTTACCCAAAATGTCTCTATCTCTACTAGAAATGCTTCTCCAAATAAATACAAGAATGGAATTTGCCTTCTTTTCAGCTATGTCATACTCATAATCTGAAAATCATATATAATGCAGATTCCTAGGCTACTGCCTTCACACTAGACCAGCCTTCCCCAACATGGTACCCTCCAGATGTTTTGGACTACAACTCCCAGCATTCCTGACCATTGGCCATTCTATCTGGGGCTGATGGGAGTTGGTCCAAAACATCTGGAGGACACCATGTTGGGAAGGCTGCACTAAACACTCTTCTTGGATTCGGTAATTATGACCCTTGGTCCCTAGAAGCAATATTCACCCCATTCACCTGCACTGTAGCTTGCAAGAGCTATCTATGGCAAGCTCCTCTTCAGCCATGATACCTTGTATTGAGCTCCCTTATGAAGATTTAAATTCACCTGGATAGCAGGTTCCTCTCCTACAGGAGCTATATTTTCCATTAAAGTGAGAATGAGTATGTCAGGTTGGCTTAACTTTCAAGTCTTTTTGTAAATCAACAACCCTCTAGTTTCCTGCATTGAGCAGGGGGTTGGACTCGATAACCTTGTAGGGTCCTTCCAACTCTATGATCGATCATCTATGAAATCTATGAAACTGTAACCTGCTAAATGAACAACTGTAACTTTGGTTTCTACACACCAAAGTACTGTAGCCTTTAGGAAAAGTAAGGCTCTGGGAAAGCGTGACAAAAAAAAAGTAGTAATTTGGTTTGGCAAGGAATGTCCTCAAGTTATTTATGGTACGTGTGCTGAGCAGTATGCTAAGCAGCCCAAAAAGGGAGAGAGAGAAACAATCCCAGGAGGGAATTTTCCCTCTCTGAAGCTACAGCATTCAGGAGGACGCAGGAGTGAGTTTTTGATAAATGGATGATGTAGGAGCTGCCGCCTGCTCTTCTCTGGTCTGGTCTAGTCTCTTCTCTGGAGCTGCTCTGATAGCCTCCTATCATAAACCCAACCTTAATTACTCCAAATGTGGTGCCACAAGTTACAGAGCTGTAACAGGATATGATGATCTGTGCTTCTTCACTTACAAATTGTATCATGGGTGACAATAATCCACACTGAAACCCGGATAAAAATGCTGGTTATAGCACCACCCAATGAAAGGGATTCTCAGAGCTGCAAATGAGCATGTCAGTCCCAGTGATCCTTTTGACACTGTTCGCAGGTTGTGCCCTGCAAATAGGGGCAGGTGCAATTGTCAACAGGAAGCAGAGCCTGTGAAGAATACATATAGATTTCATAGATCATAGAGTTGGAAGGAGCCTACAAGGCTATCAAGTCCAACCCCCTGCTCAATGCAGGAAACTAGAGGAGGGGTCTCCCATCCAAGTAATAAATATAGTATCCTGAAAGCCTTATCCTCCTATGGCCTGCTACATCATCAAATAGGATGAGTGGAACAACCACTGCGCTGGCATACTCTTCTGTCTTGTGCTGGCACAGCAAGGTGGGTTGGTGCAAATATGCTAGGCATACCGTTAAAGGACATGTGAACATCCTGTGGGTGTCCATTTTCCTACAATTATACTGGTTTAGAAGCTTCTGCATGATTTCCAAGCACACATAACTGCAGCAAATTAGACAAGCTGGCTTTTGTGACTGAGACTGCCAGTTGGTGGTATTAATCTAGCAATGGACAGGATCCTCCTAGTTCTTCTAGACCAGGGGTGGGTAATTTGTGACCCTCCAGATGTTGTTAGACTACAACTCCCATTATGCCTCACCATTAGCTATGCTGGCTATGGTTGATGGGAGTTGTGGTCCAACGATACCTGGAGGGCCACAAGTTGCCCACTCCTGTTCTAGACTCCTCTCCCCAATTGCTTTTAGCTCTACCTGACTCACTTCTGGTATTGACTGGGAAACAAGCACCTGGAGGAAAGGCCGCAGGGCAGTAAGCTATACAGGTGTGTAGTGGTGGTGGGGATGGTTCTACTACATCACTTACCTGCATGCCCCTTTTGTTCCTTCCATCAGATCCCCCCCCCCCAACCCCTGCATTTTTCACAATTGTGGCAGATCCGGTTTGAACAAACAGACTTGCCACCACCACGACTAGTTTGCACTTTTTATGACACCATAAGATTTTGTGGGGATTGAGGATATATTGAGTTCTAATCTTTTCTTACCAGGCAGTCACTGCAGGCCACATTGGGTAAATATGGTTTGCTTGTTGCAGCATACTACAGGATCCTACTTTGTCACCAATAATACTGGTTAATATTTACTTAATCCACTGAGAGAGATCATCCAGAGATTTGGAGTGGAATGTCATCTGTACACTGATGATACCCAGCTCTATTTTTATGTTTACATCAAATTGATATGTAGCCCTGTAAGCCCTGAATCAGTGCCTGAGGGCTGTAAGGGGCCTACTACAGCAATGCTAAGAAACTGTAGGTGAACATACCTACAGAGGTCAGGCATCCATGTGATCTAGGGGAAGTAGGTGAACATACTCCAGGAAATAGCAGATTCATGACGTGGGAAAACTCCTGATCCCATCCCGGAACCTCAAGTGGCAGCGATGGACAGGAGTGTTTTCTATCAATTACACCTGATGGTGTGGACAACAAGGACATGACAACTGATATTCACTCCTCAATTACCTCAGGGATTGACTATTGCAATGTGATCTACACAAGGCTGTCCTTAAATAAGGTTTAGAAGCTTCAGCTAGCTGAAAATGTAGCTCATTCCTAATAGGGTGGGGGAGTTACTGACTTGAAAGCATATAAAACAAGTTATGTGGGTTGTACTTGATGCCCAGCAGCTTCTGGGCACCATTTAAGCTTTAAATTATAAGGCATTGGTGATACGCTACAAGGCCCTATACAGCCTTGACCCAGCACATATTATGGATTAATTAGCTCACATACATGTTCATGTACCCTCCTCTCAATGGGAGAGGCACTGCCAGAAGTTTCATTGCCCTGTGAGTTCCTTCTGGACAATGGCCCTGCAGCAGCTATGGATTCCCTTTTGAAAAGACACCTACCTAAACTCCACCACTTTGGTCACAGGAAAGCAAGTGCAAATTTTTCTGCTAAGGCAAGTATTTTTAATTCATCTCAGTAGCTTTTTGGTTGCTGTTTTTCTTATTGTTGAATTTGTCAAGACATTTTAAATGTATTTTTAGTGTTTTATATTGCACTGCATTTTATGGGCATTTTGTAAAGCTGCTTTGGGCATCTCTTTTCTGGAAGGAGAAGGGAGGTACAAATCCTAAAATAAATAAAGTGCATTGGTTCCAGCCCTTTCTGCAAGCAGATTAAGACTTTTCTGTTTCTATTGCTAGTTCTTATGTTCAGTTTGCTGCCGCTGCTTTTTGTTGATGGATTTTTTAAAATCTCTATTTTATTTGGATTATTTTTAATTGTTGTATTGTTCTCTTGCTTTTATTATATTGCAAACTACTTTCACATCCTTTTAAAATATAAATTCATATCTACTGACTTCCAGTAAGAATTCAGACAACTCCACTGGATCCTTGGGCCGCCTTTGGGGCTCTACCTTTCCTCACCTACATTGGCTGTCTCGTGGCGCCAATGAGAGGGCGAGGCGACACTGGTAAGGCCCTCCAGCTCCACATGGAGTGCAACTAGACGGTGGCGGGGCATCCCGCCTCCGATTCGGTTAAGATGGCTTTGCCCAAATCTTGGTTTTTACCCAGCCAATGGCCAGGAGTAGATTAGTACCGCCCTTCGCCCCTCACAGATCTTTAATTCAATAAATGTGGCCCTGATTTTAAACCATATATACTGTGTCTGACTCTTCATTATCTCACCTATACACACGCAATGTCCTTTCCAGGGAGGGAGAGTTCAACTGGAGCCCTCCTTACTGTTGTTTAGGCTCTAGGCAAAAATGTTTGTTTTCCTAGGCTTTTAAGAACTGGTGTTGTTGTTATTTTACTGTGTATTTGAATGGGCTGCTGCTGTTTTATATGTTGTGCTAGTTTGTATGCTTTATTCTATTATTATTTTTAAAATGTACTTTTATTGTTTCTTACTACTTTGTTAGCCACCCTCAGAACATAAATGTACGTTGAAGGTGCAGGATATAAACAATGTAAATAACAAACCCTGTTCAGCTTCTGTTCTTTTGCCCTAAACTAAATTCTCCACACAGTCACTTTGTGATAACAGTCCATTGGAATGCATGATGACACATTGAAAATGTGTAGTCTACTGTGAGCAGCAGCCAGCCACTGTGGCTGTTGAATGTGCTGAGAATTTGCAAGTCAAATCAGATAGTCAATTAAGGTCTTGAGATATTCATCTCCTTCACTTGCCGGAAAAAAAATCCGTAATACACACTTCCATTCAAATAGCAGATACTGTGTGTGTGTGAGAGAGATTCCTACAGCAATTCACAACTCAAAATCTCAAAGCTAAGCTTCTTAACTTTTGGAAGAGACATATTTAGACACTGCCCAACCTAATAAACGAATATGACAAAGTCAACCCCTTTCTTCAAGCTGTAAAAAACACAAAAAACAAATCCCTAAACTCAATATTATAAATATAACTTCAAAAGAATGAGAACAGAGCTTTGGATGCTATGGATGCTATGGATGCTATTGCCCTTTAAATGAGTAGTGACCACATTTCATTTAATTTTATCCAGGGTGAGTAAAAAATATTACCATATTGTTTTTTGGGTTTTTTTTTAGGAAGTAGTGAAATTAATGCTTGGAGATTGGAAATTACTTGCTGCACTGGGCTGTTGGATTTGAAAACACATACCGGTAACTACATTAGGATTAGATTCTGGGCTTGCTGCAGAAATACTTTCTCAGCAACTACCATGTTATGCATTCAGATAAAGTAGTAAGTAGTCTTTATCCCCTCTAAAATAAATTTCTATCCAACTATTAACCTTCTGTCATCCTTGGTCTTAAAGAGATACTTCTCTGTTCCGTGTGACCAACCCAGGAAATGAGATCGAGCAGCAGGCTTGCATATCTATACCTAAGCAGCAGCCTGCATAAGCATCTTAAAAGTATTTGCTTCTGCTTCAAGTGCATGTGGGTGTCTTATAACAATTTCCTTGTTCTTCCTACTATTCATCATCTCACCATGCAGCAGGAGTGCTGGAAATTGTAATGTTGCCTGCTTAAATCAATGAGGTAATATAACCACTAGTTACACTGGGAGGAAAGGGTTAATAAAACAATTCCCCTCCTCCCTATGCTCTGGCCAGTGCACTCTGCTCCCCTCTCTCTCTTCCTCTCCAACCAAGATGGACACATGGTCTGAGCTGGCTTCCAGCCAGTGATCCCCAATGAAGACTAATCTGCCTATATGCATCCTGCATATATGAATGAACAGACTGTAAGTAAAACTAATAAATGCCTTTATTAGTTTCAATCCTTGTATGGACAATCCATTCCTTTAAAGAGCCTTTTACCAGGGTTTAGCAACCCACGTGATGATAACCAGTTTCAATAACCACCCTGTTGCCCAGCAACCTCCCTGACTGCGCTAGCAGAGGTAGTCTCAAGTGTGGTGATGGAGGAACACAGGATGGTGGTTCTAGGTGACTTTAATTTCCATGCTGAGGCTGCCTCTGGACTTCATGGCCTTCTTGACAGCCATTGGCCCAACACATGAAGCAGGGCATACCCTTGATTTGGTCTTTGCTCTGAGCTGTGAGATGAGTAATCTGAAAATGGGGTTGTTTTTGCGAAGCATAAGCTCTGTCATGTAACTAAGGTTCATCCCAGTGACTGCAAGATCAGCACTCAGCAGCCTGAACAGCTGGCTTCCCGTTCTGAGCACAGGACTGCCCTGCATTAAAAAAACATTGCATTTTACTGTTTTCTGGAACAGCTCCTCCCATACTTGGAGTACTACTGTGCTGGACAGGGTGTGCATCCAAAGGCAGAACTAGCCAAGCAAAGAAGCCAATAGTGATCTCAAACATTGGCTGTCTCTTTCTCAGCTTTCTAAATAAACACTGTACAGGAATAGAGAGACTGTAGCATGGAGAATATATTGTGGTGGCTTTGCTGCAAACTTCCAGAGTGAAGTACATTCTAGGTTCTACAATCCATGAGGTCCCAGATTAGAACACTTTTGCATAGGTCCCAGTAGGGTGGTAACCCTCAGTGTGTGTTCTTAGATCTGCTAGGCCACTTGTGCCAAAGCTGTTGCAGAGGAGTCAAAGCCTCCCCTGAGAGGAACCTGAAAACTTTCAACACCATATTCTGGCTTTAATCCCCCCCACCCCCACAGCTCCTCATGTAAATTACACTGCATACCAAAAATACAACCACATTACATGGCAAGTGACAGCAGGTGTGCTCCAAGGTTAGAATGAATAAATAAATCAAGTAGCAACATGGTTAAAGAAAGCATTTATGGTATTTCTTCTTCAGTGTGTGTGTAATATATGTTTATTATGTATATTTGCACATGCACACACCAGAGAATGAAGCTGGAAAAGTTACCTATTAAACCTCCATCTAATACACTGATTTACCACTTGGGAAAATCAAGGCACAAATTGTGGATGTTCTCTTTTATAAGAATTAATGCTAGGGCTAGGCTGAGGTTTTGCAGTTTCAATTATTTGCATTGAAACATGTACATTTAACAGCGTAGAATTTTTCCTCAAATCACTAGGCAAGTTATAAAGGGGGGGAAAGGGTTTTGAAGGCTTTTTAGGTGAGTATAATTTTCCAGCTTCTACATACGCCGTAAAAAGAGAAACCTGAAGAAAGTGCCCAGTTGTGGGGGTAAGCTAGCCCCAAAGGGTTGTGATAGGGAAAGTTCCTGGCTCACCCAGTTGGCTTGTATGCCATAAATACACCTTCCCCTAGTACAGGGGTGGGTCACACATGGCTGGTGGGAACATATCCTGCCTCCATGGCTCTGGTGAAGTGGACTGTAGTCTGTGAAAGCTTAAAATAGATGTGCTAGTCTTTAAGGTGCCACAAGACTCTTTTTCCTGCAACAGATTAACATGGCTACCCCAGTGAAAATTTGGGGGTGGGCGGGCAGAGGAGGACCTCATAATGTCATCCACAACATTAGGGTCCATGAATGCACAGTATTGCTGCTTCCATACTAAAGACCTTGTGCGATGTGGTGATTAGAGCACTGGCACAGGATTGGGGACACCCAGGTTCAGGATGCTGTTCCATCACATGTGAACTTTTATAGTCAGTATCTCTCAGCCTAACCTACCATAGGCTTGTTGTGAGGATAAAGTGGGTGGTGAACCATGTACACTGCTGCGTTGAACTCCTTGGGAGGAAAGGCAGCATATAAAAACAATAACAGCAACTAAAATACCTTTTCCCTGTTACTGTGTGCTGTTAGGGACCGGTGGGCAGCTCCCCGCAGTGCAGTTCTGTAGTTATAAAAATTACCAGTAGGGTCCATTTGATGCTAGAAGCAGGGGGGAAAAGGGACCATGTATAAGTTTTCAGATCAGAAAATGTCCTGATGACTTTTGCATCTCCAAGTTTATGACTTGATTTAAAGCCAACAGGGCAAATGATACAGATGAACTGGAGAGAAAACTACTCAGCATCTCCTTTTCAGGTCTATTGCTTGCTTTTATCTCTTTTTTCTCTTTTCTCTTTAGGCCAATCAGTCCATAACATTTATGTGGAGATCAGGGGTAGGCAATGCAGTGCCCATGGGCACCAATATGCCCCATGACACTTTCCTATGGTGCCCACTGAGACATCCTACTCCTCCCAATATTACACACACACACACACATTTACTGGAATTGCTTCAAAGTGAAGTGGAAGCCTTTAGCTTAATTTCCCATGAATCCCTCTGGGGAGGTTACTTGTCCTTTGTGTCTAGCCATGCCCACCCATAGCAGCCATTTTATGGTTGTACCCAGGACAGTTTCTCACATTTCCAAATGTGCCCACGGGGCCAAAAGGTTGCCTACCCCTGTTCTCGATGATATTTTTTTGGTGTTTTGTTTTGTTGTTAGGCAAGTGGTTGAATCACACAGAACATATGCATTTCACCAAATAAATGGCAACTGCCACTCCTCATTTTACTCAAGCCTAATTTTCTATGCACTCAATGCAAGTTAATGCGTATCACATGTTCAATTCAGTTACAGTTGTTGCACTTTCCATGCACAGTAATACTTTGGATTGCAAGTAACTTGGTTTGAGAGCGTTTTGCAAGACAAGCAAATTTTTAAATATTTATTTATTTATTTTTTACTTGATATACAAGCAACGTCTTGCAATACAAGTACTGTAGTACGGCTTAAATTAAAAATCTCTGTACAAATTTTTTTGGGGGGATTTCGTTTTGATATAAGAGTGTTTTGGATTACAAGCACATTTCCGGAACGAATTATGCTCTCAATCCAAGGCATGACTGTACTGCTGTTCTGCTTGCATTTGTCTCACTATAGTGCATGACTCAGTCAAGGAGGAAACATCCAGATAGACCTTTTAAATCAGTGTTCTCCAACCTTGGGTCCCCAGATGTTTTTGGCCTACAACTCCCAGCATGCCCCAGCCAGCTACACTAGCTGGGGCATGCTGGGAGTTGTAGGCCAAAAGCTTCTGGGGATCCAAGGTTGGAGAACACTGTTTTAAATAATAGCCACAGAGATGGCTGCCCCCTGGTCACAGCACATTGAAAAGCAATGCCAGTCTGAAACCAAAACTCTATACAGGGACTATAAATGGGTAAGGACAATGACTCCTCTGGTAATCTCCCTCAAGTCTGCCCTACCTATCAACAGGGAGCTTGATCATATCTTGGCCGGCACACAGACTTCCAGCATCCATCTAGCACTACTGTTTCTGGAGTGGAGAGCAATGGTGGGCTTTCCAAGCACGTGCAGTGGTGTCATTGTGTAATTGCAACAAACAGTTGTACGTATGTGTCTGTGCACGCAAGCGCATATGCATGTAAGATGCATACTTGCCCTTGGGTGACAATTCATCACATTGCTAATCTCCAGAGAGAAATAAAGGAAGACAAAAACATATCATGCTAGGGATGCGTCTTGGAAGAGGAACAGTTGGCAGCCCACCCAGTTTTTCAAGGAATAGCCCATCTAAAACAAGCAAAGGAAAGTGCCAATAAGGAACCATGGAAGTGGTACAATACTTGCATCATATGTATATAATAGTACTGAAGTGAGAGACACAGTTGCAACTGAGCCTTGGTGCAGCTTTTGGATATGATCCCCTGGAAGTGCCCTAAAGAGGAAATGGTTTGCCTGACAAACATTTTTATTATAAGGAGCATCCGCAATGGGCCTTGCAATCTGATTTTAAGCAAATGTGCCCATTTTCCAATTGTGGGCCCATTACCACCACAGGATATTCCGATGTGCCATTTCCCCTACTGGTGGAATTCAGGCACTCTGATTGCCTAGAACTTGGTAGCTCAGCTGCTTCACACAGGTTGCAGTTTCAGTAACCAGCAATCCCGGTGTAAGGGATGTTACTTTAGTCAAGATAGTGCCAGAACTCAGCCCTGCTGGAGCTGTAAACTTTATTCTCCATGGTCTGAGCTAAATAGACAGACCTTAAACTGTGTCTGGGTTGGAATACATTTGGATTCCTTTGTGGGCAGTGGCGCTGCTAGGGCACAAGACTCCATGGTCTGGGGTGGGGGCAAATGCCCCCTCCAACAGGTGGTGATGGCTGCCTGCAAAGGAAAGCTGCTGTTGCACCTTTTCAGCTTAAAGCATTTCAAGTCTTCTGATCAGCAGCAGGCTGAACTAATCAGATGCTGCCCTGCAGGGCACTTGGCCAATGAAGACACTGGAGTGATGAGAAAACTGCCCTCTCACGTCTCTGGGGCCCTCACTGGACTCACCCCCCCCCCAAGGCTGCATCTGATTGGTTCAGTTTGCTGCTACTCGGAAGACTTGCCTTTCATTTAAAATGATGCATGGTTGCAGCCTTGACCACCCAGCTGCCACCAAAGCACTTACTTTTAGTGTGAATGCTGGCAGGCAACAGCCTAGCCAGAGAGTAGGAGTAGTAGTGCTGCCACCAACACTTACTATTCCTGCTGCCACCACCGCCCAACAAAGTAACCCCCCCCCCAAAAAAAACCTAGGGCAGGCAGGGCAAATTGGGCAGCAGCCAGAGGGACCCGCCCAAAGAACCTTGCCCGAGGCCCCTCAAGCCTGGTGGTGCCTCTGTTTTTGGATCAGGCATTTTCTGCTTGTTACCTCTTTCTCCATCTAGAATTTGACATGACATGCAGGGCTCATCTTACCATTTGGCCCTTGACTATGAATATTCAGTCTGAATAAATGTACAAAAAGTATTTGTAGCAAATAGACAATTCTCAATGTTTTACCTCAAGAATAAAAAACTTGGCTGTTTTCACTTTTGACCAGGTCTTCTTTAACCTGGATACCGGACTCATATTCATACCGGCTGGAGAGAAAGAAGAAAAATAGGGAAGGACATTAGGAAACAGAAACCCCTTTATGCATTCATAATATCAGAGAGAAATGATGCCAGCACACTTACATATGATTGCCATCAGCGAGTTAAAATTCCCTATGTTAAAGCACTCGCGAGCAACATCAATGAAGAACTCAATGACTTGTGCTCTCTGCTTCTTTTTTGCAGGCTGTAAATAAACAGACAGATAAAACAGCCATGGAAGACAGGTTTAAAAAACTGTTTGAAATGTCAGAGCTCAATGCTGGTGATGCCCTATTCTACAGCTCAATCAATTGATTTTCAGAACAGCTACAAAATTCCATTCAAGCAGTTTGATTAATGACACTCACTGCTGGCAGCTGGCAGAATCAAACCTCCCATCATAGAAAGTGACCAAAAACCTATTATACCTTTAAAAATTTCTTCAAGCACTGACCCAACATGGACACATAAATTTGTACTCCAAAGACTATTAATCCCAGGAATATTATACCCAACTAGCTGTCAATAAATGACAATGATTGTAACTTTTCCTGGGCTTGATGCCAATGACTGGAACTTTTTCCAGGCTTGATGTTAAGGGAAAAGAGTAAAGATACCCATCTTGAAACTAGCGGTAAATTACCGGAGAACTGCTGTTTGCATTTGCTCAGTACTCAACCTCTTCTTTGTACAAAGGTACTAAAACTCAGAATGACTGAATCATGAAAGAGATTTAGCTGGAAATTACCCACTGCCAGTTCTGTCCCAGACAATGGGCCCTTCCAGATGCTCTAGAACAGCCTTCCCCAGCCTGGTGCCTGCCAGATGTTTTGGCCCACAACTCCAAGCATTCCTGACCATTGGCCCTGCCAGCTGGGGCTGCTGGGAGTTGAAGTCCAAAACATCTGGAATGCACCAGGTTGAGAAAGGCTGCTCTAGAAGTGCAAATGACACATCATCTTTGGGCAGGTGGCTTCAGCAACAAAATGGTTATCCTGAACTTTCTCAGCTAGATCAGCTCATCCAGCATCTGGGATAAGGCAGTACTAGAATAAACTGAGAGCAAGGACTGGAAAGGTGGACTTCCTTTTCACCTCAAAGTACGTCTGCTTTTAAAAAATACCTCTGCCTGGCTCGCCTTAAGATTAGGAATAGAGAGATTTTAAAACCACATCATAAAACCACCCCACACTATTTCTGTTCTTTAGTCCTGGAACTTGTTTCAGAGACTAAGGCTGAAAACAGACATAAGAATTCACAGTAGGTCCAACAGCCATGCTGCGCAAGCCCAGTTTCCTCCCAGTTTTACAATGTGAATGACAGGCAAACATACCAGAAAATCAAACACTGGCTTGCCGCTTTCCCCATGTTTCAGGTGGGCTGATCACCCTCTCTTTAATTTTTAAAGCACTGCATGAAAGCTTATTGCCGATTCCTTGCCATATTAAAATAAAAACAATCAAACCGTCTTTTTTTTTTTTTAAGTGCAAAACCGCTTGAGGGATGAGGGAGGGTGGTTTCTTGCCAATATCAAACACACCAAAAAAATCAGTACTGTCTACAGCTCACCTCTGTGGCAAACCTGCAGGAGTATCTCCCCCCTATCCCCCGTCCCAGCTCAACCTAGAGAACAAAGGTACATTTGCTGAGAAGCTGCTTCCTAATCAACCCCTATGGCTCTAAAAAATGCTGTATCTGTCTTTACCTTAAACAGTATGAGAATCTATTTCATGAGAATCTATTTCTCTTGTGGAATTTATAATTTAAAAACCAGTTTTGGCCCATGTGGGGGTGAGTGCTACACTGGAATTTTATCCCTGTACAGTAAGTGAAAGGCCTTTGTCTTTGTAGTGTCTTGGAGTCAGTACGGTGTGAAAGACACACACACACCCCCGCTGCCCCTACAACAGTGCCTACAAAGAGGGGAAGGATAGCATGGCCCAGACGGGGGACGACGACTGTCCATTGGCTCCCTTCAAGGGCTGTCAGAGTATGTGGTGTCCATGACGATTCCTGGGCATCACAGGTCCATAGAGCATTCTTGCAGTCGCTGGGAGTTCCCAGCCATTGCAAGATGAGAACCAGAATGTGAAATCTTACTGCATGAACGCTTAGGATCTCTTGGCCTTTGCAAGATTTCAGGAACAAGACTTGGGATGAGACCTATATAAGGCCTCGCCCACGTGGCTTGGCCTCTTGTTGGCTGGGCAGGCAGCACAGGTTGATCACATCTGTCTGAGGGGAGAAGGACAGAAGGTCACTTTCTCTTCCAGGACCAGGGTCTATTCAAGCCCTTTTAGGGCTGGGGTATTGGTAAGTATTAAGACTTCGGGAGGGGGCAGGGAAGACCTAGAGAGGATGTGACGTCGGCTGCCTGGAGAATGACTAGCTTTGACCCGAGGCAGCAGAAGTAGGCCCCCACTCAGTTGGCATTCTGGTTAGGGGGCACTTCTTATTTTAGGGTACCATTTGCCAGTGTGATGCTTCAACACTCTAGGTTTGGAGGGCCACTGGCTCACACAGCACCCACTCTAATTTGAGGGGCCATCCATTCAGACAGCACGTCCTGCCACAAAGTGCCACTGTTTGTATGTGGCACCGAACCCCTCCTGTAGTGCCGCTCATTCAGGTGGCTGCCTTTGACATCCCCCACCCCCAGATTTGAAAGGCCAATTTTCCACACAGAGCCCCTCCCCACCATCTCAAGGGGACTGACTGACTGTAACAGTTGTGACAGAGTTATAATCCAAGACTATAATCAGGGGTAATAATCAGTGGTGGAGCATCTGCTTTGCATGCAGAAGGTCCCAGGTTCAATCCCTGTCATCTCCAGGTAGGGCTGGGAAAGAGTCCTGCCTGAAACCCTGGAGAGCCGCTGCCAGTCAGTGTAGACCAGGGGTCAGGCAACATTTTGGGCCCATTGGACATGTTGAAAAAGTGTCCCTCCCAGGCACAGCCACAAATTGCTGTGGGGGGCATGACTAATCCAAAATGTTGGGGAGTCCCCCCCTGGATTCTGACTTTTCTTGCCCCCCCTCTGAACTCCTCCCCCTTTTTTGCCCCACCCCCTCTGAACTCCTCCCCCCGCTTCTGGATTCTGACTTTTCTTCCTCACCCCTGGATTCACTGTAGACAATACTGAGGTAGATGGACCATTGGTCTGACTTGGTATAATGCAGCTTCCTACGTCTCTCTTTTTTGCCAGCCCGAAACAAGCCTCCTCCATTTCTTGTACCATGGACCTCCCTCCCAGCATGAGCTGCAACTATCCAAAATTCCATACCAAAATGACTGCTATATCATTGCATCAATAGCCTATTTCCCCATTTAACCCTATGTTGGTTATTTACCACCCCGCTTTTGTGAAAAGTGTACAAACTAGAAGCTTTTTATTATTATTTTTAAAAGTCACCAATGTGAACAATGTGGTTAATCAAGGAAAAATAAATCATCCAATGTGTTTATTACTGAATGGTCTCAAAATGGCACAATCAGGCAGGTGGAATAACAAGGCCGAATATATTTGACTTACCATGCAAATTTCCGTTGCTACAAGATAGCAGAGTCTATTGAACCATTTTACATAGGCCTCAAGGTTACTAGTCTTCTTCTGTTCACTGAAGCAAGGCTGGAAAACAAAAACCTGAAGTGGCACATAAACTAGACTCTGCTTAGCTTTAATCATCATCATCATCATCATCATCATCATCATCATCATCATCACATCAACTATAAAGTGTTGTTCTATCATCAGTAGCATATATTTCTGTGACAGCATGTGCATGTGAGTGTACGCACACACAAACAAACAGGGCATGTGGGACTGAGTTTTAAATGTCAGTGGGTGGGCAGCGACAGACAGATGTGCTCGGTTAAACAGCAGCATATAACCCTTTCTGTGCATGATGAACAGTTTGCCAAGAGCAATAGCTCACAAGGCAATTTATTCCAATCCACACTCACTAGGATATTAACAGCCAGGATATTGCAGTATGCAAAGAGCAACAAGAATCTGGAGAAAATAAAATCAGACAAGCAAGCCTTTCCAGGTAATATGTACCGTATTTAGTGTATGCCTTTAACTCCAGGAGTTCCCAGAGTTCAGCAAATGCAATTGCCCATGGTTTTCTCTTGCATGAAACAAAATTTCTGATTAGGTTGGGGAGGAAGATAGCAAAGAAAGATATAATGCAGTACAGTACAGAATATTATTTGCCTAAAAAATTACTTCCTTCACATCCTCTTGTGTTTGAGAGAATATCTTCACTACTGATCTCTTTATCCCTGACCTATTTCTGTTTCATTGGTTGCTGTGAAGCAAGTCACTCAGATGGCAAAATTCATCAGAAAATGTCATTCTTTTGACATGTACTCTTTAGGCTGTGGTTACTAGGCAATTGCATGGGACTGAGAGCTCCCAGCTCTCCTTGAAAATGAATTTTAGTCTGGTGACCTACAGAGCAATCCTATACATGTCTACTCAGAAGTAAGCTGCACTGAGCTCAATAGAACTTACTCCCAGGTAAGTGTGTATGAGATTACAGCCTAAATTCTTTAGATGATTTCAAACACACACACACACACCTTCAGTTTATGATAATCTTCCTGAAAGGGCTCATGGCTCTGAATTTCTTTAAATACTTTTTTTTTTTTTTACATCACCAGCCGCTAGAGGGTATTAGGAGGTATTTAATTTTTATTTCATTAATGTGACAATTTCCAATTTAGGGCCTAAGGATAAGATGGGTAAGTAGGGAGTTCAATGAGGAGGGAGTTTTTTTTATGTTGCGGAAAGGGGGGGTTTTCTCATGAATGGGATAATATGGAAAAGGATATCATTTGGGGTCTTTAGTTTTCTTTCACAATGCTTGCAAATATATCTGCATTGCAGAAAATGTATCCTAAGGCTAAAGAAGATTAAAGAGAGAGATGGGGACCTGCCTGCAGTGATTGGGGAATTCATGTGAAGCAGGAGTACTTTTAAAATATAAGCAGCCCAGAGCCTGTGCAATACGATGGGGTGTAAATTAAATATCAGTCTCACAATTCCCTCAGTGCATGGCAGCAGAAGAAAAAAGCCTAGGCCACCTGACCTCCAGCTGCTCCGGCCCATCTTGAGCCAGTCATGTGCACCCACTGACATTTTCCAGGAATGGGCTGGGTTTAAACATGTGGCTGTAAACCATCCAAAGTGTGGGCTAGTATCAGAAAGATGTCCCCAGTCTGTGGCAGGAAGACACACACATGGCCAGCTTGATATGGGCTGAAGCAGCTGAGAGTTTAGCACATAGTAGGCTATCCTTGTAGGTTGTGTGTGTCGAGATGGTTCAGAGAAGACCGCAGGAGAATAATACAGGATGGTTCCCCTGTTCCAACATACTTTTGCACTATACTTATGAACACACTTATGTGAGGGCTGCTGAGTGCCTCTTTACCTAATCTGGCCCACAAATGTAATAAGAAATGGCTAGCAACCACTGCAAGCAGTGCCCTTATTTGGAGCAGATCCTCCTCTTTGGCAGGTCTACAGGCAGCCTTCATATATAATGCCGACACTTCCTTGTTTGCCCCCAATAATGTCATCATGTAGCCCAATGTAGTTCTGTGACATCATGTTCACAATGTGATCCCTCATTGTGGACCCCTTTAAAGTACACCTTTTGCCGTCAAAAGGTCTGCAGGTGAACACTCAGTGCAGTCTTATTCAAAACACAGCATTTGTACTTACATACATTGCATGCATTTTTCACTTTGGGGAGGTGTAGGTGTCTCCACTATCATACATAATCTAGTAACCGGTGGTGACATTTCTTCTCAATATTTTAAACCAATGTGTGAAGAGATAGATAGTAAGGAAGCCACTAGGCTGGAGTGATCTCCCTGTTGTCTATTAGAATACAAATGCTTTGTGAATAGAATGGATGGTTTCCATGTATGCATGGAGGGAGGACTCTGCATTTTACTCTGAGTCACTAGTGCAGCTTTCCCCAACCTAGTGCCCTCCAGATGTGTTGGACTGCAACTCCCATCATTGGCCATGCTGACTGGGGATGATGGGAGTTGCAGTACAACACATCTGGAGGGCACCAGGTTGGGGAAAGCTGCACTAGAGTGATGATTTATTCAAAAACAGAAGTTTTCCATTGCATCTTTGACTGGCTAGAACAATTCTTTTTTACTTCTTTGCTTATTGAGCAGGTGTATCACACAGCAGCACTCTAATATCTAATTAATGTAACAACTCATGAAGTCTTCGTTATGGAAACAATCCATATTAGTATTTTCCAGTTGAGAAAGTGGGTTTGGGTTCTGTTGATGCCTCTTTTCGGTTCATTCTCTGGAATTCGCACCCACTGTTCTATTTTGTCATCTCAGACTCGTATTTCCCTGCGTTGTCCTTAATTACTCCTTGTACTTTTCTCCCTTTGCAGTAGCCTTTTCTTTTAAATCCAAGTGTATTTAATTCTAACAGCAAGAAAAGCCGTTAGGCATCCATTAACATAGCACTCAACATCTCCTCTCTCTTCTCCTTGTTTTCTGAAAAAACATTGCTGATTTATCCAGTTCAATTTCACCCCAGACATATTTTTGTTGTTCTTTCAACCAACATTTACTTCTATGTCTTCATTTCATCATCTCAAATATTCTTTTAATTTTATTTTGTAGCTAAGTCCAGCTACTTTCTGTGGAGTGCACTTGTGCATGCATGCATGCACACGTGCGCACGCACACACACTGTCTTGGGTATTGCAGTCCAAGTGCCCAATTCTGTTAAGTGCTAAATTAGCAAATGAACATCATCACCATCCATTTATTTGTATGCTGCTTTTCCATAGTAAAACCATGCTCAAAGTGGCTTACAGCAACATCAAAAAATGAAGCATGAACATGAAACATTGCATGGAAGGATGGCTGTGCCAGTGCAGTGCAAAGTAGTATAACTTGTGCCATTGCACAGCAATGTAGGTAGGCCCACCATGTGCTCACATTATTTGTGACAGTAATAGATACTATCACCAGATGCCACAACAGGTAAACAAAATGCCATTATGCAACCAAAACAGGTGGAGAGAATATGGCCTACTTGAGTTGCGTTAAAGATTAACTCACACACTTTTTGATCGCTATAGGATATTACATTAGCAGCCAGTGCTTCTCAAATAGTGGGGCGGGCCCCCCAGGGGGGGCGCGAGGCTCCGTAAAGGGGGGCTCGTTTGACCTCAGTTAAAAGTTTTTTTTAATATTGTGTTCCTTTAAATCCTGTGCTCCTTTAAATCTTTTCTGCTACAGTTAATAAAGCTATTCTTTGTTGTAAATTGATCCACATTTCTTTCTTTTTTTATTCTCTTATACGTTAATAAGGATACAGTGTTATGCAGAGGTGTACTTATAACAATTTTATAGACAAATGATACTATTTACAGTCGCGCGGGGGGCGCGAAATGTTTTCTTCTTCCTAGGGGGGGCATGACAGAAAATAATTGAGAAGCAGCTGCTAGCACAACCCCCTACATTTTTGTACTCTGTTGTAATCAGATGGTGATAAGTAGGCATCATAGCAGGCATCTGAAATGCAACAGTAGCTGTGTTGATGCAATGCACTACTGTAGGCAATCACTCATGACCGAGTAAGATTGTCTTCCAGGATAAAATAAAATTTAAAAAAAAATTTTTTAAAGGAGGAAATTCTAAAGAAAAATATTGTGTAGACTCTAGCGATGGGTCCGTAAGTGACTGTGGAGTCACTGTGCACTACTACTGTCTCTCTCTATATTGTATGATCCAATGTAAGTTATTAGTTGCTGAGACAGTATTTAAATTGTAATTCAAGTCTATTGGTTTAAGTATAAGGCAGACTTATTTCATTAGCTTTTTACAAAAAGAAAAAAGAAAGAAAGAAAAGGAAAGCCCAAAGCAACAGCAAAATAACAGTGAAAAGTAACAACAGGGTTTAAGCACGGGATTACTAAAGGCGGCAGTTTGTCAAATCTCATGGAACTTTAATTGAGCCCAAATCCTTAAAACAACCTGTACACAGTATACCTGCTTAGGCACAAATCCATGTTTCATTAACACTTGCAATTGATTCAACTGGGTATAACATACAGAAGAGCCAAAGGGCCATGCTAGCCAATATTACCTACAAGCTCTATGAAAACTGGTCTAATTTGGGCACTAATAACCTGACAGGCTAAACCCACAGATATCTTTACCAGTTATCCTCTGCTGGGGCTGCTTTGCCACTTTACCTGGGCACCGGTGTCCTCTGTGATGTGGGAAGGTACGGCATGCTAAAGGGAATTCCCCTGTTATCTCCAATCATTGATCAGAGATAACAGGGGGATGCCCCTCCCCAATCCTCTGGTAGCCTCCAGAGGCTTGGGGCAGGGGCGAGGAGGAGGATCCCCCTGTTATCTCGAGGAGGTGGGGCCTGTGGATGGAGCCAAAGCCTCTGCAGGCCGGAAGGGGAACTTCCATGGGTTGGATTAGGCCTGCAGGTCAGAGGTTCCCTCCGTCTGCAGCTTGTTTATTGTGATGTCTGAACAATGTTTGTTGAAGCAACTAACTATGGCTTATGATTCTGACTTCTTTGGGGAGCGACAAGCCAGAATCCCCAGTTCGGATGTCACAATAACTCTCCTTACAGTGTGTTCAATAAAGGCAAACGCCATGCATGAAGAAACTCCACTGTTCCTGAATCTATCCATGGACTTAAGAGGGGAGAGTTTTTTCTCCCACTCATCTCTCTGCTGCTCCCAAAATTCTCTTGCTATTTTAATTTGAATTTCACAACAAGGGTTCCTCACATAGCATATGGCCATTGTGGCTCCTGGGTTCTGATAGCTGTTTAGGTTGGCACAGTCTGCCCTTGCTGTCATTTATAGGGTCTCTTCTGCCTGCCAAGAGCACCTGCCTCTTTGTCTGACCCTTTCTCTGGAGAAAAGGGAGGGGAATTCTGCTGATCCAACCTGACCAGTTTAACACCTCTGCAATTCTCAGCCTGCCTGACAAAATTCAGCTTTGGAAGTGAATTTCTACTGCAAGCCGCAACCTATCTAAGTAAAAGCTGCAAATACAGGGAAAGATTGGTAGCCTATTAGCAACACAGAAACCAAGCTCACTTGGAAATTGAATGTGTGCTTGGTTTGCAGCATGGTGTTAACATTAAAACATTTAATCACATTTCAAAAAGATGTATACCTAGATTATTGTTGTTGCCTTTTACAACAAACACACATTAAACTCCAATCTATAGGGTTTCAAGATTATCACTTTGAGATCTAGACCGAACCTTTACATTTCTCAACTCAGCAGGAGATGACATAGCTGGTTGCTACACTTCACGGTATTCCTCCCCACACCTTGCCATCACAGTCCTATTTTCTGCTACCATTCCTGTCTGCTGTACTGAGCAACATTCCAGGATGTGCTTCAAAAACAGTTGGGGAGAGGGGAAGATGACAAGCCAATGGGAGGAAGGGAAGCATCAAGGGATTTAAAGGCACAGTACGGTACTTATCTCGGGATTGCAGCCTGGCAGCCCTAATAATCTACAAAGGCAGCCCCCACTCCCCCGAAAAAAATATTTGGAAGTCAACAAAAGAAAGATGCAGTTTTTCTCCCACAGCCACTATAAATAATGCAACAACTAAGCACCCCAATTCGGTTCCAACTGTATAATGAGCAAATGCACACCATGCTCCTGTTTGAAATCCCAGTGGGAAATGGCCGGCAGATGTTGCAAGACATACGGCTAATTTTGAGCTATTCGTTTATTGGAGCAGCTTCTGCTGAGCCAGAAAAGTTCTCAAGAAGAAAAGAGAAAAGCCTCCTGTTGCCTTCTACCATTGCCCTTTCAGAATAATATCCTCTACTTTCCTTTTTAGTGATATATCTAAACACATCTTCCCCACCACTGGAAACTTTAGCAGCAATGTTGCATTTAAGAAGTTTCTTATAAAGTATTTCAAACTCATTGCACCAGCTTTAGCAATTCCTAGTTTGAGGAATAGTTTTCTTTTAGCACATGCATCTTGATTACTCGTGCTAGTCACATGCCAAAACCTTCTTTTGAAGAATTATCTGTGCAACAATAGTGCACAAAGTGATAGATTCTCCTGTTTTCACTTTCACAGATGCTAATGGGTATGTTGCCCTTGACATGAACCAAAGTGGAACGGAGTGCACAGGCAGTGGTTCATTCTCCTCCTACTGGAATTGCAGCATAGCATATTAAGAATGTTGGCACTCTCTAATTATCAATATGAATCATGCTTTCCTTTTTATTCCAGCGCTTATGGATATACAGTTTTGCACTCAGAGGTGCACATCAGGGACATTTAAAACCCCAAAAGAACATGAGGCAGGAGATGGCTCTCCAGGCTCATTTCATTATGTACATAATCACCATATCTTAATGAACACACCATAGAGGGCTTCAAACAACTGTAAACACATATTCTACAGGCTTCCCTATAAATAGATACACTCAGATGTGCACTGCCCATTGTGTGACTCCAACCACCACAGAGCCTGTTCATGGAATTGCTTATCCAAAATGAGTAAGGTAACAGGGGGTGGGAACATAGTATTGCTAGTCATACCTTTGTGCTTTCCAAAGGATCTTTATGGACAAATGCCTGAACAAATTCTTCAGGGCCAATGTGACTCAGTCTTTCCTTTTTCAAGAGATAAAGTGAGAAGTCAGGTGTAATCGAGCAACTCTGAGAATCACTTATATCTGTTATGCATTTTACAGGGCTTAAAATATCACCACTTGGATTTGACAACAGATTTAAAAAACAATTTATGAAGCCACTGGTAAGTTGATTAGCTTTTCCTGGTTTAATCACCATAAGTGATTACTGATGGACAAGGCTGAATTAAGGCATGGGCTAAGTGGGCTGCAGCCCAGGGGCCTCAGGGGGTACACCCTCATTCAGCGGAGGCTGGTGGCTCCAACATCAGTGGGGAGGTGTATCCACTCTGGGTTTTATTCTGCACTTTTAAGAGCTGTCCATGGTGCTGAATCGTGTGTGTGTGTGTGTGTGTGTGTGTGTGTGTGTGTGTGTGTGTGTTGGGGTCCAGCACCATGGACAGCTCCTTTAAAGTTCAGACTAAAGGCCACTGCGGATACACAGCCCCACTGACATTGGAGCCACTGGCCTCCACTGCCTGCATTCTAGGCCTACCTCCAAAATGTGTCTGTGGTGATTCCATCGCAAGCAGGCATGGGATGGATAATTTGAATGGGGTGTGTGTGTGGTGTCATATATTCAGACACTTTTTGCAACGGTTTTGAGATCTTGCCATAGAGAAGTGGATCTTATGTTGCTAGTGGCAAGCATGAATGGGCTCAGTTGGCTCACATCTGATATGAAGAGTTCATGTTTGGAATATGTTCTAAAATTCTCAGTGGAATTTTTCTGGAAAATAGCTTCCTATGTAACGAAAAGAGAATAGAAAAAGCCTTGTGTTCCACTTACCAGTTCAATGTGTGTTAGCTGCTGGGCCAAAGTATAGGGATCACTGCAGACATTCAACATTTCTCTTTGAATTGAAGGAGGTTTACTTTTAAAAGCAACCACCTTGTCTGAGACAGTGGCATTGATCTTGACTATCCCTTCTTGGCCATGGTTAAGAGTTGCAAGCTTCTGATTCAGAGTTTGCAGAAGTTGATTCATCTTTTTCCAATAGGCCTGAAAGTGAGGAAAGGGGGGGGGGGGCACAGAGAAAAGAAAAACTTTACAAACCATAAGCTGGAAAAAAATTAAATAGTTTTGAATGGATGTTCCTATTCAAGAAATAATCAGTAGTGGGTTAGAATTTTATTTTCAATCAAACTATACTAGAATGTCCATTCAGCTTAATTATAGCTCCACCCTAAACTCCATCCTTTCGATCTCTACCACAAGTCTGGCATCCAGCCAAAGCATGTGGGCATCTATACTAAATGTCAGCTCAGCCCACTGACCACAATATAAGTTCCACATGTGTCAACACTGAGGCAGGAGAAAAAAAGCAGCAGCGCCAATTGGCTTTGCCTTCTCATTTGGGGTGGAGGTGGGGAAGGGTTGCTGCAAGGTACGGCCCTCCTTTTGACGGTAGTAGGGGGGGGGAGCAGAATACGTTGTAAAAGAAGCACCAGTTTAATACTACTCTCCCCCTAATTTGAAGTGGTTAGTTGTAAAAGGCAGCACTTTCTAAAATGGATTATAATGGTTAATACTACTCTCATATCCCACCCCCACAGGGCCTCAATATTCCAGTTTCAGATATTTTCATTTATAAAAAGCCCCTGCAGTGTTGGCTTCACACCATTTTTTGAATTGTAGACTGCTTATGGTATTCCTTCATTTCAGAGAAACATAGACAAGAAAATGTTGCACAGGTAAGTGCTATGCCAAGTGGGTTGAAGGAATGAACATATATACCAGCAATACCACAGTTGTTATATCACCTCTCTGAAACAATTTATTTTATTTATTTATTTTATTTATACCCCGCCTTTTTTCCTGCAAGGAACCCAAGGCGGCTTACATAATCCTTCTCCTCCTCTTCCTCCTCTCCATTTTAAATCTCTGTAATGGATAATGACCATAACCAGTTCCTCCAGTAGCAATTGGCTGCATACCACTCATGGTAACCTTACTACTATGTGTCAGGTAGTATTAAAGCTACCCTCAGTTACGGATCTGGGTGCCTAATTGTGGCCAATGAAGAAACACACCATGGGTGGTATGGTGTTAAGTCACCTGTCGTGGAATGTTGTTACAGTGTTGGTCTATTGCAGCAGTTGGTACATTCCACCCCCAAGTACTTATTTCCTGAAGAAGCAAAATTTAAGAAAACTGCAGTCCTAAACACAATTAATTGGAACTACTGAAATCAATATGCCTTCCCAGATGTGTTGAGGAACAGAGTATAAGGACTGGGCAGTAACTCTGTTCTGACTAGACTGATTGTTGATTAAACATATACAGTATTTTCTTGCAGGTAACATTTTCAGGAGGTTAAATGAGGATGATAGTAACCTAGACTAAAGAAAGACGTGAAATATTTGTGGTTTGGAAATCATCCCCTCTGTATTGTTAGTATCAAAAGATGCACACACACACACACACTGTGTTAAACTCCTCCTCCACCTTCCTCTCAAAGGGAACTACAGTGATCTGCCTTTTAATTTTGTTTTTCTCCATCCATCTGCAATGCATTACGTAATACTTGTAACACTCCTATTATTGCTAGCCTTCACTGAAAGTCAATCTTAGAGAAGATGCAAAACTGAGAATATTTACTGTCCCAACAGCACAACCCTATGTCTACTAAGAAATAAGCCCCATTGACTTCAGTGGGACCTACGCCCAGGTGTGTGTTAGGATTGCAGCACAAATGCTAATTGGAAATAATGCTAATAAAGGCAGTTGCATCATGGCAGTATGCTAATCATCATTAGCATTTAGCCTAAGCCAATTGCAGAATCTGAACTGTATTTAAAAAAGAAACCCAATGGACCTTCATTTTAGCATATAAAGTCGGGGCTGTAAATTATGGGAGGGGCTGTCTGGAGGGAAAGTGAATTTATTTAATAAAGGCCTGGCTATGAATGCTTGCAGCCCCTCTATTAACTGTAAGTCTCTGAAAGGCATTTAACGAGGTTTGACAGTTTGAGGGGAAGGTGCTGATAAGAGAACTCTCGCCTGAATCCCTGCTTCAGACAGCTCTGCTTTGAGCCTCCTGCTAATCTGGACATAAGCCACAGTAGAGAAGTGAAGTTTGCAGCGAGGAAGTTGACAGCTGGGTCAATGCAACTAGCAAAACAGGTCAGAGACACACAGAGTGTCCACGGACTATGTT
Organism: Shinisaurus crocodilurus; assembly: GCA_021292165.1. Lineage (NCBI taxonomy): Eukaryota > Metazoa > Chordata > Lepidosauria > Squamata > Shinisauridae > Shinisaurus > Shinisaurus crocodilurus. The sequence continues at coordinate 105,690,241 of CM037881.1, forward strand.
GTCTAGCCACACATTAGGGCAACTAGAGGTATACCGTACCGCAATAGACATTATGCAGCTATGCATTGCTGACTGATTGTCTGGGTGCTTGGAGTTGGAAAAGAATGACTGTGGAGAACACATCACTCTGCCAGGAAGAGGCAATGGAGCTGGCAGGTGTCAGAGCTCAGCTTGAAATTATGTCCACAAGGCAATTTCCCTACTGGGAAATATGGTGAAGGCTCCTTTTCACCACAAGGCTAGGAAGCACTTGCCCGTAAAGACAGCTTGCCATGAGCAGAACTCTCCACAAGAGCAGCAAGTAACCTACTTTTGAGTTGTTAGGTCCAACTCAGAAATCCTTTATAATAATCTATTCCATCTAGATCTCCTCTCCCCAGAGGTGGCTGAGGGGAAAGGGAACGCCTGTCCTCCACACTTCCCCCAGGCTGGACTCTATGGCCGTATCCAGGTAGGCCAAAATAAGACCCTGGGCTCATACCTGGGGGAAAGGGCTCTACCATGGAGAATGAATGCTTAGAGATTTTATTATGTTAAGCAGTATATAAGTACTGTGGAGAAAGCCTGCGCACCCACAGTGACATGAACCCCAACATAGTTTCCTTAGCGACCACACGTAGTTTCCCCTGGCAACCCCTGTCTGCATAATCTCCCTCCAGGGGGGAAACAGGAGATGCAGGTCTGGCCAGAGACAGGTACACAATAGGGAACATCTACCCTAATCCACAAGAGGACACATGGGCCATCCAGAGGTGAAGGGCAGTCTCAACGAGCTGCAAAGTATCCCCTGAAGGAACCGGTAACTGCAAGAGTCACCTTTCTCAGGCAGGAATAAGCCCACCTGACCGCAAAGGGGCAGGAATAAGCCCACCTGACCGGCAAGGGGCAGGAGAGGGAGGGGGACGGGGTAGAAAACCCCTCTACCCACCCGGGAAGGGTTGTTGGGAACACAGGTTTGCTGACACTTTCCAAGTCCAGCCCCGGCTGGGTCAAGCAGTTCTCTTCCCCGAGCACGGACCGCTCGGAGTCAGGCTAGGCAGACCAGAAGCCTGGGAGCTTAAAGTCTTTGGTGTAAGGTAACTCTCTTGCTGCAATACTCTAGCCTGGGAACCAAGCACTTCCGATATATGAGGTCACTACATAGTTTTGTTGATGTTGTAGTATTCCTAGAAGTCTATTAGTTCCACTCCATTAACCTATTGTAAATAAAGCATCTATTCTTTGCTGTGAATGGACTTGTGTGCTTTTTAGGTAGCGGCTGAGTTTTAATCGCTTAATATCCCCTTGACGGGCTATATCTCAGTGCCGGTTAACCCGTTAAGTGCCGAACTCACGCAGAAGACCCAGTTGTTGGTTTTCCAGAAGTACAAATAAATAAATAGTGCATGCCCACAGAAGACACAGACTTATCTATGTAATATCTCCCATGAATAGGCAAAAACAAATGTATAATCTTAAAGGTGCACAAGGATTCGTTTTTGCATTAAGGAAGCTCAGAAAAGTTACCAGCCTGAGTACTGTTCTGAATACTGTGGCTAAGCACAACCACCTCCATATTTAACAGATGTTATGTGTTCTTGCATATTTTTCCTCTAGTAGGATTATCCTCTTCTTTGTCCAAGTATTAATCTGAGGGCCGGCCTACCATGAGGCAAACTGAGGCACCCACATTAGGTTAGGATGGCAAAGCAGCGAACTGCACCGCTGCCCCCCCCCCCAGAAGCTCTGCCTGGTGTGCTCCATCAGCAACTCTCCTGCCCTGGCCTTTGCTGCAGTAAGAGAGTGGCTGGTGGGACTCTCTGGAGCAGCCACCTGCCCTGTTTCCCTCGCATTGTACAGCCCTCCCCTCAGCTTTGGTGCCCTAGGACTCCAGCCAGCCAGCCTAGCTCTCCAAAAACCAGCCAGGAAGGTGCACACAGTATGCGTTCTCGCCTCAGGCAGCAAGGCATCTTGGGCCAGGGCTGACTAACATCCAAATGACCATACAGTTTTAATTGTAATATTTGTCTAAAAACACACAACAAACCTTTGCTGGTACATATCTGAAAAAGTCATATGGAATCCTGTTTCTTTTGAAAACATCTAGTATGGAAACCAAACAGTAATGTCATTTTAATATTTACCGTAACCAAAACATTTTATTCTTAAGCAGAAATGCATTTAAGGGAGATGGCAAGCCGCAGCAGGTGGCTTAGGAATTCAGATTTTAATTAAGCCTTCTCTTTCAAAATGCAAATCACAACTCTTGGCAAAAGAAATGCTTCTCAGTATGCTACATACCTTTGTAAGCACTGCAAGGAGTCTTGAGAAACTGGGCAGGACAAAGGATGGGAGAACACTGCTGCAAGGAAATCATCCCAAACTCCTCTCAGTGAGAGAGATAATGGATTTGATGACCCTAGGACTCTTTTGCACATTTGATTTGGTCTGCACTTTTTTCTTCAAACAAGCACAAACCCCACTGTGACACAAACAGTGGCTCTTTCATTTTTCCCTTTCAAAAGATAACTGCATGAATAGGACCTTATGAGTTATTCCTTCAGTTAATTGCTGATTTTGATCAGGGAGACTGGCTTGTAATTTGGGAGGGGGGAGGAACTCCACTCACTCCCAGCTAATATAGACTTTGTCTATGTAGAACTCTTAGAGAGCCCAGGCCACTACTCCAATTAAAATCAGTGGACAAATTCATGGAGGATAAGGCTATCAATGGCTACTCGCTCTTATGGCTATATGCTACCTCCAGTATCACAGGCAGTATGTCTATGTACACCAATTGATGGGATACATAGGCGGGAAGGTGCTGTTGCACAGCACTCATGTCCTGCTTGTGGGTTTCCTGATGCCATCTATCCAGCTTGGCGGGGCAATACTGGAAAATGTCGATCATTTTCTCTATCTTGGCAGCTATCTTTCTGTTACAGCTAACATTGACACTGAAATCCAGCATCGTTTGAGCTCCGCAAGTGCTGCATTTTCTCGAATGAAACATAGAGTGTTCGAGGATCGGGATATCTGGAAGGAGACCAAAACGCTGGTTTATAAAGCCATTGTATTACCAACTTTATTGTATGCCTGCGAAACATGGACTATCTATAAACGTCATCTCCACCTCCTGGAAAGATTTCATCAACGTTGCCTCCGGAAAATCCTGCGAATTACTTGGGAAGATAGGCGAACAAATGTCAGTGTACTGGAAGAAGCAAAGACTACTAGCGTTGAAAAAATGATCCTTCAACGCCAACTTCAATGGACCGGATCATGTTGTTCGAATGCCTGACTGCCGTCTCCCAAAGCAGTTACTTTATTCCCAACTCAAGGATGGAAAGCGGAATATCGGTGGTCAGTATAAAAGGTTTAAAGATGTTCTTAAGGCTAATCTAAAAAAATGCAATATAAACATCGAAAACTGGGAAGCTCTGGCCCATGAACGATCTAACTGGAGGTTGGCCTTTCATAAAGGTTCCATGGACTTTGAAGAAGCCCGAGTGCAAGGTGAAAGGGAGAACCGTGCTAAGCGAAAAGCACGTCAAACGAATCCTTTACAGGACCATCTTCCATCTGGTAACCTGTGTCCTCACTGTGGGAAGCTGTGTGGATCTAGAATTGGCCTCCACAGTCACTTACGGACCCATCGCTAGAGCCTACACATTTTTTTAAGGATTTCCTCTTTTTATAATTTTCTTTTTGTAATTTTATCCTGGAAGACAATCTTACTCGGTCACGAGTGATGATCGCCTACTACTACGATATGCTTATATATATATCCAGAAGTCCTTCATCTTGCTTCAGTATGAAATACATGAGATGCTTTAATTATATATTTTGAACTAAGTGTTCATCTGTTTTTTATCTGGGTTTCTTTCCTCTCAAATAACTCCTGGCTGATATATTTTTGGCAGCGTGGACGTTTTGCTCCCTTTGAACTCTAATAATTATCCCTGTATCCTTTCTTTGTTCAGATTGCCAGATACTGGAGTAAACCTGTTTAACAGTTGGCAGCCATGGCCATCTGGACACAAAAAGAAAGTACCCACGAAGGAGCTCCTTTTCTAAGGTGTCCAGCCTTGTACATTCAAAGATAAACCACACTCCAGCCATATGAACTGCCTGATGATCAACCAAACAGCTAATGAAAGGCCATCACGTCCACTAGAAAAGTGTGAGTTAGGGTCCTTTCCAAATCATCATAGTGGATAGCAACTGCAGTTTTGCCTTTAGTTCCTGGAGAAAATAACCTTGCTGTGTACAGGCATCTATACAGCTATTTGCTACTGAGAGCAGCCATGCACCCCAGCACAGAAAAATGAGAGAGCAACATTTTCAAAGAACTAAACTAAACAAAAATACATTTATTAAAAAGCTAACTTTTCAAAATAAACAAACACAACTACCCCTGTGGAAAAAGTGTGTGTGTGTGTGTGTGTGAGAGAGAGAGAGAGAGAGAGAAGGAGAGAGAGTTCTGCAGGGGGAGGGTGTAGCCTTACTGGTGCTCTCCATTACTTCTAAAGGGCTGTATGACTGCTGAGGTGGTACAGTGAGGAAAAGCTCAGCCTCTGAAGTACTAAAATCAATTGATCAGTACTTTTTAAAAAATGGTTCACAAAATCCAGCCTGTGGCTTATGCTGGCTCAGCTTGTCTGAGCGTGGAAAGCTTAGCAGGGTCAAGCCTGGTTATTACTTGGATGGGAGACCCCTCTTCTAGTTTCCTGCATTGAGCAGGGGGGTTGGACTCCATGGCCTTGTAGGCCCCTTCCAACTCTATGAAATCTATGAAATAAGTGAGTTGGGGAAAGAGCTGTGCTGCTCATTATTAGTGATACCTCAGGCACTGTCCAGTAGAGGTTACCCACGGCATTTTTAAAGCCACATTCCACATTATAATAACAACAGCCATATTAATTGAAGAACAGATTGTATTTTCCTAAAGACAAAAACTTAAGAGTGTAAGGCTGCAACTCTATATCTGGTTTCCTGGGAGTAGGCCCCACTGAACTCATTTGGACTTTCTTTTGAGTAGACATGTATAGGATTGCACTGTAGGACTGCAATCCTATGCACATGAACCTGGAAGTAAGGCCCATTCAACACAGTGGGACCGTCTTCTGAGTAAACATTTATTTATTTATTTATTTATTTATTTATTTATTTAATATATTTATTCATCGCCCATCAGCCAAAACCTAGGCAGTTTACAAAACAAAGCAACACATCAACTAAAATAATATAAAAACACAAACATACATGTATAAGATTGTGCTGTAAAATGCAGTACTTCAAAACCAGAGTGTTACTTGGAGGGAAGACATCTGGATAGAAGGGGGAAAGTGCACATTTATTAATATAATCAAACCAGTAGTCCAAAGTAAAGGGAATGGAAGGCCCTCTTCAATTCCACTGTATGAACAGGATCCCAATAGAGTTTTTCACCCCAAGCCATCAAGGATGATGTACGGCAGCATACATACCCTGAAAAAATGGGTATTGGGGCCCCACCCCTGAAGTACATATATATTCCTGTTACCAGGATGGGAAGAGAGCTAGAGCTAAAAGTGCTTACAGGAGAGGAGTTACCTCTTTTTCATCCTGTTAAAACAGTGGTAACAACAGAAAGAGGAGTCAGTGAGAGCCAGGGCAGAACAGTGCATAAAGAAAATTGGATGTGAGCTGGGTTCAAGTCCCACCTCTGCTATGGACTCACTGTGTGGCTTTAGGTAAGCCATTCTCTTTCAGCCTTTGCTCTCCATCTGCACAATGGAAATAAAAATTACTTACCTTGCAGAGCTGTTGTAAGAGCAAATCCAATAAAAATAGTAATGTGCTTTGCAATTTTTAAAAATAATTGCTATATAAATGATTCATAACAGTCCACCTTATTAAAGAGTTCATAATAATGAAAGTTTCTGTGGTGGCCTCATTAACTGCCAGCCGAACCATTTCAGCAGTGCCAATCATCCTATAGGCACATCTGGGTCCAAAAACCCAGACGGCCATCCTGCAGCCAATGGAATTGAATTTCCCTCTGTTCCCATGGTTACCCTGCAGTGATTAAAGAGTTGCAACACAATGCTTAGCTTTTTCATCATTGTTTTTATGAGTTCTGTGCCATTATTGATTCTGCTCTTTCCAAATTAACTTCAGTGTCAAATAAACAAGAATGTCAAATCTCAAAAGCAGCCCATCTGCATCAGCATTCCTCCCTTCCTCCATCCCGCTGCTGCTGCTGCCAGAGCAGCACTAGGTAAGTTGATGGGTACAGGGTTTGGATGGCGGTGAGCAGGCAGAAACATAATGGGTGGGAGAGGGTTGGATGAAGATTGGACCACGTTGTATCCAATGACACTGTTGCGCCTCAGTGACCATCGTACGAGGTCTGATTGGGCTCAGAATCAACCTGAGCTATTTTCCAAGTTTGGGGAGAAACAGTTCAGTTTTCCAAGCCTAGTTCCATGCCTGACCAGGGGAGTTCACACCACTGTTATGTTTATATGGGCTGGAATACACCTAGAACCAAACAATTTGTTCCATGTGGCCATGGGAGCTTTGGGCTTGTGTTTCCTGAACAGGAGTCCCTCATGCTACATAGCAAACCACTTGTGAAACTGAAGGGAGTTTTAAATACAGTTTGTGATAAAACGTCTTCTGCTACACACACACACTTTCTCACTGAGCACGTCCAAGCCCTAGGGCATAACTAAAGTAGGTCTTTGGATGCTGGCCATGTCCTTGGTCATAAACAGCCCAATCCGAACACAGTTTCCATGTCTTCCAGCTTGTTATTTAGAATGCGTGTCACTTTTAAACCCCTCCTCCTTTCAAAGCTGCACAGCTCAGTTTTAACTATTTGCTATCTGACTAATTAGGAGTACAGTAATACCTTGGATTGCAAGCATAATTCATTCCGGAACCATGCTTGTAATCCAAAACACTCTTATATCAAAGCGAGTCTCTGGCGGGCGTGAGCAAGGCCAATTTCGCCTTCGGTCCGCTCCGCCCGCTCGAGGTGAGCAGTTACATCCCTACTTGTATTGCAAGACGTCGCTTGTTTATCAAGTCAAAATTTATTTTAAAAAATTGCTTGTCTTGCAAAACGCTCTCAGACCAAGTTACTTGCAATCCAAGGTATTACTGTAATCTAAAATGATTCCAGCCTCCACTGGCAGCTTCATGGGTGCTTCAAATGTTTATATCCTAAAAAGTTAACATGCCACATAATGAGCTAAAGTTTGGGACCATTGGTTTTGGAATCTTTCATGTAAAACATGGGGTACTCGTCAACCTGAATTAGACATGATGTGTGCATGCACGAGCGCGCGAGTGCATGCACACACACATGCACTTTCCAGAATTTCCAGTTCTGCAATATTCATACTTTGAAATTAGTAAGGTCAAAACAATGAGGTCTGGCTTAACTAAGCAAAATGTCAAAGGATAAAGAAGGATATAAAAGGGAGAATATTGGAAATTACAAAAGGAAGTAAGAAAGAATAGAGCCAGGTGTACACAGAGGGCAGAATCCAATGGGGTGCTTATGCCCCTGCCGATTCCTTTCTGCCCTGCTGATTCTCTTCCACAAGCGGTGGGTCCCACCAATTCCGCAAGGGAGATTTAATGCTTCCTAAGGGAAGCTTTGAAATGAGCAGAAATGCTCATTTCTGGAAGGACACACATCAGAGGAGCTTCCCTATGTGAGCTCTGCTGACCCGCCTCCTGGGGGCTGCTTGCGCGTCGGAATTGGCAGGCCACAAGAGAATCGGCGGGGACAGCAGTGCCCCATTGGATTCTGCCAACATAGGGGACTGGGGAATGGGGATTGTACTACTTCAGATAGTGGTGGGTGAGGAATCATAACGTTGGAAAGGAACTTGGAGGTTGCATATTCTGACCGTCGTCCACTCAATGCAGGATCTGCAATACATGATGTAACTACAACATCCCTGACAATAGCTGCCCAGCTTAAACAACTCCAACAAAGAAGAGCCCACAACTTCCCAAGGCAGTCTGTTCCACTGTTAAACAGTTTGCATTGTTATGAAGACGTTTCTCCTAATGCTTAGTCAAAATCTTCTTATCTGCAATTTCCACCCACTGGTTCTAGTCCCACCCTCTTCAGCAACAGAGAACAAGTCTGATCCATCTTTTGTGCGACTGCTCTTCAGATATTTGAAGACCACTATAATGCCTCCCCTTAAGCTCCCCTTCTCCAGCTTAAACATACCCAGCTACTACTCTACCATGTCAGTGCCAGGGATGTTGAAGAGTCCTTGGTTTCGAGTCACGAGTCTTTGGACCCGAGTCTCGAGTCCGAGTCTGAGTCCTTGGTCCAAAATGGTGACTCCCGAGTCACGAGTCACTCCCAAAGCTGACTCCACAAGTCCCTATTAAAATCAATGGGGTTTTCCCCAACAAAATAAGGCTATTTCAGATGTGTGGCTTAAATAAATTCTAGGCACAAGTGTGCCTTTTTATTTCAAAACTCTGCCACTGATTTTGGCAAGAACAGACCAGGCAAACAAACCCAAAATAACCAGACAGGCAGAGGAGGCTGGGAACCCCAAACAGGCAGGCAGAGGCAGCCAAATCCAAAATGTCTGAAAGGTTGCATTTTAGGAAAATGATTTTAAAAAAATAAACTTGCTGTACTTCCTAAAACCTATCCATGTTGAGGAACACGATTTTGGAGCACGAGTCCTTGGTCTCGAGTCCCATTAAAAATATTGGGACTCGAGTCTGACTCGAGTCAGAGGGGGGACTCAGTCCGACTCACGAGTCGAGTCCTGGAGTCCGAGTCCCCATCCCTGGTCAGTGCCCTGCTTCTGTGTCCTGCTGCATGTGTAGACTTGACCAAGAAAAAGCAATTGGACAGCAGAAAACACCTTCTCTAAAATTAGCTTTATTTCTATATTTCCACAATAAAAGAAATATTTCCCCACAAAATCAGCAGAAACAAACTTTAAAATCTATTATGCGAGCCTGAGATTGTCAGTTGGACTTGAGAGATGGCCACATCACCAGTGACTGATAACAGCTGTTTAAGGCACAACACTGGAGTGGGGCATTCTAGGACCCAGAATCACATGATCTAGAACAGGGCTCTCCAACCTTGGGTCCCCAGATGTTGCTGGCCTACAGCTCCCAGCATGCCCAGCCAGCATGGCTAATGGCAAGGGATTCTGGGAGCTGTAGTCCAGCAACATCTGGGGACCCAAGGTTGGAGAGCCCTGATCTAGAAACATTTATTTTTAAGACGGAAGTTTCCATTTCCAATTTTTCAGATTCTACAACAAATAAGCTGAGTCACTTGGGTGAACTTTTTAGTTGCCAAGCATGTCCAGGCAACTGTTTTTTTACATACTGGCTGACAGATAAAACAAAACATTATTTGGTGGAAATAAAAAGAAAAGGCCTGGCTTCCTCTATGTATGTCTCTATTGATAATGATGTTTTCAGAAAAAGTAATTTGGAATTTGATTGAAGGAGAATATTGGGCCCCCAGTGAAGGTCATTGTTAATGACAAAGAACTGACTGAGCAACTTTTGGTGATGCAAGTTCTAAAAATGTATCTAACTGTTACCATCCTCACCTCATCACATGGAGCTATCCTGTGGATAATGTCTTTCAAACAACCAATCATCTTTTCTTCCTGGAAATCATATGGAAATGTTTCTGTCCATTCCGTCAATAACTGTAGAATTTTGGGCCCAAATTTTCTGATCCGTGCCTGAAATTAGAAATAAAATATTGATGGATGGCTATATGTATGAAAATTCATGTTTAAATATGTATTTTTTCCTCAAAATATATATTTCTAAATGTATTTTCTCTAAAAATATGTACCTCTAAGGATGCATCATTTTCAGAATAGATTATAACTGTACCAAATAGAGGAATGTACAACCACACATTAGGAATATCGAAGGTAGGGATGCCTGAGAAATTCAATCATGGCAAATTCCAGTACACACTAACCACACCTACTGGGCTAATATGCAGTTTGGGCATAGCTATCTATCTGATCTCACAACCTCTGAATGTTCCAACATAGTTCTTGGCTCAAAAAAGTATCAAAAGGCATTTTAAAATGCATATTTTGGAAAGAAAATACATGTAGGGAGCAATCCTATGCATGTTTAGACATAAAAAAAGTCCTACAGCACGCAGCATTCCCCAATCAGCATGCCTTTGAGCCAAGAACTGCATTTTTCTCAAGCATCCCTACCTTAGATATTCCTAACGTTTGGTTGTACATTCCTCCGTTTGTACAACTATAATCTATTCTGAAATTGTTTATTTTTGAACCTAACAAAATCTTTGCTGCAGTAAACCACTTCAGTTTTCCTGTTCTCTGCTTCTAATACACTTGGAGTCAGAACATCTGTACAGTACGTTATTGCCAGTTTCTAAATATTTTAAGAGCAATAAGCAACCTATTTTCAAACAGTACATACATTCAGTATTTTAATAGAAACCCTTGATGAGAATGGAGAGCTCTTGCTTTAGCCTTTGGACTAAAGGCACCCTCTAATTAAACAAAATTATATTGTGTGCATTGAAGCTTCCTGCTTTTTCCACAAAACTGGTCAAAATGCCTATTTTAGCATTTGACCAAAACAGGTTTCAACGCAATTCAACATTCACATACGTTAGTTAAAAGCCTGTGAAAATTTTATGTGTGCTGTTGAGATGGTGGTGGAAGGAGGCCCTTCATTCCCTCCCCTTATGATCCTTGTCCCTGCCCCTATGCCTTTGTCCATTCTGGACTGCTGAAGACAGGTTCTTGAAGCATTGAAAATGCATTTTTTAAATTAATTAATTTATTATATTTATACCCCGCCTTTTTTCCTGCAAGGAACCCAAAGCGGCTTACATAATCCTCCTGCTCCTCTCCATTTTATCCTCACAACAACCCTGTGAGGTAGGTTAGGCTGAGAGGCAGTGACTGGCCCAAAGTCACCCAGTGAGTTTCATGGCTGAGCGGGGACTAGAACCCGGATCTCTCGAGTCCCAGTCCAACACTCTCACCACTACGCCACAGTGGCTCATGTGCCTTTGCTCCCTCCTCCCCCAAAGTTAGGTCCTGGGTGGTAGAGACAGGTGGTTGTTTGCCTACTGTTTCTTTATCACAAATAAATAAATAGTATGTCAGAACATATCAAAGAGGGAGAATATCTTTGACTAGCTATTGTGAAGCTTGTGAAGGCTTGTATATTGCAAGGACCTCTGGAGAGGTGCAGGATGACTGTGGGTGCTCTAAGACTATTTGCTCACTGACAACAGAGCAAAGGCCTCAGTGCTGGCAGTGAAGGGCAGGTTCTATCCTCACTGCAATTGTGTTCCCATGTGCAGCACACCTATGGAAAGATAAATTATCAGACTGCATCTTTTTTGTGTCAGTTAGTGCCTTGCTGGAATAAGCCTGCACTCTGCCCTTGGGGACCCCAGGTGCTGAAAATCAAGCCACCTCCCATCTGCATACCCCGTTTTTGTCACACTCTAGTGCAGTGTTCTCCAACCTTGGGTCCCCAGATGTTTTTGGCCTACAACTCCCAGCATGCCCCAGACAGCTATGCTGGCTGGGGCATGCTGGGAGTTGTAGGCCAAAAACATCTGGGGGCCCAAGGTTGCAGAACACTGGCCTAAGGAGTTCTCTAAGCCAAATTCTAGAATGTGTTTGTAGCTACATTAAAAAACAAAAAACAAAAGCACTGCAGAAACTGAAGATGTCAAAAGAAGTAATTTGGGATTGTCCGTGCTGTGTCCTCCATAATTCAACAGGGGGCGTAGGTATTGCTGAAAACCATAATAGTGTATCCTACATTATTAAGGTTGAACGGGATAAGGAAATGAGACAACAGTAACATGATTTTCCTGCATTGTGTTAGGCAATCATAACCTAAAAGTGACACGAACACATTTTCTATGTGCTAGGTATAAAGCAGTGCTTTCCCGTATAAATATATAAATGTTTAGTCATTGGAAGGTTAAATGGCAATTGCATTCTGCTACGGGGAGTTGACAGCGACAGGCAAACCTGAAAAGAGTGGTTACAAACTGTACCTAAGGCAAAGGGGAAATGCATTAAGCAAAACCAAGAGAGACAGTACTGCAGTGACATCTGCTCTTGACAGTGTACAGTTTAAATCCCACTTCCTGGCACCCTGAAGGCTTCAGAAGAGCCTTCAAGAAATGAAGGGAAATCACCTGGGAAAACTGAGACAGGCTGGAAAAGGAAAGTAGATGGGGATTTGAAGTGACTGCTACACCCGGTGCCTGGAGCTTTGCTCTGGGGCACTGATGTTATATTAGAATGCAACTGTACCACACACTCAGTGTCAACAACTCCCCCCACCCCCAGGAATGGATGCATACAGCCAGGAATCAAAAGGGGAGAGAGAGAGAGAGAGAGAGAGAGAGAGAGAGAGAGAGAGAGTAAAATCGGAAGCTTTCTCCATTTCTCCAATCTATTCTATGTCCTGGCTAAGGTTGGACCCCGGGGGGAAGCAGCCAGTCAATCGGGCCCCCAAATAGGCTCTGATAGAAGGAAGCTATGTTTGGTAAGGCGAGGGTCATGTTCGGTCAGTAAACATAGCAAGGCAGAGACTGCTAGCACCTCAGACAGTGCTCTGCAGGAGCTGCTAAGCTGGGGTAGCTCCTTGTGGAAGGAGCTACTGTTCTAGCAAGGGACTAGCAGCATCTGAGGGCTTAGGTTGGAGGGTCAGCCCAGGTCCCTCAGAAGCACCCCCCCCCCACTGGGTACTGACTGCAGCCTTAAAGGGTCAGTCTCCTTTCTTTAGTCTTAAGCTCCTACATGGCTGAGGGATCGGAGAGGTTTTGGGACAGTCACTCTTGGAGGCTGAGATTGATGGGAGGGACAAGTCCTTGCGTCTGGGGGATGTACCAGGGGTTCCCAAGGGTTCACTCTGGAGTGGGGCTCAGAGTCCTCCTTTGGGTAATGCTGAGCCTCCAGACCCGGGGCCATGGCATTCTAGTGCTGTCATTCCTTTGCAAATGCCAACCAGCACAACCCCGTCTGCCACCAAAAGTACTAACCTTATCCAGCACTGGGTCATCCAGTTGTTGCTGCTCGATGCACTTGTGACAAACTCTGGACAGAAGTTCATGAGGCTCAATGAAGAGTCTTGAGCTCAGCAGGAATGTAAAGATATAGGCCTTCTGGGAAAGGGAAACAGGCAAATGTATCTGATGATAACTGGACAGGAAGATAAATGTTAGATAATTTCTCAAAAGAAGCCCATAGCAAGACTGTGCAAGGCAGATAGTCTTCCGATGACTTACATTGAAAGGAGGTACAGCCGTACACATGTACAAGATATATAGCTTTAATATAATCATTGCTGACCATGGTGCATGTGTCATAAGAACAGAAGACCCCGGCTGGATCAGACTAGCACCCTCTTTCTCAGAGTGGCCAAAACCAGGACATGAGACACTGTCATTCCCCAGAAACTGGTATTCAGAAGCATGCTGCCACTGATCCTGGAGTTATCACATAGCCACCAATGACTAGTAGCCATTGATTGCCTTATTCTCTCAAGTTATTTAAGTTGGTCACCACATCTTCTGACAGCAAGTTCCATTGTTGAACTATGTGCTCTGTGAATAATGCTTTCTTTTGTTTGACTTGCATCTCCTGCTGTTCACCTTCATTGGGTACTATGAGAGAGGAAGAAAAGCTTGTCTTTAGCCCCTTCCACCACATCCCACAGCCCCAAATGTTGTAACCTTTCCACATAGGGGAGTTACTCCAGCCCAACTATCATTTTGGTTGTCCTTTCCTGCACCTTTTCCAGCTCTACAATATCCTTTTTGAGATGCACCAATCAGAATTGTACACAGTATCTGAAGTGGGGTCACATGTAGGTTTGTATAAACTTATGTATAGGACCACAGCCTGTGTGTTTGCATGACCTATATTTGAAAGTAGTTAAAGCTGAAATCCAACACAGCAGAGATCGCCAACCTGGAACTCTTCAGATGTTTTGGATTTCAACTCCCATCAGACCCAGCCAGCATGGTCAATAGTCAGGAATTCTGGGTCCTACAGTCCAAAACATCTGGAGGGTACCAGGCTGGGGAAGGCTGCTCTACACACTTACTTGGAAGTATGTCCCATTGAACTCAGTGGGATTTACTTTCAAGTAAACATAAGTAGAACTGAGCTGTTAAAGTTGATATCACCGCAGCCAATGGAACTGCACCTATGCAAAATGAGCAGCTAGCATCACAGCCAGCCTGCATATATCATCATATCAGCTGAGTGATATGGAGAAAAAACTACAACATTAAGAATGAACATCTGCTTCATAACCAACAAACAAGCAAACAAATTAGATAATTTTGTCACATTTGTAGAGATGCCAATTTTTTCACACTTTGTTCACAGGGAAAAATTAAACTATACATATATGAAACAATTAATATATAATAGATATAGATCTTGTTCATGTGTGCAGGATCCTGTTCATGTGTGCAGGTTGCCAAAGCTGTCAAAACTTGCTGGCTTTGCATTAGCTTGGGCATTTATCTCCAGTCTGCACTGTCAAGCTTTTTAAAAATACTCTTTTCATGGGTTAAGGCAGCAATCTTGATTGTTCATTTCCTTTAAAGTAAATAACAATTGTTTCCAAGCAAACATTTTTAAGACTGAAGGCTACAGAAACTCACTAATGACTTACTTTAAGGCTACTAGATGTGACAACACATGCTAGGTTTTGGAACTGCTGAAAATCAATCAGCATATTGATGACACCACAGCCCAGATGTCTGGACACCTTTATCTGGTGCTTTCATATAGATATTAAACAGTATATGGGACAAGATGGAACCCTGTGGGACACCTGAAGCCAATAGCCATGGAATCAAGCAGTACCACCTTCTGAGGCCTGCGGCCTGCTCTCTAAACAGGACTGCAACCATCATAAAATGATCTCCCTAACCCCAACCAAGAGAAATGATCCAGAAGAATACCATAGTCAATAGTACTGAAAGCTGATGAGAGGTCCAGAAGAACCAACAGGGACATCCTTACCCTGCCCAGTTGCCAGAATAGGTCATCCATCTGGGCAACCAAGGCTGCCTCAGTTCCAAAACTGAGACAAAACCCAGACAAAAGCAGATACAGATAAGCACCATCATCCAGAAAAACCTGGAGTTGAGTCACACACTCAAACAACTTGCCTAAAACTGGTTTATTGAAGACTGGCCAATAACTGTCTAACATGTAGTGGCCCAAAGAGGCTTCCCCCTGCATAAAGGTCCAACCACTGCTTCTCTGAACCACACCCTCTTTCAAAGAGGCATTATTTTCCCTCCCACAGTTGCTTTAATCAGTTATGATGGATAAGGATCAAAAGCACAAGTGATCCGCTGTCCACATCCTCAGACTTCATAAGCTGAAAAGAATGCAAAGCAGGACAAGCAGCTGCCATAAGTACATCAGTGTGGCGTCCAGGCTGTGAATTTTTCTGCAAAGTGTCTTGCAAATTGGTCACAGTGGGCTACTGAGTGACTGTTCATTTCCTCCCAACAACCAAGACACTCAATTTGGAATAGCCCTGCTGGCCATGATTCACCAGGATTTTTTGCCCTGACACTTCTAGGCCCCAAAGCCTTGACAGGCTCAGGAACTTGAGATAAAGCATCATATCAACTGCTTGGGCAATTTTCCCATTCAAGAGGTTGGCCAGCCACCATTACAGGAAAATCCCCTAGCGCCATTAGGAATCCATCCAGTAGTGAACCATTTGAATAAGCCTAAACCAGGGAGCAATCTGTCCAAGATGAGGGAAGTACATTAAGTTCCCTCACCCCCAGATGACCATCAGTCCTATCCAGTACAAAATAC
Organism: Shinisaurus crocodilurus; assembly: GCA_021292165.1. Lineage (NCBI taxonomy): Eukaryota > Metazoa > Chordata > Lepidosauria > Squamata > Shinisauridae > Shinisaurus > Shinisaurus crocodilurus. The sequence goes on from CM037881.1 coordinate 105,706,107, forward strand.
CAAATCCTGCCAATTAATAAAGATCCGGGCTGTCATAGGGAACATGAAACCCTGCGCTGCACCAGTCAAGGAGTTTCTGCATAATTCTTGGAAGTCCCCCCAAAATTAACAGTCTAGGAAATACCAACACCACTCCTGAAACCACGCCTGTCAGGCAGGGAGACTGTTAGGCAGTGGAGAAGATGGTACACCAACAGAATCCCAATTCACCCAACATCAGGTACAAGCACTCGAAATGGTTGGATAGGGTACCAATTATCTGTATGGGTTTTCTTTAAGAATGCTATGTCATGCTATATTCTGAAGAACTCTTGTCCCGTTACAATCTGGTATTCTGCTTTCACCAAGGCAGGAATGGGAAACCTGTGGCCCTCCAGATTCCCCCCCTACAATTCCCATCATGCCTCAATATTGGCTATGTTGGCTAGAGCTGATGGGAGTCGTAGGCCAAAACATCTGGAGGACCGCAAGTTGGCCAGCCCTGGACTAAGGGAACAGCTCCCACTCAGATAGGCTAGAAGAATATCACCAGCTGTTGGATGTTCAGCTAATTTATTACCTGTTCACTCTTGGCAGTGTCTTCCTCTAGTTTAGCTCTAGGTCTCCTGGGGACAAGGCACTATTTTTAAAGTGCTCCATGCAGGGCTAAACCACCAGTTTGTCACCATGAACTAGAACTTTGTGTCCTGTAATCCTCTTTAAAAGCACAAGCAATGCATTTGTCCCACAGGAACTAGCCACGGAACAATGGCACTTAGAGCAATATGCGGATATTACACTCTCCTTTAATTGTTTGAAAAGAAACCTTCTTAATTATAAAAATGCAGATGTTTTGCAAAAAGCAATGATCCAGTTAATCAAAATGGAGTAGCAGCTTACATGAATGAAGCACTTACCTCAGGGTAGTAGTCAGCTGTAGGTATAAGATGTTGGATTAAAGCATCGAGAGATGCTGAAGTAAGGTTTCCATCTTGAAAGATCAGTCCTCCTTCACCATCTTCTTTGGATGGATGGAGATTATGAGGGCTGAAGCCACAGGGAGTAAACATGCTGGTAGAACTCAACGTTTGGGGCATGCCTTCTTCCTGTAATGAAGGTGGAGCAAGATTTTAATGTAAAAAAAGAAGATCAACCGGAGCTATTAACACAAACTGTAACATTGCCTGACAGTGAATGAAGCTAAGGAAAGATTTGTATTTGCAAAACCTCCCAAGACGCATTTGGAAGTGGATTTTTTCACATCTGTTGTAGGAATTTTGCTGCCTGAGTTTAGCTCTGAACATAAGGAGAGAGAGAAAATATGGGTGGGTGGAGATGGCTATTAAGGTTAGCAAATTCCCTCCTTTCCTCATTATATATTTCTACTCAGAGGATTAGAATATATTAAGAAGTTTGGTGATGTCAAGGCCATGTTAAAACCTGAATTCCCTCTCTTGGTGTTGTTACTACAGATTATTGTATAAGTTGAAAAATGCCAGGTTCTGATTGCTATTTATTTATTACACATTTATTGGCAGCTAACAACACTCAAATATAAGATAAAATTCAAAATTATAATTAAAACGAAGTAAATCAGTCAAAAACACACATGTGGGGCTGTCCTTGAAGACTGTTCAGAAGCTGCAGCTTGTGCAAAACGCAGCGGCCAGACCATCATTACTGCCTTGGAGTAGTCCTTCAAATGGGTTCCAGCCCGTGTTCGGTTGGACTTGTTCAAAGTTTCCCACCAAAGTCATACCAGCCGTCATCCCACTTACTTCATTGCCCTGAGCTCCCAAGAAATCCAAGGAATTTGTTTGGGTCCATTCAGTGGGAAGAGGGTGCTCAGGCGTGATTGTGTCAACTGCCCAGGCCATTTCCCCATTCCAGAGGTCAACCAGGGCTTTGACAGAATTGCCTGCTGAGGTGACAGGAAAATTCCCAAGAGCCATCAGGAAACCATTCAGATTTCATGCTACTGAGTCCCTGATGGCCAGTATGTTTTCTTCAGGCACAAAAATTGTGTACTGCAACCTACTTACAACCCTGCCTGAGGATTCTCCCTTCCTTCTCTGCCCTTGGCTGAGGGGGCACCCTGTAAGAGCTGGGAGCTGCATATAACCCTGTTAATAAACCAGTTAAGTGTCTGACACCTGTGTGGAGTCTGAATTCAGTAGTGAAGGCAGACAACACAGTTAAAACAACTTGAGGACTGAAGTGACTATATGTCTATGCCTTTTGAAACTAAAATGTGAAGGTTTCATCTCTTACTTTTGGGGGAAAGAGTTGAGACAGTGTGCTACAGTGTTGAGCTTAGACCTGAAAAGACTGGGTTCAAATCCCACCTCAGGTGTGGATCACTACTCTCTCGCTCTCTCAGCTTTTTAGTTCTCCTTCAGTCAAAAAGCAATAAATAGTGGTATATTTGGTATAGTTTTTTCTGAGAGCAAACAAAACGAAGATTAAAAAAACACTCTGCAAAGTAAATATGCACTATAAGATGATGATAGTGGTGATAAATTAGTGATTGATTGCCAAGATAAGCAGCAGTCTGAGACTGAGATGGCAAGAGAAAGCTTTTTTTTTTTTTAAGCCCTACCATAGATGTTACCAGAAAGTTTCCCTGGGCCTTTCATTGAGAGAGGAGAAATTCCCACAATAGGGAGTAGCCTAAGGGTTGGCAGGGTAGTTACAGCGCTACCCAGCTGCTTAAATGTCAAGGGAGCATTCTTCTGCCATCACTGTTGGCTCTCTTCCTACTTCCAATGGGGGCCTGAAAGCAGAGGCAGGCTGTCCGTTGTGCTATTAGTGGCAGCCAGTGTCCCTTCCTTGCTCTGGTCCTCATAATTGGGGACAAACAATACTGGGGCCCTTTTTCATACAATATTTTTTTAGGGCTCAAAAGGCATCAAAGGTCAAGCAGAGAGGTATGCAACAAGGATGACAAAAATCCAGAAAATAACCTGAAATAAGTAAAAATCCTGATATTAGATTTCCAAAGAGAGAGAGAAAGAAAGGGAAAAGAAAAAGAAGAAAGGGGGGGGGGAGAAGAAGAGCTGATAGTAGAAAAGATGAGAAAACCATATTTTCTTTTACAACTTCCTTCTATGTAGTTCTTACCACTTTGCTCACACATATGAGAATGATCTACAGTTCCAATCAACACATTTTTCAACACATTTACAGCCATTCTGAGCCACAATGCTAGCATTTAGTAAAAAGGCACCAACCCTGACATTCCTTTAGATTTAGACCACTGGCTAACATTTGCCAGGTCACAGACCACAGTTTAAACTATGAACAAAGGGCGGAGCAGGGAGGCAAAGAGATTGTTTCGCTGGGGCTTTTCTGAGGATGTCAGTGCACTGAACCCAAACTATGTGGAAGTTCAGGCTTCATCAACAGAATTCTCATTACCTCATCGTTCAATAAGAAGGCAACTGCTCAGAATATATGCAGTTTGGTCTGTGTCACTCTTACATTTCTGTCCAAAAAAGCTGTAATAATATTGTCAGTGCTGGTTGCCTCATGGAGATCACCAGCTACTAAAAATGAAAAGAAACAGCCTTCGCCTGATTAAAAACCAAAATAGACTATACAGGCAAGCTTGTTCTTAATTTCAAAGGACAAAATGCTCATTAACTGTAATTGAACTTGTATTACTCGAGCAAGGGCAGAACCCATAGCAGTAATATCTTGGTTTAAACAGGGCACAGTGTATTTGTTCATAAGGATTCTTCCAGTCTCAGATGTTCTATTAAATTCAGTGAACGTACTGTATTAAAACTAGAAAAATGGCCAAATCCCATTTCTTATTTCCAGCATTCCCCACCATGTTAATATGTTGTTTCTATGGCAATAATCCCAGAAAAGATGACTGTATAGAATGAGGAACACATATCTCAGATACAGGGGTGATCACAGCCAGAGATTTTTGATGTGTGTTTTAACGTTTATCATTTGCATGACACATACTTTCTCCAATGCAAAGTACAGAATTCTGGGTCATACTTTATGCCATACAATTTAATTTCTCCCTGTCAGCCCCACTGTGTTATTAGCTAATAGAAATGTAATTAAGCAAAGGAGTTCCTGGATATTAGCCATCTTAAAAACAATTTTGGAAAGATGAACAGAAATGACCCATTCCTGCCTGGTTTTTTGAAGTCACACTTAGTCTTTTAATGTAGGTTGTGAAGCACACTAAGGAAACACATAGGTTATGTCTGGTGTTGTTAGAAGAACCCATCTCCACAAGGAAGAAACAATGCATTGTTTGTTCTCTAAGGTAGCAATTTCCAATTGGCAGGTCAGTCATAATCCACCAATTGGTGGGAACCTTGCCTGGTTTGCACGTTATACCAACCCATGAGTTAAACAATTGTTGGGGCTGTGAGAGAGAGCGTGAGCCACCTATTTGCTGTTTCCACTTCTTTTCTGGCTTACCTCATTCCTGGTTTTTTTTTTGCTGCGACGTCTGAACATGGGACTCTGGGTTATTGACGGAGAAACAACCCAGAGTTTTAACCAATGGGTTTAGACCACACAGCAGACAACCCAGGAATAGGGTGTTCCTGGGTTGTTTTGTAAGCTGGAAAGAAAATGAAAGCAGAGAGCGGGCATGAGGCAGCTAACTCACTCACTCCTGTGCAGCCCCAACAACCCACGGGTTGCCATTATGTGCAAACTGGATGAAAGTGGAAGCACATGCAATTTAGAAAGCATTTCCTAACATTTGATGTGAACTGGGTCTATTGTTATCTATGTGAGGATTTGCTTTTTGTCTGTGAGAAGTCTGTATCATTATTTAAACACATAGGCCACAATCCAGAGAACTACTTCAGTCACACCTGGGCCAGTAAGACTTTTGACTTTTTAAAAAAGTATGTTCAGTTCATCACGAAACAGCTTTGTAACTTCCCCAAGAGTTACTAAATGGTTTACTATATGGCCTATTCTGACTTATGCAGCACATTAATTAAGAGAATGAGCAGCTGTAAGTAAAGAAATCCCTAATTCAAATCTCACCTCGGCTATGAACACAATTTAAGTCGGGGTATAAATGCCTTGGGAAAACCAGTTTCACTCAGTCTCTTATATGTAACACAGGGATATAATACTTGCCCATCATACAGACCTGTTTTAAAGATCAACGGGATAATGTTACACTGTTTAAGAAAGGCAATTTGTCAATTTGAAAGCCCCAGCTGGACATGCAAGAGGTAGTTGCACAGTTTGAGATTGTGACTATAGTAAGAGAACACACTCAGATCCATTGGTTTATTCTGTTGCAAAAGGATATTACATTGGTTGGTTTTAATTCACTTTGCTGTATTTCTGACTATGGTGGTAGTATTATCTCTAAACACACACACACACACACACACACACACCAGAGCTGAAAACTAACTATTTACCATATCACTTCTAATTCATTCATTCATCTCTCCATTGCATTTGCATCTCACCCTCCTTCCAAGAAATTCAGGGCAACATCAATTATCCCATTTTAACTTCAGACCGACCTTGTGTGAATGAGAATGAGATACATTTGCACAGCCTTCCCCAACCTGGTGCCCTCCAGATGTGTTGGCCTGCTGCAGCTCCATGGTCACAATGGCTGAGGATTGTGGGAGTTGGTCCAACACATCTGGAGGGCACCAGGCTGGGAAAGACTGGGTTAGAAACACCGCAGGGAGCTTTATAACAGAGCAGGGATTTGAATTCAGGCTTCTCTGTTCCAAATCCAACACACTATCCAATACACTACACTGAGAATACACAAAGCCTTGATGCATAACATTTGTATGCACAATTGTAGATAGGCTGGCACTCCAATCATAGAAAAATTGCCTATCATACAATGGATTTGAATTATTTTTTTTTGAGGGATGTGTATTTCCCTAGTAATGAAATACAATGGTGTGTTAGATGTTATCCTAGTCAAATACACAAATAATAGAGAAAAGCAGTGGATTCCTGGAAGGGCAGATTATGCTGCATAACTTAGAAAACAAAATCCTGCTTTTCCCTCTTTCTCAAAACAGTGCAAGTCTAGGGTTTGGGGAGGGGGTGTTTTGTTTTTGCTTGCATTCATAACAGCAGCACAAAGGGATCAGTAATATATCTTCATCTCTTATTCTTTTCAGTTCTTCCTATTTCATATTCATTGTACGGTATTTGTTATTTTCATTTAAATTACAAAATAGCACTGCCGTCTTCAATGTTCAATGGCTAATACCAATAAAACTGACCTGACCTGAGCTCTGCTATGAAATCTTTTGGTTGCACTGTGCATCCCTAAATAAATAACTGAAAAACATAGAGACTATATCAATATATTGCTTTGGGGCATTATTTATTCTGCCCACCCACTACGAGAGAACCCAAGACTTAACTGCCAATGAAATATAAAAATGAACTCAAAGAACAGTGGTTGCCAACCTTGGATCTTAAGTTTTAGTCAAAGTTTTGTTTGAATAAAACTTGCGTCATGCCTGACCATTGGCCCTGCTGGCTAGGGATGATGGGAGTTGTAGTCTAACATTATCTGATGACCCAAGGTTGGGAATCACTGTATAGAGCCAAATAATATAGACAATGCCATCTCCAACAGCTGTTGGGTGAAGAATAATGCTGGCGCAAACTCTGAAGATGTCAGGATAAGAGAGAGGTTATATCAAAACTGGCTTCATTGCACAGAGGAGGCCAATCTAAGCTGGAAGCAAGGTGCACAGGTATGGAGGGTGAAAAGAGTGACATTTTCAGTGAAGGGGAACTTAGAAATGAAAAGAGGCCATTTCAAATTATCCATAGTTATACCCTGGCAGAGAGCCATTTCTTGATTAGTGTTACAACTTCGTTCTGTGCAGCATGTGTCAACAAGAAGTATGGCCTCACTGGTGTCTCCTTCTGCTGAAACAGATATAGGTGTGCCTTCCCTAGAGCTTGTTACAGGAAACCGCTCATCCAAGAGGACCTTGTTACACAGCCACAGATGTGCTGCTGCTCATCATTAATGGACGTTTAATGTCCCCATCATAGCACAGTATTAGCTGAAAAGTTTCATCTGCGAATATCATTCAGAGCCATTTTCCTGCAACAGCTGACTTTGCTGACTGTACAGTTGTTGCAAAGATTTGAGCAGGGGTACTTGCATAGATGAGCACTACCTTGCTCGAAAGCTTGCAAGCAGGATCGTAGAGGGCAAAGCCCTGCTCACAGCATTTGAGGTGAGCATTTGAGAGAAAACTGAGAGAAAGCTGAACTTTGGTCCAGCTTCACAAGCCAGTTTAAAAGCCCAGGGGCAGCATGGAAACAATTTTATTTCACAGTCCTATTTGCAAACAGAGGTACAGCATGCAAGTTAACCCCTGAGAGAAGAGCCTGAGTATGATGCAGAAAACTTTGCCACATGGGACTTCATTTCTGGGTGATAAACTAAAGTCTGGGATAAGTTATCCAGTAGAGATAATATCACACTGGGAATATTTAGCCCCACAGTGGTTTTCAATTCTCAAGTCAAAAGAGCTTGACAATACAACACTTGCCAGAATGGTTTACACCAGGAGTTAGATCTCCAGATGTTTGGTACTTCAACTCCCAAAAGCCCCTGCCAGCATGGCTAATGGTCAGGAATGTTGGAGTTAAAGTCCAAAACATCTGGAGATCTACCTTCTATCCACCGTTTTATACTTCTTGAAAATGCATTACTTGATTGTGAGATACATCAGCAGCTCCAACAAACCTAACTGATGTTAATAGCTCTCACAGTGTAATCCCATGCATGTCTATTTAGAAGCAGGCATGGGTGAGAAATTCATTTCAGCTTGTTTTTGACTAGAATTTATCCAATTTGCACCTCCCAGAACCAAATGCAGATCTTAATGCAATGCAGTCCATACATTTTCCCAGCTTGCACTGTGATTCGCACAACAAAAATGTGTCTGAAAAATGATTATATTTGAAAAATGTGCATGAAAAAAATGCATACATTTGAAAATTATACACGCTTTAGTCAATGGAAGAAAAATGTGTGCATTTTAAAAATTGCATGAGTTGGGAAAATGCACATGAAAACACACACACATTGTTGTGCAAAGAACCCCACAAACTTCACAATCTGATACGGATACAAGTTGGAATGTGCTTAAAGGTGAAAAATTGGGAACCTCAATGAGCTTGTGTTTTGCTGATTTACACATCAGAAGAAAGCCCCACTGAGCTCAATGGAGCTTACTCCCAGGTAAGTATGTATAAAATTCCAGTCCCATTATTTCCCCATGGCTCAAGACAGAATGATCTTACTTTCATGGTCAGGGCACAGCATAAATATTTAAAAGATTGTGTGAAATGGCTGGCTTTTTTTGTTTAAGTATTTATTTATTTATTTAATACATTTTTATACGGCCCAATCACCAAAGTATTGTACCCAGTAACTACACAGTGTTGGAGTTGTTATGAGTTTGGCACAATAATCTCCTGAAAGTGACATGGAATGAAAGAACTCATTTAATTGCTGATACTCCCTAAACGCATCCTGGCATAGTTATACTTTTTGATGGCGACTTATTTTTTCCTCATCGTTTCTCTTCTTCATCAGTTCTTTCTATGAATTGTGACTGTTTTCCACCTATACATTTTGTCTGGGCATTCATTCCATCTCTCAATAAGATGCATTTTATTACTCTAAACCCTTTGTGAATTATTGCTAAGAGCAAAACAGCTGTTTCTGTTTACTTAAATAGCTACTGTTATCGGTGTCTCATACATCAATTTGTAGAGCAGTTGAGAACAGCATGAATATGAAGCTTGTTTTCCCTTTTTTTTTTTTAACAAGTTGCCTATTTAAGATATCTGATACAGACAGTCATTAGTTGCTGTCAAATTATCTGCAGTGCAGGCACTGATGAGAACCCAGCTGTGATGGTGTGAAGACCTTATCTTAAAAACACCAGATAATCCATGTCCTCTACAAGAAGAATTAGTCTGGAAACACACTTGGCTCCTCCAGGTGCATGGAAAGTGAGAATGCTGCTGTGAACCCTCCTGTTCTATTAATGAGAAATAAGAGACAGGAAGAGTCAAAGTCTATATATTTAGGGATCTGTGTCAGTGTAATTGCCACGTACATGAGCTCCTGCTCATTCAAGCTGCCTCTGCCAATGTTTCGCAATTTCTCTCCTTCTGCTACAGCCCCCTTTGCCACCCCCAAGCTTTTCCTGAGGGTTCCCTCCCTGTCCCTCAGGGTCAAACTACATTTATTTATTTATTATATTTATATCCCACCTTTTTCCTGCAAGGGACCCAAGGAGGCTTGCATAATCCTCCTCCTCCTCTCCACGCCGAGTGGGGACTAGAACCTGGATCTTCTGGGTCCCAGTCCAACACTCTAACCACTACACCCAATTTGGATTGGGACCAGCCTGACTGGGAGGGGAGGAGCCAGTGCATGCTTCTCCCCCCCAGTGCATGCTGGTCCTAATCCAAATTGGGGCCACACGCACTTACTCTTGTCTTGAGTAAGAAAGCAAGAGAGGGGTCAGCTACATGCTATGGAGCAGCCCCGAGGAGGCAACACCTGGGAGGAAGAGGGAGCAAAGGCCCGATCGCCCTGTCAACCTGGGGACTTGGAGAACGAACCAGACCACCCACAGAACCTCTCCTTGCTCCTATGCAATGCCAGGTCAGTTAAAAACAAAACAAATATAATCTATGACCTCCTTTGGATGAGGAGGCAGACCTGGCATGCTTCACAGAGACCTGGCTGGGAGATGACAGTGGCCCAACATGGGTCCAGGCCCTCCCAGCTGGGTACTGTGTTAGTGAGCAGGTGAGGGAAAGTGGGCGGGGGTGTGTGGAGTAGCTGTGGTTTATAAAGATAATCTTAACCTGACCAGACTTCCTGTTCTGGAATTGAATCACATTGAGTGTGTATACCTGAGTCTGAAGACCAAGGATAGACTAGGGATTCTGTTGGTGTACCGGCCACCCCGCTGCCTAACAGACTCCCTGGCCGAGCTCACGGAACTGGTCTCGGAGCTGGTGTTGGACTCGCCCAGGCTCTTGGTCCTGGGCGACTTCAACATCCCATTTGGGACCAGTTTGTCAGGTGCAGCTCGGGAGTTCATGGCATCCATGACAAACATGGGCCTATCCCAATTGGTCTCTGGACCCACCCATTCAGCAGGTCACACCCTCGATGCTGTTTTCAGTTCTGAACAGACAGATCTGTGGGCAGAGGTCATCAATACCTCTGCATTGTCATGGACAGATCATTTTCTGGTTAGGGTTAGTATCGCAGCTACTATCCGCCCCTGCAAGGGTGGCGGACCTATTAAGATGGTCCGCCCTTGAAGGCTAATGGATCCTCTTGGATTCCAGAGAGCCTTGGAGGGGTCTATGGCTGGTACCGTCGACGAACCTGTTGAAGCCCTGGTTGACAGATGGAATCAAGATCTAACCAGGGCTATCGACATGATCGCCCCCAAACGTCCTCTCCGGCCCGCTTCTAACCGGGCACCCTGGTTTACAGAAGATCTCAGGGAACTGAAGCGGAAAGGATGACAACTGGAGCGCCGATGGCGAAAAACTCGACTCATATCCGATAAGACACGTCATAGGGAGCATCTTCGCTCCTATGGGGTGGCAATACGTGCAGCGAAGAAAGTTTTCTTCTCTGCACGCATTGCGTCTGTGAATTCGCGTCCAGCAGAACTGTTCAGGGTGGTGAGGGGTCTAACGCAGACACCTTCCCCCCTGAACCCGATTTTAGAGCCTACGGTTGCCCGCTGTGATGCCTTTAACAATCATTTCACACATAAAATCTCTCGGATAAGAGCCGACTTAGACGCCCTCATTGTAGCAGAAGCAGACAATGGAGTGTCCAGCAACTCCGCAAGTAGGATTACACTGGATCAGTTTCAGTTGGTGAGTACCAAGGATGTGGGCAAGCTGCTTGGCCGAGTGAAGAAGACTACCTGCCCTCTCGATCCCTGTCCTTCCTGATTGGTTGTCCAAGGAGGAGATATCGACCATGGTATCCTTCTGGAACGCCTGAGGGGACTGGGAATCGGGGGCACTGTGCTTCAGTGGTTCCGGTCCTACCTCTAGGGTAGGTTCCAGATGGTGATGCTTGGGGATAGCTGCTCCTCCAAAAAGGAGCTGCTATGTGGCGTGCCACAAGGAGCTATTCTTTCCCCAATGCTATTTAATATCTACATGAAACCGTTGGGAGAGATCATCCGGAGGCATGGGGTGGGGTACTATCAGTATGCTGATGACACCCAAATATATTTCTCTATGCCTTCGTCAACAGCATCAGCTAAGGATAGTGTGTCTCCTCTGAATGAATGCCTGGAGGCAGTAATGGGCTGGATGAGGGAAAATAAACTGAAATTGAAATCCATCAAGACGGGAGGGTGCTTGCTGTCCAAAGGCCACAACCTGGGTTTGGAGGTAATGTCCAACCAGTTCTTGATGGGGTTACACTCCCCCTGAAAGACGGTGTTCGCAGCTTAGGGGTGCTCCCTGGGATCCGTCGCTTCTCATGACATCCCAAGATAGATTGGACGGCTAGGAGTGCCTATTATCAGCTTCGGCTGATAACGCCAGCTTGCGCCCCTGGCCTAGAGTTGGAGGGACCTAAAGACAGGTAGGGTCACGCCATGGATGGGGACTCGGACTCCAGGACGCGACGCGTGAGTCGGACTGAGTCTCCCCTCTGACTCGACTCGGACCTCAAGTCCAATATTTTATATGGGACTCGAGACTCGACTCGGGAACTCGAGACCAAGGACGCGTGTTCCAAAATTGTCGTTCCTCAAATGCAACAGGGATAGGTTGTAGGAAGGTACAGCAAGTTTATTTTTAAAATCATTTGCCTAAAATGCACCGTTCACAGGCATTTTGGGCTTGGCTGTGCCTCTGCCTGCCTGTTTGTAGTTCCCAGGCCATTCGTCTGCCCTGCCTGCGCTCTTCTTAAACCAAGTTCCACAGTTGGAATTGTCCAAGACAAAGCCCTCTGCCTGCCTGCTTGGGGGTTCCTGCCTCCTCTGTCTGGCTGGTTATTTGGGTTGTGTCTGCCGGTCTGTGTTCTGCCAAAATCAATTTGCAGAGTTTTGAAATAAAAAGGCAAAAACTTGGTGCCTAGAATTTATTTAAGAGAGCCCACAATCTGAAATAGCCCTGATTTGTTGGGAAAACCCCATTGATTTAATAGGGACTCGTGGAGTCAGGCTTTGGGAGTGACCTCGTGACTCAGGAACTCATGAGTCACCAGTTTGGACCAAGGACTTGACTCGGACTCGAGACTGGGTCCAAGACTCGTGACTCTACTCAATGACTCGAGACCAAGGACTCTTCAACATCCCTGGTGCACGCATCTGGTACTTCGGGCTCGACGTCTGTATGCGCCTGTACATAGGGCTAACCTTATACCTAGGCCCGGAAACTTCAATTATGGCAAAAGATGGCAGCCAGACTGGTTGCTGGTACAAACCTAGGGTGGCCCCATATCACACAGTTTAAAAGCACTCCACTGGCTGCCAATCAGTTTCCGGGCGAAGTATAAAGTGTTGGTTATTACCTTTAAAGCCCTACATGGTTTGGGTCCAGGCTACCTACGGGATCGCCTTCTCCCGTACAATCCACCCCGCACACTTAGGTCCTCTGGGAAGAATCTGCTTCAGTCAGCCAAAACTAGGCTGACAAGCATTACCCAGAGGACCTTCTCTTCTGCTGCTCCCAGATTATGGAATGGCCTGCCGGAGGAGATTCGTCAACTTGTCAGTCTTTTGGAATTTAAAAAAGCCGTAAAGACTGAACTCTTCCGGCAGGCCTATCCGGCGGAATTTTAGGATGTTTTAAAGATGTTTTAAAGATGTTTTAAGATGTTTTAAGGATGTTTTAATAGTATATATTGTGTTGTTTTAGTTTAGGTATTTTATATTTTCTGTTGTTCCCCGCCTCGATCTGGATGGAGAGGCGGGTAATAAATAAATTATGATGATGATGATGATGATGATGATGATGATAGTAACGTAACGTGCAGGCTGACCTTCAGCTGAGGCTTTTCAGGGGTTGCAGAGGGCTGCAAGGGGAGGAGAGGGGCAACAAAAGTCCCACTATGCATGAGGCCTTCCACTTGCATAACTTTGGATACACCCAGGCCAGTTTAGTTTTTTTAAATTTTATTTTATCTCTTACTTTCTTCTTATGGAAGAAAAAAGTTCACGAGTGTTTTGTGAAACCAGGATAACTATGCCATGCCTTCTGTACTCACTCTGCTTGTCAGAGCTGTTCTTATAAATAGCCTTCAAGCAGGTTTAGAAAACTGATGTATTTGATGTGGAAGCTGGTGGCAGCTGTTGCTTTCTTTTCACCTTGTCAACAGGCCATAAAACATTCAATTTACAGCCTGCAAAGTTGTCAAATTGAACAAACATCATCCTGTCAATCGCAATAAAGAACTTGAGGATGCCCAAACAAGCAGAATAATCAAACTACACAACATATTAATTCACGTGAATCACAAAGAAAGATAAAAAGTGTAGGAAGATGAGGGAGAAAGGGACAAAATATGTATAGTATCAAACCTGCATAGTGGTAATCTGTAGACTCAGGGATTTTTTCCTGCTTATTCCTCATGTTGACTTTCCATTTTAACTTTCTATTTTGCTCAGCATGAACAGATAAAACTAGTGAGACTGGATTATGCAGCATTGGAAAGTCTCCTCTAAAGGGGCATCATTGTTATAAATCACTAGCTGTGCAATCCTATACATGTCTACTCAATGGCTTTTCTTTCCTTTCTTTGTTTAGCAGAAGAGTAAAAACGGTCAAAACATATGGCTAAGAAATACTGACTAATATTTGTTTTTAAACCAACAAATAATGTTGACTGGTGCTTACTAAAATGATCAAAGTGTGTGTGTGTGTGTGTGTGTGTGTGTAGGTAGGATGGGGGAGATCAATAGGTATGCTTACCAGTGAGAAAACTGACCTGATTTTTTTTAACTTTACTTAAGGTTGCCAAACTCTACTAGACATTGCCATCTCTCTCTCTCTCTCTCTCTCTCTCTCTCTCTCTCTCTCACAGGAGTGGGAAACATGTGGCCCTCCAGATGTTCATGGACTACAATTCCCGTAATCCCTGGCCATTGACCATGCTGGCCGGAGCTGATGGGCTTTGGAGTCTAACAACATCTGGAGGGCCATGGGTTTCCCACCCCTGCTCTAGTGCATGCCTCCCATTCTGCACTCCCACAAGCCTTTTGTTCACCTTCTTTTCCACTAGCAAAAAGGACTAGGATTCTGCCCCACAGCAAGGGGGGGGGGAAGGAGACAGTATTTGTAAAGGAACCAGTTGGGCAACAGGTGCCCGTCTCTTTTGAAAGTACCTCCAACATCTCCTGGTGGGAACCTGGTAATTCTAATCTAACAGAAAAAATGCAGGCCAGTCGGATACAATAGAGGACTGACATAAGGTTGTCAACCAGCCAAAATCACAGTGGCTCAGTCGTTGCAGGATGAAGGAAGCAAAAGCTAGATTTCCACTGGCTGGGAGGAACCTTTAAATTAAAAAAAAAGTTCAAAATATTTTAATTTAAAAACTGCATTGTGTGTCTGCCTGCCTAACATGTACGTACACTGGGGCAGCCTGACCCACACACACACACACACACGTGAAGCACTAGCATCAGCAGCAATTCACATCTCTACCACTGTCCCGTGCCTGGTTGGGCCTTCTATTTCCATCCTTCTCCAGACCCCATTGCAAGCCGTGACCAAAACCTGGTGGCTGCCTCATGTGCTCAACGTGGAGAATGCCGCTGATGCTGCTGAGGCTAGCAACCATGGGCTGGCCCTTGGCTTCTGGGCAGTAATTGTGAATATAGTGGGGCAAGGAGAAAACTTATTGCACTGGGCTAGCTGGGTCTGCTCATTCGAGCTATTCACTAGCACCACTGGGGATGTACGAGACAGAGAACAAGGGGGGAGGCTCTGCCCCCAATACCAGAATATTATCTTTCAGCTGGATTCCTGGAGCTTTAATATTAGTGCAGAAGAGAGGATTTTGGCAGGTGCTGTTTTTCTGATCCTCGTAGTACTCTGACAGCCTTCCCTAACCTGGTGAGCTCCAGATGTGTTGGACTTCACATCTGGACAACATCTGGACTATAACACATCTGGGCCATGTTGGCTGGGGTGATAGGAGATACAGTCAACACATCTGGAGGCACAAGGTTATTATATTAGTAGTAGTAGTATTACATTTACAGGCCTTAGAATGTAAACACACAGGTAGTTTATTAAAGGTTCATTACAGAACCAAAAAAAAAGGTCAACTGACTTACCGGTGGATTAATTTCACCGAGTCTTAAATCAGTTTTATTTTGGGGTAATCCATGTTGTTCTTCATATTTTTACTTGTAGTTCTTCAGGTTTTTCAGAAATATTTAGCAAACAGAACATTTGCAGGCTACTTTCAATGGTATTTTTTTTTAAATCCTGAGATTTTTATGCCCTGAAAGATGCCCAATGCATAGACAACGTTATGTTAAAATCAATTGCCAACATGCCGCTTGCGAGAGCAAGGTCACCTTCCTGGCAGGATGCTTTTGTTTATGCTCATGTCTGTAAATTTTATTTGATAGGGAAAAATGAGTTACTGATTAGCATGAACTTGGGAGACAGTCCCAAGCAGAATATAAATCAGAAACGGGAAGATTATGGCCAATTAAACGAAAAACCAATCAAAATTCCATCCAGGCAACAGTTCTCCAGAGCCTTTAATCTGTTATCCCCACATTTTAAATAAGACTTTCTTTTTTATGTTAGCATCAGCAATAAAAAGAACTTCAATAAGCGGCAGAGTGGCTAAATTATTTGATCTAAAAATGTTGTCATTGATTAGAATTAAGCTGTATGAAAGACAATTACTGTAAAGAGACATAATGCCGAATCAAATTAAGTCGTTATCACAGCCTCATGTTTGAGAGACCAATGTAGTCACATCTGCTCCGGCCAGCCCTGTTAATAGGATGAGTTTGGGCCAAACTACATGTTACAATTATTTTTGTGGTTTATTCCCCCCCCCCAATGTTTTGTTTTTGACTTTAAAATGCAAAAGGCCATGTTTCAAATTGGTTGTGTATGTAAATGGTTTTTATATTATGTATTATTGTATTTTAAAGTTGTTAATCTCTTGTAAACCACCCAGAGCGCTTTGGCTATCGGGCAGTATATAATAATAATAATAATAATAATAATAATAATAATAATAATAATAATAATAGGCTTTGAGATACAGTGGGGGACCAGTGGGAGAAAAGACTGCTTAATTCTTTCTCTGCCAGCTATTTCCCCATTCAAAATCACACCCCACTCCCACCCCAGGTGAGGTGCTTTCCCAACTGTGGAGGGAAAAAATATGTGATTCCTGTATCCTTTCCCCCAGAGGAGAAAAACAGCTGTGCTGATGGTTGAGCATCTTTGATTGGAAAAACAACAGGCAAGAAACTTCCATTATGCTGGGTTATTAAGCTTCAACCAGTGGTAGGACCCGTGGGACCAGGCTGTCAGCCCAGGTGGGCCAGAATCAGGTGTGTTTGTGTAATCCACAACAGGCAGGGGTTGAGTTCCAGAGCAGCAAACAAGCATCAGTGGGGTCGGTGGCAGGTGCATAGTCAAAGTGGAGCAGGGTTTCGTTTACTGCTGAGTGGAAACCTCTAATTGACTTTTTGCAGGGTTTAGAAAAAAATGATTTGTTTATCTGTGGTTTTGTGGAACAATAAGAGGATACATTGGTGACAATAGAAAAAAGAATAAGAAGGTAAATTGGTGACAATAGAAAAAAGAGAACTTTTCTGTTTTGATTATTGATTAGAGAAACTTTGCTTACTTATATCTGCTGTAGAATAATTCAGAAGTCCATTTTAGTTTTGTTAATTGGTAATTATCGTTTTATGTTTTGTGTTGTTTGTTTTTGTTTGTATAGAAATAAAAAAGTTTAGAAAAAGGCAAAGTGAAGCAGGGTTCGAGATCCAAGGCTGCAATCGGGAAAGGGAAGAGCAGGTACTTTACCAATGTGCTTACAGCAGAGACAACTTGCATCACACCAAGGAGCAAGCTAGGACTTTATGGGGCCCAGTGGCCAGGATTGGTCCTTGGGGCCAGCTGAGTTGGTGCTTAGGGAAGATGGCACTGCAGTCTAGATGGTGCTCTCTGAGCCCGGTGCTCTGTTTACTAGGCTTGTGGTAGAAACAGAGTGCTGGGGGCTCAGGAGGTACTGCACCAGAGAGCATGACTGCTGGATGCCCTGATTCAAGACCCCCAACGCCTTACAACAGCTTTCTCCAACCTGATGCCCTCCAGATGTTTTGGACTACAACTCCCAGTATTCCTGACCATTGTCCATGCTGGAGGGGGCTGCTGGGAGTTGACATCCAAACCATCTGGAGATCACCATGTGGGGGAAGGCTGCTTTACACAGTCTTTCACTCACAACTGCTTTGTAGGAAAATAAATAATGCTGAACATTCAGGTAAATAGTTTAACCTTTAAAGTTCAAATATGAGTTCATCAACAGCACAGTTGATAAGAATTTTTTAAAAAAGGAAAAGAGTAGGATAATATCACAACATAACCCTAAAGTCTCATTAAATACAATGTCCTAACTCTCAGGAAAGTGTGCATAGGACTGGAACCTTAGTCTTACAATGTTGTCTCCTTACAAGAGCTCTTGTAACCATAACATGGAACACAAAATTTACAGCACTCCTGATAGGCATAGTAGGACGGAACTGGAAGGCAGGACTTCCCTGTGTGAGCATAGTTTGGTAAGGATTTTTGGGGACAGAGAACAGGCAAAGAAGCTTATCCCTTCTTTCTCCAAGACCAGAGCTTGAAAGGCCAGAAGAGATAAGTTAAAATTGACAACAGGTGTGGAAGATGTCCATTTCAGACAGATGCTAACCATGTTTTCTCAGGCATTAGTTCCATTGATGTAATTAGAAATCACACCAAAATAAGTATCTATTGATTCAATTATCACAAAGCCTGCCAGTTCAAGACCAGAGTTAAGGCTGTCTCATGTTGCCTCAAGCTCCTCAAAGGCAGGAAATTGTAAACTTAGGCTGATGCCTTAACAGATGTGCCCCGTGATCAGAAATGATGTTGTCACAACTTGTGCTTACTTACAACTTACCCTCCATATACCTACACTTTCCCTTGGTCTTTCAGACCCAAATCCAGATGGGGAGGATAAAGTGCCAAGACCAATAAAGATATCCCACATTGTCCTGGTTCTGTATTGCTTTATGAAGCATCTGAGCCTTACAAGAGAAATCCTCCTGTGAGTTGAGCCATGCCTCTTCATTAACTCTTCATTTACCAGAGTCTGTTTCATGCACTTTACTACAGATCCTTAACACTGACACAGCTCTGATAAAACAGCCTTGATGTATTTCCAACTTATAGAATAATTTTGAAACACACACACACGCACACGTTATTAGCTGGATATATGTGTGTACATGGATACTGTAGATATGTCCTTCTATGTTCAGAAAGGCTTACTTATGAGTAAGCCTGCACAGGGATCCAGCATACCCTTTTTGTCTTCTCCCCCTCTCACCATCACCATCAATGATCTCTCACTCAGGCAGAGTGATGTTCTCAGCCCTCAGAATTACCTCAACTTGTCCTAAGGTGCAATCCCTATGCATGTTTAGACAGAAGAAAGGCCTACCATTGGGAGTGGTAAGCCTTTTTTCTGTCTAAACAGTGCATAGGATTGCACCCTTAGTTGACTTTTTCCTGTTACCCCCTCCCCCTACTGTCAGAATGCAGGCAGGGGGGGCATGCTAAAATCCCAAGGAGGCTTCCACAGATGGTGGAGGAAACAAGAACGGTGAGAGAGGGGAGCAGAGGTAGCAAACTCATTCCACTACCCCTCCTTGTGTGCAGAGCTTACATGCGAGAATGACTGAATGGGGCTACATTCTCATGACCATCTTAATGAGCATACACAGACCATGAATGCAAATCCAGTGTAATGTGTGAAAACCCCTGGCATGAGGCACAATCCTTGCATGTCCTTTTCCTTCCACACAGAAAAGAACGGCAGTGATTGGGGCCCTCACCCTGCATTTCTACCTCCAGAAAAGTCAGCACATGGGCCCCGATCCCCATAATCCCTTTATCCACCACATGGAAAGGAAGAGCAAGGATTGGGGCCCTTGCGCTGCACTGCTGCTTTCAGAAAGGTGGTGTGAGGCCCTGATCCTTCTGCTTCTCCCACCAGTGCATTCCACCACCACCCCAACATTTTTAGAGATGGATAACTGCCATAAATTTACTTTGTACTGGCTGAAACAAACAGAATCCCATTTGGCATCAAAACAGCATGGGGATATCAGAATCACTCTCTGGCCAGCTTGGTATTAGTCCTGACACATCACTGCTCATCTGAACGAAGGCCGACTCAACACAATGCTTTTGGAATCGCAACTGCAAAAGCATAAACTTTTTTTTAAAATGCAACTTGAGACCTCACACGCGTGCGTGCCTTCTTGGCTAAAACGGTCCCTGGCAAGAATCATCCTCCATTTATGTGGCCAAAGAAGAAAAAGCCCACATATCAAAATAATTAGCGTGTGTAGCCTTCAGTTCTACTGATTGCTTCTCGCACAGTTCCATGATACTGCCACAGCTATGCTGTTTTTATAGAAAGCTGCATGTGAACAATACTTCACACAAAAGCATTTCCATGTATTAGCACTCCTGTATCCATATCAAACATCAGAGTATGCATTTGAAAACTGTCTTCCTGGTGTCCGTCAGAGAGTCTTAAGGAATAATATATCACCTGCACCAATCTAGAATTAACCGCCAGACACACAATGCCAATGAGAACTACGTGTGTACTTGCATATGCATGCACGGGCATGGGCACACACAGATGCTAAAGCACTTTTCAGAGATAGCATAGCAGGTTGCATTATATATTAGAAGGGATTTTCAGTTAATAAATAAAGATACAGGTGAAGGGAGAAAAGGCATCTTTTATCATGTATAAATATTTATAACCAATCAACAATAACATGAGCAGAGCCAGAGGCAGCAAGTCAACTTGCCACTATGGCTAATTGAACCTCAGTGTAATAAATAATATTAAGTTCCACCCAGTCACTGCATAAACACTTTATGACTGCACAGTGAAAAACTGGTGAACTTGATTTATTCTCTGGATTGGTGCCCTAAATGGATGAATATGTGATGATATACAGTCTTCCAGGTGCAGAACAAAGAAACAGAAAGATTTTTAACATAGGAAGAAAATCTCCTTAATAATCTGTAGCATGGCAAGCCGATTCACACATTATCTTCTTCATGAAGGGAGGCATGGGGTCAAGCTCAAAGCTGCTAGAGTTGGATGCTACAAGAAGGGAGTTTGAGGGTCCTTTTTCTGGCAACTACTTCAGGCAGCACTGAACTTGATTCCATGCATTCCCTCCTTAAAAGGGACACATGGTGCAATCCTATACAAATCTACTCCAGGCCCATAGCCAGCCTAAAAGGAGGGGGGTGGGAACCAAAAAGTAGGGGGAGTTTATCTGGTCTGCAGGCCTTTTAAAGATAAAATTGTAAACTGTTTTTATTTAATCCTTATTTTTGCAGCCATTTAGGGGGGCTGCCCCCCCCCCTGGCTACAGGCCCAACCTATTCAGAAGTAAACCTCACTGAATTCAATGGACTTAGTCCAACATGCTGTATGTCTGTATAGGATTGCAGCCATATTCTATCACAAGGACATATGTGGGGACAGGAGTCAACAATTAAAGAGTGCAATCCTTTGTATGTTGGCTCCGAAGTAAGTCTCACTGAACTCAGTGAAATTTACTTCCAGGTAAGTGTGTATAGCCTGAGGCTACAGGACGGAAACTGTTCTAATCCAAGTTTCTTTCACTTGTTGTTCTCCCTTCTTCCTGCCTTTTAGAAACATTTTCCCCCTCGAAGGTAGAAGGAAAGAAAAATGTAGAGGTGAGACATACAGAAACACATGGAGATGGAGGACCTTGTCTTCAGATTTCAATTTTTAAAAGGAAAGCTCCTCAGAGTAATTCCTGCCATTAAAATTGTAGAATAGGAAGGGGCTTAATGAGGGCTAAATTAGATGGAATGATGATAGACCCATCTGTTTAAATCTGTGGCTGCCTGCCCCAATCATGTGTAAAGCAGGGCGAGATTCCAACCCTGTTCCTCCAGCGCTGATGCAGGGCCAGCCTTAGGGTGGGCTGGCTAGGTGTTCGCCCTGGGCACCAGGCTGAAGAGGTACCAAAGTGAGTTTGATGACAGTGGTGTTTGTTTGTTGTTTTAGTATACTGTCTGCAATCAGCTAGGTCAACAAAAAGCAGCAAGGGCACAATAATAATAATAATAATAATAATAATAATAATAATAATAATAATAATAATAAAATTATTATTTCTTACCCGCCTCTCCGTCTAGATCGAGGCGGGGAACAGCAAAAATATAAAATACATAAACTAAACTAAACACAATACATACTATTAAAACATCTTAAAACATCTTTAAAACATCATAAAAAACAATCCTATGCAGGTTTAAATAGAAAAAAGTCCCACAATCCCCAGCATTCCCCACCCTAAGCGTCTTTAACCTTTTCCCCCCTTCAACTTCTTCCAATTGTTTGGGTACTAACTACTGAAATGAACCTCTATCAATTAGCTTTAGGGAGTGATTATCCTATGGCCCCTAGACATTGTCCTGAAGGGCTATAGGATTTTTTTGATTCCCAGCTCCAAGGTTGAAGACAGCACTCCAACCTTGGAGCTCGGAACCAGAGCTCTGACCCTCCTGCTCCACCCCTTTGCAGCCAGCATGGAAAGAATTGTACTGGCTGCTCTCCGAGGTCGGGAAAGTGACCTCAGAGAGGGGTAAAAGGGAGTGGTTCAGGGAGGAGACTGGAGAGGCCAGGATACAAGGTATCCTGAAGCCGCTCCAGTCTCCTTCCCTCCCCCTCCAAGACACCCCAGCTAGATGGGTGAAAAAGCACATCTAGCAAAAAGGCAGAATGGGAAGACGGGGAGGTGAAGATTGTTTCCACCGCTCCTCCTGCTCTGCACTGTAGGCCCATAAGCCTCCAAGTTTGGAGACTTACGGCCGGGCATCCTGATAGGATTGCACCCTTAAAGTATTGTTGTTTTCCATTTCTAGTTTGAGGTATTTCATTCTAAATAAAAATTAGCGGAACATGCCTTTACTTTGAAGCAACATTACCAAGCACTATCTACACTGCAAATACTATAAACTCTAAAGAAAGCTGTGAGTTGATGGGGTGGGTGGGTCACCGAAGGCACTCCTTGCCCAGGGTGCTCTTTATCCTAGGGCTGGCCCTGTGGTCACCGCCTTCCTTTGTCTGCTGTGGAGCTAAATTAGAATTCTCTGGCCAGACCAAGCAGAGTAGAAGGGGAGGTGACAAAGATGAGAAACCAGGAAAGGGGGCGGGCATGTCACCTGCAGCCTTGCTTGCTGTCTTGGAACATTTAAGAGTGTTGCACCACCATTTGCCACTTCTCCATGGGATCGTTACAGAATCAGAGCCAATTTTCTTTGTTCACATTTTCAGTTATAAGCAACTGTTGCACGAATGACTAATGTAACTGTTCTTTCTGTGCCTTATCCCATCTACACTTGCCAAAAGATTCTGCAATACTTTAATCATGCGGAATGGCCTTCCTCCATTCTTACATTCCCAGCCCCTATATATCTATAGCTATATATTAACTGCTTTGACTCAAGAGAGACCATATTATTTGAATCTGCCCAACAAGGCCTAACAACATGTAATCTAATGGCATTTCTATACAGCTCTCAGGGGAGTGACCAACTGGACATATAAAAAAGTACCACGTGGATTACCACAGACGGTATGTATGTATGAGGGAAGGTGGACTCCTCATTCGCCCTTTCTCTCCTTTTCACCTGAAGGAAGATTAGAGAGATACTCCAACCTCTCTAGTGATTCAAGAAATGTATAAGTAGTAAAATCATGAAGGAACATTTTATCATGTTTGGTGGACATGTAAAAAAGTGAAAACTTACTGGGTACAAATACACACATGGATACAAAAGATTTTAAAAGTGAATATTAAACTGAAACCAGAATTGTTTTTATTGGGTATAATAGACTTACAACTTGAGAAAGACTATGTAACATTATTACAATATATGATGACAGCAGCAAGAATAATCTATGCTCAAAAATGGAAAGAAGCAGCAATACCAACTATAGAAGACTGGCTGTTGAAAATGTTGGACTTAGCAGAGATGGCGAAATTGACTTGTTTAATTAGAGAAATTTTTAATCCTCATTCAAGAAAGACTGGAAACTTCTGGTGGACTTTTTGGGGAGGAGGGAAGGTGACTTAATAATTTTGGGTTTTGATTTCTGAATATTGGTAAAGTGACAGAAATTCTTTCTGTGAAAATAGAAGAAACTTAGATTGGATAAGGATTGGATAATGTTTGTCAGACAAGGTGGCGGAAGCCAAATACAATTTGTTTTTGTTTTGGAAAATTCAATAAAAATAAATTTAAAAAAGAAAGAAAAAGAAATGTATAAGTAGCAAAGGAATGGGGTCAGCAGCTGGGAGAGAGGGGCTTTGGCTACCAGTTGCCAACTCCCTATTCTAGGGTTACAAGACCCACAATGAATCTGCTACTCCCATAACAGTAGTGGTACGGAGGGGGAGGGGAAAAAGGGTGAGGACCTTGAGGCTGCAATCCTAAACACACAGCCCCATGGAGCATAGTGGGACTTCCTTCTGAGTAAACACAGAAAACAAAAAGGGACACAAACAGAAATTGCAGATTGTAAAATACAGCCAAAAAGCTACAATCACCCCAGAAGAAAGTGGGATCAATTATTGGTCTGCTACTCTTAAGTGACCCCCTCCCCCCAGAAAGCAAGAAGGGACAAGTAAAGCAGCAAATAAGAGCTGTAGTCCCTAAAACCTATAGCCATTTGAGCAGAAACATTATTTTAAGCACCCCCCTACAAATCTGAAAGGGCTCACAAACTGCTGGATTACAGACAGATCAAAGAAGATACACAAATGGAAAACAGTGGCAGCTTCATGCAAACCTGACATAAATGCAGCATGACTTTAAATTTAAATTTTAAAGGACAGCTTCAGAAAATTTGTATGGTAAGCCTACAGCTATACTCATTTCAAATCACTGAAGCTGAAACTTTAAAAGAACAGATGAATTTTAAATAGCTTTGTTGCCTTATCACTTGCAAGTCGCTGCTCACTGGAGAGTCTGCCAAGTGAGTCTAAGTGTTCATTGTCCTTTTTCATATTTTACTGTTTGTTGAAGAATGACAGAATTATAGTCAGACTGGATCAAAAGGCCATCTATGCTGCCTTCCTCCCGACTGGATACCCATGAAACTTTCCTTCCCAGTGACTCTTGTCTTGTATACAGGAGTTTGTCTTTGAAAACCTTGCAGCCCTACTAATGGTGGTGGGGGAAGATTTCAGGGAGAGTGAAGCAAGTTTTAGCAAAGTCCAAATGTCATCCCTTGGATGTACTCAAGATTATGTTGCAAAGAACCAGTGCATTTTAAAGTGTTTGGGTAAAATCTAACGTAAGTCATACTTAGGCATTACTAACTTAAGTCCTATTCATTTCAATGGGTCTACTTCATTGATGGCCATAGCAAGCAGGGGGAGAAGGTTGGGCAAAAGGACCAGCAGAGGACTGGAAGACATGCTGTGTCTTGAAGCACTGGAGGACTTTGCAATCCCATCCATAAGGCAGCACTGCAGTAAAGAAGTGGCATTCTGGAAGTTACACATAGTGCTGACATTTCCACCTTTAGATCCCTATAGCTGGAAGGGAGACAGTCTAGCACACAGCTTACAATTGCAGCTCTCTTTAGCACAAAACTGCATTCTGGAAACTCTCTTCCATCTTCTTACAGGCTTAGAGCTCCTAGGTTGGGGAGGGAGTAAGAGTACAATGTAAAACCAGCAATGTGCAGGACTGTTTCATTCTTTCTTCCCATCCTAGTCTAGTCAGTTTGGGGGAGGCAAAAGAGGCTGTTCTAGGCAGAGAACCGTTGGCTCATGTACCGGAGAGATGGGAGCTAAAAGGGAGCAAGGAAGCTTGCCACTTGCCAGGCACCTGGAAGCTGGAACTGCTATGAAGAGTCTGGGATTGGATACAGGGAGCTGTCCAGCAAGACCCATGGAGCTGTCCACTTGCAAGTTAAAGAGCCTGGTGCTGAGCAACAGGATCCTATGGAACTGGGTAGCGAAGGAAGTTGCGCTAGCAGCAGTCCGATCTGTTCTGGTTGGCTGCTAGATGCCTCCCTGGCCTGCGTGTTCCTACAGCAACTCAGAGGGGCACTTCTTTAGATACTTGGGCCTCTTCTTTCCTAGATCTGTACTTCCTGTGGATTTTCCAAACAGCAAGATGTGTACCACACCTCCTGGAGGTTACCTCAACCCAACCCACTTCAAAATTCAGCCCAGTGATAAACAAGATACACATACATTGCCGGGAGTCTTGAAATGTGAAATGGGTTCCTATGGAAGCATAGAAGATGCAATTACTCCCCTGGCATCACATGCAGCCCAGTGATTGTGGTTGCTTCACTGGCGCACAAGAGAGAGTGCTGAGGTTTATTTCCAACTCCCAATCAGTGGAAGGAACCACTTGTTGCATCAACCCATTGAAATCAATGGGACTTAAGTTAGTCATGCTTAACACAAGTACCATTGATTTCAATCAGTCTATTCTAAGTATGACTAAGTTTGAATCCAACTCATAGTATTTATGTACTATCCATTCATATAAACACAGAGACAACTCACATGCTATGATAAAACTCCTGAAGTGACTAATCCTAAAGTAATAATAACTCCTATTATTCTGGGCTGATTCACAAACGCTTAGTCTGCACAATGGGGCTGGGGCCATGCATGAACTCTTCCACCCTGTGCATGATGTAATGTATGACAAGAGATGCTGTTATTCCCCTGTCCTTTTCTGGGGTAAAGGATTGTGAAAACTGAGCATGTACACATAATGTCCTGCGTGGGGTGGGAGGGTATGTGCTCAGGCCAACTGCCCCACCACATCTACAATGCTGTTGGGATTCAGAATGTGTAAACTGTCCATTTGTCATAAAATGTTACAGGTAAGTTAAATCAACTGTTACCCGCACTCAACTACCAAACTAAGTGGTGCCTATCCAGTCTGTGCAACTGCTCTGAGAAGCTTTTCAAATGCCTTTGACATTTTTTCAAACAGCCTTCTGCAAGATGTTCCTATACTGATATCAGTAGAACCTGCACATCAAGCCTATATTATTTTCAGATAACATTTCTTCCGCCTCTCTTCTTCCCCTAAAATGTAGATTTCTTGTATTACTCTTTCCTTTGAAAACTGCCTCTTGCAGCAGCTAATGACAAACCCTTGGACAGCGTGCATGAATGCTGGAACTGCAAATAATTTAGAAAACATCAAATAAACGTTTGAGGGAAGACATAAAAGCAAAGAGGTTGTTGACAGAGTTCCAAAACAGGGATTAAATGTGGGCCCTGGATCTGAAATGGTTGAAGATTACCGCTGTAAAGAATACACACCTCTTATATCAGGCATTGGTGCAAACTAATTTTGAACAGCAAGGGCTGCTTCAAACTATGCATTATCTACATGGGAAGCACTCTTCTACATGGAAAGGAAGACATCTAGAATTAACAAGCAGGGCTGGACACTTGCTACTGGAAGGTGGATGGTAGCGCTCAGTAATCAATGACAAAAATTATTATACCACCTTACTTCTTTTCATTGAACCTACCACACACCTGAATTCCTGTTCCCATCCTTGCCAGTTCAGCTGCTTCCTGTCAAGGCTTGGTATTGCTTTGCTTTTTGCTTGGTGGCAATTCTTTCTTAGGCCCAATTCTGTAAAGGATCTGGTACTATCCTGTGTCCCTTCCTTCCCATAACCTGAATTTGCTATTCCACTCCTGTCAAGGGATATATTGTGACAACAATGAAGACTCCTGCAAGGCTGTTTGCATTCTCTGAATAAACATTAGGCTGCTCCACGTATATTGATTTAGACTTCACTGACTTCTGTTTTTCTTCTATTACACTCTAGTGCCTTTGCTTTATTTCTTAGCAAGTGACTATACAGTATATGAAACATGCCTGAGCTATAGCCTAGAGATGGGTAGAGATTATGTGAATCAGGTTTTCACTTCCCATCCAAAATCTCTGTTAAAACTATGCTAAATGTTTATGGTCTGAGAAAATGCTTTCCTTTCCCATGAAAACATAGTTTTAAAAACTGTGCTAAGGAAGCACCAACAGCCCATGTGTGTTCAGTTGATAGAATATATTAATTAGAATCTACTAGCAAATAATGCACTTTTAAAAAAACAAACTTGGGGTAAATATAAGAATTAATGCATTCTACCCTCATGCACACAGGTGCCAAGAAGCGACAATAATAGCAAAACATCTCCCCTGTCTAGCGCAACATAAGAATGTTGTTTCAGTCTAAGTGATATAAATCAAGGAAAACTGGTCCATTCAAACCTGCTTGGGAATGGAATTGTTAGTGCATTCTCATTCCTATTGCCCATTGTGGTGCATGATACTTAGAAGAAATTTCTATCAGTTCCAGTGCAGCCTATTTCCAAGTACCAAGTGGGCATGAGACATAGCTTCAGAATATACGCAACAGCAAAGAAACCTATCAGGCAGGCTGCACCAGCATATCATGCTGCTTATGTTCAACGCAGGCAGGTTTCTGAGCCAGCATATCACTCACAGTAGGTCAGTGTTAGTATTCTAGGAGCAACCAATATTGCCAGATGCCTCATAGCATGAAGTTCTGAGGAGGCACAAAAATAGGCATGATGGGAGATGAGCCACTCACCACCATCCTAAAGGTGTTTGGGTCACACAAGGAATTACTGATGCAAAGCTACATACATTCCCATACATACAAGTGTGGGATTGCAGCTGAAATGCAGGATAGTGAGTTGCACAAACCCTGCTTGCCTCATGTACGTTGCTGTCATAGTTATATCAGCATGTGCCATTTATCTCTTTAATTTACTTCAGGAGTACATGGAGCCATGCATTAATATCCATTTTTCCTCTTCTGCAAACACAGAGAGACGGAGGGAGGGAGGGAAAGTCTGAATTGACTGCATTATTGCTGCATTGTTTTTGGTCCCAGTGGCCACCAAATCAGGTGACTCACTCTCTTCCCATTCCTTTGCAGTGCAAGTGCCAGAATACTGCATGTGTGCAATCTCAGTTTTGGCTCCTCTGAGACCCCTCTTCCCTCTAGTCACATATTTGTCTAATAAAAAAATCCATGTCCTATGTGATGGTTGTGACTGTTGTTTTCATTTTATTGTATGCATTTTAACATTGCCTTTATTGTAAGCTACCCTGATGATCTGATTATAGAGCAGCCTATAAAATAATGGAAATTAAGAAAAAAAATATGCTAGTTGCATACTCTTATTATAAGTCCATGCTATATTAGCTAAAGACTGAATCACACCCTCATTAAATCCACAGTGAAGCAGTTGCATGACTGGCCCAAAACACTGGTTGACCAGACTGGTAGACTCATTTTCAGAAACGGTGGCAGTGATTTGCCACAACCTGAGCCTATGGTGAACCAATCAAATGACTGTGCTTACTTCACTTTCAGTAACCCACATCTTTCCATACAAAAAGTTGATGTCAGTAGACTTGACTCCAGCATTCAACAGAACAATCTGGGTTTACTGTGCAGATTTGCCAATTCTTGACCACAACAGAGCTCCTATGCTTTCAATACTTGTGGAATGCACACTCATACACATTTCCCCCCTACTACCAGAGTGATAACTGAAGCTGCAGTTGTTGTATGCTAGCCATACAGTTGTTAAAGGGATTTGATTTTGGCCACCCTACATGCTGATGGGACACTTGCTGCCTGCTTCAGCTACAAGGGAACATAAAATAGTTGGATCTCTTTGGAATGAATTACGTAATTCTTATAGGGGTTTACAGGCCTAGACTGTATGTGAAATTTAATTTTAATTATTTTGTTCAAAAAAATCCTTCCCTAGGGCTTATGTCACTGGTTAGCAGCTAGATTTCTTGAAAGGCCACTTTGGGAATGTAGTCAGCAAAACAACGACAAGGCCCCACCCCATAAGGCCCCCTGTTGTTCCTTCTTTTAATCACCTCTCTTTCCCCTGGGTTGGCATCTGGTGGGGGCAAGCAGTATCCTTCCACGTAGACTGAGCCCAAGGACCTTTATTTGTTGATCCCTAGCTTGTTTACTTTAATCAAGCAACAGACAACTTCATGTTAACCCAGACATCCATATAAAGCAAGTGGAGCATTAAATCGTGATGTACTCATAGAACGCTCAATATTTCTCAGTCTAATTTCCTCAGGATGGTATCATAAATATGCTTGATGAAGCATGCCCTAGTGGTTCAGGCCAATTTTGGATCTATACCTGGTATATTTATCCGTTGTATTCCTTGTCATCTGAAGCCGCTGGAAGGCATTGACTTATCACTCCTAAATTATTAGCTCTGGGCATTGGGTTGGTTGTTGTGTTTATCAACAATTTCCACTGCTTATTGTAGATGAGTCACCCACAATACATCATCGTCAGGAGTCATGATTGCAGTTTACACTCATCACTGAAAAAGCAGAGACAGTTCTGAACCTTCTTCAATCATTTCATTCGGATAAAAGTCTAAAGTAAGTTTCTTCCTCTTTGCAGAGATTAATTACATCTTTTTTAAAAAAAGAATTCTTCTGTAGTTCTTAAGCAAACTGTTTCTGACTAGGCTGATCTCCTCCCACAGACTCTGACTTTTGTCTGTACAGTAGACCCCCATTGTAATTATTGATTACAAAGAATTCCCTGTTATTCCCTCCACCCCACATTTACCTTAATATCAAATGGAAAATAGCTCCATTAATTTTGAGACCATTTTGGACCCACTGTGCTCCTGCTTACATCACAGGGAGTGCAATGCGATCTGAATATCTCGTCCCAACCTCCTGTTAATTCAAAAGCCCCCGTGACCACTAAACTGCCTCACCTGGCTGCAGCAGTGGTGGTGGTATTGGTAGTGGCTGCTCCTGCTTCTTTCTCCTCCCTCCAGCATATGGGTGGATCATGACTTAAACAGTGTTCTTGGTGCCAGGGATGCTGGAAAGTATGTTTTCCCCAGGGTCCCTGACAGGCACCCTGGGAAAATTACATTTCCCAGGCTTCTTGGCAACAGGTACATTGATGTAACAGCACTCCAACCATCAGTAAGGGAAAGGGTAAATGAGAGACAGCTCTCCATACCTTTCCCTGCTGTTGCCACCATTGCCAGCACAGCAGCTGCAGCCAAATAAATTGGTGAGTGGGAGAGAGAGTGGGGAGTACTTCTCTAGTTAGAATGGCAAGCTAAACCTGAAAAGAACTAGCAGGGGGTTGTAGCCTAGTGCAGAATACTGGTGCATTATACAGGGGTACCAAATTTGCATTCTGAGCTGGGCAGTTATGAAGTTTGTTGACATCACTACTCCCAGCACATTACTTTGTGATATCAAAGCTATGACAAGAAAATATATCTTCCATGAAGCTTTCTTCAGCTTTTCATTCTGAGCCTCAAGAAGGTTATTTCCCAGCACAAGAGCTCATCTTTCCCTGGGTAGAAGCCCAAAGGAAAAAGAAATCCAAGCTCATTTGCATATACAGATGCCCTTGACAAGCTGACTGATACGTGCAGAGCAACCTGCCTCCCATTACGAGGACATGTATCAGCTTGGGTTTTGCCACTCTGTATTCTGCCAAAGGATATTTACAAATTTAATGCCTGCTCTGCTGATTCTTTGCTGAATGAATCTATCTGCTACAATTATTATTTGCTGCCTTCTGCAACAGAACAAAGTGAAAATCATGAAGTATGCAGGAGGATTTGGTAGGGGAAAAAAGGGACATTACAAAGCACACATGCTAGGGCATGCCCTGACCCTTCTGATAGCTATTTTTTGGAAGAAAAGTTCTCACTGCGATCAGCTAAGCTGCCCCAAAGACTTTGTACTAGGAAGGTGTCTAGATTCTTAAGGAAGCATCTGCTTCACGCGGTCACGCCCTCCCAAAACTCTCAGAGTGGGCTGATTAGAGGTTAGGTAGAAAAGCAGGATATAGAAGAATTAACGTATATGTTTATTGTTAATTTTTTAAAAACTTGTGAGGTGGATGAATAAGAAGAAAAATGTTTATAATGTTACTTATACTTGGTTGTGGGAAAATCGGAATTCCATTTAAAAAAGAAAAAGAAAAGAAAAGCAGGATGTAAATAATACATTTGTTATCGTTATTAATTTTAAGGGGCTGGCAGGGCCAAATAATCAGTTCATGAGCAGGATGCATTTCCAATCTGCAGTGTTGTGTAGTGGTTAGAGTGTTAGGAGTATATGTGGGAAACCTAGGTTCAAATCGGGGCTCAGAATCAGAAAAAAATGGGTATCCCATCCTAAAGTCTGGTCGGTCAGTCCAGTCGCTCCGGACCCACTGGAACAGTCAAAAGCCTCCTGTGAGGCTTTAGCGAAGCACTTCGCAGATAAAATCGATCGGATTAGGAGTGGGATATCGTACGTCGTGGACACAGGGAGTGAGCGGGAGGAGGCCAATGGCAGACCGGTTTTGTGGGATCGGTTTCGGCTTCTTCCTTCTGATGAAGTGGACAAGGTGCTTTCATCTGTGAGGCCGACCACCTGCTTGCTTGACCCTTGCCCATCCTGGCTCATCATGAGCTGCAGGGAGAGACTGGGTGAGGGGATCAAGGCGGTGGTGAATGCCTCCCTCGAGGAGGGAGTGATGCCATCAGCCCTCAAGGAGGCAGTAATAAGACCGCTTCTAAAGAAGCCCTCCTTGGATCCCCAGGATTTAAACAACTTTCGCCCAGTCTCCAATTTACCATTTCTGGGCAAGGTGATCGAGCGGGTGGTGGGTGCTCAGTTGAAGGCACACTTGGATGAAGCCGATTATTTGGATCCGTGCCAGTCGGGCTTAAGGTCTGGACATGGGACGGAGACGGCCTTGGTCGCCTTGGTGGATGATATGAGGAGGGCTTTGGATAGGGGCGAATGCTCCTTTCTAGTCCTCCTCGATCTCTCAGCGGCTTTTGATACCGTTGACCACGGTATCCTCCTGGACAGTCTGGAGGGGTTGGGCTTAGGAGGCACTGTATTGCAGTGGTTCCGGTCCTTCCTCTCTGGAAGGTATCAGAGGGTAGTTCTCGGGGAGGAGGCTTCGGACCCTCGGCTGCTCACTTGTGGAGTGCCGCAGGGTTCCATCCTCTCCCCGATGTTATTCAACATCTACCTCAAGCCGCTGGGAGCTATCATCAGGAGGTTTGGGGTGCAGTGTCATCAGTATGCGGATGACACGCAGCTCTACCTCTGTTTTAAGTCCTCACCGAGGTTGGCCGTTGAAACCCTGTCCAAGTGCCTGGAGTCAGTGGCTGGCTGGATGGGAAGGAATATGCTGAAGCTGAACCCCGACAAGACCGAGGTACTTCTGGTGGGGGACAAGGGAAGGTTAGGGGATGTTGACCTGGTGCTGAATGGGGTACATCTACCCCTGAAGGACCAGGTCCGCAGCTTGGGGGTCATTCTAGACTCCCAGCTGTCCATGGAGGCTCAGGTGGCAGCTGTGAGCCGGGCGGCGCTGTATCAACTCCATCTGATACGGCAGCTGCGCCCCTACCTTCCTAATCACCTGCTCCCATCAGTGGTTCATGCCTTGGTCTCCTCTCGCCTAGACTACTGTAATGCGCTCTACGTGGGGTTACCCTTGAAGACGGTCCGGAAGCTTCAGCTGGTACAGAACGCGGCGGCTCGCCTGATTAAGGGCAGCCGCCGGCGTGATCACATCACGCCAGTGCTTAAAGAGTTGCACTGGCTACCAGTTGCTTGCCGAGCCGAATTCAAGGTGTTGGTTTTGACCTTTAAAACCCTACACGGCTCCGGCCCAGCTTATCTCAAGGAGCGCCTCCAGCAACATCAAGTAGGCCGCTCAACAAGGTCTGCCACGGACGGCCTTCTCCTTATCCCATCAGCCAGAGCAGCCAGGCTGGTGGGGACTAGGAAGAGGGCCTTCTCTGTGGCGGCCCCCACATTATGGAACTCCCTCCCTAGTGACCTTCGCCATGCCCCCTCCGTGATGAGCTTCCGCCGTGCATTAAAAACATGGCTGTTCAGGCGGGAATATGGGGTGGGTTAGGTTTTTAATGAGAATTTTTTTATATTGTTTTAATTATTATATTTTATTGTGTTTTATTGTATTTTAATTGTACATCGCCCAGGGTGGCCGGGTGACCGGCCAGATGGGCGATTGATAAATGTAATAAATAAATAAAGAGCTGTATCAAGGCCTTAATTGAAAATGAGAATGACTACAAGGACAGAGAAACTCATCATATTACTGTACGTTACATTGGAAAATAATATCTGTAGCATACTAAAAAACACAAAAACGAATAGTTGATTCTTTGTAAATCAATAAAGAAATCTCCATTCAGCCACAAAGTTATCGGGTGTATTTGGGTAAGTTGATATTTCTCAGGCTAACCTACCTCACAGGGTTGTTATGAGGCTGAACTACCATCCTAAGTATTTGCAGATGGAAAGGCATGGGTCAAATATGACAAATAAATAATAGAGGCAACTTGTCTACCAAAGTCTTCTGTAGGTAACCACTGGTTTGAGTGACCGAAAAATGTAAGATTAACAGCACAATCCTAGGCATGTGAATTTAGAATTAAATCCCATTGATTTCAATGAGGCTTACTCCTAGGTAAGTGGGTATATAGGATTGTAGCCTTAGGCTGCAATCCTACACAAACTTACCTGACAGGAAGTCCCATTGAACTTAATGGGGCTTACTTCTGAGTGGAGATGTATAAGATTGCACTGCATATTCCCTAAGTAGATGAGTGCAGTTGTTAAGGTAGGTGTGAGACTCTTCCAGGTCATTTTTCATATGTTCCATGATTGGGCCAAGACATGAGGAACTGTGCACAACTGCCCCTTCCCAATTAGCTCAATGAAGGCAGCATGCGATCACACACAGCTGACACCTAAGCTGACCAGACACAAAAGAAAGGGCTTCTCTGCCTTTCACAGTCATGTAGAAGACATGTTTGGAGGGGAACACCCATCACACTAGCAAGAGCTATCAACATTGCGCAAGCATCAGTTTTTGCTAACGCAATGCATGAACCCATTGTGCTAGCAAGCACTATTGACGTTGCACAAGCATTGGTTTCTGCTAATGCAATATTAATAGCGCTAGTGCATGGCCACCACTGGATCCTTCCCATGGTTTTTAACTGGTTTGTTTTTTTTAATGTTAGTCATCCTGAGAACACTTGTGCTGAAAGGCAGGATATCTATTTGTCAAATAAATAAAGGGCTTTTCTTCTCTATATATACAACTATGATAAAGGAACCCCATTCCCATTGCACACTTAGTTTGGTGGTCCTACTGGCAGTCTGTATTACTACAAAGAAAGAACAGTTCCTGCTATTTCCTTTCCACCAAGTAGGAGGTCATGGGCAGCAGGTGGCCACCAAGTGGAAAGGTAACAATTACGTATATTTGGGGAGGCTGAAACAGGATTTGGGGGAGGGGGTTATGATAAAAAAAAATGACTGACAGTGCAAACCTGTGCATGTTTACATGGAGGTAAGGCCAGTGTAAATTACTCCCAAGTAAGTATGCACAGAATTTAGACAGGGCCAAACTGTCTAAACATGATGCTAAACATGTCACTTAAAGTTGCATCTTTGATTATTATTATTTTTAATAAAGTTCATAGCTGCTGCAGAGCATCCCAATTTTTGTAGGCAACATGGCACATGGGGAGAGGCATTAACACTTCCCTCCCGCACTGTGGTCCCAAAGAAAATCACCTCCCCTGAAGCAGCTATTAGTCTCTTGGAGGAAAGCTCCCATTGGTGCCAATGAGAGCTTCCGTGAGGGGGTTAATAGCAGCTGTGGGGGGTGGGATTTTTGTCAGGAGGAAGGAAAGTCCTCTCACAAACCCTGTGCACCTCCCCATTCACCATGGTTCTAAGACTGCTTTCTCCTGTGCTACTATTGACTATTAAGAGATAAAAGATACACCTCCAATTGATACAATTAGCATTACATCTCGTCTGCCCCTCAGAAATTTAAGAATGCAGTCCACAGAGTAAAGTGGTACTAGTTCTCAGGATCAAGAATTACTAAACCATTTTGATTCTTCTCTCTCACTGTCTACTGTGAGGCTTTATGTCACATGGGCATTTGTATCTCATACCTGCTAGGATCTGACAAAGCCCTCATACTTACGAATGCACCAATGTGTTGTTTGCATTTTCCTCATGTCCTGGAAAATTACATGTGAACGAATTTAAGCTTATAACATGCCAGTGGAGGGGTGGCAAAAGTTTCCTTCCCTTAAATGAATCTTGAGCTTTGCCAACCTGTGCTATATTATGCATGTTGAACAAAACCCTTCAGCTCCACTCTGCATTAGCATGCTGCAACACATAACTTTCTCTTGCCGCCTCAGAGAACAGCCCCTGCTTTACATAAATCTTTCATGAAATGCTCTGCCTCAAGCACTAGTGCCTAAGCACAAAAGGAAGCGTGGAAGGAAAACATAGTTTTTTGCCTCCAAAAACACAGTCAGTTCTGCAGATAGTAAATGTAATTTTAATGTGCTGTGTATTCACAGACTCCCAAGAGTTCCATTGAAGAGAGATGACACCAGTAACAGATATGAGACATTGGGAATAATTGTAAGGCCTTTTTGGGTGGGGACAGAAAAGTAATTGAAATGGCTGGGTACGTTAATACATAGGACACCAACATAAATGTGTGTTTCAAGCCATTACGTGTGCAGGGCAGCCTGAGTACTTTCGGTAATTGCCAAACTGGATCGAGGGAAGATATTTCAGAGAATGATGTTCATGCTGGAAATTCTGAACAAACTTACATCAAAGTTTCTTCATGCCGTGTGATGCTACATCAGGGCAACACAACTTTAGATCTACCAATCCGAAAGCAGCTCACTAGCTGCATGTCTAGACCTGTCAGGGGCTTGGCAAGCCTAGGCAGACAAAGCAACAAAAACAAGGTTTATCAAGTTCCTGGTGCGCCACCACACATGGCTGATGAGCTTGGTTTAGTGGCTCACAAATTATACGGATGTTTTCAAGGCAGTCAGCCTGCTTCTCAAAATCCTTGTATCAAATACCTTCCTCAATGACAACAAGGGTACAGCGGCAATCACTCAGCAGGAGTGGATGATCACAGCCAAAAAGATTTACACACATTTTCTGTTACATTTAATGAAACATTTTATTCATTTGTTTGTTTATTTAAAATGTCTATATCTTGCCTTTCTCAGCAGAGCTCAAAGCAGATAACAGCAATAAAACTAAAACAACTATAATAGAACAAATTAAAAAACAAACAAACCACACAAGCAGAAAATAAAAGGGCGAGAATAAAAGCAGCTTTCACAAGCAATTTCATCAACACAGCTTCTAGGAAGTTGAAGCAATTTATTCAAAGAGTTCAAGATACTTATTGCTCAAGGGCCCTTGTGAGCAGCCTGGCCACCATACTCTGGACCACATAGATGTAAAGAGCATGGAGACATCTTAACTATGAAGCTGCCGTTATTGTTAAACTATCTGGACCCTAAGCTTGAGGCTGCTCTCTGGGTGCCTTCACCAAATGAGGTGAGTGGCTACTAATGGCAACCCATTTGTGGAATGCCCTCCCCAGAGAGGCTCACCTAGCGCTTACTTTTATCTTTTTCAGCACTAGATGAAGACCTTTTTATTCTTCAAGGATTTTTATTTTGTGAACCACCCGGAGAGCTTCAGCTATTGAGTGCTACAGAAATGTAGTAAGTAAGTAAGGGTGCAATCCTATGCATGCTTAGACAGAAAAAAAGTCCCATGACTCCCAGCATGCCCCAGCCAGCATAGGACTTTTTTCTGTCTAAGCACGCATAGGATTACGTCCTAAGTAAGTAAGTAAGTAGTTAAATAAATAAGTAGTGTCGCTGTATAGACTACCCAAATAAGCACACACAGAGTAAAAAGCCAAATCTTAAATATGTCAGATTTATTTAAGAAAAAAGAAATGAATTCACAGGGGGGGGGGGGAATGAAAAAAACATGAAACAGAATCCTGACTAATAGTCCGCCCTAGGTTAGATATTGCAGAATGGAGTTCTAAAATGACAAAGATAGTCTATAGTTGCAAACACAATTTTTAGAGAGCCAAACCTCTTCACTGCAAATTGGGGTACATATTGAAACATGCAAGAAATTTGTACTATCTGAAATGGTGTTTATGTATAACTCGTAATTGACCGTATAGCCAGGTTAGGAGCCCTCTTCTTTCATAAGAGCAAAATCCTTAGATTCAGAGTAGCATCAGAATCTGAGGTGGGATAAATTTGTAAGTTTTATTTGAAATCATCACACTATGAGCTAATCCGTATGTAGAGGGGTACAAGTGAATAATTTTAGGAATGCTAGTAGGAATTGATCAGTTCAATCAGTCAGTGTTGTCATTCTGATGAGCAGGAAGACATACCTTGAAGTTCAAAGGAAAAATCTTCACAATGGATGCAAGTGACTTCAATATATCAGGCCAGCTGTGTCTGAAATTCCTAACCTACTTAATGCAGGGTTATGAGGGAAGATGGCTGCACTTTGCTATGACAAGCTAGGGATGTGTGAGGAGTTCGTTCGGGGGGGTGGAAATCCGGAGAACTGGCCGGGCTCAACCCGCCAAACTCCACCCTGCTTACCTCCTTCCCTGGCTCGACTTGTGTTCTCCTGAGTTGAGCTGGGGAAGCGACTTCCGGGTTCCTGGCGAGCCACTTTTCACGCAGAAAATGCCATAAGATATGCCAAAAGCGGCCACAATGTGTGTAACCTGTTCAAATTGCAGCTGCTTTTAATGTATCTTACTCATTTTCTACATAAAAAGTGGCCCACCAGGAACCCATAAGTCTGCCGAGATGCTCGGCGTGTGTCCACTTTCGGCCCAGCTTGGTGGGCGCAGCAGCGGCATCCGCTGAGCCTGTAGTGGGTCAGGTCACCGCCGGATTGCCCACCACTAATGACAACATTGTAATTTTTTAAATTATTAGTTATGTATGTCTTATACTTGTCAAGTCAAGAAGACCTCAACCATGGTTACATGATCTGGCAAATTTCATGCAACATAGGACGATGCCTTATACAGAGTCAGGCCCTTGGTCCATCTAGTCCAGCAATGTTGATACTGACTGG
Source organism: Shinisaurus crocodilurus (assembly GCA_021292165.1). Taxonomy (NCBI): domain Eukaryota; kingdom Metazoa; phylum Chordata; class Lepidosauria; order Squamata; family Shinisauridae; genus Shinisaurus; species Shinisaurus crocodilurus. Next base: position 105,744,531 of record CM037881.1, read on the forward strand.
CTGTGGCCCTCCAGGATTTCAGGCAAGATTCTTTCCTAGCCCTACCTGAAGATGCCCGGGATTGAACCTGGGACATTCGGCATGCAAAGCGTGTGCTCTGCCACTGAGCCATGGCCCCTCCCCTTCCTTCCATCTGCCACTGAGCTTACTCTAAAATTCTCTCTCCTTCTGTACATTCTGATGCATACCATCTTCTCATATATACCTCTTTCTCTGCCCATTTTCTCTCCTGTCTAACCACCTTCTCTCTCTCCCTGTTTTCTCTCTTCCCCCCCCCCATATCTCCCCCCCCCGTCCCCTCTTCCCTGACACCATTTGTAGTGAGGCTTCTCTGCTGTAATTACAATATATAAGATATCTATATCTATCTATTTCTGTCCAAAATGGATCATTATGCAACCTGGTCCTAGGACTTACGTTAGCATTCATGACTGTGCTTCAGAAGTAGCCGTTATGAGCAAACCAGCAGGAAGCAATGTTATTAAGCAGAAAGGGAAAGAGAGTGTGTGTGGAAGTGACCTGGAAATTATAAATGGAAGACAAGGGGCAAAAATGAGCGATAGGGCATCAACATTAGCATAGTTACCTAGATAATGCACACCAAGAGCAAAGCGTGTTACATTACGAACTGCTATCTCTTGCTCAGGCAGTGGCTTTGCAGACTGCCTGTCTGATTATTAATCTGAAGCCACTCTAACAGCAGTAAAGTAAATGCATGGAAACAAGCTACTTTAGTTTTTCATCACGTAGGATTGTACATCAAACAGTAGAAATGTGAAGTCCTCCTGACTGCAGCAAAGGCTTCCCAAGTGAAGCTAGATCTTATCGCAAATAATCCATTGCAGTTAGGAAACACACACACATATTCTTTGAATACACAGAGCGTCTTTTATTTTAAGGTGTAAGTCAGCCTTCCTCAGCCTGGTACCCTCCAGATGTGTTGGACTACAACTCCCAGTATCCTCTAGCTGGCTGGGATTGTAGCCCAACACATCTGGAGGGCACCAGGCTGGGGAAGGCTGGTGTAAGTCAATGGCAAAGGGCTCTATTAACATTGCTACTATCAGATATCAGATCCAAAAGCTAGGAATGCAGGCAGACATTATTTTCCCACAAGTTTGTTAAATTTTGAATCCTATTACACAATGGATTGAAGACCTAATGACGCTTTCAGTATTTGAATGGGTGGTGTTTAGACGCCACCTGTGGATGGATAAATATATGGATATATGGTCCGCCTTTTCTGAAACTTATGCACAATGGTTTCTAGTGCTAGCTGTATTATTATATACTTATACATACTTATGGATATGCATTTCATACATATCTATTGCAAGGGATTTATTTTAATTTCTGTAAGAAAATTGTATATTATTTCCCCTGCTCGTTTTGGTGAAATTCACATTAAAAAAATTAATACCAAAAAAATTGGAGTGTCTCCCTCTCTTGCAAAAATGGGTTATTCTGCAGGGTTTGTTTTTTAAAAGGGCTGATTCCTTAAATGAATTAATTAGATGGGTTTTCTTCTTCTTTATTAGTTGTTGTCATTATCATTATCATTATCATTATATGCACCATCTTATGTATATGCTATTTTACAAATCTATTATTTATTTATTTATTACATTTATATCCCCCTTTTCCTCCAAGGTGCTCAACATCCATTTTAACCTTATGAGAAACCTGTGAAATAAATTAGGCAGAGAACTAGTGTCTGGCCCATGGTCATCTAGTGAGCTTCATGGCTAAGTGGGGATTTGAGCCTGGGTCTCCCAGTCCTAGCCCAACACAACACAAAGAATGAGAAGGCAGGTCTACATCCTGGCTGTAAAGTTCAGAAAATAGACACAAGGGAAACAACAGAGAAAGGGGAGGGAAAAGGAAGTAGGGTGAACAGGGAAAGAATGTGCAGTTACATCAGGGGTGGGCAACTTGTGGCCCTTCAGAGGCTTTGGCTTACAACTCACATCATGCCTCACCATTGGCTATGCCAGCTAGGGCTGATGGGAGTTGTAGGCCAAAACCTCTGAAGGGCCACAAGTTGCTCACCTGCTGAATTACAGCTAGTTAGGCTTAGTTGCAGTAGGGCGGGGGTAGGCAACATGGCTGCCTGTGGGCTTCAATGCACCCCGGATACCTTTCTTGGCACCCACTGAAGTGCCCTACGCCTCCCACTTTTCTTTTTTAATGAACAAATTTTCTTACCAGCAGCTAGGATTACAGTCATGCCTTGGATTGAGAGCATAATTCGTTCCGGAAACGTGCTTGTAATCCAAAACACTCTTATATCAAAACGAAATCCCCCCAAAAAAATGTGTACAGAGATTTTTAATTTAAGCCAGTACTACAGTACTTGTATTGCAAGACGTCGCTTGTATATCAAATAATAAATAAATAAATAAATATTTAAAAATTTGCTTGTCTTGCAAAACGCTCTCAAACCAAGTTACTTGCAATCCAAGGTATTACTGTAGTTCAAAGAAAAGTGAGCCAGTGTGGTGTAGTAGTTAGGGTGCTAGATTGGGACTCAGGAGATCCGGGTTCTAGTCCCCACTCGGCCATGAAGCTCACTGGGTGACTTTGGCCCAGTCACGGACTCTCAAGCCTAACCTACCTCACAGGGTTGTTGTGAGGATAACATGGAGAGGAGGAGGACCATGTAAGCTGCCTTAGGTTCCTTGCAAGAGGGAAAAAAAGATGGTATATCAATGTAATAATAGTAAATGTAATAATAATACTAATCTTCATTTCCCAGAATTCCTCTGGGCCATAGGTGGGGTTCTTGGGAAATGAAGATGGTGGGTGGCTGCAGTCCGATGCTTTCCTCTGCAGCGTGCCCAGCCACCAAGAGAAAGAAGGGGGGAAAGAAAAGGGGACTTACGTCGCTTCTGTCTGGTAAGCTGAGAACAGTGGGGCGGGGGGCGGGGGGGGCTAAGAAGGACAGCAGTAAGCCAGCTGTTGGGGGAGGTCAGGAAAACCAGCAGGAAGGCAACGGGGTGAGGGGAGAGAGAGAGCAGCAGGAAACCAGTAGGGGTTGGAGAGCAACCAGGGGGGTTGGGGAAGGTTGTGTGCTTGTAAGTCGGGGTGCATGGGGGTGGCATGCCTGTGAGAAAGAAGGGGGAGTGAAAGGGTTTGGGGTGATATTGGAGGTATCCTGAAAAAGTACGAATAGGGTGGGGGGACCAGGGAGTAGTCTACAGTCCACTAAGGAAAAATAAAACGCAGCCCTGCAGACACTCCAAGGGGAAGCTCTGAGTTAACCTGACCACAAGCAAATAAGACAAGGTAGAGATCAGAACTACTGCTGGAGCAACAAAGGGGAAAGGACATGTCTGTGATCATTCACTTCAGTTTAAAACCAGGCCTATAGATCTACCTACTTACCTACCTAAAATTATTTCTAGGCTGCCTTTAAGGATGGGACCCTCTCAAGGAGGCATACAAGATAAAGACCACACAAAGTGGATACAATAAAAAGCCCATAAAAACATGTTTCACTAAAAATCCATTAAAACAGAGATTGCCAATTAAAATCTTTAAAAACTGAACGGGCTGGGGAACCTCACATCTATTTGTCTAAAAACCATATAAGAAGCTGTCACTGTTTCACCCGGTTTTCCTCCTGAACTTCATTTAAAGTCTTTGGCAACTTGGTGTTCGTCTGCTTTTGGTTTGACCGTTCTCTATAATAGAAAAGCAACCATCATTTATCAGTAGTCGACAGAATACAGGCAAGATTTCGCTCAGGAGGATTTCTTACTTAAGTTGAATCAATAGGATTGTTGCAAGAGGCTTTTGAACTAGGCAATTACCCGGAATTGCGTATGCGAATGTGGACGCAGGAGCTCCTGGGTGTAGCCACTGGTAAGTTTTACATTGCTTCTGTAGGATTACCAACTGTTTTGTATTTAACAGCTGCATTAATTGAATTCTTTATGGGCACTGGAAAACGCCCTGAACACTGAAACAGAGATGGAGTAATGGGGAATTCTGCACCTGTCTTGCTGCTGCTAAAGGCACAGAGCCTCTGAATGGAAAAGGAAGCCGCAGAAGAGGTTGCCATTTCAAAGGTAGGGTAGTGACTAATTATGATCTACCTCCAGGATGAGAACATGTGGCTAGGGCTGGTGGGTGTTGCGGTCCAACACATCTGGAGGACCACCCTTTCTCCATCCCTTTCACCAGTCATAAAATACGGTTTGGTCTGCTAATTTAGAACACCACTAAGTAAGAAAGCTGTCATAATGGCCTGTAGTAAAATTCAACCAATGAGACTTAGGCTGAATCATTTTGCAATGGCTTGGAAACTGAAACCCTCAGCGTCTTATATTGACCACACATGTATCTCCATACTTAACACAAAAAACGAGGGGAGAAAAGCAGATTGCAAGGCTCCTCAGGCCAAGTCACAGATTCTGACACACGTGTTCAGCACTGACACTACATGTCAGCAAACGTGCTGAATTCTGGTCTGAGAATAAGCACAACAATGTTAATGATCCAACCACCCACCCACCCACTGCGTCTGTGTGTGTGTGTGGGGGGGGGGGTTGGCCAAGAACAGTAAGGGAGGCAAGGAATATATTATGTGATTCAGAAATAACAAGGATACTAATTTAAGATGATTATTGTAAGTCAAGAATGAAGCCTCAAGCTAGTTTATGCGTGTAGTGAGCTCAAGACTCTCGGGGTCAATCTACACCACAGCCAAATTGTTATTTGCCACAGTATTCCCTTGAACAAATCTGCTGAAATGGAAGCACAAGAAATTGCTCCTCTCTATATCAGTGTGGCTGCCCCTCCTGCAACCATGCTCATATGGCTCACTGCAGGAAAACTATTAACAAACTTGCCTATGGTGCAAGATCGGGAACCACACATGGCTCTTTGACAGCTCATTTGCGGCTCTTGAGCCAACAAAGGTGTCCATGCATTTTTTGGCTCTCTGGAAACACCTAATCAGGAGTCCAATGATGCTATCTCTCTCGGTCCTCTTCTCTTCATATGCTCTGATGGTTGTTGGAACCACTGCCTCTGGCGGTATGAATGTGCTGGAGGCGGTAGGCCAAGTCCCATCTTCTTGGCAGTGGTCTTCGTCTTTTGGACTGCATTCAGGGACTCATCAGTTGAAGCATTGAAGAGCCCTTTGCCATCAAATGGGAGATCCTCTATCCTGCTCTTCACCTCTTGGGTAAGAGCTGTGGAACGTAGGCAGGCATGCTGTTGTAGAGCCACAGACCCAATCATGGCACAGCTGTGGCAATCGGCCTGGTGTCGTGCCATATTTATTTGTTGACGGGCAAGCTTGGAGGCCTCTTCTTGGAATATCAGAGCCAGCTCCCTCTTGTCTTTGGGTAGATAATCACGTAAGGAACCAACTTTTCCTCACAGGAAAAGCTGGTACTGAGCCATTGTTGCTTGGTAGTTCGCCACCCAAAGAATGAGGGAGGTGGAAGAGTAAATGCTGCAGCCAAAGAGGTCGAGTCATTGGCTCTCTTTATCGACCAGTGCCGAGTGCTGTTTCCCAGATTTAGTCTGCACTGAGTTGACTATCACTGAGTTCGGAACCGGGTGAGAAAACAAATTTTTTTGCATTCTCCTCCTGGACTTTGTACATTGCCTTTAGTCTCTTGGCAGTGGCTGGTGTGGAGCCCGAGGTTGACCAAGTCTGCTGAGCCATCTGTAATAAAGTGGGGAGAAACGAAATCAAAGTCAGTGTAGAGGACTCCATAAAGCAGTGATGGCAAACCTATGGCACGCGTGCCACAGCTGGCACGCAGGGACCTCTCTGTGGGCACTCGAGCCATTGGTCGCCAGATCGTGAAAAGACTGTCCCCCTTCTGCATTCAGTGTTGGGTTTCCATAGTAACTCCTCTCCACTCATTCCTCGCTGGCCTCCAGACAGGCACACTCCAACATCTCCACCCCCAGAAGCAGACTGCGCAGGCACCCAGCCCTCCTTCTAACTGAACAGACAGCTCAGAAGCACAGCGCACGCCCGAATCTTTGCGCGCCCGGTGAAGAGCCATGCCCTGAGACAGAGCGGGGCGCGATTAGCTAGTGCCCTCTCTTCCTTCCTGCCAAATTTAAGGCACTTTGAAATAAATAAGTTGGTTTTGTGTTGCAGTTTGGGCACTCGGGCTCAAAAAGGTTCGCCATCACTGCCATAAAGACTGCATCAAACACTGGGTCATGTATCCGTTGCTCAGTGCACTTGGTCTCGATTCCTAGAGACTGGGTTATTCGTTGGACTTGGTCTGCGAAATGGCCCAGATCTTCTGAAGATCTGAGTCTATTTCCTTAAAACCCACGTATGCATCAGGCGAAGGTTCAGTCAGCAGGTAGGAGATTGCGGAAGAAAAACAGAATTCATAGTCCTCTGGGGAGGACCTGGAAATCAGAGCCGGTTATCTTCCTGCCTCCAGAGGTGGCTGAGTTGACAGGGCTGTAGGTGGCAATGCAGGCTGTAGCGGCTGTTCGTGAGCCCGCTTTGGAGGAGGAGACAGTGAGCGGCTTGGGGGTCTTGCCAAGGCAACCAATGGAGGCTGTCTTGGAGGCCGAGGCTCTCAGAAGGGAGATGAGTCCCCCCGCATCCGAGAGGGATGGTCTCGGAAGCGAGGGAAGTCTCCACGAACTCCAGGGGAGAAGTCTCTATAGGAATCCCTCCCATAAAATGGGCCATAAGGGTGTCTGAATGACCAGGCATCCCAATAATAACCCATTTGGTTATTGGGAAGGCCACTCCGAGTGGCCTTCCCAATCAGATATAGGGGATTGGGAGAGATGTCAGCGGTCAGAATGGCGGCTGTCTCTCTAGCCCAATCTTCGATCCCGAGGGGGGAGATGTAGAGCTAGAGGTGGGCCCATGTTCTCCAGATCCAGGGAAGACTGGGAATCTTGAGACCGGGGCCTGTCTGAAGCCGTGGAGATATCCACTATCTCCCCCTTGGAGAAAGAAACCACTGGTGGTTGAGAAGGCTACCTCGAAATCGACGTGTCCTTCGGGACTGAGGTAGGAGCTGGAACTGGGCTATGAGGTGTTTGCAGGGCTGATTAAATCAGCTCAGCTGGAGACTTCACCTTCTTGGCTGAAGATTTTGCCTTCTTTGCGTTCTTCTTGTGCTTACAGCACTCGGCATCTTCCTTCCTGGAGTGTGCCCTTTTTGCCAGCTTCTTTGCGGAGGAGAAGGATATGTTGTGGCCCAGAGTCAATGGGGCCTCCATGGCCTCAGACTGAGGTGGCGGAGTGGCTGGGAGGTCGACTGGTGGTGGCATCGTAGTCAACGTGGTGGAGGAATCCACTGCCTCCAAAGCCTTGTGCCACAGGATCGCTTTTCGATGATCCGCTCTATGCCTGCAGGCCGGCCTTGTGAAGGCCTGGCAATGGGGGCACGTGTCCACCACGTGCCCTTCACCAAGGCAGAGCAAGAAGAAGGAGTGTCTGTCTGTCGGTGAAAGCATGATGCCACACTTTCTGTACTTACGGAAGGGGGCCTTTAGAGGCATTCACCTCAATATGGCCTTGTGGCCAGACAGATGGCACGAAATAAAAGTTATAAAATGTAAGAAAGAAAACCGATAGAAAGAGATTAGAAAGAAAAAGAAATATATATATAGAGAAGATAAAGTTGCCTCAGCACCAAATGCTCAACAAGTCAAGAGAAGTCCCCTCTGTCGTCTAGCCACAATGGTGGTCAAAGAGGAACTGAGGGATTGGGTGGGAACCCACAGGAACATGCGCAGTGAGATGGTAGGGGAGGGGTTCCCACCCTAAACTTCAGCTTTAGAAGTTTCCCAAATAATCTCTGCGTAGGTGCAGAGCCCATATGTGTGATGCACAGAGACGACGAAGAAGAACTTTGGCCACCCCAATCCATGCCTCAAGTGGGTTAGACAAACACCATAGCAGATTTGATGCTGCTCTGACCCTTTAATACTCCCCAGAAAGCAACCAAGTAAAACTTTAATTCCATGCTAATGATCTCAGTGTAAAATTATACCAACTATTTTATGTACTGGACGAAACATCACAACCAAATTTAATGGATCAAAAAGTAGTTAATATAAATGCAGTACAGGCTGATTTTTGTAGATTTTAGAACCACTGTTTCACGCATAATCACTGTATACCAAAGATGTGCATGGACATTTGGATTATGAACCACATATGAGGCTGCATTTAGAGCTTGTATCATGCCTTAATTTATTATTTCAGCTCTTTTCATAGCAGGATGTGTTGTCATACTGGAATACAATGTGCAGCCAAAGCAAAGCTGCCAACAGTGATAAAAGGCTCCAGCATTACAACAAGATCATCAGACAATGTCTGGGGGACCGTAATCATTTTGAATGACACCAACTGTTGAATGGCTAGCTGAAAGCAGTTCTCTGTGTAGGTGTTACTAAATGAATTAGCAAAGTCTTTTGCCATCTGCAGTCCTTCCAGCTAAACATTAGCCATTTTGAGAATGGGGAGTAATAAAATATTCCACAGCCAGATTCCTTCTCTTTCTGTTTCTCCTAGCAGGACAAACCTGACCACAATTGTCTTTTCCAGTTTCACAAAAATGGCCCATGACAAAGCAACCAATTTTATTGATGGCCTCAACTCAACTGCTTGATGTCGGTACTTCTGCCATTTAATAGCTGTACAAATTCACCGGGAGAGATAATCTGTATCTTTGGAACAGGAGTGGGCAATCTTTGGGTGGTCTGGGGGCCAATTCCCAACAGCCCAACCTGTTTCAAGCTAAATTTGTCCATGAAGCCTTGGTAGTGGTTAGCAACCAAATTTCAGTGGCAAACTGCTCCCCCCCCCTTTCCCAGTAAAAAAGATAAAACGGGGAGGCAGTGGCCTGCACCCTTACTTTGGACAAAATGTATCCATCACCCAGACCAAGCAGCTGGAAGCTGTGGATTCTTCCCTAAGATCAGTGCTTGGATGCAGTGGTTGGATGGAAGAGGTTGAAGTTCAATCCAGACAAGTCACAGGAGATGCTCCTAGGATGCCTGTGGGACCTGGAAAGGGCTGGCTTACTGTGACTGATGGAGTTGTGATCTTCTCAACTGAAAGGTGTGGAGGCTTGGAGTGCATTTTTCTAAGAAGGTGTCTGGATTTCCAGAAGCACTATTTAAGAACTGTATTTATTGCATAGGTTATGCTCCATTCTTGGGTATGAGGAATCTTGCTACGCTGTTTCATATTTTTATAACTCTGAGGCTTGACTACTGTAATGCATTCTATGTGGATCTGCCCTTGAAGATGACCCAGGAGCTTCCTGGGTCATCCTCAAGGGATAAATGTAGGGATAAATGTAGTTGCCAGTCTCCTTTTGAACACTGGGGAGGCATTAATATATATACCTCAAGCTACATTGTTTGTTATCCCTCTGGAAAGCATTTAGAGACGCTGCCAGAGAACTTGAGGGAGGTGCTGTGGTCAAGCACAAAGTGACACAAGAGAAGGCAGAAGAGTTTCTCTTCTTGCTTCTGCCTTTGAAGCCCAATGTAAAGAGACCATCTCTCTCCATCCCCAACATATGCCAGAGGACTGAAAAGAGGACTGGATTGGTCCCTTACACCGGGAAGATCTGTTCCTCCCCAAGCTCAATGCAATGCGTGGACAACTCAGTGGAGGGGATCTTTGTGATGGATGCTGGTGGGAAAGTGAATGCTGGAATAGGAGAGGCAGTCACAACTGGCAATATGATGACTTGGTGTATAGGCCCCTGGGCAGGAGGGGAATGATCAGAAACATTGCTTCTTCCATGCAACCCTGGAGCTGCCTTTAGAAGGAAGGAGGGTGGGCATTGCCCCTTACTGTTGAAACCGCCTCTCTCTCTCTCTCTCTCTCTCTCCCTGTTTCTCTCTCCAGAGTTAGGAAAAGAAACTGTTCTTCTAATCAACTAACCTTTATTATGTAAAACTGCAAACAGGCTGAAGCTGGCTTTAGATTACAGATTAAAGCATTTTGCCGCTATCAATAACAAAAGGAACAAGCTGTGTTAGAATTCTATAGAAGCGGTTCATCAATGCAACATGACCAGACTGAAAGTTGATTCTAGACTAATTAGGATTGACTAATGCCCCCCCCCCCCCCAGTAAACAGTAGCTCAAAACCAGGCCTTCTTCAAGGCAGTTCCTTGGTTTGCAGAGTCAACCACTTAGAACACCTTATGACTCTTCGCTATTCTTCCCTCCTTAACTGATGTCTCACCATTGGATCTGTCACACCCATTTCCCCCTGCTCCTGCTCCTCCTCAGAAAAGCTCTGCTTTCCCATGGTGGTTTCAGGAACACCTTGGCTTTCTACTCCTTCTCCCCTTATCTCTATCTCCCCTGTCCTTGGCTCCTCATTCTCCACTTTCCCCTCCTCCTCTTTATCTGAATCAGAACCTATTCCCATGTCCCTTTGAAGCTCTTTCGCAGAATGAATGGGCCCAATCCCCATACCCGCCACCACCACGGGGCCCTTGTCAGCAGCCAGTGGTGGCCAGGCCACTCAAAGTCATGGGTGGCGGATACGTTTTACTCCTATATTGCAATATTGCTAAAACTCCAGCACTTCACTGTTCCCATAAGGATGAACTAAAGCCGGTTGCATGGGAATGTTTGATAGCTTGTTTATTTAAAACTTTTATAAGCAACTTTTTGGTTTTAAAATGTCTATTCAAAACTAAAGGCAGGCACTCAGGAACACGACTGGAATGTCAGAAGTTGGTTTTGCCTAATCTAAACCATGCCTCAGATTGCAGACCACTTAGCTTACCTCACAAAACACAGGGTCAAACGACATGTTAGGTTAGTCATGTAGCTGAGGATAATCTTCTTTATACTCTAGAGCAGTGTTCTCCAACCTTGGGTCCCCAGATGTTTTTGGCCTACAATTCCCAGCATGCCCCAGCCAGCATAGCTGGCTGGGGCATGTTGGCAGTTGTAGGCCAAAAACATCTGGGAACCCAAGGTTGGAGAACACTGCTCTAGAGTAAGTGCAAGCTGCCCCAATCCAGATCAGGACCAACATGGACTGGGAGGAGAGAATTAAATCTCTTCCCCCCCACACTGTATTTCCCCCACCCCACAGGAAGGTTAAAAAGGGAGAAAAGCTTCTATTGACACCAGTGCAGACTTTCTTTTTTTTAACCTCCACCTCTGTGTGTGTGTGTGGGGGGGGATTTTGGAGAAAAAAAGTGGGGAGAAGGTTTAATCCTCCCTGCCTGGTGTACAGTGATCCTGATTCAAATTGGGGCCACATGCACTTACCCTAGAGTTAAAAAATAATAATCCTCAGCTATATGCTATGCAATAAAAATAATATGTAGCGGGACCCTCAATGGGAAAACAAAGGCATATCCAAGCTGCACAGTCCTGCCATTTGGATGTGCTTCTTGGTCATACTCGAGTGTGGCATGGAATGATGGGAAGGGAAAACAGAATTCTGGAAAGTGGCTATAGGCAGAGAAGCAGAAATGGGAGGACATAGGGGTGGAGGGAGGTTAAAATTCAGTTTGGGAACAATATTTTGGTGAGAATTCATTCCATCCCTAAAAAAAACCCTAAGTATGTGTCTTGTGAGCAGTTCATTCAGAGGTATGCTGGAATTTGCCAGGAGTAAACTTGGATGCTGTTTTGTAAAATGTGCCCAATTTCAAAGCTGATGAATTGAAATGGCTTTTAGGAAATTAAATTGCAAATCTGGCTTGACAGACCATTGTGAAAAAGCATGACCTCTGTGAGACTACATTAAATACTCAGCTCCATTTTATTATTTCCAGCTTTAAGGAAAACGCCAAATGGAAAGTCAGCATGGAGATGTGGCTATTTCAGATTTCACTATGGAAGTGAAAGACTTCAAATGCACCCTAGCAGGTACTATGGGGAGGGTAATTACTTTAAGTCATCACCCTGTTCCACAATTGCAGCCGCAAGATTAGTTTAGCTTGGACTTGATGGTTAGGAACCTTGTTTGCAGAGACTACTGGTTCCAGTCTTGCTGTGCTTTGGGAGCAAAAGTCTCAAACTTTAACAGTTTTGGAGGGACTATAGCTCAGTGGGTGAACATATGATTTGCATGTATAAAACGTGACTGACGGATTACATTTGGCTTACTGGATCACAAGTTGCAATAAGATGCCAAGGACCTCAAACTGACATTCTAGCATAAGGACCCAAGTGCCTAACTCTCTACTCTATGAAGGCAGCTTGCCAGAGGAAGGGAGCTGCTGTGTTGCAGTTTTGCCACTTCAGATGGCCACATAGGGTGGCATTGTAGCTACGAACTGAACAGAGATCAGGTGACACAACAGCCAACAGGATTCAACCTGGAACTCTAAGGCTGCATTATGAAGTACTCATAGGGTGGTAGTGAGCATCCCTAAAAGACCACTCCCATAGTGTCCGATGACATGCATGGACAAACTGTACATCATGCACTGTCAACTATGCTGCAACAGCACCAGTAGGGTGCCAGTAGCTATAGCTCAAAACGGAGGTAGATGTCCACAGGTAGATTCAGGTTGGGAGAGGTGCTCTGTTAGGTATTGTGGTCCCGAGCCATATAAGGCTTTATAGGTTAAAATCAGCATGTTCCCCGAGCACCACCTTCTGGAGCCAGCCATCCAAGTATGGGCAAAACCACTGCAATTCAGTCCTGTCCCCCCCCAGTTATGAGAAGCCAGTGACTGTGCAGAACTACTGGCAGGATTATCAGGCTTATGTGGCCAGTAGCATTAGTTGCCTCTACCCCGTTACCCACATAAGTGTGGGCCTGGTAGGTGGTTGGGGAGGGCTTTGACGTGTACACACATATGTGTTTTTAAAAATATAAGTGATTGCACAGGTTCAAGAGTTTCATTGGTATTTTTCTAGTAAGTAGTTAATGCCATGTATGAATCACACCCAAACAGAATCCATTTGCCACCTCCCAAGCACCAGCTGCTCCTTGGAACAAATGTCACTTTAATGACAGTTGTCATAATCTCCTCACTTACAACCATCTAAAATTACTTTAAATGTATGCATTCTTCTGTGCATGTGTGCATAAAATCTACAATGCCATGTGGGAAGAGTGAGCCTCCTCCTCCTCTCTCAAATGACTAGACTTCACTTCACCATTATTCTAATCACAGCATATTAGAATTCCATTTTTAAACTATCTTTAATAACTATAAATATAACAGTTCTTGCATTACTAGAAATGGTGAATGTATCTTTAAAGGAAGGGCCAACGCATTTATTAAAAATCATATTCAAAACTTTTGCTAACAAATACTCAAATTTATTTCAACAGTTATCAGGACCAGAAAGTTACCTGTAAAAAAAAAAATCAATATATATACTACTTGATCCCTTGTCTGCAAGGAAAATGTGCATGGGTGACATAATAAGGAAATGAGCCATGATATGTGTAAACGGCAAGAAAGGCAATATCTTTGTTTAGAATTCAAATTAGATTCTTTGGAAATTCAGTCAGATATTTCTTAAATAGGTCAGAAATGCATTCAGCACATGTAATTATCACCCGACAGTACAAAACGCATCAGTGGCAGAAGCCAGGAGGAAGCTGATCTGCAGGATGAGAGCTGCTGTCACGTTTCATAATCTCAGTTTCAAAGTTTTTGTCATGGATGACTCCCAGAGGAAATAGACAACAGAGAGACATGTGGGGATGCATATTCTATGTCCAACAGAAGAGCTTGCATCTTAGAAAGGATTATTATCTAGTAGTAAGGTCCCCATGTGTTAAACACCTTAGCAACAGGGTGAAAGGGGAATAAGTATACATTCTGAAATGGGCAAGCTTTGCTACTAGAAGGCAAATCCCACCAAAAACCATTCAATGCAAATAATGAGCAATGAATACCAACATTCTATTAATTTAAAAGCATATTAATGGGGAAAACAATAGATTAATTGCCAATTCAGAATGTAATGCAGGGATACATAGATACTACTCAGCTAGGCTTGAGGCTCAGACATCTTTCCAGAATGGGGTTGCTTTGTCAAATCCACATAGATAAAACCCCAACACCCCTAGTACAATAAACATTCTCTAGTGTCATGTAAGACAATGGACACAGCACTGAGCAAGGACTATCAAGTCTTGGGGAATGATAAAGACAACAGAGGAATAGTTATTTATGGACAATACTGAAACCAGCAAGGTCCACCAGAATAAGTGGATAATTTGAACAGAAGGGTTACTTTTGATTGGACATAATGAACAAGACAAAAGTTCCCTTAAGAAGGTGTCCTGCTTTCAAGCCGATGGATCCACTTAGGGGTCCAGTAGGGAGTCTAGGATGCAGTGGTGTGACTTGTGCTGCTCTGCCTGAGCTCTTCGTTAGCTGCATAGCAGGTGCGTGCAAGCATGATGATGCACCTAGTTCTGTGTGTGCTGCAAACAAACAAAACCGAGACCCAGAAAACAATTGACCACTGAAACTGATGCCTGCCTAGGGCACAAAAGTAGCTCTGTTTGGATGCTCCAAGACAGAAGATCCACCACCACCAGCACCAGGTATTAAGGATTCTGATTTTGGCACATTTGATACCTGCCAACCATAGGGTGGCATTGCTAAACTCCATGGGGAGCCCTGCTGGTCCAAATGGCAGGCTGGGAGATTAGCAAAGATAGAAGGAGCAACAGTCCAAACAGTGGTTGCCAAAGGTTTCTGGCACATGCCCTGTTCTCACCAGGCTATGAAGTAGACCTGGAGGGAACTCCACTTGATCAGAAGTCAACACTGCCTCTAACTGTGGGAAGCTGGTTCTCAGAAGTAGGTGCAGGTTCTGCAGGACCCGAGAGCGGGGAATTAACCACAGAGAAGGCAGTTGCTGCTTTGACAATGGCCAGAGTCCAAATGAGCCCTAGTTCCTATTGAGGCGGTAAACCCATGTCTGGACTCTACCACTTCAGAGTGCAAGTGAAGGCTCAAATGACTGACTATATTAAAAAAAAAAAGAAAAAAGTCCCTGCACATAGTAAACTAGCATATCAGGGAAAAGACTAAGCTAGAACTTCCCTCGTTGACATCTAGTTTTCTATGTGGAAGACATTGTTTTGTAGGGAGGAGCATTCAGTCATGTGAGCCCCTGCTTACAATGGTACAGCCCTGACTCTGCTTGATCACCTTAGTGAGAAACACTAGCAGGGCTCTCCAACCTTGGGTCCCCAGATGTTTCTGGACTACAGCTCCCAGAATCCCTTGCCATTAGCCAGGCTGGCTGGGTATGCTGGGAGCTGTCGGCCAAAAACATCTGGGGACCCAAGGTTGGAGAGCCCTGCACTAGAACCTTAAGTAGAGATGCTGAGCTAATGGCAACTTCCCTCCCAGCGCAAAAGTAGCTTGTGGGGGAGCGATTTTCATTGGGACTGTCATGCTAACAATCCTAATGCCGATTGCCATGTGACTACATTGTCTTGTCTTTTAAAAGCCAGAAGGCAAGCAAACCCCTTAGATAGCAATCAGGAAGCCATACTTTGCTATTTTAAAACAAGGGGCATAAGCAGTGAGAGAAAAATGCCAAGTATTTCGTCATTTAAATTTTGGGCAATCTCTATGTACCTACAGCTGGAAATGTGCTGAAATACAACTAAACAAAACTAGGCAGAAAAGGCAACATGTGAATCACAAAATGACATTAATTAAATGTCAGAAATTTGAAACAATCCTGACTTGCCTACTAGTTGTTGGCTCAATACTGTGGTATATGCCTAAAATATATGTATGTGGTGTTATTCGGAAATGCCGTTCAATGCCAACTAGCCTTAAGGCAACCTAGAGTGCCTGCCACAAAAATGTTTCCCTTTGCATGGAGCAGTTTCTGTTTGCTCCAGTGCCTGCCATTTCTACACCCCTATCAAGAATAAAATGCAGAACCTCAGGGCAATGTTAGGATCAGTCAGCAGACATAGATTTCATAGATTTCATAGATCATAGAGTTGGAAGGAGCCTACAAGGCTATTGAGTCCAACCCCGTGCTCAAGGCAGGAAACTAGAGGAGGGGTCTCCCATCCAAGTAATAACCAGGCCTGACCCTGCTTAGCTTTCCACACTCAGACATGGCTGAATGAATATCCATTAGACCCAATCCTTCACTACTGTGTGGTTTACCTGCACTATCAGCTCAGAAGGTACACATGTGACTTCACACGGGCAGCCTTCTCATGTTGCAGCCCGCTGTGCAAGGTGGAAACAGGCTCTTGATATCATACCAATCAGTAAATCGTAAGCAAAGCATGAAACTACAAAGAAACTCACATGCACCACAGTACCACAGCCACTTACTCTGCACCACTGCCTATCCATTTCCGTACAGCTTCAAACAGACTTTCAGGGAACTACAGACTCTCCAGGCAATTACAAAACTGAAGAAAATGGAAGATGTATTTATTTATCACAGTATTTAGAGCTCCAGCTCTGTGACAATAAATAATCTCTTTAAACCACTTCCCAAGGTCACAGCATATTCTAACGTGGCGTTCCCCAACACATGTGGAGAGTGGCAGGTTGGGAAAAGCTGTTCTAACATGGTCAAGAAAGAAACCTAGGATGGAGCTCAGAAAACAGGAGAAAGCTTGATTTTCTTTTCATTTAAAAAAAATATTTTAAAATCAGTTCCCACCCCCAAAAAACAATCCATTACAACCGGAACAATTTTCAAAGCAATGAAGTATATTGCTTTCAGACTGGAGGACTTGACAAATAATGATTTTGAAGCAGACTTATCAAGAGTCAGAAAAAATTTACAGTGCCCTTCCATAGTGTTCCATGCGTGCTGGGTGGTTTCAGGGTGTTGTCTCTTCTGTTGCCATACATAATGATAAATAAAATATATAATAAAACATTACCTGGATTCTATCAGGTTCTTAGCATCTTTATTCCCTTGCTTTTCATTGTTTAGTCAGCTTCTCTGCTAATGCAATGTTCCAACTATCATTGTGCCAATATGCTGAGGGCACTATGTTTGATTTCCAAGACTAGCCTACGACTTGTTTCTGGCTGCCACTGCTAGGAAAGTGTGGACTTCCTTGTGTGGTACTTCTTTGTTTGGTCCATCAAAGATTAACCACTATCTTCAAAATCAGGTGAGCCTGGCTGGGGAAGACACTGCCTTAGGGGGATATTTGCAGGGGAGAATCAATGGGTGTGAGAGGGGATTAAGTTCCTCTCCCTCCCACCCACTGATCCTTCCCAGCGATTGCCTTCACCCTCATATTGCTGTTATGTCTGCAAACATGGGGTTGGGCCCACATTCACTGATATAGACCTGGTTCACAAGTAATGACAACCCAGAGTACGGGTTGAATATGGATTGTTGTTGAATGATGTGTTGTCAGTACGTGTGAATCCTGCACTATGATTTAATTATGGGTTGTTAACCACGAACAATCCAGAGTTCACAACCCATGGCTTGTCTTCCTCTTTAACCCATTGTTAAACCATAGTTCAGGGCTCACATGTAACAACAACCCTCGATGCAATGACAAATCCATAATCTGGGTTGTTGTTAAGTGCAAACCAAGCTATATCTAGTTGCACCCTCCCCAACCTGGTGCCCCCCAGATGTGTTGGACTATAGCTCCCAGAATCCATCAACCAGCATAACAAAGCTGGCTGGGAGATTCTGGGAGCTGTAGTTCAACACATCTGAAGGGCACAGGTTGGGGGAGCCTGCTTTAGAGATTTAAGACTTGCCTCAGCCCCCTTCCCTCCTTAGCCAGACCTTCAAATCTAACCAGAACATTGGATGTACTCTTTGGCTAATGTATTTGCAGCAAGTGAGTTTAACCCCTCCCCCCCCAATAATAATGGCAACAGCAGCTCTTCAGCATAATGAGATTCTCGTGCAGGGCCAGCATCAACACCTGGCATCCTTGGGTAGCTGCTGGGGCTCAGCACCACAGCCTGCTCTGCTTCCCTCAACTTCATGTTTTTCCAGCCCAGTTCTGTGAACAGCATCGGGAGGCTGCATCGAGCTGCTGTTTAAATTTCTCACAATGCTCCTCACATAGCATAACTCCAGTGCATTCTGGGAAACTGGAACAGCAAGTAGACCAGCCACCCAGTGCTACTCAGAGCAATGTACCTCCTGCTGCTGCTGCCTGCTGCCACAGCCAGGTAGGCAAGCCCACCTCGCAGGTCCACTGATGGAGAAGGCAGCCCACTAGTGAGCACTTTGTCCAGGGTTTCTCAAATCTGAAGCCAGCCATTTTAGTGTGCTTGGCTGGTTTTCAGATGCAGGAAACTGAGGCTTTCAATAGGTTGAATGGAAAGAGATTTGAATAAAAAACATTTCCGATTACCTCTGTATGCTCAAGGAATCATTCTCCTAATTAACATGTACTGCCTTTCATCTACAAAATGTTGTGCAAACAGTAATTAGGCTTTGCAATGCCTCTGAGAGTTAAGGAAGCAGTTATTAGTCCCATTATCCAGAAGGAGAAATTGAGACTCGATGGGTTGACCTGATTAAGTTGTCCAAACCAAACCCCAGGAGGAGTCCAACTCATTAAAAAATCCAGGTGTAAAATGGTCCTGACTTCAGTAAGCATCCTCTGTGTGGCCTCCTCTTCATGGCACATTTTATAAAGCCCCCAGGTTCAATCTTTGTCATCTCCAGGTACAGCTGGAGATCCAGCCAGTGTAAATACAGTCTGACTCAGTATAAGGCAGCTGCCTGTGTGGGGGGGAGCAGTTGGGGGGTAACCAAGGCCCAGCAGCTTCCTGCTGCTCCTTGCCACAGATGGCCTTCCTTTGCCTCACTCTGCTTTTTTACCTTGCTCCTCAGAATTTGCCAGGCCGCCTAACCCCACTTTTATGGCAGGAGCCGAGTCTGAAAACTGAGGAATCTGGATCTTGCTTGTTTGTTCTGAGCTTCTCCTACAGAAGCTACCCTTAAAGGTCACTGTAATGGAAAACCACTGATCTGGCTTGCTTATATTTTGTGGGTCACCACATGTTCTTAGGTTACAGCTACCATGTAGGAAACCACTTGAGAAGCTTCCAAATTAAAAGCAGACTCATTCTGCTGCATTCTCCAGATGCAGCTGTCTTGGGTACTCTGCCATATGGGAAGCCACCAGAAGGTTTCTGCATGGAAGCTGCTCTCCATGGTGGCTGCAATGTGCGAAAGCTGCTCAACCAACCGACTGCCTTTCAATTAGCTTCTCACTTGGCCACCACACTGTAAGAAGTGGTCTACTTGGGTAGTCATGTTTTGACAGTCTGACATCTCATGGAGCATGTGAAAAGCTAACAGTATCTATGTGCAATAATGTGACACACCCTCTTTTCCTAACCTTGTGTGCTGCTCATTCTTTTGAATGTAAAACCATATGTGCACAATTTTAAAGCTTAAATTGGAAAGTGGCTTGCCTTTTCAGAAACACAAGCAGATGTGATGGAAACTTTCAAAGAAACCTCCAGTCCTTCAGCACTTTCCTTTTAATTTGGGCATAGTCCCATGTTCTGTTCTGCCTGGGTTGAGGGCTGACAGATGCCAAATAAGGCTGAAATGGGAATTACCTGGAGCAGGAGTCATCCAGCAGTGGAACAGGATATCTGGGCAAGGATCTGAGACAGCTCCCAGGAAAAAAAACAGATGTTATTCAAACAAGTCAGAAGAACCCAAATAACGCTTATTCTTCCTAAGAGCTAGGAAGAATATGAAGTCAGAGCTCGATGATTTGTCATTGCATGACAGTCTCCCAAGTTATGCTCTCTCTTCTCAGCTAGGGGCTTACAGCAGAGAGGGAGTCCTTGGACATTTGATGAGGTGGTGGAGCTATGGATTAAATTGCTTGGAACCCATAAAACTTATGGCATAAACCAGGGATAAACAGCCTTGCGCCCTATACATGTTTTAGTCTACAACTCCCATAAGCCCCAGCCAGCATGGCCAGTAGTCAAGGACTGAGGGAGTTGTATTCAAAAACATTTGGAAGGCATTAGGTTGCCTATCCAAGACAGGCATTGTCCTCTTTTTCAGGATTGATTGATTGATTTAATACATTTATACCCCACTTTTTTGTCTGCAAGGAACTCAAGGCGGCTTACATAATCCTCCTCCTCCTCTCCATTTTATCCTCACAACAACCCTGTGAGGTAGGTTAGGCTGAGAGTCATCGACTGGCCCAAAGTCACCCAGTGAGTTTCATGGCTGAGCGGGGACTAGAACCTGGATCTCCCGAATCCCAGTCCAATACTCTCACCACTATGCCACATTGGCTCTCAGGATGGGTGACAACCTGCTCTCCCTGGACCAGGCTTTGGGACAGCTTCGGGGATGTGGGGTCCCCCTGCATTCCCCTACTAGTCCACAGCTGTACAGACTGCTTGCCTGGGGTGTCTGAAGACATTGCACTATGAATCACTGGTAGTCTGCAAACTCATGGATCAGGAATCACTGCCCCATAATTAATTAATTTGGTTCCCTTGCTCTTGGGTCATTTGGAGCTAAGTGCTCTGGCAACACCATTTTGTGATGCACCTGCTTTCTCCTTGTCACATGCTGCTGTAGTCTGCATCACCTGGGTTGGTCTCTACAGAGGCTAAAGTGGGCAGGCTGGGCTGGAAAAGTTTTGGCTCTTCCCAGTACTAAGGTTCTTCAAATTTAAGGACATAACCTAAATGTGTTCTGTCTACATTATGCTACAGCAAAGTGTAGAGACATAAGTTGCAAGTAGGTAAAACTGTTGTGAAACTCTCATAGATACCGGTAAATCATAAAATGTCAGAGAAATAGAAATTATTTTAAGTAACTGATTAAACTAGACCAATAGTTCATCCAATTGAATATTATATCACTGCCAAAGTGCTGTAAAACAGAGAAAATATTTCCAATAAGATTGAGAAATATTTTCTAGAATCTTTCCTGCATGCTTAAATCCTTGTCCACATAATGCATGTGTGTGACTTCACCCGAGTATGTGGCTTGTCTCATTCCTTGAACTCTCTGCTCTCAAGGTACTTTAGTCATCCCTTCTTTCTGACTGTGACACAGTTGTAGACTGGATTGTGTTTGATATGTGGGGTCCTATGGATGGTATGCTTGGTGGCAGGGGACACATAAAAAACCAGAGAATAACAGATTTATAACATGAATATACAAATGAGTGGGAAATCACGGGAATCTGAAAATATAAATATAAGTATAATTCAATGTTGACATGCAACTGCAGAATGTAAAATACATCATTTCATAGTAGTCCCATAAAACATGCAAAGTTGCACATTACAATAAAAATCAGTGATTCAAGAAGATATTTTATACAGGTCTCAGGTATACTCCCATTTTGAATACCGTAATCTTTTTCAAACAATTCTTTGGAACCACACTAATTAAGGGCTCAATCCTATGCATGTTTAGACAAACAAAAAAGTCCTACAACTCCAAGCTGTAGGAGTTGTAGGACTTCTTTATGTCTAAACATGCATAGGATTGTGCCCTAATAGTAGCAGCAGCAATATCTACCTCTCAGAGGATTATTCAAGGTTAATGAGTGATAACGGGAACTATATCCCACTCTCAGAAGATGGTTCAAAGTTTTCTTCAAAATGCAAATGCAGATTTTCTGTCTAAATGTTCAGAGGTTCCATGTAGACACTGAATTATATTCCTATGGATATTTTCAGATCCCTGTGGTTTTCCACTCATTTGTATTTTCAGGGGACACATAATGACGTGGTGAACAGACAACATTTTGGTTGGGCTGTGCCCCAGAACATGCCAAAGCTCTGTCCAGGTAATATAGTTTATTTCAAGTAATAGTCACCTACTGCTGGCCTTCATGTGCCATACCACTAGCCACTAGCACCATACCAGTAGCAGATGCCATCACATCAAGCTTAAACTAACCAGCCAAACTAACCAGCTCTTCCTGCTCCTTTTGAGCTCCTATGTTGGCATCTGGCAACAAAATGTGGTTTGTTCTCCTGACAGTTCATCTGCATTTCCACACATAAGCCCTGCCATAGGGCTTCCCTCTGGTGTTTGTTTTTTTTAAATACGTACCCAGATCCTGGATGGACCCCCCCAAATTCAATACCATTCTTACTCCTTTCTCTCCTCAATTATTACTTTTAACTGTGTGTTCTTCTACCTCATATGCCAGCTGCCTCACCCTTGAACACTTCCAAGGAATACTTGATGGAGGCATGCTTAGGACTGTCATATTCTAATCTCTAAGACAGTGGAGTCATCTGCCACCATGGGGAACTTCTAGCCTTTTCAAGACCAGTGGCATGTTTTCTTACAGCTTTTATTTTTCTGCACATCTAGCCTGTGTGCACTTTTATCTATGCCCTGAACCAAATCTGTGTAACACTGGTAAGTGTGTTATCATGCCCACATTGTACCTGGTATACTTTACTAGTATATAAAAAAATATTTAATACTAAAATTGAAAAACATTCTTCTTAGCCAGCGTTTTGTGTTAATAAGTCCCACAGGGTAATTACACATTCTGTTTTTTTAAACAACTTTTCCTATCAAAGCAGTCTTACTCGGTTGAGCAATGTTCCTTGTCAGATCAATATTAACAATACAAACAGAAAACTCTCTTCCAGCTATGGCTTTAAAAAGGTGTCACTTAAAATTGCATACATATCAAAAAAAACCTTCAGTAATTAATGGACCACAGAATGCTTGATTGCAGAAACAGTTTTATAAACGTTACATAGATTATGTAAGGAAACACCATGCTAAACCAGTGAATTACTAAAGGAACGAACAACACTCAGAGTGAATTAATTATCCAAAACTTTCAGTAACACTGTTTAATTATTCCTAAGGGCCTATTAAAAAAAAACCCTTTCGAGAATTACAGTTGCTGAATTTGATTCAACACAACTCGAAACCTTTTCAGCAGCAAATTATTAAGGAAATTTGGCTTTATGAAAAAATAAAATGTGGTGGTTTTAAAATCTCCATTAACAGCCCCTTTTCATTAAAATGCACTAGATAAACTTAGTAGTAGGTGATCACTCATGACCTGAGTAAGATTGTCTTCCAGGATAAAATTAGATAAACTTAGTATATGCTGACGCACATATTCTCTTAAATTATTTACCTGTTGTTTGGAAGTTAACGCAAGGTCAAGGTCAACGTAAATGGATTTTCTGTGCCCTTTTGATAGCTAAATGACTGATATTACAATGATGGAAAGATAAACACCCACCTCCTATAACACAATGGATTGAAGACCTAATGATTTCAGCATTTGAATAGGTGGTATTTAGAAATCACCTGTGAATGGATAAATATATGGATATTTAGTCTGCCTTTCTTGAAGCATATGCATAATTGTTTTTATTGATAGCCCTAATTTCATATACACATATATACTCATAGGTACATATTTCACATGTACCTACTGTAAGTGATTCATTTCAATTTATGTAAGAAAATTGTATTTTTGTTTCTTTTCTTTCTTTTCTTCTTCTTCTTATGGTTTTGTTTTGTTGAAATTCACAATAAGAAAATAATAAATTAAAATGCACTAGGTTTGAATTTCACCCCATTGATATACCAGAGTACCTGCATCTATCCAAACTCAGAGGGATAAATCAAAAGGGAATATGATCTTAGGTACCCGCCCACCCCGCAGTCATCACATTCTAATGTAACCTATTCTAACCTTTTTAGACAGATATACTTATTTTGGACTAATGATCCCCCGTGTACCAAAATTCTTGGGGGAAAGGACCAAATAGTACAATGATCTCAAAGTTTGTTCAAGCGAGCGCAATGTCAAGGAAATAAGACTGTTTGAACCTCTGCAAGGTTAACTACCACAATTCTCAACCTCCACAGCATTCAACTGTGATCCAGCTGACAAGTGCACGTGCAAACACACACACACCAGCTGAAGAAGGAACTATAGGAAGCTGCCCTTTATTAGGTCTGGCCACTGATCCATCTAGCCCAGTGTTCTCCAACCTTGGGTCCCCAGATGTTTTTGGCCTACAACTCCCAGCATGCCCCAGTCAGCATAGCTCGCTGGGCCATGCTGGGAGTTGTAGGCCAAAAACATCTGAGGACCCAAGGTTGGAAAACACTGATCTAGCCCAAGGATGGGGATTGTGTCTCCCTCCAGATGTTGTTAGACTACAACTTCTATCATCCCTCACCATTGGTATGCTGACTAGGGCCGATAGGGGATGCAGTCCAACAACATCCAGAGGGCCACCCATCCCACACCCCTGGCTGAGCTCAGCATCATCTGCTCTGACTGGAAGTAGCACTCCAGGTTCTCAGACCTCCCCCATCACATGCTACCTCATGCTTTTGAATGGAAATGCCAGAGACTGAACCTGGCGCTTGCAGTGTTGAAAATATGTGCCGTATTTTCCAGTGTATAAGACGCCCCCATGTATAAGACGACCCCCACTGGGCAGTTTCGCAACCGCGCGGTTCTCTCCTCGGCTTACTTCCGTGTATAAGACGACCCTCAATTTTTAGTCTAACAATTTTAGGAAAAAGTATACTCTTATACATGGAAAAATACTGTACTCTACCACTGAGCTATGGCACCTCTCCAAACTTAGTAACTGCCTTCTTTAGGGAATGGTTCCTTATGGAGGTGGTTAGAAACCAAGGTACTGATCTTGGCGAGAGATCTCTCTCTCCTCCTTTCAGAGCCAGACTCTGGCTATGATGCACCAACAAACACGTACTAAAACAACAACGAGTCTTAAAGACTAACAAATGTATTATAGGTAGAGTTCACGAAAGTTTACGCCATAATAAATGTATTAGTCCTTAAGGTGCCACAAAATTCCATTGTTTCTGCTGCCACAGAATAACAGGTACCCCTCTGGAAGTTGTGACCATGACAAGCACACACTGAAATAAATAAACAGAGTTTATCTAGAGCAGGGCTCTCCAACCTTGGGTCCCCAGATGTTGCTGGCCTACAGCTCCCAGAATCCCTTGCCATTAGCCATGTTGGCTGGGTATGCTGGGAGCTGTAGGACAGCAACATCTGGGGGCCCAAGGTTGGAGAGCCCTGATCTAGAGAGACTTCTCAAACTTCAGTGGACTGCCACCAGTCCTGTAATATACAGTCATGCCTTGGATTGAGAGCATAATTCGTTCCGGAAACGTGCTTGTAATCCAAAACACTCTTATATCAAAACGAAATGCCCCCAAAAAAATTTGTACAGAGATTTTTAATTTAAGCCGTACTACAGTACTTGTATTGCAAGACGTCGCTTGTATATCAAGTCAAATTTTTAAAAATAAATATTTAAAAATTTGCTTGTCTTGCAAAACGCTCTCAAACCAAGTTACTTGCAATCCAAGGTATTACTGTATTCCAATTGGAGGGGAACCACAACCGAGAGTTCAAGTCACTGGAGTTCAAGCCCCAAGACTGTTCCTAAAATACAAACCTACTATCAGCTCAAACCTTTGGTAGTGTGCAATTTGATAGTGGTATTTTAAGGCATAGGACATGTGGGACACCATGCAGCAAATTATCTTTGGTGAAGAAAACCAATATAAAGACACATTAGAAAAAGAGTAAGTAACCTGGTTAAACCTATTTCATTGGCAGGTAGGCTTGCCCTAAGGTAGGAAAACTTATATTGCACTTGAAACTGCAGAAATTGTGGCCAGAACGCGGCTGACTCTGAGCCTGAAGTTTCAAGCCACAGCATGACTGCAAATTTTAAAAAACCAAGCTTGGTCCATAGACATTGTTCCAAGATCCACTTTGGCAGGCCCTGCCTTTAATATGAAAAGAAGGCTGATGATCGGAGGAAAGATGACCTCCCACCCCTTGCAACATGATTCAGTTGAAGCTATGCTAATCATAACAGTTGTTCAGATCCCCAGCCCACCCCCCACCCCCCAATACATTCAGGAGCTAATGGCATCAATGACGTAGGTCACCTCTATACAATGGAGGATTCCGGACAATCAGGATTCCATATGCACAAACATCAATATGAGCATAGACCGATCTAAATGTGAGAACAACACAGGGGCATGGCCACTGGGCACAGTGGCGGCAGAGGGCAGGGCAAGCCCATGCAGCTCCACAGCCTCCTCACGTGTTCTTTGATACCTAAGACAAAGGGCAAGACCGTGCCTCCTCCCCAGTCCATGCACAGAAGACAGCTGGACTGACAGTTGAAACTTATTTCACCACTGGTGATGGGATAGTGTCCTCCATCACACCTGAAGCAGCCGTCTAGTTTCGTGGCATTCACAGCTTTGTCCTCCAACAGGGGGAACAGCCAAGAAGTTGCTACTGCTGCCCCCAGGCATCTGCTGCCTGAAGCAGTTGCCTCACTCTGCCTCATGATAGGGCCATCCATGTTCTGAACCCTCCTGTAGTGACTGCAGAAGGCAGGACTTGGGAAGGATCAATCCGGGCATCTCATTTTCCAACACATGGGGACAAGTCTCCAACACAGATATGGTTCTCAAAGGGAGTTTCATTCCAACTAATTAATTACTCTACTATGCAAATAAACTTTAGGTGGGGGAGCAATCCTATGGCCCCTCAACAGCGCCTGAGGGGCCATAAGCTACTTCGGATTCCCAGATCTGAGGTTGGAGACAGCACTCCAAACGCGGAGGGGGGACATCATGATCCATCCCCCTCCCCACCACAGCCAGCACAGAAAGAACCATGCCAGCTGCCTCTGTGAGGTTGGGAACACAACCTCACAGAGGGGGGAAAGGGGGTGTTTTGGTGGGCGGGGAGGGGAGGAGGCTGGAGAGGCCAGGATACAAGCTATCCTGCGACCTCTTCAACCTCCTTCCCTCCCCCTATGAAAAACCTTTGCTAGACGGGCAAAAAAACTCATCTAGCAAAAATGCAGGGAGGGAGCGAGGACGGGAAGGCAAAGATCACCTCCGCCATTCCTGCCCTGCATAGGATGAGTGTAAGCCTCTTAGTTCAGGGGCTTATGCTCATCATGATAGGATTGAGCCCTAAAATATATAACATTTTCCCACCGGAGAAATTTCTTCAGATTTTTACTCCCACTTCACTTCTGTTGCATATATCCCCACATTTCCATTATTATTATTATTATTATTATTATTATTATTAGCATAATCATGATTTGTTTTTACTGTTTTCACTCCACCTGCACTTTATGTTGTGAATGACTATTTCATTCTCCTTTGCAGAGTTCCCATCTGTGTCTGTAAATACCAAGGGGATATATAGTTAGTCCACATGCTCAAAAATGTAAAGATTGTCACATTATGTACGGATCACTGTTCGTTGCATATTTTGTGTGTTCTCCACACATTTAATGAAAAGCTATACTGACAACATCTTCTATGTTCTACAACTGAACATACAACTCTCAGGTGGAGGGATATCTTTGGGAAAGTGATTTAGCCAGTGATTTTGTCCAGGGAGAACCAAAGTATTTACTCCGTATCTGGATTATTCAAACTGTCCATAGGTTCCCAATGGAAGCTCAGAATTGGTGCACATTCTTTCTTACCTAACCATGCAATCCTATACATCTCTACCCAGAAGTAAGCCCAACTGTGTTAGATGGAATTTACTCCTATATAAATATGTATAGGATTGCAGCCTAATTAACCTCTTTAGCACACCATGCCTTGCAGGAAGGAGGTGGGACATGTGAAGACGGGGCAGAGTTGACTTACCGTATTTTATTTATTTTTATTTATTACATTTATACCCCGCCTTTTTTCCTGCAAGGTACTCAAGGTGGCTTACATAATCCTCCTTCTCCTCTCCATTTTATCCTCACAACAACCCTGTGAGGTAGGTTAGGCTGAGTCAGTGACTGGCCCAAAGTCACCCAGTGAGTTTCATGGCCGAGCGGGGACTAGAACCTGGATCTCCTGAGTCCCAGTCCAACACTCTCACCACGCCACACTGGCTCTCTGACTTAGTCTCTGTTGCTCCCCATTGGAGGAGCGATGGGGGCTAGTCCAGCTTGGCTTTGTGGTGGGAAGGGCTTCCCTAACTGGGAAAGCCCACACACAGTGAAACCTAGGCCCTGGCCCAAGTGCCGGGTTGAGCCAGGGAGCAAATGATGCCAGGTAGGCATGACCATGCCCACTGATGTCAGGGGTGTGGCCATGCCCATCTGACATCATACGGCCCACTGGAGGGATGGGTGGGTGGGGTCATTTGGGCCCCCACCCAAAAGTAGTTCTGCACCCTTGCTTTACCATGAAGACCAGAGAGCATACATATGAATACAGCCATAGCAACATGAAGGTCAAACTCTTCTTGATCTTATATATGGAGAAATAGGGCATTTCATACACACCTCCCCCATATATTAAAGAGATTAACTACATTATTGCAGGTTGACATCAAAAAACAAGAATTTGCCCTAGAACATATCTGACAAAATCACTGAAGTATCAAATCTGAACAAATATCTGCCCCCACATGTTAATGTTCCTATTTTAATGTTCTATTTAAAGGAACATGATGCTCAGTTAAGAAAAAGAAGTCAACCTTAAAATACAATGCTTGGTGCTATCTGTCTTTACCTAGTCGTAATTATGCAACAACAACTGTATGAAATTAGTATCAAGTGGCTTAATTCAACAAAAGGTCAATCAGAAATGAAAGGATTCGAGTTGAAGCACTCAGTATACTTGAACAGCTCCATTTCTACACAGGTATGTGATGTACGTGATGTGAATGAACTGGTGTTACAACATCATTGCTGGCTGTATGCTTCTACAATGCAGAGTGTAGAATTAAACTAATCACTAAGAATACATGGCAGTTGTAGTGTTAATTACTATAGCTGCAGCTGTACTCGTATGGTTAAGTTGATCTCTGGCAAAACAGTGTGTACAGAATTCAGACCATGTCAATCATTTATGAAAAATTATAAAAAATATTATTCATACTGAGATTATAATCAGAAGACCAGGAATTTAGAAGCATGTATCCAGATATTTCCATCTACCATGTGCACATGGGAGGGACCATAGCTCAATGTGATAGAGCACTTGCTTTGCATGCAGAAGGTCCCAGGTTCGATCCCTGGCCTCTCCAGACAGGGCTAGGAAAGAATCTTGCCTGAAACCCTAGAGAGCCACCGCCAGTCAGTGTTGACAATACTGGGCTGGATAGACCAATGGTCTGACTCGGTATAAGGCAGCTTCCTATGTTCCTTCTATTTTCAAGAAGGCTGTTGAAAATGTTGGACTTAGCAGAGATGGCAAAATTGACTTGTTTAATTAGAGAACTTCATTCAAGAAAGACTGGAAACCTCTGGTGGAATTCTTGGGGAGGAGGGAAAGTGAATTAATAACTTTTGGTTTTGATTTCTGAATATTGGGAAGGTGATAGACATTCTTTCTGTGAAAATAGAAGAAACTTAGATTGGATAAGGATTGGTAATGTTTGTCAGACAATGAGGCGGAAGCCAAATGTTGTTTTGGAAAATTCAATAAAAAAATAAATTAAAAAAAAGAAGTTCTCTAAAAAAATTCACAATTATTCTATCGATTAACTCTCCCCAAACCTGAAGACACCGTTCTTGATTAAGTTCCTCTTCTCCTGTGTTTTTTGACAACTGCTGAGTCAATTTAAATAAGATTTTGTTTCTCGAAAATTACATCTGAACTGAGATTAGACATGTCATGATTTAGCTTGAGACAAATATTTCAAAGCTGAATTATTAACTCTTTGTAACTGTACACTACAATAGAAACAGTGGTAGTATTTTAATGAGAGCAACACTACAGGATGTTAATCTAATGTTTCAGTAGTTAAGGGTGCAATCCTATGCATGTTTAGACACAAAAAAGCCCTACAGCTCCCAGCATTCCTCAGCTAGCCATGTTGGGAGTTGTGGGACTTCTTTCTGTCTAAACATGCACAGGATTGTGCCCTAAAAAGATCTTGCACACATGAACTAAGGCAGACAGTGATAAGTTACCGTGCAAACCTATGTATTGCATAGGTTTGCATGTATTTACTCAGAAGTAAATCCCACTGTGTTCAACAGAACTTATTCCCACACAAGTATGTATAGGATTAAGCCCTTAGATGTCATTTAGCGTGTATCTTGGTTGTTGCCTTGTTTTCCTCTTAGCACAAGCTCTTGGATTTGCTCACCTCACTAATGCCCCTGTCCCAAACACATTAGGTGTGACTTCATTGTGTTTACTTCCGCATAATGCTATTAGAATCAGGGAGCTAAAAAACAGGTGTTAGCGAATCAGGGAAATATGCAGGTATTGATAAATATAAGCCTGTGCACACTTATCTGGGAGTAAGCCATGCTAGGAGCACAGTGGACCCTACTCCAAAGTCAATACGCAAAGGATTATCATCAGGCAGATGAATATGTCAGAACTAAAGGTCACAGCAGGGTGAAATAAAGAATTATGCATTGTATGAAAAGGCAGCAGTTCAAAATAAAGGATAGCTCCTAAAGGGGGGTGGAGGGGGGATCTGCAACTTTTAATTCTACACAGCAGTAAGAGTAGCAGCCTAGTTCAGCAACTTAGAGATTGATTCGCACCTCTTTGATTTAACTCAGTTCAATAAACATTACAGATTTTCCAGTCACATACAGTTCGGACGGGGTTCCCACCACCTTTCCCGGAGAAGAATACACACGAGCTCAGCCTCATTAATCTCGGATCGTCTCCCCCCTCCCCCTCCCCACGAGACTATAAATGCGAGCAACCCCCGCTGGCTGGCGTTTTCTAATCCACTTCGGGCTGCAAACCCCAATCGATTGGGGAAGTGCATTATTAAATTAAAAGTTTGCCGCTGAGTAATGACAGAAAGGCTATACGGCCCAGGTTCCTAATCCAAAACACACCATCGCCTCGCTGAGGAGACCCCGCCGTGGTTAGGAGGCGCAGCAGCAGCGCCGCACGCTATTCCCACGATCCAACGTATCGAGGCATGCGTGGCCAGCCTAATGGCTCCTCGCTCATCCCCTGCAAGGTGCCTCCACTCCGGAAGCAAGGCACGGCGGTGCCATCCACACACGGTGCCGCGCCCCTCCCCAAAGGGTGCCCACTCGCTCCTAAAACGGGAAGCCGACGCAGCATCCCGCCTGGCAAACACCCCCCGTCTTCTTATACGGGGAGGGAGACGCCAGGAAGAAAAGTCACGAGCCGTTTGCAGATGCTTGGCCGCGGAGTTTGAAACCGGCGTTGCCCGTGATGGTGTGCACAACAGCTGAAGGGAAGGGACGTGCGCGCGTGTTTGGCTCGAAATAGCATCAACGCTATATACACATATACTTACTAAGGTCACCCCCTTTGGCATCCACAGGATACAAATATGGAAGAAATCAAACACTAGGATGATGATGATGATGTGCCAGTACTCACCAGAGCTACGCACTCATCATTCCACTGTGTGCCAAGCCATCGAGGTCGAGAGTAGTAAGTCCCAGATCCGGTTAAAAATCCTGGGCAGATCTGCTTCTTGCAACAACCCCCAGACCCCTCCCTCTTTCCTGGCAGAAGCTCCGCCGCTCTCTTTAGGCGCCTGCCTTGCCCAGTGTTTATTGCACCCGCTTCCACGGCGCTCACCCTGCTGCTGCTGCTCCTGCAAGAGGCTGCTGCGTTTCCCCACTTGCGTGTACGCCGCAGCTCTCCAGACTGAGCGCCCTCGCGCGCCCCCGGCGAAAAAGCGCACAGCGCCGCCTGGCTGCCGCGCGCGGGAAAGCTCCGAGCAAGTGCGGTCCCTCCCCGCCTTTTCAACACCCCTCAGCTGAACCGGAGCGGAGCGCGCAGCTTGCCCGGGGCACGTGTCGCGTCGGAACCCGGCAGCTGCAGGCAGCCAATGGAGGAGGAGAGCGGCAGGCTGAGCTGCGGACAGGTGCGGGCCCCGCGAAGCCGGGGCTTCCAGTCGTAGCTGCCTGCCCGTTGCTGCCCTCCCGCTTTTGTCCCAATTAGCGGCGGCTGCGTTGCAGGCAGCTCGTGCCTTTAGGGCAGGCGCTGACTGGATGTCTCGCAAAACGCCTCTTGTCCTGGTCGTCTCTCGTGCAGAGTTGGGCGAGCGAGGGGAGGAGGAGGACCATTTTGCTCGAGGCCCCTGTGCAGCTGCTGGTTTTCTGGGGGCGGGAGGGGGTGTTAATAAAACAGAAGAGCGGGAAAGGGGGTTGGCCGCCTAGGACAGAGTCATTATTGCATTTCCAATGGTTAAGCATAGTGCAGCTCTAGGACGGACAAACTACAGTCTAAGTAATTGTAGACCCTGGACGCACTGGTCTTATGGGGGGGGGGGTGTCTTTAGATGGCCATGTCATTACTTCTTTTTTAAAAAAATATTTATTTAAACTTTTTCAAACAATATATAAAACTACTAAAAAATAACATACATACAACTTATATAGTGCTCCCATCACCACGGGCCGAAAGAATACTTTCTATCTCTATAATCCATTATTATTCATAATTCCAAAAATACAACATATCTTGACATGACATGCTCCCTTTCCCCTTATTTAAAACAAAATCTAAAAATAATCCCCAAATATCCTTAAAGTTATTTTTCTTAAGTTGTCCCTTTTTACATTTGATACTACATGTTAATTTGTCATTTAAAGCAATATCCCACACCTCCTTATACCAATCAACAATTAAACATGTCATTACTTCTGCTGTGAAGCACACAACATTTCTGTTCTCCCCATTACCACCGTTCCCTGCATTACACCTGCTTTTACATTCCTGATAGGTTAGAAGAAGAAGAACAATAACAAAACTGTTAGTCTTGATAAAATAATAAGAATAAGAATAATACTCTGGTCACGTGCTGTTTTGTATTATAAACTAAACCATAGCACCATCATGACCCCAGGAATAAAAAGGGGTTTGCTTCTGCTGCCCTCACCATCTACTGCTCTCTGGGGGGTCATTTGGGCTCCCCCTGGGCTGTGGGGCCCCACACATAGGCCCTGAGGCCTAGCTGCACCACTGACTGCAGTTATTTAGTACATTTACATCCCACATGAAAGGTGGTGTACACATGGTGTCTCCAGGCAGTGTCCCATTCACCAGGTATTGCCCAGACCCAGACCTGTTCAGCTTTAGCAAGGTGGCTGCATCATGTACCCTCAGACCATTTGGCTGTATAAAAGACCACTGAAGTGGTGCTTCTGTATAATGTGATGGGACATGAATAAGCCAGCCTGGAATAAGCCTGAGATATAGGCAATACAATAGCCCAAGAAGTTCTTTTGTAGTGAGAAGGCCTACAGGCATACAGGGTGTATGTGTGCGTGCATGTATCAATACAAAACAGCCAGAACCTAAATACAGGTAGCCTGTAAAAGGCATTTTACCTGTAGCCTATAAAAGGTTTTTAATTTTTTTTTAATGCAGTGTTAAAAAAGTGCTTTTTGTTTGTCAGTTATCCCAGTACCTTTACATAAATTGGCCCGTACAAAATACTAGGAGCAGGTTTGTGTCTTATTGGGCAATTTACGTTCACAAGTGAAAGGCTTAACCCTTTCTTTTTAAAGAAAGCTTAGAATTCAAGTTAGGGTCATATCCACAAGGGTGCCATGCCCCCATAGGCTTATTTGTAGCTATGGTCCTGATCATATAACTTTGTACTCCTTTGGATCATCACATTTGGCAGGAGAATGCTATAGGGAGCTTTTAAACTGAAAAAAAATGAGAAATATAAATTGCTCAGGATCAAGGAAGAAATTGCAGAAGGGTAACTCTGTTTCTTCTAGCAAAACTCAGAAGTGTCCTGTAACCTCTTCAAAGCCTTAGTGGGAAGGAGAGTGCCTTGGCTTAATTTAGGCATGACATTCAAACCATGAACATGATTTGAACATTCAAAGCATGGCTGGGAAAACTGGTAATTTTTCATTGGCTTGTGTGGCCCTTCTTCTGCACAGATTCCATCCTTGCTTTCCCAGTTTGCCTAACCATATTTGGCTGTGATATCCAAATTGGGTAAACAATTTGCTTACAGTTCATACTAACTGTAGTTTGCCTCCAAACTATAATTTGAAACCATGGTTTGAGGTAGGCTTGCAGATGTTGGTTTGAAGGCAATCTAGATTAGTGCCACTGCAAAATTTGGTTAGGCAAACCAGAAGGGGGAATATGAAATTGGCATATGCCAGGGAAGGGGGAGAGCGGATCCTCCAAGCCATGGTTTGAAGGATCAGGAACATGACATCGGAACTGAACCTTTATCACACAGATGGGGGAACCTGCAGTCTGCAGGTCAAATTCATTCCATTAGTTCTGTCTGGCCCACAAAGGACTCAGGTGAGCACCCTTCCTCCCTGAAGCCTCACCTGGAGCGTTCGGGGCATTTTGGCTTTGAACAACAACAACTAAGGGGGACATGATAGAGGTTTATACAGTTATGAGTGGTGTGGAGAAAGTGTACAGAAAAAAGAGAGCAAATGCAAATTACACACACACACACACACACACACACACACGCAATGTATAAAATACTTACAAAGTATTGAATGCAAATGGTACACTTCCTTTGCTCATAAATGTATATGTGCCTGAGTACATGAAATCTAGTTCACTGATCTATTAATCACATTATCTAGTAATGCCACAATTATGTAAGGCACAATGTAGTTGGAGTGTGAGAGGGCAGTATTTGCTGTGAAATATCATATGCAGTGAAAACTGTATTTCG
The DNA here is from genome assembly GCA_021292165.1 of Shinisaurus crocodilurus. Taxonomy (NCBI): domain Eukaryota; kingdom Metazoa; phylum Chordata; class Lepidosauria; order Squamata; family Shinisauridae; genus Shinisaurus; species Shinisaurus crocodilurus. Next base: position 105,779,158 of record CM037881.1, read on the forward strand.
CGTTTAGAAGCACAACTGCCTGGAATCCTGCCTGCATTCCCCAATTGCTCATGGCATCCATAAAAATTCGATCGGTTCCACCAGTCATTGGGGAACTCCTGATTTGCTGTTTTAATTTATTCTGTCCTTTTAAATTGCTTGATGGTTTCATGGTGAGTAAAACTGTATGAGTGATTCTGAGAAGATAGATAGAAAGATCACATGCCTATCAGATGGAAAACATTCAATTTAAAATCCAATAGTAAGCCTATTGGCTCATGGATGATCTTTGGTAATATAACTTTATCAAATAAATAAAATAATACCAAACTTGAAGAGAAAGGGCGCAAAGAAAAGCATTCTGAGTATCTACCCCACAGCTATGGAACCACTTTTCCATGGAGGTTTGCTTATGCAAAGCTAGGGAATTTTCTAGAGTCATCTAGCTGAGAATTGGAACTAAAGCCAGGAGCTAAACTAATAATGAGGTTGATTGTGGCTAGTTTCACACAAACACCAAATGATAGAAAGGCCTCTTGAAAAGAAGTCCATAGGGCAGCTGCTCAATGCTCACTGGCTGAGAGCCAGTGGTGTGGTGTAGTGGTGAGAGTGTTGGACTGGGACCCGGGAGATTCGGTTTCTAGTCCCCGCTCGGCCATGAAACTCACTGGGTGACTTTGGGCCAGTCACTGACTCTCAGCCTAACCTTCCTCACAGGGTTGTTGTGAGGATAAAATGGAGAGGAGGAGGAGGATTATGTAAGCCGCCTTGGGTTCCTTGCAGGAAAAAAGGCAGGGTAAAAATATAATAAATAAATAAATGCAGTGAACTATTCTCGTGCAGATGGAATAGAGAGCCGCCTCTGCCACTCTGTTTTTCCCCTCCCCCCATTCACACCTGATGGTGTAGCAGTGAAGTCTGAAGTGCAGGTGCTCATCATGACAATCTCCATAGCCACTCCCCCAAGGAGAGTCCAAAAATGCAGGCAGTTGTGTTGATCCAGATCAGTTCTAGCAATCCTCATCTCCACCAGGAGGAGGTCTTTTGTAAAGCTAATGGGTCTTAATTGCCCATTCAAGACCAAGCCTTACCAAAACACTTCACATTAAAACAGGGATAGCTCACAACAATATATTGTTGCTGGGAAAATCCACCCCACCCCGCCAGGTACTGTGAGGATTAGGCAGTTCAGAGGGAACAAGGAAACCTGATAGAGGTGGCAGGTGATGCCATCATCCTTGCTAATCAAAATGTCCTGGTGCATCGCGAGTCCTGGTGCCATTACAACACTATTCACACCACTGCAAAACATCCCTGCCTATGATTTACAACACTGTGTAGAAAGTTGTGTGGCAGAAGAAGCCAAGGCACACAATGTGCTGCTGCACATAAACTTGGATTCAGCTTTATATGGCAACCATGCTGCTTGCTGCAGTTCCATCAGACTGCTTCACTGTTTGATGCCTGCATTGCAATTAGCACCTCCTGTATCAAAAGAATCAGGAGCGCGTGCATGTGCTTCTGTTCCTCTCTAAGTAGCTGTCTCCTTCCCTGACTCTACAGAGCATTGTGTGTTCTATATATTTTTTTAAAATGTTATATTTTCTAGCTGCTTTTACAAATGCTGCAGGCTTGATCTCATTTCTGAAGTGTTCATGGATGCCGTTCCCATAGATATATGGGATGCATGCAGATATTATTTGGCTTGTGCACTGTACCTGTCTGCTTGGCTATATAGGTTTTGCCTTCTGCCTCTGAACTGAATGGTAAGGATTCAAGCTGAGAAGCGGCCATGGTCTGTAATATCAGGGAAGGAGACAGCCATTTAGCAGGACTGGTGCAGGGCTGTTTGGCGCCCTAGGCCAAATTATATTTAGCGCCCCCCCTCTCATGCCGTGGGGGGGGGGCTCCGGAGCAAAGCAGCCCTGCTCTGCAACCCCCCCCCGCGCCGCCGCCACCACCACCACCACCACCTACCTTCCCCCCCCCCCGCTGGCTGCTGCTGCTGCCGCCGCCTCCGACATTTTTTTTTTCTTCTTTTGGAAAATTCAACGTTTAAAATTAATAATAAATAAATAAAAAGTGAGTGAACAAAGAGTGGCACTCCAGAGTAAACAAGCAGTGCGAAAGCCCTAGCCCCCCCCCGCGGGAGAGAGGCGCCCCCTTCTTTGTGCCCCGCTGGTCTCTAGCCAGACCCATGCCTCCCTTTTTGGGCTGCCGCCGTCTCCTCCTCCTCCCCCCCTCGAGCCACTCCGGAGGTGAGTTTCACTTTCCATTCTGCCTGGCGAGCCTCCGCCCGAGCAGAGTGCTTTTTTTTTTTGCCGGGGAACAACGCCGGCGGGGCTCCGGAAACGACAGGTTGTAGTAGTAGGACAAACTACGGGGTTCGGAAGTCGTGGCGGGGATGCCAGGATATGCGCCCCTTTGCAAGGCCTGGTCTGCTCGGTAGGACTGCATTAGAGAGGGAACAGAAGCAAGGTTCTGAGTCCTGTGATTCCAGATATGCTAATTGCAATGCAGGCATCTAACTGTGAAGCAAAGGTTTCTTAACAGCATGCTTTGCCATCAAGGATTTTGACAGCAAATCCACCACTGGGGGGATTTTTCTTTTCTTTCTTTCTTTTTGGCAATACACTGTTAAATGCATGTACCATTGTACATGCATTTGCTGTGGTCACTTCCCCCTCCAGAAATTTGTCTTAGGCTCTCACCAGGACAGTTTTCAGTATGTCCCCTCCACCCTATTTTGTTGATGTGGCTGAAAAGGGAACGGCTACTTGCTGCAACTAATGTTTGCTTGCAATAGACTTATTTGTAGTTAGTTTGGTAGAAAATAGTGTTCCTTTTTCACATGAGGTACTTTACAAAACTTTATCACCTTTGCCTCAGCGTAGAGCCTCGACGTGTGTTCTGATGCCCACATGGGGTTCCCACTGGAGTGGTTGCCTACATTCATTTCAATGGAGGCAGCAACTCTGCACATGCAAGGGGAATGCTGCAGTTGTGCAACTCTACCCTACTTATCTTGATATCACCAACCTTAGCAGAATTATTTGCCAGCATAACATTGTCTTGGGCTAGGAGGACAAAATTACTCTTTCCTTCTTTTTAGAAAATCCTATCTTCCCTTTCCACCATCTCTTCCCGACCGTTCTGAGGCCACAGGATCTCCTATGCAGAGGGTTCATAGAGTATCAACAGCCCCATGCCATTCACCACTACTGCCACCAGTGCAGGGGACAGAACTAGCCTCTAGCACAGGAAAAAGCAGATGAAATGAGCTTTTGTATCAGCTCTGGGTATCTAGTGCCTGATGTTATGCTCTGTTGCCTCTTCTACAATAGAGCACTGCACTGCACTGGGTTGATAGAGAGTTATGAGGGATTACATAGGGGGAAACATGAAAATGCTGAGACAAACACTTGAGTAACCTTTTTCTTAGATAAGAAAAAAAGTTTGACTATGACACTTTTGGAAAAAAAGTCTATCTTATTTTTAGAAAAAGAGACAAAAGAACAGGGGGCGGAGGGCCGGGATACAAGCATGTCCCCTTTTTAGTTATAGGTGTGAAGTTCTAAGTTAAACTGCATAATGTACTATTGAAAGGATGACCTAATGTGACGAAAGTCCCACCACAAAGAAAAGTAGACATTGTTGATGACAGTTGTGTTGACAAGGCCCTCGGAATGTTGTCTTTTTAATTGCAGGCTATTTTTATCCTTGCTGCTAAGGTCCCTTATCTGGGATGAATCTCATCTTCACAGAGCAGTTTCTATTTTCTCTCTGGAGTTGAACAATGGCACAGTTGAGAAGGATGAAATAACAAGCTGTTTCTTGGGGCACTCAACAGAAGCCTTCAGTTGGGATATTTACAAGAAATACAGACCATAGCTCAGAGGGCATCCATTGCCCAAGAATTTTCCACTCCAGAGCAATGTTTCTGTGGAAAGAATCTGTTCATCACCACCCGCTGAAATTTATGGGTTGTGATTCATTGAAGTTGAACACTTTAATGTAGAATGGAGCTTTAGTTCTTCTGGCTGGGCAGAACATAATCAGCATGGGAACTATGAGGAGGATAAACAGCACTAAGGATAATGGCAAATGCCTAATTACAATAATGAAAGCATGACCAACAAAACTAATGAATGTAAAAAAGGATTTCTTTCTTGCTTTTTAAGAAATATATGGTGCACTTGTCAGGAAAAAAAATAATATTGATATTTTATTTTATTTATTTATTTATTATATTTATCAATCGCCCATCTGGCCGGTCACCAATAGTATTAAGTAATAGATACATTAATGGAGAATAGATTCATCAATCATCATTGATCAGGAGAGCTGCGAGGTGAGGGGGAATCTAAGGTTTCCTTAAGCCCTAGATGTCAGACATAGTTAGGGATGGGACACTCCACAAACTTTTGGTTTCTTGTATACATTTCCTCAGAAATGTCTGGTACAGGCTGACCACTATCACAGGAACAATGTCTATGATCCAGCAAAATAGTAAAGCACATAATCAGGGGTGGGCAACTTGGGGCCCTCCAGATGTTTTGGCCTACAACTCCTATCAAGCCTAGCCATCATAGCTGATGGTGACGGATCCTGGCAGTTGTAGGCCAAAATATCTGAAGGGCCACAAATTGCCCACCTCAACAACAATATGCAGTAATGCGTGCGCTACCAAGTCATCCCATCTCTTTCTGCAAGTCCCTGCACCATACAGCAGAGCACTTTTAAACTCTTTGATATTTAAACAGTGGGTTGAAGGCAAGAATGAGAGAGCAGCTCGAGTGGGGGGAAAGCAGATGGCAAAAAGATGTTTATGTAGATCTGGCACACGTGTACCACTGCCGCAGGATGTGTTGATGGACATTAGCTTAGGCGGCATTATAAGGGGATTAGACAAATTAATGGAGGATATGACTATTAATGGCAATTAGCCATGATGGCTTTATAGAACTTCCATGTTCAGAAGTGAAATATCACTGAATAATACTAGTTGCTGGGATGTGGGGATAACAGGGGTTTTGGAATGGAGGATGTTTCTGATTGTAGACTTCCTCTGGACCCATCTGGTTGGCCACTGAGGGAAGCGCAATGCAGGACTAGATGGACCTTATGGTTCGTTTATGTTCTTACAAGTACTACACAGATGTTTGACTGAATATAGCAAATTTACTGTTTTTATGAATTCCTTTGGAATTAAATTAATGTGGATGCTATTTTCTAGAATCATTTGTTTTTCTAGGACTTAAGGGATTTATAACTTAACAGGAGGAGATGGGAAAGGAAGGGGCAAACTCCTGTAGAAAACCCAACAGATGCATATGGCTCTCTGGACTTAGTAGGGCAGTACAGTCAAATTACATTTAAGGACCTTTCTCTTTTCTTCTAAAGGTGCTTGAGAAAAATGGCAGAATGTTCATTCCTCTGTGCTGATGGTTCAAGCAAGGAAGGAATGAGATAGACAAGTCAGGAAGCTGCATCTGGGTACGTTACTTCCACCTACCTTCCTCTGCGTTTGGTGAGAGGAAGAGTAATTGATGGGGAGAATGGTGTACAAATGTCACACTGTAAAGACTGAATAGGGCTGACCCTACCATTAGGCTGAGTGAGGCGACTGCTTCTGACAGTGGATGCTTATGGGTGTGAGTGGCGGGGGACAGAGCTGTATGTGCTATGCAGCCTGCCCTCACCCCCTAAGCTAGCTTGCTGTCCTCTGGGATGGAAGAGGAGAATGCCCTATCTCCATTGCTGACCGCAGCAAGATGCAATTGCCAGGTTGGCTTCTGTATGTAGAATGGGAGGCACCATTTGTCCTTTACCTCAGGCAGCAAATTGTCTTAAGCTGGCCCTGAGGCTCAAGGAACATTACCCACATCTCCTGGTGTGGGAAAGACACCAAGAAGATAGAGGAGAGGCGACCAAAATCATCATATGGTGAATGATATCTTGTAGCTTTCAAATATATGAAGGATCTCTTACAGGGGGTAACAGAGTACATAGGGGCCACAATATTTGGTCAGTTACAGTCTATAGAACATGACTTTCTTGTATCACAATTATTTTAGTATGTTGAATGGATATCTTTTTTCTAACTAGCTTTGCATATTAGTGAACCGCATCTATGTTGATATTAACGTCACTGACTTGAGATTTACCCCAGAGGAATATTCTTCTGTGAAATGTTCAGGTAGTATGAGTATGAATACTTCTGTCTCCTCTTCTCTACAGATTGTAGCAAGGTGACAGTAACAAGTGTATCACTAATTATGCAATTTGAATGGTAGTGATAAGGCAGAAAAGTTTTTTTTACACTAGTAATCTAATTTAGTGATAAGAAACTTCAATGAAACTGTTAATTGGAGATCCTGTTAAGCAGGACATCTGCCACTGTTAAATGTTCCCTTGAAAAATCATTATATATTCATTACGGGTGTAAACCCTCTTACTGTAACTTGAAGTACTGGAAGGAAAGAGGGATTAATTTCCAAGTGAATTAAGCAAATTTTGCATTGCATTCACTTTCTGAGGGCAAATCACTAATGATACTTTTCCTGCATGGAAAGAAGTATAGGGGAGAGAAAAAAGTGTGTTGACTTCTACATCTAATATATTAAAGTAGCCATTTATGTGACAGCCATTTTTGTATAGTATATCATTGTGTGTGTGTGTGGGGGGGAAGTCATGTGTGAAGAGGGCCTATTCCAGGTGGACAAGTGGTACAAGGTTTCACAAAGTTCTTAGCAATTCATGACAGGCTGACCAGTGATTTAGCTGCAGGCAAAGTGATCCGGCAACAAAATGTATTGTGACATCTCTGGTTTCAGTGGTTGCCACCCATAGCTTAATTCACCTACGATGCAATCCTAACCATGTCTACTGAGAAGTAAGTCCAATTACATTCTTAGGGATTTGAACTCCAGTAAGTTTGCATAGGATTGAAGCCTTAAAATGGGTCCATTTGGCTCTAATTCAGGAGAGTCTAGTGGAGTGATTTGAGTTGCGATGGATGGAAGTTGATTGAGCAAAATCATACTCACTGTCCTTGGTTGCAAAGATCAGGCAAATTCAATGAATTTTAAATAGGGACAGCAGCACCTTTATTAAGACGAACTGAAAATCATAAAGCAATGAGCAAAATAGGAATAGCATCATAATATCTTTATTAGGATCAACTAAAAAGCATAAAGCAATGAGCTATCTTCCAGGTTTCACAGAACTCTGTCTCAGACTTGCTATTAAATTCTTATTCATGTGGGAGTGAACAGAGACTGCTAGATGATCTTCTTAGATAATGACTGATCAACCTGTAAGTTCTAACAACACTGGGTGATTAATATCCTACCTTTCCTTAGTAGGACTGATCCAATAATAATTAGAATAACTAGGTCAAGGAAATGCCAAGTAGATGCAGTTCTTTTTCTGATTAAACATATGTTTCATTGAAGGCAATATGCTGTGTTACAACTGCAGGTTTCTGTCTAGACATTATCTCCTAGTTCCAAGTTAGCAGTTCAGTTCCCTTAGGGTGGAATCCTATGCATGATTAGAGAGGGAAAAAATCCTACAATTCCCAGCATTCCCCAGTCAGCCATGCTGGGAGTTATAGGACGTTTTAACATGCATAGGATTGCATCTTTAGTCTGCCAAAGATTTCATAGGCATAAATGTCAGCCGGGACCTAGTAGTTGCTGCTGTACTTCCTGCATTAATTCCACTATATGTCACTTCTAATTTTTCAATGTACAAAGGGCTTTACAATTCATATCTATCTATGCAACAGTTGGGATGTAGGTTGAAATATAATGATTGTCCTAAGGCTAACTAGTGAGCTTATGTCTGAACATTTTATTTATTATTAACATTTATATACCGCCTTATCTGCTAAAAGTCATCGAAGAGGTATACAACAATTTTTTTAAAATGATGAACATGGATCTGAAGGCTGGTCTTCCATATCCAAACATGTTATCCTTTCTTTCCACAAGACTGGCCAGTGCCACACAACATTACAACCCCCACTGAAATGAATGGAGGTTGTCCTGTTGCAGTGTTCACTGGATTCTTCCATAGCTCTAGTGATGTCAGTCTCATGGGAGGGTGCTGTTACACAGCACTCATGTCCTGCTTGTGGGTTTCCTGCAGGCAGCTGGTTGGCCACTGTGTTAACAGAAAGCTGGACTAGATGGAACCTTGGTCTGATCCAGCATGGCTCTTCTTATGTTCTGCTGCCAAAAGCACTGGGGAGAAATCAGTTCTCCATTAATATGAATGAAGGTACCATTGTGGGCAGTGAAGAAGAATGTATTCACATTGGACCTCTGTGCTCAGAAGGGATCACTGCATTTGCGTAGTCTATAGCCTAGTATATTTAGAAGTAATGCACAGTGGTGTTTAGTAGGAAATATTTAGCGGTTGTTGTGTACATTGTTATTACAGATTAACATCTTTTTACTGATGAAAAATATCAGTAAGATTATTTTGTCTAAGTCATCAATCATGTGTTGGTGGGACATGTTATATCAACACAAAAGTTTCACAGAAGTTATCTTTAGCAGAATGAGGTTGCAATACTATACCCATTCATCTGACAGTAAGTCCCATTGAATTCAATGGAACTTATATCTGAGTAGACATATATAGTATTGCAATGTGAGAGAGTGAACCCCCCCAAAAAAACTAGTAACTTGGAGCTTAAATACAATTCAGCTAGCCAAGATAGCTTAGCAATAAATTGTCAAAGTGATAGGAGTTTCTTACATTAGCTTAAGTAAAAAGGAATGACTGTACAATTGTAGAGAGGATTCTATTGCCTTTGATTATTTATTTATTTATTTATTTATTTAATTATATTTATGAATCGCCCATCTGGCCAGACATTCAGCCACTCTGAGCGATGTACAATGCAATAAAATACGGGGGGGGGGGCACACACAGTATAAAACACAATTAAAAACAGTACAAAACTTAAAAATCCTAACCCACCCCATATTCCTGCCTGAAAAGCCACGTTTTTAATGCCCGGTGGAAGCTAATCAAGGATGGCGGAGGTCACTGGGGAGAGAGTTCCATAAATTGGGGGCTGCCACAGAAAAGGCCCTCCTCCTAGTCCCCACCAGCCTGGTTTCTTTGGCTGATGGGACAGGGAGAAAGCCATTTAGGGTTTTCTTAATAAGAAGTATCAGAGATCCTTTAAATTTGTTATCCTATAGTCAATCTATAATGTAAATGGAATAAACATGTACAGTATTTAGACTGAGACACATAGACTATATTAAAACTGGTAGGTAGTAAACAATCAATTATGATGATTTTTTTATCTTCACTGGTAAGGAGAAAAGTAGCTGTACAGTTGAGCCAGTTACTCTAACAGAAGTTGTATCTGGGATCACTGGAAGAGAGATCCCTCAGAGGTATTTAACAGTAAACAAGGCACCAAATACAAATTCTGTGTTGTAAACTGCAGTCCCAAAAGTGCCTGGGCTGGGATTCTAGTAAATGACTAACACTTCAGTAAGAAAGAATGCCTTGTTAGTCAAGCTCTAGAGAACCTGACATTTTGATTTCTTGGCATAAAATCTTGCACGCACTCGCTCTCTTTCTCTCTGTGTGTGTGTGTGTGTGTGTGTGTGAGAGAGAGAGAGAGAGAGAGAGACAGACAGACAGATGTACAGTGGGCTGTATTCCATTCAAGGGGGAAGGATGTTTCAGATTACATAAACATTAATTTTACAGTTATGATCTGAGAGAACAGATAGTGTCATAGTCATATATATTTTTTAAAAAATGTGCATAAGATTAGGAGTTGCTGCACAATAATGCAAAGAAGAAAATACCCTGTCTACTATCATTGAAGTAGTTTGAAGATTCACAGAAATCAATACTGGCAGAACACTCTGAGGTAAAATACCTCTGTAGATTGCTTATATACGTGAACATAATGTATTGGGTTGGATCTGAGTTCCACTCAGAACATTCTCACTGGTGGAAAGGTGTGGGGGGAGGCCATTTTCACCAATCTCCCCTCCCTCTGCAGTCCTTAGCATCACCTCCTTACCCTCCCGTGAAATTATCAGGATGGCATACAGTAAAAATACTAAGACATCAGTGTATAAAATTTAAAGAATATGCTGTGGATTGTATTGTTAGCTGGCTTGGGCCTTTTTTATGGAAAGGCACGGTGCAAATGTAACAAGCAGGGACGGCCCTACCACCAGGCAAAGTAAACCAGGCAGTCGCTTCAGGTGGCAGATGCTGGGAGGCAGCAGCGAGGCGTTAAAGGAGAGAAGGGTTGATGGTATTTAGCATCACTTGTAGTTTGGCCCTCAAATGCTAACACTGTAGCAGTCTGGGGGAACACACAGATGGAAGTAGCCATCATGATAATAAGGCAATGTAATGACACACCCTACACCCAATGACACACCCTACACCCAACTGAAAGAGGTGGGGCACAAGGGTTATATATGATTGGTTTGCCTTATTGCCTCAGTGATCCCACAGAAAGCACAGAAAGCATTTAATATTAAACATGCCATGATGCCAAAACTGATCATAGATGTATTGGCCTTGCCTCCCCTTGGATAAATGGCTCCCTGCCCCACCTGCTGAAAAGTGCATAGTTTTGGATATCTAATACCAGAACCCTCTACTTGTACAGTGACAGCTGCTGATACTGAAGGAAAATGGGCAACTGTTGGCCACAGAGTACAAAGAAACAGGCTACAGTTTATTTATGCCACCCCTTATAAGAGGAGGGGACTGTATTGAGTTTCAAAGTCAACACCACAAACATTCTGTTTTTACAAGCAGTTCCGCTTCACCCTGCCTAGATAAAAACTAGACATATGACTGTGACTGAGTTCATTTTTCACCAAACCAATCAATCAATGGCAATTGTAATATAGTTCCAAACTAACCTAGATTCTGGTTTCAGAATAAACCAGGCATGCTAATTTGTGTTATGTATAGCCTGATGGGGTGCTGGGATTGTGGTATATTTTGCCAAAGACTAGTAGAGGAGACTGGAGAGGAGGAGGAGAGGGAGAGACCTCTACAGGGAATGACTACTAAAATCTCTGCTTAAGGTCCACTTTGGTTTCTGAGCTTTCAACAAATTGTTACAGCTGATGCACGTTAATAGCCTAGAATGGCCAGTTGATGTCTCTTTATGAGAGCTAATTGTTATGAGATGGTCTCTCCTGCTAGTTGATGTCTCTTGAGTATTTTGATGCAGCTTGGAGAAGTTGAGCTCTTCCCTCCTAACTGGGTTGGGAAAGGAAGCTGTGTAAGGCCTGCGCGCGCACGCGTGTGTGTGTGTGTGTGTGTGTGTGTATGTGTATGTGTGTGTGTAAAAGACAGAGTAGTTCAGCAATTTGAAAAGAAAAGAAGGGTGGGTAAGTTTGGTGGCCACTTAGGAATTGCCAAAAGTTAGGACAAAAGAGGACACTGGTTTGCATAAAGTTTGCATGTGCTAATTTGCTAATTTGTATGTATATATGCACATTTAGAAAGAATTATTATAATTTAAATAGAAATACACTACATCTCACCATGGTGTGGAAAACTGTGTGCCTGGCTCAGTCTGCTGACCAAGTGCTGTTGACGGGCATAGATCCTCCTTCTGATGCTTCTTTATCTTTAAGGTAGACTTGGATTGGACAGCCCTTCAAATAAAGGACACCTTCAAAGTAGAGGACAGTCATCTGCAGGCCTTCAAATAGCAGCCTGTCCTCTGTAAAATGGACACATGGCCACCCTAAGGGGGGAGAGAGAGAGAAGGAGAAGAGTTGGTTGAAGGCACTTTGGGAGTGAAGGGCATCCTTCTGTCAGTGTAAACAATGCTGAGCTAGATGGACCAACAATCTGACTCATTGACTGGGTTCACATGTAATGAGAAGCCACCATGGGGGAATTTTCCCACAGAGCTTCTTGTTGCTGTGGTGCTTGCCATTTTGAATATTCAAGCCATGGCGGTGCCGGTGGCACGCCATAGCTTGTCATTACGTGTGAACCTGGTGAGGGTGGGTTGTTGGGTTGCTTGACAAGCCACCCACAACCCTAAAGTAGCCCATGGGTTCTGGGTGGCTTGTCAAGTACCCCAACAACCCACCCTCACCAGGTTTGTTTGAATATTCAAAATGGTGCCCACAGCAGGAATGAGAAACCCTGTGGGGAAATTCCACTACGGTGGCTTCTCGTTACATACAAACCCACACAGTATAATGCAGCTTCCTACATATACTTTTAAACAAAGCAGATATTATAAAAAATGCCTTAAGTCTCTATTGCTTTCCAGTCCAAATGAAACCAAACCTGCCCCTGGAACTTCTCACTGCTCAGGAAGCATTCAGTAATATATTCTTTGGTGCATTAAGAACACACACACACCAAACCCTTCTCCTCAGACAAAAGGAGTAAAAACATGTTATTTTAAAAAAAATATATCTTGGAAATAATATTTTGCATGATATTCTGCACTGGACACTATTCTTTTATGGAATGGCACAGCCCTGCCTATTGAAACACATATTTTGCCACAAGTTTGGGTTTCTATTTTCCACTCTGCTAAGTTTCCGTAGGCTGTAATCCTACATCCACATACCTGGGAGTAAGCCCCATTGAACTCAGTGACCTGGTTCACACACCACAGAGAAGAGTAGAGTGCGCAAGCTGTGCACTTGTCATTTCCATTTTTAATTGGCAACTCAAAAACACCCAATTTCTGGGTTATTTTGTGATGTGTTTATGGGTTAAACAACCTAGAGTTAAAACAACAACAAACCGTGGGCAATTGTTGGGTTAACTGTGGGTTGTTTAACCCATAAACAACCCAGACTTTCCAGGTTCGTACACCACGCATTAATTCAGGAATGGAGCATTTCTGGGTTGTTAATTAAAAGTGGAAACAATGAGAGTTGCACTGCCCTGGTGCTTATGTGCTCTGCTTGTCCCTGCAATTCCTGAGTTAAACAACCCAGGAATAGCTGCCATGACATGCAAACCAGGTCAATGGGACTTACTTTTGATTAGACATGTATAGGATTACACTGCTAGTGTCTTTTAACTGCGTGTGGCTGAGACACTAGACCAGGGATGGGGAACGTATGACTCTCCAGATATTGTTGTACTGCAGCTCCCATCATTCCTCACCATTGGCTACACTGGCTAGGGCTGATGGGAGTTGCAGTCCAACAACATCTGGAGGCCCATATGTTCCCTACCTGTTCCCTAGATAATCACCTGAAAGTTATGGGCCAGGGAGGGGCCCTGTGTGTTGTGTTGGGCCCCTCAATATCAGGCATTAAGGATTCAGTTATTTCCCTTCATGCACAAAGCATAGTCTTCTTCCTTGTCCTGTAACATTGTTAGTTTTCCTTTGGGCAGGAAACAAACCAATTAATTATTCTGCTGATGCCCCTCCCAGCTTTGGAAACCATTGATTAATGGCCACTGGTGGGCACAGGCATTTTCCTGAAGCTGAAGGAATGAAGATTCTTCAACAAGGATGATAAAGGGATTAGAAACAAGGCCCTATGAGGAGAGACTGAAAGAACTGGGCATGTTTTGTCAGAATATGGAGCCGAATATTCTGGTTTGCCTTCGGGCAAGAAAGAAAGTCTGCCTTGACAACAGGCAGTCCTGTCCAAGGACAAGCAATGAGATCATTCACCTTTGGCACAGTGTAAGGTCTTACAGTTTTTTCTTGGTGGCTCCAAGGTCAATTGTATGCAGGTGGCATGACCACATACAATTGGGTGTGCCTGTACAGATTTGTATTTAAGGTGAACAGTGGGTCTGTGTTCTTGTTTGGGCGTTGGAGTTTTTTGATTGGAGAAGTAAAGAGTTAAATGAGTAAGCATTGTTTTGGTAAGAGAAAGTTGTGTATGTTTAGACAGTCATTTTTGGGTCTAACATACTGTTCTCTGGTATTTTTGTATATAGCACTCTGTACATGCTTTGTACGGTTGCCGGCCAGATGGGCGATTAATAAATGTAAATAATAAATAATAATAAATGCTTGTGTTCCTGTATTTTGTTTTTCAAGTCTTAGTTTTTTTAGTAAACCTTTAGTAAAACTGACTTGGGTTTTGTTTTACCTACTGGACTAGCCTTTTGCCACTAACGCCACTGTCACACCACTGCTGCATCTGCTGCTGCTGGGGAACACGGTTTCTGACTTTGTTTTTCCCCCCAGTCTCAGATTCCAACATGTTTAGCCTTCAGAAGAGGAGACTGAGGGGAGATATGATCGCACTCTTCCAGTACTTAAAGGGTTGTCACACAGAGGAGTGCCAGAATCTCTTCTCGATCATCCCAGTTTGCAGGACACGGAATAATGGGCTCAAGTTACAGGAACCCAGATTCCACCTAAACATCAGGAAAAATTTCCTGACTGTCAGAGCAATAAGACAGTGGAACCAACTACCTAGGTTGCTGGTGGGCTCTCCCACTCTGGAGGCATTCAAGGTGCAGCTGGACAGCCATCTGTCAGGGATGCTTTGACCTGGATTCCTGCATTGAGCAGGGGGTTGGACTCGATGGCCTGGTCGGCCCCTTCCAACTCTACTTTTCTATGATTCTAAGATGTTCCTAGGTGGGAGTGGAAGAACTGAATATCGACACATTTTTGCTCATCCTGTAATCAGAGGTTAAAAAAAAAAAGGGAGGGAAAAGGCATAGAATAAAGACAGGCGGGACACCTTCAATGGATCTGAAATACCTTAAATAAGATATGAATTCTGAGATATATGGGCTCTTACCATAGAGAAAATGTAATGGTTGCGGCATGCAAGGAATTCTGTATGTGGAGAGAAAAGAGAACATTCAGTATTGGTTTCAGGCAATCAGCAAACTGTAGCAGCATTGGGGGGAAAGTACCAGTAGGTAATAAAAAAACAAAGGAGTTAAAGGCAAAATAATATATATCCAGTAATGGGAGAATTGTATTTTCTCTGGCAAACTATAAAACATTATTAGTAGAAAATAGGGATTCCAGTAGGTTTGTGGATTTAGATTGATTTGCTTCCCCCCCCTTTTTTTAAAAGGAAGAGTGATAGTAATAAGCGCATCAGCCTAGGTATGATGAAGCAACAAGAACTGATTAGGTAACAAAGATGTTAGATGGAAGCCATAAAAGCAAGGGGAATCTGGACAGCGCTAAACAGAATCTAGTTAAACCTTAAATGAAAAGGAGTGTTAAAGAGGGAAGAAGACAAACAACAACCATGCATAAACCAGTGTGCTTTTTTCTGTGTCAGTGTGATCATAAATCCAATGCCCGTGCTATTCTGTTTTCAGCAGTAAATGTGTGAGATGCATTCCAAATGGAAGAGAAACCTTGTTCCTTTCCCCGGGGAGTTTACACTTTAAGGAAAACAGACATACTGACAAATCATCAAGATAAGCACTACAACATATTAACAACTTCATTGAAATGGGGATTGATCACATTTTGGTAATACAAATGTAATGGTGGTAAAGCTTGGCCATATATGGGTGAAGCAGAAGGGAAGACAGGTTCAGGCTCATAGATAATAACTCTATTTATGGGCTTCAAGGTGGTGGACATTCTCTTTTAGACAATATGATTTGCTGTTAAACATGGACCCAAACTGCAACTTCAGTTAATTATACAGACAGTCAGTAGGCTGGCCAAGTTAATTATGAAGACAATCAACAACAACTGGCAAAACAAATTACTTGGGCAGAATAAGAAATTATGACTCAGTGACTAAAAGCAAAACAGCTTACCCAGACAGATAATAAGTCATATAGGGAACACACACAGACTAGATAGGTTTTCCAGTAGTAGAAACAGGTGCTGACATGAGCAAATAGTTGTAAAAGTGGCAGGGATACATGTCCTGACAACAACCCTTAATACCTTTTCTAATAATCCCATGATGTTTCCCTGCCTTTCCAATAAAAATGTTTCCCCGATGCTTCCCAAAAATAAAGGAGGCAAGCTAATATTTCAATTTATTATTTGTAAATAATAACGTATACCCTACCTTCTTGATTGTTGGGCCAACATTTAGCTGTGTGACTGCATGAACATCATGGGACTTCTGTGAGCCCAAAGTTTGCTCATCTTTAATATGGGAGGAGCTATTAGTGCCCTACGCACATGTTCAATCCAATGCACTGGATTGCATAACGCTAGCCTGACTGCCTCTGGAGTACCCCTCCACCCTCAGTGTCTGCATGTTGGATAACTCATTTGCATATGGAAATATGCATGTAGGTCCCAATTGGCATGACCCATACACAACAAAAGCGGAGTGCATAGATGGTTCAGTGCACTCACTGAGCTCTACATGCTTGGGCCCCGGTACAAATGTGATGTCCAACACAAAGATGGTGTGTGTGGGGGGAATACTAGGCGGGTGGTCAGGACAGGCAAGCATGACTCCCAGTCCCTTCTCCATGTCTCATACTAACTGCGTGCCAAGATAAAAGAAGCAAAGCATTTTTCCTAGGTGAGCTAGGTATTGTTTGCATGGCTGGCACGAAGAGGTGAGAGAGTCGTCACCTTTTGGGCTAGCCATCCATCAGTCAGTTTAACAAAACAAGGCCCAACATCAAGGGTTTCATTGCAATCTCACAATAATCACAAGTATCTATTCCTTACATTATTGTGGAATTGGAACACAACTCCCTGATGCCTAGCAGGCTGCTATTGTCCCCTTCATCTTACACAGCAATTTCAGTTCCCAGAGTGGCCTAACAAACAAAAAAACAACAACAATATTATACTTCATATATCTACGGAAAAAATGACCTTTATGACTTCTTTTAAAAATCTTTCATTTGCTCCACGAGCCCATTTCTTCAAACACATATTTTGAACGGAAGGCAGGACTGATGAGTTTGTTCAGATGCACAGAGTCCTGCCTTCACAAATGATACCCTTCTCCCATTTCATTTCTTACAAGAAATATAACAAAAGAACCTCAGTGATTGGGTGATATAGAAATGTGATGAGTAAATCAATAAAAGAAAACTCACAAGCGAGAACTATTGGAAAACACCGTTTGAAATAAATGTTCTACCTATTATGGGCAGAGGTCCTGAAATATGGACAAAGTAGTCTAAGTGGTGGTCAGGCTGTGTGGGGTAACCCTTGGCACTGGGCCCATTGAGTCAGGGGGCGTGGCAGAGACATGCTGAAGATGGAGAGTCTCTGATGTTAACAAGCCAACAAACCAAACCAAACAAACCTTTTTCCTCACTGAGGTTTGCCAGCTCCACACTTTGAAATGGATTCTGTGCCTCTGTATGTTTCATGGAAAGAAGAATTTCATAGGTGCAGCTTCTCCTGCCATGACACTGTTCTGGGAAAAGCTGTACCCATACCCAATCCAGCAATGCAGTCTTTAATGGTGTAAGAGCCATCTTAGGATCTATACCGGGAGCCGTGCGTGCCCCTGCTTCACTCTCCATTGAAGGAGTGCATCGCAAGGTAGAGGATTTCAGGGGAGGGAGAGAGACAATTAGAAGGGAAGGTTTTTATTTAAAAATCCTCTTCACCCACAGTTGCCTTCTTCCGATTTAACACTGGAACTCCTCTTGAGCCTTGTTCTCCTGATTAACTGGGTGGGTATGCGTGGAATGAATGCGTGGATGGTGTGGGCACAGATTGTGGTGCCATCTGTTCTGCTCCTGTTCACCACACATTCATCACTCTTCTGCACAGAGCCTACGTGCACACACGAACAGGACTTCATTTGAGAGGTGGCCTCTCACAAGTTAGAAGGCAGGGTTAAGTTGATTAGATTTGTTTGGCAATTTCAGGGCTACGGGGTGTTTTTGAGGAGTGGGTGCACTGGGGTCTCAGCAAATCATGGAGCAGGTAATTGTAGTTTGGGAATTAACATAATCAGGCTCTTAGATCTTTATGCTCTACATAACATCTGCCACTAAGCATCTGGAACCAATGCAAGAAAATCTCTTGTATATACTAGGGTGGCCACTGCCGCATCATCATCCAAGAAGACGAAATTCATCACCAAAGAGGACAAAAGAGGACTGAGCTGCATACAATCTACATACAGTAGTTTTTATGTATAGGTGCAAATTTAGAAAGAATTATTCTAATATAAACAGAAATACAATACATGTCGCCATAGTGGGAAAGACCTGTGTATCTGCCTGCTCAGTCTGCTGTCTGGGTGCTAAATGTTGATGGGCAATTTCAAGGCCCCTGCACTTCCTCCCTTCTTATGGTTCTTTGCCTTTAAACTGGACTGGGATTAGACAGCCCTTCAAACAGAGGGTACCCTCGAACAGAGGCCTGTCCCTCTGCCAAGTAGGACATATGGCCACCCTAGTCTATAGCATTGAGCAGGGGGTTGGACTCGATAGCCTTATAGGCTCCTTCCAACTCTATGATCTATGAAATCTATAATCAACACTGCTCCTGTAGCATGGCTGCAACCCCCCCAACCCCCCCAACTGTATTGTACAGGAGTGTTGCTGAAGGAGCAGGCCAGTGAGCTACTGCTGGCACCTTCTACATCATCTAAATACTGCCACAGCCTTTTTGACAGTTAGGAGGTGTAGCAAAGGGGATTTAGCAGCCAGTGGGGCAGAGCTATGCTTCTGGTTTTGCTCACAAGGTTTAGCTCTGTAGCTGTTGCAATGCGGGCAGAGATAGCAGTTATATCTGTTTGCTCAGGAGTAGTTGAATTAATGTTTCAGGTCAAAGAACAACTAAAGGAGAATCCTTCCAAGACTAAAAATAAAAATAAAAAGAATGAAGACCTAATAAATCTCCATAGTGCTTTGGAAATGCTAGAAAAAATATATCTGTAAGAGAAAAAGCATGCTACTACAGTCAGTGTTATTGGACTGCCCCATCACCAAACTCTTAACCACAAGAACAGCAGCCTGATTTGTTGCCAATATGTCCCCGATTGCTGAAGTATGCCAGCCCGTGAATCAGGCAGGGAAAAAAGAAACTTGGTCACTGCAAGAAGAGGAACCTGGTTGGGTCTAAGTGTTGGGGACGAGGTCTTCAGTATAAAATGGAGTTGCTGTGGAGAACTGGGACTAGTTGTGGGGAAGGCAACATTCCCTGCCTACACTGGGTCCCCAATTCAAATCACACAATCATGGGCACAGCCGCTATTTACACCCTGCAGAGCAAAACATACAGGTATTTTGTGGAATATTCAGCTGTCAAGTCACCTTCCCCCAAATTAGCTCCATGCCCCATCGTCTTTCCCCCCCCCCTTTTAAAGAGGATCATCATAATTAAAATTGGACATAAAAAATGAAAATCTGGGGAAATGTGTGTGTGGGGTAGTTAAGCTGAAGAAAAGGCGCTTCATACAGCTGACAAAATGATTGTTCTGTGCAAACAAATGTGGCCATCTGTCTCAAAGAGGAAAGGACATCCAAGCTGACCAGCTGTGTGGCAACACATGCTCTGATCATCTGCTGGGGGGCGGGGGCAAGTGGGTGGATGTGTGTATGCCCACAAACCTTACCAGGAGAAAAAGTTTAGCAGACTGAACATTGCCTGGAAGCCTGATCTTGCTTACCCTTAATCTGACTTAAAGTATTCATTTATTTTTAAAAAATGTATAGAGATTCAAGGCTAACAGAAAGCAAATACGGGCCACAAAGAAAACAAATAAGTACTCAAATTTAAGATGGGGCATACCTTCTTGCAGAAAAGCATTCTTTTGCTGCAACATGTGTCCCAGCTTCCTGCCAGGGGCTAGGATCAATCTTCCACAGCTGTTGTGCGCTGTGTTAAAAGGTAGATGATATTAGCATTTTGTAGTTTGATCTGCTCAGGACATCCCTCCTGCAGATGAGTATCTTGAGCTATTCTAGACCATGCAAGTGCCAAGTCACAGCTGCACTGTGAGCAGGGGTGCAAAACCTCTTTCAGCCTGGGGGCCGAATTCCATTTCGGGGAAGCTCTCCGGGGCTGCATTCAGAGGTGGGCAGGACTGAAGGTGAAAAGGGGTGGGGCCAAAATACCAAAAATACCAGCCTATTTTAACTGAAAGCTCTTACTGCCAGTAACTAAGCCTTAGGAGAGACATTTCCCCTTTTAGAAAGGGGTGGGGGAGAGCACAAAAGCCGGGAAGCCACCAAACAATTGGTGGTTGGGGGAAAGGGGGTGGTGTCAGGTGAAGGAGGTGTGACCATCTAGGAATCCCCAGAGGGCTGCATTTGACCCCCAGTCCTGAGGTTCTGCACCCCTGGCTTAGGAAACATAAGAACAAACTAGGTGGTATATGAAGACAACCAATAACCATGTTTGCATTCCTGGCAGCACATTTTCCAGTTGACAGAAAGCACTGCTGGCTGTAACTGTGTGCAACACGGACACACAGCATGGTTCTCCAGGTAAGCTGGGAGTAGTTACATGTAGCAGAAATATAAGTGGCCCATAGTCATTGCCATTTAGGACAAAAGATCAGTATCAGCAGTGGTCTGTGGTGGTAAAGCTAGCATCTACCATACTTTCATTCCTTCACACTGAGAAGGTCGCGTTCTTGTGGTTTCAGATCTTAATCCCAAAAGGGGCAGGGGAGAGCTCTAGGGAGCCCACCCAAAACATCTTGGGGCCTCAAATGTGTAGACATCCACATTCAACAAGAGCCAGTCCAGATTTATTTTATTTTGCAGAATATTCCTCTGGTTAAATTGTATTTCAAGAAATCATCACGGTTCTTGGCAATAAAATGTTTATGACCACGTTTGATAGCTAACTAAACATATTTGGATTAGCTTGAAGTTTCTTCTTTTATATACCGGGTCTAGAATATATAATCAATGCACCCTTATAAGTCTTTTAACAAGGGAAAGAAGCAGGTTGGGAGTGCCTTGTCATAATTAGCAGTTGGCCACATAATATCTGCTCTCTATATGCTCAGCAGTGTGTACTTTAGTCCAGAGAAAACACTGAACCTCCTGAGATTGAATGTTTCTACAACTCTGACTAAGAATCTTATTTGTTTAGCTCTTGGTGCCACTCATAAGAAAACAGATTTGACAAAGTGCTGTTAGAAAGCAATTAAACTTTCCAGCAACTACTCCTGAAGACTCTGGGCAGCTGGAGTTAAAAAGAAGGAATCCTATAAAATTTTGGTGGGGCCATTTAGTGCTCAAATGGGATGATAAGCCTGTAATTTTATGCTTATTCACAGGTTCCATCCAAGACTATATCTGCGACCAAAATAAATTCTGTGAAAACAAGTACTTTTTACATTCTATCTAGTCCAATTTGAGGATTTTGAATTTTGATTTCTCCTTTTTTGGTCAGGGATTAGAATAAAATTGGTTTTGGGAGAGTGTGAAAATGGAAAGAAAACAAATTATAAAGTTGGTCTAGTGGGCAGATACTACTGGTGGCCATGTAGATTCTCTCAGGGCTGTGCTGAGTGTAAAAGCTGCACTTTTTGTTAACTACTAAAAATGGGCTCTTACAATATTAACACAAACTGTTTGTGTATTGTGGTGTGATCCTATCAATGACACAAGTGGAAACTTCAGTGAGAGGGCACCCAGGACAAAGGGAGCACATTGCACAAACAAAGTGCCAAGGACAAAAAAGACGGAAACTGGGTAGATAACATGAGTTCTCAGACCTCTATAGGCACCGTACTTCAGGATTCCAGGCATAAACACTCACCAGGAAACAACTTTATCAAGTGTTGACTCCAGGTTTCAGGGGCTTTTGGACAAGAGTCTTTCATAGTCTCTCCCTGAATAGACCCACCTCCTATTTGGTACTATAAGTTGCCCTCTCTGTCAGACACTGGCCAGAGGAAGCAAGAAAGATAAGCAGAGGCTGCTGCTCCTTCTTGCTTGTGTCATTGCCCCAGGGCCAATGTCAAGACTAGGCATGATTGGGCACCCAACCAAGGGCCCACACCCCACCAGGTGTCCAGTGACCAGGGCTGGTACTACCATTAGGCCAACTAGGCAGCTGCCTAGGGCGCAGGGCTGAAGGGGGCGCCAGAAACGCCTTGGAAAAAAATATAGCGCTCTCAAGTGGGAAGGGGGCGCGCGCTAAATATCTGATCTTGCCTAGGGCACCAAACTGCCTTGCACCGGTCCTGCCAGTGACAACAGCCCCCTGGAGCTGCTCCTCCTCACCCATGCAACCTGCTTGTTTACCTGCCTCTCACTCTGCCCCAGACAGGTGGTGATAAGGATGGAGGAGCAGTAGATGCCACTGCCTACTTGCTCTCTGCCTGCCAAGAAAACACATGGTAGCAATGATGAGAACGAGGATAAAGAGGAGTAATAGCTTGGTGGTAATATTGGTGAGAAAGTAGACTCATTGAAGGAGGGGGGCACTGAGGATGTTTTGCCCATGGGCCCTCAAAACCTGGAACAAGCAGTGCAGTGCCCATTTCTTCAGAGAGGGCAGGTAAACAGGAAGTGATAGCAAGGAGCAGGAGGGCCAGGAACTCTACAGGTCATCCCATGCCCTCAGTGGAAGAATCCTCCTCAGAGGAAGAGCTAACGCTCCCAGAAACCAAGAGCACCCCAGATCAGCCACTGTCACCAGACCAGGAGGAGCTTGGGCCCTCAGGGAAGAGGGCTGCAGTCCGTCCCTGTTCATGGGAGGGGCCTATGCCTCTGAGGCAGAGTCTGAACAACCCCCTGGCCCCCAGAAGCATGTTTGCCTCAAGTGACAGACCAGTAGGGCTCCCATGAGAAGGAGTGCTTGCTTCTAAAGAAGGACTCCTCAGAAGAAAGTGACTCCTCATGTGTGTAGGGCTCTGACAAGAGAACTCTAATGTACTATAGCTGAGCCATGGGTGGGGCTCAGCAGCCTCTGTCAATAAAAGTCTTCACTATCTGCTTAACCTGTGCTAGAAACAATGCTGATCTTTCAGCTCCAGTGTCTTCTACCTTGTCTCCTGGACCTTGCCCTGTGGTTGATGCTGTGTGCTCCTGACCCTTGGACTCCTGCTTGACTCGGCTTCTGGACTGTGTAACATACTTGACTGCCTAGCTGTGTTGACCTCTGCCTGCTACCTTGACCACTCCTGCCTTAGTCTGATCCCCACTGGACTGAAACCTTTGTGCTTGAACATTTGCCTGTTTTGTTACCTTGCTTTTAGGATAGCCCCTTCACTCAGAGTCTGCTTCGGCCAGAGCAGGACAGGTCAGTAGCCCCTCCCCAATTTCTATTTCTTATACCCTTCCACTCTGGAGTGGAAAGCTTGATTGTGGTACTATTGATGTTCTTTTCTCATTCAAAATTAATCTTGATAACATGACATGGAATTTGTAGGCTTTACCTTGTTGAGGCCATGTTTATATCTCCCAGGGATAGGAAGTGGCCCCTATCTCCTGCCCTATGCATCTTCCTTCCCACAGAGTCAAGTCATAGCACTGCTTACTTGCTTTTGTAGTTCCTTCTTCGAATGTCCTCCCTCCCTCTCCCTTGCAAAATGCTTACCCCCATGGAAAATGGCTGCCAGGGTGAACTCCAACCCAAACTAGGTTCAGCACCATAGATAGCTCCTATGACGCTCCAAATAAAACCTGCAATGGAAAAGGAGCCCCACCAAAATAGGAGTCACCAGCCTCCTCTGGCTACTATTATCCTTTTGACCTTGCTCCTGGGAAGTACTAGATCCCGACTGGATTTCACAGGTACAAGCTCTGGGGTAATGGTGTAGATATCCTAGCTTGACCATAGGATTACAAAGCCCTATGGTGATTCTCTAGGCCCCTAGAGTCTAGGGAAAGGGAGTTCTGTAGCCTGGGCCAGCTATTAAGACTCCTTTCTGTATGCTCGTGTGTTACCAAGGCTTTCATTGTGGTTAATGGATGGTATAAGTAATACGTTATTCTCAAACAATTTTAAATGATTGCAACGGAACATAAGGGACTATAACATGTGTAGGGCCCAAGCAGTTTTATGCTTTGGGGGTGCAAAGTAGCACCCTTATTTTGGCTGCTTTCAGACATAAGACTAAGGGTGCAATCCTATGCATGTTTAGACCGAACAAAGTCCTTCACCTCCCAGTGAACTTTTTTCTGCCTGAACATGCATAGGATTGCGCCTTAAACTATGGTTTAACATTATGAGAACAAGTCTAACATTCCCCTAGGTTTGTGCCTTCCTTTTCTTCCCTCTGTTCTGGTGCAGCAGCTACAAGGAAGAGATCAGAAGCTTCTGCTTCCAGTTCAAATTAACCCCAGTTTAGCATGTTATTTGAACCCAACACTGTGGTTAATCTGAACTATGGTGAGTGAAAACAAACCAGCTTCATCAAGCATGGTTTGAAGTTGGCTTGTTTCCACTAACTATAAGATTTACTACAATTACCGTAGTCCAGGTTAGGACAACACATAAGCTGCAGTTAGTCTAAAACAGAAATATAAGCTTGTAAACTCCTCCACACTGGAGGAGAGTGAAGGGAAGGCACAAGACTGAGGGAAGGCTAGGTTTGTTCTTGTAAACTATGGTTTAGCATTACATCTGATCCAGCCCATTGTGTTGTGAACTGTGTATAACCCTTGCTCATCTAAGTATTTTGATCATAACATTTTATAGTGCTAGCTACATTTCTCTCTCACTTTAATGTGGCTGTCTATATGTTTGCCTAATACTATTGCTGAAGAATTTCCAGGACACTGGGAACCTTTTTGTCTGCCTTTCACTAGGCCATAGCTCTTTGACTTTTATTTAGAAAATCCATTAAAGTTTACAACATAACTGAACTAATATTTGCAATAAGGGAGTTGGAGATAAGTAATGTGTCTGATAAATTGGAAACTGCCCCAGGATGCCTGGAGATTACTGTAATTTTGAATAAGGCCATTTATTTTCAAGGGGAATTTCTCCTAGTATTATCTTAGTCGGCTGCATTACCAGGAAGGGATGGTGACACAATAGGGATCATGCTCAGGGAAGGAGCATTCTGGTGCAGAAGCTGTAATTGCACAGGAATCCCTTCTGGTGAAGATACTGCTAAAAGCCAAAGAATGCCCTTGGAAGTAACAAGGTCTTCTTGGATAATTCCTCTGTCTTCAGCTTGATGGAGGAAGAAGTTTGTTTGGTAATCACAAATTAAGAAAGTGGGAGGAGTGCATGGGATCCTGTTCAGTATTGCCAGTTCCATCCCAGGAAATAACTAAACAGGCTTCAAGAAGTATCTAGAAACTGCTATATTTTGATCAGAAAATACTCCAAGGAGAGAGAGATTTAAAAAGCTTTTTCTTTTCTTTTCAGTGCTATATCTATACATGCATATGAATATTTCTAGCTGCTAGTTGCATCTGCTTCATCAATGTTGTTCTAATTTCATCCTGGTTGCTTCTACACCAGGACTCTTCAGCATTGCTGAAACGTTGCTTTTCCACAATCGGCTGAGAACAGAGTTAAAATGGTGGTCCCACACAGCACTTAATATAGTGCTATTTATCCAGCAATGCCTGTCACCCATGAACAAGACCCTTCTATATGTTTAATCAGAAGTATTCAGCAAAGAACTTGTAGAACTCTAATTAAAGCTCTTGAAGTTTCTTTAATTAAAGTTCTCCTCCTTGAAGTTGCTTTCTGATTTGTGTAAAGTAGCCTCCCCCAACTTATCTGGCACTCTACAGATAAATTGGACTGGAATTCCCATAACTCCCAATGGCCACACAGGCTAGGAATTAGGGGAGTTGCACTCCAACGCATCTGGAGGGTGCCAGTTTGGGGGAGGCTGGTGTAAGATGTGCGAGTAATTTGTATGTTAATTTACTTTGATTACCCCACATTGAATCTTGACTGTTGCTCCATTTGGATCCTTTACGGTTCTGGTTTTTAAAAATTTAACAACTTGGGTGCATTAACAACACTGCAATCCCCCCAAAGCTCCAGGACTTCTGAAAAATCAATTATCCTCTTGTGGCTGAGAAACGTGATTCTTTTTTTTCTTTTTAACACTATCGAAGTTTGGGAACATGATGAGAATGCTGAGATCTAAAGCTGGCACATAAATCCTCACAAATCCTTTGAAGTCACTGGTAGTAGGCATATCTGGTCCAGTTAGGAATCAAAGCCACAAATTTCAGAAGGAATTTTGTTATGCACTGTAATTGATTATCTAATCTGGCAGGTCCAGGAGACTTTCCAATAGTAAAATAATTGAGCAGATGCTACTCTTCAACCTACTGGTATTATAGCAAAGAGCTACCTCGCTCCGGAGCATTGCTGTACACAGGGCCTGTCAGTGGCTCACTTTTTATGAGAAAAAATTCGGTGTTCTCATCAGTGATGCTGCTACCAGGAATCCTGCAGCAGAAAAGTTGCCCTGCATCCCTGTTGGCATGCAGACTTTGCAGGGGCCGGGCAGGCCAGGTGGTGTTTAAAGCATTACCCTCTCTATTCCTGATTACGGCAGAAAGCAGTCTTCATTTTGTCGGATTTATTTCTCTCTCTATTGTGCTGAAACAAAGGCACATCAGAACGTATATGAATCCCAAGACGGAAAGATGTAAGCCTGCCCTCGCTAAACATTAAGATTCCTGGGATAAAATTGCTACTAGTGACTTCCTGCAGTAGGCAGCAGATAATATTACATTAATATATGGGAAGAAGTGGAAGAGCTGATACTACATAATAGAGGGTTGTGAGCTACCACCTAAAGCAGAATGGAGTCTTGGGGCAGATGCCCCTGGACATTCAGGTAAGTTGCTTTTCATATAAGGGTATGAATTTCTTTGTTGGCATCTGATCCTGTACTCTCTACAGAGCTTAGTCAAGAAATAAGGCACCAACATTACTACCCCACCATCCTTCCACATTGTCCATCTTAGAAAATATCCTAAGGATGTAATGTATGTTTAAACAGAAAAAAGTCCCACAACTCCCATGCTGGCTGTGGCATGTTAGAAGTGGTAGCACGTTTTTCTGTATAAACATGCATAGGATTGTACCCTAAAATATCAATTGGCATACCAGGTAAGTGTCTGATAACCTAAGGCTTGACTTTTATTTTCCTTAGCTGTGCCCTTAATCTTTTTGCCACCCACCCCACCCCCCAAACCAGGAAGTCACTCGCACAGTTCTTTTGTCCAATTCTGTTAATAAGTTTCAGAAAGTTCATTTGGGCTTGAAGGCTTCTGTGCGATGGACAAGACACAAAAAATAATACCTGAGACAACAAGCAGCCCAAACACAATGTAAGACTTTCTCATGGTTCTTTCTGATGTTTCTGCTCTTTTGGTGGGAGGTAGCCTGGCTACCTTGTTCATCTTGTTCAAGTGCCACAAGGCAAAATAGCCCATCAGTCATAAATTATATTACATCTCCTTTGTGAAAGTTAATTATGTAAGGATGGACATGTTCTGACTGAGCAGGGCCTAATATATATTTTTAATCTTTATGCCATTTCATATCAAATGTTTTGGCAGCTTAATTACAGGCAGGTGGTGTAGCGCCTGTAATTACACAGAAGGTCTCCTATTTTGTCATCACGCTTAATTAGAGATGTCGGGGCTATAGCTCTGGCCTGAAGAGGATGTTTCTTGGATCAGTTTTGACGTTGTTAAAAAAACAAGATGCAAATGGTAACAAGCTGAACAAGATGCTTGGTGAGTATATCCATCAGGAACGGTGCAGGGCTGTTTGGCGCCCTAGGCCAAATTATATTAGGCGCCCCCCCTCGTGCCCGTGGGGGGGCCCTCCGGAGCAAAAGCCGCCCGCTCTGCAAACCCCCCCGCGCGCGTGCGCGACCGCGACCGTCCCGCAACCCATCCACCTTCCTCCCACCACCCCCACTGCTGGCTGTTCTGCTGCCAGCCACCTCCTCCTCCGACGCGATGGGACCCCCAGCGCTTTACGACGGGAAAGTAGGTAGGTGGTTTGGCGGGCGGCGCGCGTGCCGCAGCGCGCCGCGAGTGGGGGTTTGCGGCCGGCGGCGGCAGCGGCCGGCAAGCGGGCGGGGAGAGGCGCGGCGGAGGCGGCAGGCAGGGACAGGAGCGCGCCGGAGGCGAGGAAGGGGCGCAGAGTTTGCCGCCCTCTTCCGCCACGCGCCCTAGGCAGCCGCCTGGGTCTGCCTAGCAGTAGCGCCGGCCCTGTATCCAATACCTACGCAAGTTTGCTGGGACTGGCTGCTTCTTCTAACAGAAAAATTGTTATATTCATAGAACTGGACTTTAGCCTCTCTTTTTAAACAGGGCCAGATTGGGCTCCATCATGTTTAACTGCCTTAATAATAAAAAAGGGATTGCACAACTAGAACTGAGATAAACATCTGGAACAAAATGTGAAAGGCGTTGCTTCAGATTTAGGCTCCAGTAAGCACTGAATTGAGCTTCTGCTTTGTTGTTTCCCTGGGAAATCTACTTCACATTTATTTACATTTGTTTCTTCATTTACACAAGAGGGAAGAAGTCTTTGTGACATAGGGGTTAATGAGGTTTGTTAATTAAAATGCATAAAGCAACCAGATCGATCTTCTATAAGTTGGGGATTCTCTGCCTTGGTTGTAGTAAAGTCATGGAGCTGGTTCGTACAATTGCTGCAGCCCACCATGGCTTATTTAAGCCACAGTGGATTGTAGAGCGTGCTGGCAGCCATTTTGAATATGCAGGCTGCAGTGGGGTGGTGTCACTGTGGCTTATTGTGTTGTCTGAACCCAGCAAGGGTGGCTTGTTAGTGCGGTTAACAAACCACTCACAACCTATGGTCTGTTTTAGGGTTGTGGGTGGTTTGTTAACCATGCTGAGAACCCACCCTCGCCAGGTTCAGACAGCACGATAAGCTGCAGCAACTGCCCACCACAGCAACTGGCCACCAGCATGCGCTGTAAACCACTGTGGGCTGCGGGGATTGTGTGAACTGGGTCACAGTGAATCTTCCCAAGAAAAAAGGACAAGTGATTTGAGCCTGCTCAAGAGTATTCAACACAAGTGAGAGGGTAGATGTAGGCAGAGTTCTTCACTCCAAACACAAGTGCAGTTCGTTCTGTGGGAAGCACACCAGTGTGTCTGTCACTGCTTACTGGGGAGAAACTGGGAGGAGAGGCAATGTACTTAAATCAGCTGCCTCTATAGCAGCCTTCCCCAACTAGTTGCCCTTGAGATTGTTAGACTACAACTCCCAGCATCCCCTAGCCAGTCATGCTGGAGGGCACCAGGTCAGAGCACCAGGAGGATGCCAGGTTAGGAAAGAACACCAGATTAGTCCAGCACATCTCGGGGGCATCAGGCTGGGGAAGCCTGCTCTATAGACTGGGAATTAGGCTCACGCCTTGTGATTCAGGTTGGCAGTTCTGTTGTGTAGAAGCTTGCTGCAGCCTGTGCTGATGTCCCCAGATGTCTTTATTGGCCTGTGTGGGAGGCTAACGCTGCACTTGTGCTGCAAACAATGGAATTTCTCTCTCCCGTTGGTTGTCATGCAGCACTGGCACAAAGCAGTGCAGTGGATCTTTCCCACCTTGGCCACCATTGGGAACTGGTGACTCAGTCCATCGCTGAGAATAAGGGCATGCGGTAAGATCCCGAAGGGAGGGAGCCCAGAGAAGCAAAAACATAGACAGGAAGAGGGCAGGGAGGGGTTTGGGAATCCCATTTTGTCCCTTTACATTTTTTTTCCAGGAGACAGACGGCTTTCCTGATCACCATTTGGGCAGCCAGAAGCCCCAGTGACACCTTGGAGGGGCTCCCCAATGGCTGCCCAGTATTTCTTTTTTTAAATTGCACCCCAAACGAGCACAAAAAAATTCTTTAAAAAATTCCATCCCATTAGCGCAAATGTGCTTATTCACGGATGTGCTGATGGGAGGATTTCAAGCCTTGGCTGGGCAATGTGTGTGAGTGTGTGTGTGCACCAGCTGTTATGGAGCAGTGGGTACCCACCCGGGACATTGCACAACAGAGGCTTGTAAACCATCCCCCCCAGTTACTCTTGACAGGTTGAAGAAGCCAATCTGTCAAGAGAAATCCAAGCCGCGAGAGATCTTGTGCTGAGAAGGGGGTGTTTTGTGGGATTTCCCTCCTTCTCAGCAAGATCCTCAACTTTTCCCATTCCCCCCTTTAGTGCCCATAGGGGAGCCACTTTTGCACTTTTCCCTAACCCTCTAGGGCAGGGCTCTCCACCCTTGGGTCCCCAGATGTTGCTGGCCTACAGCTCCCAGCATACCCAGCCACCATGGCTAATGGCAAGGGATTCTGGGAGCTGTAGGCCAGCAACATCTGGGGACCCAAGGTTGGAGAGCCCTGCTCTAGGGGCTGGGGAAAGGCTGAAAGTGCACCCCCCTGAAAACGGCTTGGCATTGCAGCAGGGAGGGGAGAAGCCAGTGCCAGTCACCCCCAAGTGCTGCTTGGGCACTGTGGGGTGGCTGGCACTGGTACTGGCCAGGGCTAGCTCAGGCACAGTGGCAAGGGTTTTCCTGCTGCTCTTGTCAAGCGAGTTGCTGGTTGTGAGTCTTTACCCATGGTGGGGTCGGACGACATGACAACCCACTGTAGTAAAAATAAAGCAGCCCATGGGTTGCTCATTGTGGGTAGTTTGAATAAAAACTACCCACTGTGTGTAACCTGAGCTGGGTTCACATGACATGGCAATCAACCGTTGACTGCAATCATTGGTTGGTTGTGGTGCAAACCCAGTCTCTGAGTCCTGCTCCTCACCCAAACCATTTTTAACCATTTGAAGTAGCAGGTTTCCCCGTATCCTGAAGTCTACATGCAGCTTTGTGTATGGATCTCTCTATTCTTAAATAAAAATGAACCCACAGGAGGCTGCCAGTGTTGGCGGTGGAAGCAGCAGGGAGAGGCATGCTCTTTTTTTAACCCTTTACCCTGGCTCTGTTTTCCTGCTCAAAATCACACCCACACCCCTGCTGCTGTTTGCCCTGTAAAGGGAGAGAAATACAGGTAATGGTATGGGAAATCCTCAGTAATGGATCCTTGGCATCATGTGCCGTTTGGCTCTGCAGAGGAGGTGAACTAGTAACAAATCTGGAGACTTTACTGCTAAAATTAGTTGCCTTTGTTTTTTTAAAAGCACGCAGTCTCATTCTTTTGCAGTCTCCCTTGTTAAGGGTAAGATTGCCTAAAGCGGTGCTAAATTGATGGCTCTTTCAAGGGTATGGCAAAAGCGTCAGCATTTAAGGGAACATGCCAAGTGCTTTTATTTGACAACTGTTTAAAGGAGAATGAGACTTGTCACTATCACTTTCTGCAGAAATTACAAAGCAAGTCCTAGCAACACTGTTTGAGCAATAGTCTCTCTCCCCCCCCCCCCTTTCCATATGGAGTTTTGAGAAAGCAATTGTTGCTCACTGGAAAACTTCTAGTTCCATAGTATTACTCGAGTCCAGCTATGAAATATCTGCCTTATTTGCATGTGTCCTTTGATCCTGAACAATACCCTTGTTATGCTAGATGAGTCACACCTTGAACAGGTAATATTGTTTCAACTCTGAGAAGAGGAAGAAGAAAATCTTTTCCTGTATAGGCTGATAACAAGTAAGTGGATCCCCACCCCCTAAGACGACTTCTGTTCACGGCGCAAGCCAGTCTGGAAGAGGAGGTGTGTGGAACCCTGGCCTGGTTTGGGTGAAGTCCAGGAGGGGCGGAAAGGAAAATGGACACTGGTTTCTTCCCCTGTCTTGAGGTCTTCCCAGGCTGTGCTACATGGTGCTGGAGGGTTCTCTATTACTACATTTTATGGTATGCTGTACTAATTCCCTTAGACCAGCCTTTTCCAAGCTGGTGTTTAGGACTACTGGTGTTTAGGACTACAACTTCCATTATTAGTGACCATTGACCATGCTGGCTGTGACTGATGGAAGTTGAAGTCCTAAACATCTGGAGGGCACCAGGTTCAGGGAGGCTGCTTTAGATCATGGGTGAGGAAACAGTGACCCACAAGGCTGGATGAGACCCAAGGGACCTCTCCATATGGCCCAGGCTCTGGGTTGTTTGTGTAGGGTTCGCATGTAACGACAACTGATGATTCAACGACAACTCATATTCAACCTGTACCCAACCCGTACCCAACCAGTACTCTGGGTTGCTGTTACATGCAAACCAGGCCAATGCCTCACAGTTGTTGCTGTTGTTTTTCATTCCATAGTTTGATGAAGCAGCATTAGTCAATGTGAAGGTTTAATTCACCGTTCATACCCTTTTAATTCACCGTTCATCCCCATACAATGCGACTCCCCCCCCCAGCATTTTTAATCATAGGAGGGTAGCGAGTTGTTAGTTATTCTAGTTATTTAACTTATTTCTGTATTTTTATTGCAAGGGAGGGGGAGAGACGTTTGTGGGATTTTCTGCCTCAGAGGCCAAAATAACTTAACTGATCTTGGGAACTATGCACCTTGACTTGGAGGATGGGGTCAAATGGTGCCCACCGTGGGTGCCATTTGCTTTACTGCCTCGTGCAGCAAAATGTGTTGGGCAAGCCCTGATGCATATACCAATGAAGATGAAGGGATGGTGAACAGGCATAGCAGGTTGGGGCTTTCTAAAGCCAAAGAGAAAAGGTAAAATAGCTTCATCAAATTAGAACATATTCAGGCTGTCTCCACCAAAGAACTCTTGTCAGGTATGCCCCAGACAATTCCATACTGTTCTTTTTAAATAGAAATGATAGGACAGAGGTTACTGAAACAAGATGACCTGGTTCGCATGTAATGACAACCTAGAGTATGGGTTGAGTAAGTGTTGTCATTGAATTGTGGGTGGTTGTTGAATCATGGGTTGTCATTATTAGTGAACCCTGCACTATGGTTTAACTATGGATTGTTAACCATGAACAACCCAGGGTTCACAAGCCAACAATTCAATGACAGCCCATACTCAACCCGTAGTCTGGGTTGTCATTATGTGCAAATCAGGCCGATGCCTCAGTTGTTGCTGTTACTGTTTTTATTCCATAGTTTGAGGAGGCAGCACTAGTAAATATGAAAGTTTCATTTACTGTTCATATCCTTTCAAAGAAACTGAAGTTTTCCAGTTTGAACCAACTGTGAAGGGCTATTTGAAATATGGAGCTTTGTCCAAGAATCATTTCTTTGAAGACATGCAATCCAGGCCGTTACTGCTTGCTTCTGCAGGAAACCTGTGGGTGAACAGATCTCTATTTTATTACCTGTCAGTCCTCCCCACCCCCTGTTTATCTTTTTGCACTCGCTGCTATACTTCAAAAGCTGTGAAACTGCTATCCTTAAATCCAGAAGAACGCCTACAGAATTCAAAAGGATTTCTCATGGTAACAGAATGAAAGCTAAGAATTCAGAACATAAGTAGAATGACACAGAAAAGGTCAAATTAAATATTCTGCTTATTTTTCATATAGAGTGGGTTTTCAACGGAGCCTTTTAGAAACAGGAGCTCAAGATGTAAGCATGCTGAAGACTTGGGGTACTGGGATTTAGCAATCTAGAGATCCCAGTTAGTGGGAACTACACAAACCTATTACTAATTGGAAAACCACCCAGCATTGATAAATCTCTTAACTTAGGTCTGATGGGGACCACAAAATGCCCATAGCCAGCTAGCTCGAAGAGGTAGAAATGTATTTATGCATGCATGCATACATATATATGTACAATTTATTACCTGCTTCTCATTATAAATAATTGCATGATGTTGTATGGAGGCCTAAGGATATATGGGGGTATTGCCTTGATGACCACATTATCTCCCACTATAGGTGATTCCCTAACAGGGTAGTCATTTACGCATTGCCAAAAAAAGAGAAAATGCATCATCAGAAAAAGTACAAAAGAGGATATAGATCAGCATCAATTGTGCATATTTAGATACATATCGTAATTTAGATGAATAGATGCACATTTAGAAATAATTACTATAATTTACAGAAATTGGCAACTTTAGGACCCCTGGTCTCTCTTCTTATTGGTTCTTTATTTTTAAGCTCAACTTGGACTGAAGGGACAACTATTGAAATGGAGGAAGCATTCCAACAGAAGACTGTTCCCCATCAATAGCACCAGACGGCAGGCACACAGGTCACCTGGACACAATCTTCCCCACTATGGTGTGATGCATTGTATTTGTATTTAAATTATAGTAATTAAGGGCACAATCTTATGGCCCTAGACAGTCTAGACAGCCATAGGAAAACTCAAAGTCCCAGCTCTGACCTTGGAAATGCGCTCCGAGGCTGGAGCTGGGACCCCAACTTCAGAGTGCCCTCCCTCCGCCATTGCAGCCAGCATGGAAAGAACCTCGCTGGCTGTGACTCTGAGGTCAGAAGACCAACCTGGAGCCAGCGTGTGGTGGGCATTCTGGGGGGAGGGGAGGAGGCAGGCTCCTGTCTAGACCTCTTTTTGAGGGCAGGAGAAGTGCAGAGGCGACCTTCACCTCTGCGCTTCTCCCGCCCTCAATTGGATGCCCATAATCCTCAGAGTTTGGAGGGTTACGGGCAGCCACATCTGATCATGCTGTAAATTGGGTTAATGTGCATCAATACATAGACATTAGCGTATGCAACTTTTATGCAAATCTGTATTTGGTCCTCTTTTTTTGGTGATACATTTCCTCTTTTCTGGCAGTGTGTAGGTGGCCAACCAAAGGCCACACCCAGAAGCAGCCTCAAACTACAAACCTGCATTTTAAGCTGTGATTGTGATTTTTTATTAGTAGTACAGTTGAAATTATTTTGGCGACTTGTTCATAATTAGGATTATGGATATAACTGAAAGTAATGAAATTGTGTGTGACTTACGCTTATAGAATGGAACCCTTAATTAATCTTGTTATGTTTCATGGGTATATTGTGAACCACTGGAGTGCAAATCTAAAAGGCAGGACACGAAAGGAAAAGGGACTGGAGGGAGGAGGACAAAA
The DNA here is from genome assembly GCA_021292165.1 of Shinisaurus crocodilurus. Lineage (NCBI taxonomy): Eukaryota > Metazoa > Chordata > Lepidosauria > Squamata > Shinisauridae > Shinisaurus > Shinisaurus crocodilurus. The sequence goes on from CM037881.1 coordinate 105,813,955, forward strand.
GCAAACTCAGGCACTAGTTCTTAGTTGTTATAGGTGCTCTTTCTGGCAGGGAAGGGTGAAGCAAGCTCCATGCAGCTGCTCCTCCTTTGGTCAATGGATAACGGATGTGGCCAGGTTGGTTTCCCTTTTGCTACAATGAACTTCCTGGGAGGCAAGGGGTGCAGCCTCTCAGTGGCCCTCGCTCCCTGGCCAATGGCAGAGGCCAAAGTGTGCTTCCCATGGCAATTGGGAGTTGGACCTGATTTTGACAACACATACACACACCCCTCCTCAGACAAAGTTGTAAAGAGATAACGTTTATATGCCATTTCCAAAATAAAATGTATTTTATTATATAGTATGTGACTGTATGAATAGGCGAAGCCCATATTATGAAATTTTCCTGGACCCAGTGAAATATTGCTTGGGACTGCCTTTGTTTAAAAACAGAGTCATAAATTCTCTTATGCTCAGAGTATCCCAATTCTATTCAGTAACTGACTGTTAAAAGGTTTAAAGGTGATAAATTTAATTACTCCTCTGGTTCATCATGAGGCAGTAACCCAATTAGTATGTGGCTAAACTTGGAGGCCAAAGGGAATTGGATTAGCAGTGAGAGACAGAGAAGCAATTAAAGCACTACTATTATGAGATACACATTTAATTAACATGCACTGTTTTTATTTTCTTTCATGTTTAGAAAGCGAGGGAGCAGCTGACCTCTATTTTGTGCCTGGAGATGGCAAGAACCCACTCATTGTGCTGACTATGAACAAGGCTGATGGAAAAGGCCTGCAACCAAACTGGGGATCACCCAAAATCAGTCCTCTTTTGCAAGGAGGTAAAGAGGAATGTTTCGCATCATTTATTTACTTATTTATTTATCATATTACTGGGGGCAAACAAAGTCCTCACATTAGCCTTGCTCTGAACAGAGGGGTAAAACGGGAATACACTGGCCCTGCTCCTGTGGAAGCTGGGCTAACTAACACTCCCTGCCCTGATGGCTGCACAGGCAGGTTAATTACTCACCAGTGCAAAATGTTGCCCCAGTTGCCTCACAATAGGTCAACACAATCCCTCTTCCCCTCTCTGGGATTGCTAACTGGGATGGGGCAATACAAATAGATCATGCCATGGCTTCCTCATCTGCACTGGCCTCTAGTCTACTAACAGGCCCAATCCAAAGAGCTGGCTGGGGCCACTTCAAGGGTGGGGCAAAGGGGGCGGTGGCCTAGAGCGCCAAGAGAGCCAGGGTGCTAAACGCCCCCCAGGCAGGCAGCAGCGACTGGGCAAGGCTTGGCACGCAGTAAAGGAAAACGCTGCATCAGCCAGACCAGGCCACAGACACGTGCCATTTTAAAGCACAGCATTTCCCCTAGTGTGAGAGGCAGTGGGCTGAAGCAGTCAGCCCACTACCTTTGAGGGGTGCACAGCCGATGAGGGCACTGGAACAGTGAGAGGCCTGCCCCACTTGCTGCCCCAGTGCTATTATTGGCTGTGTCCTCCAAGCCAGTGTCTTCACTGGCTTACCTTGCTGTCACTCTCACATTAGGGAAAATAATTGTGATTTAAAATGCTGGGAGTTGTAGGACTTCTTTCTGTCTAAATGTGTATGGGACTGCGTCTGTAGAGCCTTAAGAACAAGGCCTGGACTGGCTGATGCAGCACTGTCCTTTACTGCACACCAAGCCTTGCCTGGCTGCTGTTATTGCCTGCCTGGGGGTCTCCCACCACCACAGCCACCAACACCTGCTGCTCCCGCTGCTGATAATGGGACAGAAGACTGGGGCGGGGAACAAATAGTTCTTCTAACTTTTCCCCTCACCCCTCCCATCCCACACACTTTGTACAGAGGTTGTTGGGTGCACTAGAGCTTTGCTCTGACAACCTCTGTAAAATGTTTTTAAAAAAGAAAAGGACCCATCTGGTCCCTTCCCACACTGCTGTGTGATTGATGGAAATTGTAATATTGCCTGCTTAAATCAACAAGGTAATGTACCTAGTTACAGTGGGAGGAAAGGGTTAATTGAACAATCCTCACGGTGCATGCCTTGTGACCCCTCCTCCCTACTTCCGGCCTCTCTGTGGCCAGCTCTCTCTCTACCTCTTCAACCTGATGGACACACGGTCTGAGCTGGCTTCCAGCCAGTGATCTCCAATGAAGCGGACTCTTAACACCCAAGACTCTAATCTGCCTGTGTGTATGCATCCTGCATATATGAATAAATGAACTGCAAGTAAAACTAATAAATATCTTTATTAGTTTTAAACCTTGTATGGACAATCCGTTCCTTTTAGGAGCCACATGGTGATAACCAGTTTCAATAACCAGGCTGCGCATAAGGGGGGAAACTCTGCCTCGTCCTAACCAGTATAGGACCAACTCCTTTCCATATCCTCCAACAGTGATGGGGGTGGGGGAGAACGAGCAAGCGAGCAAGTGACTGATCAAGATGGGCTGGGGAGAAATAGCAGGGCAGTGATTCTACCTTCCCCTTTTGCTGGAGAGCCCTGCATTTTCCCATACAGGTACATACTGCAGGGAATCATGGGATCATAGGAAGCTGCCCTATACCAGGTCAGAATATTTGTCTATCTAGGCCAGTATTGTCTACTCTACTGGCAGTGACTCTCCAGATCTCAGGCAGATAAAAGTATTTCCCATCACCTGCTACCTGATATTTTTTTAAACTGGAGATGCCAGAGATTGAGCACTCTGAAGAGTGTACCTGCACTGCACATCTATTTCAGAATGCCAAAAATTACACTTTTAGCATGTACAATACGGATGCATGCTGAAACTCTAACAGTAAGAAGTGGCTCTGCATTCCAAAGATATTCCCTTTTATAACATGACAATGTAAGACTTCTTTGTTTTTTATTTTATTTTTATTTTATTAATAGCATTTGTATGTTGCCCCATAACAAAGTTCTCCGGGTGGTTTATAATAATTATAAACATGCTTTAAATTCAAAATAAGACATAAAACCATACAATGAAAAACAGCATCAGTACAAGACAGCAACTGATAGCAGTCACAGAATTAATAAAACATTGATTTTTAAAATGGAGACGCCAAGACTGCATACGTTATTTAAACGGCCTAGGGGAACAAAACAGTGTCTTCACCTGGTGCTGAAAAACCCACTAGAATGGGACCAGGCAAACCTCTCTGGGAAGTCTGGTCCATAACCAGAGTACCACTACCAAAAGGGCCCTTTCCCTGGTGTCTGCCTGCCTCACATCACCTGGCAGGGGCATGGGTTTCTGAAGAAGATATTACAGTTTGGGTAGCTGCACATGGGAGGAGGTGGTCTTTCAGGTAACGAGAGCCAGTGTGGCGTGGTGGTGAGAGTGTTGGACTGGGACTCGGGAGATCCAGGTTCTAGTCCCCACTCAGCCATGAAGCTCACTGGGTGACTTTGGGCCAGTCACTGACTCTCAGCCTAACCTACCTCACAGGGTTGTGAGGATAAAATGGAGAGGAGGAGGAGGAGGAGGAGGAGGATTGTGTAAGCCGCCTTGGGTTCCTTGCAGGAAAAAAGGTGGGGTATAAATATAATAAATGTGCTACCCAAACTGTAATATCTTCTTCAGAAACCCTGCTCCAAATGCCCCTGCCAGGTGATGTGAGGCAGGCAGACACCAGGGAAAGGGCCCTTTTGGTAGTGGTACTCTGGTTATGGACCAGACTAAAAGGCGGGGTATAAATAAATAAACGTGGTCCCAAGCCATTTAGGGCTTTAAAGGTTAAAATCAGTGCACTATGTTTGGCCTGGAAATGGAGCGGGAGCCAGTGTGGCTGACAAAGCACAGGCATAATATAGTGCATGGCCCGGTCCCCCTCAATAACCTTGCAGCCCTGTTTTGGACCAATTGCAGTTTCCAAATCATTGTTAAAGGCAGTCCCGTGTATAATACACTGCAATAATCTTATTGTACTTATATACCACCTTTCTGTCAAGGCATCCAAGGAGTGCCTATATTCTAAGGAGTTATTGGTGGAGGACCTTGTCAAACATTTTTTAAAAGTCCAGGTGTATGCGATTTCAGGTTTGTTTTTGTTTTTTTAAGTCAACTGTTTCGATTGGACAACTTATAATACTCCTTAGGGTGCAATCCCATGCATGTTTAGATAGGAAAAAAAGTCCTACAACTTCCAGCATTCCCCAGCCAGCCATGCTGGGGGTTGTAGGATGTTTTTCTGTCTAAACATATCCTTAGAAACTGTGCCCTTAGATTGTGCCCTTAGAAATTGAATTCACAAGCTTAAATTGTTCTCATCCGTTGTTGCTGATAAACTTAAAAGTTTTGCTGCCACAAAGGAGAACTGAAATCACAGGTGATCTAAACCATTTTATCTTTCAGGTGAGATGTTATTGTCTCACATTTCCACAGTCTGTCAAATTTGGCAAGTGTTGCTACTGCAAAGGCAGACCTACTGTAAATGTCTGCTTCAGCTTTTGTTTCTTTTTGTCATGATGGCTTGAAGGTAAATGAATGACTAGGCTTGTTTCAGTTCCACCTTTGATACACATTTCTTACTGAATGCAAGTTGCTTGTTGCTTTCTTTCTTTTCACCAGTTGGTTTCCAATCGACATACATTAGGGTCATAAAATGTCTGTAAAACAGAAAGAAGAAAACATTTCACAATATGAATTAAAGCAATCAACCATAATGATTATTAAATGAGCCTCTCAGAACATTTTGCAGTCAGACAGCTTTACCCCTCCCTACTTCATAAAGCTGTTTTGGCTCGTAACTGCCTGGAAGGCTTGGGTTTAGTTTCATAATGCAGAGTTTCATCTCACGGTTATTAAACATCTTTTATAATGCCGTACCTCTTTCAGACAAAAGTTACTGTGTCCATGTTGGGAGCAGGAAGGAGAAAGAGAGACCAGGCCTGCAGAACAGGGATCGTAGCAAACTGCTGTTTTTCTTATAAAGGCACATTACAGTGTCACATGTGGTAGAGAGATTTGAGCATGGTGGTACCTAGCGTAATTGGTGGGTTTGAAGAGTGGGCAAAGGGAATGGTGGAAACAAAGAAATTGGTAGGGATGTTGGAGAAATCTGCAACAGATCCAAATGAGTTCAGATTTCTATGAATCCGACCTGCAGATTCTGCAGCAGGCTGGCTTTTTCTGAGTCACGCAGACTTGCAGGCCAGTTTTTCACCGTTGGGGTAGGGTGGGGGCTGCACTAATGTGCATTAGCTGAAGTGCGCATTACCCCTTATGCACACTTGCACATGTGTACTAATGTGAATTAGTTAATGTGCATTAGTACTGATTCACATTAACAAATGCACATTAGTGCATTTGCACTAGTGTGCATTAGTGCTAATGCGAATTAGCTCAAGCAGAACGAATTGAGTGAAACACAGATGGAACATATTTAACAAAGTCCATACATCCCTAGATATGGGATCCCTCTATCAGGTAGTGACTGATGTAAGTTGATTGGTAAAGCCCACTTTCTTTCCAACGAAGACCGTGATGCCTTTTAAAGAGACCCCCCCCCCCTCTGATGTTCATGTGTGTTTCCTTCCACTGACCTCATCTGTGTTCAATTTTGTGCCCAAAGTAATGGTGCCAGTTGTTATAACAATAGCATAGCAGTGCAAGACTGAAACAAATGCCAACATGCCCCCATGATTGCTATCGGGAAGTGAGAAAAAATGTGGTACAACAAAGTCAGCCAGGGATACCTAGGAAAAAATCCCTCCCATTGACCCAATATACAACCATCTACTGTAAATCTACTTGTAGCCTTAACCAAATGAATCCAATCAGGTGTTCAGAAATGCTCTAACTGAGAAGCCTGGGTAAAATCTCTTTTTGTATGCCAGTGGTAGTCGACCACAGCTGGGAAGGCCCCAGCCAGGAATATTTTTGTTATGTTCTACTTCAGGGTTGACAGTGCTGGGTCAGGAGGCCTTACACATAAAGGCAAAGTGACTCTTCTATTTTTTCATTGATATATGATATGAATGGGAACCACACTGTTATAAACATGTCCCTAGTTTCAAACCCTTTTGACACCCTCAGTTTATGTGTCAGCTTCGCTGAGAGTGCCATTGTCCATGTTCTATCCATCCATCTTCTTTCTAATAGTCTATCATCCCTTGTTTTCCATTGGGCTGCCACTTCCAAGTGAGCAGCTGCCAGTATCAAGTCCTTGTATATCAAATGCTCTTTCTCACCAATAAAAATTGATAGTCAATTTTTGTGAAGCTTTGTTTTTACTGTTTGATTTGTCATTTCATTAGGAAGCCAAAGTACATTCTGCCAGCATTGCTTTCTCTTGAAGTAAGGATGGATTCTCTCCCCCCCCCAATGACCTGAAGTAGGGTGGGAGAGAAGAGTCCTGCTGTTTGCTCAGCAGAAAGCAGCTGCCACCTTAGCTGAATGGGAATGGGAATGGAGCTGGTGCAGGTTGTGAGTGAGCAGCAAAAAAGTCAAGGGAAGAGTGAGTATGCTTGGAAGTGGTCCCCAGCTGCTGCCACCTATATTGCCTACAAGGGAAACTGCTCCCTTCTTTGGATGGATGGGTCCAATTGGTATAAGAGAAGCTCAGAATCCCAGCAGCCACAGGGGAGGGTGTAGAGCAGGCGTGGAGAATCAACTCCCATCATCCCTGACCATTGGCCATGCTGGCTGAGGCTGATGGAGCCGAAGAAAACGTGGAGTGCCACAGGCTCCCCAGCCCTGGTGCACAGAGACTCAGAACAAGATGTTTCCAACCTACTGGATGAGCAAGTTGTAAACATTTAAGGTGAGGGTGAAATATTTATTACGGGACTGCTGTTTTCAGCTGTTTCACTGTGGCAACCATAATGTGAGCTTTGGGTGTTCCCAAATGGACAGCTGCTACCACTATCAGTCAAAAGACATTGTGCAGCTATTCCATCTTTTCTTCCTCAGCAAATGATGTTGTTGTTAGACAAAAGGTGGAAGAAGCAGGGGGGAAACATGGGAGGGTTACAAGTGGAAGATGTCACCTGGACTCCCTATAAAAATGTGTGAATGAGGCAAGAGCCTCATCTGGAAGCACCCTCTGATTGAGTTCACACAACACAATAAGCCATGGTGGCTTATAAGCCATGTTTGTTTCAGAGTGGCTTGTCGTGTTGTCCGAACCCGGCCAGAGTGGCTTGTGTGTGGTTAACAAACCATGCTGATGGGTTCAGGCAATACAACAAGCCACTCTGAAGCAAACAAGGCTGATAAGCCACTGTGGCTTGTCGTGTTGTGTGAACCCAGTCTATCTCTTACACCCATGTTTATGGTTTGAAGGAAAAGATACAAACAAGGACTGCTTGAATTGTGCTCTCATCTGTATAACTGTCTTCTTATATCAATTTTAGTTGTCATTACTCTTATTGGGTTTCTGTCTATGAGAAGAAGAGAAACTACCTTTGTCTTTTGTTGTAGCAGTTTTTAGGGTGTTTTTTTTTTTTAAAAAAATAGTGTTGAGATGCAGCTGGCTCTTTGTTCTACCTATAGTACTGGCAAAAACAACAACACATTGGTTTGCATGTAACGACAACTCAGAGTATGGGTTGAGTATGGATTGTTGTTCAATCATAGGTTGTCATTACATGTGAACCCTGCACTGTGGTTTAACTATGGGTTGTTAACCATGAACAACCCAGGAAGAGAACCCATGGTTTGTTGTTGGGTTGTGAACTCTGGGTTGTTTGTGGTTATCAACCCATTGTTAAACCATAGTGCAGGGTTCCCATGTAATGATAATGCACGATTCAACAACCCATGATTCAATGACAATCCATACTCAACCTATATTCTGGGTTGTCATTATGTGCAAACCAGGTCTATAATGGGGAAAATTGGATCAGGTATAATACTAATTATGGCATGGAAACTGACCAAAAGTAAGATAGCTACCACAGATGTTTCCGCACAGGTAGAATCAGATGTAATTTTTCCAAGGGAGAAAGCAGGTAACTGGGAGGACTGTTTTTAATGGACAAGACATTAAAAATATGAAGGGTCTACATGTATTTGTCAGTTCAAGCAACCTGACAGAGTATAGTTATATACAGGGATGGGGACTCGGACTCGAGGACTCGACTCGTGAGTCGGACTGAGTCCCCCCTCTGACTCGACTCGGACTCGAGTCCCAATATTTTTAATGGGACTCGAGACTCGACTCGGGACTCGAGACCAAGGACTCGTCAACATCCCTGCTTGATGCCACCTGCAGGTGCTGCCTGGACCCAGTTGCAGTAACAATCCAAGTTTATTTTTTTAAATCATTTTCCTAATGCAACCTTTCAGACATTTTGGGTTTGGCTGCCTCTGCCTGCCTGTTTGGGGTTCCCTGCCTCCTCTGCCTGCCTGGTCTCTTCTTAACCAGTTCCACAGTTTGAATTGTCCAAGACAAAGGCCTCTGCCTGCCTGCTTTGGGGTTCCCCGCCTCCTCTGCCTGCCTGGTTATTTTGGGTTTGTCTGCCTGGTCTGTTCTTGTCAAAATCAGTTGCAGAATTTTGAGATAAAAAGGCACACTTGTGCCTAGAATTTATTTAAGCCACACATCTGAAGTAGCCTTATTTTGTTGGGGAAGAACCCCATTGATTTTAATAGGGACTCGTGGAGTCAGCTTTGGGAGTGACTCGGGACTCGGGACTCGGGAGTCACCATTTTGGACCAAGGACTTGGACTCGGACTCGAGACTCGGGTCCAAAGACTCGTGACTCGACTCGTGACTCGAGACCAAGGACTCTTCAACATCCCTGGTTATATATCTATATATATAAAAGAAGGTGTCCTGACTGACTGACTGACTGACTGACTCATCAACGCCCAGCTCAAACCGTTTAATCTAGGAACTTGAAAATTTGAAGGGACATCGCTTTTATGACGCAGACCCCCACTAAGGAAGGTTTTTGGGAAATTCTGTCCCTAAGGGTGTGAAAAAAGGGGGCAAAATCGCCCCACTCTCATATCTGCAGTTCTACAAATAAGCCTCACCTCATAATTGCTGCAGGAGCCAACTTGCTGCAGGAGCCAATAGCAGCAGTTATGCAAATAGTCCATACAACACTTACAATGTTCGTATGAATTCCTGCAAGGGCCAATAGGGCTGGGTATGCAAATCTCCCCTAGGCCATCTAGAATGTTCTCTGAGGGGGTGAAAAGGGAGGGAAACTTTTTAAATGACTGACTGTTGTGGGGGGGGGGGCATCGTCGCATAGGCTGCATCACGTTTAGACGGATCTACCCCAAACTTGGCATGCTCACTCTTCATCACCTGTAGACTCTCAGGATTAACCTGATTTTTCTTTAAGAACAGATATTTCTGTCTCAAAAGATTTCTGCTGCCAGCACCCAGCCTAATACACTTTCTGTCAGAGACACTGCATCTTTTCCATACATGTTTCTTTTAAAAACAATTATACCAAATACTAAAATCTATGCGAGCGCAGCCATGGGCAACAGCTAGTATCTTAGAGGAGAGGGGGGGGAAATGCCCAATCACAGACAAAACAGAAAAGAAAGGTAGTTGTGATATGAGAATTTCTGATATTTATAATTACAATTTATAGACCTATAACTGAAGTTCTCTGGGTGAATAAAATAAAACAATGAATAAAATAAACAAACTTACAATCAATATATGGCTGTATGTGCATAACACCATAAATAATTCAGCTGAGCAGACCAGATTGCATATCTAAATAATCTGGATTTAGAATTCTCCTCAGAATCACATTTATTTTGTGAGGTACGGGTTGGATTAGAAAAGGGCCCCTTCCCAACAGCAGTGCCTTTAACAAAGTGAAAGTAGTTATATAGTAAGGCAATATTTGCTTTAATAACCCACTTCAGGGGAAATCCTTCCATATCATGTATGTAATCACACACAGTTCCTGTTTGAACAAATAGGAAGGGTGCTTATGTTGTACACACTGAGAAACTTGCCCTTGACATATGTTATGGAAATTTGCCAAAACATGACGGAATTTCTTTTGTATAGTACTTGAGTTCTTTGTACGTGTATGGTAACAACAGAGCAAGCAAAAGCACTTGGACATACCTAACAGGAGGCAGCACCCTGTGGAAAACGCAGTTATATGGGTCTAAAAAAAAAAAAAAAAAGCTAAGGAAATGTAGTAATAGCTGTGGTTTCATTTTCAACTTTAGACACACATCTTAACTATGGAAGCATAAAACAGCACAAATCTCAAGACCTAAATGCATGCAGATGATTTGACAGCACAGACAGATATTATATGAATGGCAACATTTATGACTATATATCCTGCCTAAGCCTTTCAAAAATGATGCTGAGGCTATGGTCGCTTCCAGACAGACGGCTCCTACTGCTATCAATCAAAATGCATTGTGCAGCTATTCTACCTTTCCCTCCTTAACAGATTTTAAGCGGTAAAAAAAAAGATGGAAGAAGCAGTGGGAAGACATATGAGAGTTACAATGGAAGACAGCGATGTCTGGACTACTCATAAAATGCTGTGAAAGATGCAGAGCAATTACACAATAAAAGCCTTGTCTGGAAGCACCCTGTTATTCAGGCAATTGAACCTGGCATACATTGGCAAGTAGACCTGGCTGCAAACGAATAATTCTGAATCTTTTAGACATTACATTTTTTCAGGTAACCGTCCATCACTACAACCTGACTTTATAAACTCTGGTTTCAATGTAGGCTGCAAACCAGGTTGGTGTGTTACAGCTACTACACAACATGTCAAGGCAACAATGAATCTGCAACATTTGAGTCTCCTAGTGATTTTGAAAACAGAAGCTGGAGAGAAGTCCCAGCAAAGGCTGCTATACACAGTGATCCTGAGTATATTGACCCAGAAAGATTTCCCACTGAACTGCATTTTCCGCTGATTTCTACAAAGTATGCATGCTTAGCATTGTAGCCTTTGACTGTGATATTGAGCCTCATCTTATGTAAGTTCACAGCAAAATAAGTCCCATTGAGTTCAGTGGGGTTTACTCTTAAGTAAACTGCATGTAGGATTGCAGTTCTAGTCAGCTTGCCTGCCTCCATCTGCAGGTGTAGTTACTTTGATGACCTGCACAAGAGACACGGTGACTGGGTTCAGACAACACAATAACCCATGCTTAAGGGTTGAGTATGGGTTGTTGAAATGGGTTGTTGAAATGTGGATTATCACATTGTCTGAACCCAGCCATGCTAGCAAGCCATGGATTGTTAACCACAAACAACCCATGTAGAGAACCCATGGCTTGTTGTTGGGTTGTGAACTGTGGGTTGTTCACCATGGTTTGTTATCTTGTCTGGGTTCAGACATCATGATAACCTACGTACATTTCAATGACAGGCCACACTCATCCCATACTTCACTCTTGAATGTGTGTTATCTGAACCCAGTCCCTAGTGAGTGAATGAGCCCTAAGATGAAGGGCAACAAACATCACAAGTATATACCAGGAATTTAGTAGTAGTCTTCAAGGATTATGCGAAAGAGCTTTGGCTATTGGGCGATAATGAAATGAAATAAATAAATGCTTATTTAGTTAACAGCATCCCGTTTCCCATTTCTAGCCATTATCAGGAACAAGTTGTCTTTTGGAAATACACAAGCTTCTCCCAGAAAACTGCCATAGGCAAGGCACATTCGCTGAGATGATTCTTAAAAGTGTGTGTGTGTGTGTGTGTGTGTGTGATGAAAATAGGAAGACATTTGAAAGACTGAGCTCTAAGGGTCAGTCACAAGGCAAGAGAGGCTCTGAATTGTAAAGGAGTTGCTGAAGCCATGGGAGTGTAAAGCTAAAAGCTGTCCAAGCAAAGCTGCACTTCAGGTATGACATTTAGAGACACATTCTTTCCCATTCCCCCTCCCCCCCACACACACACACTGCATCCACCAAAGCCAGGGTTACCTAGGATAGGTTTCAAGCTTGAGATTCTTACTCTGATTCTATTCTATTTAATATATTGAAATATATTCAATATATTTTTAAAGATCATAAATAAGCTCTGAAATATTGCATTCACATCTTTTGTCTCAAAGGAAGGCTGCCAGGCCCAGCCTTTTCCTCTTTTGTTTCATGGTGGTATATGAAGCAGGCAGGCAAAAATGCTCGAGGCACAGGAGCTCGACAGAAAAATGGTACACAACAAAGAAGAAATTCCAGAAATATGTGATATTTACTCCATAAATCGCACTGGAACAGATGTATTATATATATGTTACCAAACACAAATGTAAGAAACCAGTTACAAAATCTTGTTTCATAAACTTCCTCAGTATTGAATTAAATGTATTTGTATCTTTTTCTTCATTACAAAATTCATTCTTTCATGTAGACCACTGTATGGTGGACCCCATATCTTCTAAACCACAGTTGTGTCAAGAATGGGTTGGCTATAATAAAGATTAAATATATATATGTATGTTATACCACTTCTTATGTTGTGACCATAATACAAAGAATATACAAAGAGAAGCATTTTGCAAAGAGAAGCATTTTAGATCCACAAACTCTCTACTATGACACCAAATGTTTTGAATTACTAGCTAGATCTTTCTGTTTTTTCGTAAATATTCTGTTTTTTTTTGTAAATATCCTCTTTATCGTTCTTTCTCTTATATCCAGTTGAACAGGAGAATTGAGTATGCTCCTGTTTATTAGGTCTTTCACCTTTAAGAGTCATGAAGACTCTGAGTGGTCTGCCTGTTTGTTCTGGAGCTTTCTCCCCTTTTTTCTTGCCTGTGGTATATGAAGCAGACCTTTTCTCTCCCATGCTCAAAGATGTGTAGATGCTTATTAATCCAATAAGGCAAATAAGTAAGAAGGTGAATGGTTTTCCATTCATCATGGTAACCAACCAGGACTAGTAGCCATTGATAGCCGTCTCCTCCATGAATCTGTCTAATCCCCTTATAAAGCTGCCCAGATTGGTGGCCATCACTATACCTTGTGGAAGTGAATTCCATAGTTTAACTATGTGCTGTGTGAAGAAGTACTTCCTTTGATCTGTCCTAAATCTCCCACCAGTCAGCTTGATTGGATGACCCTGGATTCTAGTATTATGAGAGAGGGACAAAAATGTGTCCCTATCCACTTTCTCCATACCATGCATGATTTTGTACACTTCCATCATGTCTCCCCTTACTCACCCTTTTCCTAAACTGAAGTACTGCATCCTTTGCATACAGTTCAGCTTTGCATCACATCTTCAGTCCTGGGCATCTCCAGATAAAAGGATCAGGTATTATTTATAGTGATGGGAAAAACATCTCTCTGCCTGGGACCCTGGAGAGCATCTGCCAGTCCAAGAAGGCAATTCTGGGCTAGATGAACAAATAATCTGACCTGGCATAAGGCAGCTTCCGATGTTCCTCCTACAGCTGATGTCAACTGCCAATCTGAAAGTCTCAGTCACCCTTTTGGGAGGAACTTACTTTTGTCACCCTCTTCTCCCCTCCTTTACAATAGCTGAGCAGAGAGTACCAACTCTCTGTTCATCTGACAATGCTAACCATGTGTTTGGTGGAAGAGATCTTCATTGGCAGTAACATATATGCAGCATCTTGTCACTGTGCATGAAAATCTCTGGACTGTGTTCAATTGCTTAGCACCATACACTAGTATCTTTTTAAATGAATGTTTGGCCTTCTGACACATGCCACATTTGCGATCCATACACTCTTGAGAGGTTATTGAGCAGAACCATGAATCTCATCAAATTCCTGGACTTCCATTAACCCCAATTTCCAAGTCATATTGCTGGCTGTTTTGGAGGTGGACATAATGAATGAAAATGAGGCTGCTCGTGCTGGAGATGGTGCTGTACAAATTAATATAAGAAAGTCAATGTATTCTTCAGAAATAAGTATTCTCCTCCCAGCCAAACTGCTGTGACCGGCCCTTTGCATGCACACCACAATCCTTCAGCTTAGTTAAAAGCACGGGGGGGGGGGGAATGAAGTTAGTGTATAACCCTCTAAAAATGAAATGTCTCTTAAACTGTGTAACTGAATCAGGTTGAGGTTGGAAATGAATAAAATGGAGGCCGCTACGAAGACATGTATAAAATACATGTCAGAGTCTGAAAGCTTGCATAACTCAGGCAGGAATTCTTGAATGAAGTTATTTAATTATGTTGGGAACCTGACCAGGCAAATACAGAGTGATTCATTTCCTCTCACTCAGCAGAAGGTGCTCGGACGTATGTAAATTGCAGAAACAGCACCGAGCGTTAATAATAAAAAAGAACTGACTCTATTAAATTATATTCGCTCTGCAATTATCTGGGGAAAAGGCACCCAAAGGATGGCTGTTCCAATACGGATTCACCCCCTTGGAGGCCAATTTAGGGTGCTTCCAGGCAACGCTTTTATCACGCCATTGCCCTGCCTCATTCACAGAATTTCTGATGGGGGTCCAGATGTTGTCATCTTTCCCTCATAATCCTCTTGTATTTTCCTGCTTCTTCCATCTTATTTTCTTACTGCAGAAAATCCATTGCGGGGGGGGGGGGGGGGAGACTGAATTGCTGTATGATGTCTTCTGATTGGTAGCACTAGGAGCCCTCTATCTGAAAGCACCCTATGATGTGTGGAATGTTTATGGGCTGTTTCATACCTTATCTGTTGTTTCTGTATAGAGGTAGTCCCTCTGCAGGGAAAAGTATCTACACGAGCATGTATGAGAAGAATGATGATGGACGTCTGTTTATTTTGCACCGTTTTAGCCATACTGGGCAGCTGCCACACATTTTCCTTATATGGGCGACACACTTTTCTGTGTAAGAAACAGTAATGTATATGGTGCAGTCTTCAATTTTTGCACTTCCAGAGGTGCGTGTCTCTTAGTCTCACCTTGTTTTACTAAGCGGAGACTTTTAAAAGAAAACCCCATTGTCAGCCGATAAGGAATGGGCGTGTCTGTCTGGCCTTGGAATAGTGCCCCTGCACCTTTAATTAATGAAAAGGAGGGGGAAGCTTAGTAGGTGAGTGGCTTCTGTCCTCCCTTAGCCATGAGACCAGAAAAGTCATATCTGCCCCATCGCTACCCTATGTTGTCCTTAAAGCTCTCAGGGTGCAATCCTATGCATGTTTGGACAGTAAAAAGTCCTACAACCCCCAGCATTGCTCAAAGAATGCTGGGAGTTGTAGGACTTTTTTCTGTCTAAACATGCATAGGATTGCGCCCTAAAAACCCTTCTTGGCTTGGGCACTGATGATCCTAATATGGAACCAAAATAAAGGCTAACATTTTCAGAAGCATTTGAACATTCACACACAGCAGTTTTGAAAAGTGCTGAGCCCGCACATTCATTCGTGGTAACTTGTGCTTGGCCACCAGTTTTCCCAAACACTCATAAAAGAAGAGATAATTTTTAGAAATCTAAATAAAAAACATCCTTTATCATACTTGATCAGCAGTGAACATGCTTGAAGATCTGATCTAGAGTATCACTGAGCCATAGAAAAACTAAACAAGCTCCTCTTTCTTTTCTTTCTCCATCATTAGCAATTTCAGCCATGGGAACCAGGGATGTGTCTGTCACAGAGGACCACCTGACTGAGTTGCATTTGATGAAGTGATGTACACGTGTGTGTAAATCATCCCGAAATCACAGAACATCTTGGGCTGTTTCAAGTTTAATGTTTGGCCATTTTCTGATCTCATATGAGCTCAGTCTATTTGTGTAAGCAATACATGCTTGAAAAAAGACAGACAGCAGTTAGTAAGCATCTAGCACGTGCTATAGGCAATTTCCTAACAAGAGCTAATTATGGAAGGGAGTGTATCTCAGTGGGTAGAGCACATGCATTGCATGCAGAAGGTCCCAGATTCAATCCCTGGTATCTCCAGTTAAGGGCGTAATCCTATGCATGTTTAGACAGAAAAAGGTCTTACAGCTCCCAGCATTCCCCAGCCAGCATGGCTGACTGGAGAATGCTGGGAGTTATAGGACCTTTTCTGTCTAAATATGCATAGGATTGCACCCTAAAAGAATTAGGTAGCAGGTGATGGGCAAGAACCCTGCCTGAAACCAGGGAGAACTGCAGTCAGTGAGACAGAGCTGGGCCTTCCATTAGGCAGAGTGAGATGGCTGCCTTAGGCTGAAGATTTTGGGTGTCATGAAAGGGCAGTAAATTGTTAGTTATTCAATTATTTATTTATTTATTTATTGCATTTATACCCCGCTCTTCAGCCAGAAAAGGCTCTCAGAGTGGCTTACAAAGAAAGATTAATAATAAGACAGTCCCTGCCCTCAGGCTCACAGACTAAAAGACATGACACAAAAGGAAAAGGGATTGGGAGGGAGGAGGAAGAATGCAAAACTCATGATTTTTGAATTTTTTACTGCCAGGGAGAGGGAGATTTGCTTTTAGGGTTTCCTGCCTCAGGTGCCAAAATAACTTGGCTGGCCTTGGATACCATGCACCTTAACTTTGGTGGGGTGGGCAGGTGGGCATTTGCTGCAGCAGGCAGCAAAATGTCTTGGTCCAGTTCTGCAGTGTCAAAGACAATACCAAAGACAACATGGACAAATGGACTGATCTGACACAAGGCAGCTTCCTATGTTGATTGTACCCTTCATATGAAGACTGGTAAAGCACATGGTTTCTCAGTGACTTGGCCACTTAATATCTTAACAATGTAATGCTTTATATTGAGTCTGCAATCTAGCGTAGCATTGTTGTCTACTCTGGCTAGCAGCAGTTCTCCAGGGTCTCAGGCAGAGCTCCGTCACTTCATCGGCTACCAGTGGTGTAGTGGAGCCAGGGCTCACTTGGTCGAAGCACCTGGGCTTTCTGATTAGCGGGGACACTGACATCACCCCACAGGCGTCCTTGTTCCTTTGGAGCTCAGCTGCTATCCTCACAGTAGTTGGGCGGAAAATAATTTCCCCAGCTACAGTGTATTTATTGGTGCCTATTGTAATGCAAAGTATTTGGGAGTGGCTTGGTCCTGAATGAGCTATTAAGACCCATTAGCTTTACAAAAGACCTCCTCCTGGTGGAGAGGAAAACTGCCAGAATGGGTTTGTTGATATGGATCAACACAGCTGCCTGTATTTTTGGACTCTCCTTGGGGGCGTGTCTATGGAGACTGTCATGATGAGCAACTGCACTTCAGATTTTACCACTATACCACTGCCCGCTACCCAAGGCCTTAGCTTGAGCTTAGATCCTCTTTTGATTTGCGGTCCTGCTGCACTAGTTTATATACCTTGCTGGATTGGATCAAAGGCCCAGAATTCTGCTTCCAACGGCAGCCAGCCAGATGCTTCTGAGATCTCTTTTAAGCTTAGCACTTTCATTGTTCAGTACAATGTGTGAGACAGGGGATCAATCTGCAAGGTACAGTTTGGAATTTCAGTGACCACAGATGTTACCACGATGACCTTATTCATCAGTTCCTGCCTCCCACGTTAAACTGTTGGCAGGGGCAGAGCGCTCTTGCAAGTGAAGAAAATGGACAAGAACAACATCTGAAGTCACCAGCCCTTTGGCGGAGCACACTGTGGCTCTGATCCGATACAGGCACATGAAGCACACTGGTTTTGATCGCTGAGGTGTGCCTAACTGTGCCGGATTGTGCCAAGGGTCTTCTTTACTAGGATGAATGTATCACTCCTCCATACACATAAAAACTGAATGCTGAAAGTGTGTTTACACTATTAATCATCAAGCTTAGGGGGCGGATGCAAAAGTGGTTTTAGCTGTTTAACAGCTTTTTCTTCTTCTCAGATTGCAAAGTCAAAGTCAATTTGATGGGCATGGGTTTGAGGATGGGAAGCAGCAGCAGCCAGCAGAGCTGTAGCACCCCATTCTGCGGAGGTACAGGATTTGGAAGTAAGAAGTGTGCTTTAAGATAAGCACATAGCTTTTAAGATCTGTCACTGTTGTCACTGCATGAATAGTAATATCAAACCCACATCTCGTATCTGGGTCATTTCATACACTGTGATAAATCCAGGTTTGCCACCAAATGTATACTGAACACGGAGCTACAGCCAATCACAGCTTCCTGGCTAATGTACCTGCATGACACACAGGTTTGCAAAGATGTATTTGTTCCATTCACATTATATATATTTTAGGTGTACATGCAAAATATTTTAGATGTCTACCCTCTGACTTGTAAGATGTGAGGCAGCCATCCATCGCCTTTGTATGAAAACTATAATACAATCCATCATGTGTATAATTTATCACAATGAATTCATGGTAAGTTTCCACTGGCCATTCTGCATTGCTTGCTTGAATGATTAAGACAGACTTTGATTTGTTTTAATGGCATGGTCATAGTAACAAATGGACCCTCTGCACACACACACACACACAAATTCTTCCACACTTAAGGAAGTAAGGGAGGGATTGAGGCTTGCCAATTTCCTCTTAGAGATGTATCCCTTTGTACCACATTGTATGTCACCAACCTTCAAATGCAGTTTTTCAGGGATCGTGAGGGGCTAGGGTGGGAAGAGGCACCCCAGAAAAGCACCAGCGTATGCAGAGAAATAGCCCTTTGGATCCTGACCAATGTTGTTAAAATAAAAATATGTAACAGCGCGATCCAATGTGGCTGCCCATAACCATCCAAACTTGGAGGATTATGGGCATCCCATGGAGGGCGGGAGGAGCATGGAGGCAAGGATTGCCTCTGCGCTTCTCTCGGCCTCCAAAACACTTCGACGGCCGATTTTCGTTTTACCCCGGCCCGCAAGGAGAGGAGGCTGAGGTGCCTCCAGGATTCCTCGTAGCATGGCGGTGCCTCGCTCCTCCCCTCCCCGCGCCCAAGAACGCCCACTCAGCACCAGCTCTGGGGTCGGTCTTGCGATTTCAGAGCTATGGCTGGCGCAGTTCTTTCCACGCCAGCTACGTGGGTGGAAGGAGGGCACTCCGAATTTAGAGTCCCAGCTCCAACCTCGGAGCGCTTTTCTGAGGTTGGAGCTGGGACTCTGAATTATCCTATGGCCACCTAGACAGCATCTAGAATTGCACCCTAAAGGACTTAAAATGAAAATGTTTGTATCTCTGCCTTTCCTGGGGAAGCCTTGTGGTGTGTGTGTGTTTGTTGATAAACAATTGGTTTGGTTTTGGAGAAAAACTAGTCACGCCGCGCATGATCATGCAAATATAGCATGTAAAAGTCCACAAAATAGATTTTCTTTTCTTCTCCTAAGACCCGTGAGAATTAGTTCTGTCACTGCTGCAGCCCTTGTGATGTATTGCAGCTCAATCATGCACACACTTTTGAAACAGCATCGCAAGTTCTTCCTGACAGGAAGAAATGCACTCCCCTTCCAAGGTTACCTTTGTTGAAAACATACAATGGAAAATAGATGCTAATGAGAAAATAAATGCATGGCACAATCTTTAGAAATGGGATTGCCAAAGCCATCACGTGGTCCCAGGGACTGAATTCCAAGTAGGAAGTCACCTTAGCTTCACATATAGAGCCTCCTGTAGATGAACAAGCATTGATTACGTGTTTACATGTGAGTTATGTTCAATGCGGTAGGTTTGGGAGAGGGAAGAAGGCAAAAATTTTTAAACTGAAAAACAATATTGTTTTGCTTGGAGACAATGAAAACAATCATATGAAGGACATGAAGGAAATAGAGAAGGAGGTATATTCTGGTAGCATCCCAGCCAATATCCTTTTTCATGTGAGTACAATGCACATTTGTAACAATTTATTATTTATTTATTCATTCATTTTCGATACTGCCCAATAGCCGAAGCTCTCCAGAGAGGGAAGGGTGGAAGGAAGTGGGAGAAGTTTTTTCTCCCGCTCTCGTAATACCAGAACCCAGGGGTCATGCAAGGAATCTGAATGGTGGAAGATTCAGGATGGATAAAAGGAAGTACTTCATCACACTGCACATCATTACACTATGTAATTTGCTACCACAGGACGTAGTGATGGCCACCAACTTGGATGTCTTTAAAAGGGGAGTAGACCTATTCATGGAGGATAAAGCTATGAATGGCTACTAGTCCTGATGGCTATATGCTATGTCCAGTATCAGAGACAGTATGCTTATGTTATGTCCACCAGTTGCTGGGGAACACGAGTAGGAGGGTGCTATTGCATTTATGTCCTGCTTGTGGGTTTCCCGTGGGCAGATGGTTGCCCACTGTGTGAACAGAATGCTGGACTAGATGGACCCTTGGTCTGATCCAGCAGGGCTCTTCTTATGATCTTAAAGTGGCACAGCCTTCAGGCATTCCTCTAAAGGTGCTTCATTTTGTCTGCTGTGTGGACAGCTATACCCTTTATACAGCAACTACAACTGCTGCATGTTATTAGCGTCGCACCGGTATTGCTTACAGCAAATGCATGAAGTGTGGACTATATGTCCTTATCTTGAAACACCCTTCCCTTTGTGGACCTCCAATAGGACTGGGGTTCCTAGACATGTGTACATGGGAGATTAAATACATGTATGGCCTGGCCTGTGGCTCATGCTGGCTCAGCTTGTCTGAGTGTGGAAAGCTAAGCAGGGTCAGGCCTGGTTATTACTTGGATGGGATACCCCTCCTCTAGTTACCTGCATTGAGCAGGGGGTTGGACTCGATAGCCTTGTGTAGGCCCCTTCCAACTCTATCATCTATGCATTTATGCCATCTACACTTCTCATGTTCGCTAGGGATGAGTTTGCTGCCCTCTCCTGGGTCCCTCCGTTTGAATACATACATACATGCACACGATTCATTAAACTCAACAACTCTCTTGAATCCCATTCTGAACCTTTCTGAGCATGGCCTACAGCTCCCCTCTCTTTCATATACGCACATAGTTTATGCCTGTGTTATCACACACTTCTATGGTTTAATTCTTCCACTGCTACTTATCTAACTGTATTCACACATATACTTTGGCCCTTATAACCAAAGTAGTCCCAGCTGGGAAGTGAGAGTCCTTCCTGTTGGTGTATACTGTATAGGGTTGCATAGCAAATGGGGTAAACACACATATATAATTTTAAATTACAGATTGGTTTATTTAGTGCATTTTTATACAGCTTTCTGGCCAAGGCATTCAAGGCAGTTTACAATGTAAAATGCTAAAACAAAACAAAAGGCAAGTTACAAAAGGCAAATCAATAAAACAACAGACTTCTGTCAAACTATTGGCAGTCTCTTTAGGACAGGGGTTCTCAACCAGGGGGGAATTTTAGGGTTTCGGGGGGGAACTGGGACCACAGACTCAAGCTGTTTGAATACTGATCTTTCTACAAATTACAATTCTACAGATTGTACATAATCTACAGGACATCACACTTTATTGTATGGCACAGATTAAGTCAGACAATCTTGGAAAGGGGGGAATGACATTCTGACATATGGTGAAAAGGGTGCATGGGGCAAAAAAAGGTTGAGAACCACTGCTTTAGGAGCTGATATTATAAGCTCTCTAGCCTTGTCTTCTAGCAGTGAAACAAACTGCAGCACTCGTGGTAAAGGTGACATATTACATCTGTATTTTGTGCATGTAAGCTCTAAATTATTTAGCAGGCACTATCACTCCATCATTAAGGTTTTTACAGACAGACACAGCAATCTGTTCTCAGGGGGCTGATCAAGGCTTTAGTATGCTGTGGGGGCAGCCATCCTTTACAAAAAATAACAAAGAGTCTTGTGGTACCCTAAAGGCTAACACATTTATTTATCCTGCCTAAGCTTTTGTGGACATTGTCCACTAATCATCACATGCATGAAGTGTCAACCTAAAATTGGACGATCTATATACAGCTGCTGGGGGAGTTGGAGATATAGACAGCATTATCAGAGGAAACTGAAATGCAAAAAATAGTGATAATTATCTAAAGAGATACCTATTTACAAGATGGTGTGTTTTTTGTCTTTTGCTTCCTACAGTTAGGTGTATGGCAGAATTTTTCATTCTTTGAAATGGAACTGACCCCCTCAGTTGCCAAGCCACAATGAATTCAAGAAGAATGCATTTCTACTAGGCAACTTAAGGCACGATCCAGTGTGGCTGCCTGTAACCCACCGAACTCAGAGGATTATAGGTTTCATAGATCATAGAGTTGGAAGGAGCCTAGAAGGCCATAGAGTCCAACCCCCTGCTCAATGCAGGAAACTAGAGGAGGGGTCTCCCATCCAAGTAATAACCAGGCTTGACCCTGCTTAGCTTTCCACGTGGCAAAGGTCACCTCTGCACTTCTCCTGCCCTGCAAAAGATTTAGATGGCCAATTTCAGCCATTTAAGCCTTTTGCACTGGCTCATAAGGAGGACATTCTGAGGCACCACTGGGATACATCGTATTCCAGCAGAGTCTCAGTCCTCCCCCCCCCCACCCCCAGAATGCCCACCCAATGCCAGCTCTGAGGTCAGTCTTGCGATGTTGGAGCCACAGCTGGCTTGGAAAGAACCATGCCAGCTGTGAGGGTGGAGGGAGGGCATTCCGAATTCAGAGTCCCAGCTCTGACCTCAGAGTGCTCTTCCGAGGTCAGAGCTGGGACTCCACAATTTTTCCTCTGGCTGTCTAGACTCTGTCTTGCGGCCATAGGATTGCGCCCTTCCAGAGTGTGTAATATGTCTATTTCAGACTTAGGACATTGCTATTTCAAGAATACCTCTTCCAGCACTAAGCCCTTTTATAGGACTTAGGCTTCTCTCCTTCCCAGCTGCATCTCAGCTGCACCTTCCAGGGAGGAAAAAGGGACACTCCTATTTCCTAAGCCACATAAAGCTTGATTCAGCAGCCAGCCAGCCCCTTAACAGGCTCTTGTCCCTGGTAAGTATTAGGTGTAACTTTGTATGCCACGTACCCACAGACATTGGAAAGGAAGGAGTTGAGTACCATGATGGATAAAATTGGATACACAGGATATAGAGTAGGAGACAAATGAAGCAATATTATAATATTAATATAATATAATGTTAATAAAGTGATGGATCTTCTACATTTTGTCTAGTTTGTTCCTAAGTGAAATATGAATAAAGAAGGCAACATATGCACAAAGCACAATGCACTAGATCAGTGTTCTCCAACCTTGGGTCCCCAGATGTTTTTGGCCTACAACTCCCAGCATGCCCCAGCCAGCTATGCTGGCTGGGGCATGCTGGGAGTTGTAGGCCAAAAACATCTGGGGACCCAAGGTTGGAGAACACTGCACTCGATCATTCTGTCCTCTTCAAGGAAGCATCTTCAGATATTTCAGCCAAAGACCAGTTCTCTTCCTGTGCTTGTAACCTGGGTTGACCTTATCCATTTTGTCACATTTCAAGGACATTTGCACATCTGAGAACAACTGGAAAAGTGTGTCTGAATGCTTCAGCTGGTCATTGCTCCCAATTTGTTTTTACCGTGTGTTTTCAGACACATGAATGCCCTTCCAATGATACAGGAAAGGCATGGGATGGGTGACCTGCAGTGGAAACACAGAGAACTAGGCTTTCTGTAATGTTTGGTGGCCCTAATTTTTCTGCGGCTACCAATTGGTCTTCGAATCTGGCCCAATGTAGTGTAATTATACACTGAGAAGCCCCACTGTGTCTTTACGGAGACTCCTGGTGTGAGTTACTATGTGTTTAGAGCTCATACCAAACTTGGGCTTTCAGGTTAGACAGAATAATTTCTGCCCCATCTTTTGTTATCATTCCACTCCTGCTGTAATGTGTTCTGAGGGCATGATTTCCATTTAGATGATATGCAGAACCAGGTCAAACATGAGAGAATCAGTTTTTTATCTAACTGGCTAATCTGACAGATCATATAGCTCAATTCCTGCGAATTATCCAGCTAGACAATTTACTTTTTCAGACCAAAGTGTTAGAATGCATGTAAGCTAATGCATGTAAGCTGAGAGAGGCAGAAAGGCTTACTCAAATGTGGAATCACCACCACCACCACCTCCTCCATGTTCTTGACAGAAGCAGATTAATTTAATGAGAACATTAATATTTGACTGTGAATCTGGGAATTATTACTAATTGCAAGAGCAATTCCTTGCTAATGACGCCGTAATGATTCTGCCTGTTACAAGCTGTAACGCTGTCATTATAGCATTACTCAGATACAAGTCCATGGGGGGAACTTGGTAGGGGTAAACCCTGATTGAAAGTTCCACATTAAGGCAATTACCTTCAACCTTTCAAATGAAATTGCGCAGTTTGCCTGTCTAATGTTCACTGCACTTCTAAAAACTGTCTTGCCTGTGTTAGGTTAACTATTGTCAAGGAACTGCATTTTTAAGGACTTTAAAAAAAGAGAGATTGTATTTAGCTAGAAAAACTTCCAGGGTAGCTTACAAAAGCAATCAGTGGAAGCCGGTGGCTCCAATGTCAGTGGGGCTGTAGTCTGAACTTTTAGGGAGCTATCCATGGTGCTGAACCTGTTTTGGAGCTAGGGTTCGTCACCATGGATAGCTCCTTTAAAGTTCAGACTACAGCCCAGAGTGGATACAACACCACCCCACTGACAATGGAGCCACCAGCTTCTGCTGAAAATGATGTTTCAGTGATGATACAAATATGGCTATATCATGGCCACTATGGAATTAGGATAATGCCCCAAAGTGCATCTGAAAGCAATGGGTTAATTTCTAACTTTAGGAACTACATTTTACAATAGGGGGGTGTTGAACCTCAAGCCTGGGGGCCAGATCCAGCACAACTAGGGTCAGCAGAGGCTGGTGGCTCCAGTGTCAGTGGGGCAGTGTATCCACTCTGGGCTTTAGTGTGAACATTAAAGGAGCTATCCATGGTGCTGAACCGAGACTGGGCCCAGGCTTCAGCACCATGGATAGCTCCTTTAAAGTTCAGGCTACAGCCCGGAGTGGATACACCGCCCCACTGACACTGGAGCCACTGACATGGAGCCCTCTCCCTGCTGTCAAGCACCTTGCTCTTGAAAACTGTGTGCACAGGCTCTGTTTCAAACTCCAGTTGCATGAACATAGATCTGGGGCAGCCACGCATGTTCAATCCCCCCCACCCCCACCTTCCAGACATGTTCTCGGATCGAATGTGTGTGAAAAGCCCCATGGTTAGAGGCAAAGGCCTCTATATGGATATATGGATGGAACCTCCTGTGGTTCGGAAACCCCAGTGGTGTTGTGGAGTCAGCGCTCACAGGGATGCAGCTCTGGCACTTTTCTTACTAGCAGGGATGCTGACATCATCTGCCACCCCCTTCCTCCCCCCCCACAGAATTCCCCGTTCCCTCTCCAGTTTAGCTGCAAGCCTCACAGTAGTGGTGTGTGTGTGTGTGTGTGTGTGTGTGCACGTGCGCGCGCCTGAATTTTTGGACTCTCCATAGGAGCGTGGCTATGGGGACTGCCATGATGAATGCCTGCACCTCAACATTGACCACAGCATCACTGAGAAACCCAAAAGGGCATGCAGAGGGCTTCCAATGGGCAGGCTTTGGTATCCTGAACTGTTCCCTGTCACCCTTTTCTTTTGAGGCTATCTTTGTTCCATTATCCTCACTACTCCTGTGGAACATGTTTCCCTTCCCAACACGCTACTAGCACAGTGTTTGGGGTGGTGGGGTGGGTGTGGGGGAAGAACCCTTAGTTTTGCAAAAACCAAACAATTTCTATCAAGACTTAAATGAGTGCACACAATTGTGCACAACTTTATAATCTGTGATCAGAATTTGAGCTTTCCTAATGTGTTTCCTTGCACATTTGATTTTTGAAAGGGAGGTGGGTTGATGAAGACCATGGCTACAACTTGAAATAAATGCAAGTACCGGTATACGTAATGCAGCTAGAGGCAGAAAAGAGGCCTCAAGCTCCTTGCTAGCAGAAATTACTCCCACCCACCCACTGCCAACACAATATATCATGCAATAGTTTAGGGTTATGAGC
Source organism: Shinisaurus crocodilurus (assembly GCA_021292165.1). NCBI lineage: Eukaryota > Metazoa > Chordata > Lepidosauria > Squamata > Shinisauridae > Shinisaurus > Shinisaurus crocodilurus. Next base: position 105,839,779 of record CM037881.1, read on the forward strand.
TGGAGGTTCTCTATTAAATATCACTGTCAGCAGGATTTCCAATAATATTTTTGAAGGAGGTGAGTAACAAACACATTTCAAAATGGCTTATCATTTTCGTAAGAACTGAGCATCTAGAAGCTCTTGTTTTATGATCAGACTTCTCAAAGATATTTCCAAGTCTTTGTCTTTGTACAAGGAATTTTTCTTTCTTTTTATTTATTAATCCTGACTTCCTTGTCAAAACATATTTTCTGCTGGTCTAAGTTCCATTGGTGTTTCTTTTATAAAAGTACAGCCATTACTAACAGAATTGTATGCACAAGTAAGATGTTATGAACTGAAGAAACAGCCAAGAGTCATCATGCTAGCATCGCATCCAAGTGCTCTGTCTTGATATCTCCAAAGGATTAGTTCTCAGTTTACAGCTGGGTGGACTAGTAGAGATGGCCATCCTTTCTGAACTAACCTCAATCACATAATTTTGGGGGGTGTCGTTTTTCTAATGCTAAATGCCTTAAATCACTTGGCCCTCATGGCACTTAGTAATGGCATCCCTTTATATCTTGATGCTTTGGGAGATATTAAATTGGTCCATAACCAAGATATATGTAGGTCAGGATGGCTGGATCAAACTCCAAAGGGAGGTAAATTAAGATAAATTTAATTAAAATCAAGATACCCAAAATACAAAACCTATTATCTTATGCTAGAGTCAAAATCGTAGCAGGCCAAGTCAAAGCCACAATATCTGAAGGGAGAAACCATTTTTATTATTTTATTTTATTTTGAACAATAAAGGAATCTCACTGACAGAAGCTGAACCTATGAGAAGAGCTTAGAGTGACATACTTACGCATTGCCCATTAAGAAGAAATGCATCACCACAAAAGGACAAAAAAAGGGACACAGAATTGCATAAATTCTGCATAAATTAATTTATATGTATACATACACATTTACAAATATTTACTATAATTTAAACTGAAAAACAATGCATCACACTATAGTGGGGAAAACTGTGACCAGTGACTGCCTACTCAGTCTGCTGTCCAGATGCTAACAGTGGATAGGCAACTCCATCATCAACATCATCATCAGGCGATCACTCGTGACCGAGTAAGATTGTCTTCCATGATTAAAAAAAAAAAAAAAAATTACAAAAAGAATTTTTTTTTTAAAAGGAGGAAATTCTAAAGAAAATAGTGTAGACTCTAGCGATGGGTCGCAAGTGACTGTGGAGGCCAATTCTAGATCCACACAGCTTCCCACAGTGAGGACACAGGTTACCCAAGGCCCTTGGACTGGACAGGCCCTTTAAATAGAGGACTGCCCTTTGTAAAGTAGGATTCATGTGGACACCCTAGAAGGGGTGCAGGTGAAAGGTTGCACTCATTGACATGGTCAGGGAGAAAACATAAGAAGAGCTCTACCAGACTGGAGTCCCTCCAGCATCCATCTAGTCCAGCATCTATTCCCAACAGTGACCAGCCAGATGCAGCTGGGAGGTTTCAAATCAGGGGCAGCCAAGAAGACAGCAGTCCTTCCCTGTTGCTTATCCCTAGAGGTGGCTACAAATTCAGCCGTGGTGGTCCCACTGCAAAAATGGTCATGGGGGTCGGCATGCAGTTCGTGGGTCACATTTTGCCCACCACTGCTGAGCCTGGGATACGGAGGTGAAAAACAGAAAATTAAAAATTTGCATGAATATGGCAGACATGACCCCAACGTTCCTGGAAACACTGCCAGTGCCCACCAATCAGGGGCTATGCCAGTGATGATGCCCACATGTTGCCCACAACCGGGGGGGGCAATGAACTCAGGTCGACGGGGACAGACCTACAGCACACACCCCTACATCACAACACACCCAATATGTACAACAATGGTACAGCACCCCCAATCCATCCGTCCCAGTGGCACAGCCAACAATGACCCTGCTACTGCAAGTCCCAAGATATCCCTACTAATGGGTGTTTGAATTCCCCTTATGCTCCCCATCCACCTCCTACCCACAGCTCCAGGGACACAGGGTGTGTGGAGTATGTTTATTATTTGTATTTATTTATTACATTTCTATACCAGCTGAAACTCTCTGGTGACAAGTTTCCCCTGGGGGTATTTGACCCAGTGCCTCTGGGATCATATATACGTTCATTTGTATGTCTCCACGATTGTACTGGCTATCCCATTTTCAATAAATGATGGCTACTGGGAAGGAAAATGCCCAGGTGTGGTTTTGAACCAGCAACTTCCTGAGTGTATGTTGGCATCTGCTCTGGCAACTGCACCACAAAGTTTTATGTCTTTCTTCCTTTGGATAGAGGACATTGCACAGTCCCAATAGGACAACTGTCAGTAGTCCTTTGGTTGAGTATGTGGTTTTTTGTTTGTTTGCTTATAATACACTGTTTCTGATCAATAAAATGAAAATTGAGCCAATGAACAGTAGCCATTATGGTCAAGATCACAGTGTTCACTTGAGGAACCAGGGGATCATCTTGCACAACATTCATAAGCATAATTCCTTACACTAGTCATTAATAGCTAATGGTTAGTAACTCAGGATTCCACCCAATTTTCTTCACGCACCTTCTATTTTGTCAGAACTATGCTTCTGCTAGCACAAAACGTCTCCAGTGTGCCTTGTGCTCACAGAATGACTAGTCAGAATCCAAACTATTGTCTGGCCAATGCGGAGAGGGGATTTTGCTGATTAGGCTATGGGAGAGCAACTCTCTATAGGTTTCGGAATATTGTAGCCATTATATTGCAGCCTTGGTAGTCTGGGTAGTTGTTCTCCACAAATACCTCTGGATCTAAATTTAATCCTGGATGCCCTAGTCACAAGGCAATATCTGATCACTGATAAGACAGGCTTCACTGGTGAATCTGAATGAAATAATAGACACAGATCGGGGGGAAAGGCACCATTTGGGGTATGTCAATAAAGGCAAAAAGGAGACGGAAACAAACTGCCTTCTCAGTGAATGGACACAGAAAAATATGACTCCAGAATGATTCCTCATTTCTGTCTTACATGAAGACTATAAAACATTTTTTCCTATAACCTTTCATTCCATACTGTGCTGGGAAAGAAGAGATCTTAGTCAAAGAAGGTATCTGTGAGCACAAAGCCTTCCTGGCCCTCACTTTCTACGTGCTGGCCTCGTGTCCCAATGCAGGCCCAGAGCAGTTCCAGCCTATAAATATAATTGGGATGGATTGATGCACGCACAAGAGGTCTATTTTAAGTGGCACAGTTTCAGATGCCTTCATTTGGGTAGGAAGCCAAACTTCAAGGCACAAGCACAGGAAAGTCTTTTGTCAGACCTGAAAGAAAGAGGCAGCTGTGTCACATAAATTGTGATGGGACCTTGGAAGAAGTAGACATTTGTGAAGTATTGCCAAAGAGAAGAGAGGTGGAATGGATCATTCCTACATCAAAATATACACTCTATCTTACTCAAGACACAAAACTGTCAGACAGTGCCTCCATACTGTAGCAGATCAAATTTAAAGAGCAGATCAATTAATCACAGTATATATATGAGAATCACATATCCAAACTTATGCAGGTTCAAGCTTCAGGTTTCCAGAATTTCCTGCTCAGCAGATTTAGCTGAAAATAAGATTAGTTTGTTTTACTAACTATTGAACTGTGTGGGTGTTGTTTTTTAAAAAAATTCTTTTATAGTAATCTCCTAATACAGAAATGGCTATAGAATGTATAATTGCATATTGTCAATGCAAATATTATTTTTTTTAACAAATCCTGGACTACTATGTGCAGTGCTTAGCACTTTTGGTTGGGATTGATTTATTTCTTCTATTGCTGATGTGCAATAGCCTTAGAAAAACTGAGCCTCGTTGACCCTAACATGTGAAACAGCACTACAGTGCTTGTTAAAAAGTCACTCTGAGTGGAGGTAACTTAGAAGAGAAACATGGGGGTGGGGGTGGGGGTGGGGAAGGGTGGTTTCCCCATTCCATGAGGCTCCCCCTCCTTCCCCATAGAGTTCAAAATATGTGTTTGCATTGCAGGGTATGAACTGCGAAAAACTATTTGGATGGGGGTGGTTTAAAGGACAAAACAGCAGCCAGGGAAGAAAACACACATGCACGCACCTTCCCTTGCTGCTTCTTGCCTTCTCCCCAAACACATTTGCTTTTTTAAAAAAGGTGTGTTCCTGTCAGGGCACTCACTCACATCACTATGTAACATCTCATTTTTGCCTCAACCTTCAAGCTTAATCCAACCACCACCAGCTGGTGGCTACTGAATAGTGATGGAGTGTGGAGGGGAATTTCCACCCTTGAGTTGGATCCAGATTTAGGGTGCTGTCCTATCCATGTTTAGACAGAAAAAGGTCCTACAACTCCCAGCATTGCTGGCTGAGGAATGCTGCAAGTTGTAGGAGTTCAGACTTCAGTTATGCTATGACTAACTTAAGTCCCAGTGATTTCAATGGGTCTGCTCTAAGTATGACTAAACTTGGACCCGACCAACCCTTACCTTTAGGCTCCAGGAAGTGCTGGAGGAGGCAGGGAGTACACTACCACAGCCAGCACTGTGAAAGTACAACAGTTTCTGATTGGACAGTCTCCCTTGCGCAAGCTGGATCCAACATAACTCTGCAGGGGTGGGAAACATGTGGCCCTCTGTCCTTTTAGTGCATCCCCCACTGCTCTCCACTGCCCCCTGCCACTGCTGGATTTGCTGTTGTAGTGGTGGCAACAGCACAACAATCAGAGGTTTAAAACAGTTGACTGTGAAATTTGGCAGCAAACTGCCTATTGTTTTGCTGCTGTTGCCACTGAAATGCTGCATAGGTACAGCCCCCAGGGTGATTCGGTGGGGTTGAAATTGCCCCCCCCCCCAGCCCCCAAAGTTATCCACCCTTGCTCTATAAGTTTGCTGGCCTGGTTGTTTTTTTTTACTCTAAAGGCTGATTCACGCATGATGTGTGTACCTCATAGCAAGATTTATGTAGATGAATTTCAGTTATTGAGGCCTGAGAATGCGGACAAGGTGCTTGGCCAAGTCCAGTCGACCACCTGTGTGCTTGACGCTTGCCCGTCATGGCTTATTACATCAAATAAGGAGGGAATAGCTGGCTGGGTCCAGGAGGTTGTAAACGCCTCCTTGAGAGAAGGAGTGGTGCCAGCCTCTTTGAAAGAGGTGGTGATTAGGCCACTTCTGAAAAAAGCCTAACCTGGACCCAGATGATGTTAATAACTACAGGCTGGTAGCTAATATCCCATTCCTGGGCAAGGTGCTTGAGCAGGTGGTTGCTGGTCAACTGCAGGCACTCTTGGATGAAACGGACTATCCATTTCAATCCGGCTTCAGGCCTGGTTTTGGAACAGAAATTGCCTTGGTCGCCCTTTGCCGGGAGAGCGACAGGGGGAGTGCGACCCTGTTGATTCTCTTGGACTCTCAGCGGCTTTCGATACCATCGACCATGGTATCCTTCTGGATAGGTTGTCTGGGTTGGGAGTTGGAGGCACTGCGCTCTAGTGGTTCCGATCCTACTTGGGCAGCCAATTCCAGAAGGTGGTGCTGGCGGATTACTGCTCTGTCCCTTGGCAGTTATGCCATGGGGTGCCACAGGGCTCTATTTTATCCCCTATGCTGTTTAACATCTACATGAAACCACTGGGAGAGGTTATCCGGAGGTGTGGGCTACTTAAGTTATTGTACCTATCTTTAAAAATATACATAAAATGCACATGAATTTTTATGATTCCAATTCAAATGAACTAAGACCATTATAATATTCACTTTTAAACATGAAGGATTCTGATCAACTTCAGTTTACACTCACAGAAATGCAGAGCAAAGGAAACGGTGTTACAACAATAGAAATCTTTTTGGTTTTGTGTCTAATTAAATTAGGACTTTCACATATAACATGGTAACATAGCATTTCTATGTTGAAAGTGACTGAGGCCACAATCCTATGCATGTTTAGACAGAAAAAAGTCCTACAACTCCCATAAGTCCCTAGCCGAATGCTGGGAGTTGTAGGATTTTTTTCTGTCTAAACATGCATAGGATTGCAAGTCCTTGGTCCCAATCCAGCTAAATTTAGTCAAGACTAAGGCTCGCTGAAATAAATGAAATAAATTAACTTGCCCATTGCTTTTAATTGGATTTAATCTGGTTGGACTGGAGGCCTTTTGTGTTTTTGACTGCATATTTTCTCCCAATATTTCTGACTTCACAAATTTTAGCTTATGCCATTTTACTAAGGAGCAGACTTTGAAGATGATCATTTGTCATTTTCTTGGCATAGCTAATGGAGTGACATTTCATCTATATGCATAGACTAAAGGCTTTGACCTGAACATCATTATAGAAAGATCAAATGATGTAGAAAATTACTTAGGTGTTGAGAGCCAGTTCATTTTTGTGCCTTTTACCTACCCATTCTGAAATGTGTTTCTAATTTGAAACCTTGTTGCTAACTTTGCTGTTGGTTGTATGCTTATTATTAAGGCTATGCAAATGCCTTGGACAAGGCATGAATGTGATGTGAATATCACAGCTTCAGAGAGATTTGGACCACTTCTGGATCCGAGGCAACCTGGGTCTGAGGTCCGAAGCTAAATGGGCTGGTGCAGCAGAAATTGAGAGAAGAGAAGAGGGAAGGGTTTTCTTTCCTCCCTCCTTTGTCACCTGGGCAACAGTGTTCTTAAGTGCAGAGGACTATGGGAGATGTAGTTTTCCCAAGGGCTCCTGCAATTCCAGATTACATCTCCCATAGTCCTCTTCACCAGTGTGAAGGGGTGACAGAGAGGAGGGAACAAGGGGGGAAAAATTCAATCCTTTTACTTGCACATCTCCACTGTGGATCCCACTACTGCCCACAATCAAGGTAAGGAAAGGAAAGAGGGTACTTGGAGGGGATAGGATTTGGGGCCATGGTCAGTAGCAGAGGTGGACAGGTAATATCTTTGGAGCTCTCATATTGGCTTGGAAGAAAAATCATATTAGTGTGTGGAAGAACTTGGATAATTTAGGAGAGCCAGTGTGGCGTAGTGGTGAGAGTGTTGGACTGGGACTCAGGAGATCCGGGTTCTAGTCCCTACTCAGCCATAAAACTCACTGGCTGACTTAGGGCCAGTCACTGATTCTCAGCCTAACCTACCTCACAGGGTTGTTGTGAGGATAAAATGGAAAGGAGGAGGAGGAGGAGGATTGTGTAAGCCGCCTTGGGTTCCTTGCAGGAAAAAAGGCGGGGTATAAATATAATAAATAAAATAATAAATAAAATAATAATTTCGTAGTTAATCTGAGCGTTGGATAACTCACCCATCGCTATCCAAGACAAATTTAGTACCTTCTGTGCCTGAGCGGTGTGCTCAAAAACCGCAAATAGGCAATCTGCCTTTTCTGCTTGTTTAGAAACTGAAAGTATAATACCTCCCCCCCCCCGCCCAATTTGGTGCCATTGTGCTTTCAAAGGTATATTTTCAGCCAGTCAACTGTCTTTACATGAAAAAACAACAGCCACTCAATACATTTGATATTGGAACTTTCACTGGAGACATGATGTAAATCAATGGACACGGGGTAACAATTATTGATTTCTCCCTGAGGGTTGCTTTGCTGTGTGCTGACAGGTCTAATATTAAGAGACAACGAATCAACTCATCTTATAGCTCAGTACCTATTAGGCTGTAGTATGAATGTGCAGGGAAAGGACGCACACATACACAATTTGATGCTGGAATGGACTGAATATACAACCAGTAAATGCTGGGGGAAAGGAGCACGAGAAGTCTGCCACCCCCTTTTGAAGAGGCAAAGACTTGACACCAATTCAGATTTCAGTAGTGGGGGGAGAGTGACTTCAGTGGGAGGAAACAAGATTCAGGGAGACTCAAATGGTTTGCGCTGAATAGATTCAAATGCAAACCCACCTCAAAACAGCAGCAATGAGTTTTAAGAGCGGGTGGTGTGATTATTTTCTGGTTTATACCTCATAATGTTTATAACAATATTATCCATACAGGAAAACCTTCTTAAAAAAAAAAAAAAGCCACTACCATCCCTTCCTCTCTTTTCCTTCTTGAAGGGAAAGGGACTAAAGCCTTTCACATGTATGCTTTGTACACAGGCCTATTCAAGTGTTTTTTTTTTTTACAATAGTTACTCTGAGTAGATACAGATACAGGCGTTCCTGAAATAACAACAATAGCAACAATAATATCCCAAACGGACGTGCCCCCATGGACGCAAAACCCATGAGGTCAGATAAAAGGAAGTGCTTCTTCACACAGCGCATAGTTAAACTATGGAATTCACTTCCACAAGATGTAGTGATGGCCACCACTTTGGATGGCTTTAAAAGGGGATTGGACAAATTCATGGAGGAGAAGGCTATTAATGGCTACTAGTCCTGATTGGCTATATGCTTCCTCCAGGATCAGAGGCAGTATGCCTATGTACACCAGGTGCTGGGGAACATGGGTAGGAGGGTGCTGTAGCACTCATGTCCTCCTTGTGGGATCCCTTGGGCAGCTGTTTGGCCACTGTGTGAACAGAATGCTGGATGAGATGGACCCTTGGTCTGACTCAGCATGGCTCTTCTTATGTTCTTATGAGTTAAAGGTTAAACAAAATGAATGCCACCATCCTGCCCACGTCTTAAGATCTTCTGCTGAAGCCCTACTGTAAGTGCCTTTCTTGTCAGAAGTGCACTATGTCATGGCAAAGGAGAGGGCTTTCACTGGCCTGGTTCCCAGGTAATAAGAAGCCACCATGGGGGAATATCCCTGTGGAGCTTCTCATTGTGGCAGCAGTTGCCATTTTGAATATTTGGGGTGCAGTGGGGGCATGTCGTAGCTTGCTGTTACATGTGAACCTGGTGAGGATGGGTTGTTCGGGTGGTTGACAAGCTACCTACAACCCTAAAACAGCCCATGGCTTCTGGGTTGCTTGTCAAGCACCCCAACAACCCACCCTCACCAGGTTCACATGTGACGAGAAGCTACAGTGGCTTGGATTGCCAACCTGGTGCCTGCGGATGCTTCAACCTGCAAGCTACGGTGATGATTGTGCGAACCAGGTCACTGTGGTGGTGCCCTGGCTTTGGAAGAGCAGGGGTGCAAAATGTCTTTCAGCCCGAGGCTGAATTCAGTTTCAGAGAAGCTCTCTGGGGTCTTATTCCAGTGGTGGGTTGGGCCAAAGACAAAGGGGACAAGGCCAAAACACCAGCATATTGTAGCTTAAAGCTCTTACTGCTAGTAACTTAGCCTTAGGAGAAGCATTTCAACCTTTTAGAAGGTGGGGGGGACTGCATGAAAGCCAAGAAACCATCAAACTATCAGTGATTGGGAGGAACGGGTGGGACCAGGGGAAGGGGGTGTGGCCATCTGGAGAACCCCAGAGGGCCAGATTGGAACCCCAGGTGGGCTGAATTTGGCCCTCGGACTTGAGGTTCAACACCCCTGCTAAAGAGGTACTCCTGATGCCTAATTTACAATAATTTGAGTGTCAGGTTATGCCTTTTTACACAGGCATTTTTATCTGTATAACCTCTCAGTGTGCCTTTGTAAATTGTATGATTATTGTATGTAAATTGAAATTATTATTGTTGCCTTTTACCATGGCTGTTGAGTATTAGTTTTTCTGGGCTGTATCAGGCTTTTAAATAGTTTGTTATTTCTGTTGTATACTGCCCTGGAATGTGATGTGATGAAGGGTGGTACAGAAACAGTATCTGGTGTTCTGGGCTGCAGTCTGACAGGGGCTTCCTCTTGCATACAAGTCCACCAGCGGCTCATTCCTAGATCAGGCCTGATGGTATGGACCAGAAATCTCTCTGACCCCACACCTTCCAAGTCAGTATTTAAGGCTAGGGATGTCATGTGACCCCAAGTTCCTCAAAGTAAACATTTGGCTTGCCATGTGGGGCTGTGAGAGTAGCTTACTTGCTGAAGCTGGTTTTCTGAATCCTGGCGATCTATATTGCTACTTAAGCTATGACTGAATGAGATGGAATTTTGGCCCCTTTTCCTGAACTTTGTTTCAGTTAGCCGTCCATGCCAGGGAGTTACCAGGAATGGTGAAAGGGCACAGCTTTCTGGTATAGTTGGGAAAATGCACTCGAACACGATTTATGAGTCAGGCAGCATGGTGGCAGACTTTAATGGATTAAGCCACTCAGGTGAAGGCTTTATTCACTTACTTCAGCCAATTAATTTCCATTGAAATTTGCTGTTTCTTCTCCAGCTGCCTAGGCCCCGTAGTCATTCATCAGGGTTGTATTGCCAACATCTTCAGGAGAAATGTGATTTCTAGGAGCCCAATGAAGCATTTGACAAGCTCTCCTGTTAAGCATGAAGCATCTCATTATGTCTCATACTGACACTCTAAATATTTCTACCTGTATATACAGCAGGTAGCCACAAAAAGATATCTTCTGATGTAGTGTTCCTTTGCTATGCTGAATCAGGGGAAAAAAACAACAACATTAGGGTGCAATCCAGCTCCACTAAAAAATGGTGGGAATTTGTGCGTGGGTTTTTATGGGATGTGAATCTCTTCCACTGGCCACAATCCAAAACCCAATTAGTCATGCTTAAACCTATTCATTTCCATGGCTAGTATTGGTTGGCCATCCAGACAATTCAACCAAACAAGGTTTCAGCAAGTAAGACTGGGCATGATCCAGCCAAAGTTAAGCATTCCTAAGCCTATTAATTTCAATGGGAAACAGTTAGGCATGTGTTTAACTCTCCCAATGAAATACATGGGATTTCAATGTGCAATGGATTATGTCCACAGTTAGTTAGCTAACGTTCTATCATGAGCTAATACAGAGATTCAAAGAAGGCAATAACATGTTAAAGACAACATAAAATACAAATATGCTTAATTAGAATAAACTGCCTCCCAAGTGCATACTTGCTTAATCCCAAGGTCCTGCACAAACCAAATGTTCTTACACTACCTCTGAAATATGCTCAGAGCAGAGCAGGTGAACCACCCAGTAAAAGGAGTTTTATAAATTCTGAGCAGCCATCAAGAATGTTCCTCTACATGTCCTTGATGTTTGGACTTGGTACATACATTAGACAGCCACAAAAACCTATCGGCTCCTAACTTGGTTCCATAATGAATTATCACATGTTAAGCGGTGACTGCACTTTTCATATATGATGGCTGTGATCCATGAATTCGGGTGCATGCAAAACACAAGAGCATAGATGCACATATGGAATGAAGCATGTGCACAGTGGAGAACATCCATTTTTCTTTCACAGAAGAGAATAAGCAACCCCTGCCTGTACATGCAGAGCTTTGGGTTATGCCCAGTGGTTAGGGGAAGAATAGTGACATTTCATGATCCGGAAACAGTTCTGGAGGCCTAAAAGTCTGATTAACATTTGCAAATGATCTGTGCCTTCTGGTTTCTGAGCTATTAGTTTGCCTTCTCCTTGTATTTCCCCAATTTCTTCTACAATCATGGAGGCTAGAAATTTTCTCAATGGAAAGTGTGTTCTTCTTAAGATGATAAGAGTCGGCAGGCTGCATAGGTAGAAATGTCATTGGTAACAGTTGGCCTGTCGCGTTGAAAGGGCAACTTTTTGTCCGCATGGATCAGTTTCATTATTCATGTGGGGCTGTTTTTGTTTTGCTTTTTGCCTAGTGGGCAAGAGGTGTCATGCCATAGAAAGTTCACTTCACAGTGAAATTGCTAGAAAATAAGAAGGAAATCCTTTGTAATAAAAAACCAAAAAAACAACAACAAACCCCACCACCACAACAACAAACAAGCAGTCACTTATTTCTTGGCTAGTAATTTATCTTGGAGTGGAATAGCAGGCTAATAACTAGGATTAAAGATAAAGCAGTCAAGATAAAATAAAGGTAAATCAATCACTACATTAGAGTATTTGAAGAATCATTTGCATGCACTTAAAAACAGCCATATTTGCTATTGAACCTGATTTCTGCCACGAGCCTCCAAAATAATAAATATTCATTGCCTAACCTTTTAGCAAAACTCAGAGGCTGTGAGGAGAGCCAGCTCCTCAATCCAATCTAATTGAAAATCTGTGAAATAATGAAACCGTGCCATGCCCGTGTCTTGATTAAATCAATGTTCAGATCTGCATAGTTTAAACTGAAGCCAAAGAATACTTGAGGTCTCGCTTTATAAGCAAAATAACAAGTAATCAATATTTACTTTTAGTACTGGGCAGGAGTTCATATTTTCCAAACTACACCGCAATTTTGGCATAGAACTACGTAGCTAATTAATAGATGCAAAATATTAAGCAATGCTAATTAGGGTGCAGAAATCACCGAGGGTGCAAACACTAAAAAGCAAGCCAACACAAAAAGCTTACTTTAGAGAAAGTGCGCACAGCTTGTGATCTGCCAAGCTGAGCTCAGCCTACCAACAGGATAAACTTCCTGGGGTTGGATCTGGATTTGAGGTGGGACAACTGTACTGGCAGAAGTGGACTTCCCCACCCGCTCCTTCTCACATACGTCCCTCCTCCAGCCCCCACAGGGAGACCCTGTGGAATGAGGTAAGTTGTGGTGTGTGGTGAGGGGGGACCCCCAAATAACCCCCCAAACCCCAAAAATTGGTGGAGGGACCTTCTGCCAGCCAATGCCTTTCTCTTGTGGAAGGCTCCTTCCCCTCAAGGGGAGACCCCTCCTCTAGTTTCCTGCATTGAGCAGGGGGTCGGACTCGATAGCCTTGTAGGCTCCTTCCAACTCTATGATCTATGAAATCTATGAAAGCAGATCCTGGATCCAACCCGTTTTGCTCTCTTCCTAAGACTGTGAGAACAGTGCACCCAGTAGGTCACAGTACCTGGGTAATGAGCTGGTTTGGTTTGGTCCATCACCATTTACGCAGGCCGACTCTGGCATGAAAATAAGGAAGTTATTCTGCACAATCAACACACACATAAATGCTGAGCCAGAGCACAGTAACTAATTGTCACACTCTCTTGTACACCTTCCATATAGATTTCATAGATCATAGAGTTGGAAGGGGCCTACAAGGCCATCGAGTCCAATCTCCTGCTCAATGCAGGAAGCTAGAGGAGGGGTCTCCCATCCAAGTAATAACCAGGCCTGACCCTGCTTAGCTTTCCACACTCAGACAAGCTGAGCCAGCATGAGCTACAGGCCTGTATATATATTTCAATGAGGTTTGATTAGGAGAACTTCCTGGTGACCTGAATGTTGTTTTTATTTTGAGAATGTTAGCATCCAGTAGCAGGGCAACTGCAGACTTCCTTCTGACCCATTTCAGTCTCGGTTCTGGCCTAGTTATGGCACTGAGACAGTTTTAGTAGCCCTGATGGCCGATCGGCTTCTGGAGGCTGACAGAGGTCACCCCTCTCTCTCCTTTCTTGATCTTACTGGACCTCTCAGTAGCTTTTGACACAGTGGATCATACCACTTGTTGGAATGACTTGAACAACTGGCCTGGGTGTATCTGGGTTAATGTTTCAGGGCCCCACTCTTTTTTATTAAATGATATTCAGTGTGGTCATAATAGCTCCTTGGGAATTGTTTGATTTATCACTGGATTTGGTATTACACCAATGTTGTTCAATATCTATATGAAACGCTAGGAGTCATCCTCCAAAGCTCTGGGGTTGGGTGTCATCAGTATACTGACAACACCCAGTAGTATATTTCCTTAAGCAAGCATCTAGAGTGTAGAAGTAAAATTTGTCCAGACTTCTGTGAAAAACAGAAAAGTCAGACCATTCCTCTTGTTCCTTCCAGGAACATGTCCTGACAAGTCAGACCCTTTCCTTGACCTTTCACAGAACAACCCTGAGGGCAAATCACCCATCTATTGATTTGCCTAAGCCTCCTTCCTGCTTATGCTAAAAGTACAGTGAGCCAGTATCACCTTGGGATTATCACTTTGGGATTATCACCTTGGGAAAGACCACTGATTAGCATGATGGCTGGAAGATGGGCAATACCTGATCTTTTGTTTTTTGTTTAAATGTCTCCTTTTGAATTGTCTCTGTTTCCTGTACTGACTCAATTGTCACCTGACCTCTACATGATGCTATTTAGTATAAATGGAAGTGTCTCCCTTGCATTTTTGTTGGCATTCCTGACTGTGCTCAGATGCCATCCGTGAATTCACTAATAAACTTTCCTCTCTAAGAACCTCTTAAAAACACAACGCAGTAGATCAATTTTTCCACAACAATCTTGGTGCCGTGACTCGGATCGCTTCAAGGGACTGGACCTGCCTGAAACAGGGAAACACCACTGAACTCCCAGGCGCCAAACCCAGGTAAGAGACCTTTTGAAATCTCTTTTGGGTTTTTGGTGTGTGTCCTTCTGTTTCTAGCAGACTATCCTTTCCCTCCAACGCGATCTGAACTTTGAGTCCATGAGGTTTTAGAGACGAAAGAAATTTCCTATAGGATTGTATGCATGTCTGTGAAAGTATGATTGCTAGATTTATGAGCTGTTGACCAGGGCTGGGACTAGGCGAAAGCTGAACCTCGTGCCCCAACAGACAGACCCTTTTCCCTTTTCCCTTTTCCCAATTTGCCCAGTACCCATGGTTTTACTGTGTGGAAAAGGCACATCTTCCTAAAATTCTCACGGATGAGTGTGTATAAGTTGCTGACCAGGTCTGGGACTTAAACTGAGTCAAGACGCCCTGAACCTGTTCGTGAGGGGAAACCCAATGATCGGCAGTGTTTCAAAAGCAAGTGGGCTCAGTGGAACCTCGTGACCCAGTGACGTGTGACTGTTCATGAATCTGCTGATCAGGACCAGGACTTAAACCACATACTAAACCAGTATGTAGTGGAACCCTGTGTCCCAGTAGAGCAAGTAAATCCCTTTTCCTGTTTCCAAGACTCATGAGTCCCATTTGAAGTCATAAGACTGACTGAGCCGACAAAAAGGGATTGTGCCGCAGTTGAAAGACTGAGTGAGCCGATCAAGGTGTTGAGCCGCTGTCTGAGACTCAAATGAGGAACATCCCTCAATAAGTTTGCCCTGGATGAGTGTCCTGTATGAGTGTGAGGAATAGGGGGTGCAAGATCAAAGGAGATCCCCCCCAAGGGAATGCTAGCATGTTGTAGGTACACACCTTATGGCCATAGGTAGGTGTGTAAATTTCTCGAGAAATGGAATGTCATGACAAAAGGATGATCCTAGTAAACAGTTCCCACTGGGAGGAACGTTTGACTTGGGACAGGATAGTGCACTTAAGGGGAGCGCTCGAGTCATGAGGAAGTAAGGTACCTCAGACTCAATGGGAAGTGTATTTTAATTGGTATGAAGAAGCTTCAAAATGCATGCATGAATCCAAGCTTAAAAGCTTGACAGATTAAAATATATATATTAAAAGATCAACTAAAAATTTAAGCAGGCCTGCAGCCAACCACCACCATTGGCTCCTTTGTATCCATTGCTAGCGAAGAAAAATGATTTTTTGGGAAGAAAAAGCAAGATCCTGTAGATGATTATCCTTACCTACATGAGAAGACCCCAAAATGAGGATGAAAGTAGAAGGTTTTCGCATGATGATGCTGAAACTACCCCAGTGGCCACTCCTTCACCCTAACCCACCTCTGCCTAGCCAGAAAGAGCAGTAAACAGAAGGAACTAGATGCCCAGAAAAATTTAGAACCCAGAAGCAACCACTTTGCCTGGCTCTGTTCCTTCTCAAAGACTGTTAGTCACCCCAAATTATGAGTCAGTCACCCTGGCTCCACTAAGTAAGAGGTACCTGCAAGAGATAAGACTCTAGTGGCTGTCCATGACCCATAGACACCAAGAGATTTAAGGAATATAGTAAATTTCCTAACTTGTGAGAAGAACCAGTCAAATTCAAGGAAGAATTTGAGACTGTAATTATTTATATCCCTACCTGGATAGACTTAAATCAATTACTTAAGACTTGTTCTGCCAACAGTAGTCTTAAGAAAGAAAGAAAAAAAAAAGAAATGGCCAGTAACTGATACAAAGTTTAATGATCCTATTAAATTGATAGAGATGCAAATGAAATTACTTGATGCGCTTCTATGAGAAATCAGAGTCAAAGCAAAGAAGTTAAATGTTCTACAAATAGAAGGCTTCAGCAATGAAATATTCTAGAGATGCCCTTACTACAGTAGTGAAACCTAAAACTGACTAGATCAAGATTAATACCTGTAAATAAAAGAAGTATTTTTGAGAGAGTCTGAGTATTGAGAATGCAGGTTTTCTGAGCATAAACAAAGTGTTAGTGCCTTTTGAGAATTGAACTGTGTTAGCTTTAAAAGGTCAGAAAGAGTCTGCCCCTGATCAAGGCAGGCTTTTTCTCTGAGACTACAGCTGATGCAGGATAAGCTCAAAAAGAAATGGTTAACTATTTTTCACAGAAGATTCAAGAGCTTCACCAATGAGTGGAGCCAAAAGGTTTTTGAAAAAAAAGAAAAGAGATGATTATTTAAAGGCATGTAGACTGTCCCCTCTGCCCCGAGGAGGGGGGGGGGGGAAGAGGGCCATTTAGGAAAATGTGGAAAAGAAGAAAAAAAGATAAGGAAAAGAAAAACTAGGCCAAGAGAAAGGTTGGACAAGGGCAGATGCAAAAGAAACATTAGAATTGCAAACAGAAGGGCATAAAAAAAAAAAGGGAAATAAAACCCTCTCTGCCCAAGTTATGCAGGCAAAAGAAAGTTGTAAAAGATGTGATAAGAAGTAAAGATTTTGAAAAAAAGCTATTTGAAAGAAAGTTGTGTTAAGCAGTGTCAAAAACATAAACAAAAAAAGAGAATGCGTATCTTTAAATATATATATATATTAAGAAGTACTCAAAGAACCCTGTGTTGTGTTAAAGAAAAACAACAACAATAACAAAAACGTTTGTGAGCTTTTGTGCAAAGAGTTCCTGAGCATAAGCAAAGCTTTGGTGCCTTTTGGGAGTCTCCACCAGTCCTGTGTTTAGTGAAGAGAGAGAGTGTGCTCGCTCCTAACCAAAGCACACACTTCCTCAGATCTGAACTAGAGGCGAGAAGTCCCAAAATGAGAAGAAAAAAAAAGAAAAATGATTTGTTATAGCTGCTAGCAAAATTAAATAAAATATTTTTTAAAATGGCAGCAACACTCATGAGTGTTTGTGGCTGCATTCAAGTTTTGCCTTTAAGTTTTAATGCCCAGTTTTGTTAGAGTAGGCTTTCCTGAATTTCACCCCTCCCCTCTTTAACATAATCCATGCTTAGTTGGTTTTTTGCCAAAGGCAAACCAACAAGGCATGTTGGTTAATTTGGGCAGTTTAATTTCAGAATTTATGCTTGGCTAGTAGGTTTATGGCAAGCTAGCAGAAAACTTTTGTTAAATACTATTTGGGTGCAACATAGCACAGTAGCACCAAGATACTAAAAGAATTGCAATTCCTGTTTCACTTTATTGTTATTAGGCTGGTTTTCAAGAAAAGTGTTCTAGTTTAAATTACACAAGTGCTCCCTTTGTGGCTCATGCTGGCTCAGCTTGTCTGAACGTGGGGGGGTTGTAGGCCCCTTCCAACTCTATATGAATCCCATCACAGTTGCCACTGCATTTTAAAAATTGCATCTTCTAATTGCTAATAGTTTTGGCATCCCAGTATTTTTAAACCTTTGGTTGCATAAGTGCCTTTTGGCTTTGTTGTGTTTTAAAAGGTAGCATTTGGTTAGTTTTCTAAAGCTTGGTTTACCTTGCTAAAGATTTTATTGTTAACCCCTCCAGATTTCCTGGCAAAAGACAGGCAAGCCTAATTTTAAAAGGTCAATTCTTCCTGCATTTCTCCCCCTTGCCAGACTTTATAGCAATGTCACACCTGAATTGCAAAATCTTGCTGCTATCCAGAATTTGACCCCAGAAAATGGGGGGGGGGAGAGGGACATGGAAATTTGGCAAATTGCTTTCTCTCTAAAGACTCTATGGCATCATTCGGACGGCCGCCTAGTGATGCCCAGAGTTCTTTTCCCTAAATTACTCACATGCTCCATAGACTTGTCGCATGTGAGCAAAGGGGGGATTATTGATTTGTTTAACAAAGATTGGTTTGGATTAAATTTTACATCTGCAGCAACTCAGTTCTGTGCCCAATGTGCGGTTTGCCAGGCTCATAACAGTGGTAAGCCTGTAAAAAAATAAATAAAATAAAATAAAAAACCAAAATGAGCACGCACCCCCCACCCTGGGGGCCTTTTGTAAATATACAGATTGACTTTATTGAAATGCCTAAGTGTTGTTCCTATCAATATGTTCTTGTAGTTATTTATATGTATTCTAAAATGGGTTGAAGCATACCCTTGCGTGAAGGCTGACACCACAACAGTAAGCAAAAAAATTGCTAAAAATAATTGATCCCCAGATTCAGAATACCTTGCTCCATAAACAGTGACAGAAGATCACATTTTACTGGACAGGTGGTAAGAGAAGTGTGCAGGACATTACAAGTCCAGCAACATTTCCATTGCCTGTATCATCCACAATCTCCGGGAGCTATAGAAAGACATAATAGAATACTGAAAAGCAAACTGGCTAGAATATGTGCAGAGACAAGACTAAAATGGCTAGATGCACTGCCCATAGCCCTCATGAGTATGAGATCCACAGCAAATCAAGTAACTGGACTTGACCCCTCATGGGATATTAATGAGACACCAATCTAGACCTAGCCAGACATATACACCTGCTTGATGATACAATTCAAAATTACTGCAAGGCCCTAATGAGATGTGTGAAGACTTTTTATTCACAGATAGAGGTGGCTCAGTACCAGCCCAGCACTGAAGGACACTCTATTGAACCAAGTGACTGGATTCGTATTAAGATACTTCAAAGCTGTGAAGTGCCAAGGACTCCAAACGTGGATCCAAGCCTCCCAACATCTCCACCCGCGATGAGAATGAGGACACAATAACTCCTCCATCAATTCAGGGTGAAATGTGCTAGTAACCTCTTCCCCTGAAACAGAAGAATTTGTGCCAGGACATCAATATCATCTCAGACCTCGGACGGGACGACCATCAAAGACAACACCCAGAGGATCGGACGAGAAGAACTGATGTCATCATTTTAGAGGAACACCACCTCAGCCTGAGCCAGGAGCCTTACTTATCAGCCCTTTAGTACATCAAAGTCAGAACAAGAAGAAACACCTGTAGTTGTGCTCTTGTTAGTGACTGGTGGTTCTTTTGCCTTAATTGATATATATATATTAATATTTGAAACAATATGGCCAAATGGAGTATGGTTATATTCTTAGAGCTCATAGTCCTCATCCAATCTGCCTTCCAAGAAAATACTTACATTCAGCTTTTTTTAAAGTTTGCACAAAGATTTAATGCTACCAACTGCTAGGGGTATGTAGCCACATGCCAGTACATTCCCAGGGAGGAGTTCCCATGTGGCCAGTGCCCATTACACTAGTAAACTTGACCTTCACCAACAGACCCTTGTACTCTAAAGGGTCCAGTTGTTGCAAGTTGTTCCTACATTGGGGGAATGGTGTTTTACATGCAACAAAACACAAAATCAGCCCTCCACATTTGTAGGACAAAGTCAATGTAAGCATTATTTTACCCCTCACAGAGATTGGAGAAATAACCATACTGCCAAACCCATATTCTGCACCAATTATGGAAATTAGTTCTCCCAAAGTAATCAAACTATGGGCAATTCTCTTAAATGTAGTACCTGGAAGAGTTTTAATGATAAACTGTGGGACTGTACCCTTACAGGGAAAGGGCAGTGTTTTCGCAATGCCACAATGCAAAATAGTACTGCCAAAGATGACATTAGACATGGTGTTTGCCTCAAAAGGTAGAATATGCGCCTTGATTGGTCAAGAGTGTTGTGTGTTTATTCCTGATAATTACAATCAGAAAAGATACTTAAATTGCTTTTGTTGCCCCTGACAAAAGCCTGGAAATATGGTCTTGGCTAACAAGCTGGATACCAAACCTAGGAAGTTGGGGTAGAGCAATTGTTCATGGATTAATAACCCTATTGCTTGAATTTGTTGGGTTTTATATATTATTGTTGTTAAGCAAGTGTTGTTTTACTACATGCAGCAAAAGGAAAAGCTCTGTATTGACTCAAAAAGAAAAAATAATGATGCTTGAAAGGATTGATCAAGGGAGAGAAAAGGAAAAGGAAGCATTAGATGCTGAATGGAACCGCTTACAGAATATTTGCATAGAATAAGTTACAAATGTTAGTTGTGCTATAAAAGCACAAAACGGGGGAATGTAGAAGTAAAATTTGTCCAGACTTCTGTGAAAAACAGAAAAGTCAGACCATTCCTCTTGTTCCTTCCAGGAACATGTCCTGACAAGTCAGACCCTTTCCTTGACCTTTCACAGAACAACCCTGAGGGCAAATCACCCATCTATTGATTTGCCTAAGCCTCCTTCCTGCTTATGCTAAAAGTACAGTGAGCCAGTATCACCTTGGGATTATCACTTTGGGATTATCACCTTGGGAAAGACCACTGATTAGCATGATGGCTGGAAGATGGGCAATACCTGATCTTTTGTTTTTTGTTTAAATGTCTCCTTTTGAATTGTCTCTGTTTCCTGTACTGACTCAATTGTCACCTGACCTCTACATGATGCTATTTAGTATAAATGGAAGTGTCTCCCTTGCATTTTTGTTGGCATTCCTGACTGTGCTCAGATGCCATCCGTGAATTCACTAATAAACTTTCCTCTCTAAGAACCTCTTAAAAACACAACGCAGTAGATCAATTTTTCCACAACAAGAGCAGGGCTCTCCAACTTTGGGTCCCCAGATGTTGCTGGCCTACAGCTCCCAGCATAACTAGCCAGCATGGCTAATGGCAAGGGATTCTGGGAGCTGTAGTCCAGCAACATCTGGGGACCCAAGGTTGGAGAGCCCTGATCTATAGGCAGTTATCTTAGTAATAAACCAATGATTGAAAGCTATGATCAAGTGGTTAAATAGGCTGAAACTGAGTAAGTCTAATGGTCTAGATAGAGGGGGTATGCATGGTACCTGGGACAGATGGACTGACAATCTCCTAGAATGCCTAGGTTTGGAGCTTGGAAGTTCTCCTGGGTCCTGCTTTGCTCCTGGGTGAGCAGCCAGTGGTGGCAGCCAGGAGTACCGGTACCTTTTATCAACTTCATCCAAGCTCTGCCCCTTTTTGGATCTAGTCATGCTTTATCCAGACTTCAGTAACTCCTGGGATCACATACGGTACTTTAATGCACTTCATGTCCTTGAAGAGGAGTCAGAAGCTGCAGCTAGTGAAGAATGCTGCTGTTCACTTCCTGATGGATATTGGTAAGTGACGACATCTCCAACTAGGTTTTCAGCAATTGCATTGGTTGCCAATTAGGTAAGCTAGTGCTTACCTTTAAAGCTCTTAATGGCCTGGCACAATACATACCTTAGAGACCAACCCTTCTTCCATAAGCCCGCACACAGCCTGCATTGTGTAGGTCTCATTTTGTGAAAGAATATTTTTAGAGGCAGAATTTTTGCTTTAGGCCTCTTGGCCAATCAGGCATGAGAGTCAAAGCTTAGTATTACATACAGATTTGTGACCAGGTAATGGGGAAGTGTGCTCTGAACCTGGCCCTTTTAGCTCTTTTGGTGATTACAAACAGGGCAGGAAAGCGCTCACTATCTGTCAGGACAGAGATGTTCCTTAATGATTACCACTGGACTGAGCACCAGACTTATTACCAGTCTGTGTCTTATTGGGAGGGTAGGATGCATGCCTATTTACATGTTAAGAACGATGGGTGTGAGACAGGTTCCCTGTGGCATATTTGCAACTATATCTCAGAATGTGGCTAATACCACATATTCTCATGGGGCTTTGGGGACAGGTTTTTTTTTTTAAAAAAAAAACCCTGATAGATCTCTGGCGTATCAATATATATCCAAAAAGGATTTTTTCCATCACAAAGACAATAGGCTTAATTTTCAAACCTTCATAACCTACTTTGTTGTTGTTGCATATTTTCACTTTAATTCAGGACATTTGACTAATCAAACCAAGACCATCTGCTCCACTTGTGCCCCCTGCTGATCTGAACTCCCTTGAGTCAGCAGCATGCTGTTGAGCTGTCGATTCATATGGACTCTCCCTCTGTTGGCTGATTTATTTAACGTCTGTTCTCTCTATTTGACGTACAGCATTTTCCCGTACACCCTGAGAATGTACATGTTAAATAAAGGAACAGAAAATTCACATTCAAATATAGAAGTAATAAAAATAGCTAAGAAATTAGGATTGTGTAGCTCAGAATTGTTTGTTTGATAAGGGGTACTGAAATGTAAGCACCTTTGAAACCATTTCCATATGAAAACAGAATGCTCAATATTTAGAGAAGTAGATGTTGCAATTATGTGTGTGTGTGGGGGGGGGGTTCCCCCCAAATGCAGGGCACAAGTCAGGCAAACCTAAGCACCTTTGAGTCCCATTGGCTGCAATGGAAGTTAAGCATGTTCTTAATTTTCTCCCCTTAAAATCAGTGGGATCTAAAAATGCTCAGCTCTGGTTGGTTTGTACCCAATTTTTTGTTTGTTTGTGTAAACAAAATGCTAAGCACTTTCTTGGAAATAAATACAATTTAAATCAGTGGGATTTACTTCTCCATAAACCTATTTATGTTATGGTTAGGAATGTTATCTGAAGGTTGCCATACAGCTCCACAAATATGTCAAGAGGCTCCACAGGACCACCTTCACCAACCTAGTGCCCTCCAGATGTGTTGGACTACAACTCTCATCATCCCCAGCCATTGGCCAATCATTTAAAGATGGAGGTCTGAATGTAATGAACTTTTAGCACAGATCTTGAAAAGCAGAGGTCAAATCAAAATTACATATCACTATCCCAAAGAAAAGATATTTAAGCTCCGGAAATGTTCTTGGATTTTGGCTTTACATATATCTTCCATCCTTTCCTTTGCATGTGTGAGTGAGCTCCCTCTAGTGAAATGAATGGGACTTCCTGTGCCCATGGGATCTCCAGGTGAGCAGGGTAAATATGTCTGAAGGACGGAAACACCAGATTGGACAAATTGGGAACAGCTCTGCACAACATGTGGTCCAGGGCACCAATCATGCATTGTGTCTGTCACTCCAGCTGTTTTATCTGCCCAGCTTTTTGTGGCCTGCCCGGGGTTGCAAATACAAATCATTTATCAAGCATATGGCACCATCCCATAGTGCATAGTTATTGCATAAGGCTTGAGCAAGTGACTGCATGCTGTTCATGTCTGGGATGCCATGTAAACAAGCAGTTTTATATTCCTCCCAAATCCTGAGCGGTTAAGCTGGGAAGCTTAAAACATATAATTGTGCTATTTCCCTTGATGCGTATATGTAGTATAGGGAAATGAGAAGAGCTGATCCTATTTTGAGCCCTGATTTTAAAATGTCTTCGTGTGCAGTACTGAGTTACCAACTACGGTAAGTAGACACCAGCCTGATTATCTCCATGATACATGCATTCTCAATCCCTCATTTTCAAAGGGAGTTTAATAATGTATGCATTATGTTAAATATGTCCCTTGCTGTCATGACTTTTGAACACTTTATGGTGAACTGTAAGCAGACAATTTAATGTTGCCTCAAGCATTTTCTTACTGAGTGTTTCCACTTAGGACTCGCTGGAGTAAACACTACTTGCTGGAGTAAATTCTGAGAGTAGACCCCTCAAAATCAATGGGACTTCAGTTACATTAACTGAAGTCCCATTAATTTCAATGGGTCTACTCTCCAGTATCAGAGGCAGTACGCCTATGTACACCACTGACACCAGTTGCTGGGGAATATGGGAGGGAGGGTGCTGTTGCCCTCATGTCCTGCTTGTGGGATCCCGTGGGCAGCTGTTTGGCCACTGTGTGAACAGAATGCTGGACTAGATGGACCCTTGGTCTGATCCAGCATCGCTCTTCTTATGTTCTTATGAGTATGACTAAATCTGGTTCCAAGCCCAGGTATTATTAATCAATTAAAAATGGTGGTCTGGAAGTTCCCAATGTAGAGCATTATTTTTATGCAGCTGTTCACAATGCTGTATGCCAATGGTCTTATAGGAAGAATAAATACTGGAGCATTGAACATTTTGGAAAAGAAATTTCAATGGGCTAGTTCACATGATTACCACAGCCTACTGTGTCTTATTTAAGCCATGGTGGGTTGCAGTGCTTTCTGGCAGCCTTTTTGAATATTCAACCCCTGGTAGGGAGGTTGCCATCATGTGTTGTGTTGTCCAAACCCAGGCAGCAGGGGTTGTTTGGGGGTTAAATAACCCATGGTCTGTTGTAGGGTTATTTCAGGGTTGTTTAACTCTCAAACAACACCTGCTGCCTGGATTTGGATGACATGACAACCCATGGCAACCCTCCACTGGGGGTTGAACACTCAAAATGGCTGCTGGCATGCCGCAACCCACCATGGCTTAAATAAGACATGGTGGGCTGTGGTGATCATGCACACCTGGTCGTTGTCTTCATGGATCTGGATGGAAAAAGATGAAAGGAAAGTAGGATTAAATAATGATATATGTAGAACAATTATGAAAATATGGGACAAATATTGATCACAACTTGCCTCACATATAGTACTTTTATACTCTGTAGCCTTTCCCCCTTAATTTAATATCACAAGAATTAGTTATAATTTTGGACTTCAGAGTGACAGTCAGATGCATGCAAAGGATACAAGATTTAACTCAAAACTGTACAGTAACAACACACATGGAAAGGATTTCAAAAAATGGAAGGATTACTAATCCCCTTCTTTCAGTACTTGCAAATCAGAACTTGTTTATTAGAACTGAGTACAAGTATAAATATTTATAGACCATTAACAACTTTTGGAAACATACTGCCAGGCAAGATATCACAAAAAAGGAGTATTATTAAAATGATATAAGATCATTTTAACATTAAGGTCTGTTGACTATAGATATAAATGGAAGTGGGGAAATAATTCAGTTTTAAATTATCCTGCAAAAAATGGTCAAACATTTGCATAGGTGCAACAAAGCAGTTGTTAGATGTTGGATCTAAATAATGTTTTATTAAAATTATCCACATGTGGTACCACCACCCACCAAAACCACAAAAAATTAAAACGGTTTACTGCTCATTCAAATTGTTTGTGATATAAGGAATGGAATGCAGAATTATAGATATATTTGGTGGTCATGTAAACATGTAATAACTTTCTGGAAACTTATTATCATAACTATGAAAGAGATTATTGGAGAAGTCATTCCTTGAAAACCAGAAGTGTTGTTGCTAGGGCTATTTGGATTATCTATTTTTTAAAAATGAGTAAATAATTTGTTAATTATGGCTTGTATTTTAATTGCAAAGTACAGTCAGTCCCCGAGTTAAGAACGTCCGACTTACCGACAACCCATATTTAAGAACAGACTTCTGGGTTCCACGGCGCCACGTCGTTTACGTAGAGTACATAGTGTAGTATGCTACGCAATTTGAGTAATTTACACAATTTGTGTAAATGCCAATTTTAACATATAGAACGCTATGCTGTTCCGACTTACATACAAATTTGACTTAAAGACATTCTTAAGAACGGAACTCGTTCGTAACCTGGGGACTGCCTGTATTGGAAGAAACCAAACTTACTTAACTATGGCTATGGTTAGCACTTGAAAGTAACCAGATTGATACTCGAATTTTCTTCCTCTTCTGAGGACCAGGAGACTCCAATTCCAATAAGAGACCCACACCGATCCAGGAAGGAGAGTCAGGCATTACTGGCTTGAGCCCATGTGACACCTCAGATTATTCCCTGCCCAACTCTCAGAGGTCCTGGGATCAAGCCTGCAACCACTGACCCTTCCTCAGACTCACAGAATTATACTGACAATGGAAAAATCATGGAGAGAAAATTGCACAAAGCTGCCCAATCTATGTCTGCTAGAGAACCCAATCTACAGAATGAAACAGGAACCAGGATCAGGCCTGAGAACTATCTTGGCAGTGGGGCGGGGCTAGCTGCAGTCCAAGCTCTGCTACCAAAACACTTGTTCTACATGCAGGCAGTTGGTGCAACTTTTGTTGCAGAATATTATTGAATGATTCATTGACAGATTCCCAACTGGCAGGTTCACTCAGGAAGGTTTACAATCATAAACAACAATCCACCCCCTACACACACAAATTAACATAGGGCTGGATCCAACTGTGTAATTCCTTTAGCACAAATGACATGGCACTAGTGGAAACTAGATTCCAAGCTATGCACAAGAGCAGAATCCACCTAAAATTATGTTTGCACAAGTGCAGTTGCGCAAGCAGTTGTGTATTATGCTTGGGCAATCCGTTGTGCAACCGGTTGCACATTATACTTATTCAACCCATTTTTCAACCAGTTGTGCATTCTGCTTTTGCAAGCTGTTGTGCGACCACCAGTTGTGCAAGCATAACGCACAACCGATTGCACAACAGAAAGATTCAGTGGAGCTCCGCTAGTGCTAATTGAGTTTTGTGGAATGACACCGTTGGATATTGCCCGTAACAACCAAAATAAATACAACAGGGAAAATATCAAAATATTAGAACATTAAAAATATTAAAGAGTCAGTTTAATAATCAGAGCACCAGATTAGAAATTAAATGCCTGTTGGAATAAGAAGATCTTAACCTGCTGTCTAGCTGTGTACAATGAAGACGCAATGAAGTTTCTATTCCAGCTGCTTGGCTGGTCTCTTGGCCTGCCCCGGAGTCCCCAGCACTAGATACAAAATGCGTCTTTGCATTGATCCTGCCCCAGCCATGTAACTTCATGCTGTCTCAGAGTTATGAATCCTCTGAGCCAATCCTGCTCGTTTTTGTAAAGTCAACTGCTGTGTCACACTCACCTTTTCCAGCTGCCACCCACAGTAGGCCACCGGAAAGTAATCCTCTTGGCACCTTATGCAATAGGCAAGTAATCACATCTCTCCAGGTTCAATTCATAAGGAAATTACACCTTTTCAAAGCATTGAAGCATTTCATTAAGCTTTAAGCATTACTTTCAGCATTCATTAGTTTATGTAGGTTATGGTGGATTGTATACCTACTTGCATTAAGTGCAGCTGACTGACATGGGACATATAACTGAGCACCAGGCCCAGAGCCAGCCTAAAAGTTTGGTGGGGGGGAGTAGGCGGGGCAGGTCATCTGGTTGCAGGCCTTTTGAAGACAAAATTTTGAACTGCTTTTTAATTGTTTGTTTGTAAATGAGAGTGTTGGACTGGGACTCCGGAGATCCAGGTTCTAGTCCCCACTCGGCCATGAAACTCACTGGGTGACTTTGGGCCAGCCACTGCCTCTCAGCCTAACCTACCTCACAGGGTTGTTGTGAGGATAAAATGGAGAGGAGGAGGAGGATTATGTAAGCCGCCTTGGGTTCCTTGCAGGAAAAAAGGCGGGGTATAAATATAATAAATAAATAAATGGGATGTGAGAAAATTTACACACATTTAGGTCTAGCCCTCCCAACCCACCCCTGGCTACAGGCCCACTGTGCAGTGGGAATAGCTTGCTTTGTCCCCTGAGCAATGAATATATTTCCTCAATATCCTTTAAGAGTACCCCACTGATAAGTAGCTGTAACCATTACATTTGGTCCATGAGCTACTTGTGGGTGAACAGCTATTTTAGTTATATGGGAGCTGTTATTTATTTGTAGTTAGCATTTTGTTATCCATCTTCATAGTGACCCTGTGAAGAAGATCACTATTTTTCACAGATTAGGGAGTTATATTAGGGTGTCTAGAAAAGTCATAAAGAAAAATTCATACACTTGAAATTTTGTTCCTCCTAGAGCCACCTACGTACTGGTATGTTGCACAACATCCTATTATGCAAGGCTCAACATACAGCCGGTTCAGCTTTGGGCTCAATACAGCGCTCCTCTTCAGCATGCACGCACATGGACCATTCTCGTGCCTACGAATGCTAACCTCCATATCTCCAGCTATCTAATTTGTCCACAGGGAGGACCTGTAGTGTAGTGGTAGAGCACCTACTTGGCATGTAGAAGGTCCTAGGTTCGATCCCCGGCATCTTGAGGTAGGGTTGAGAAAGAATCCTGCTTGAAACCCTGGAAAGCTGCAGATAGTGTCATCAGTGTCGACAATACTGGGCTAGATGGACCAATGGTCTGACTCAGTATCAGGGAGCTTCCTATATTTCTAATTTACTAAGTACCTGACGCAACCTTCCCCAACTCGGTGCCCTCCTGAGGCATTGGACTACAGCTCCTATCATTCCAAGCCATCATGGCCACTCCCTACCAGTGTATTTCCCTGCCAAAAACCCCCTTTGTGTAACCTCTTCCAAATCCCACTTTTAAAATGGGACTTAGAAAGTGGGATGGAGCCTCAAACACCCCCTTCGCAGCAGGATCCTCGGGATTTTTTTGGGGGGGAGCTCATGTGTCCTGAGGGTGCCTTCAGTTTTGCAAGTGTCCCTGAGATATCACATGACTGGACTTCCAGATGGTTCACTTCAGCACAGGCTCTTCAGGAGGCAACATCTCTCAGAGCCTGAGACAAGGCCTTGGCTTAGCCCAGCAGACTGCTGGGCCTTACAGACTGAGCCTGGCCAAAGAGCACAAGACATCCAGACTCAATTAAGGCCAGTTTGTGAGATAGGTAGATAGGTAGTTAGATAGATAATATTGATGTGAATATGTTTGTGCATTTCCAGGGAGCTTTGTCAATAAGACACAATATTCTTGTTACACTGCAGTAGTGTCTGTTTGTTTTGTTCCTCTAATAGAGGGAATTCCCACTGTCTCCTAATTCAGAGCCCCTCCCCTTGTATAGTAAAGTGCTTGGCTTCTAAAAGGTTCTCCACCAATTTCTGGTGGATTTATTCCCAAATGTTTTACCGTGGAACATGAAAATTGGATCTCGGTGTGAAAGCCAGACCCGGTCTTCCTCTTGCAGCAGTTGCTTGCTCCCAAGCCCTTATGACCGATCTGCAGGTTACGGGCAGCTACGCAGCTGTGCTCTTTTTGAGCTGCCATTTTGTGAGCAACCGGACTATTCTGTGGCAGCTTTAGAATCTCTTATCCCTAGTATACCATACAGAATCTTCAACATATTTTGCAGGAAAACAACCATCTTGTGAAAGGATACATTCTCGTCACCACAATTATAATCAGAGGAGAGGGTTCTCTCAGCCCCTCAGCTATACTGTTTGTGGGGAGGGAGTCTCAGTCCTCAGCTAAAGTTGAGGGAGGGAAGATAATCTCACCCATTCTTTGCAAGGCATCTTCCTTTTCCCCTCTCTTATTTTCCTGTCCTCCCTCCCTTCCTGTCCTGTCCTGTCCCTCTTTTAATTTTTCTAATCATTCTCATTTACGCTCTTTCATATTTTTATTTTTTTTTACGTCAGAAAAAGTTTGGGAGGTGCTCATGCATTGGGAATGGGAGGGGGGGCGCTGCACTGGTTTCTTGTGCAGTTGAAAAAAATGCTTCGAATAAACCCTGTCCCTGAATCACATTGCATGGTGGCTGCCACTTTTGGGAGCAGTTGCCAGAAACAGACTACTCTCAGCCTTAAAAGGATAATTGGCTCTATTTATGAGCTATAAAGATGAGCAGACAGTGGCCGCCATTTAGCCTGAGGAGTCTGATGCAGAGTGATTCTCTCAGCAACAAATCTTTTGGAAATGGGAACAGTTGAGATGTGAAGAATGACCTGATTTCTGATGCCATATTGAGCATCTGCATGGCATTGACACAACTATGAGTTAACTCTTAAAATCGCAGGATGTAGTATGTATGGGGAAGCATAAGAGACATACTAGTAAAGCATGGACATTATTTTCGGAGAGATTTCTCTTTCAGCTAATGAAGTAAATGAACCAAATTTTACAACATTTTAAAATTTAGGGCACAATCCTATGCATGTTTAGATAGAAAAGGGTTCTTCAGTTCCCAGCATTCCCCAGCCAGAATGCTGAGAGTTGTAGGACTTTTTTTTCTGTCTACGCATGCATAGGATTGCATCCTTAGATTCCAGAACCTAAGCACTCAACTCCTTATCAGTGCACCAAAATAAAAGTGCCTTAATTCTCAACAGTGCTGACATGATGAAGACAATTCAGATAATTTAACATGGACTTTAGGGTAGTAGAGTGCACTGACTTCACATTTGGGGGATCTTTTTTTTTTAAAAAAAAATCAGAGCACCAGGGTCCACCAGGGTCCAGAACCAGCCACAAAATGGCAGCTGAGGAGGTGAAGTCAGTAACAAAATGGTGGCACAGAAGTAAGCCTGCTTAATTCAGTGGGCCCTTCTCTCAAGTCAATATGCAGAGGATTTCAGCTGGCATTCTCAGAACACCCAACTTGGAATGTAATCCTATGCATATTTACTCTAAAGTATGCCCCACTGATTCTGCAGGATGTAACCAACACCAGTTTTGCTAGTTTCTTGTTCACAAATTAGACTAATTTCTACCATTTCAGGGCTGCATCTGATCTTCCTTTTCTTCAACGAGCTTTTCTACATGAGGCCTTCGTTGTGCGCTCGTCATTCCTCACTCATGGGTTCTTTAAACAACATTGTGACCCTCTGGTTTTGCTTCTGTGTCTAACCAGTGCTTTCGGCAAGTTTTTTTTTTTTTTAGGGCAGGGGAAATACGGCATTTAATTGTGAAGGCAAAAAAAGTGTGATTTCCTCTTGTGTATTTGCGCTATTCTGCTATACCACAGTGCCACCTAGAGGTTATGTAGCAGGAAAGGAAAGGCTCATGGAGTGCTTGGATCTCAGTTCTGTGATGAAACCAAAAGAACATGCAGTGGATTAATAGCCTCTATAGCAGGGCTCTCCAACCTTCCTTGGGTCCCCAGATGTTGCTGGACTACAGCTCCCAGAATCCCTTGCCATTAGCCATGCTGGCTTGGTATGCTGGGAGCTATAGGCCAGCAACATCTGGGGACCCAAGGTTGGAGAGCCCTGCTCTATAGGAAAGCCCTGATTCTGTAGGACATAACCAAAACTAGATCAGTTTTGAGTAATTTTTTAAAAAATATCACAGTAACAAAACAGCTACTTTGAGGAGGCACAATAATTTTATTTTAAATCCTGCAAATGGAAAGAGATGATTAAAAATAAGATTTCAGGACAGCTGATGCATCCTGTGCATGGGATGGTGTCAGGCTCTGTCTGGTGCGGTCTAAGGAGGAAAAAACATACTGCCTGGTTATCCTGGGATGCTAGGGAAAAACATAAAACCAGTAGGTATAACTATAGTATGGAGGCACAGTGGAAACATCCACATCATTGTTGAAGTACAATGAAATATGAGCATTTAAGGAAGCTGAAATGCTTCGTAAATTGTACATCTCCCTTGCTTTGGTTAGCCTTACCTAACTGCCCAATCCTATGCAGAAGTAAGTCCTACTGTGTTCAAAGGGGTAGGTGTGCGTAGGATTGCAGACTCGTGAACATTGAGCTGCCATAACATTTGACAGCCTTGATTTGATTCATCTAGATCAGTGTTCTCCAACCTTGGGTCCCCAGATGTTTTTGGCCTATAACTCCCAGCATGCGCCAGCCAGCATAGCTGGCTGGGCTGGGGCGTGCTGGGAGTTGTAGGCCAAAAACATCTGGGGACTTAAGGTTGGAGAACACTGATCTAGAGATGCGGTCCTCCAGTTTTCCCAGTGACGGGAATGTGTTAGAGTCAGTGCTGCAAGGACACGCCACAACGGCTTCTTTCACCATTACTGCAGACCAGGAGCACAACCGTGGGTATTTTTCATCAGCGCCCTATAATGGCAATGCACACATGGAGATGCTAAATTTTAAGTGAACCGGGGATACCTTATGGAATTCATCACACCAAATGCAGCTACAATATCTGCAGGAGGAATAAATAATGAACTGACGCTTGTTAAAGAGTGCTGCTGGCGTGGCGTGCCAACTTTCTTCAGCAAGATGAGAACAGCGTGTTGTGTTAGTCTTTAGCAGGGCTGATTTATAGATTTTGTCAGCAGGGAAGAAAGAGCCTCTGAGTTTATCAGCTGCACACATTTGATTCTGGCCTTAGCAGTTAGATACTAAAACCTTTCTCTCTGTTTCATCTAGTTTCAAATCCAGAGAGAATATTAATAGGCGAAGGAAGAAAAGAGGAAAAATAAAAGGCCATTGGACTAGTTTTAAAACACCGGCAACAACTAACATGGACACATTCAAGCATTAGACGTTTCAACACACACAATACGTAATTAGGAAAGCAATCCATGTTCTCAGTTTTTCATTAGTGACCTGCAAGTTTATTTATATTTCAAATCAATAATGGGGTAGCAATAAAGACATGCTTATCAATCCCATATTGATTTTTTTGGTCTCTGA
This sequence comes from Shinisaurus crocodilurus, assembly GCA_021292165.1. Taxonomy (NCBI): domain Eukaryota; kingdom Metazoa; phylum Chordata; class Lepidosauria; order Squamata; family Shinisauridae; genus Shinisaurus; species Shinisaurus crocodilurus. Next base: position 105,872,131 of record CM037881.1, read on the forward strand.
TTAATTCATTGATACAGATTTTATCCTGAACCCAGGAGACTGCAAGCAATATCTTCCTCCAATATTTGTTTAGTTGCTGATTTGGAGTCCTCTGTGTTGCTCTCTCTGAGTCTGCATAGAGCACCAGAGGTAATAATGAAGACTGACTTCGGTGAATTTTGGTACAGGTGTATAATAAACTGTTCCGCATCTAACTGATTTTAAAAGCTCTGGAGATTTTTTCAATGCGTTCTCGGATACTCCATTTCCCACTTACAGATGGATAGCATCTGAATGCTACTGTCATGATCAGAGATTTGGGAAGTTGCCCTTCAGAGAAGGAACCTGAGGAAAACGCAGAGGCCAAGATGCATAGCGCCTCATCTGGGGACCATCACTCCCTGGAGAACACCCTCCTGCAATTTCCATCACTGAAAAGGAGACTCCCTAGAATCTGGCAGGGACAGACGCTGTCGTGTGTAAGGACAGAAGATATGTGGCATGCAAAGAGAGAAAAATGAGCTCTCACTGGACATGTCCAAATATTTGAGAATTAGCTTGAACTAGTAGCCTGAGCAAATGAGGTATTTATTAACTAAAATTAGAACCAATTGTTTTAATAAGGAGCATGCTTGTTAAGGCATTTACAATGTCCCAGGAGCCGTAGGATTCTTTAGGGGGGAAAGAACCTCTGAAGCCTTAAGCAGAGCTCCTACCTCGGAGGGGTTTTTCTGAAGTTGGACCCCCCCCCTCCTGCCTCGTCCCAGTCACTGCAGAGGCTCCTGTGGTTGGACTGCCTGGAGGAAGTGGCTACATAACACATACAACATTGGAGGCGGGGCTACGCAGCACAGCCCCACTCCCTGCTTGCTGGAAGAAGCACGGTCCTTTTTTGAATGCCCAAATAAAACTTGGGTAGTGAGTGTTAAGAACCACCGGTCTGGAAGTGCCCCAAGAGGAAGCAAATGACAGACAAGCAGAAAGATTAGAAAAGGATGAGGAAGAGAGAACAGCCCCCGCCCCCAATATAATTGAATGTCATCAGCAAAGAAGTGATAATCAGTACAGAAAGAACACAGAAGGAGGACAAAGAGGAATCATAGAATCATAGAAAAGTAGAGTTGGAAGGGGCCTACAAGGCCATCGAGTCCAACCCCCTGCTCAATGCAGGAATCCAGGTCAAAGCATCCCCGACAGATGGCTGTCCAGCTGCACCTTGAATGCCTCCAGATTGGGAGAGGCGAGCCTACCACCTCCCTAGGTAGTTGATTCCATTGTCTTATTGCTCTGACAGTCAGGACATTTTTCCTGATGTTTATGTGGAATCTGGGTTCCTGTAACTTGAGCCCATTATTCCATGTCCTGCAAACTGGGATGATCGAGAAGAGATCCTGGCCCTCTTCTGTGTGACAACCCTTCAAGTACTGGAAGAGTGCGATCGTATCTCCCCTCAGTCTCCTCTTCTGAAGGCTAAACATGCCCAGTTCTTTCAGTCTCTCCTCATAGGGCCTTGTTTCCAGTCCCTTTATCATCCTTGTTGCCCTCCTCTGAACCCTCTCCAGTTTGTCTACGTCCTTCTGAAAGTGTGGTGCCCAGAACTGGACGCAATACTGAAGATGAGGCCTAACCAGTGCCGAGTAAAGGGGAATTATCACTTCCTGCGATTTGGAAGCTATACTTCTATTAATGCAGCCCAAAATAGCATTTGCCTTCTTTGCAGCCACATCGCATTGCTGGCTCATATTCAGTTTGTGGATACTGAATAGGAAATAGGATCAGGATACAAAATAAATAAAAGAGGACCAGAAGAAACTGAGGACCCATCAGAAAAACTGGGGGGGGGGGGATGAAGAAAATACACCAACTATAGGCAGATTTAACACTGCAATCCTTTAGATGTCTACTCAGAAGTAAGTCCCCTGAGTTCAATGGGGCTTACTCACAGGTAAGTGGGTAACCAGTACAGGAGTGCAGCCTAAAGGAGAGATTAGAGAAATGGGTGGGGACACACACAAAAGAACCAAAAGCCCAATATCAAATAGAGCAGGGGTTGACAGAAGGTAGAACTTCTGTCCCAGTTTTCTGTGAATTTTGGACTTCAATTCCCAGAAAACTGTGCCAGGATGGCCAATGGCCAGGAATGCTGGGAGTTGAAGTCCAAGAGATCTGGAGATCTACCTTCTGCCCATCCCTGCTCTATTTGATATTGGGCTTTTGGTTCTGCCCACCCCTGAAATAGAGAAGAAAGAAGAAAGGGATCAATAGCATCAAATGCACAAGAATGATTAAGAAGAAAAGAAAACCGATGTTGCAGTTTTAAAAGAAAAGGACAATGTGTGCAAAAATAGAGCCGGCTCTCAGAAGAGTGAGGAGGACAAAAACCCAGTTTAAAAAGGTTTTAATGTTAATTTAAAAAGTCAAGATATTAGTGGTGTGCTATTCACACAATTTATGTATGGGTACGGGATTAATGACCACTGGCTTCACCCCCAAACACAATATGTTAACATAAAGGTCTGGGCGGAGCCTATGTCCATAATATTGTGCATGCATAAGCTCTGCACACGCAACTGAGGACCCTGCAAAATGCTCATGAAGAGAGCAGAATTGAAAGAGGAAACATAAAATGTGCCATGGGTAAATAAGTGCTAACTCAATTGTATATACCAGTGTTCTCCAACCTTGGGTCCCCAGATGTTTTTGGCCTACAACTCCCAGCATGCCCCAGCCAGTGTAGCTGGCTGGGGCATGCTGGGAGTTGTAGGCCAAAAACATCTGGGGACCGAAGGTTAGAGAACACTGGTATACATTGACAGTTTTGTTTGTATTGATTGGTTTATGTTTATTTAGCAGACATCTTGCTATAATTTGCTGCTTGCCAAACTTCCCCAGTAAGTAAAAGCAACATCACTTTAATGATGAAATTTACACAGTTATACAAATATTAAACTTCCAATTACTCTTCAAACTGCACTGTCTGTAATAAAGTTATTGATTTGTATAAGGACAGGAAGGTTATTCAGCGAAATGTAATTGCAGACCAGTGAGGCATACATTTAACCTTTCTTTTCTGAGTTTGTCTGAAATAAAATTTACAGTGTGTGATTTGAAAGCTTTTCACACGTTGGTCTATAATTACTGAAAATATATGGATGTGAGAAGAAAGTTGTAGCCAAATTAAAAATGGCGGGGGGGGGGAAGTTTATGAAGATTATTGTTGCACATCCAAGATGAGAGAGAAATTGCTTGGAAGAATCAAGCTGTAAAGGAAACTGTATCAGAAAATGTGCATTGTTTTGAAGACCCTTAAGAGGACAGACTGGCAAGTACTGGTGCATCTTTGTTGAAAACTGAATTTGGGAATGGCATAGGTTCAGTTTTTTTCCACAGGGTGATTCTTTTTTCTCTGTGTGTGAACAACTCCTAAATTCTGGATCAATAAGGTAAAAGGCTGTTACAATTCCCACAACACTCTGGATGGCTCGGTTATACTCACTGGTGGAGTGGATCCAGATTCAGGCATGTACAACTGGGGTGGTGGAAGGAGATTTTCCAGGACCCTCCTCATGGCAGCCTCTCCAAAATGCTATACAGCAGGTCAGGGGATCCTGCTGAATGCGATAGGCTGTGGTTTTGGGGAGAAGGGGGATCCCCCAGAATTGGAAAGAAGCAGCACAAGCTTCTGTGTAGACCAGTTGCATGTGCCTAAATCTGCATCCAGCTGCTTTACAAGGGAGTTTGGAGCTGGTGAGCTCCTTGCCTCTGCTTGGTTTGCAGTTGTATCAAGGGACATGAAAAACCCTCTCTCCTGCCTTGTGCCTTTCAGATGGAAAGTTTTGCCAAGTTCAGGTGCATTAATTCAGGTATATTCAGAAGGGAGCCTCGTCGTGTTCAATATCCTCCCAGGTAAATGTGCAAAGGTTTGCAGCCACAGTGAGCTTAAGACACAGGTGAGCTTAGGACAAAATAAATTAAGAACTAACAATTCATGACCCTTTCATGATGGTCAAAACCAGCGGCCTCACTCTGCCTAATGGTAGTAGGGCCGGTCCTGCTGTGTAAGCCAGTCCCTACACAGAACCAGTTTCACTGCCAGGACAATGTACCGGAGCTGTCCAACCATTCAAGAATTTTGAGCAGAGTAATCTTCTGCCTATTAACTGACCAACTGATTCATGAGTTTATTAGAGTTACATAAATAAATTATCAAGCTCTTGGCATAGCTGCTTTTGACAAAGAAGGAACCTCGGCTGGAAACCTATAGGTTCCCAGGATGCACGGGGACAGGTGCATAGGTGATGACATAGATTCATAGATATAGAGTTGGAAGGAGCCTACAAGGCTATCGAGTCCAACCCCCTGCTCAATGCAGGAAACTAGAGGAGGGGTCTCCCATCCAAGTAATAACCAGGCCTGACCCTGCTTAGCTTTCCACACTCAGACAAGCTGTACCCCTATTGGCTGACTGTTGTGGGAAACAGAATCCCAATGGGACCTTCGCTCTGATCCTGCAGGGCAATTCCTGCGTTATTTACTAGTCCTATGCAAGCATTCGGCCCGCACCTGTAAGGGCTAAAAGGGTGGTGGAGCCAAGGGGGCACAGTGAAGCCCTGCCCCAGTGCCCTCACTCATGCTGGCCCTACCCTCCCTGCTCCCAACCTTGCCATGTGGAGCAGCAAGGTCTGAAGGGGGCTTCAGCTCATGTTCACTGGAAGGCGAGTAGAACCCTGCTTTATCAGGGTTCCCGGTTGCAAGGGTGGTTCTGCTCGTGTTCAAGTGAAAGCAAGTAGAGCCACTCTTCAGGGGGGACATTGGGGGCAGGTTTGCATGCACACATGCCCCCCCCCCCTTTAGCCCTCAGGTGTGCAGGCTCAATGCTTTCATAGGGCTACGGTGTATTTCCTACCTTCTTGAGCACAGGATGCTTCATTTAGGGGTGGGGCAGCCCTGGATTAACCATTAAGCAATATAAGCACGTGCTCAGGGCAGGGCCGGCGCTACCGCTAGGCAAACTAGGCTGTTGCCTAGGGTGCGTAGCTGAAGAGGGCGCAGAAACGCTGCGCTCCTCTTCGCTGCTGGCGCGCTCCTGCCCCGCCCGCCCGCCCGCCTCGCCGACAAAGCCAGGTCAGTGCGGGGGGATTGCACCCGGAGGTAGTGGTGGGGTGGGGCCGAGCCTGGGCGCCGCCCCCCCACGGCACGAGGGGGGGCGCTAAATATAATTTAGCCTAGGGCGCCAAACTGCCCTGCACCGGTCCTGGCTCAGGGCACCAAGGGAATGGGTGGGCACCACAGAGTACCACACATTTTTGCATTTGTATTTCCCCCCCTTATAACAGTTTTATTTTTAAAAATGCATAAAACAGTGATGAAAAGTTGTATTTCTTTCTGTTGCCCTAGTTATAAGTAAGTAATTGGCTTATATTGCTTGCTGCTATTTAGTGTTAAATAAATATAATAATAAATATAATAATAAATAAATCCCTGTCAGGGATGCTTTGACTTGGATTCCTGCATTGAGCAGGGGGTTGGACTCGATGGCCTTATAGGCCCCTTCCAACTCTACTTTTCTATGATTCTATGAAAAACAGCTTATATTTAATATAGTTGTGTGTTCTGGCATGGGGGGTGGCCTTGAAGGAAACTGAGTTTTTAATGCCTTATTTCACCTTCAGCACTTATTCAATCTTAATGCCTTGCCAGCTAAGCAGTGGAAGGGCTGAGGGGGCACCATTATTGGGCTGTGCTTAGGGCATCAGCTGGCCTTAATCCGGCCCTGGGGTGGGGCTTTATACAGCTCCAGGTGCTGGGGGCTAAAGCAGAAGCAACTTGAATGCCAGAAGTGCCCGGTGTTGGTCTATACTCCCGCTCTGGGGGAAGCAAAAAATAATAATAATTAAATTTAAAAGTTTCTGTAAAGCAGCAATTATTGTTTTATGCGTCTGAAAGCAATGTTAGCCTTTTCAATAACAGCTTATGAAAACTAATGGGCACTAAGTGCATCAGCTAATCCATTGCTGTACCTTGTGCAGTTGGAGTTTTATGTATTGGTATAATAAATAATCATGTGGAATAAATTAGATCCAATAAAGCATTTCCTGAATACATTTCTGTAACCATTTATGATTATTTATTCACTGATGGCTTCAGTGCATAAGAGCCTGCCAAAGCCATGGGGCTGCAGGGTGTGAATAGAGTAGAGAAATGATCCAGGAAGGAACTAAAAGAGCAATGGCTGCAAAAAAACCTGATTAAGTGGTTTGTATTTGGAAACACATCAAACTTTATAATGAAATCAGTTCAGAAAAGAGAAAACTCCTTTAAGGCTGCAACTCTTTGCACCCTACTAGAGAGCAAAGCCGTAATCCTATACACAAGGGGTGGGGATCCCAAAAGCCCTCTAAAAATGATCAGACCCCTGGCAAAAGCGAGCTGTTTCTCCCCTGGCAGCCCACTGCTTGCGTTGTGGGGTGGAACCGGGAGAGAAGAGAGACAGAGAAGGGGCCACTTTTGGGTCTGCGTCTGTCCCCCCCCCACAGCATGCACCCCTCCACACCAACGGATTACCAGCAAGGGATTGCAGAACTCAACAGAAAAAAAGGTTCTCCACCTTGCTATACACATACACACTTACCTGGGATTAATTTCCATTAAACTCACTGGGCTTACTTCTGAGTAGGCACGTATGGGATTGTGGCTGTGGATCCTATTGAACTGAGGGCCAAAACAGACATTATTTTAAAATGCAAGTTTATAGCAGCTTCATACAATGGCGTAGTGGTAAATTTGGAAGTGCACTGCACTCATCACAGCAGCAGCCCCAATAGCCACCACGCCCAAGGGGAGTTCAAAAATGCAGGCAGCTGGGTTGAACCATATCAACAACACCATTCCAGCAGTTTTATCTCCACCAGAAGGCAGTCTTTTGTTAAGCTAATGAGATTTAATTGCCTACTCAAGATCAAGGCACAGTAAAAAATACTCTGCATTACAACAGGGAACAATATAGCTGGGAAAATTCATTTCCCTCCAGCTACTGTGAGGATAGCAGCTAAGCTCAAGAGGGCACAGGGAATTCTGAGCAGGGTGGCAGATGACATCAGAGTTCCTGCTAATAAATCAGAGCTGGCACTGCATCCCTGCGAGCCCTGGCACCACTACACCACTGACTTCATATGAGAACTTCAAATCCACAGCAGCATTCACCGAGGCTGCAATCCTATATACTTTTCCATGGGAGTATGAACTCAGTGGGGCTTACTTCTGCATAGACACATGCATAGGATTGCATTGTAAGCAAAGCAAAGTTCAGCTCTAAATGGATCTTGAATCCATAGGCAACCCTGAGTGTGTTTCCATTCACAACCCATGTGTTTCACGTTCCTTTTGGGGCTGCACTGCTTGTAACAGCCTGGTCTTGTTTTCATTATGCTCTCTCCCGAGGCAGGAACCCCTCAGCAGGCTTCAGGCTGGGATTTGTCTACTACACAATCAAGGAGAAAGGGGCAGAGGTGGAAGTGAAGGGAGAAAACTGTGAGAGGACATGAATTGATTTTATCTCAGCCCCTTTCTCTCTTTTTTTTAATTTAATTTTTTTATTGAATTCTCTCTCTCTTCTTTCTCTTTTTCTTTTTTTTTTTCTTGGTCAAGCAAAGCTTCCTGGCTTTTTGTTGTTGTTTTTTTTGAATTTTTTTTTTTTTATTGAATTTTCCAAAATAACATTTGGCTTCCGCCTCATTGTCTGACAAACAATACCAATCCTTATCCAATATATAAGTTTCTTCTATTTTCACATAATGAATTTCTATCACCTTACCCATCTTCAGAAATCAAAACCAAAAGTTATTAAGTCACTTTCCCTCCTCCCCAAGAAGTCCACCAGAGGTTTCCAGTCTTTCTTGAATGAAGTTAAAAAAATTTCTCTAATTAAACAAGTCAATTTTGCCATCTCTGCTAAGTCCAACATTTTCAACAACCAGTCTTCTATAGTTGGTATAGTTGCTTCTTTCCATTTTTGAGCATAGATTATTCTTGCTGCCGTCATCATATATTGTAGTAATGTTCCATAGTCTTTCTCAAGTTGCAAGTCTATTATACCCAATAAAAACATTTCTGGTTTCAGTTTAATATTCACTTTTAAAATCTTTTGTATCCATGTGTGTATTTGTACCCAATATGTTTTCACTTTTTTACATGTCCACCAAACATGATAAAATGTTCCTTCATGACTTTGACATTTCCAACATACATTTGACACATTATTATACATCTTAGCCAATTTCACAGGAGTTAGGTACCAACGATACATCATCTTGTAAAAATTCTCTCTAAGATCGGAACACAATATAAATTTTATACCTTTAGTCCACATGTGTTCCCATTGTTCCATCATTATATTATATCCAAAGTTCCTTGCCCATTTAACCATACAGTCTTTAACTTGTTCCTCAGCCCCTTTCTCAAAGCTGAGTCTACTGTCTCACTTGCCCTTTGCCTGCCACAGTGGAGGGAAAACTTTGTGGAAATGGGCCAATATGGGAGTCTTGTCGTGAAGAGTCAGGGTTGCGTTTTTCTGACTGGATGAATCAATGAAGGCTTGGAAAGGGCTGTCCTGAACTCAGTCTGCCCCTTTCTCCTTCATCAAAGAGATCATCTGTGATATGATACTGCATAGGGGCAGTGTTATCCTCACACTGGTCTACTGGGGGGGAAAGTCACCCCCCTCATAGAGTGGTGCCCCTAGACCAGGGGTGGTCAGAGGTAGATCTCCAGATGTTTTGACATTCAACTCCCAGCATTCCTGGCCATTGCCCATGTTGGCAGGGGCTTCTGGGAGCTGAAGTTAAAAACATCTGACAATCCACCTTCTGCCCACCCCTGCGCTAGACCGTATGAACTAAGCAGTCTAATCCAGGCGTGCACAAAGTTTCAGACCTTCCAAGCCACAGACCACAACCTTCAAAAGTTTGACTGCCAGAAGAAGTGCACAACCTTTACACACACATTAAACTTTTGAAATATTACAGTCATGCCTTGGATTGAGAGCATAAATTTGTACAGAGATTTTTAATTTAAGCCGTGCTACAGTACTTGTATTGCAAGACGTCACTTGTATATCAAGTTAAAAAAAAATTAAATAAATATTTAAAAATGTGCTTGTCTTGAAAAACGCTCTCAAACCAAGTTACTTGCAATCCAAGGTATTACTGTAATTATATAAAGTAATATTAACATTATACTTATTGCAACTAATTAGTGGTTGAGGCCTTGTGGTCTCCATGCTGCTTGTTGAGTCTTTTGAAGTACAACTGATATGGGAAAAGGCCTTGGCGCAGATTCATTCTTCCTTCCTACGTGAGGTGGAAAGGCCTAGGGAAGCCCAATAGCCTGGGCCTAATCTATATCTATCTATCTAAAAGTATTTCAAGGCCACCTTTAAGGGTGAAACCCTCTTAAAGCAGAGTACAAAGTAAAAAACACACAAAGTGGATACAATTAAAAATCCATAAAAATCATATTTCAATAAAATCCACAAAAACTGAGATTGCCAGTTGAAATCAATAGAAACAAAATTTACCAGTAAAAAAAAAACAATGGCCCAGACTTAAGGGAAGGCCAGTGAGAACAGGTGGGTCTTTGGAGCTTTCCTGAAGACCTACAAAGAAGGGGCCAGACAAACCCCTGATGGAAGTCTATTCCAGAGGTGCGGGGCCACCACTGAGAAGGTCCTCTCCCTTATACTCACTAGCCTAACTGCCCTTGGTGATGGGCAGGTAAGAAGGACCTCTGCTGATGACTTCAAGAGTGTTGGCAGGCTGGTACCAGAGAAGGCAGTCCTTCAAATAGCTTGAGCCCAAACCATTTAAGGCTGTAAATGTTAAAACCATCACTTTAAATTGGACTCGGAAATTGACTGGCAACCAATGCAGCTGGCACAGTATTGGTGTCACAGGAGCCGACTGCCTGGTCTCTACCAATAACTGGGTGGCCATATTCTGCACCAGCTGAAGTTTCCAGACCATCTTGAAAGGCAGTCCCATGTACAGTGCATTACAGTAGTCCAGTCTGGATGACACCAGAGAATGAATGATTGCTGCAAGATCCTTCCTCTCCAGATAGGGTTGCAAGTGGCATACCAGCCTAAGCTGGTAAAAAGTACTCCTGGCTGCCGCCGCCGCCACCTGAACTTCCCCAGTTAGCACCAAGTCCAGGAGCACATGCAAACTGTGCACTTGATCCTTCATTGGGAGTGCAACACCATCCAGGACCAGATGTAATCCTCTATCCAGATTAGTTGGTTTCCCTACCCACAGTATTTCCATCTTTTCTGGATTTTCTGGATTAAGTCTCAGCTTGCCTTCATCCATCCCAAAACTGTCTTCAGGATTTCAACATGCCTCCCCAGGAGCATTAAACAGAAATGAGAGGCAGAGATGTCACCTGCATATTGGTGACACTTCATCCCAAACCTCCAAATGACTTCCCCCAGTGGTTTCATGTAGATGTTGAAAAGTATAGGAGACAAGATGGAACCCCACAGGCCAATGGTCATGGAGCAGAGCAGAAGTCTGCAAGCACCACCTTCTGAGGTCATTCATCCAGAAAGGACCAGAACCACTGTAACACCATGCCTCCTATGCCCAGCCCAGATAAATGATCCAGAAGGATACCATGGTCGGTGGTATTGGAAGCTGCTGAGAGGTCCAGGAGAATCAACAGGGATGCACTCTCCCCATCCATTCCCCAGCATAAGTCATCTATTAAGGTGACTTAGACTGTTTTTGTCCCAAAACTGGGTCTGAAGGCAGACTGGAATGGATTCAAAATAGTCAGCAACATCCAACACTAACTTGAGTTGAGCAGCCACCACCCGCTCCAACACCTTGCTCAAAAATGGCAAGTTTGAGACTGGGCAGTAATGATCAGAAACCAATGGATCTAAGCTAGGTTTCTTCAATAGTGGTCTCACCACTGCTTCCTTTAAGTGAGCAGGGGACTAACCCTTCCCTCAAGGAGTCATTAATCTCTAAGGTCCAAATTCCCAGCCCAGCTCTGGATTGTTTCACAAGCCAGAATGGGCAAGGACCCGGAGAGCAAGTGGTGGGTCTCAATCCTCCAAGCAGCTTGGCTATGTCCTCAGGCTGTACAAGCTGGAAGATATCCATGATAACATGACTAGATGGCACTCTGGTTATATTCTGCTCTGACCTTATTAAAACAATGGCATCTAAGTTGGCACAGATATGAGCGACTTTATCTGAAAAATGTCTAGCAAATTGATCACGGTGGGCTTTTGAGAGCTCAATTTGTTGTTTTCCAGAGCCAACTCCAGGAAGGCCCTTCAGTACCCCAAAGAGCTCCACTGGACAACATTCAGCAGATGCAATGGTGGCAGAGAAGTACAATATCTTTGCCACCATCACTGCCACAGAATAAGATTTAAGATGGATTCTTAACGGTGTGTGGTTGTATTCATTATGAGTCTTTCACCATTTGTGCTCTAGTTCTCGGCCCCGTCACTTCATTGCCCTCAGCTCCTCAGAATACCAAGGTGCTGATGTGGTTCTATGACTGGGTCAAGGACGTTTGGGACAAACCGTATCGAGAGTCTTCATTCCAGGTGGAGACCAGGGCCTCAGCAAGAACGCTAGTTAAGCCTGCAGGAAAATTCCCAAGAGACCTCAGAAAATCCTCTGGATTCGTCACCCTCCTGGGGCCATCAAATTCAGTCCACCACCCCTGTGAAGGTTACAGGCAGCTTGAAGGTCAAAACTGATCAGGTAGTCATCTGTCTATGCCAACAGAGTCATTAATGGCTCTCCCACCCACTGATCATTCTCCCCTAGTCCAGAGTGGGCCAGGTGTTAACTGAGACAGGCCCATGGTTGATATGGAGGCCATGAAATCCTGAGCCGCCCCTGTCATGGCAGCATCAACGTGAATATTAAAGTTCCCTAAAACTAACGACCTCGGGGGCCTCAACACCACACTCGAGACCACTTCCGTCAGCTCAGGCAGGGAGACTGTTAGGCAATGGGATGGTTGGTACACAAACAGAATCCCAACCCTGTCTCAAGATCTCAGCACCAGGTACAGACATTCAAAACTAGCTGATTGCTGAAGCAGGTACCTGATGAGAGGGATGGATTCCCTGTAGACCAGAGCTACCCCTCCTCCCCACCGCTCGAGCCAGGCTTGGTTCTGCACTGTGAACTCTGGTGGGCACATCTGGGAAAGGTTGACCCCACCCCCTTCATCCAACCAGATCTCAGTGACACAAGCCAGGTCTACATGTTTTTCCTGAATTAGGTCCAAAATAAGGCACCCTTTCCATGAACTGAACTGACATCCGTCATCAGCAACAGGGGGTTGGACTCGATGGCCTTGTAGGCCCCTTCCAACTCTATGATCTATGACTCGATAGCCTTGTAGGCTCCTTCCAACTCTGATCTATGAATCTATGAATCTATAAACTACAACCTGCAGACTTGAGGGTACTGCAGGCAAACATCTAGCGTGACTGAGGCTGGCAAGCCAGAAGGAGAAACAGCACATAGTGTCTCAATTGCCTTCCCCAGTGGTGTTGTGCCCCATGGCTATAACACCCTCTGCAACGCACTATACTTATAGAGGCCCCATGTTCCTCACTTCCGTAGACATCTTGCTCATGCTTACTTCTGGGTAGACATCAGGAGGCTTGGTATTTGGGATGCTATTTGAAAATGCTGCTGAGTGCTTCAGTCCTGCTTACATCTGAGTAGACATGTAGAGACTTGTCTTGCTTATTTCTGCATAGGCTTAAAATTAATAAGCACACACGTTGGCCTCACCCACCCTGCCATTCGCCATGCCCACAGATGGAATGCAGCCCCAAGACCTTTCCCAGATTGGAATTCGGCCCTTGGAGTGAAAACGGTCCCCCTACTGCTACCTTGAAGGGATTTTCAGATTCACAATTCACAGATACTAATATCAATGGGAAGATTTACCACTGGCTTTAACAGGATATAGAACCCATTAAGCACGGTTAAACATTATATGATCTGCAGTCTCTGGAGGAAGTTAGTTGCATACCTAAAGCTGCAGTCCTGTACACACTTACACAGAAGAAGTCCCATTGAACTCCATGAAGATTACTTCTGAGCAGACATGTATTGCACTGTAAGTCCTGCTGAAATTAGTGGGACCTAAGGCAGCTCATTGATTTTGACAGAATTTTCTGGACCTCAGCTCTTCCGTTAAGGCTTATATACTACAAAGCTGGCATATTTGGACTAACAAAGATTACTCCAAAAGAGGTCACCTCACACCTTATCTGACATATCTATCTATCTATCTATCTATCTAGAGAACAATACAATAGCAACTGTCCATACCAAATTAAATTATAATATACAGCAAACTGTGCACTAACTTGCATAACTGCATAAAAACTTTAAAAAGAAAGGTGTTAAAGGCTGCATATTAAAAAAAAAGCAATTACAGATATTTGAAAGCTGGTATTTAAAGCCATTGAATCCCAAATATTTACTGAAGGCAATAAATATGGCTTTTCAGTTAATAGCCGAACTGTAGGAAGCAAATGAAAAGTAAAAATAAACATGCACATTGTGGAGTCCACTGAGACACCTTGACGTGTGTTTACTTTTCCATTTCTATTTAACCTACATTTTTGCAGACAGAGGGATTGTGTTGTGTAATAATCCCTTTTATATGGACAGAGTCGACAGAAGATTATTTGTGATTCATTTAAAATATGGATTTTAGAATCAGCAATAAATCCCCTTTTGGCTGTGACAAATGAAAGGCAAAGAAATAACATGGCATTTAATCTTTTGGCTCCTCAAGTTCTGGGCGATTATTCTGACAGTTAATTCAATGTATTTAATGTAAGCTTCCAACCCAAGTAGTTCAAAGAAAATCTTGCTCTGAGCCTACCGCACGAAAGGAACGACATGGTCGGGTTTTGCTGTCTTTGGAAGAATTACCTATGTGAGAGGAAAAGAAAATGAGCCTTAGGAGCATTACAAGTGCATTGGTGTTCAAGTGCAAATTACTCCAACACCATCAGCCTTCTTGCTTTCCTCCTTTGAGGCTACAAAGAGGCAACTTTTTTCTTCAAAAGGAAAGTGCTTGCTCATTTATTGGTATTGCAAAGAGCTGAAGATTGGGTTGTGCTACAAAGTAAATTCCAAAGCCGACTCCTGACACTTGCAAGGGCTCTCGTGAAAGTCACCAATGTGGCAAATTGTGACCATTTTCAACTGAGCCAAATCAGATTTCAGGGGTGGGCAGCTTGTGGTCCTCCAGATGTTTTGGCCGACAATTCCCTTCAGCCCTAGCCACATAGCCAATGGATAAAGATAATGGGAGTGGTGGCAGTCCACCAGCTGTTTTGGCTTACAAGTTGCCCACTCTTGCCTGATGTGAAGGCATTGGGCTGCTTCACGTGATCAAATAAGCCACCATGGTTTATTTAAGCCACGGTTGGCTGTGGTGTGTGCTGGCGTGTGCGAGCGGCCATTATGAATATTCAACGCCCAGCCACAGCTTGTCATGTCGTGTGAACCCGGGTGGTAAACAACCATCACATAACCCAGGGGTTTGCACGACATGACAAGCTGCAGCCTGGCATTGAATATTCAAAATTTTACCATGGCTTAAATAAGCCTTGGTGGGCTGCAGTGATTGTGCGAACCAGGTCACTGAGTTTGAGACCAGTCCCATAGTATTCTGTCCTTGGCCAGGAAGGCAGAACCATATATATATATATGGTTATATCCATATATACCAGAGCAATATTCTTCTCCCTCACTAGTTGCTATATATTGAAGGTGAGCCAGACTCCCGGTGGTGCTCACCCAGCTATCAGTCCCAAGCAACATTACGGTGTTGCTCTGTCGCTGGTTCATAATTGTATGCACCCTACAGCAGAAAACGGCTGTGCGACCAGGCAGCAATCCTGTGCAAACACTGCCATAGGCTACCTTAGCATGAATCGCAACACCTAGGTTCTTTGGCTATCCACTTTGATAGCCAAGACTGCTATTATTATATAGATCAGCCTTCTCCAACCTGGTGCCCTCCAAATGTGTTGATGTACAATACCCATAGTATGGCATAGTCCAACACATCTGGAGGGCATCAGGTTGGAGAAGGGCGATACAGATTCCTAGAGCAATAAGAATGTAATGTTAGTTCCCATATTTGCTGAGCTCGTATTTCCTGTCCTTGATGAAGTCCATAAAGGCGTCCACTCCTCTTAAAAGATTTAAACCTATTTTTGACATGCATGGGAAGATTTATGCTGTAGATTAATCACTGCAAGGGTCAAGAGACAGGCAACCAGTTGTTCTCCATATTAAGGTAATTGTTTGGTAAATTTACGTAGCTGAAGGTCAACAGGTCTTAAGCAACAGCTTTGGATGTGTGTTTGTTTAAGTAGAAAGGCAGCTTATATTCATGTTTATAAAGTTTCTCTTTTGTGGCCTGCACACAGAACTCATTTTCTTGGAAATTACAGCCAGTCAATAATAATCCCGAAGTCCGTTTAAGTTTATGTGGATTGATAGATAGACAGATAGAGCACAACACAGGACAAACGTAAAGTCTTCTTCTTCTTTTTTCTTCGTGTGGCAAGACTGGCTAAGATACAAAGATTCAGGAGTAATGTTACAGAGTAACCATACTAAACATATAATCCTTTGTCCAAATATCTTAGTTGTCCTGGTTCCCTATTGGTATGAAAATTTCTAAAGCCGCAAAAAACGAACATCTAAATAGTCTGACCATATAATGCTGCTAACATTTCAAAGTCTGCCCTTGACTTATTTTTCTATTACAAGAAGGATCCTTTTTCTTTGTGTACAGTACAGAAGACTATTATTGAATGTGATGCTTTCAGGTGCACTTCGATAGACGTGACAAAAATAGATAGCATTGTGCCCAGTACGGAAAGGTCAGGACCCTCATTTATTTGAACAAAGCTCTTGCCTTAGATATTACCGTATATAGAATGATGTAGCCCCCGTACTTCTGCAGTGCATACAGTTCTGCAAAAGCAAGGGGAAATGTGAGCTGTCTCATTCTGGAAGCAGATAAGCAATGCTGACTCGATGTGGCTCATTAAATACTGCAGACAGATTTGATTAAAGCTTAGTCTTATTCTCACTTGCCTTTGTGCATGAAATGGAGGGCCAGGGGGAGCTCATTTAACAACATTGCTTTAGGGCTATCTAGTACCTTGAAGGCAGTCTTCTTTGTGAGGAACCCTGATGTATCAGTACAACCCAGCCAGCCCTCCTCTTGATCTCTGTGTGTTGCTCAGAGAGTTCATGAGGATCCTTTCCCCCCGGAAAACAGGTGGGTGTTGTTGTTATTATTATTATTATTTGCTGGTCATAGTAACATAAAAATACAGCTAAGAGAACTACCTACACTCTGGGTAGTGAGGAAAGAGAGGGCCACATCCCCATCCTGTTTCTCTGTATTTAGTTGTTAAATTCTTCCCATCCGTTTTGTCTTTCTCACATACAGCCAGATACTAAACTCAGAAGCAATTCCCAGTGCTGGGCCTCCCATGAGATGGGGTGAATCCCTCACTTCAGGCGATGGAACAGGAGAAGTGGCAAATTGCGCACCCCCACACACACACTTCTGCACTCCCCAGGAGGGCTCCCTGCTGCTGCTTCACTGGAGTAAAGCGGAGGCATTAGTGGGAACTCTGGAGAGTCCTGCTAAGCTCTGTTCACCTGCTGTGGCAAATGCAGGGCGCTCCGGAGCAGCCACCTGCCCTCTGTTTCAGTCTGAGAGGGTTCCCAGAGCGAGACAGAGGACAGGCAGCTGCTCCAGAGGAGCCACCCTCCCTCTCGCTGGCTCGCTCTAAGAACTCTTTTGGAGAGAGCCAGCAGGTGGGGCAGGCTCTCTGGAGAGCTGTTGAGATCCAAATACCTGGCTCTGAGGAGGTCCTTCCTCAGATCCAGGCACTGCCTGCCAGGAGAGGTGTCCCAGGAGATTGCCTGTTTTTCAGATGATCTCCCAGAACACCCCTCCTCCTCTGCCTGATCTTCTTGGACCCCTCTCCAGTTCATGCCTGGCTCTGAGGAAGGACTCCCTCAGAGCCAGGCATTTAAGACAGGGTGACTCTCCACAGGACTGGTGCAGGGCTGTTTGGTGCCCTAGGCCAAATTATATTTAGCGCCCCCTCCTCTCGTGCCGTGGGGGGGGGGCTCCGGAGCAAAGCAGCCCTGCTCTGCAACCCCCCCTGCGCCGCTGCCGCCGCCGCCACCACCTACCTACCCCGCTGCTGGCTGCTGCTGCTGCTGCTGCTGCTGCCGCCTCCTCCGAGGAGGAAGTGACGGGACGGGACCCCCCCCACACACTTTTTTTTTTGCCGGGGAAACCAGGGCAACAGGGCTGTTTAAGCCCTGTTGCCCTGGTTCCTCCCGCCAAAACAACGCCGGCAGGGTTCCGGAAGCGAAGGTAGGTGGCTGGCTGGCGTGCGTGCGCGTGTGGGGGGGAGGTTCAGCGGCAGCGGGGGGGAGGTGTGGCGGCGGCAGCGGGCGGGAAGGCACGGCAGAGGCGGCAGGCGGGGCAGGAGCGCGCCGGTGGCGAGGAAGGAGCGCAGCGTTTCTGCGCCCTCTTCCACCACGCGCCCTAGGCAGCCGCCTGGGTCTGCCTAGCGGTAGCGCCAGCCCTGACTCTCCGAAGAGCACCACTGGCTGCTTTCCCAGGCTGACATGGCTCTTTAGAGAACCCGCCCTCTGTCTCACTCTGCTTAGAGCAAGCCAGAGGGCTGTGGGGTGGAGGGGGGGCAATTCCCATTTTTGCAATGGGGCTTACTTCTAAATACATATGCATAGGATAACAGCACATCATCATTAGTCTTCTGGGTAGGAATGGTGGGGAGGCTCAAATACCACAGCTCAATGGTAGAGCATATGCTTTGCATGCAGAAGGTACCAGGTTCAATCTCTGGCATCTCCATGTAGTGGAGTGGGAAAGAACCCTACGCCTGAAACCCTGGGGACCCACTGCCAGTCAGTGTTAACAGATGGACTAATGGTCTGACACAGTATACGGCAGCTTCCTATGTTCCTAAGCATCGTCTCTCAAACACAGGTACTCTACACTGTACTGTTAGCCTCCACCACACCTCATTTTGTAGGCTCTGGATTTACATAGCCCTTTCTCATGAGATGTGAGATGGCTTGTTACATGTTGGGCCTCCAGGTCCATTCTTGTAAGGCCCCCATGAGAGCAGGAATCCCTGAAGTTCTAAAAACATTGGCAAGGGAAAACATTCCCCCCCCCCCAAATCACTGCAATCCAGAGCCAGTGTGGTGTAGTGGTGAGAGTGTTGGACTGGGACTCGGGAGATCCGGGTTCTAGTCCCCGCTCGGCCATGAAACTCACTGGGTGACTTTGGGCCAGTCACTGACTCTCAGCCTAACCTACCTCACAGGGTTGTTGTGAGGATAAAATGGAGAGGAGGATTATGTTAGCCGCCTTGGGTTCCTTGCAGGAAAAAAGGTGGGGTATAAAAATCATCATCATCATCATCCCCCCTCCCAACACATTGCAGAGGGTATGGGAGGTGGTGGTGGGGCTTTACCACCGGCTAGAAGCCTCTGCTGATACTCTTCCTGGTTTTTTTATTTCATAATGGATGATTTAGAGGCACTAAAGTCAACAATTTCCTGACTTAAGTTAAAAATTGTAGGACGATTTAATTAAAAGCTTAATTAAACGGCACTCTTTTATTTCTACAGCCTGTAGCTCAGGAACGCTTATCTGTAACTTCATTATAGATTCCTGCAGTACAGTTTAATTACTGTTTATAATTTATTTGCAGACAAATACTAATATAGGTTTAGAACTATTTCGAAAGTCTCTCTCTCTCTGAATGGTGCTCCTCTTTGCCCTGCACAAAATAGCAGGCATTCTTGTATAGGAAGGAATAAGACCCAAAACTAAGTGTCGTTCTAGGAATAAAATGATGAATTATTATGAGATGATAACTTCAAGCTTCTAGTCATAAGGAGGATAAATCAGATTCTTTATGCCATGATAGGATCAAGACTGGGTTTAATAGCTAGCATGATTTTTTTGGGGGAAAAATATGGATGGTTGAGCAGGGAATTTGTAAAATCTCCATCTCCAGAAGTTTTTATGAACAAATTTATACCCAGGCTGCTACCTTTTATATTTCCCCGCTCATGTGCTGCTCAGTTAATTCCTTTAAAGCCAGCAGATGCACAGATACGCTGCTTTGCATGGCTTGAGCTTCTGCCTCCAGTGAAATTAACCATGCACACAGCTTTTGTGTGCATTGGAAATCCATGTTCATATTGGAGCATATCGTGATGTTTGCATCTCCAGGCATGCCTGCATTTTAGGGTTATTGTGCTTCTATTTTGTGCCATTATAAGGTACAGACTTTATAAACGTAAATTACTTCTCATAGTTCGGTCTACTATTTTTCTACCTAGCATGCATTTCCCCCCTACTTGTGTGAAGGGGTCTCCACATGATCAAAGTGGGGCACTGCGGTTGGGCCAAAGTTTGCACAGCTTTCTCTGATCCCACCCCGACTTCCATGTGTCAGGTGTGGACATCTGCATGGCTCTGCTGCCCCTTGATTGCATGGGAACGATTTCAGGCAAGTAATGTGTGAAGGGCGGGTTTCCTTCTGCATGGCTTTGGTCATACTGTGGCAATTGAGATATCCCTTGAGACAAGTTCAAGTTCAGTTTGCTTGTTTGTCAATATTCAGTTTTCTGCATAGATATCCCTCACATACTGGTGTACCCACAAAATCTTGAAACGGTGAAATCATTAACAAATTAAACAAGGTTTTTGAAACTGCAGATGAGGGAAGCAAACAATTGGCTCTGCTCATAAGTGAGAATCATTGTGACTATCCATTAAGGCTAGGAATGGATGCTAGTCATGATGACAGCCATATATTACCTCCAGTATTGGAGGCAGGATGCCCCTGTTTACCAGTTGCTGGGAAATTGGAGCAGAAGGGAGCTATTCTTGCCCTCATTCCTATTTGTGGGCTTCCCAGGGGTATCTCAATGGCCACTGTGCAAGAGGATGCTGAACTAGATAGGCCTTTGGTCTGATCCAGCAGGGCTCTTCTTATGCTCTCATGACTAATTTGTGGCATTTCCATCACCAAAACTTATTGGCACTATTTATCTGCAATAAATAGCCATTTTTGCTCAGTGACCCCATGTCCTCAAATTTTAATGGGGTTTTAGTGCAGATAACACAGGTAGGGTTGTTTTTGTGGGTGGGGTACCATTCAGACAAACATTGTTCTCAAATCAGAATTACTGTGCATAAACATCTAATGCAGACAGACAGACTGTACTCTGAAAGCAATTGCTTCTACAGTGGGCCCAGTGATGAATGTTGTCCTTCTTTTGAATCCTTTTAAGTATTTACCTAGGCCTCCCTACCTTTAATCTTCATTTCTCTAGTCTGAACATACTCAGCTCCTTCAGTTTCTACTTCGTGCGACTTCTCTTCTAATCATATTTTCATCCATCCACAGAAGTTTCTCCATTTTGTCAACATTTTTATTGAAGTGTGGAGCTCGGACCAAAATACAGCGCACTTAATGGGCCTCTCAGCATTGGTAGGTGAGGCAATACACTTTCTTTGTGAAGTTCAGATATAATGCTTCCATTAATATAGCTTCAAACGGCACTGGCTTTTTATATCAGAGCCTGGTGATGTCAGCTCATCTTCAATGTCTTATCCACTGTCTGTAATCCCTAAATTGTGTTTTTGTATAACACCACCAATGCTGTAGTTCACTGATACGAGAAGATGTGTTTGCATATAAAAAAATAAAATAAAAAATTAAAAGCTTTGGAGTCACAAAGCACAATTTAAATCAGCCTTCCCCAACCTGGTGCCTTCCAAACTTTTCGGACTTCAATTCTCAACAGCCCCAGCTACCATGGCCAATGGTAAGGAAGGTTGAGAGTTGTAGTCCAAAACATCTAGAGGGCAACAGGTGTTTTAAATCAACACCTCAGCTTAAAGGCACGTTGCATTTGCTCCAATGGATGTTGGTGAAAAGATGCCCAAGTGCCTCCTTACAAGGATCTCTAAGATGCGATCCTTTGCCTGTTGCGATTCATAGCCATCGGTTTTGGCTATGAATCTCAACAGGCAAAGAATTAAATAGAGTCCAGGGAATCTCTCTAGTCAAGGACCATGCAAAATCCAGAGAATCCAGTACGCAAGGGGCTAAGCAAGTTTGGTTAAGCAAGGCCTGTGGCTCATGCTGGCTCAGCTTGTCTGAGTGTGGAAAGCTAAGCAGGGTCAGGCCTGGTTATTACTTGGATGGGAGACCCCTCCATTGAGCAGCGGGTTGGACTCGATGGCCTTGTAGGCCCCTTCCAACTCTATGATCTATGAATCTAAAAGCGTAGCCCATGTTCAGGGATGATGGGAGTTTTAGTCCAAAACATCTGAAGGGACCATGTTTGGATGTTGCTCTCAGCAGATTTCTCGGAGTCTGCCCTGTGGATTCCACAGTGGACTGGCTTTGCCAGGTTGTGTAGAGTCTATGGGGCTTGTGGACTGATTTTTTTATTTTGTGTATTTCTTCGCAAATTTAGCCGTGGAAAAATATGCACAATAAAAAACACTGATCAAAAATGCTCAAATCCCCCCCCCCCCATAGAATAAAGCATGAAAATACACATTGCCAGGGGGATTTGCACATTTTTGGCTGATTTGCGCATTTTCGGGAGCACATATTTGTGCAAATACGCATGAACGCATTTGTGCAAATTCTGAGTCTGCAAATCAGCAGACAATGGAGCGAAAGTTGCCTGAAAATCCACAAATCACCAGCAGAGCGGCTTTCTCTCTGTTCACACATCTCTACTTCTAGTAAAGGGCAGCATTGGCTTCCCTCCTTGTTCACTCTCTTTCTCTGTGTTCTGCTGCCTTTCTCCACAGCCACCCATCAGCCTGCTATGCTGGGCAGCACAGAAAATGGTGAGTGGGGAGGAAATTGCGTCCTTCTTCCCTTGCCATTCCTCCACTTCTCTCCTCCTCCTACAGGTTTGTGAGAGAAGTGGAGAAGTGCCTGACACATGTCAATAATAAGAATTAAATATCTCATCAATGATATGCATTGAAATGGCTGACTGGTGATAAAAATGTAGTAAACCCATTGTAACTGAAACCTATTTAGGGTGAGGCTTCTTCAAGTTTAATACACTGTCTCACAGTACAAAGGTTATACTCAGTGTTGTCTGGTCCTGCCAGGAAGCTCTAGTGTCTTGAGCCAAGAAACAAACAAACCCCACCCAAACCCCTTCAGAATCAGTTCAAGTTGGATGTTCCAATCACAGAGGTCTCATAATGTCATGCCTCAGTAAATCAGGATGGATAGAACAACGTAACTGAATGGTGATGTCTAAATTGAGTTCTGGGGGAATTTGAAAGCTGGTCACAAGGTTAAAAAAATGCCAGTCAAATATTACAGTCCTTTTATAACTTGCTAGTGATTTCATGTTCCTCCACCAAAGACCAGCACCCACCAAGTTTCCAGGGCATAACAGTCAGGACCGGTGCAGGGCAGTTTGGCTCCCTAGGCGAAATTATATTTAGCGCCCCCCCTCTCGTGCAATGGGGGGGGCTCCGGAGCAAAGCAGCCCTGCTCTGCAAACCACCACCCCCGCAGCCGCCAGACCCACCCCCTGCTGCCACCACCCCCACCCCTCGCAGCCCCCCTACCTCTTCCCCGCCACCTACCTTCCCCCCGCCCTGGCCCCCTCCTCCTCCGAGGAGGAAGTGACGCGACGGGACCCCCGCGCTCTGTTTTTGTCCGGGGAAACCAGGGCAACAGGGCTGTTTAAGCCCTGTTGCCCTGGTTCCTCCCACCAAAACAGAGCGCGGGCGGGGCTCCGGAAGGGGCATGGAGAAGGTAGGTGGAGGGGGGGCGGGGGGAGGGGGCGGCGGCAGCGGGGGGAGGGGCAGTGGCAGCAGGGGAGGGGGGCGGCGGCAGTGGGGGGGAGGGGGCGGCGCCAGCGGCGCCGAGGCTCGGCCCCACCACTACCTCCGGGCGCAATCCCCCCGCACTGGTGGTGCCTGAGGCGGCGAGGCGGCTGGGCGGGGCAGGAGCACGCCGGCAGCAAAGAGGAGCGCGTTTCTGCGCCCTCTTCAGCTACGCGCCCTAGGCAACCGCCTAGTTTGCCTAGCGGTAGCGCCGGCCCTGATAACAGTGATATAGCTGTAATAGCTTAGTCCAAGTATGTCATATGTTTTGCTGCATGAATTGCTTTTTTAGAAGGCCTGAATTTCTCCTAGTTGCATTGTCCACAGACAATGGGTAATAGTGACCTACCCAATGGGGCTGTTATATAAACATGTAAACAACACGGTGTGTGAGTTTTTGTAAAAATAAGTGAAACAAAAACACAACCAGATGCATGTTCTGCTGTTGCTAACTGGCCCACTCTTATGCCTTTAACAGCAGCTTGATTTTCAGAATTAAGCAGGAGATGGACATTTGTTAGTATCTGCACATCAAGCTGCCATTAAAGGCACCACTACCAGGGACAGTTGAAAAGCTGGCAATTCTAGCAAGTCACAATCTCCTAATCTAGCTAGCCAGTAAACAAGGTAGTTTTGGGATAACCATATGTAAGCTGCCCCATGCTCCTTGGAAGGAGGATTGGATGTGAATGTGATAAACAAGGGACGAGATGCTTTAGAAGTGACTGTGTCTCAGACATTTCTATTTTCAGTGTGCTTGGGGGAAACCACCCAGAAGGATGCTCAAACTGGGAGGAGAACTTGGCCTTCTCTTTCCATAAGCTGTAGTCATAAGAAACTATGCACTTAAAGTCATACGAGGCTCAGTGTCCAGAGTGCTGAGTACGTTTAGTTTCATGCACATCTCAGTATTGTTACGGAAGATAATTTGGGTGTTAGACGAAAGGTTTGGATCTTTGGCTGGAGTAAAGACACGCATAGTTGGGTGAAGTATGTGCTTCGCCCTTTTACACTTAAACATAGAGTTGA
This sequence comes from Shinisaurus crocodilurus, assembly GCA_021292165.1. Taxonomy (NCBI): domain Eukaryota; kingdom Metazoa; phylum Chordata; class Lepidosauria; order Squamata; family Shinisauridae; genus Shinisaurus; species Shinisaurus crocodilurus. Next base: position 105,896,167 of record CM037881.1, read on the forward strand.
CAAACTAGCACTAAACTGAGACACAACGTGTTCAGAAGGAAAGAAGAGCTGTTTATTTAAGAAGAAATATAGAGCAGGTACAGGGCCTTAGTTCCTGGTCTTACAATGTTTTACATCATAATTCAGGCAGCAAAATATATCTACTGCATCTCCAATCATACTGTATAATTTAGGTAGAAAAGATCCCTGTGCCTTTTGGTAGCCTATAGACAGCCGGGGGGGGGGGGAGGAGAAAAGGCCCTCTATCCCACGCTGGCAAGGAAAGAAGAAGGAAAGAATCCATAGCTACCTGACTTGTTGTTGGTCCCGTGCTGGCAGGGGTCCTGCATGGCAGAGGGGAGCAAGAGGTGCACGCATTCCTACTTGCTGACTTCTATGGGCTAAGCTTCAATTCTTCTACCTTTTCCGCTGCACCTCTTGCTACAGGGGACGGGCAAGGGCTGTCCTTGTCTCCCTGATGTTCTTTAATCCCTGTTTTTGTGTGTGCTAATGGTTGCCTTTGTGTGAGGCTGGGGCCCTTGATGGGTGTCTTAGGAAAACCTTTTGTGGGTTCTCCTGCCTTGATGGGTTTAAGATTCTGGTTGAATCTTTCTATTGGGGAAGGCCACCCTCTTGCAGCGCTTATTCTAAGGTTCTTTTCAGGAAAGTTTCTCCTGTGTCTTGAGGCTATGTGTGTTAATCTGATCATCGCAAGACTCGGCCATGGCCTATTCATTCATCAGGGTCTGAGTTCAGATCTTCAGATCTTCATTTGCATCTCCTTTCTCACCTGGCCAGTCCAGTGAAGGGCTTAGCTAACCACTTCTACGAACCCAAGCTTACCCAACCACCTTTGGGGTTTGTGGTGGCCTTCCTTGTGAGCCATAGTCACAACCAGATGATTATAACTATATCTCCTCATAACAGTATGTATTTGCAGGATAGGGACTCATCTGGGCGACAATAGAAAAGCTGGAGTTAAGTGTGGAAAGGCAAACAGCGAGGGACGGAGGGCCCTTGCAGACGAGGCGTTTATCGTGAAATGGCCCTGCCCCATTCACAGAATGTTATGGTGAGTCTGGATGTCATTGCCTCCCTTTTAGAACCCCTTCCATTTTCTCACTGCTTCTCTCATTTTTTCCTAACAGAACATCTGTTAAGGAGGCAAAGATGGAATGCATGCAGAGTGTCTTTTTATTTTTAGGAGCACCTCTGTCTGGAAGCACCCTGAGACACAACACAGAAACATCTGAAGAAGCTATGGAACAAGAAACCTGAAATGCCCTTGCTTTGTGTTTTTTCTTTGTTTCTTCCAGTGAGCTCAACACTACATACATGGTTCTCCCCCTATCACCACTGCCATTTTATCTTCACAACAACCCTGTGAGGTAGGATCACGCTTGAGAGAGAATGGTTGGCCCAAGATCACCCAGTGAACTTCACAGCTGAGTGGGATTTGAACTTTGGTCTCCCCAGTCCCATTCTAACACTCTAACCATTACACCAATGCTGGCTCTTTTTTTCCTGATAATGTGCAGTATAACACAGCAGGTGACATAATGTTATCGCATCGTGCATTTTGCTGCCTCAATATCACTTGCTGATGTATCACACCTCAATGCCACATATTGTGTTAGGCTACAAATTGCCGGGAAGAGGGAAGAAAGAAACATGGAGAAGGGTCAGCTCCATGCTTCTTGTAACGTCTAGTACTGTCCTGGGAACCAAGCGCGAATGTTTGGCCACAAACATATCTATTCTTCCTTCTTCCCGTTATCTGAAATGATACTGCTCTGGAGCATACAGAGTTCACTCAACCGAGAGGTGAGAACTCTAACATCAGCCTGCATTCCTTCACGGAGCCTCTTTTCAGGTGGTTTAAAAATATTTTTTTATTATTATTTACAACTACTTTTCTATATGCAGTCACAAGTTCTGGCAATAGAATTTAAAATTCCCTGTGCCCCCTCAGCTTTGCCTAATTAAAATTGACAACTCTTGTTTTGAACTACAAACATAATTACCTGGTTCCCTCCATGAACCTGGATAGCTTCAACTCTCTATTGATAATTTATGAGCATCAGAGAAGCTGCATAAGACAAATATCAGGCGCTGGAAAAACCTCACAGCAACTTCCCTTTGAAGTTGATATATCTGTGAGCGGAAGATGAACCTTATCCAAGAACATTAAGAAATGTGCTCTGCTTTAAAAGAACTCTGCCACGCTTCTAAAGTGAGATCATGACAAGCACATTGCTTTGCATTTTCGCATTTTCTACGAGCTTGAGGAATACTTGCTCACTGAGGGGCTTTCTCTGTTTTCCTGCAGTGCTATGCTAGCACTAGCCCCAGTCCAGTGCAAGTAGCACGATGGATGTCCTAAGCTAGCCTTCCCCAACATGCTAGTCAACCCTGCAGATGTTTGGTGACCGCCAGATATTTTGGACTACATATCCCATCAGCCCCAGCCAGCGTGGCCAATGTCAGGGGATGATGGGAGTTGTTGTGCAAAACATTTGGAGGCCTCAGGTCAGGGAGGGCATGTCCTAACCTGGCCCCCATGCAATGGGATGGGAGTATAGCATGGCCCTTGTTGCTGTAGGAGAGTGCAGTTAGGCTGCAACTCCTTTAAACAAAGAAAAATGAAAACAGGACAGATATAACTGCATTGCACAAAGCAATGGGTAGGATGGCCAGATGCAAAAGGGAATGGGGCTCTTGTACCTTTAATTTAATTGTGTAGTAGAGGGAATTTCGGCAGGGGTAAGCTTGCATTACAAGCTGCTTCTGCTGAAAGTCCCTCTTCTATACAACCATATTAAAGGTACAAGAGCCCCATCCTTTTTTGCATCTGGCTACCCTAACAATGGGATATTATTTCAGTCCTCTCAAACCTAAGTTGAACTCTCTATTAATTGGCCTTGGATCTGCCAGGCTTTGGTTCAACCACTTTATCTCTCTCTTTTTTTTTAAATGCTCTAAAATAATCACTTGCGGAAACAAAAACATCATACCCAACTGTTTCAGGGTTTTTAGGATCACAAACAGGGTAGACATTGATTGGGCTTCCACAATTATACCAGCTATTCTGAGAGGCCTCTTTGTACCTGACACTAGTTGTCTCACATTTGTTATTCCCAAGCCATTATTGTAGCTTAAAATGTTCTTTAAGAACTGATAAAGAATGCACTTTCATGTCATGAGAAGGTGATTGATAATTTGCTGGAGTTAAGCTGGAACCTTTAGGATGCTTGGCAGCATCTCGGTGTAATGTCAGTGTTAGTTTTATACATTTATGATGGCAGAATATCATGGAAATGTTTCCTGCTCTTTATGGTTTTGTTATATGCACAGGTCACGCAACAGAACACAGTATCTCAGAACTTATTATTCAAACAATTTTAATGCATGTTCTTTACTTAGTTTTATAATAATTTAAGCAAGTAGCACACCACAAGGGACCATTTTCCCTCATACAAATATTGACCTTCCCCTTCTCAATAATCCCTTAAAGATGCAATACTATGGATACTTACTTGGGAGTAAGTCCCACTGAATTAACTGGGACTCACCTCTGAGCAAACATTTAATAGGTTTGGGCAGCATGCCTTCAGCAGTTGGGACTAACTGGAAATGGTTTTGGTGGCTTCATCCAGGTTCTCCACAAACAAGTGCCTGTATTGGAGTAAAAGGGAACAGTGAAACTGAAGCAGGATGAATCTTCTGAATGGTTGATAATATATATTCTCAATCACAGGCATCCAAAGAAGGGCACTGTTATTTTGTGATTAGAAATCAGCTGTCAGAGCTTTGTGTACAGGGCCCTCAGAGAAGAAAATCTTCAAAGTTGAACAGAAGGATTTGATCAATTACTTCATATGATTAGAATAAACCTGCTGTTCACAGATTCATTATGTGGATTTTAATTGCTGCTGACACTGAAAAGGGGCTCTGGGCCAGTGACACTGTAGTATGTCACAAGATTGTATTTCATTCCAGCAACATGTTACAGGATTTTCTAAGAAAAATAGAGACCCACAACCAGAGGTGGTGCTTGGTACCAAAAAGATCCTGGGCTCAGGCCCATAGGACAACAACAACAACAAAAGCACAAATTTGCAAATGCTAATTTACGTATGCTCTAAAGTCTCTTTGTGTGTGTGTCTTTAAAGCACCCTGTCTCCTAAGGGCACCCTTGTTTGTAAAAAGGGATATATGGACAGGGGAGAGGAGGGTATTTGATTTCAGAAACAAACCTCAGGCAGAAAGATTCGGGTGTGTGTGTGTGTGGCAGCAGGAGGTGAAGCACATGTGGGCAAAAAGACAGCTAGTCCGGGGGGGGGGGGGATCAGATCCAACAGAGATCATCAGGGCCCCATACCTTTATTTCAGAAAGTGCCCATGGACAGCAGGGCGGTGGGGCAGATGGGCCTCCCAGAGATTTGGGGCTCCAAATGGAAGATTCAGGGCTCCAGCCCTACTGGGCCACCCCCTAACACCATCTCTGCCCACAACTGTTCATAGTAGAACAGAAGATGGAAAGAGATCTATCATTCCTTCCTTAGCCCTCATCTTTCACCCACCCATCCTTGCCTTGAGCAAAGTTGCATTAGAATCTTTGAAAACTAGATGAAATGGACTTGATTCATAATTACTATACTTGCTAAGCGTTGGCTAGATTAATATTACTGGCCTCCATTTAAAAAGTGCCCATGCTCAATTTTGGTTAAAGAGGGAGAGGTAGCTGCAGTTTCAACCATAAGAGAGGCAAGCTATTCAAAGTATAATTAAGGGGCTCTTTTCAGTGCTTGGAATTATAATTGTCAGTGTGATTGGAATTCCACATCAGGTGCCGTTCCGAATTAGTACTAACATGAGTGGTTTAAAGAGATATTTGCTAGTTAATCTTTAGGTTGTTAAAAGACCATCACTGAATTTATTGCTTGTGAAAAGTCAATGTATTCCTCAGGAGAGTAAAGTGAGCGAGTGAGTGCATGTGTGTACACGCTTCTGTGACTGTAGTTTCATATATTGGGGGATACTGTGTGATGATGTGTATTCTGTCTTGACCCTATTGCTTTAGAGCAGTGTTCTCCAACCTTGGGTCCCCAGATGTTTTTGGCCTACAACTCCCAGCATGCCCCAGCCAGCTACGCTGGGAGTTGTAGGCCAAAAACATCTGGGGACCCAGGGTTGGAGAACACTGCTTTAGAGAGTGCCAGTGAGCAAAAGCAAATATTAATGAAATGTTCTTGATTTATTATGGGTAGATAAGTGTAAATGTAACCATAGCTCAAATACATAACTCAAAACGCGCTAAGCAATGCAATGAGCTGAAGGGCTCTGAAGGTCAATGCTCAATGCAAATTGAGAGCAAGAAAGATGCACACTCCACCTCCTGTTTTCGTCAGTTCTACACAACTGTGAAGCTGTCCTGTCTTAACGTGAGATAAAGAGGAGAAAATAGGAAGATAGGCCCTTGTACATTCTGAATGAAAAAGGAAGACAAGACTCCTGTGCCATTAATAGGCATATAGGCGAGGAGATATCAGCAATTGTGGTTTTTCTTACGCCTTCATCACAAGGTGCCCTCAATATTGAAGATTCAGGAACCCTGTTTTTAATATACTCTATTCACTGTCTGTGCTGTGCCCCTCCCAATCTACTGGGGGGGGGGGGAGCCAGCCAGCCAGCCAGGCATATGTGCGTCTCCTATATTAAAGTGAGAGGGGTTAGCTACAAGCGACCTCCTATCGCATATTGGCTCTTGAATACATATTGATGGGAACATACCACCATGTGGGAAGCTGCTCCTCCTCCATAGCATTTACGTTCAGCTCCATATTGAGCACACTTCATTGTATTAACAAATATATATCCTTTCTATGTCACATTGGTTGTGGGAACACGATATCCTCATCACATGACTGGATGGAACCTACAGATGACTGGTTTCCCATATGAATGCATGAGGCCTGTAACAGGTTTATAAGGGGACACTGTGTAGAAAATGGTTGTCTGTAGCAAACCCGCTGGGACCGAACAGGTGGTGGCAAGGCAACCCTATTTAGCAGAGCATCCAGCAACCCTACTTTCACATTGGAGTCTCCACAAAATAGGATATGTAACGAGAATGTTCTTTCGCTGGCATTTGTTAGATAATTGCTTTAAAATAAAAAGGCACTGTGGAAAAATTACAGATGCTGAATGTGTGGAGAGAGACCAAAAGACAGTTACAGAGGAGACTGTTAAACTCTTTCTAGTGTTCATATTTTTAGTAAACTGCTGGAGGGAATTTTGACTTTCTCCCTATTACATATGTTTTAAATCTTTAATTGCCATTATAAACCCAGGATTATAGTAATATTCAGGTCTCCAAAGTTCTATTGAATGCATGTTTAAGTAAAACATTCATCGTTGTGCAGAACCTAGATGTCTGGGTACCTTTCATTATCTGTCCTTAATTTTTACTCAAGGTAGTAATCCTTCTGAAGGATTCAAATAATAGAGCAGAATTCTGCATTACATGGACTATGTAGAACATTTTTACATGCCTGCCAGTTTGAGTAAATTATAGTAATTTTAATAAAACTGGTTAGGCTATCTGATATTTCTGTTAACACACATTACTCGGAAACTTTGGGGCAGAGTTTTTACATGTTTTAACAACGGCCGCAATCTATACCCACTTATGTGGGAGTATGCACAATTGAATTCAATGGGGCTTACTTCTGCATAGACATGTATAGGTTTGCACTGTGAGGCCATTTAATTATCTCCCATTAAAATCAACGAGGCCTAAAATTGCTCAACTTTGGCTGGATAATACCTTTTAATTTAACATGGTATAATGTATAAGATTTATTATATACGTAATCGACCTCTATATGGATGTCTCAATGAAAGAAAGTGCTGTAGTACATAAAACAGGCAATCTTCAAATCACTGCTGTTCATTAGATGCAACTGTTTGCTGTATGATGTATGGAACTGTTTCTTTATTGCTAGATGCTGTTGGAATATGCGATGAGAAGATGTCAACTCTGAAGGGAGGGTTTTAAGTCTACTGCCCATTAAAGGGTTAAGGCAGACTGTGTATAGTCTGGCTGAAGGGCAGCGGGCAGGGTTCAGTGGACTGAACCACCATGATTCAATCCAAGGAGGGAATGCTGAAGTTTGCTTAGCAACAGGTTTGAACTCCATTGTAACACTCCTCTGACAGTTAGACCATTCTAGTGTTAACTGACTTAACTGATGCTTGCTAGGGTTTAGCAATGAAGGGACTGACCTGTGTGTGTTTTCCTTGCCTCACTGAACGAGTAACGCTTAAGAAACTGCACTACTGTACCCATCAAGCTTTAGTACCTGAGTAACCTTATGTTACCGTTATGTATCTTTTAAAAAGCATCTACTTACAAACAAGTCCTGTGTGTGCGTGTGTTTGTGCGAGAAGTCTGCTGCTGCTTTTGCACTCTGCCATCAGATGTATACATTTTACTTCTGACAAGATCTTATCTTAAACTTGTAAAGGAGTGGGACACCTGTGAGATATTAGTCCAGTAGCTGCTCTGAGTTTTAATAACCCTGTCCCTCGGGATGCCTTCCATTTTGCTTGCGCAGTGCTGCAAAGCTTTTACTGTGCCTTGCAGTAAACTCTCTCTTTCATGAACATTTGCTTGCAGTGCCCTTGGGTTTTCAAGGTTTACTTATTCATAAAAGTAGTTCATCAGACCACAGTCATGGTGTCCATTAAAAAACTCTGCACATGATCCACCCCCAAAAGAGAGGCGTTTTCACTGCACGGTTCAGCTTGTGCTTAAATCTATTCCGCTGACAGCACAAAGTCCTTAAAGTGCTTATGGGTGCAATCCTATGCATGTTTAGACAGAAAAAAAGTCCTACAACTCCCAGCATTCCCATGCTGGCTGGGGAATGCTGGGAGTTGTAGGACTTTTTTTCTGTCTAAACATGCATAAGATTGTGCCTTAAGTGTGGCTGAATGATGTCCACTGATTCAAGGGAAGGGTTGTAGCGTAGAGCACCGGCTCGGCAATCCCCGGCATCTTCAGAAAGGGCTAGGAAAGACTCCTGCCTGAAACCCTGCAGAGCTGCTGCCGGTCAGTGCCAACAATACTGGGCTAGATGGGCCAGTGGTCTGACTCAGTATAAGGCACCTTCCTATGTTCCTATGATTTCTAGAATTGGGGTAATATTGGTCTGTTGTTCCATATCATGGAATCACACACAGGTGAAAATGTACTTTTTTGAAGCAATTGGGCAGCCCAATTCTTTTGGACCCGCCGCTACACTGCTGGCGGCTACGCCCCGGTTATGTTGGTGTTAAGGAAACAGAATGTTGTTGCAATCCTATGCACTTCAAGCAACAAAGTAGAAAGCAAAACATGACTAATGTAAAAACAAAAACAACTCTACTGGCACCAGCAATCACACAGCTCTGAGTTACCAACGATGACATCCTCACATTATGCATGCATGGAAGGCACAGGGCTCTCCAACCTCGGGTCCCCGGATGTCGCTGGACTACAGCTCCCCGAATCCCTTGGTCATCAGCCATGCTGGCTGGGTATGCTGGGAGCTGTAGGCCAGCAACATCTGGGGACCCAAGGTTGGAGAGCCCTGCGTGACTAGTCAATTGCCCAGTGATGCAGGAACGACCCCATCATGACATCACCCTACTCCAGTGTTTCTCAGCCTTGGGTCCCCAGATGTTTTTGGCCTACAACTCCCAGCATGCCCCAGCCAGCATAGCTGGCTGGGGCATGCTGGGAGTTGTAGGCCAAAAACATCTGGGGACCCAAGGTTGAGAAACACTGCCCTACTCAGACATCTCACAAAACCCAGTGTAGCAGCCACAAAGTCACCACAGTGGGATGGGCTGTCACTCAGTGTAGTACACACTTTACGTAGAAGGTTCAGTCCCCGGCATCTCCAGGGAAAAGACTCCTGCGTGAAACCCCAGAGAGCCACTGCCAGTCAGTGTAGACAATACTATACTAGATAAACCAAGGGTCTGACTCTGTATAAGCTAGCTTTCTTTGGGGAAAGGCCAAAGCTCTGTGGAAGAGAGCACATGCTTTGCATGCAGAAGGTCCCAGTTTCAATCTCCAGGTAGGGCTGGGACAAGATCCTACCTGAAACCCTGGGGAGGCACTGCCAGTCACTGTCGACGCTATTGAGCTAGACGGACCAAGGGCCAGACTCTGTAGAAGGCAGCCTCTTATGTTCCACAGTGCCCTCTTCTAATTCAGGCCGCTGTGATGCATGCAGTGAGCAGGAGGCCAGCAAGGGACACCTGAAGAGGCAGCCATATGCTGCAGACAAGTGCTCAAAGCACAGAGAGGTGCCTGGCAGCACAAATACAGACAGCCTGTAAAAAAACAAAAAACAAAACACTTTTGCCAGGCAACAGACAGGGCCACACAGAGAAGAAATAACTGTACCAACAGCCAGCCAGCTCCAGGGTGGAAAGGGCATGCACCAGGGACAGCTCAAGACATTTGGCTGCCTGAGGTGAAGGAGAAGATGGCGCGCTCTCCCCAGTCCATATACAGAAGCTGACTGGACTAACTTCACCACTGGTGATGGGTTCATGTCCTCCAGCACACCTGAGCAGCAGGCTAGTTTACGACAGTTGTGTGGCATTCTCACCTCTGTCCTGCAACAGCGGGGAACCTCCACTGCTGCCCCCCAGCATCTGCTGCCTGAAGCAGTTGCCTCGCTCAGCCTAATGAGAGGGCCCATCATGCAGAACTCACAGGCTTCCCTGGAGAAGGATCCACATCCTTTTCATATCCATATTCATATTCTTGTTGTCTTTTTACTCCGGAATCAGCTTGATGTGGAGCAGTATATAAATACTGTAAATAATAGTCATAGTCATAGTAATAATATAACAACAACAACAACAACAACAACAACAACAACAACATCCCTGCAGGAGACACAGGCTTTCCAAACAACTCAGTTATATCAGCACCCCATGTGGGAACAAGGCATCTCAAGAAAAGGAGTGGCTACATTCCCCATTGCATTCCCTAGCACATGGTGAGGATGTGCATTTGGGGTTTCCTGGCTAACAGGGGGCCTCTTTCTGCACAGTGCATATGCTTACCCTATGTCATAGACACTGTTGATAGCTATTGAGTAAGGAAGGCGTGTTTAGCCAATGTACAGTTTTCCTTTTATGGCAGAGGTGGGAGTACAACAGGGGCAGAACAGAGACAAACCCTGTTTGAGGGGTGAGCTCCCCTTCCCTGGATGTGATATACCTTAAATTTGTATATGCTGGTTCAGAAATACAAATGTGGGCAGCTTGTAATGCTCACCACAAAACACAAGTCTAGCATGGCAGCAGGCTCGAAAGGTCCCCTCCAGCTCAGATTTTAATCCAGGCCAGAGAAGACCCCAATCCTCCCTCTCGCCTCCTTCCTACCCACATGCCTCTCCCTCCCAGTCCCCCTCACATACATTTGCTGCTGCTTCAGTAAGAGGGTTGTGGAGGAAAGAGGGAAGTCTCTCTCTCCCCCACACTCATGCACACACTCGGAGTGCTGGGAAATGTAGTTTTCTCAGGGCTATTGATGTGTGCTGCTCCTTTCCTGCCATACCAGGACTCCTCCCATTTTGATCCCTGAGCTGGAAGTATTATGCCAATGTGGTAGTTATGCCTAGAAGTGGGCGAGTCAGACAGTTTTGTTTTCTCCCACATTAGATTTTTTTAAAAATCCCAAATTCTTACCCTCCTGAATATGGACAACTTTGCAAATTTTGGTAAATGCTTATCAAAAACAAACTGAAATGAAATTCTCACCCATCTGCATCAGCCAAATTCAATAGGGACAGCTACTCCCAAGCGTGGAGAGGAACAGGTTGTACCTGCCTGCCATATAGCTGTTCAAGATGAGGAGCCTGTCAGGAAAAAAAAGTGGCAACCCTAATTTAGCACTAACATGATTGAATATGCAGGGATTCAAATCCAGACTTTTAAGAGCTAAGCACACAAAGCCCTGGACCTGGATGGGTGAATCTGTCATTCGCTTTTGGTTTCTCCCACATTCAAACGTCTGTAATCGCAAGTTCTTTTTGTCCTAAATACGGAGAACTTTGTGAATTTCGGTAAATTCTTATCAAAACCGAACTGAAACAAAATTGTCACCAATTCCTAGTTATGCCAGTGCAACTGTGGGTTCACAGCTCTGGTCAATCTTTGGGCTGGGACAAGTTTTTTATTTATTTATTTATTATATTTACACCCCGCCTTTTTTCCTGCAAGGAACCCAAGGCGGCTTACATAATCCTCCTCTCCATTTTATCCTCACAACAACCCTGTGAGGTAGGTTAGGCTGAGAGGCAGTGACTGGCCCAAAGTCACCCAGTGAGTTTCATGGCTGAGCGGGGACTAGAAACCGGATCTCCCGAGTCCCAGTCCAACACTCTCACCACTACGCCACACAAGTGGCATTAGGGTGCAATCCTGTGCATGTTTAGACAGAAAAAAGGCCTACAACTCCCATGCTGGGGCATGCCAGGAGTTGTAGGCCTTTTTTCTGACTAAACATGCATAGGATTGCACCTTTAGTAGCAATCCTATCCTCATTTAACACATGTAAGACAAAGATAGGTTCGCAGCCTTCATCGCTGAAGTTTACTGCAAGCATTTGAATCCATGCAGGCTTCTACCAGTGACAGGGTGGTGTTCAGACCAAAATAAATAAATTGTGTGGTTGCAAATAAACGTTTCAGCCCTTTTAGATAACATGTTCCTCTGGGAACATGTAGGTTCATTTAAAAATATACACTCTTTTCTGTCAATTTGAACTTTCAGCTTTGTTAAGCCCAAAGGATAGTTGGAAATATTTTCCTTATTACTAGTCATTATCTGAACCGTTGACCTGGAGTGGAAAAAATCCATATCTGCCTAGCAATTTCTTCAGCTTGCTACTCCCTCAGGTTCACTTTGTACTGCTGATAGGACTTTGCGTTCTATGGCAACTTGCTGATTCTTATGAAAGCAAAGATGAATGACAATTCATGCAACCATTCTAAAAACAAAACAAAACCAGAGTATATTTTTTTTAAAAAAAAGAACAAACAAATTGCTGGAGCAATAAATGAGAGAAACCCAGTGTTTGGGACTGCTAATACACCTAGACATATTGCAATCCTATGGGTTACATACACTAGACCAGCCTTCCCCAACTTGGTGTGCTCCAGTTTTTTGGACTACAGTTCCCAGAATTCCAAACCATTGTCCATTCTGGCTAGGGCTGATGGGAGTTGAAGTCCAAAATGCCTGGAGGGCACCAGGTTGGGGCAAGTTGTACTAGACATAGGCAGTCTTGTCCAGAATGCCAGTATATCGAGCTTCAAAGCTGTCTTCTAGGGATGGATGTAGTGAGTCCACTGCTACTGTCCCTGCAATACCAATCCAGAGCATCACCCTGCGTTGTCCAGCTTTGCAGAGGAGGTTATAAAATCATCTAAAGTATTGGAAATCTATTTAGAAAAGCTATGGGAGATGGGTGCCCACACGTAGAAGTGAATCAGTATCCATACTATACATTTCAGCTCTGTATTGCTTTTAGAGGGTGTATGACAGGCAGGACATCACTTCTAAAATTTGACAGAGGAAAAATAGGGACATGTGATCTATGTTAAGTAAATAAGGGGCTTCATACTACAATTGTAGGTTACCCAGATAACCAAAGGATTACTGTATGATGCCAGGCCTTTAAAAGAAAGAAAAAAAATACCAACATCAAAATATACAGTGGCAACACATATCAACAACAACAACAACATCACCATCATTTATATATTGGCTTATTTGCTAAAGAGCCATCAAGGTAGTGAAATGTTGTTTGAGATGCATTTTTCGACTAACAGCATCTCACTCCTGAAAATTTAGGGATTTCAGAATTCAGTATGTGCTAGCAATGTTGCATGATCTATTTGCCAAGGCAAATGAACAAATTATATTCTGGCTGCAGATATATATTGCAAGTGAAGCTCCAGCATTGGGTCCTCATTCACTGTGCATCAGCGCTTGACATGACAAGTGATACCTGCTGAAATTCCTTCTTTGTTTGCAACATTTAAAGGTGCAAGAGAGCCCTGTCCTCTTTTGCATATGGCCACCCTAGCACAGTACTCTTTTTGGAGGAAGCTCTGTCGCCACAGGAAGATGCTGCTTTAGTTAGAGCAGTGTTCTCCAACCTTGGGTCCCCAGATGTTTTTGGCGCTGGCTGGGGCATGCTGGGAGTTGTAGGCCAAAAACATCTGGGGACCCAAGGTTGGAGAATACTGAGTTAGAGCTATTTGAACTTATTGAAGGATTTCCTTTTTGCTTTCCATATGTGTTCATCCACTTCATCATTACATCACACTCTGAAGAAAATTATTGTAATGGCTTTGTAAGTCCAAAATGCCACAGAAAAAAGAAAACAAACTATCTAGCTGTTAAATGACACTGGCTTTGTTGTCTTCCAACTTGTTAGCCAAAGGTATTTAAAATATTTGCTAATATGTTCAGTTCTCTCCTCCCTACTCATGCACACGCACGCACGCACACACGCGCGCACGCACACGCACGCACACACACACACACAGACAATCTAGTTAGTGCTGCAGTCCACACAAATTATCTATAGAAACAACTATGCTCAGTGGCCCAATTAGAACTCTAGGCAGAGCTAGTTTATACAAAATGAATAAAATTAGAACCACCAAAAAGATTCCCCCCACCCCAAGATGTTCTTTTTCATCACCTAGGGGATGTTTGGAAGCAGCTCTGATTTTTTTTTAATGCCTACCTTGTAATTCCAAGGGCTGTGATGAAAAGCATGCCATGCACAAGACAAGATTTATTATGCCTAGCACTCCACATTACAACCGCTCCGCTAAGCACATAAACAAGATACGAAAAGCAATCATGTAGATAATGCGAGGGAAGAGGGAGAATCTTTAATTCCTCTTTTAACCATTTTCACATAACTTGATCCTGACAAAATCCTTTATATAAAATAGGATCTACGGTTGGATCTCTTCCTTTTAAATGACCTATAGACAATTTGTGAACAGCTGTCTCTTTCAAAGCTGTTTATTTGTTCAGCAATAACTATCGCTCCCTATTTAAGAGCGGTTAACTCCGTTACACTATCAGTGCACATGTCCTCTGGCAAGGGAAAGAAACCAGAGATGGGGCTTTGCTGTGACAGACTCACCAGAGAACACTGCAAAAATGACAAGACATCTTTCCTTCCCTATTGGAAGTGACCTTTCCTGTGCCCCTGTGGGATGTTTGTTTGCAGAGTATTTGTTCATGAACCAAACTCAAACATCTGGTTCATGTTCGTGAAAGGGACTCAGAAGTACGCAACTCTGTAAAAAATGATCAGTGCTCTGCAATAGTGCAGAGATCAGCAATGGAAGTGGCATATATAGCCAACACATTCATACATGTTTCATGTCATCCTCCAGATTCTTTCTATGGTAACATCAAAGTTACCATCAAGCTTGAAAAAAGAATAGCAGAAGTGTTGCAAATTTGTTGTTCACAAATTAGGCTAATTTCTACCTTTCCAGGGCTGCTTCTGATCCTTTTCTTCAACACCTCCTATATATAATGCACTCTACGTGGGGCTGCCTTTGAAGACTGTTCAGAAGCTGCAGCTTGTGCAAAATGCGGCGGCCAGCTTGTTGCGGGGACCGGAAGCTCCAAGCACATTACACCGGTTCTGGCCCGTTTGCACTGGCTGCTAATATGCTTCTGAGCCAAATTCAAGGTGCTGGTTTTAACCTATAAAGCCCTACACGGCTTAGGACCACAATACCTGACAGAACATCTCTCCCAACCGCAATCTACCCGGACACTACGCTCAACATCTGGGGCCCTCCTCCGACTGCTACCTCCAAGAGAGGCTCGGTTGGTGGCAACGAGGAGGAGGGCCTTCTCGGTGGTAGCCCCCCAATGATGGAATCAGCTCCCCACTGAGACCCGCCTGGTGCCAACCTTACTATCTTTTCGGCGCCAGGTTAAGACTTCCCTCTATGCTAAGGCATTTAATAGTTAAGAGCTCGGAATAGCACGGGGGGGGGGGATTATCACCTGTTGGCTCAGTTTTATTGGTTTTTGGATTGTTATTTTAAACTGTGTTTTTAAATTTGGTGTTTAATCTTTTAAACTATTTTGTATGCTTTTATTGTTGTTTTTATGTATACATTATTGTGAACCGCCCAGAGAGCTTCGGCTGTGGGGCGGTATAGAAATGAAATAAATGAATGAAATGAAATGAAATGATCAACAAACTTATTATCTGGGTCCCTATCAGGAGCCACAATAGCACCACTCGTTCACAAGAGGGAGGTATCAGCAGGCTTGGAGGAACCCAAAGTTTTCAGAAGTACAATCTTGGGGAGGGGGGATTAAGTGGGGGGAAATCATGTAGATCATGCAAGTGAGGAGGTGGGAGGTAAGACTCTTAATTTCCTTTTTAACCATTTTCACATAATTTGATCCTCACAAAACTGTTCATAGCCCAATGAGGATGGAGCATGCCCAGTGGCTATGGAATGCTGATAAGAGAGGGGGGGTGGAATGGAAAACCAGGGGTGGAGGGAATGGAACGAAATGGAGTATCTTGAAGGAGGCCATGGCTGGCTGGCTGGGAACACAAGCATTCCACGCTGCAACATTTTGTTTGAGGTCCCACTTGTGTACTGAAGACAGATGTCTTAAGGAAAATATCACTTAAGAAGGAGTATACTCATATCTGCAGTGCCAAGAAACTTGATGGGCAAAACTGCAGAAACTGGTATGCTAAATGCCATTTCTTGGGTATGAAAGATACTTTGAAGAAGCCTACTGAAGTGACATTTGCACACATCTTAAGATCTGTAATGTCTTTTACTGAGTGTGAGAGAAATTGGTAAATTGGAGGCAGCAGTCATATGGCCAATGGTCATATTTGTTAGCCTTAAATATGATGTTCGAAGCATATCCTAAAATGAAATTTCCAGACAATACAAGAAAAATAAATACATGCATGTTTTATACTTAAGAAATACAGTTATAAGAACTGGCAATCAATTACTTTTCCTTGGAAATACATCAAAACAAACAGAAGTATACCTACAATTCTTGCACATGGGGTTGCCACATGTTTATGGACAGAGGTTGCTTCCATAGCGAGGGCTCCTAACTCTACCAATCAAAAGATATTGTCCCACTATTCCATCTTTCCTTCCATAATAGATTTGTGTGTGGGAAGAATAAAGACTGAAGTGGTTAATAAAGTATAGCACAGATGCTAAGAAGCGCTCCAGTTGCAAAACATAAGATAATAGCATTGATTTTTCTTGTGCTTGAAGATAAGCCTGAATGGAAATCCATATAGGTATAAAGCAGGGGTGGGGAACTGGCAAGAATACAGACGGCAGGGGAATCCCCTGCTGTTATTTCCAATCATTGATTGGAAATAACAGTGAGGCTTCCCCTTACTTAGTGTGCCACTTGTCCTCCCAACTGGGAGGGGCAGTGTGCTAAGTGCTTTGCCTGCCCTGCATCCTCCCCAGTGGGCACAGCAGCACAGGGCAGGCAAAGCCACCCTGACTGAGGCACAGGGTGGAAGGACTCCAACCAGCGCCTCAACCAGGGAAGCCTCGGAATGCATGGCCTTTTGACCACTCTGGTTTGGTCCCCTTTGTTCCTCTGTCAGAAGGTGATGGAGAAACAAAAGGAACTGAGCCAGTTCAGTTTCACCCCTCCCCAGCATTCGCTCGCTACACAGGGAAAGTGAGAGCAAAGCAAAACCAGCACCATGGTTTCTCCACCTGGGAGGGTTTCCCTAGCTGAGAAAAGCCTGGGTACAGCGAAGCAGGCTCCCCAACTGAAGCACCAACTGGAGGACCTCCAGCTGGCACTTTGTCTGGGGGTCCCAATGATGTCAGGGAGCCCCGATGACAGTCAGGGAGCCCTGCCTCTTGATGTCATCTGGCCCTGGGGGGCAATCAAGCCCCCGGACCCCAAACAGTTTCCCACCCCTGGTATAGAGCCTTGCTGTGCAATAATATAGAAACAGCATAGACCCCCTAACCAAACTAAGTGTGGCCTCTATAGGGAAATCATTTCTGTGTAGGAAAAAGGCACACATACAATACAATGCTGTTTCACGGCAGGTACACACATTCAGAAAGCATGACTGACTGCAGCTACCCAGCATATCTGCACTGTGTACGAGATAGTGAAACAGAGATAGTGAAACACGTTATGCCAGGTTTCATGGTTTTCCTACATAGAAATGTTTTTCATGTCATGTGTGAAACTTCTGAAGCAGACCTTATCCCTTGATTTGTCAGATCCTTAAAAAAAATTCAGTCACATATGTTAGTGGCCCTTATCACATCTCATAGCAATGAAGTCCAAGTGTTAATTATGCATCATGTGAAGAAATATTTCCTTCTTTTTTCCTGAACATATTGCCAATCCGTTTCATTGGATGGTTTCACATCATATGATATTGCATAAAGACAAAAGATAAGGATACAATTCCGATAAAGTTTAAGCCCCTGTAAATATCAATGGTTAAAACTGCAAACTGGGAGAATGGGCATCAAAATGGCAAATGCAGTTCAATGTAAGCAAGTGTAAAGCAATGCACATTGGGGTGAAAAATCCCAGCTTCAAATATAATCTGATCTGATCTGAGCTAGCTGAGCTTGACTGACCAAGAAGGAGATCTTGGGGTTGTCATGGACAGCTCGATGAAAATGTCAACCCAGTGAGCAGCTATTGTGTAAAATGCAAATTGCATGTTAGGCATAATTAGGAAAGGAATTGAAAATAACACTGCCCAGATCATACTCCCCTTATACAAATCTATAGTGTGACCGCACTTAGAATACTGTGTACAGTTCTGGTCACTGCACCTAAAAAGAACATTGCAGAGTTGGAAAAAGTGCAGAAAAGGTCAACTAAAATGATCAAGGGACTGGAGCAGCTCCCCTATGAGGAAAGGTTACAACATCTGGGATTGTTTAGCTTAGAAAAAGGCAAGTAAGGGGAGACATGATAGAGGTGTACAAAATTATGCATGGTGTGGAGAAAGTACGAATGAATATATTTATTACGGTCGACGACCAGCACCCTACAATAAAATAGTATCAGACAAAGCAGAACATATAACGTACATTACACCATTACACCAACAATACATCCCAAAGTGTATAAAATTTGTATCCATTTTTTAAAATAAAAAAACCATAACCAGGATAAAATATCACTGTGTTAACAAGGAGGTGGAGAAAGTAGATAAGGAGACATTTTTCTCCCTCTCTCATAATACTAGAACCCAGTGGGGTCATCCCATGAAGCTGACTTGTGAGAGATGCAGGGCAGATAAAAGGAAGTATTTCTTCATACAGCACATAGTTAAAACTATGGAATTCACTTCCACAAGATGTAGTGATAGCCACCAATTCGGAGGGCTTTAAAAGGGGATTGGACAAATTCATGGAGGAGAAGTCTATCAATGGCTACTAGCCCTGATGGCTCTATGTTACCTCCAGGATCAGAATCAGAGGCAGTATGCCTATGTACATCAGTTGCTGGGGAACATGGGCAGGAGGATGCTGTTGCACTCATGTCCTGCTTGTGGGAACCCGTGGGCACTGTTTGGCCACTGTGTGAACAGAATGTGGAACGAAATGGACCCTTGGTCTGATCCAGCATGGCTCTTCTTATGTTTTTAATTTGGGCTGGATTGTGCTCAAAGTTATTTACTTAAATCTTAAATCTTATGTATACTTACTTGATGCAACTTACTCAGGGTTGCAATCCCATGCACACAATGAAACTTAATTTGAAGCAAACACACAAAGGTTGCATTGTGCTGCCATGTCAGTTACATTTCAGTAAACATGCAGTAACTGTTATGGGTTGGGAAAAGTAGCAGGCTAGAATTTTCTCAACAATATTTTATTGATTGATTGATTGATTGATTTGTGATACTTACATAGCACTAGATATAATAAAATCCCTAAGCAGTTTACATGCAAAAACAAAAGCCAAAACAGAATTTTCTCAACAATACTCCAAGCAGAGTGACAGTGCCTCCTCACCACTTTGGTACTTATGCTAAAAGGGCCAGCAGTCATTAAAAATAATAATCAGTCAAAGATTATTCAGTCAAAGAAAGAAAGAAAATCTAACAACTGCTAACTACTTTATTCCTAAGCAGGGGAAACTCAGTACAAGATAAATGAGCCTTCCTTATTGGCTGCAGGATCCCTGTGAACATTCTTCTTGGGCACTAAAGAAACACTCATTCCCACCAGGTAATTTTTTTCCATATAGTCTTTTTGTAATATAATTGAATAGCTTTGTAGAGATTTCTGCTATATTGATTTTACCTAATGGTACATGTTCATCTCCTTGGGGCATTATGTACTCGAATCTGTCTTAACATATATAAAGGGCAAGAAAGAGATTCTCCAGTCTGCATCTAGCTGACTTGTCGGCATTTAATTAATCTGAGACCTGCGGAGCAGATGATTTTCGTGCAACCCCCTCCAAAATGTAAAGACAAAACATTAATTTGTGCCACGAATCGCTCCGGTGCATTATCATCATGTTGTTAGAATGAAATGGCTACAGCGAACACTGCTAACAATGGAATGCATGTCACATCTTGTTCCTTCCAGGGCTTTATTCCTGCGATACTTTATCGTGTAGCGCACAACAACATTTTTTTTCTTTAGGTGGAGGAGGAGCGTAAGGTGAGACAGTGTGATTTTTACACCTCAGGTTTTCTTATCTTTAATACTGTTGAGGCTGTGGAAATGGAAATTGGCTTAAGTCGGCAAAAATATTATTTAAAAACAGAGAGACACTGTCTTTACTTCTGCTCTCTGCCTACCCAGGAAGCTGTGTGTGGCAGCCAAGGCAAGAGACAGACCTGAGTTATAGCCAGCCTTGACATTTCAGAAATGGGGGCCAACCATTGCTTCTTTGTCCCAGAATGCGAGCCGTAATCTGATACCTGCAATATCTACCTGTGACTCATTCATTCAATCCGCAATCTCCATCTTGAGACTGTGACTCTAAGCTGCAGACCTCATGAGCAGAACATCTGGCCTTCTTGGCTCCCCCCCCCCACATTTTGTACCTTCTAGCACAAGGGTCTGGAAACACAGCCCTGTGGGCCAAATCCACCCGCTCAGGGTCACAATCCACACAGCCTACCTTGACTCCACCCCCTTTTCCCCAAGCGCTGATTCTTTGGTAGTTTCCTGGCTTTTGCTAGGCTTTCCCCCCATTCCAAAATATTAAGATGCCCCTCCAAAGGCTTACTTACTGGCAGTAAGAGCTTTAAGCTAAAATACGCTACTGTTTGGGGTATTTTGGCCCTGCCTCTTTTGCTTTTGGCTTTACCTTTGGTACCAGCCACCAGTGGAATGCAGCCTGAGAGCTTCTTTGAAATTGAACTGGGTCCTTGGACTGTGTAGTGGAAAAAGCCGGAAGACCATTGTGATCTTGAGGAGACAGTGGTGTATGACCATTGTTGTACCCGTGTCTGGGTCTCTGTTGTATGAACATACCTGCTCGCTGTGTCTTTGGTAGGCCTAAATTCACTATTGATTATATTCAGTGTGTAGAACCAGTGAGTTCATGATATTTAGAGTTTGTTATGAGAAGATTCCCACTTAGAGTCTGTCCTTGGACAGGTTTACACTTGGCAAGGATGTTAATTGATGATTTGAAGTACTTCAATCATCCGTGGGTCAGACTCCCAAGGCATATGATGGGGAGGAACCTGATGATCAGCTGGCCAGCCAGATTTCAAGGACTTGGGTAAGTGAGAGCTTATCAACCAGAAGGGTCGAGAGGACCTGGGAACTGAGTGACTCCAGATGGTTTCATGGTCAACTTGAAAGGATTGCTTATAGTTAGTCTGGGAAACTGGTATAGAAGAGCCTATCGAGACAAAACACCTTAATCTTGCCCCGTTTACTGGGACCAGGTGTGATTATCATAAACAGAGAAAACTTATATAAGATTAGGGAATCTTTAGGAGGGGTGAACCTCGACACAGACCTAGCTGCGCAGAAGGTGCTGTGTGCCGGCCAAGGAATCCGTCCGTCGTTGTTTCTTTGAGGGGTTCCCGGCAACAGAAGGGACGTAAGCATCATCCTCTGCACTTGTCTTAGCTTCTCTAATCTCTTTTCTGTAGTTTGCTAATGAAGCTTTTCAACCTTCACCCATAAGTGTGCTCATTGTCTCTGGATCCTAAAAAGAACCGCTGCCTTTGGCAGAACAGACCGAAAAAGGTTCAACAACAGCTCTGATTTAGCCTGATGACGAAGTTCTGGAGCTGGAGGACTCAGAAGCATGCAGACTCTTTTGTGGCATTTTGGTTGGTCCTAATGAAGGTATTTGCCGGACTGTGGCAGCGGAGGCTGGTGGCTCCAGTGTCAGCGGGGCAGTGTACCCACTCTGGGTCTTAGTCTGAACTTTAAAGGAGCTACCCAAAATAGGTTCAGCACCATGGATAGCGCCTCTAAAGTTCAGAGTGGCTAACAGGGGTCTGCAACCCGCGGCTCCGGAGCCGCATGCGGCTCTTTCAAACCTTTGCCGCGGCTCCGCTCCGGTCTGAGACTCCGCTGGCCGCCTGGCCTGGCCGCCTGTCACTTACCGTATTTTTCGCACCATAAGACGCACTTTTCTCCCCCCCCAAAAGGAGGGGGAAATATCTGTGTGTCTTATTGAGTGAATGCTGGAAAAAAAACCCAAATATTTTCCCCCCTACCTTCCTCTGCGTGCCTCCAACCGCTCCAGTGGAAGACAGGAGGAGGGCTCCTGCAGGGAAAAAAACTTGGCAGCAGCAGCGGCACACCCCCCCCCGGAAGCAGGGACTCGAGCGGGCGGGCGGTGGAAGAGAGGAGGGCTCCTGCATGCTCCCAAAAACTTTGGCGCGGCAACAGCACCCCCCCCCCGGGCAGCAGGGACGCGAGCGGGTGAGCGGCAGAAGAGAGGAGGGCTCCTGCACGCTCGCAAAAATGTTGGTGCGGCGGCGGCGGCACCCTCCCCCCCCCCCGGCAGCAGGGACACGAGCAGGCAGGCAGCGGAAGAGAGGAGAGCAGGACAAGGCTGCCTGCTCCGCAAAAAACTTTGCCGCCGCCTCACATATGGCCTGATTCTGTTGGCGGGGGCAGCCCGATTTCGCTCTTCTGAGCGGTGCGGAGCGTTCTCCGCGCCGCTCTAGCTGCCGCCGCCGCCGCCGCTGGAGTCAATGCCAGAGCCACTGAAGCCGCCACCGCCGCGTCACATCCAGCTGCTTCGGCGCGCTGGACCCCCGCGCTATGATTTTGGCGGGGGAACTTTGGCGGGGCAGGGGAACTTTGGCGCGGCAGCAGCACCACCCCCCCGGGCAGCAGGGACGCGAGCGGGTGAGTGGCAGAAGAGAGGAGGGCTCCTGCACGCGCCAAAGTTCCCCCCCCCGCCAAAAACATAGCGCGGGGTCCAGCGTGTCGAGGGACCAGCGCGGCCGGCTCGCCGCGGAGAGCACAAGCAGGCGAGGAGGCAGGTAGGCCTTTGGCTATCCGGGCATGCTGGGAGTTGTAGTTGTGCAACAGCTAAAGAGCCCCAGGGTAGGGGGAAGTGCTCTGTTTCCCAATCAGGGTGCCTCCAGCTGTTGCAGCTGCCCCTTTTGCCCCACATTAAAGACAGGCCTGAGTAGCACCCTCATCATCCACCAGCAACACCCTCCCCCCAGCAGTAGCACCCCCATCATCCACCAGCAAATCCTGCTGATGGATGATGAGGGGTGCTATTACCACATGGAGGGTGTTTCTGGTGGATGATGGATGATGAGGGGTGCTACTGCTGGATGGTGCTGATGACGGGATGCTACTGCTTGGGGGGGGATGTTGCTGGTGGCATCCCATCATCCACCAGCAACACCCCCATCATCCGTCAGCTAATAATTTCCCCTACCTATGCACCCAACATAATCCACCAGCTCTCGCTGGTGGATTATGTTGGGTGCATAGGTAGGGGAAATTATTACATTTTATATGTGGGGCACAATGTCACAATGGTTTTGCGGCTCCCAGTTTTTTTTTTCTTCGGAAACGGGTCCAAGTGGCTCTTTTTGTCTTAAAGGTTGCAGACCCCTGGCACTGTCCCACTGACATTGGAGCCACCAGCTACTGCTGAACTGTGGATTCCCACCCCCCTTATGGACTAGTGCAACCCATTTTATACTGTTTTAAATGTATTTTATCCTGTTTTTATCTTATGTACATCGCCCAGGGTGGCTGGTTTGCAGGCCAGATGGGCGATAAATAAATGATGATGATGATGATGATGATGATGATGATAATAATAATAATAGTTTTCTTTTGGACTGTGACTTCTAATACACAGAGTATTTTACAGCTCTCCACTGATACATTCACTTATATCTTAATGTCTCTTGGAAGAAAAGGAGTCTGTTTTGATGTGTAAATTGAGGCATTTCTGTGTATGCCAGTGGGCGCCACAGAGAGGTTAGATCAACAGGAACTGACTTTTTTGCCCTACAGGCACAGAGCTAGTAACTACTAGGATAGCAATGAAATGAATGAAAGCTATAAGTAAATGACCAAGCACCCAAAAGCTACAGACTTTCTGGAAGCAATGGGCAAAGCTCAGTTCTGTCAAGCATCCATGCCTCATAGAGTGCTATGCTGTCATTCTCTTTTCTTCATTACAGGTGGAAAGTCTCTCTCCATTCCATGCACCAAAAGTCCTCGCATAGAGCTGTAGAATATCTGTAGGGGCACAGTTCCAAATTGTATGATCTTTACTGTGCAAAGAATGCAGGGCACCGTTCACATGGTGGACAGCAATGTGCATCGCTCCCTGTGCAAACATGAGATCCAATGGATGGACATCAGGCACAGAATACCAATTCTCACTGCCCTTCACACACGGAGAAGAACATCATAATAACTTCTGGGTCACAAAGTAAAAAAGCAACTTGTTTTTCAGAATGATGCTGTCCCGATGCAGACGTTTGCTTAGAACAGCCTTCCCCATGCTGGCTGGGAATTATGGGGGTTGTTGTCCAACCCATCTGGAGGGCACCAGGTTAGGGAAGGCTAGCTTAGAGGAATGTACTGTGGACACCAGCAGTACACATTTTTACTCTGTGACAACCTCTGCTGTTGTCCAGAGCCATTAATGATGATAAGAAACTACAGAGTGTACATACATACTCCCAGGGCACACATTTCTTTCTTTATTGTACTCATATTTTTAACACACCTTTCTAATATACAAAAATAAGATTGTGTGGAGAAACATATAGGAACTCGACCTAATTTCTCAACTTTACCTCCATGAGCTTTGCAAAAGCCTGGCTGTTGATGCCTTTCAAACTCTCTGGTCTGTCAAATCAGACATATTCTTTCAAATGAGGGAAGCGTGAATAGCTTCACATTAAGGAATTGTTGAGAAGTATAATCTTAACCTGTCAAAGAGTGGATGAATAATAACGTTCCATTATTATCTCTCTATGGCACTCTTTTTCTTAATCCCATAGAGAACAATTACCTGGCTTTCTGTACAAAAAAAATATGTGACAGGAATTATAGGGATGTTCCCTATGTCCTTATACCAGAACAGACTATTGGTCCTTCTAGCCAAGTATTGTCTACAATACTCTGGCTGACAGTGTCACTCTAGTGTCTCAAGCAGAGGTCTTTCCCAGCACCTGATAACGGGAGATGCCATGGATTGTGATGGCAGAGCACAATAGCAGCAGCAGAGTTCTCCCAACAAACAAGCACACACACACACATCTAAAGTAGATGCTTTTAAAATAAATAACAGTAGCATAAGATTACTTGTGTACTATAGGCTTGATGGTTACAGATTTCTAGTAAGCGCAGTTTCTTATATGTTACTCATACTGTGAGGAAAGGAAAACACAGGTCAAATTCCTTGCTTAAAAGCAGCAAGGGTCAGTTAAGTCAGTTAACTGTAGAATGTCCTAACTGTCAGAGAATAATAGACAGGAGTGCTAAGCAACATCCAGAATTCCCTCCCCTGCTACAATCAAGTGGTTTGCTCCACTGAACCCTGCCCCCTGACTTCTCAGAGAAGCTTGGTTTATGCCCTTGCCCTTTAACTAGACTATAACAATCTATCTTAACCCTTTACTGGGCAGTCAACTTAAAAACCCTCCCTGCAGAGTTGACATCTTCTCGTTGTATACTCCAACTTAACTGGAGATGCCATGGATTGAACCTGGGACCTTCTGTGTTCACACCATGCACTCTACCACTGAGCTGTAGTCCCAAAAGGTTTCTCATGGGGCTGTAGACTTGCATCCACTGCCCATTCATGCTTCCTAGATCTCAATCACTCTCCATGCATGCCTTCATTTGCAATCCTGTGCGACAGCTCCAGGGCGGGCTGCTCTTTCCTTCTGATCCCTTGCTTACTCAATGCTCCTATTGGGGCCTGGTGTGGACTTATTTGTGCTTGACATAACTATAACTAAATTGTTATTAATTATATCTACCCATAACAATACAAGAAAGTAAAACCAGGGAATATTCTGATGAGGCAGTGTGAGGTAAAACCCTCAAGTAGCAGGTTTTGTGTGCCATTAAAACATGTCAAAGTGGCAAAATGTCAGTTATTTCAGTGATGTCAGTTATTCACATGACAAAATGTTATTTCACTCCTTTTTTTCTTTTTCTTTTTAAACTGGGAGAGGGATAATGACCCACCATACGGGTTTTCCTCATCAAGAACCAAAAACTCTTAAGCAAACCTGTATATTATTGGAATTGAAACAACAGACAAAGGTATGATGTTCAATATTATAACAATTCACTTTTGGGTGGCAAACCTAAACTAATCCAAGAGTTTCCAGAAACCGTTATACACACAGGACACTCGGTATTGGTTGATTTTGACTGGAGTTGCCTCCAAGCAGGAAAGTGCTTGTGCCAATCAGTTCTATGTTCCATCATCTCATGACACGTAGTTCAACATTAGACCACATTCAAGATTGACCACACAAGCCAATTTACTCAATTACACAGGTGTCAATCACTGTTGTGCCCTTTTAACTATGGACCTACCGACCAGATTCATGTGAGTTTCTAGAACTTAACGTGTTAGACCGACAAGTCTGAAAAATAGGTTAAGGCCAGCGCTATCCATTGTGGCCTATTTCTCACAAATGGTAAACCTGAATGTGCTGGTGTGGGCTGTACCAGAACTGTAGATGGGAGCTCACGTGACTCAATGCTCCTTCACACAAAAACATTCTTCCACATAAAAAAAAACGAGCATGCCTTATAGAAGACTAGGCTTGCTTGAATCCTTCACCCTGACATCCATTTTTCTATGTGGAGATTTGTTCAGGGAAGGCTGGTGTGATCCCTATTTCAGTGGGGCTCCTTTTCTATTGCAGGTTTTTCAGGTTTTATTTGGAGCTTTATAGGAGCGATCCATGGTGCTGAACTCCACCCGCCCAAAAAGGTTCACCGCCATGGAGCACCATGGATAGTTCTTATAAAGTTTCAAATAAAAGCTGCAATGGATTAGGAGCCCTGCCGAAATAGGAGTCACCAGCCTCCACTGGATGTGTTGTTTTTGTATGGAGGAGCATCCCATCAGGAGACCCCTCCACCTGCAGTCTGAAGAGGTACAACCCAAACATGGTGTAACCACTAAAATGAGAAGGGGATTTATGTCTCAGGGCACTGGGTAGGTACCAAACTTCGATAGTTTGTTTAAACTCCAGAGGTTGATACAAAGGTATATTTGAAGACAACATTATGCCGAAGGAGGTAAAAATTGAGAGAACAGCCACTGACATTGTGTGGTCACCAACAGCCCACCGCCACCGTCACCAACAGGCACTCCACAAAGGAAGCATCTCTCCATCTTGGAGGCAGCTCCGGTACTGTGGAAGACGGACAATAAGGTGCAGCCCTATGTAAGTTTAGACAGAAAAAAATCCTACAAGTCCCAGCATTCCCCAGCCAGGCTCCTACAAGTCCCAGCACTCCCAAGCCAGCCATGCTGGCTGGGGAATGCTGGGACTTGTAGCACTTTTCCCATGTCTAAACATGCATAGCATTGTGCCCTAACTTTTCCAAAGTTGCCTCTCTCAAACTCAGAGAGGGGTAATGCTTCTCCCCCTCCCTTGGTTTGGGGAGGGGCAGGAAAGCATTACCTCTTCCTCCAACCTACCCCAAACAGACTTTCTTACCTCCTTCTCAAGGCCTTGCATTCTCCACCTAGGCTTGAGGGTGTTAATTCCACTGGCGCCTCAAGCATCCAACAAATTATTTCCCACAATAACGGCTATTTCTACTATACTGGTAGGGCAAGGGTCTCAAGATGCAAGGCCAAATAGTGCTTTCTCCCTCAATGATCTGGGCACAGCCTCCCTGCCCCCCCCCTTGATTTCAATCATGTACAAGTCAGATCTCACAGCTGCTGAGCCAGGAACACATTCTATTAAGTTCTGGTATGCAAGAGCTCCAGCATGCAAGGATAGGCTGTTAATTCATTTTATCAAGTAGCAGAAAAAGGCCACACCTTATGTAAGCTAGTAATATGTTCATTCCTCAGCAGTATGATCAAAGGGCTAGCATTGACAACCAATTTATCTTGATTTGATTTTCAAGGTAGCAGTCCTGAGTTAACACCAGAGTTAACGGAGCAAGCCTTTGATTAAAATCCACAACCTGACAAAATCTGAGTATACATCCTAAAAGTGGACACTTCCACACTTCAGCTCCCTTCCTCCCTTGATAGGAGACGGAGAGCTCCTTTTTCCTCCCTTGGCTATATAGCAGGCGAGAAGTTGTGTTTTCTGGGCTCTCCCTCTTGCTTTGCCCCTGCTTCCTGGGTTGCTTAATAGGCTTACAATCCTGTGTCAAGGTTTTGCCTGCTGACAGATTTCTCTAGAATCAGATAATGACAGCGGGTGAGGCAGGGAGTGGGGGAGAAAGCATATGCTGGTCAGGATCTGAAAGGGGCCAGATTGCCCAGCCAGCTCCTCCATCCATTTATCAAAAGCTGTAGTTTTTGTGTGTCATCGGAATTTGAAAATGATGGGCTCAAAAAATACAAATTTACCCAGCTCACATGATGGTACTTGATGGTACTTAAAGGGAAGCTCCCTTGCCCCTGAAAATGGTCTTTGTGTAACTTAACATTGGGAATATGATGACACCCCCCCAGGTGCTGATTTTGTATCTGTGGCTGCACAGTCTGCAGTTCTAAGACTAGGTGCTCAAAAAGGCAGCTGCCCTGTTGGCACTTATTCATAGATTGCTGAGACCAGTGTTCTCCAACCTTGGGTCCCCAGATGTTTTTGGCCTACTACAACTCCCAGCATGCCCCAGCCAGCTATGCTATGCTGGCTGGGGTATGCTGGGAGTTGTAGGCCAAAAACATCTGGGGACCCAAGGTCGGAGAACACTGGCTGAGACTGACCCAGACATTTAAAACTGGGCATGTATAAGAATGGAGAAATCTATTTCTTTCAGTTTCTCATTTTTCCAACCTTAAATTTGGATTGTCTCGAATGTGAGAATTTCCCCAGTCTTATGTTTGGTTCATCCTGAAAGTTGAGAATTTTTTTAAATAAAAAAAAGTTAACTTGAAAATTCTTAAGCATTTTAACACATTTCTCTTGACATGCATTCTTGTACAAATTGTTGCTCAATATACACAGTTTTGCAAGCATTTTTTTCCTAATATAATACATTTCTGTGCATTAGTTCCCCTAATATACACATTTTTGTATGCACTTTTTTTTTAATTGGAGAACTCCATCGCAAAAGTTGGAGAAGTGTGCATGTTGAAGTATTTTACTTAGTGTAGTGGTTCAAAAGTGCAAAATTAGGTAAGTTTGCAATATAATTACAAGTTTGCATTAAATTGTGAACTGAACAAGTTTCGCTCCCATCCCTACCATAATTTACAGAACAGTAGTCCATGGCTGCTGAGTCCCAACAAGTTAGCGAGATTCACATATGCCCCAATGGAAGAGCATGCATCATACAAATGACATCCCCTTAAGAAAGCAAAGCATAAGTCTGGCTGTTGGAGACAGAAGAAAACCCTCCATGTCCACGTGTGTGTGTGTGTGTGTGGTGGTGGGGAGTTGCCTTGTGAACAAAAAACTAACCAATTAAAACAATTGCCAAACAGACATGCATGACGTTCATGGTAGGAAAGGAGTGCTACATGGTTGCCTAAGTACACTTTCAATTCCCAAGCAGCACTGAGAGAATGCACATCACATGCATTGCAGAAAGGAATTGTGCAAGCACAATAATTATAATTAATTAAAGAGCTATCTTTTTTTGCAAAAAGCATGCACAAATGCCGCTTGGACTTACTAACCCTTTCCCACACTGAGCTGGGGAAGGTTTGCCCATCTCTACTTTTAGTATGTGATGGAAGGAGCAATCCTACGGCCCCTAGGCAGCGTCCAGCATCTGAGGGGCCATACGATATTTCCGATTTCCAGATCCAAGGTTGGAGGCAGCACTCCAACCTTGGAGCTGGGAATCGGAGCTCTGAGCCCTCCCCCTCTCACAGCTGGCATGGAAAGAACTGCTCCGGCTGCCTCTCCGAGGTCAGGAACGCAACCTCGGAGAGGAGTAAAAGGGGCTTGCCACTGCCAGTGGGTGGGGAGGGGAGGAGATTGGAGTGCCCAGGATACAAGCCATGCTGAGGCCTCTCCAGCCACCTTCCTTCCCCCTCTGAAATGCTTTTGCTGGACGGCTGAAAAAGCCCATCTAGTGAGAATGCAGGGTGGGAGGATGGGCAGGCTCCTTCCGCCCTACAGGGGCTTACGAGCACTGGACCCATAGGATTGCACCCTAAACCACTCATAGGTTGGCGAATCCAGCCCTAAAATACATCATTAAAAAGAAGGAAAGGGGACTACACCATGTAACTGAGGGAATGGGGACTACACCATGTCAAGTTTTGATGTATTTTTGGGATGTAGGTTTAATGGTATAGATAAGTAGTACGTAATTGTTTATCATATTGGTCCCAAGGTGATGGGAGCACGGGCTTGATTGTATTTGATTTGTTTATGTTATTAAATTTTAAAATAATAATAATAAAAAAGAAGGACTTTTAGTATCTATACCCAGAAAACACAGGAATGTGCCTTACACCGAGATAGACCATGGGTCCATCTAGTCCAGTACTGCCAACACTGACTGGAAATAGGTCTCCAGGGTTTCGGGCAGGAATTTTTCCAGCCCTACCTGGAGATTCCGGGGATTGAAACTGGGACCTTCTGCATGCAAAGCAGGTGCTCTGCCACTGAGCCGCAGCCCTTCCCCTACACAAAGGGTGAGCAAAGGGGTGTAGGAAGTTGTTCATTCTCTCCTGCTAGCAGGCTGATTCTTTACCACTGTATCTGCCTTCCCAAATATGATCTTGGTGTGACACCCTTAGAACAGAGATAACAGGGTCTTGGATGGCAGCCAGACACATGCAAGCGAAGGCATATCCAGACCCACGTTTCTTGGCATTGGTATGAAGCACATTCTATTCAAAAAAAATTTAAAGCCCAGGGGTATTACAATGGTGATTTGAGTATTGACAGGCTGACTGAAAGGTTTGATATTTCCCCCTTTAGTACTAGAAAGAGGGATGTGCTTGTCTAAGTTAGTATATATTTTTGAACACATCCAGTCTGTCCAGGGACCAGGAGTGGGGAAGGAAAGGAAAGAGCTAGGAATGCCCCTGGAAATATGTGAAAATCACAGCATGTTGTGAGACGAATGAGTCTCACTCATTATTCTGTGTTAGTACAAGCTGTTTGACCCTCCAATGAGCTTTCACATCGCAGAGAAAATAACCATCTGTCATGTCCAAAGTGGTTATGGTTATTTAAACTGAGACTCCCGTCCCCTCCCTTATGACACCCCAACATGGTCCTGTGTAATAAAATGCCTAAAATATCTCCTTAGCCAAATATAAGCAGTTGGCCAGCATTAGCTGTCTCACAGTTTTTTGCTTTTTTGCTTTTTTTTTTAAAAAAAAGCTGTCTCCTTCACCTGATAGAAAGCTGAACTTACTTTGCTCAAGTAGTCTGAAATCTAGCCATCCTCCAGCAAAGAACTCTGATTTTTGAGACAGTAAAGGGAAATGCTGCATTCTCGCAATCTAGGTTTTTCCATCCACACCACAGGTTCATTTTCTAGCCTTACTCTTTTGTTATTTGTGTGGATTAAAATTCTGTTATTT
Source organism: Shinisaurus crocodilurus (assembly GCA_021292165.1). Taxonomy (NCBI): domain Eukaryota; kingdom Metazoa; phylum Chordata; class Lepidosauria; order Squamata; family Shinisauridae; genus Shinisaurus; species Shinisaurus crocodilurus. Next base: position 105,927,457 of record CM037881.1, read on the forward strand.
TTGTGGATTTATTTACCACCCCCACCCAATTAAAAGCATATCAGTATTTATTTATTGATGTATTTGATATCATAGAAAGCTGCCTTAAACTGAGTCAGACCATTGGTCCATCTAGCCCAGTATTGTCGACACTGACTGGCAGTGGCTCTCTGGGGTTTCTGGCAGGATTCTTTCCAAGCACTACCTGGAGGTCGGGGATCGAACCTGGGACCTTCTGCATGCAAAGCATGTGCTCTAAATCACACTGAGCAATGGTCCCTCCCTACAGCACCTGGTATTCCAAGGGGGTCAGCCATCCAAGTACTAACCAGGCCTGACCCTGCTTAGCTTCCAAGATCAGATGAGATCCAGCTGTTCAGGGCTGTTTCGATGTTCCTGCCTTTCCATCAAAAGTGACACTCAATAAATATGTTGTTGAAATAACCAGTATGCCTGGTAGCACACAAAGCCCTAGTCACCTCTGCTCCATTTTTGTTCACTGCATGAACAAGACAAGAGGAGTTTCCTGATCATAGCCATGAATGTGCAAATGTAAAAATAAGTATTAACTGCTATGCCAGCTTAATCTTTGGGAGTTTTGTGGGAACAGGGAGTTTTGAAAACGCCTTGGGTTCCTTGTGGGAAAAAAGGCGGGGTATAAATATAATAAATAAACAAACAAACAAATAAATAAATAAAAATGACACCTACTGTTTTCTCACTCAACATCAAGTCCTTCATATATGAACAGGCACAAGTGTAAATGACCTCATGACACAACATTCTGAGAACAATTTGAGTCACAAATATTGGCAACGCTTGACTAATCTTGGCAGCAAGAAACAAGAACTAAACCATGTCAGCTTCATGTAAATATGTAAATACAGCCCTTCCCCAACCTTGTGCCCTCCAGATGTTTTGGACTACAGCTCCCATCAGCCCCAGTCAGCATGGTCAATGGTCAATGATGATAGGCACTGTAGTACAGAGTATCTGGAGGGTACTGAGTTGGGGAAGGCTGTGCTAAAGGCCCAACGTTTTATTTATTTTTAAAAGAAAATAAAAGCATTGTTTGATGTCACCTCTAATATGGATCTTCCAAGTCTTGTATTGCCATCTTGTTAGGAGCCCTCCTATCTACTTCTCTTTCTGAAGCAGTGAAGAAATTCTAAGGTGCTACATGTTGTCTGATATCTGATAAATGTGCTTTCTGATTAGTGCAGTATATGTTACTTGCATACTTAATGCTGAAAAAAGTATGCTTATTGTATCCTGTGACTGATTAAAACCAGCTTTTGACAGGTTATATTTCACTTGTTGCTGCAGAAAAGGCTGCACGGACATTTGAAAAGTTAGGAAAATGACACGGCTTGATTAATTTCCTCTCTTATCTGAATATTCATTTGATCCTCCAGATGTGATACTGTTCAAAAACCAACCCCTCCTTCCCTTTATCTTAAAATCAAATGTGAAGAGCAATACTTCATCTAAGGAGAACAAAAATTAATTGTCATACTGCCATCGTTATTTCACAAGAATCTATTAAAATTACATTTGCATACCTCATTATGAGGTTGATATATAAACCTGACTGTGTGTGTGTGTGTGTGTGTGTAGGAAACAGGTTTACTCATTACAAAGAAGAAGAATTTCCTTGTGTGAGACACAAAAAGTTCAATGAAAAATGGTAGCCTGGCACTGTTAATGCACGTATCTTTGCCTGGATAACACTGTGGGATTAGAGCAGCTCCAACCTGACGACCTCCAGATGTGCTGGGCTACATAGCTGGCTGGGAGATTCTGGCAGTTGTAGTCCAACACATCTGGAGGATACCAGGTTGGGTTAGATAATGGGCACATGGCATCTTTCAGGGGAGAACTGCTATAGTGTAAAATTTCCTTACAAGGCCAGTGGAATATATTGAAGACTCATTTGCAATATTGCTCTGGAATTCTACAATGCAATTCTAAAAGCTTTTTTTAATTAAAAAAAAATTGCATACTACATTCAGGGCACAGTCCTCAGTGCAGAGATTATTCCCTCACCCTACTACCTCAGCACCCAGCCACTTTCTCCATGAAAACTCTATTTCTGGAAAAAAAAACTCTGATCCCGTCTCTATCATCCTTGCAGGACCACTCCGCTACTCAGACGACATTCCGAAGTTACACATTTCTTTGCTCCCATGTATTTCACTAGCTTCAGGGGCAGCTTTACCGGACTGACAGCAGCCTGTCCTATAGCAGAATAGGGCTGCAGTTGGGAGAGGTGCCCTTAGCACTTATTACCCGCCATCATTCATGATCTGGAAGGACTTATTCCTTGAATATGGGGAAGTAATCTGCATTTGTGTAAAGACGCAGGGGTGGGCAACTTGTGGCTCTCTAGTCATTTTGGCCTACAACTCCCATGATCCCTCACCACCGGCTATGCTTGCTAAAGCTGATGGGAGTTGTAGGCCAAAACATCTGGTGGGCCACAAATTGCCCACCCCTGATATAGAGACACATGTCCTGAGCAAGAGTGGTAACACCAGCATGGCTGGGGCAGCATTGTACAGAAGCACAGCTGCTAAGTCATCAGTAGCATCCTGTGGATTGTCACAACCTATGTAACCAACATATTTTTACAGTATTTACTACAATACCCTGATACTAGGATGACCTGATTTGAAGTGTGTGTGTATTTCATTTAAGTCTGGTTATGATCACAATTTACTAGAATTCACAAAGTTCTCCATATTCAAAAAGAACTTCAGTTTTTTTTAAAAAAATGCTGAATGTGGGAGACACCGAAATGGACAGATCCATCCACCCATATCCAGAGCTTTGAGTGTTTTGCCCTTAAAAGTCTGGGTTTGACGTATTCAACCATGTCAGTGCTTAATTAGGGTTGCCACTTCTTTTTTTCCTGCATTGGGATCACTGGGAGGGGGCCGGGGCAGCGCAAGGTACAGAAAAGCTCCAGGGCTCAGGCCCACAGGACAAAAAAAACCAACAACACAAATTTGCATATGCTAATTTACATATGCCCTAAAGTCTCTGTGTGTGTGTCTTTAAAGAGCCCTGTCTCCTCAGGACACCCCTATTTGTAAAAAGGGATGTATGGACAGAAGTGAGGAGGGCATTTGAGTTCAGAAAAAAACCTCAGGCAGAAGGATTCGCGGGGGGGGGGGGCACAGGAGGTGAAGCACATGTGGGCAAAAAGCCCGCTAATCCAGAGGGATCAGATGCAACAGAGCTCATCAGGGCCCCTGTACCTTTATTTCAGCAAGTGCCCATGGACAGCAGGGTGGTGGGGCAGATGGCCTCCCAGAGTTTCGGGGCTCCAAATGGAAGATCCAGGGCTCCAGCCCTAGTGGACCACCTCTGGGAGGGGGTAAGGTTAAAGCCTCCCCCAGTGATCCCTATCGCAGTTTCCCTGCTGCTATTAGCTAGAGGATGACACTTTCTCAGACCCTGCTGGGTATTATATTCCAAAATGCTGGAAAGGGACTCCCAGTTTCTTTGGAGAACAGCTCCTGTCATTAGTTCCCTTTGATGGAACATTGGATGATCATTTCTGACCATTATCAAGCAATCAGCTTAACAAAGGATGGGCAGTCTCAGCCAACTTCCCTAACAATATCTAATGTGCCGTAGCCCATTTTGTCAATTTATTATTGGCGTTACTCAGATTTCTTTTTAAAAGATCCAACGCTATTTCTAAGAGTGGTTTTTCATCCAAGGAGCTCAGCATTCAAGTTGCCCGATTGCTCATAACACGAGGATCTGAAGTAATATTTTTAAGTGGAGTGCCACTTGAACAATTTCCCGTGGGTTGTTTAATTTGAAATCAGATGCATGGCATGCAGTTAATGGCTAGGGTCAGTACTGCTTTTCCTCTTGTTTTCATAATTTTACAGAGCTTTATAAAAGTATGCACCTGCAATCCTCGCAAAAGCAAACAAATAAAAAGAGTGACACCATTTTCTGAATTGGAGTCTGAATATCTGCTATCAATAACAACAAACTCACTCTGATTGCCAGAGCTGGTGTTTAATTTATGCATCATGATGACTTAAAAGATATATTAATGCCTTATCAAAAAAGAAACCTTTTCAGTTTCCAAACTGCATATAAAATAACAATCTGTTTAATTAGTCTAATCTCTTTTTGTTATAATTAAATCCATCTATCCTACTGGAGATCTTATATTTGAAGTTATTAAAAGGGAAACAATTAGTGCCTAGAAGGTTAAAAAAAAACCAAAGGATTATCTATTTGTACATCAGAAATGATAAGACACCCACTGAGTGGCTTTGAGAGATTAAAGTACTACTCTCCAGCTAATTCCAAAGGTCTGATATCAAAGATCTATTCCATGTTAATATCTGAGTCCTGCAGCATGCTTGAGGTTAAAAACAGCATGGGAGACAGATGCAGGGGGTCCCATTCTAATGGACAACATTGTGGACAAAGAAAACCTTAATTCCTGCATCCGTGCCTTGCACCCATACGACTCCAGCACCTGAGCAATTAATTCTGTGTGTTGGTATGGCTTTTGGGACCCAGCAGCCCTGGATTAACCATTAAGCAATATAAGTTTAGGGCACCACAGAGTACCACACATTTTTTGCATTTGCATTTCCCCTCTAATAACAGTTTTATTAAAAAATACATAAAACAGTGATGAAAATTTGTATTTCTTTCTGTTGCCCTAGTTATAAGTAAGTAATTGGCTTATATTGCTTGCTGCTATTTAGTGTTAAATAAATATAATAAAAAAACAGCTTATATTTAATATAGTTGTGTGTTCCGGCATGGGGGATAGCCTTGAAGAAAACTGAGTTTTTAATGTCTTATTTCACCTTCAGCACTTATTGAGTCTTAATGTCTTTCCAGCTAAGCAAGGGAAGGGCCAAGGGGACACCATTATTGGGCTGTGTTTAGGGCATCAGCTGGCCTTAATCTGGCCCTGGGTAATGAAACTTGGATATTGTGACAGGTTTCTGGTTGCAAGTTTGCAAGTCTCTAGTATCACTAATCAAAGCGTTAATCCAGATCTTAAATTTGTACTCCTGCCAGTTTTGTGGAAAAGCTGATTATAGGGTCCCCCACAAAAAGCTCCTTGTACAATTCTTGGTTGCTGCATGTATGGAAATTGAGCAGTTTTAGAAGTTAACGGATCTGTCAGCTACAAGCTCATACCTGATTTGTCAGCTCATATCTGAAATGGTCCTTAAAGGAACTAATATATGGCACCTAGCTCTCCTAAAGAAATTGATCCATTGGACTCGGCTTTCTGGAGGGTTGGTCAAACCTGATACCTATTGTGCTGCTTGGTATCTCTTTATGTCATGTATTAACCATGGCCCATATTGTCCTAAGCCTTCCTTAGCCCACCAATAATTTAGGAAATAGAAACACACATTTGGCTAAATATTTTTCATGTGCTTATATTTTACTGTTTAACTAACATGATAACCCTCATTTCCTTGGGTCATCCAATATGCGTTTGTCTCTAAACTGGATGTGATCTCTTTGCCAATTTAGGTTAATTCATTGTTTTGTATTCATTTTGCCTTTCTATCCTGTTGATAAACTCAATAAAAACAAATGTATGGGGAAAATGGTTGGACTGTGTGCTGTGCTATATTCTTCAGTAAATTAAGGACAAAGAACCCATGACAAAGGTAGACAGTTCAGAAGAGATTTTGGGTTCTTGACAGTACAGTCCTATATCTACTCAGAAGTAAGCCCCACTGAATTCAGTAGAGCTTACTCCCAGGTGCACAGGATTGCAGCCTGACAGCTCAGCTCAGGCCTATGTCTACTCAGAACTTCATGGGACTTTCTTCCTGGTAGAGGAGCATAGGATTGCACTATCAATCTCCTATTTTTACACCAGCTATTAACAATTAGCTGTATGTGTGATCCAGACACTGTTCTTTGCGTGTCTCCTCATTCTGAGACTTGGAAGGTGGCGACAAGAAACAGGGATTCTTCAGTGGTGGCTCCCTGGCTCTAGAATGCTCTTCCAAGGGAAACTTGCCTGACAGTGGCACCCACAGCACTATATTTTCACTGCGAGGCCAAGACTTTTCTGTTCTTCCAGGCTTTTAAAGTACCAGTATTTTAGTATTTTTAGTGTTTAAGATCCCTGTGTGTGGTTTTAACTCTTGTACCTGACAGTGGTCTTAGTTTTTGCGTCGGTGTTATATTTTACCTAGTATCAGTAGTATGTCTGTTGATTTTATACAGTGTTGTTTTTATTGTATTTTATTCTGTTTTAACTTATACTGCACAACGCCTAGGGAAATTAATGTTATGATGTATTCAATAAATTAAATAAATGAATAAAGCAGAGCAAGGCAGCAGAAATGATTATCCATGCATTTCCCAGTGGCTTGCACATGTCATATTGGTATGGAAATTCTTTACAGAGTGGCCATTTGGGGGGCACAACCACCTGATGTCTTAGGGTCATAGTGCTATTTGATTTCTGCAGATGTCTATAATCCAACATATATGCAGGTAGTGTTCAGCACCTATAACTGCAGACATTAAAGTCAGTAGGCTGCATTGCTAACAGTTAATTCTATGATTAATAGTCATAGTATCAGTAACCATTTATTTGTATGGCTAAACCATGGAGACTCTTAGCCAGATCCCTTCTCTCTCTGTCCCTGGTTTTTCAGGGGTTGCTTAGAGCAATATGAAATTCAGTACCACTAGTAAAAAGAAAGAAAGAAAAGAAAAAAGGTTAATACATGTAATAACTCTGTTTTCTCACTTTTTATCACCAGTTTACGGCACCTTCAAGCTTCATTCTTCTGTCTGTAGCATGAAAGTGATGGAAGGTCAAATGCACTCTTTTCTTAGGGGATTCACAATTTAAATCAGCTGTCTCCATTCTCATACATGTTCAATACTTCTTTCACTGTCGAAAAGCTACCCAGACTATGCATTGTCTGTTTTGTGAATTATTCAGCAAATACTCCCATGCACGGCAGAACAACAGCAGCACTAATTACAGATAAAACAAAACAATTTTTTAATGTTTGGTAAGTCTATAAAAGTAATTAACCTATTAACCTTGCCCCTAGCCTTTCTCTGGCACTAGGAATATCAGGTTGTGTTTTCAGTATCACAGAATGCTTTTCTGTAACAACTTCATAAGAAGTTCAATAGTCTCTGTCCAAATTAATTAACCCCACAAGTCCAGCAGGCAGATAAAAGCTTGAGCATGTTTAAGTTTCATGAAGGGAAGCTGAGCGATCGAACAAAATTTATTACAGAAGTAGCATTCTTTTTTCCTTTCTTCTCCAGGTTTCTCTGCCCACTGTCTACTTACATCCATTCCTAATTTTGAACCCTAACTAGGTTCCCTACAGGCACAATCAAGCCCAAATTAACCACTTTTAAGTCCCATTGATGTAATTGCTTAAATTTCTAGTATTTAAAGTGCTTATTGTTTTGCTGGATTGTGATCTAAATCTCCACTTTTGCTCTCAATGCCTCTGTCATTACATCTCTCTTTCCTTTCTAGGTATTGTTCCATCTTTTCTTTCTTTGACTCCTTTAGAATCTGATGTATATCCATTGTCTTCACATCTTATCCTTTAATAGCATGTCAGTACAAGAATTTTGATTTGGGTTGCATTTGGTTGTATACTCAAGTACCCTATTGAATCCATAGCTTGCTGAGCTGAAGGGCCTGATGGCAGACTGGCATGGTTTTCCAGTGTGACTGCACTGCCAAGATTTGCCTAGTGTTGATGTAGGTTTCTCCTCCACTATACTATACCAGGTTTGGAGGCAGCAGTGGTCAAACTTGTGGCCCTCCTGCTGTTTTGGCCTACAACTCCCATGATCCCTCACCATTGGCTATCCTGGCCAGGGCTGATGGGAGCTGTGGGCAACTTGTGTGGTCAACCTACCCCTATTTTGGGTGATATGAGGTATCCTGGGGGGACACACATCATACCACATCAAAGCAATAGCCTGGTCCTAGGGCATGGCCTGAAGCCTATGATGCAGCCACCTTGCTGAAGCCGAGCAGGTCTGGGCCTGGTCAGTGGCTGGATGGGAGACCACCTAAGAAACCCACATTTACTGCCTTGAGTTCTATCATGGAAGAAAGGTGGGATATAAATGTAAGGTGTTTTGTTTTGTTGTTTAAAGTAGCAGATGGAGATATACCCTAATGTGCACCACCTTTCATTATCTAGATAGATAGATACATAGATGGCATTTTGAAACAAATGAAAAATCTGTCCAGTAAAAAATATATCTGGCATTATACATCGGTACTAGGAAGGAAAGAGAGTAAACCAGAGTCATGCAGTGAAATACAGGCTTATTGTTATTTGAAACATTTTTCTCTCTTTTTTGATGCTGCTGTGGAGTTTGCCTTGGCTTACAGCAGGGATGGGGAATGTGTGGCTTGTCAGCCCCAGCCAGCGTGGTCAATGGTCAGAGGTGATGGGAGTTGCAGTCCAACAACATCTGGGGATGGGCACAGGTTCCCCATCCTTGGCTTGTGGCCTCTTCACATAATATTTTCCTACACAGAGTTAATGGGTGTGGACACATGTCACTCTAACCCACTCTGTTAGCAATAGGCCATGGTGGGTTGATTGTTGCCCAAACAAGCCACGGTGCACCTGGCAGACAATCAGGCTCACCATGGGTTGCTCGTCCACATTTACACCACCTTTGCAACAAGATCCTCGTCTTTTTCTTTTTTTGGCTGTATATGTTGCTGTCAAAAAACGCCCACTGCAATGTCAAAAACCCATTTTAAAGGGGAGCTGGAGTATTGACTAGCTAGCTGTCAAAACTCCTTTCCCCTGAAAATGGGGTGGCATGCACTTTTGCACTTTCCTGAGCCACTAGCATCTTGGGGGGAAGTGCAAAATGTACAGGACCCTGAGGACAGTCAGAGCAAAGAGGAAAAAGATGAGGATTTCACTGTGAAGGGGGTGTAAATCTAACCACCCCCTTTTCACAAACAAAGATTGCTTTGCTTTCCCTTGATAGCCCACCTTTTGACAGCCATCAAGAGAAAGAAAAAAGAAAGAAAGAAAAGAGAAAAGAAAAGAAAAGAAAAGAAAGAAAGAAAAACCTATTTGGAGCCTCTCTACATTTTGACAGCAGGCACGTCCCAGGACATTGCCCAGCCAAGGCTTCCCATTTTCACACCCACAGAACTGTGCACCTCCGCAGTTGCACAAGTGTGGCTAAAAAATGATTATATATATATTGTGGAGAGAAAGCCAGGTCAGACACACACACACACACACACACACACACACCGCCACCTAGGGCAGAGACAGCTCAGTTCCGAGCAGTCATTTGCATCAGCCTACATTTGCATTCACCTCAATGGGACACATCTACATACCCCCCAGTAGCTTCCCCTGGCAGTCTCAAAGAGCTGCCAAGTACCCTCAAGCACCAAGATCGTGGCAGGAAGAGCCGGTTCCACCTGTCAACAGGAAGGGAAGGGGGAGCAGGGAGAGGAGGTAAAAGAGGGGCACTAAGCCCCAGTAAGGTTGTTAGAAGTTGGGTGCAAGACAGCATGGACTGTCTGTGACTTCGGTCAGGACAAAGAAACTCAACCCCCGAGTAAAGTGCTTGGTAACCGCTGTAAGCCTGAACTACTTGCAGTGAGTGAACCGCTTTCTAGGAACTTAGGTCTTTTAAGGTCAGTATTGTCTATTATCATGATCTCCAGGGGGAAAAAGGTTAAAGGGGGGAAAAAACATGGCAAGCAAAATGGGCTTGTGATCATGGTGAGGGACACCCAGCCAGTGACAGTTACCCCGAAGTGCTGCTTGGGCACTTGTGGGGAGGATTTATTTATTTATTTATTTATTATTCATTCATTCATTCATTCATTCATTCATCCATCTTCTATACTGCCCAATAGCTGAAGCTCTCTGGGCGGTGTACAACAGTCGATTAAAAAATACAATAAAAATACAGTTAAATGTATAAACAATAAAACATTATAAAAATTTAAAACCAATTTTTAAAAATATCACTGATGGTTGGCACTAGCAGTGCCCTGGGCAAGCTTGACAGGAATGGCAAGGGGTTTTTGCCACTCTTTCCAAGAGACTCACTTGCCGCTTCCCTTCATCTACGATAGGGACAGTCACCCAGGTTTGGACGACATGACAACCTATCATCGGTGGAAACAACCCCTAGAACTAATCATGGGTTGTCAGAGTGTTGCTTGTTACCCATGAACAAACCACCCTATGGGAAACAATCCAGGTTTGCATGACACAATAACCCACCGTGACTTATAAGCCATGGTGGGCTGTCATGTCATGTGAACCCAGTCAATTTCTGCTTAAGAAAGAAGGAAAAAGTGTACACTGCTGCTTGTGAAAAGTGGTGCAAGTATTTATTCTGCTGCAAAAATAAAACACAAAGCCACTGGTTTCCTGGCCAAAGACCATAAGCATTTGAGCCAAGCTTCTCAGGTAACAGTGTTCCATTTTTTGTTGTTGTTGTTTAATAAATGGAGATTCTGTCAGGAAAATGTCATGTGAAGCAGCTTTTAAATTAGAATATCTGAAACCTCCTTTTGAGCCATCCTTTTCTTTGTGTGTGTATAGGTAAATATTCATGAAGGCAAATCTCCCAAATGCAGCGCAGACAGCAGCAAGAGAATGATGAAATTATCTATTCGCTACCAGATTTGGCTGGCGCCAAGCTGCCATCTACGGTGCAGCTTTAGAAACTGGCCTTCTCCCGAAGTGAACTGTAGAAACTCTTTGGATCTTGATTGCTCTGCTCACATTCAAGTGAGCTTAGTAAATGCAAATACACAATTTCAAGCTGGAGAGCGTGGGTGGGCTTTGTGTCAACCCAACATGATATTATTGTTGTTGTTGCTTGTTGATGTTGTTGTTGTTGTTAGGCCTGTGGCTTACGCTGGCTCCGCTTGTCTGAGTGTGGAAAGCTAAGCAGGGGCAGGCCTGGTTGTTACTTGGATGGGAGACCCCTCCTCTAGTTTCCTGCATTGAGCAAGGGGGTTGGACTCGATGGCCTTGTAGGCCCCTTCCAACTCAATGATCTATGAAATCATCATCATCATATCATCATCATCATCTCACTAGCTGTTCAGCAGAGAGCCCAAGCCCAAGGGGTCTGCCAGGCTTTTTTGTGCAACCACCTGCAAGGTTGAGCTTTCCATATTTTCAAAGCATCCTCCTTTGTGGGTTTGCATTGTGAATGCACACAGTGCTGTCCCTTTGTAAGCTAAATCATATTCATATTTAGATACGCATCTGTTTGGACAAATATTCTGCTAGGCCCTCATTTGCATCTGAAAACAGCCTTCTCTTCCATTGGCAGGGTCCCCCTGATGGCGCGTGAGTGACAGCAGAGCCCCGTGTGTGCGTGATGGGAGATTAAAAATCCTGTTCGAGTGTAGATGCCCATTTATCCACACACAGAAATCCAGATCTTTCTCCCCCTCTCTCTGCGCAGCGTGCAGCATTTCGGTTGCAATCAGCCAGCCAGCTTTCCAGCCTGTAATCCGACTCCAGCAGCCAGCTCCCCCGTTTGCAGATAGCAAGGAAAAAAACTCTGTAACTCCACAGGTCTATTCTACCTGTTTATTTACTTAGCAAAGTAATATTCTACAGAGTATACATTTCCTAGTTACAGTCCATGTGCAGAGTACAATGCATAGCAAGCATTTATTCCAGTGGAGCAAGTTGAGCTTTACCCCACCTCAGCAAAGACGCTACATTGTTGCATAAGTCCAGCAAGCAATAGTCAGAAGAAAAGAGTGAAGAGAGAGAACAGTCCTGCTCCTCTCTAAAATGGCTCCAGACAGACAAACAAGTCAGTACGTCACCAGAACATCTAAACCATGTGACTAGCTCATACTGTTTCCCACACTTTAGTAACCCCTGCGAGAGCACGGGATTCTAGAAAGACACAACAAACTTGTTTACCGCCATTCTGTTCCTTCCATGTGTAAACAATGTGCTCCAGCTTGTGAATGTGATACATATCACAACACCCCCCACTCACACTCTGCTCATTCGTGCCCTCATCAGCTTCATGGTAGAACAGGAGCTCAGCTGCAAATCAGCGTTTGGCTGCTGTGGTCAACTGGATGAAGGCTGAGGCTGAACCCATGGAAGTGATGATGGGGCTTGCGTAATTTGGAGTGCGGTGTGGATTTTTGTGTGTGCTGCGCAGGCAGAATAACTTAAGGAATCTGGCATTCATCATCTGTGCCTTTCTAATTACAAGGCCCGAGTAGTATAATGTTCTTGGAAATTATATGGAACAGCCTTCCCTAACCTTGTCTCCCGCAGATGTGTTGGATGGCTGGGAATGATGGGGGTTGCCATCCAACACATCTACAGTTCTACAGTTGCTGTCCAACACTTGGCTAGGGAAGGCTGGTATGTAAGCTTCATTAGGTGCAGAATGGATATCCATTAGCCAGAATGGATATTAGGGAGGAGGAGCCATATTGAACTAGTTCTTGGGAAAGTGCATTGGATACTGGTTGGTGTCTGGGGCTCCTTTGAATGTGCTACTTCTTAACTAGCAAACCTTTCTTGCCCTAAGCCTGGATACAGCAGAAAACCCACCTCGAAAACCCACTTTTTATACTTGTATCTGCATGTGCTTGCCCTCCAGTCTTCTACCTAAGGCAAAAGGGGGGTGGGTGAAGAACATAAGAAGAACCCCTGCTGGATCAGACCAAAGGTACATCTTGTCCAGCACCTTGTTTCCCACAGTGGCCAGTCACATACCGCTGGGAAGCCCCAAGCAGGACACAAAGGCAGAATCCTATTTTCCTTTATTATTACATTTCTAATCCGCCCAATAACTAATGTTCTCTAAGCAGATTACAAACAGTTAAAAAGCTCACATGCCATAGAACAGTTAAATATGTAAAATACAATACAGATATTTAAAAGAATAAAATACAATATAATGCAAAGCAATAAACAGCACAGGAATCGATAAAACAGTCATAATAAGCTGGAACTAGGTCTCTAAAGTTCCTCAGAGAAAAGAAAGGTCTTTGTCTGGTGCCAAAAAGATAACAATGTAGGTGCCAGGCGAGCCTTTTTGTGGAAGGCATTGCATAAGTGGGGTGCCACCACTGAGAAGGCCCTCTCCCTTGTAGCCACCTGCCTCGCTTCCTTTGGTGGGAGCACCTGGAGGAGGACACCTGAAGATAACCTAAGGGTCCAATCAGGTACATACTGGAGGAGAAGTGCCTTTAGATACTCTGGTCCCAAGCTATTTAGGGCTTTAAAGGTCAACACCAACACTGAATTGGGCTCAGAAATGGACGGGAAGCCAGCGCAGTTGACGAAGCACTGGCATCACATGATTATATCAGCCAGTCCCAGTTAATAACTTAGCAGCTCTGTTTTGAACTAATTGTTTCTGAACTGTCTTCAAAGGTAGCCCCATGTACAACACACTGCAGTAATCCAACTGGGAGGTTACCAGAGTGTGGATAACTTTCGCCAGGCTATCTCTGCCCAGATAGGGTCATAGCTGGTGTATCAACCTAAGCTGATACTTCTATTCTGTGTTGCCGCTCCCAGCAGGAGCTGTTCAACGTCATCTGGCTTCTGAACCTGGAGGCTACATGTATCCATGACTGGCAGCAATTGATAGACCCACAGTGCAAACCTATACATGTCTAGTCAGAAGTAAGCCCCACAGAGTTCAATGGGACTTACTCCCAGGTAAGTGTGTATAGGATTGCATCCTTAACCCTGAATTTCCTGTCATCACTCCTACCCCCAGCAGCAGCTGTTATTGGCATCAGGAGGAAAGCTCCCAGTGCAAATAGGGTGGGAAGGCATTTTCATCAGGACTGCGGGAGAAGAAAAGGACTAAACTACTCCTCCATGGCCCTGATCCTGCTTGTTTGTGTGCATCTTCCTCCCCCCGATTCCTATTTCCGATTCAAAAAAAATGCATATGTTAAATGCAGTACTGACACATTTAACATCATGTCTAGCTTGACCCTAACTCAGTGGAAATTGACATGAACTTGAGGCTCTGACCGCTACTCTGAGTAGTCAGGTGGTGACCGGAGAGGGCTGTCATAAATCCGTCCAGTACAAAGATAAGCCGTCATTGTTATCACAGTCCAAGGGTTGAAGCCAAAATATATACGGTATGTCCGAGAAAAGCAGCAAACAGAAACCAGTTCAGGAGCAGGCAAAAGCGTCATCAAGGGTCGTTCTGAGGTTCAAAGGCACATGTCTGAGTTCAGGGGTGTCAAGACATCTGGCTGAAGCTGTATGGCCAAACAATTGCTTCCAACGTCTGATGTGCATTTGGGACCTGCCTTTTGAGCAGACGCTGATTGGTAAGGCAGCCAAGCCGGATCAGGCTGTATGTGCCTGGCCCTCTGACCTAACGGAGGCACAACAAGGGCCTTTTCAGTGGTGGTGCTCAAATTATGGAATTACCTCTCTATCCATGTACACGGCATCTTTGCTATATCTTTCAGGCACCAGAGGTCCGCCCAGTTCTCTATGGCTTTTAATGGCATTTGACCTCAGGGCCGGCGCTACCGCTAGGCGAACTAGGCGGCTGCCTAGAGCGCATGGCTAAAGGGGGTGCAGAAACTATCCCGCGATTCCTCGCCCCCTCCCCCGCCACCGGACGACAACGCCCCTTCCTCGAGGCACCTCCTCCCCTCTCTGAATCGCTGCTGGCCTGGGGTCTGTGCACTATGCGAGGCCGAGGATCGGCCTCCAGGTAGGAGGGAGGGAGGGAAGCATCGTCTCCCTGGCGTGCCTGCGCCCGGCCCTGGCCCCGCCCACCCAGATTCAGGAGATATGAGCGCTGCTCCCCCGAGCGGCGGGCTGGGCCGCAGGTGGCCCCGGGAGAGGCTGCGCTGGTGCCTGCGTCGACCCTGCTGCTTGCTGTGCCGCCCGGCGGCCGCACTCCAGCCCAGGCCAGGCGCGGTGGTCCCAGGGCGTGCGGAGGCACCTAGTAGCGGCCCGGTTGGCCAGCCAAGCCAAGTCCCAAGTCACTCGCCACCCCTCCGCCTCTGCCTTGCAGCCGCCGGGTACAGGCCTCACAGCTCCTCCATCGGGTGGTAGGGAAGGGGCTGGCCTTTCAGGTCCCGGCCCGGGGCGGCGTTCCTGCAGCGGGCAAGGGAGGGCGAGGCCTTCGGGGACCTCCTGGCCCGGCCTTCCCCGACCTGGTGCCCCTCGGCTGTGTGGGACTGCAACCCCCATCATCCCCCTGCAACCCCCATCATCCCCAGGCAGCCAAACCCAACTGGAGGGCGCCATGTTGGGGGAGGCTGTTCTAAGGGACTACAACTCCCAGCATCCCTGGCTGGAAGCGGTAGTTTAAAGCGCCTGGGGGGGCCTGGCTTGCCTGCCCCTGCTGAAGCCCGCCCTTGGACTGGCAGCTCCCCGGGGGCCCGGGTAGAGAGGGGGCTTTCCCTGCCTGGACGTGCTGCCGGAAAGAAGATCTCCTTTCTTGCCTGGACGTGCTGCCGGACAAAGCAGGCGCCCTGCCGGGGGCTCTTGCCAGGGGAAATCCTCCGGAGCTTTGAGTCAGGAGCTGGAAAACGAACGCAGGTGGGTCCATCTCTAGGAAGGGCTCCAGCAGATAATCAGGCCAAATTGTCTTGTTCCTGGGCAGGTAGGTGGAGGAGATGGGCCTGTGAGAAGATGCCCAGCCGCCCCACTCCCCAGCGTGCCTTTGCTGCCTCAGTTCACGGGGCTGAGCTGGGAGTTCAGAGCAGGGGGCCTGCCTCTGAGACCTTGGGCCTCTTGTGCACCTGGTAGCTGACCATTTTGCAAATCTGGGAACAAGTGTGCTGCCTCTGTATGGGCTTCTTTGTACCCACTGAGCTCTGTGAGACTTGCTTCCTGGTAAACATGCCATTGGACAGGCTCCCCCGCACCACCTGGATGTCAACTCCCATCAGCCTCAGCCAGCATGGCCAATGGTTAGGAATGCTGGGACGTGGTCCAGAACATCTGAAGGGCACCAGGTTGGGGAAGGCTGCCCTCGGGTCTAGAGGTGATCATTCTTAACGTGAGGGCTGATCCCCAGATGGCCCGGCCCCAAGAAAGCCTGTAAAAGGAGGTTGTGCTTCAGGTGTCTGTCCTCTGAGTTTGGCTGTCTTCCTAGCTTTGGTTGTTTCTCTCCATTGGGCTGTCTTGCTCCCATTCCTCCTCCTCCACCTTTTGGCACTGGGCCTTTGTCAGCATCCTGACCAGCAGGGTCTGGAACTGATCAGCTGTAAGCAGAATGCAAGCAAGCTCCTACGGACAGCCATCTGGCCACACATTGGCACCTATCAATTGCCATTGATACCTGTAATAACGGCAACTGTAAAATGTTTCCTGTGGCTGTGCAGTAGTTTGATGCCGGCCTTGGAGTCCAGGAGAAACTGCTGGAATTTTTATGAGTTGCCATCAGAGACTGCTGTGGCCATCAGTGACAGCCTTCTTAGTACTTTAAATGATCTTGAGTTATTTACTGAAAATGTAGCTGCTTGTTCAGCAGACAATGCTGCTGTAAATTATGGGGCAAAAAAGTCTGTATTCCAGATACTGAAAACACACAAGAGTTCTCTGGTTGAGGCCAACTGTCATTGCTATATGCTCCACAATGCTGCCAGACATATCTCTTTAACGATCAAGTACGATGTGGAACCAACTATTGCCCGTTTCTTCTATACACAGCGGGGACAACATGTTCCTTCTGCAGTACGGGTATTTAAAGCCAAAATTACAGCCCAATTGTTATATGGTGTACCTATCTGGATAAGTGCAGTCGATGTGGGGATAGAGCGAGTTCAAGCTAAATTCCTTCGACACATTCTTGGAGTTCCCAATTGTGTTTGTTATGTAGCCATGTACTTAGAAACAGGATTAGGCCTGCTAGAAGTAAAAGCGTGGAAACTCAGAGTGCTCTACCACCAGCAGTTTGGTCATGTGTGTACTTACAGCAGACTTCCCTAACCTAGCCCTTCAGATGGGTTGGACTGCAGTTCCCATCATTCTCAGCCAGCATGGTGATGCTGGTTGGGAATGATGGAAGTTGCAGCCCAACCCATCTGGGGAGCACCAGGTTGGGGGAGGCTGACGTAGGGATTTCTTTCTGTTTCGCACCAAAGTTGGAGGAGCTTTCTAAATGTGAACTTTCTATAGTTCCAGAAGAAACTGTGTGCAGTACCAGAAGAAACTTAGCTGTATTTAGCCTGCAGCACAGTGTTTGTAGGAGCAAATTCTCTACTCCTTCAACTTCTGCTGTATTAAAAATGAGTCCTGTGTTGAATCTGCATTAGCACAAAAAATTTACAGCTTGCTATATCGTATGTGTCGAGCCTGGTTATTACTTGGATGGGAGACCTCTCCTCTAGTTTCCTGCATTGAGCAGGGGGTTGGACTCGAAAAAGAAGTTTTTTCAAATTAAAATTAATAAAAAATTATCTGCGTTCAACAATGTGCCAAGAAAGACTGGTTGGCTTGGCAACCATTTCAATTGAATCTGAGTTAGCATCTTCTTAGACATTAAAGAAATGGTTTGCCAGTTTGCCAAGAAAAAGGCAAGGAAAATGGAAGTTTTAAACATTAAATGTAGGTTCTGTCACACTTCACTCGGAATTTTTCCTATATAGCAAATTGGTACTACCTCAACATGTTTTTTATGTATGTTTTCAATGTTTATGTTAATAAATTTTTAGGTTTTGCCAATTGACTTTTATTTCATACTGGGCTTATAGGGCTGGAGGGAGGGAGGGCTCAAGTAGGGTGGGGCGCTAAATACTGATCATTGCCTAGGGGCATGGCCGGATTAAGATAGGGGCTATGGACTGCAGCTCCAGGCACCTACCCCAAATAGCCCACATCCTTGACCGGCAACGACGCGAGAAGGTAGGTGCGGGGGGGTTGGGGTGGTGGTGATGGCGGCGGCGGCCGGGAGGCGCAGCGTCGGCGGGAGTCTCAGCTGCAGCGGGAGTCGCAGCGGCAGTCGGGATGCGCAAGCAGCAGCGAGCGGGAGGGTGGGGGGGAGGGGCGAGCGGCGAGTGGGACGGGAGGGTGCGGCGGACAGCGGCGGCGGGTGGGCAGGAGGGTGGGAGGGAGGCCTGGCGGGGGCGGCGCGGGAGGCAGCGAAAGAGGAGGGCAGCGTTTCTGCACCCTCTTCAGCCGCGCGCCCTCCTCAGCACCAGGCCCATAATGCTCTAATCCGTGCCCTGGCCTAGGGCACCAAACTGCCTTGCACCGGCCCTGCTTGACCTACCTCTTAGGATACTTGCTCCCCCTGGTTTTATGGCTGCATTTCAACTGGCCCCTGGTTTGATTGGTTTGACTGATTCCTCTGTCTGCTGCTGCTTTTTTTTTTTTTAATTAATGCTGCTTTATTGTATTTTTTTTTAAAAAAAACATTGTTTCATTTTATTGTTAGCTGTCTCAAAACTTTGATAAAAGGCGGGATATAAATCAGTAAATACATAAATAAAACGTAAGTTCCATCCTATGCGTCGTTCTCTGCCATTAACTCCTCTGCTCTAACCCCTTTTTCCTTATGAAGGAACCTGCTGTCAATCCTGCTGCTAACAGTTGTTTACCCCTCTTCCCATTCCTTTGGACGCGGTGGACACATCACAATTTGCACCCTTACAAATAACTGTTGCACTTATCGCTGTTGTATAAAATCAAATCCTTATCCATGTTGTTGCTGTACTCCAGCTGACTTGTATCTAATGGACAAAAACAAGAAGGACACGACATCAATTACCTTTGATTTAAACAAATATACTCACTTTATCAGATGGCAGTTATAAATGGCCCATTCCACCAAAGCAACTTTTCTCAAGCTGGGTAAGTGGCTGCCCACAATTAAGCCTTAACTTGAAGCTTGGCAGAAATGCTGAGATAAACAGTATTCCCCAACCCCACACACTAATTGAATTTGGAACTCTCAAACACTAAAAAGTAGATTTTTTTCCAGCCAGTGGCCTCCTAGAATTTATATTCTTCTTGATGAAATGGAATTTAGAATCAGAAGGGTTTCTCCAGATCAACCCACTTAACCGTCACTCTTCTAAACATTTATGTATGTATTTTATTTATTTATTATTTATTTATTTATTTAGTACATTTCTAATCCATCCAGTAACTGATGTTCTCTGGTCAGATTACAAAAAGTTAAAAAAATTAAAATGCCATAGAACAATTAAAAATATAAAATACAATATAAAAAGTTAAAAGAATAAAATACAATGTAATGCAAAACAAGAAACAGCACATGAATTGATAAAACAGCCATAATAACCTAGAACTAAGTCTCTAAAGCACCTGGGAGAAAAGAAAGGTCTTTGCCTGGCACCAAAAAGATAACAACGTACGGTAGGTTGTTTGGGGTGTCTATTCCATAAGTGAGGTGCTACCACTGAGAAGGTCTTCTCTGTTATAGCCACCTTTGGCAGGAGCACCCGGAGGCAGGCCTCTGAAGATGACCTAAGGTTCTGAGCAGGTACATGCAGGAGGAGATGTAAGGCTTAAGAGTACATCATAATATTGTAAAATTCACTCTCATAACAGACCTGTGAGGAAGGTCACTACTCCCATTTTACAAATACAAAACTGAGGATGAGATATAGTTATCTATTCATGGGTTTCCAGTGAGTCCATGCATGTGATGGACTTCAACCATGCCTCTGTCTACAGAATAGGAACATAGGAAGCTGTCTTATGCTGAGTCAGACCATTGGTCTGCATTGCATTGCAATAGCATCTATGTCCCAGTGACCTGCAGGAAGAATGTTTGATAAGGAATACATCCCCATCTGGAGCTACCGTTGCATGCAACTATTTCCCATAACTAGAGCTGGATCAGGCGGCGACAACACGGTCCCTTACACTTTAGGACCACGCGCATAAACGCTTCTCAGGCTAAGCATCAACACTTAAAAACCTGAGTGGAGGGTCAAATGAAACCTTTCCCCTACTAATGAGGGAAAAGATTAATTCTGGTTATTAAGGATCTATTTTTAAATTTATGATGCTGTGGGTACAAAGGTGTGTGTGTAGATTTAAAAGTAAAGCAGGTTAATAACTCCAAGCTGACATGTAGGATTTGGGTAGCAAACAAAATAAAAATAAGTTTATTTTAATTATCAAAATCTTAGTTCCAGAAAATAAACCTGTCTACACCAAACACTTTATAATTAACCTAAGTCCCTATAACTCCAAATACTCTCACTCCTCATACAATCACTGATTCCTCTTAAAACTCCTGACAAGACACAAATAACCCACCTAATCTAACTCCCAAACTCTCTAACACTCCCAACACACTACAACCAACCCACCAACTCCCTTAACTCAACTAACCCGACTAACTCTGACATCACTCAAACACTCCTTATTTACCCCTCCCCCCACCCTTTCCAAGACATCACAAACCACACCCACTCGGTTCAACATTCTAGACACACTAAACATACTAATGCAGACATACACCAGGGAACTGAATTGTGGGGTTACGCCACACAGGCCAAACAGGTTTTTCATTATTTTATCTAGGTTACCTAGGAAGGTATCCTTAGGAAGGTATTCCACAGCTGGGGCAGACATGACTGTTGCTGCCTTGCATAATTCTCTCCATTATGTCCAAAGACCAACCAGTTAGGCCAGGATAGGGGTAGGGGTAGGGGTGCACAACCTGTGGTGATCCAGGGTCTTAATTGCAGCTCCCCAGAAGGCCCAGCATGGGAAGGCAGCTGCTGAGGGCCCACAGGCTCAGAAGGGCCCATCTGCCACCGAGCCTGCCACAGCTGCCACCTTCCTCCTCGCCCTCCTGGCCAGCCCCGATGGCAAAAGGGATCACCATGGCCGAGTCTGCAGGTCCCGTGGCACCCCATTTTATTTTTTTAAATTATTATTTACATTTTGAGTAGCAGCTATCTGAACTGCCTTTGGGGGGACACACACACAGTCTATGAGGGCACAATGCAGTCATTACATCACTCCTGTGCCCTCAGGAGTCCTCCCCCGACGGCAGCATCTGATTGGTTCAGAATCACAGCTACTCAAAATGTAAGGGTTGGGGGTTTTTTGTTTTTTTTTAATGTTTAAAATCTGCGTGGGGCCTACATTTGGCCAGCCAGGTGCTTTGGCCAGTGGGCAGCTTGAGAAGGTGAGGAAGCCTGGGGGGGGGGACTTTCGGAGAGCAGGGCCGGCTTCAGCAGGCAAGCGGGGGGCTTTTATGGTGCACTGGTGGCAGGGACCCATCAGCAGCACTATGCCAACAGCCCAGTGGAGTCTGGCTCCAGCCCTGCCCCTGAGCCAGCATCACACGTGGCCCTTGGACCCAAAGAGGTTGTGCACCCCTGATGAAAGCCACGAACGTTCAGCTCTGCATATATTCACTTTTCCCATGCTTCTATTTTTTGCAGTTATTTGCAAGCCACTGAACAAATGCTTCTGGTGACTATTGTGCACATCTATTAAACAGAGAACTACAAGCTGCTGGGTAGTTTTTGTTGATTTAAAAAAAAAAGGTTCTTATAGGTAAATTCTAGCCAATATAAATGGACAGCACATAGGTTAGACTTGCCTTTTGAGAGCCACTAAGCCTAATATACTGTAAAATATATGAACTAGATAGTTGAGATAAACTCTGTTCAATGCTTGCTATTGAGCTTATGTCTTGGGAGTGGTTTGCGGTGATTTCTCTCTCTTGCCGTAACAAATAATTACATGGGAATACATGCAGAGGACAGTAGTGATGAAGAACCAAGCATGCAAAACAAGCTACACACTTCCGCACATCTACACATTAAGAAATAGCATAACACATGATCAACGCACACACTGAGATGTTTTTTTCGCAAACCATAACGTATGCACATATGGTAGATATAAAAGTATTATGGGAAGGGGGAAGAACTTCTGAATGGTGTTATTTGTGCTGTAAAATGCCCGCCTAATGAGGCTAGCATGCGGAGAGGCAGCCTATCTGTCAGCTGTGCTGCGAAACCTTTTACCCACATAACAATTATTTCCTTCTGCTCTTGTTAGCAACTAGAGATGCACAGGACTTGCTTGTGGTTTTAAGGCTGTCAAAATGTAGCGGAAGCAGATTTTAGATCATAAAACAATCATGCAGCTCGACACAAAAGTGTCACGTCTGCCAGGGGAACAATTTCTGTACATTTCATGCTTAGCTGAGAAAGTGAGCATTAAGCACATCCAGGGATATGCTGTGCAGAGGTTTTGGACTGAGATCTGTGCTTTTCATACGGAACATGGTGAGTCTGAGCCTTCAGTGCTCAATAATGAATGAAACGGCTGCTGATGGTCCTCTGAAAATGTAATGCTAGTGACATCTAGAAACAACGTTGGTTTTGGAAATGATTCTTTCTTTCAATTATTCTGTTTGCTTTGGAATTATATAAACATGCACAGACATCCCTGAGCAGCCCGGTAACTCGCTCAGCTGATCTCTTAGCATAGAAAACAAAGCCATAAAAAGAGTCAAAGATAGAGCATTAGGCATCATGTGCTTTTCAGCAGGGATGTTGAAGAGTCCTTGGTCTCGAGTCACGAGTCGAGTCACAAGTCTTTGGACCCGAGTCTCGAGTCCGAGTCCGAGTCCTTGGTCCAAAACGGTGACTCACGAGTCACGAGTCCTGAGTCACTCCCAAAGCTGACTCCACGAGTCCCTATTAAAATCAATGGGGTTTCCCCCCAACAAAATAAGGCTACTTCAGATGTGTGGCTTAAATAAATTCTAGGCACAAGTGTGCCTTTTTATTTCAAAACTCTGCAACTGATTTTGGCAAGAACAGACCAGGCAGACAACCCAAAATAACCAGGCAGGCAGAGGAGGCAGGGAACCCCAAAGCAGGCAGGCAGAGGCCTTTGTCTTGGACAATTCAACTGCTGAACAGGTCAAGAAGAGACCAGGCAGGCAGAGGAGGCTGGGAACCCCAAACAGGCAGGCAGAGGCAGCCAAACCCAAAATGTCTGACCCTAACCCAAACCCCCCACAACAACACATCAATCAAAATAAATCTCAACACATCGTTGGGGCTGCGCTCCTGGTAGTTGTCCATAGTGGCTGAGCAGTGGCGCGCCTCGCTTCCATGCGCTCTTCACCGGTGATCGCGCTCCTTCTGGCACAGCCAGAAGACTCGTCAACAGCCCAGGGATGTTGACGAGTCCTTGGTCTCGAGTCCCATTAAAAATATTGGGACTCAAGTCCGAGTCGAGTCAGAGGGGGGACTCAGTCCGACTCACGAGTCGAGTCCTCGAGTCCGAGTCCCCATCCCTGCTTTTCAGTTAGGGAACAGGTGCGTGGCTTAAAAAGAGAGAGCTCTGCTTCAGTCTTTGCTGATCGGTGAATCATAGAATCAAAGAACTAGAAGGAGGCAAAGGCCATCTGGTCTGATCCCCTGCCATTAGATGGGACCATCCCCCTCAGATCAACTTGACATGAGGGGTGGGGAATCTTGTTCCTGGTGAGGTCTGTATTGGTAGAAACCCACATGAGTCTGCATTCTGGAAACGGGCATGGCCAGAGCCAAAAGTGGGAGGAGTTACAGACGTGATTCTCACCTTTTGCTCAGTATTCAATGAAAAATATAAGCATCTGCAACTAGACATTCTCCTTCCCCAACTTGGGCAAGGTTCCCTTCATCAGCTTTGTAGCTGAGTGACAGAGCAGGATGGAGAAAATTATAACAATAACCCGGAGTGGGGCCTCTCAGGGAAGGTGGCCTGGGGGGAGTCTCAAGGTAAGAACTGAGGGGCCTGGAAGGCTGCATTTGGCCTGCAGGGCAGATGTTGCCCACCCTGACTTACACAATCCAGATAGTGTTGCCCTGAGATTCCGGTTTTGGGGTCTGTTCTCTGGGCCCCATAGCAGGCAAGCCTAAATCTCAGGGTATTCAGCTAGTCTCAGATTCCTGCCTTTGAATCTTGATTTTTGCAGCGTTATTGTTTTAAAACGGAACTATTTTTTTTTAAAAAAAAATTCTCATTCTGAAAGAGAAAAGATTCCATAAGAGGTATTTTGTTTTGTTTTTTAAATGCTTGCCAATGTTTTCCCCAATTTCCAGTTAGATGGCAGGAATAAATGCCACTCCCTGCAGGCATTTAACTGAAGGTGAACCCACAGTTTGTTCTTAGGTTAACTTTGGGTTGTTTAACCCATGAACAACCCAAAGTTTGGACATCACGCTAACAACCCACAAATGGGGTGTTCATAGGTGGTTGTTGCAAACCAGAAGTGGCTCACGTGCAGCCACTCCCTGTAGGCACTCCCTGCAAATTGTGGGTTAATTAACACACAATTTGCTGTTGAAAGCTACCATTACATGTGAACCAGGTCAGCGAGTGAGCGAGTGAGTGAGTGAGTGAGTGAGCGATCAGTGGGTGCTGAGGATGGGATAGAGAGTGTGCTTTTACATGAACGTGCTGCTCATATGCCTACCTGTCTTGCTTGCCTGCCTGCCTCTGTTGCTTACATGGAACTTCACGGAGGTGAGTTACGCCACATCTGTAATATTCAGGGATGTTGAAGAGTCCTTGGTCTCGAGTCCCGAGTCGAGTCCCGAGTCTTTGGACCCGAGTCTCGAGTCCGAGTCCTTGGTCCAAAATGGTGACTCATGAGTCATGAGTCACGAGTCACGAGTCACTCCCAAAGCT
This sequence comes from Shinisaurus crocodilurus, assembly GCA_021292165.1. Taxonomy (NCBI): domain Eukaryota; kingdom Metazoa; phylum Chordata; class Lepidosauria; order Squamata; family Shinisauridae; genus Shinisaurus; species Shinisaurus crocodilurus. Next base: position 105,952,125 of record CM037881.1, read on the forward strand.
GACTCCACGAGTCCCTATTAAAATCAATGGGTTTTCCCCCAACAAAATAAGGCTACTTCAGATGTGTGGCTTAAATAAATTCTAGGCACAAGTGTGCCTTTTTATTTCAAAATTCTGCAACTGATTTTGGCAAGAACAGACCAGGCAGACAAACCCAAAATAACCAGGCAGGCAGAGGAGGCAGGGAACCCCAAACAGGCAGGCAGAGGCCTTTGTCTTGGACAATTCAAACTGTGGAACTGGTTAAGAAGAGATCAGGCAGGCTGCGCTCCTGGTAGCCGTCCATAGTGGCTGAGCAGCGGCGTGCCTCACTTCCATGTGCTCTTCGCCGGCAATTGCACTCCTCTCCACTCCTTCTGGCACAGCCCAGGGATGTTGAAGAGTCCTTGGTCCCGAGTCGAGTCTCGAGTCCCATTAAAAATATTGGGACTCGAGTCAGACTCGAGTCAGAGGGGGGACTCAGTCCGACTCACGAGTCGAGTCCTGGAGTCTGAGTCCCCATCCCTGGTAATATTCCACAACCAGCATGGGTTGTGAGCAGGGTTGCAATGATTTAAATCAGAATAATTTAAATCAATGATTAAATCATTGATTAAATCAATAAAAATTGATTTTTTTTCTTTCTTTTTTGCAAAAAATCATGATATTTTTTTTATTTTTTTGCAAAAAAACATGATTTTTTTGCAATCCTGTCATGTAGGTAGCCTAGTTCTGATTAATGTTTTCTGTAAAATTTGGTGTTCTTAACTACTAAGTGTAGGCTATTTGTACATGTGGTTGCCTGAAACTTTGAAATTACCGTAATTTTACTAAAAAAATTTGGGGGGGAATTGATTAAATAAAAAAACCCATTGATTTAAATAAAAAAATCAATTTTTTTGTTTGCAAAAAATCATGATTTTTTTGCAACCCTGGTTGTGAGTTGTGCACCATTGGAGCAGATCTTTAGCTTGTAGGCTCCCTTGCATGGGGGGGAGTAAGGTTCCCCCTCATGTGTTTCTTTTAGTTTAATTGTTAGTTTAAAAGGGAATTTAATCCTTGAAACAGCATTATTGTCTGAAAATGTCATTGGCAGTGCAAGCCTACCCATGTGCATTCAGAAGTAAGTCCCACTGAGTTCAATGGAACGTACTTCCAGGCAGGGGAAGCTGGTGACTCCTATTTTGGTGGGGCTCCTAATCCATTGCAGGTTTCATTTGGAGCTTTATAGGAGCTATCCATGGTGCTCCACTGCTTCCAGGTAAATATGTACACGACTGCAGCCTGACACAGATGTATTTGAATTTTACCAAGGCCTGTGAAGTCATGTTACAAGAGTACAAGTAATTGTACACGGACATTCTATTGCAATCCCTATCGTGCACATGCAACCTGAAAGTGGGGAACAGATGCCTGCAGCCAAGGAGAAAAGATATTTGGTATCATTTCAAGATGATTGGAGTCACAACGATGAATTTAAAGAATGGATTGTGGACGTTGACATCACAGCTGCAAAGTGGAGACATTGAAATATCAACTTTCCAGTTAAATATGATGGCATCAAGGCAGTACAGAAGCATCTGGGAAGCGAAATGCACATTAAAAACTCGAGAACAGTGAGGCAGAATGTTGCCTTGTCTTTCTTCTTTTCAAAGACTCAGAGTTCAGAAGCTCTCAACACTGCTGCTGTAGAAGTTGGCAGGCTGTACCATGCTGTCATGCACCAGCACAGTTCCTTAAGTACAAATTGTGGAATAAAACTCACATCAACAATGTTTGAGGACTCTGCTGTTGCCAAGAAAATGCACTGTGGGAGAACCAAGGCAGAGAGCATAACTGAAAATGTGTTTGGACCCAAATCAGTTGAAAATGTTGTGCAGGCACTGGGCGGTCATTCAGCTAAAAACAGAATAATCATTTTTCTATTGCCATTGATACCTGTAATAACGGCAACTGTAAAATGTTTCCTGTGGCTGTGCAGTAGTTTGATGCCGGCCTTGGAGTCCAGGAGAAACTGCTGGAATTTTTATGAGTTGCCATCAGAGACTGCTGTGGCCATCAGTGACAGCCTTCTTAGTACTTTAAATGATCTTGAGTTATTTACTGAAAATGTAGCTGCTTGTTCAGCAGACAATGCTGCTGTAAATTATGGGGCAAAAAAGTCCGTATTCCAGATACTGAAAACACACAAGAGTTCTCTGGTTGAGGCCAACTGTCATTGCTATATGCTCCACAATGCTGCCAGACATATCTCTTTAACGATCAAGTACGATGTGGAACCAGCTATTGCCCATTTCTTCTATACACAGCGGGGACAACATGTTCCTTCTGCAGTACGGGTATTTAAAGCCAAAATTACAGCCCAATTGTTATATGGTGTACCTATCTGGATAAGTGCAGTCGATGTGGGGATAGAGCGAGTTCAAGCTAAATTCCTTCGACGCATTCTTGGAGTTCCCAATTGTGTTTGTTATGCAGCCATGTACTTAGAAACAGGATTAGGCCTGCTAGAAGTAAAAGCGTGGATTCAAACCTTTAAGTTCTGGCTGCGCCTACACTTTACATCGGGGGACCGCAGTTACGTATGCCATATGCTAAGGGATAGCTATATTAGTAAATGGGCCTCTTTGGTGCAATGGAAAATTAGGTCAATTGGTATCCACATGGACTCTATCCTTTTCCTCGGTCCACAGCAAGTGCTCAGATTGTTATCGCAGAGACTGTATGACATTGAGAGACAGGAGTTAAGCTCACTAGCAAACAGATCCTGTTCCCCCATTGCTAGTGGGGTAACTCCAATCTATGGCCTTTCGGCGTCATATCTCTCAAACATCAGCGACCCACAAGCTCGCAGAGCATTTATGCTACCGAGATTCAACATTCTTCCATCAGCAATCTTGCAGGGGAGGTATCAAGGAACACCATACCACCAGAGACATTGTCCGTGTATGGCCGGGGATCCTGAATCATTGAGGCACATCCTCCTTCATTGTAAGTTCTATTCCAAAATAAGGGTAGACACCATTTTGCCTCTCCTAAGGAGGTTTTCTGGTATGCCTGATGATTGGCTGGTCACTTTCTGCCTAAATGACCAAAACCCAACTGTCACCTCTGTAGTAACAAACTTCTTCTTAGCTGCCATGAAAAGGAGAGTTTTTATGGTAGGGAACAAGTTTTTATGGTAGGGAAAATGGTTTTGTTCAAAGTATGTTTTATCATGGAAGATAATTAATGTTTTATTTGTACTCATGTAATTTTCTTGGTCCAATTTGTACTGTATAATTTAATAACTTGTAGTATTTGGGTCATATGACCGTAATAAAGTAAAGTAAAGTAAAGTACGATGTGGAAGCTCTCATTCATAAAGTTTGTGCTGAGTTCTCCTGGACCACCCTTAAATCCAAGAAACTCAAGGGATGCTTTGAGGAGCTTGGCATGAAGTTCCATACACTTTTCAGCCATGGAAAGACTCAGTGGCTCACTCGCTCTCTTCCCTGCTGTCGAATGCAGGGGTGGTGGTACCAAAAAGATCTGGGGTTCAGGCCCACAGGGCAAAAAAATAAATTAATGCACAGACTTGCATATGCTAATTTATATATGCTCTAAAGTCTCTCTCTCTCTGTGTGTGTGTGTGTGTGTCCTCAGGACACCCCTATAATTGTAAAAAGGGATGTATGGACAGGGAGAGAGGAGGGCATTTGAGTTCAGAAATAAACCTCAGGCAGAAAGATTCAAGTGGGGCGGGCGGGCACAGGAGGTGAAGCACATGTGGGCAAAAAGCCAGCTAGTCCAGGGGGATCAGATGCCACAGAGATCATCAGGGCCCCTGTACCTTTATTTCAGCAAGTGCCCGTGGACAGCAGAGTGGTGGGGCAGATGGCCTCCCAGGGATCCGGGGCTCCAAATGAAAGATTCAGGGCTCCAGCCCTAGTGGGCGGCCTCCTAACACCGCCTCTGGTCGAATGGCTACTCTTATCATGTTCCATTAAATCCTATTTCCTGGAGCTGGGGGAAGAGCAGACCAGTGACACCATATGGCAGTTTATTAGTGATCAGACTGGTGAGATGACGAACAATACCACTTCCCAAATTTAACTGCCAGAGAGCTACCTCTTTTTTGTGCATCATTTCATGAAAATGTTCCATGGCTCTTATTATTATTTGAGGGGGGGGGGATAACACATGCGGTCAGTTCACAGTTGCACACACATTGGTATGCAACTTGAGGGAGAAACTAATTCATTGTAGGTACAAAGAATTTTTGTCAGCAAAATGGTTCTCAAGCTTAAAACAGCTACCTGATTCTCATTGGGTATGTTTCAAAAGAGATGCAATGAAAATGTACAATCAGGCAATAACATACGGTACCTTAAGAAATGGTTTGAGAATCTCCCCCCCCCTTACAGGAATTCACAGTCCTTGATCTTGAACTAGAGTCAGAGAAGCTAGTGCTGGAACATGTCTGTAAAGTTGCCAAGATTCTGGATATTGAGGTTAAGGTAGAAGATATTTTTGATGAGCTCAGCCTACTTCAGAAGTTCCTGCTAGAGGTGAGAAAACTGGAGCTTCCTCTGGACCAGAAATGGGTGCAATGACTGAAACACAGCTGTGTGACTACGCCACACAGCCAGTGTGGCTTAGTGGTTAGGGTGTTGGACTGGGACTTGGGAGATCCAGGTTCTAGTCCCCGCTCGGCCATGAAACTCACTGGGTGACTTTGGGCCAGTCACTGACTCTCAGCCTAACCTACCTCACAGGGTTGTTGTGAGGATAAAACGGAGGAGGAGGAGGATTATGTAAGCCGCCTTGGGTTCCTTGCAGGAAAAAAGGCGGGGTATAAATATAATAAATAAATAAATAAATAAATAATAATAAATAAATCTACATCTCTTGCAGAGGCTGTTAGTGCTGTGATTGCCATCCCAGTAAGTAATGCGTAGGCAGAAAGATGTTTCTCGCATGGGAAACATATGGGTAGTCAGCAGGAACCGCATGCTGGCTTCCCTAGTTAAAGCAGAGCTTTGTGTTAAATTCAGTTATGAACTGAACTGTGTTCACTTTTTCAAATACTGTATATAAATCATCAGCCACGGTTGCGCAGAGCATGCATTTCAAATTCCAAGTATAAATCTTAAGCGCTGTGTAAATATTTATGTGATTGCAAATTCAATGTGTTCATTATTGTAAAAATAAATAGTTAAACATAATTATTCTTGAATATTTTATTTATTTATTTATTTATTTATTTATTATATTTATACCCCACCTTTTTTCCTGCAAGAAACCCAAGGCGGCTTACAAATCCTCCTCCTCCTCTCCATTTTATCCTCACAACAGCCCTGTGAGGTAGGTTAGGCTGAGAGTCACTGACTGGCCAAGAAACCCATATTGGTTTTCTCTCTCCCCCTCTCCTTCCCACCCCTGTGGCATTGCAAGGGTCCACCCCCTGTGATGTCACAACCCACCCCACCCCCCTCTCTCTGGTTTTGGCCCTGACATTTCAGGGAATCGGATGCTGCTGACCTGGCAACTCTAAATCCAGATCAGACTGCCAGACTCAAGAAATATACTAAGGAGAAAAAAAACATCTTCCAGGAATCAATAGCCAAAACTGACATGGGGGGGGGGCTCTTTCCCTGCTCAAAATATGGGGAATAGTTTGCGCTGATTCACTTAGGAGGCAGCCTCCATGATCACCTCAGGAACATGCAGAGCTGTGTTCACATGGTGGCACCATTTGTGAGAAGCATTGCCTCTGCATGGGTACTGGATACATGATGGTCATTTAGATGAATTTAAGTATGAGCGGTTATATATTATTTCCATTTCAGAGGACTAAGGGATCTATCATTTCTGCACTAGATCTTTATGGGATAAAAGCACTGGCCATTTGTTTAGTCCTGTGTGTGTGTGTGCAATTTACAGTGCAACCCTCTACATGTCTACTCAGAAGTAAGCAGGTATAGGATTGCAGCCTTATTTTCTGTGGTAGCCAAGATGTTGAAAACTGAAAAACGTTTTGAGTGCTGATACATTATTTAGGCACGGAGGCTTTTCCTGCGACCTAGCTGCCATGGGGAACCAGGCCCATTCGATTAAACATCACTTTGCCACCCACAGGGTTTCAGAGCTGAAGAAGACTGTTTGTTTCAACGGAAGTATTTCTAGCGACATCACTGGGCTTTGGCCAATATCCAAGGGCATGCAAGTAATAGAACATGAAATGCAGTCATTAAGAACCTTGATTTACAAGAGCGAGTTTGTGCTTTAAACAGAAAGCTAAGTGCCTATTAATACTGGACTTAAAAGCATATCTGCCCCATTACTGTTTGGCTAAAAGCCTTCCAACTTCCTACTGGTCACCTCCCCACTCCTTAGTCCGAATGGACAGATGGTGGAACGTGGCATCATGATGTGTCTGCTGAAATGCTTTTCATTCTTGCTTTCAAGAATGAATGCTTTTCATTCTTGAAAGCATCCTGCTGAAAGTAGTTACAAGAAGTGGCATTCTGCCCCCCCCCCCCGCCGCCCCATGTTACTGATACAAAATTCTGTGGCTGTGAAAAGGATAAAAATGGAGCATGATGACCTCATTCATCCGCATCAAGGGTGCTGGGCCTCTTTCAGCCCAAAGGCTGAATTCCATTTCGAAGAAGCTCTCGGGGGCCACATCCCAGTGGTGAGTGGGGCCAAAATGCCCCAGATAACAGCCTATTTGAGCTTAAAGCTCTTATTGCCAGTAATTTAGCCTTGGGAGAAGCATTTCAACCTTTTAGAATGGGGCGAAAGACTGCACAAAAGCTGGGAAGACACCAGAAGATCAGTGGTTGGGGAAAGGGGGTGGGGGTGGGCCAAGCCAAGGAGACATGGGGGGGGCTGGAATTGGGCCCCAGCCCAGGCCTGAGGTTCTGTAACCCTGATCTAAATGGCCAACCCCAAACCCGCCAAGCTTTGAATAGTTCATGCCACCCTCTATTTGTATCATTAATCTCCATTTTTAAAATATGTTTTAGGTTTTTAGTGAAGGACTGCCAACGGGTCCTTTCTTCAAGACCAGAGATCAAAGGTACAAAACTGCCAGCCTTAGCTCTGCTGTCTTGACCTGATTCTCGCAGGGCCTTGCCCTTGGTCTATACACAGGACCGGTGCAGGGCAGTTTGGCGCCCTAGGCGAAATAAAATTTGCGCCCCCCCCTCGTGCCGTGGGGGGGGCTCCGGAGCAAAGCAGCCTTGCTCTGCAAAAAAAAAAACCCGCGCCGCCGCCACCACCACCGCCACCACCACCACCACCACCTACCTACCTACCTTCCCCCGCCCTGGCTGCCGCCGCCTCCGAAGAGGAAGTGACGCGACGGGACCCCCGCGCTCTGTTTTTTGCCGGGGAAACCAGGGCAACAGGGCTGTTTAAGCCCTGTTGCCCTGGTTCCTCCCGCCAAAACAACGCGGGCGGGGCTCCGGAAGCGACGCTGAGAAGGTAGGTGGCGGAGGGTACGGGGGCGGCTTCGGCAGGCGGAGGAGGTGCGGCGGCAGCTTCGGCGGCTTCAGCGGGCGGAGGAGGTGCGGCTGCGGCGGCTTTGGCAGGCAGGGGAGGCGCGGCGGCGGCTGCGGCGGGCGGGGGAGGTGCGGCAGCTGCGGCGGGCGGGGGAGGCGCTTCGGCGGGTGGGGGAGGTGTGGCGGCGGCTTCGACGGGCGGGCGGGTGGGGCGGTGGGGGAGGAGGCCTGGTGGGGGCGGCGGCAGCAGCAGCGAAGAGGAGTGCAGCGTTTATGCGCCCTCTTCAGCCACGCGCCCTAGGCAAGCGCCTAGTTTGCCTAGCGGTAGCGCCGGCCCTGTCTATACACTGGATTTAGCTCTGAACCATAGAGGAACCACACACACCATGTGGGGTAAAACCAGGAAAGTTTATTTAAGGTAAACAGATTACAATAAAAGGTGGGGAATGAGGGAAGAGGGAGAAAGGTGGGGAGACACTTTGGTACATACAAGTAGAGCTATAAAACAACAAAGCTAGTCCCTTACTATATAAATATCCAGGCACTTCTTGCCTGGGAGTTGGTCTTCTTAGGGCCTGCCTCAGCAAAAAGCCCTACTCCGTGCTCCTTCGCGTCCAGTCCAGACAACAACAACTCAAACCAAAAGCCACAGCTGACAGTATAGATCCCCCCCCTTTCCGTAGCTTGGCTGTCCTTGGCCAATCAGGATGAACATCTGGGCTAGGCAGAAGAGGGGTGGCTCATAACTAGAGGGCTTGGACCACATTTGCATGCGAATACCTGTGGCACAGGGAGATCAAGGAGAAACTATGCATATTTGCAAGAGATTCTTGAGGAGGAACTATGTACATTTTGCATGAGGCTCTCAGCCTCTAGCTGGGATTACACTTATTTACACGTGTGTGTGTGTGTGTGTGTGTGCGTGTGCGGTGCAGGAGACTGACGCTTTTCTTCACATTTTTATATTTTATGTATTTTAGTATGAATAAATTGGTAACTCAGCAAAGATATATGCATTCTCAAAGATATATGCATTCTTCCACAAAGCCGTGTAGATGGTTAAGTGGACAAAAGGGGTTTTCTCCAACCATTGAAATGTGCAGTAGAAAGCCTGGGCTCAGACCTTCCAGGATCAACACATCTGTGAGATGGGTTAAAAGCTGTTTTTATTGTTCTTACCATTGGTAAATGTTTCTGTTGTTAATACACCATTCTCAGTACCAGATATCCAAGGCTGTGGTTCTCCTGTTCCCTCCCGAGGTGAGCAAGATGTACAAGATAGGGCAGCTACCTGTGCAGCAGTGGTGCCTCTCTCACTACACTAAATTGACAGATAAGAGTGCTCTGTAAAAGGATTAAAATAAGTTCCTCTTAAACATTGGTTTTGTTACAATTCACCCCAACAATATCCTTGCAAGCCAGAAGTATGAACACCTCGGGGGGGGGGGGGACCCTTCACCTGTTCCTTGATTATGACTATGATGCAGGACTGAGAAAAAAGAAGAGGAGGAGAAGTTTATGCAGTATAGAGAAGATAATGTGATACCTTATAAGTTGAAGGAACTGCTAGCATCACAGGAAGAACAACTGTTATGCCATTCTAGTGACTATCACAGGTGCCTGGGCCACCTATCCAAAGCTGATGCATTGCTGGCATCACCATACCAATAAAAAATCAAGGCCTTTCTTTTCCAAAACCGATGATAAGATTCCTTTTCATCTTGTTCTCTCCTGTAAGAAAGCCTCTTGTACACAGCAACGGGTGGTCCCTTTCAGAGGCTCTACCCAAAATACTGCACTTGACACAAAGGCTCACTATAAGGAAACCACAGTGAACAGGTGTTTTCATAACCCCACCTTTATATACCAAGTACTCTAATGTTACTCTAAGTGGTGAGAGTGTTGGACTGGGACTCAGGAGATCCGGGTTCTAGTCCCTGCTCAGCCATGAAACTCACTAGGTGACTTGGGGCCAGTCACTGACTCTCAGCCTAACCTACCTCACAGGGTTGTTGTGAGGATAAAATGGAGAGGAGGAGGAGGATTATGTAAGCTGCCTTGGGTTCTTGAAGGAAAAAAGGTGAGGTATAAATATAATAAATAAATAAGTAAGTTCTTCCATAGGCAGTAAAATAATCACTGAGCATGCTGAAAGGAATAAAGTAGAAATTCACTGTGTAAACGTCAATAAAATCAGGAGACTCTAAATAACAGGTTTAGGGGGGAATGAGCTCCTCTTACCCCCTAAGTAAGAGTTTCTAGTAGGGTCCTCAACAATGAATTCAACATCTCTTCAAACGCATTCCTGAACCATAACTAACACCACCAGCCAGCGCTCTCAGAGCAGGACTTCTGGGCAGAATGAGCAGGAAGGGCCCCCAAGTGGAGCATGGCAGAATTACCATGCGTTGAAGTCAGTGAAGTAATACGCGGCAGGACTATCTTCTCTTGCTGCCTGCATCCCCGCCGTTATTTCTGATCTCAGATTGGACAAAACAGCAAGGATGTCCTGGGGTGGGATGGGAAAAAGAATTCCTTTGGGGATGGGGCTTGGAGGAACCCTAGGAGGCCCTGCGGACCGCATTGGTGAGCCTGGCAGGCTGGACTAGGTCTGCGGGCTGGGGGTTCTGCAACCGTGGCTTAAAGAGAAACTGCCAAAGGAAGATCAGGAAGACACTAGAGTCAGCACCAACCTCACTATCAACACTCACTTTTATTTATTATATTTATACCCCACCTTTTTTCCTGCAAGGAACCCAAGGCGGCTTACATAATCCTCCTCCTCCTCCTCTCCATTTTATCCTCACAACAACCCTGTGAGGTAGTAGTTAGACTGAGTCAGTGACTGGCCCAAAGTCACCCACTGAGTTTCGTGGCTGAGCGGGGACTAGAACTCGGATCTCCCGAGTCCCAGTCCAGCACTCTAACCATTACGCCACACTGGCTCTTGGCAAAGCAGAAAGGCCACATCCAGCCTTAATGACAGCAAAATTCGTAAATTTCAAATATGAGCTATGGGAGGAAAAAGGAACTTTTCATAATAATCGAGATCCTCAGTGATACAAACTCTAAAGAGAGCAAATCATGCTGTCCACCGTGCATTCTGCGTGTTTGTGCTCTTATGCATGGCTTGTGTTAAGGGTATTGCTATTTAACTAACATCACAGGCTGCATGGCAAGGTGCGTCTAACAGTTCGATTCGAAGGGCCAAAACAGACATTACTTTAAATCTGTATCTAGCAGCTATGTCTTTTTTGTTTTCATTTTGACTCTAGAGTAGGCACAGTGGCCTGGTCTAGATTGGAACCCTAGCATGGGGGTAGGGAGACTCAAGATGTAGACCAGGGCCCCTGCACCTACTTTAGAATAAAAATGGTGGTAGGGGGACACACAGCTGCTAGGAACAGGTTTAAAGTAATGTCTGTTTTGACCCTAATGTTAAACTTTTTTTGAAACATGGAAGTAGAATGGTGTTGTGGATCTAAGGGTCAGTCAACACAAACTTCATGTTGTCTGTTGTCTTGAGCATATAGGGGTTGCTAGATTCTCATAGCCCTATAATGATGCCCCTGAAAAAGCACTCTGGATTCTGAAATGTGTCTGCAATTCTAGTTCTGTGCTTTCTGGGCCCAGTAATGGAGCCTTTTCTCCTCACTTGAACCCCAAGTAGGGCAAATTGAAAACACACAATTGTTAAGATGTTTTTAAATGTTTGTTATAAGCTGCCTTGAGAGCTTTGTATAATGGAAAGCTCGGTAGAAATGATTTAAATACATAAATAAAATTAAAGAACAAATGGTGAATGCAAATACAGGCCTGTGGCTTATGCTGGCTCAACTTGTGTGAGCGTGGAAAGCTAAGCAGGGTCAGGCCTGGTTATTACTTGGATGGGAGACCCCGCCTCTAGTTTCCTGCATTGAGCAGGGGGTTGGACTCGATAGCCTTGTAGGCTCCTTCCAACTCTATGATCTATGAAATGAAATCAGGTAGCCCTATAGGAATTAGCACTATGGAGTGACAGCAATTAGTAATTAGTCAATGATGCCAAGCAGTAAGAAGAGGCAATACTAGTTTATTTATTTATTGTATGGATAATCCACCCTTCCTCAAAACCCCAAATTTTTCCAGACCAGCTTACAAACAGATACAACGGAACAATACAATAGAATCTAAAAGCAGTAGATGAAAATTAGAAGTATTAAAAAAAAACCATTGAAAGATTAAAATTTCACAGATAAAAAGCCTGGGGAAATAAAGACGGCTTCACCTAGTGCCCTCGTATTATTGGATGCCATATTGTAGAACAGGGGCCCTCAAACTTTTTAAACAGGGGGCCAGTTCATTGTCCCTCAGACTGTTGGGGGACCGGACTATAGTTTGAAAAAAATATGAACGAATAGATCAAGTAAAAAAAAAAGGACCCGGGTCCTTTTTTTTTAATTGATAGGGGTGAATTTTTTCCCCCTTAAATGGAAAGTTATTTTATTTATTTATTTATTTATTTATTTATTTCATTTTTATACCGCCCAATAGCCGAAGCTCTCTGAGCGGTTTACAGCAATTAACAAGACAGTCCCTGCCCGCAGGCTTATAATCTAAAAAGACACGACACACAAGGAAAAAGAAATGGGGAGGGAAGAAGAGGGAATATTAATGAATACTCCTGGCAGGGCTGGTGGTATTTACATATATAGTTGCACAATTGTTTCATGCCTAACACGAATACACTTTTGTTTTTGTCATCACACAAATGAGCATACTCTGCTTCAATCCAAAGTAGCATTTTTGAAACATTAGAAATCTGACTTAGCTACATCAGCTCATACATAAGAGGTAAAACACCACCACTAATTTTTCCGTATTATGGAAAAGAATTAAAAGAATCGGCGCTTGAAGCGAAAGAGTTAAAAAAAAGTCTGCTTGTGTCAATCGGCCGGCGGGCCAGATAAAAAGGCAAGGCGGGCCGGATGTGGCTCGCGGGCCTTAGTTTGAAGACCCCTGTTGTAGAAGGACCAAAATAAATAAATAGCCATGCTTACATCTCATTATACGTGTTTTTCATGCACAAGTATGAATCCTGATTTGCAAAAAAGTAACATTACAACCATATGTTCAAGCCAACTTGCAAATATTTAAGGTAGCGCCTTTACAACCTTAAAACTAGCATTCTATGTATATTCTGAATAAGAAGGGGGGGGTGTTAATGGCCTATTTTGATGAATACAACTGACAATTTTTCCATTTGCCAGCATGCATGCATCAGACAATGCAGCTTTATTTTTTTTAAAAAAATTTTAAGGCAAATTTTATGAATCATCAGCCTTGTAGGCTCCTTCCAACTCTATCAGATCTATGAAATCCACTGATTATTAAAGACCTCAACTGCAACAGCATGCTCTGCTTTCCTTCACATTCAGTACTGAAACGGGTTCCTTACAATGAGCCATTGCCTCGAGATAAAGTCAATGTCTCTCACAACCTGCTGGGAAGAGTCTGGCACCCACACTGATCGCCAATATGTCTGCAGAGGGGGAATAAGGACAAGTTTTTATTTTATTTATTTATTTATTTATAATTCAATTTCCAAACAAACAAAATCAGCATAGGATCCATAACACCCTAAGACAGCAACCACAAAAACATAAGCAGTAAATTAAAAAACAAAAAACACAAACAAAACAACAACCTCAAAACAATCCTATATTTTTGCTCTCTTTTGTTTCTACTACACATATAAGTCTAAATATATGACTGAGGGAAAATCTATACCAGACGAGAGCCCCTTCCTTTAATCAGGGCAAAATGCATTTACCACTGTTGAGGCACATGCTAATGAATATGGCGTGTTGAAAATGTGATATATATTGTTTAAATACAATTTTTAATCCCCACTACCACAAATTATGCAGTCGAGTTTCCTGCATTTGGGGAAATCGCAGGGGTCAGCACACTCGGAGTGCGGTGGATGAGCCCCACCCTGGGAAAACCACCTTCATGATCATGAAGGTACTTCAGGTACTCCCCTGCCAGGTACTTGTCTCACACACAAATGCAATTGTGGGAGAAGTAGGAGGAGTTCGGAAGGTGATGTGTGCAGGGGAAATGGCCCTTTAAGAAAAGTTGGGGCGAGCAAATGAGTGGAGATCTAATTTTTAAAAAGAAAAAAAGAAAAAAAAAAGCTCCTCCTGGCCCCTCACAAAAAATCACGGAGAGGGGAGATGGGAAGAGACGTGTGGTGCTGCCGCCGTCGTTCCACCTCCTATGGGGTGAAGCCAACAGGAACGGTACCCGCATTCCTGTCCACCCAAAAGCAATTCCCCCTCAAAAAGTGCAGCCCCTCTCCCATGCTGACTTTCCCAAGAGTGAGCACCATTGAAATCAGTATGATTTACTTCTGAGTAAGGCCATTGAAGATAATGTGATTTACTTCTGAGTAGACATGCATTTCAGCTCATTTTCTGCTGGTTGTTCCTTGAGGAAAGGGGACATTCCAAACTTTATTTTTTCAAGGTGGGAGGGCAGCATTTCATTTACTCTCCAGTTCACTGGGCAAGTTAGAGGGAGAGAGAAGCCCCCCCCCCCCGGGGGGGAGGCAGGAAAGCAACGGAAGTGTCTACTCAGATTTGCTGCTATTTTGCCAGCAGTCCAATAGGACACTTCCTCTTCCTGCCAGCCCACTGAAGCCACACCTCCTGGCCCCAGAACAGAACTGCAAGTTTAGCACTCACTGATATACATAGCAGGGGGAAACTGCATCATCATACGGAAAAGTCATGATATAAGTGGTCTGAAGAAATCTGGGATATAATGAAAGAAATAGCACGAGGAGGACAGTTTGGGGTGAGCGTCATGTGACACGCCACTGAGTCAGGTGTCACAGTCCCAGTAAAATGCTTCGTGTAGATCCAGCCTGCATGTTCAGGTGTTTGTCAGGACAGAGCACCTTCCTGGAAAAGGCAAGAGGTCAACAGAACAGACCTTGAGAAAAAGCATGGAATTCTGACAATTTACTCAGGAAAAAAATATCAGGGGTAGGAAATCCTGGTCTAAAATCCAACAAGCGGCCTACTTAGAGGAGACCCATTGAAATGAATGGGGTCAAAGCTATGACTAATTTAAGTCTCATTCATTTCAGTGAGTCTACTCTAAGTAAGACTTATAGTGGAAGACCGACAACCTGGTCTTCTGCGCGGGTTCAATGCTAAGGGGGTAGCGAGTCCTAGGGCGGGCCTTCTCCGAGGTCCCCAACGACTATCACCCTTAGCCCAGAACAAAGGGATAACTTATAGCCACAAAAGTATCTTTTATAAAACAAGTTTATTTACAAAATCACCTTCACAAACCCAGACAGACGCCAGCAATACAGCTTATCAGTACGGTACAAAGTAGCAAGCAAGAAGTCTCAAGGACACCGTGATTTCAGGGCTCTCAGCTAGTTAGTTCAGCTCGGGCTCCAGCAGAGGCCCGGTCAACCGCATGCTGCTAGCTGGGTTCCTGGCGGAGGTCTGGTCTACCCAAGCGGCTAGCTGGGTTCCCGGCAGAGGTCCGGTCTACCCAAGCGGCTTGTGAGTGATTTCACTTCAGCTTGGTTTCCCGGGGGGTCCGGTCAACCCAAGCGGCCAGTGATTTCAGCTTGGTTTCCCGGGGGTCCGGTCAACCCAAGCGGCCAGTGATTTCAGCTAGCTGGAGCACGCCGGGTGCTGCTACCCGGGGTTGCTGATCCCTTCGTTCCCTTACCCCAAGCATGGGGCAAGATTGCTGATCAGGTCCAACAACTCAGTTCCCTTGCGCAGGGTGTTTTATACCTTGGTGTTTCAGGTAGCCCCTCCCTCCATAATCAGGTGGGTTGCCAATCAGGTGGGTTGCCACCCTCCCTGAGGGGCGGCCTTTTGGGTCAGGTGGGGTGACGCCTTCCCCCTGTGGGGTGGGGTCCCTTTGAAGCCACTTGCTTAATGGTCCCATCCTGTGGTGTTGAATGGTCCTTTCTTATGGGTGCCGAAGTGTCTGCTTTGGCGAGGTATTCAAGTCTTATGTAGATGGGGCTGATATACGAGAGCATTGACGAACCTGGCGATGCTTCCTGTCTTCCCCCATGGGGTGATTCTATGCAGATGTTGTTTGTCCCCTTTGGTCTCTGTGGAGACTGGCTGTCTCCCCCCCCCCCCTGGGTCTCCTTCCACCCACCTTGGTGAGTGTGTGTGTGTGTCAGAAAGGGGGCTTAGGTTGGCTTTCTCCACACATGTTAGTTTTTACCCACTTTTATCTAGGGCTGTAATAGTTTCCCCTTTGGATTTTGCAATCAGACTTTGATGGGAGTTGGAATAAGCCTGAGACATCACATCTTGAATTAAGATGTTACTATGGTAGATTTTCCTAGGAGCTGAAGAAAATAAATACCTTTTGAGAAAGCTAGACACGAAAGCAGACCCAGTGGCTGGAATTTATTATTTGAGGCCCTGAGGCAACTGCCACTTTGTCACCCTGTGGATTGCTTCCTTGCTGTTCTGGATTTGTGTAGCACCTTTGTAATATTAAACTGGATTTACAGCATTCAACTGCTTTGTCCTACTAGTGAGGCATGTCTGCACTTTTGCTGTCCAGTGCAGCCTCTTGATCTCAGGACAATTCAATGTATATTGCTCCTGTGGAGTCTGCTTAAGGCACAACTAAGGGTCCTTGTGCTCCCTGAGCATTTATCATCCTAGACTGAATAAGGGTGCAATTAGAACAATTTAAGTTGCAGCACAGTGCCTGCCATGAGAAATCATGCTTTCATTCCAAAACTCTACTTTGTGAATATCACAGCTGAGGAGTGATTATTATATCTGTGTCCCTCCCTTATTTGATGATGAAAATAAATAAATGATGATTATTTGGTTTGTGATTTTTAAAATTAATTTACAGCATTTCTCAGATGCCTTTGCAGCCATACGACAGATGGTACTCAAGGCAATGTACAAAAGCCAAAATAAAGCAGTAAAGGGGAAAAAAGAAATCATACTAGCTGCACTTTCAGCAGAATCCAGCAAAAGCTTTTGTAAATCAAAATGTTTTGCCAGAAAATATACAATGGAGACCAATCAAATCTCGCAGAGGAGGGAGGTACCACAACAGGGAAGTCCTTGTTCTACATCCTCTCCAGATGGTTTCAGTGATTAGGAAGGCACATCTGGGGAAATGTGTCTGTTTTTGTCCCAGTCAAGTGGGCACCACTGTGATTCTTGTGGGAGATGCGCACAAAGTTGGGTCTGGCAGAACCTGATAGAAAAGCATAAAAGAAAGTAAAAGATGTGGCCGTTGCACTCAGGCTTACAATGGAAGTAACTATCTCAGGCCTACATTCTACGGAAGACACATAACGGAAGGAGAGCTGTGGGAAACAGTAAAGGTGCGAGAAAGATCAAGAATAAAGATGCACATTTTCATCAGGTGTTCAAATACACCAACAGAAAGAGCCAGGCAGATGTCAAGAAGTAAAGTGTTCTCATGATAGAGAGCAGCAAGGAAGAAAGGGTGCAGCTGGGGAAGGGACAATAGAAATTGGAGTTTTTCACTCAGGCTTACAATGGAAGTAACTATCTCAGGCCTACATTCTACGGAAGACACATAACGGAAGGAGAGCTGTGGGAAACAGTAAAGGTACGAGAAAGATCAAGAATAAAGATGCACATTTTCATCAGGTGTTCAAATACACCAACAGAAAGAGCCAGGCAGATGTCAAGAAGTAAAGTGTTCTCATGATAGAGAGCAGCAAGGAAGAAAGGGTGCAGCTGGGGAAGGGACGATAGAAATTGGAGTTTAGGAAGGGCAAGGAACCAGAGGAGCAAAGAGCACAAGAAGAGACACACAGTTAGAGCAAAGCAGGTAGACCAAGAGCATGAAAACATTTGAAGAGCGCTAGGAAAAGTTTAAACAGACCATCAACAACAACAACAAAGGAGTAATGATCATAACAGCAAGCAGAATATTGATAGAGTGAACTAAAGAATAAAGATGGCAGAAAGAGGTTTGGAAGACAAAGCCAAGGGGGTTGAAATAGTCGAGGTAAGAAATGATGAGCACGAAGAGCTTTAGTTGCATCAATAGAGAACAAAGGGTGAACCTGATAGCTATTACAAAGATGAAAGTGGTGGGATTTAGCAACTGAGTGACTAAGTGGGGGGGGGGGGAGAGTGTGGAATCAAAGGAAACACCAAAGTTACAAGTTGGCGAGTCAGAAGAGAGTGGAATTATAAACATTCCAAGCTGTAATAGGCAATCCCTCAGTTCCATGACCAAAAGTAGATATGTATTTTCAAATGGCCATTCACAAAATGGGAAATCAGGTGTACTTACATCGTTAGAGATGATGGGAGGCTTCCTCAGACCTGCCTATTTCAAGGCTGCGAAGCTTGAAAGTGAGCGACAGGTCCTTCCCTTGGGGCTTGCCTGATTCAGCCATGAGGCCCAAGGGTGTGTGGAGCAGGCAGGCAGGACTCCCTTGGCACTTAAAGATTCAGGTTGTGAGGGGCCTTTCGGTAGCTGAAAGGCTATAGTTGGTCCTGAGCCTCGGGAGCTTGCGCAAAAAGATTGGGATAGTAGGAAGGATGCGCCTCTATCACCGTATGATAGGGAACCTGCACTGGAAGGAGTGAGGGTTTTTTTTTTTAATGTTAGGCCAGTCTTCCCCAAGCTGGTGCCCTCCAGATGGGTTGGACTACAACTCCCAGCATGCCCCACACAGCTATAGCTGGTTGGGGAATGCTGGGAGTTGTAGTCCAACATGTCTGGAGGGCACCATGTGTTAAGCTATTTGCCCATTGCAGATCTCTTAACTGAAGTGAGTTGAATGATATTGTTGCTCTTTTAAACCCCAACTAACTTGTCTCTTCACTGGGGCTATGGATGCAAAAATCTTTAGCTAGTTATATGCTGTCAGAATAATGCTTGTTTAGATGGCAAGCGATGTTTGTTCCTGCTGCTCCTGAAGATGTAGCTGATTTTCCTGCCATTGCAGCTGAAGTTCTACCTTCTGGCACTGCCACGCCACTTTTGCCCCAGCTGGGTTGTTGGGTATTCCTGGTCCCTCCCCAGAGCCTATCCCTACCTCATATTCCAGCTTGTACTCTGACCTATGAACTTCCTCCTCATCATTTCCCAGGTTAGGAGAGGTACTCGGAAGGGTGGTTTCTGTCTTCTGATGCTGCCTCCAAGGCATCCCAGTCACATGCTGAATCTTTAACAACTCTACTTCAAACAAATCAAAATGTGAGTTGTTCTATATGTGTTTTCTTCTCAAAACCCTCCAAATTGACCCCAGAATAATGTGTGTCTGTGTCTGTGTGTGTGTGTGTGGGGGGTGTTCTGTGCAGGTAGATAATAACACATTCCAAACACTCTTTTTATACACCAAGAAATTACCGTATATACTCAAATATAAGACTAGTTTTTCAGCACATTTTTTGTGCTGAAAAATGCCCCCTCGACTTATACGTGGGTCAGCGCCCCCCCAGGACCCCCGCCGCCACCGCAAGGCACCGCCAGGCACCCCCTCCACCCCCAGGACCCCCGCCGCCACTGCAAGGCACCGCCGGCACCACCCAGGACCCCTGCCGCCACCCAGACACCCCACCCCAACCCGTACCTGCACCCCGCCGCGAAGCCTCCCCCGCCGAAGCCGCGCTGCGCCGCACCCCCCAGACACCCCATGCCACCCCAAACACCCCCACGCCACCCCAGACACCCACGCCACCCCAGACACCCCCCACGCCACCCTACCTGCACCCGCCACCGAAGCCCCGTTGCCACCGAAAAGCCTCCCTGCCGCCGAAGCCTCGCTCCCGCTGAAGCCCCTCCCCCGCCGAAGCCGCCGCGCCGCGCCGCAGCCCCCCAGACACCCCATGCCACCCCAAACACCCCCACGCCACCCCGACACCCCCACGCCACCCCAGACACCCCCCCACGCCACCCTACCTGCACCCGCCACCGAAGCCCCGTTGCCACAGAAAAGCCTCCCTGCCGCCGAAGCCTCGCTCCCGCTGAAGCCCCTCCCCCGCCGAAGCCGCGCCGCACCGCAGCTTCCCCAGACACCCCCACGCCACCCCCAAACTGTGAGAGCTGGACTGACCCGGGTTCAAAAGCTTCCCTAGCCAGTGACCCTCAGTCCCAGTCACGCAGGCGGAAGGAGGAGATAACAGCAGTTAATAAAGATTAAAGAGTTTATTTGTAAGACCCAATTACATGGGATTAAGGCAAGCAATGCATCTCCTACTCACTACATCATTGCAGATACAAATCCAATACCCCAGTGGTAAGGCTAGATGAAGTGAAGTCCAGAACAAGTCGAGACAAGTGAGAGAGGAGAAGGAGAATGAAGCTATCAACAAGTGTGTTAGCTTTATACCACAGACAGACCCTGTACCTATAAATAGGATATTACTCACCCCAGTTGTATAACCTATTCATCAACATGTTTACTGCTAAACCTGTCCAAGGTTGCTGAGTCATATCATCTTGAGACTATGTCTCGTGACCAAAGACCTTGTGTACTTGAACTCAAGAGACACCCACCATTTTCTACAAAATCAATCAAACAAAGTATGGTTATAAAAATAACAAACTTCAGGTGTGTTCTTGTTATTCTTACTATCACAACCACAACTGGCATTTCTGTGAATCTGTAAGCCACCTGTGCTCTGACTTGTAAATCTTAGTCTGAAGTGTGATGTTCCCTCCAGATAACACTCAACTCCTTTTCAGAGCTTTCCAAGCATGTCCTGTTGGTCTAACAGTCTGCCCATTACACTGACAGCAATATCTGGCCTTGTTGCTTGTACAGTAAAGCTCAACAGCCCAATGCTCCTGTGTAGCATTCAAACTGCTTTTCCATCAGCATGTGCTTGAAAATCCTCAATTATTTGGAGTCTCTCACTGAGTTAACTTTCTCCAAAATTCTCAATCACATCCATGATATTTCTCTGGTTTGTTGCAGTAAGTACTGCCCTCTTGGTTCTCCTTCAACTTCCATTTACAAATAAACAGTTGATCTACCACCAAGCAGTTTCATTTCAATCTAATTCCAAACCCTGGATCAATTATATCATATTGCTTTTATCTGTCCAGAAAAAACAATAGATCATCCATTTAACAAGCACATACAGTCTATGTCCCTGTTTCTCCTGTTTAACAAACAAACATTGATCTGCCTCTCTGTGCAAATCTCAATTCAGCAATGTTTGAGTTCAAAACAGAATTCCAGCCTCTAGCTGATTTTAGCTTTTCCTAAAGAAAATCTCACCGTTTTCCAAAGACTTCCTCTCATTTAAAATGCTTATGTTCCAATATTTCCAACTTGTGAAATATTCTTACATTTCTCCACATTCTTAAACATCAGTCTAACTGTTTCCAAAGCAAATTGTTGTTGCAATCATCTTATGATTATCCTGCTCCTTTTAACTTGAGCAAAAATCACAAGCAACCAATCTTGCTATTTTACACACTTAACCTTGTCCAATCTGGTTAGTTTTCACTTAAAAAATCTATCTGGTAACAATGAGTTCCATGGACTGCTGTTTGTTTCCCCAGCTTCCATGTTTTGTTCTTTATCCAAAGAATTCAACTCAGCTTGCATAGCTTGAAGCTATGGTTTAGCTTCCTTAACAGACAATTTTTTCACCTCTTTGAAATTTTGAGCTTTCAAATGGCTTTTCCTTGCAAATTCATCCTGATATCTCACAGGTTGTTTGACTCACCTGTTCCTTACCTCATCAGTTATCAGGTTCCTGTTCCAATAAACTTGCACCAATGATGAATAATCATTTGTTTAATCTCCACTAAACCAAATGTGTATCAAAGTTTGTCAAATTTACCTGACTGTCCTTTCAGCAAATGCTTTTCTATTCTGACTCTGAACTTGATGCATCTCCTGCATTAACAGAATTAATTTTGAAAAATCTCACCTTTTCATTCAGCATTATACTAAACACTTCTAGATAATCTCACTATCCAAGTGTTATTCATGTGAAACACAATATTCTCATTTCTAGAAAAATCTCATGTAAGCTCCCTTACAGATTTCTTCTAACTTTGAGGTGTATGTACCTACATATCAGATCCAAGATCCTGAAATGTTTCTCCAGAAGATTTCTCCTTCTACACTACTTTCTATAAGGTGTACAGTTCATCACAGAACTAAAACTTCTATCATGTACATAATCAAAACATTTAAGAGCTTCTACCCAAACCTCATTAGCCAAATTATTCTCACCTCTTCTGAGTGTTTGTTTACTCTTCCACACAATCCATGTGTTCAATGCCACATCCTGTTAGAAATGCATCAAAATGCACTGAATTGAACTTCCCCATATCTCAAAAGAAATAGGTAACATGGGTAATATGCTTGTTTCCCATCCAAGCACAAAACACCTTGACTTTGTTCAATACTCCAGCTTTCTATCTAACATGTACACAACCTGTACCTCGTGTATTGATCAATTAACATCATGAAATAACGTGCCTTTCCTCTAAAAACCATCAGAGTATCCACAAGATCACCAAGAACAAATTTAAATGAAATGACATGGTTTTTCAGCTTGCCTTCCAGTTTACCTGTTGAAGCTAGCATACCTTGTTTATGTGCACAAAATTACCTTTCATGTGAAAATTACAATTTCCAAATGCTTTCCCCACCACAGTTTGCATTTTCTTTCACAGGCCTGTGAATCTAAATGACCAAACATCATGTGATATGCATGCATGTACATGTCATACATATAAGCATTTAACCTTTTTATAGTTGCATCAGTACAACTTTCCATTTCTTTATTTACATCATTACAGTATGAAAGAAATAATCCATCTCTTAGCTTTGCTATATAAACATACCTACTAATTATTCAGTATTTTACATTTTGCTACAGAAAAATCCACAATATACTCAAGTCATATATACATTCAGTACATTTCCTGACATTTCCAGAGCATATATACTATCTTGAATCCAAGTTATCCAACTTTCAAGAAATACATTTCCAAAAACATGACTGTTAAACTCCTGACCATTTGCATAGTCCTCCTCCTGCTTATTCATGTCCAACACAGAAAGCTTCGTTTAAACAATCCACTGTTTCTGTTCAAACAAAATAATGTCCATTTTGTTATGTCCTGGGTTAAAACACAAAGTTTTTCCCATCAGCAGCACCCCTGCTGATTTCAAGCTCCTTTCTTCTGTGATCCCACATGAAGAAAATGAATAACAGCTTCCCATTTTAAGCACAGCTTTCTCGTTCAAAACTGCCGCGCTGTTTTTCTCCTGCTGTTTTAAAACCACGCCTCCGCTGGTTTGATACAGCCTCCCGTGTAGTATCAAGTTTCCCAAGATACGTTCCTGTCACACGTGACTTTGCTGCGACATGACGCTCCAGACGCTTTACCCACGTCAGACGTAATCCACGCATTTGTAATCCAAGCCACTTGTTGATACAATGCAAAAGATAGCTGATCCGCTGCTGAGCGAAGAAGCAAACTGTAATAGAAATATGATCCTCCTGCTGTAGCCTTGACTCAAATGAGTAGACACAGAGCCTCCTGGAGATATTTCCTTGCCCGATACAGCTCCTTGACAATCACTTCAGCAAGCTGTGGAAAACGAAATCCTTGTGTCCAGCGTTGTTCACTTTTCAGCCTAGTAGCTGCCCGAACCGGCACCTCCGTTCCAGCTTCTTTTCACAGTCTGTAGCCTTGGATTTGCCAAGCCTGGCACCTCCGTTCCAGCTGCTTTCAAAACGAAAAATCCTTCGTCTCTCTGTTTCTGCATTCCTCAGTTGTGCTGCATTCCAAGCTGCTGTTATCAGCACCCAGCTTTAGCAACATCCATCGCCTTCCCGGTTATTTACAAACCGTTCTTACAAATATAAACATTTCTCTTAACTCTATAACTGCCGAATTTCTCCGAACTGCGTCTCTGTGGGCTTATCTGCCCATCTGAGATAACAATCTTATCTCTGCTGATTATTATCTGGGCCCATAACCAGATGTGAGAGCTGGACTGACCCGGGTTCAAAAGCTTCCCTAGCCAGTGACCCTCAGTCCCAGTCACGCAGGCGGAAGGAGGAGATAACAGCTGTTAATAAAGATTAAAGAGTTTATTTGTAAGACCCAATTACATGGGATTAAGGCAAGCAATGCATCTCCTACTCACTACATCATTGCAGATACAAATCCAATACCCCAGTGGTAAGGCTAGATGAAGTGAAGTCCAGAACAAGTCGAGACGAGTGAGAGAGGAGAAGGAGAATGAAGCTATCAACAAGTGTGTTAGCTTTATACCACAGACAGACCCTGTACCTATAAATAGGATATTACTCACCCCAGTTGTATAACCTATTCATCAACATGTTTACTGCTAAACCTGTCCAAGGTTGCTGAGTCATATCATCTTGAGACTATGTCTCGTGACCAAAGACCTTGTGTACTTGAACTCAAGAGACACCCACCATGTCAGGTGATAATCCTGATGTCAGGTGGTAATCTTGTTCTGCCTATGCAAAACCCAACACAAACACCCCCACGCCACCCCCAAACACCCCCAGACACCCCCACACCACCCCGCGTCACCGTACCTGCTCCCGCCGCCGAAGCCCCACTGCTGCCAACTTCCGCCGCCAACTTCCGCCGCCGAAGCCCCGGCGAGGCTTCGGCGGCAGCGGGTGCAGGTATGGGGGTGGGGGGGTGTCTGGGGGTGGCGGCGGGGGTCCTGGGGGGCTTTGGCAGTGGCGGGGCTTCGGCGGCAGCGGGTACAGGTATGGGGGTGGGGGGTGTCTGGGGGTGTCTGGGGGTGGCGGCGGCGGTCCTGGGGGGGCTTTGGCAGTGGCGGGGCTTCGGCGGCAGCGGGTGCAGGTACGGGGGTGGGGGGTGTCTGGGGGTGGCGGCCTAGACTTATACTGGGGGCAATAAGTTTTCCCAGTTTTGGGGGGTGAAATTAGGGGCCTCGACTTATGTTAGGGCCGACTTATACTTGAGTAGTATTTTTGGAAGACTCATTTACTTTAATTGAAGGATCCCATTAAAAATAAGATTCTCCAACCAACTTCCTTTATCTGTGGTCCAAACTACACATGGCCTAGGAGATCCATGATCAGATCTCTGAATATTTAAATATTTACACTAAAGCAAGTCCCAGGGTGGAGCGGAAGGCTCCAGATCTGATCAGAGCAGCTGAGGGAGACAGGCGTAAACCTTTCCTTTGTGTCATTTTCCCCAAACTAAAACACTGCTCTGAAGGTGCTATGAGCTCTTTAGGCTCATGAAAGATCTGGGGAAGCGCAGCACTAGGGATGCTTTTTATTATGATTATGGTTATTATTACATTTATATCCTGCCCTTTTTCCTTTTACAAGGAACCCAATGTGGCTTACATAATCCTCCTCCTCCTCCTCCTCCTCCGCCTCCTCCTCCTCCTCCTCCTCCTCCTCCTCCTCCCCATGTTATCCTTACAACAATCCTGTGAAGTAGGTTAGGCTGAGAGTTAGTGACTGGCCCAAAGTCACTCGGTGAGCTTCATGGCCGAGTAGGGACTAGAATCTGAATCTCCTGAGTCCCAGTCCAACACTTTAACCACTATGCCACGAGCTCTCCTGCTGAAACTCAGAAAGATCCAGATGCCAGCAGCAGATTTTGGGGTCTGCCACTGTCAATGTAGGGATGGATGTCTGGTGTGTGTGTATTTTTAAAGACTTCGTAAAGGGTTCCGAAAGAAATCCTTCCTTTTGCTTGATGAATACCTTCTGCTCTGGTGTAATTCTGAGTAAAAGTTCAACTTACCTCACGTTTGCATCTCTTACTTTGGTTAAATTACAGTAGTAAATGCTATAGTCTTTCAGGAATAGAGGTGAGAGAAACTATTCTCTCTAAGAAATCTAAGAGTTAGAACCCCGTAATTCAAATATAATCTCTGCACAAGAACATCAGTTCTTGGCTGATGTTCTCAGAGTCCTGTTGTACAAATCGACAAGTGTTGGCAGCTCTCATATATAAAGCTGAATTGAATGTCAGCCCTACAATAGAGCAAATAGCTTGTAAAATATTAGAATTGCTAAGTATTAAAAACCAAGAGATTCTTATCTCTCCACACACACACACACGTATCAATATTAGGAAAATAAAATGCAACAGTGACATCTAGTGATCACATTTTAATAATACAATAGAGACCTTTCATCTTCAAAGTTGAAATGAGAGCCAGTGTGGCGTGGTGGTGAGAGTGTTGGACTGGGACTCGGGAGATCCGGGTTCTACTAGTCCCCGCTCGGCCATGAAACTCACTGGGTGACTTTGGGCCAGTCACTGCTTCTCAGCCTAACCTACCTCACAGGGTTGTTGTGAGGATAAAATGGAGAGGAGGATTATGTAAGCTGCCTTGGGTTCCCTGTAGGAAAAAAGGTGGGGTATAAATGTAACAAATAAATAAAATATAAATAAAATGGCCTCAAGCTGGCCCATTAGGGCTGGCAGTTAAATAATGTAAATAATTTCATTCTTTCTTAATTGCATGTTTCATGCCCTCCCATTTGTGTTGCCTTTCTGATGCCCTCTTGACATATGCTACAAAGATTGGACAGGCAATTCAATTCACTTTCTCTGAAGTAAGTTAGGCTAATGTCCTAATAAGTATGTTTAGGGATTGCAGTCAGGCACCCATTTCCAACCAATATGTAGCTCATCATCCAACTAGGGACAGATCTACGGAAGCATCTTTCCATGCACATATGCCCCGACCTGAACTAGGGTTTGTCTGTGTCCTATTGTCATTAGAACCATCTAAATGCTATGAATAATTAAACAAAATTACCCTTAATAACACAACGTTACTTGGGAAAAACAGGCTAAAAATCCCAGTCATATACAGTACAAGGTAGAAAAGTCAGCAAGCGTGTCACTTACTTCACATGCCAATCCAGTCTTTCCATTTCAGCATATTGTATTTGTCTAGATTTTCTTTTCTTAAACAACCCTCAAATAACCCATAGGCTGTTGTTGGCTTATTTGAGAGTTGTTTAACCCTCCGACACGGCATGCCACCTGGGTTCGGACAACACAATAAGCTGCAGTGGGGCAATGATTATACAAATCATGCCTGGCATGCGCCACAGTTCACAACAAGCCACCGTGGCTTGTTTTGATCATGCGAACTGGCCCATTGTAAATCCTCCTGCTTTCATTAGAACTTATTACCAATTACATTTCTCTAGAACAGGGGTGGGCAACTTGTGACCCTCCAGATGTTTTAGTCTACAGTTCCCATCAATCCTAGACAGGATAGCCAATGGTGAAGGCTGATAGGCATTGTAGGCAAAAAACATCTCGAGGGGCACAAGTTACCCAACTCTGCTCTAGAATAAGGTTGTTGTTTGTCTAAAGGTGCTACCAAACAGGCTTTTATCCTGCAATCTCTCTGCCCCATTCATGGAATTTTACTAGGGGTCCAGACCCCTAGTAAATGCAAATCTTTAATGCATAAAGATCCATTAAGGAGGGAAAGATGGAATCGCTGCACAATATGTTTGGATTGGAAGCACTAGGAGCCCACCGTCTGCGAGCCTTCTTTCGTCACCATTTGGTGTTCCTTAATGCATGAGCCACAGTTTCTTGTTAAGGTTCTCTAAAGTATTGGGAAAGCTTTACCAATTGCATGTTTCAAGAGACTTCCTGTGTCTTTCAGCATAGACAGGAAAAAAAAAATCTCTTTTAGTTTCCATTCCAGCTGAAATCTGCTTGGCATGCCAGGATACTGAAGTGATATTTAGACTGAGTACCAAGCTATTCTGGAACCAGTAGCACACTATATAGGGGTGATGGTGGGGGGGGGGGAGTGCTGAATGCTCTCTTTGCCAAGGCTTCTGAAAAAGAATGTCTGGCACGTACCGTAGGTAGTTCTACTCCAGAATGAGAAACATCCCTTTCCTACATGCAAGCAGCCACCAGTGATCTTTTCAGGGGTGTCTCCATGGCACTTGGAAACTGGTTTGTCATAAGGACAGAATGTAGCTGCGATCTGCCTTCAGATGCCTGTCAAGATTACTTACAAAGCAAAAGGTAAAAAGAAGGATGTTGTTCCCACACTTCTATAATCCTTTAGCGGTTCCATGGGATTGCTCCACCCTGCATTCCACTCTTCCTGAATCTGCTTTAATGAAGGAGACATTCTGAAATTCCAGAGATGACGCGCACACTGACCTGGCTGGTTTGCACAATCACCACAGCCTACAGTGGGCTGCAGCGATCATGCACATTGGCCCACCATTTGCCCTAGCTTTCACTTTCTTCAGGTTCTTTGTACTATCCCCTCCCTACATTTTCAATGAATGTGAATTGATAAAACAAAAATACAATCCTAATGTGATTATTACATACAATTGCATCAAGATTCTATTTGTGTGGTGTTTTTAACCAATGCACATATCATGTGCTCCTGCAGTTTGGTAAAACACCAAAGAGACTGTACAGTTATATCTAGACTGCCCTTTCCCCTTTCAGCTTTATTAATGTAAACATGCCCATCAGTAGTTGGGCTGATGTGGGGAAAGAGATATATAAAGGAAAGGAAAACTACAGTAAACTGTGCATGACATTTCAGAGCATATTGGGGATGCAGAAGAATCACATCATTTCATTTCCACGAAATCAGCAACAAAATATAAAACTGAGAGACCCTCCAAAGACAATAATTTTACTTTTATATCTATTATAGCAAAGATATATCTACCTAATTTTAGTTCTAAAAATGCTCACTCTTGCTTTTCACATGGATTTTTAACTTGTGCTGGTTTTGCATACATTTATTGTTTGGTCTTATCAAAAATTCCGGTTTGCTTAGCCCAGGAAGGCTTGAGACTAGTTCTTGCTGTTTCCAGGATCCCTTCTGTTCTTCTTACAAACTGGCATGTTACATATTTAAGACAGGTATAAACTGATATATTTTTAATGATCAGCTTCAAAATTAAATTGATGGAAGTCAGGAGATTGACACTGCTAGGTGAGAACACCAGGCAGCCAACCTGCCTTGAAAAGGATTTTAAAAAAGGGCACTTTCTCTAGCAGGGGAAACTGAGAAAAGTAACTTGGCTTCAGAAGACAGAACATCTGTTCCGAAGTATGGCTTCTTTTCTTTTGCATATTTTAGCAGCAGTATGCCAGCAACAGCTAAAGTGCAATATCAAACCAGATTGAACAATCCAGATCATCTGACTTTAGTGAGCAAAAGTGACGGCTCCTCCGTGCACTGTGTGTTCAGGTTGACCTGTGACTGAACACTATTTATAAAAGTCTCTCTAAGCATTAAACTAGGAGAGCTCTGACACTTCTCCAGGACTATCAGATGCAGTCACAAGTCTTGAATGGCTGTTATAGGCAAAACCCTTCAATTTGGAATGTCCTTTATGGGAGGGGATAAAGGGGTATTGGATTATTTACCATGTTATTTACTTCAGTTCTCCAGTTACAAGGAAATATAAGGAACTATGCCTTTGAGAAGAGCCATTGGTCTGTCAGCAAAAAACAGAATATTTGTTAGCAAATAATCAAAATAATGTAACAGATAGGGTCAATTCTTTTGCGACAGTAAGCCCACATCAAATGTTTTTATCAGTACATGTAACAGGTTTTATGTTTTTTAAATATATATATATATATATATGCTACTTTTGTATAAATTTATTGTTTTGTCTTCCCAAAAACACAATAGTGACATAATAAAGTTAATGAGAAACAGAATTAACCGTTGCTCACCTTAGAGATACAGTTAAGAGTGGGCATTACCAGCTACATGGAAGCCATTTCTCATTCATTCAGCTTCCTCATTCCAGCCAACAGTAAATCCAAAACAGATTTAACATACTTCTTCTATTGCCTGTACAAAAGACATAGGGGACCTTGTACTTGGGGAAGAAGATGATCCAAGTTTTACTTCCTCTGCACTGTTGCTGCTTGACAGCCCAGAACAGCTCAGCCGAAACCTTAACAGCAACAAGCAACTAGCAATCCATGGGGAAGTCACTTTTCCACCCACCCATGTCAGTCAAACTGCATAGAAAAAAAGAGGGAAATAAAAGGGCAGTGTCTCTGGTGGATATGAACAAGCCCTTACTGCCAGAGGAGATGTGAAGCACGGCAACTTGAGGCGTGTCCTATTCCATATCAAGAACAGGCTCTGAAGCTGAAACGAGAGCCAGGCTCCAATAAAGTGGATTCTTTCCAAGCATTTGAGAAGCTTCAGACAGCTGCAGCTAGGATGAGAAGTCCCATAGTCCGGGGTCAAAGAAGAACAGACGAAATCAAAACCACTTCTCACCTATAACCAATCTGAACACACTTGTCTGAGGAACCTAAAGGATATAAACAATATTGCCAAGATCTCTTGGAAGAATTGCCCAGATGACTTCATGCTGGAAGAAAATCTAGTTTTTTTACAAGCTTAAGTGCACGGAAGATTTTGCAGAAATCAACAAGACCACAAGAAACATTTTGGGGCTTCAAGGCAGCTTGGAAGAAGGCCAGATGAGCAACTGTAGTGAATGTCCCCTTTCAAGCAATGATATCTCAACGAGTCAAAATTCCTTGCAGTGCCACTTTGTCAGTCTAAAGCAGCAGATGGCCCAGCAGAAGGCAGAGTATGAAACTAAAATTTTAAGGTAAAAGTTCAGTTCATGAAATGTCAACAACTGGGGCATTCTTCTTCGGGTTTCCCCGGTGCTATTGCAATGAGAAAACAAATAGCCATGTCAGTTCATACATACTGGGTGGTACATCTATAGGTTGATTTGAGTGGAATAACTTACATTTAAAATCCACTAAGGGTGCAATCCTACATATGTTTAGACAGAAATAGCCCTACAATTGCATGACTGCCTGGAGGGATCCTGGGAATTGCATTACTTTTTTATGTCTAAACATGCATTGGACTGTGCCCTAAGGAGGAAATGAATTGTATGGCTCATACGTTGAATATGTGCTACAGTTTTAGCTATGCCTTTTAAAGAACCAATTAATGTGGCTGAACTTTGCCCATTAAAGCCAGTACAGTTAATGTTATCCCCCAGAAAGGACTACAATAGAAATATATCATCATATAATTCATGTATTGGGTGATAGTCTGAATGAACATCATTTTCTAGACATAAAGGGGAGAAGAGAGGTATACCGTACTTAAATTTTCATAACCACTCATCTACCACAATTGCACTGCCTACTGCAGTGAGATCTGAGCTGCTGATGACACACTCATTTTCTTCTTGTGGTCCACATAGTTGCACAAGTGATGAATGTGTGAATATGGTGATTTCTAAAAGTGATAGGCAAAATGGATAGAGAAATTGGTCTGATTACAGATTATGGCTTTAATACGTTTGGATCATGTCACATTAGGAAGACATAAGTATCTTACTTTGGGTTGTCTCTCCTATTTTGTATTACTTGGCGACTAAAAAGAAAGCATTGAAAAAGCACTCTGCTTTAAAAATCAGTGGACCTCAAGATAAAGCCAGAAAAAGGAGGACTGGTATGTGAAAAAAATATGACACTGTGTGTTTTTATGCCAACAGCCTGGAGCAGCAGAACAAAGAATTACAGTTAGAGATTAAGGATCTGCATTCAAAATTGGATCAGCAAAGGAAGTGGTATCGCTTGGTGGAAATTAAAATGCGCAATGCAGAGAGGGCATACGAAGATGCAGAGAGAAGGAATGAAATGCTTCAGAGAGAAATGGAAGAGTTTTTTGATACTTTTGGAGAATTAACAAATGAAATAAAGATACCGGTGGAAATTGCTCAGAATTTTTAGATACTAACTGGCCTTAATTTCAGCTGGGGAAAAAATGTCTTCTCATTATAATTCAAATACAAAATGTGAAAATTCTGGACTTTTCAGAGCCATACAGTCATAGCATTATATACAATTCCTCTTGCTTATATTTTCACATGTTAAATATTTGTTACATTGTAGAGATCAGTTCCTTAATTTGAATACTACCTATAGAAATTAGGATTACTCCCTGTGTAGAGAAGTAGGGAAATGGAAGACATGGGTATGGGTGGAAGAATTGGAATGAAGTGGATTTGGGGGAAGTGTAAGGAGGTGGTAGGCTCTGTATGCCAAGGAAGGTTACAAAGAAAGGGGTTAAGGAGAGAAGACAACAATAGGCTCCATTACAGGAGAAAAGGGGAAAGATGGACTACTAGGAATCACTTTGAAGAGGAAAATCAGTTTCCAGGCTTTTGCAATCCATTCAAGTATTACATGAGGTGCCAAAATATCATAAAGGTCATACTTATGTGCTTATGGATTCCTATCCTAAAAGGTAATAGCACTGGGGAATCTCAAATCATCGGGCATAGTCTGGCACCTTTGCTACTGCAATCAGTGGGTAACAGAGGGAGAATGAAGACACATTTGCATAAGTGTGGGGCTTTTATTCAGAGTTGTATACAGATTGAGAAAGAAGGCAAGATATACTTATCCCATCATGCTCTCCGGTCTTTAAAAGTATAGTGACAGTGAAACAAAAATGGTCTGAGTGTAGGGGGAGGAGGGTGGGTAGATTTGGGGAAATGTCTATGAAGACATTTTTGTAAATTCTGTTGTTGAAAGTTGGTTTAAAATCTTTAATAAAATATAAACAATAAAAAAAGAGGGGAATACTGAAAATTCTCAGTATCTAGCCAAGCTCCAAGTAGGATTCTCTCTCACTCTCTCTCTGGATACACAATTCCTTTGCTACCAACAGCCTAGTTCATGGTAGGCAACCTTTTTGGGCATGTGGGCACATTTGGCAGAATGTCCTGGACACCACCACAAAATGGATACCATGGGCTACTCACAAAGGACAAGTAACCTGCCCAAAACACTGAGTAGAACTTAAGAAGTTTGCTTTGAAGCAATCCCAGCTGCCAGTAAGAAAATGGCCCGGTTTGCACATTCACCCTCAAATAACCCAACAACAGGCCAAGGGTTCTGTGAGGGTTGCTTCTCCTTCAAACAAGCTATGCCACGGTGGTTTGTTTAAGCTATGGAGCATGCTGGGAGCCATTTGTCTAATTACCTACCCAGGCGCAGCTTGTGTCATCCAAACCTGGGTGACATGGCTGGTTTGAGGGTGAAACAACCCTCCAATAACCCATGGCCTGTTGCTGGGTTATTGGGAGGGTTGTTTCCTCCTCAAACAAGCTGTGCTGCTCCAGTTCCGATGACGAAAGCCACACCTGGGCAGGTAATTAGGGAAATGGTGCCCAGCATGCACTGTGGCTTGTTTAAGCCACAGTGATCATATGAACCGGCTCAGTGTATGGTTTTGTTTTTGAGAATTAAAAGTAGGATAGGGCATCTTGGTGGGCACCAGGAAAGGTGTCTGGGGGTGCAATGGTGGCAGGTATCAGATATAACTTTAGCATAGTAACCCTGCTCCCCATGTAGCCTTGACAGGATACCAGCACCTCACCCCACAGATTTCTAAATTCTGAAGCCAGAATACTTGGAGGTCTCTTTTCTGCTTTGTATGTTCCCTTTGGCAAAGCATGACTGAACACAATGCAGGAATGACAGAAAGCACTTGGGGTGGCCAGTGTCGTTATTGCTTGTTTGTTTTTACCAGTTTCAAGCTGTTTTCAGGGTTTTTTTTTTTTTTTAATGAAGTTGGAAAGATTTGTTAACTATCAGAGCTCATATTTCCAGAGTAGGAAGATAGGCAGATCAGTAGGGGAAAAGACAAGGTAGGGAGGGACTTAAATACTCCATGGGCCAAAAGGAAGTATTCCATGGCCCTAGCATTAGCCATCGACACACACACAAAAGGTACATAGCTACCCATATTAGAGTGGGATGGTGGATGCATCTCCAAAATATGTCTCTCTCACAAGAACCACCCTAATAAAAAATCAGTTATTTTTCCACACTAGAACTTATTTACAAAGCATGATGTATAGGCCTGTGGCTTACGCTGGCTCAGCTTGTCTGAGTGTGGAAAGCTAAGCAGGGTCAAGCCTGGTTATTACTTGGATGGGAGACCCCTCCTCTAGTTTTCTGCATTGAGCAGGGGGTTGGACTCGATAGCCTTGTAAGGCTCCTTCCAACTCTATGATCTATGAATCTATGAATAGTTTCCCCCTCTCCCAAATGTGTTGTACAGACTGCAGCTATGAAATTCATTTGTATACAAACACTGCATTTTGAAAAGTATATTAGGAAATGTTAAAGTTCAAGACATTAAGACGATTCTTGAGGTCATTCCAAAGGTCTGGTATTCACTACTGAGTTTGAAGTGTATTAGCCTATTTTCTGGAATAACTAAATATTTTCCATTTTGTAACCAACTCTTGTTAGCTTCTGTGTTCTGTATTATTTTATTTATTATATTTATTTGTATCCCACCTTTTCCCCAACACTGGGACCCAAGGCAGCTCACAACCTTTAAAACTCATACAGTTAAAACAAAAATAGAAAAATACAAAAGTTAAAAATTAAATTAAATCATCAATAATATTAAAAATCATTATATATAATGTAGCATTAAAAACAGAATTAAAAGTAGACCTCTGTGTAATGGGAAATTTTGTCACAACAACAAAGTTGGAGAAATAAAAGCATATTCTCTGCATTTCTCCTTCCAGTTTTATATTCCAAACAATGAGATACAATTTTTGTGAGACAGTCAAGAAAAAGATTTCTGAAAGTAGTTTGTACAGGCTCAGGCAGGCAATATGCTTGCTTTAAATGCAAGACAAGGGCCTGTAAAGGCAATTATCATCTGTAGATCACACAGCCTATTATCATGCTGATTGGGGATGATGGAGGTTGTAGTCCAACACATCTGGAGGGTATCAGATTGGAGAAGGTGGCTCTAAATATTCACAATGGCAGTATTGTAGCACTTGTAGTCATCTTGCTCCATTTTGAACCCAGAGCTTCCTAAAAGTCATCCACACCAAGTCTGAGGGTCTCCCCACTCTTAGCAGCTCAAAGAACACAATTGAAAATGCCCTCTTCCAAGATTACATAACTCTTTCCCCGCACAATTCCAAGAAGTATACAAATATTTATTTCAAGACACAGAGACCAGTAAGCCAGGTTTCTTATATACACTTTGTCCACATTTATTTCATTTTTACAGTGGTTTTAATATTGAGGTTGTAAGACAAGACTATTGGGGGGAAATGGAAACCCAACTTAAAATAATGCTAAAAGCTAACACTTAAGAGTTTATTATCAATAACATTCTTTTGAAAAGTTGAGTTCTGTTGGGAGAGGCATCTAAACCTTTTGAAGTTTACCATGATATAAAATAGTTCACTTCTATTTTCCACAGAGCATTTCCTTATTGCACAAGCATCAAGAATAAAATATGTCAAGAGCCTCATTTAGTAGACAGAACAGGCCACTTTATGTATCTATACATTTAGACTTCAAAGGATTTGTCCAAAATAGCACATATCAAACTAACTAAAATAATGGCCTGAGACTCCAAACATGATACATATATAAGGGCTTGATGCTATTTTTCTGTGATAATTTGGAAATGTAATTATTTGAATACAGGCACATACATTGCACAACATTTTACAGGGAACAAATGGAATTGTAAAAATGAAGGCTTAAGGAGAAAGAAATCTGAAAAGATTATACCAATGCAGACATGAAGACTCAATTTAAGGCCATTTGTTAAAAACATTTTAACACAGAGCACTCAATGGGGCTGTTCGCACGACATGGGTTTATTTAACCAACCGTGAGGCTGCAGTGTGTGTGGCCGCCATTTTGAATATACAACCCATTCGGGGGTTGTCGTGTCGTGCAAACCCAGCAAGCATGGGTTATGTGAGGGTTACATAACCCTCGCAAAACACATACTCACGCAGCAACACGGCAACCCCCGAGTGGAGTTGTATATGCAACTTGGCACTCATGGCAACTAGCTGCGGTGTGTTATCCAATCCTGGTCAATAGTTCATCTACTCAGGTTATAGACATAACAGTATTGGGACCTTTTGTGTAAGTTCTATTTAAATTAATGAGAGCTACCTATAATTTATTTTAATTTTGACGAGGCTTGTGCAGGATAATGTCCAAATGCATTCTGTCCTCAGCTAAAATCTAGCTTGATTGTTTAAGTGACTGGGAACTAGGGGGGGGAACCCAGGAAAGTCTGTTAGCCGAAGACATCTGCCTCTTAAATAGTGAGGCTATAGATTAATTTCTACAAAGATACATCTTCAGGCTGAGTCACACAAACCATGGGTTTGTCCCTCAACAACCCAGAGGGCCAAGTTTGGTCGTTCCTGGGTTGTTTATGAAAGCTGATGCGAAGCGGAAGTGGCTGAAGGCAGCATGCTTGTTCGCTGCCACATAGCTCCAACTAGCTATGGGTTGTTTAACCCATAGTTAGTCATTATGTGTGAACTGGGCCATTGTGTGACTCAACCTTTGGAAAGCATTAGTAAAATCAACCAGACCTTGAGCATTTGCCACTATATAATATTTTAGTTTTAAGAGAGTAAAAATATTTGGAAATATGTTCAAAAGTTCCTCTAAAACATTAAAATGGTTTTGCTGGCTTTGTGTACTGCCTTATTTAAGTACTTAACTAACCAAAAATTAATTGTATGACACTTTTGAATTTACCAGTCACATTTGGCCCTTGAAAATAAATTTCAATAATTACTCAGTAAAAGACTCCAAAGAGGCAATAGCCTTTTGTAGAAATCTACACTTTCTGCAATACTCCACAATATAGTTTGAAAAGAAAAACCAAACACTCTGGAAAAGCACAATAGCTAAACATAAGCCAACAGCCATTAAAAATAGATGTTTATAAAAATGTCAACCATATTGCTATGCCAATTGTTGTTGAAAAAAGTAATCTAAGCATCAAAAATTCATTTAAAAATTGTGCACATCAGTTTCTGTTTCAGTCACCACTGTTTCTCCTAGAAGATTATAGCACCTCACTGTAGAATCTGCTATGAAAAAGCTGGAAGGATACAGCTTCGCTCCTCACGTGCACTCCTAGAGCTATCAAATACAGCCATCATTAATGAACATAGTTAAGCTTCATTACGAATGGGAGAAAGATGATTAAGCTATCCTCTGTATTTCAGTCTAAGGCACACAGTGCAGCACTAAAGCCCTATGTCAGCAAACAGTCATGTGCACTTGTGAGAGCAATACTATTGACAGGACCAGGGTTCTCACTGAGATGGGATCCTATCTTTATGTAAGTTTGACATAGGGTGTTTGTATAACTTGTACAATAAGGGGCTTGATTCCTACAAGCTTATCTGGGAACTTTTATACTATAAATACTGAAAAGCTAACTTACATGATGCATAGCAAAAGTTTAATTTGGGGGGGGGGGGAACTAACGAAGGATTGATTGCCAGCACTGATACCCCTAATCTAACCCAGAAAGACATAATGCACCCGTCCCATTGCTGTCAATTTAAGAAGCTCACAGTTAAATTATTAAGCCAACTGCACACTAATTTTAGTCAGATTTAAAAAGCTCTTAATTCTATGGATTTTTAAATTTTTCTGTTTCAGAAAAAAAAAAAACCCAGCTAACATTATAGCACACTGAGTTTTAACCCATAAAATTGCATGTCCAAAACTTTTAAAAATAGTTTTATTTTCAAAACTGATATGGTGTCTTAAACTACAATTTCCCACCACCCCCACAAAAAAACCCGAACCACAAAAGAGCTTAATAGAAGCCACAACAGACATACTGCTGCATAGAGGGATCCCCATTTCTGCCTCTTTTCCTTCCACAGCATGAACAAAAGATTATGGATAGTCAACACAGGAGGTTGCAACAAGGAATGGAAGGGCCTGTGCCTAACTCCCACTTCCAGTCCAGCCCTCCTGCTCCACTTAGGGAAAGGACATTAGCTCCCGGGCACATTCCTTGACAGAGCCAAAAGGAGCAGACTGGTGCAGGGCCGATATATGTACCCACACATGCACACTGGAGGGGATAGGAGAAGAATTTTACTCTTATGCGCTATGGGAATCCCTCCATGAGCAGGGACTGTGCTTGCACTGGACTGGATCAACCAAACATACTTTTAATATGTAAAAATGATGTAACAGTAGAGGAGGCATGGTTGTGTTTAGACTAATCCTAAAGTGCTTAAAAAAAACAATTAACAAAACAGATAGCTGTGCAAAAATGCAGGCACTCTTTCAGAAAAATTAAGCAGCAACATGACAAAGTAAAAATTAGAATCTTAAATATACAATTTAAATCTTAAATACATTTTAAGTATTTACTTTTCAACTTTGGAACCAGTTCAATTTTAAATTTTAGAACTAATTGAAGTTGGGAACCAATTAAATTTACTACTTCCAAGGTAGTTTTTGTTTTTACTTTATTATTTTATATTCATATAAGTATTGAAATATAGGACCCATACTTATCTACAGTATCCACAATGTGTTAGTGGCAGTGAAATTCACAATCAGAATTATAAAAATAAAATACAATTGTTTTATAGCTCAAAAACGAGAATGTGGGTTCCTCTTGTCTTGTACATATGTTATGAGAAGATGCGTTGTAATTCTTTAGCACAAGAGATTCTCAACATGCAGTGAGCATAACAGGATTTCTTACAGAACAGTATTAAAAGAAGAACCTAAACAAATTATCTTAAAATGTTGGTTCACTGTTTTTCATACCCCAACATATAAAAAGTGATCTCAGCAACAATTATGGTGAAGTAAAGAAATTAAAGATCAGGGGAGTCAGCTGAGGGAATTTTACTAGAGTCCAAATTCTGTACCTGGAAGCATATATGCACATCACATTGGGTGGGTTCAGACAACACAATAATCCACACTCAAGGGTTGAGTATGGGTTGTGGTTGAACCATGGGTGGTTGTTGTTGAAACGTGAATTGTTGAAACATGGATTATCATGTTGTCAGAATCCAGCTGCGCTAACAAACCATGATTTGTTAACCACGAACATCCCATGAAGAGAACCCATGGTTTCTTGTTGGGTTGTGAACTGTGGGTTGTTTGTGGTTAACAAACTATGGTTTGTTAGCATAGCTGGGTTCAGACAACACAATAAGCCACGTTTCCACAATAACCCACGGTCCAATTACAACCCACACTCAATTCTTGAGTGTGCATTATTGTGTTGTCTGAACGCATTAACTGCAAGTACGTTCTCTAAGTACAGTACACACAATCCCAGGAAAGAATTTGGCTCCAACAGTATCACTAAATGTAGCATCAAGCCCTGATCGAGTCTATTTTACAGACATTGACTTCATCTATGTGTGCAGACACAGTTAATATTGGATTTACAAAGGCTGGTAAAAGTTCCTTAATTTACAGTTCTGTACCTCTGTGTTTTATAATCCAGTTGCTCAACATTAACTGTATTGCTGCAAGACTGAACTAGTATTCTATGTGATGTGGTCAGGAAATATGTGTTTGCACTTGGAAGAAAGTTTTTGGACATTTATAAGGAATGTCATCCAGCATACATCTCACAGATTAGAATAGCGATCAATTTTGTTTTGGAAACCAGAGTCTCAGTTTAGATATGCTTCAGCTTCGCAGGCTTTAGTACTACCTATCACAAATTTGCAACCTGCAAATATATTTTTCTATTTAACTGATGGAGTGCTAAGTTGTGGCCGAAAGTTACAGATCCATATTACTACACCTTATCTATCTTGGGCCTGAATCCAAAGAATCAAACATCTGGTTCCACATGCCCAAAGAAGCTTCAGAGCAGCACACATGGCAAGGGTCTTTTGAAATAGGGGGGAGTTTCAAAAGCAGTTTGTGAGATGGCCTATGGTCTGTTGTTCAAAGGGAAAAAAGAGTCAAGGCACACTGGGCACACCCAAGCCTAAAATAGCAAGTTGGATCTTAGCCCCTCTCTTTAAATTCATATGCTTTCCATAGAAAATCATGTAAACCTGTAAGCAGCCAACAGTTTTTAAATCAAGCTGCCAATGCTGCAATGAGGAACGTGAAAAGATGGATAAGTGTGGGTACAAATGGTTCATTTTAAAATCCAACACTGAACATAATGCATACAGATGCCTAGGTCAGCTGAAAAAAGTAAACATTCGCATACATAGCAAACCCTTGTAATTAAGTTCAAACAGTCAGAATTCTTTGAGAACTATCTAAAATAAGATGGCACTATTTCAAAGGCTGTGTGTAAACCAAAGAACGTAGGGCTTTCCCACACATTATGGGAAGCAGCAGAAAGCACTCATTACTTACAAATTCTTTTCATACTTATGCCATAATATCATACAAAGGGGCACTTCTTGCATGTCCCCACATGCATGTCTGTCCTTCCTTTTTTGCTGCTTCCCAAAATGTATCGAAGAGCTCTCAGTTATCTAATCTCTGCAGACACATGGCTCTCTTTATCTAATAAATCACAAATATGCATATTCATACAGTCATTTCTGCAAAGTACTTTTTTCAATTCGGACTGGGAATGGGGTACTTCTAGTTTCTGTAACGTTTCTGAACAAATGACAAGGGCACATGCAAAAATAGCTTTTAAATCTACTCCATCTCTGCAGTGCCATTCAGCTACTCAGTGTATGTTTAAAATAATGTCGAGTACAGAATCTGAACATTTAATAGCCAATTTTCTTCATTTCCCCTTTCAGGTGAGCAGTTAAGTATAGGAAGTACAATGCACTATTGACAGATTACGGTATGTGTATTTAAACATTTCACAGTAAAGTCAGAGCATGCTATAGTAGTCAATCTCATTATGGGATTTTATTATTCAAAGACAACCTAACTTGTTTATATACACACATAAATAGCTTTTAGAAAGGTGAACATCTAAGTGACTCAAGTGACTAGCAGAAGACAGAAAATATGTAACAAATGTAATATGCTTCATCTATTAGTAAGAAATGAACCTACTGAGATATAGGTGTCACTGTTAGACCTTTAAAAATAGCATGGATAAGTTAGAATCCATGTTATATCATACTTACATTCTTTTGTGGCAGCAAGATGAGTTGTGCAAATGTATGCTTTAGGCTTAATTTCAGTCCTAATACTTACTCATTGCATAGATTTATATTTTTTAATTGCATGAATGAGTAAGTGGTAGAATTGAACTATCATGTATTCTGAGGCTGTGCAGATATAATGTTAACCAAATGCCAACTATAGTTAAGTTCTGGCAGTGGGCTGGGGAATCATGTGTTCTACTCTCTGTTCCTTCCCTCTTACACTTTGATTCCTCCCACCTTTCTTAAGCATCAATCAGCATTAATCGATCAACTGCTTAAAGATATGTTAAAATATGTTCAGCGGTATATAAATCTATTAAATAATACTAAGATGATGATGATGATGATGATGATGATGTCATACAAACTGGTAAAAAGAATCACCTTAGCATGTGATTTACTGGAAGATTACCACCAGTACTGGAAAAAAATATTTTGCAAGTTTGAATCTCACATGCATTTACTGAGTCCTGTCCTTTTTATTTATAGTTATTATAATATAGAAGGCAAGATTATAATATATAATAATAAAGAAGAATGTGTGTCTCTCCATCCATGCCATAGGTTCAAGACTGTGAAACCTAGACACCTGAAACTTTGTTTTCGTATTAAGGGGACCCGAAGGGTATGCACTTCAGGATTATTTTGTTTTTAAAATGCATTATTCTAATTTTAATGTGTCCATGTGGTTGAAGCTTACAGTACAGCCACTAGGGGCAGACTTCCCTAACCAGCACATAGGAACATAGACATAGGAAGCTTCCTTATGACGAGTCAGACCATTGGTCCATCTTGCCCAGTACTGCCAACACTGACTGGCAGCAGCGTCTCTCCAGGGTTTCAGGCTGGAAATTTTCCAGCCCTACCTTGAGATGCCAGGGATTGAACTTTGGGCCTTTTGCATGCAAAGTGTGTGCGCTACCACTGAGCCACAGTCCCTCCCCTTTGCACTTCATACAGTTTGAAGCCAGGGGAGATTAGTATGCCAAGGGACAGTTATATGGCATTCCTCAGCGGAATGGAGTGGACAGACTCCTCCCTCAGGAGGCTATGGGATGCACCATGGCAGAGGTTGTGCCCAGGGGTGTCATCGGGAACGGATTCATTCAGACAGGGTGGGCAGAATGTGTCCAACTCTGGCAGTTGGTAAGTTAGCTTGAGGGCTTCACTGTATGCCTATTCCATGTGAATCCAGGTCTGTTTGCTAGTTAACTTTTTAAATACACTTATTGACAGAGCAAAAAAGGGTTAACAAAGGCTACATGGTGACTGAATAGTGCTTGTGACATGGTGGGGACACTGCCTCAGCTGAGATTGTGTGTGTTTGGGCACATGCATGCATGCTTGAGAAAATGGGAGAGAGAACTCTTCTAGATGTCAGAGAGAAA
The DNA here is from genome assembly GCA_021292165.1 of Shinisaurus crocodilurus. Classification (NCBI taxonomy): domain Eukaryota; kingdom Metazoa; phylum Chordata; class Lepidosauria; order Squamata; family Shinisauridae; genus Shinisaurus; species Shinisaurus crocodilurus. Next base: position 105,994,008 of record CM037881.1, read on the forward strand.
GTGAAGTTAGAATTTCCCTGACATTGCAGTTTTCTGTGTAGAAGATTATTAGTAAGGACCATTCTATCAGGTAAGCTCCCACAATTGGATTTTATTTATTTTTTTAAGTATGGGGGTACAACCACAAAATGGCTGCTGTGAGTAGTCACAAAATTATGTGCGAGAAAGAAAGCACACACACCAGTTTGAGCCCCTTGTGGTGGTGCTGCTGCTATGAAAGAGGCATTCAAAGTCCCAAAAGCCCTCCATGGTGGCCAGAAGGAAGTCAGGTGGTGGATCTGTGGGGTCTTTAGAAAGCTGCCTGCTTTGGCTTTTCTGTTTCCTGCATCCAGCACCTGGCTGCTGTTTTCTCACCCTTCCCCATTGCCCTAGCTGTTTTTCTTCCCTCCCCTACACCCCAACTTTCCCTACTTCCATCCTGGTCAGTCCTCCCAACACCACTGTTGCTTCTCTCCTTCGCCCAAATTATTCTATACTTCTGTACGGAAGCCACTTGGCTCCCATTCTTGTGAGGTAGCAGCTATTTTAAAATCCCCAAAATGCATTGCTGGATGTCAGCACTGGGCTTTTTGGGAATTTTAAAATGGCCACCGCCTTACAAATATGGGAGCCAAGAGGCTCTTATACAGAAGTGTTGCTGCTACTGCCTGCTCAAGCAAGGACATCCAGGTGGCAGATAGCAATAGACATGTGAGCGGCAAGAGGCACTGGGGCATGATTCCTTTGGGATGTCAGATTTAGGCAATGGCTGGTTCAGATGTCACAATATACCACAATCTATCATGACAGGAATAAACCTAGCATTACCTCAGGCCTGAGTGCTCATTCTTCCCTCCTCCTCCAGTGACCACAAGTTTAGAAGCTTTTGCTTCTGCTTTTGATTAACCATGGCTTGTGTCATCTGAAACTGACAAACTGCGGTTAATCTTAATTATGGTTTGAAACATGCCAAATTCAAACTGTGTACAGTAATACCTTGGATTACGAGCATAATTAGTTCCGGATCCATGCTCGTAATCCAAAATACTCGTACATCAAAGTGAGTTTCCCCATTAGAAATAATGGGAACTCTGATGATTCGTTCCACAACCATGTAATCACTGCTTTGCCGGCTCCCTGGCAGGGAGCCCCATGGAGGGAGCCGGCAAAGCAGTGATTAAATGGTTGTGGAATGAATCAGAGGAGTTCCCATTATTTCTAATGGGGAAACTTGCTTTGATGTGCTGGCTCCTGGGCTCCTGGCCGCGCCTCGCCACGCCTACACTCGCTCTGCCAGGAGTGGCCAGGAGGCAGGGGCTTCCATCGAGGCGAGGCATCGAGGGTTGGAATTTCAGGACAAAAATGGGAGAGGGGAAGCTTAGTTCCCCCCCTCCCAAATCACCAAAGTCCCACTCTGAATGGGGACTGATGCGCCTGCTGGCCAAGCAAGTGGCCAGGAGGCGGGGGCTTCCCTCGAGGCAAAGTGCCTCACTGGCTGCCATGCCGTTCCCGCCGCTCCCTACCTCTGTAAGCGGTGGCTCGCCTCTCCGCGGCGTGTCGCCCTGCACTGCCGGCGGTCCCGTCACGTCACATCCGGTCCCGTCGCGTCACATCCAGCAAAGCGGCAGCGCGAGGGACCTGCATTCGGCTCCCTGACAAGGAGCCTGCAAAGCTTTGCAGGCTCCTTGTCACGGAGCCGAATGGAGGTGTGGCACGGCCTCTCGCTCAGCGCATGCCTCGCGCTGCCGCTTTGCCGGCTCCCAGGCAGGAAGCAGGCAAAGCGGCAGCGCGAGGCACAGGCAGAGCGAGCGACGCAGGCTCCGGCGCCTCACCTCTACGGGGTGCTTTGCTGGCTCCTGGGCAGGGAGCCGGCGCAAGGTGCCGCCGCAGGGCGCAAGGCTGCCCGCACAGCAAACGGCCTCGCCTCGCCTCCATGGGGCTCCCTCCCGGCTAGGCAAAGCCAGGGAGCTGGCACAGCATGTGGCTCGTGTTGCGAGACACGCTCGTCTTCCAAATCTAAATAAATGATAAAATTTTGCTCGTTTTACGAGAAGCTCGTATACCGAGTTACTCGTAATCCGAGGTATTACTGTATTATGAAGTTACTTGTTTCAAACAAACAGTAGTTAAGTTTAACCACAATTTAGGGTTTGGATGACACGCCAAACTGCAGCTAATCAAAAACGGAAGCAAAAGTTTCAGATCTCCTCATTGTGACCACAATGAAGGGAAGGGGGAAGCACAAGAGCCCAGAGGAAGGCTAGGTAATTCTGTGGCTTATCAAGACATCCAAATGCAGCTAGTGTTGTGAGACTACTCTAAAGTGAATATTGAAATGTCTAATCTGCAGAGCTTAAAATGAGGAGACAACTGAGTTCATGTGCATAAAATATATTTTGTGTATCGCAGAAAAATGTACATTTACTCCTCCCAAGACCTCAGAGAATTCTCTCTTTTTTTTTTAAGCTGATACATTTTCACATTCATAGGGCAGAGGCTAACCTTCAGTTGCTTCCAAGACATTCTCATGAGTTACTGCATATCCTTCAACATGTTACAGATGAAAATAGGAACACTCCTGCGCATGAGTGGGTAGGGCTTGGGGCAGTGTGATCTAGAGGACAGCAGCGGAGTCAACACAATCCAGATTCAGATGTGCCACGTGCAAAAAGCATAACTAAAAGCACATGCAAGAAGCTGGCTTCACAAGACAAGAGCAGTGAGGCAAACCACAATCAAATACTTCATTTAAACCTACATGACATTTTTAACATTTAGAGAACACTGGTCCAATTTTACAGCTGAGAAACACTGACTGTGCAATCCTATGCATGTTTTCTCAGAAGTAAATCCTATTGTGTTCAATAGGACTGATGTTTAATTAAGTGTGCATAGGATTTGCAGCCTGGGACAATAAATGACTAGCCAAAGAGCATTGCAAAGAATTCTTAAAAGGAAAGAATAGAGTGCACCTTTAAGCATAATACAGTGTTTTTCCCTTACCACTAAGCAACTGCATTCTCCCCTGCTCCTCACATACTTAGAATTAAGAAATAGGACTTACATGCCATATCTCCCACACAGATTAACATCCCAGCACTCCTCTATTTAGAAATTAAGCACCACCTCTGCTGCCAGTAAACTACAACCAAAATGCACACTCACACACACATAGTTTCTCTCTCCATACTATAATCCACTCATTTCCTTTAATTTCAGCAACAACTCTTCACAAAAGGGTTCACCCCCACAACTGTTCCTGTTTCTTGTTAATAGGCAAACTCTCCATTGTCCACCGAATGTAATTTATGCTAAGAGTCATCATCCCTAAACAACTGCAGTCTCCCCATTCATCACTCAGAATTCAAGAACATCTTAACTCAGGGTAGCTGCTTCTTCAAAATCAGGAAGGTTAGAAGGTAGCGATTTTCTCAGAACAGGGTGCTGGAAATCATGGTTATCCCAATTAAATCTGGACAACTGAATTCTTATAATACGAACTAGCTGAGCTTCAAGTGGTTACAGCACAAACTTCTAACTGCTGTAACAGCTCAAGTAGCCCAAGCACTCACACCACACCACAAGGTATTTCTGCCCCCCATCCCCTAAATTAAAAAAAAATCTTGTGTAGAATTCCTCAATCAGTGCTAGAGAATAAAGGTTTCCTTTTTGTATGAGGAAGCAAGTACACAATCCCATGCTCTACTGTCACTGTGCAATACAGCACATACAGAGAAAGAGACCATACTCCAATCACTACTATATACTAAATGAAGTGTAAATACATAATCCTTGAATGCCACACATTTATAAAAATAGTCCAAATACACCACTTATTTTTCAGAAGTAAATTTTCATTGTTCTAGAAGTACAATGTAAACTTTGAAAGGTTTATAACCTGTAAACGTACATACATTAACATTATTTATAGTTACTGTATAGTTACTGTTTCTCCCTCAATGCTTGTAAGCCCGCAAACCCGGAGGCTTACGAGCATCCTGTGCAGGGTGGGAGAAGCCTCCCCGTCCTCTCGCCCTGCATTTTCACTAGATGGGCTTTTTGCGCTTCTAGGAAAAGTGTTTCAGAGGGGGAGGGAAGGAGTATGGAGAGGCCTCAGGACAGCCCATATCTTGGCCTCCCCAGTCTCCTCCCCTCCCTTCCCACTGAAACATCCCCTTTTACCCCTCTCTGAAGTTGCCTGAGAGAGGCAGCTGGCACAGTTCTTTCTGTGTTGGCTGCGAAGGGGGTGGTGGTGTCGGTGCTCTGCCTGTCTCTGTCTCTGACCTCGGAGCTGGGAATCCAAGATATCCTATCGGCCCCCTCAGACGCTGTCTAGGGGCCATATGATTGCTCCCTCTATCATGTTAGATTGGATAATCTACATCTAAATAGGAAAGCATTTTTTTAAAACGTAGTCAAGCACATTTTCCATTTTAAAAAAATTTAAATATCGTAGATAATTTAGGCTCTTCAAAGCATTCAGAATTTAATTTGATGGTTTAATAAAAACGCCAGCCACTTTAAGTCAAAGCTACTTTGCAACAGCTTTTCATACTACCCTTAGTTAAATAGATCCTGGGATGTGAAATGGGTGAAGGGGTACATCCTTCACCCAGCAGATACATTTAATTTTTTACTGAAAGTATCTTTCTAATGTCACATCTACACTTAAATTTCACTTCAATACATTTGAAAATAATAATCTTCTTTCTAGTTGGCGCTTAGATTTGGCAAAAGAAAACAGGAAGGATTCTCTGGCTGTGTTTGGACACCATGCTAAATTATGGTTTAGCAAGACATGAAGTACAACCCCAATTCAGTCGAGGAGTTTGGAAGCCTTTGCTTCCACTTTTAGTTAACTGCACTTCCCCATGTTATATGACCTAGAAATTGTAGTTAGGTTGAACTTGGCTTCTTTGAAACTACCCACAGTAAATGGTAACCGGAATTTGTCACATCAGACCATATGATAAACTGCAATTAACTAAAAGCAAAAATGAAACCTTCCAAACTCCTCCTCTTGGCCATGTACAAGGTGGAGAGGGGAGTAGGCAAGCCTGGGAAAAGGCTAGGCTCATTCACATTTTGCTAAACCACAGCTTATTCCAATGTCCAAATGTGGCCTCTGTGTACTTTAGCCATTCAGATAGAGATTTATTAGGAAGGTGCTTCAAAATGCACAGCTGATAAGAGTGCCAGACAACTTGATGAATCAAGCTTTCAGGGCTAAGCTCTCAAGCAAATTGAACTCACTGGGCCAGTTCGCATGACATGGCTGACTCACTGTGGGTTATTTAACCCATGATGAGCTGCGTGCATGTGGCCACCAGTTTGAATATACAACCCGATTGAAGTGATCGGAGTTACACTATGTTGTGCAAACCTGGCCATCACGGGTTACTCGAAGGTTAAATAACCTACTACTAATAGATAATTATGCGAAAGTTGTTTAACCCTTGAGTAGCCCACAATGGCCAGGTTGCATATTCAAAATAGCAGCCGCATGCATCTGGCATACACCACGGCTCATTGTGGGTTAAATAACACATTTTGTGTCTTCTCATATCTCAAGTACAATATTTAAGAGAGGCAGTTGACATGTTCAGTTGCAAGTCTCAAGAGATAAGGTATCAATGGATTTATATGAAAGTCTGAAATAGCATTAAGACTCAAGAGCAAATTCTAGGAGGAGAAATCTAATCAAGTCCATGGTAGGAAATGCAGCAGCCTGCTGGACCTGCTCAAAAGATCTATTTGTTGAAATGGTTACTGCTGGAGAAGGATCACACTACAAACTAATTAGGCTGCAATCCTTTACCTACTCACCTAGGAATAAGCGCCATCAAACGCAATGGGACTTACTTAGAATCATAGAACAGTAGAGTTGGAAGGGGCCTATAAGGCCATCGAGTCCAACCCCCTGCTCAATGCAGGAATCCAAGTCAAAGCATCCCTGACAAATGGCTGTTCAGCTGCACTTTGAATGCCTCCACTGTGGGAGATCCCACTACCTCCCTAGGTAGTTGGTTCCATTGTCATTTACTTCCCAGTAAACACATAGGATTGTGCTGTTAGTAAAGTGCTGGTGCCAGAGCTTGAAGGTGGCATATGGAATTCACTTTTGGTTGTTAAAGGAACAAGCAGATTCCAACTTTTGCTAAGGGCATGGCCCCTTCCCCACAACCCAGAAATCTTCATTGCTCAGGGCTTACTGTAAACTTCAGCTGTACGACCTGGGATTGTCTCTCAACTTTGTTCCATCCACCATACTACCTCCCTAATATAGTGCTAGTTGGACAATCCACTCATACATTCACACAAATATTTTCCTTGTAAATATCTGATGAATGGGCTTCACTCAGGCTCAAGGTATGACAAGTTACCGTTTTTGGAGCTAGAAAAAAATTGAGCCTTGTCAAGCTGGCTCAAGATGGTGTTTGTGTTCGGAATTTGCTAAAGAAGGGTAGGTGGGGAGACAATTACATAATAAAAATCTTACTTATTAACTTAGTCTCCCTCATGTTGTTCAGTGCTTAAAATAGTCCCTCTCACATTTTCTATGAATTTCAGTTCACTGTGGATGTAAATTTAACAAGTATTGATATATTTTGTAGCGGTCTCTTGAACATACAATAGAAGCAGGTATCTATATGTCTATTCAAGGGGTCAAACTAAGCTCCAAAATGTCTGTACAGTCCCATGTTTTATCAAATTTTCCAGGGCGATGCTTGAATAGGGGAAAAGGGGAGGATGGCTACAAGTATTTATGAACTGTTTCAAAAAGACAAAGAAATCCTGATTTAAAAACATACACTAATTCACAAATGCATGCAAGACTTATGAAAAATCCCTACATGACCTATTTCTACTTATTCCACCTACCCCTTGAAATAAAAGCACTGGAAGAACACATTCAGAGAAGCAGAGTTACATTCAGATGTAAAGATGAAGCAAACACTCACAAGTTTGCTTCTCTTATAGGAAGGTATACAAAATTATTTGGAGGTGGAGAGAAAAAGGCCTCGCGAAAAGAATGCTATCCAGAAAAACAATTGCCTCTATTTTACAGTACCAAGAATACCAGAAAAACACATTAATATGGCATATGTTTGTAGTCATATAGATAAAAAGGATATACATTCAACAAGACTTACAATGGCTTTCTCTTTTTTTTGAAAATTTATATTGACTATGCATATGTTTCAGACATCTGACAGAATGCCCATGAACTCATTTGAGCTTGGAGTTATTTTAACTGCTCACCTGATATAGGTCAAAACAGAATAGTTTATAGTAATGTCTGTATTTGTTTTGCCTTGAGATACAAAGTTGCTTTCATTCTACAATATTAAGCAGACAGTCTTATTGCAACTGAGTAAAATTACAGGTGTTACTTCAGAGGAACATGCAGAACATGGAGTTTTTCTACTTGGTTCCATAAACTTACAAGCAATTCAAGCCCAACAGAAGCAAAAGTTCTTTGCCAATGTTAAATCTTCAAAGCTGATCACCGGCATCCTTCAAGTGTTCCTGTCAAAGCATCAAGGCTGCTGTCTGTGTCTGAAGCCAATGTTTGTTCTGTTGACATGGACGAAATGTCGTTGATCGATGATGACTGAGAAGGGCTGGTGTTGCTATTCACTGCTGCATCTGTGCTAAGTAAACCAAGCATAAGAAAATCTGAGGAAAGACATGGTTGAAAACATAGAAGATATTTTGGGATCCACAGAATTCCTTCCCCAAACACAATGGCTTACTGTTGTATTTATTAAAGGACTATATATGAAAATACAATGCAATATTGCAAGCCTTTTCCTTATGGTCAAATTGCTGTGGGCATCTAATATTTGGAGAAAGTAAATGCCCTGTACTTTCAACAAAATTAGAAGAGGTAGCCCGTTTTGTGAATGATGTACTTATGATGTACTTTCTTTGGTCATTGTTAAAACCGTTACAGTTGTCCAAAACATTATCACCCATTACTCAAAAGAGAATATAGGCAGGCTTCTGGTTTTAAATATTAAAAGCAGTATTGTCTGCACTTAATTTTCACAAGAGAAATACTGAATTGTACTTACCTGTAACTTCGTACAGAAAATCACTCTCACATTTTGGATTTGAACATGAGCAAACTTGGCACATGAAGTGTTCCTTCCCTTGCTCCTTTGACAAACTTTTTGCCAACAAGCATATACGTCAAGGGGTGGGGACAGTACCTCACTCACTCATTTTCTACTCAAAGACTCTACAGCAGAGTAGGTGGGAAGGTTATGTGACTGCACAAAGTCACTCAGAACAGTAGTTACTGGTAAGTGCAAGTATTTTCGCTTTAACAGCCTCTGCAATGCCATATATGGGAGACTGAAGAGCTCTTACCAGGAGGAGGTTGTAGAATTTAATCAGCCAAAAATGCTTTGCAGCAACTCTCTACCAACAACAGCCTCTTTCATGGCATCAATGTCCATAGTATAGCTCGAGACAAATGCCAGTGGAGACTGGTTGCTGCCTTGCAACATCCACCACTGACACAATGATTTAAAGCATTTCTGTAAAATTTATTTTTTCAGGGTCACAAAAGCCCTTGCAGTTTTACCCATTACATTCCTTGGAGTGCAAGCCAGACAGTGCTTCTATTCATAATTGTTGCAGAGCACCCCCTGCCCTCTTTATGTCTGGGAGGACAGGGATGTCTTTCCCTATCACTTCCATAGGTGCAGAGCTCTTTCAAAACACATGAATGTTCCTCCCCTATAACACTAATGCAGGGCAGGCAAACTGGTGTCTTCCAGATGTTTTGGACTACAACACTCATACATTTTAAAACATTATTTCTTCTTAAGCCGCACTTGCACAACTGTGAACCTCTGCAGTTGCACAAGTGCAGGATTCAATGTCCTGGGGGTACGTGCTGCCAAGTGGCACCTTGGAGGGGATGTCAGTGGCTGGCAGAACTTTGTTTTTTAAAAAAGATTGCCCCCAAAATCTGCACAAATAATTTTGTTCTTTAAAAAAAATAGCTGCACTTGCACAACTGCACAGGTTCACAGTTGCACAAGTGTGGAAATTTGAAGCCTCGACTGGGGCAATGTCCTGGGGGGTACCTGCTGCCAAGGTGCAGCAGGTACAACCCTGGACATTGCCCCAAAGAGGTTGCAAACAGATATCCCCCCCCCTTGCTTTTTCTTGACAGCTGTCAAAAGGCAAGCTGTCAAGAGAAAGCAAAGGCACGAGTGGTCTTTGCTTCCAAAAAGGGGGTGGTGTGATTTACACTCCCTTCATGGCAAGATCCTCAACGTTTTTTATTTTGCCATGACAGTCCACAGGCTGGTATGCATTTTGCGCTTTCCCTGAAGACTCTAGGTGATTGGGAAAATGCAAAAGTGCATCCCTCCCCACTTTTTCTTGGGAAAGGAGTTTTGACAGCTAGCTGTCAATAGTCTGGTTCCCCTTTAAAAGGGGTTTTTCACAGGGAAATGGTTTTTTTTTTAATGGGACATATACAGTCTTATGTCCCTGACAAAAACCACCCAGTTTTTGTGCAAAATGTGCACCAGCCTGTGGACTGTCAGGGTAAAATAAAAAAAGTTGTGGATCTTGCCATGAAGGGAGTGTAAATCACACCACCCCCTTTTCACAAGTAAAGCTCACTTGTCAAAAGTCAAGGGAAAGCAAAGGGAGTCTCCTTGCGGCAGGGTTGTTGCGACTAACCTACCTCACAGGGTTGTTGTGAGGATAAAATGGAGAGGAGAAGGATTATGTAAGCCGCCTTGAGTTCCTTGCAAAAAAAAAGGTGGGGTATAAATGTAATAAATAAATAAATAAATAAAATGTCTAGGGTTAGTGTCTGCTGCACCTTGGCAGGTACCCCCAGGACATTTCCCCAGTCGAGGCTTCAAATTTCCAAACTCACGTGACTGCGAACCTTTGCCGTTGTGCAAGTGCAGCTAATTTTTTATTTTTTTAGGAACAAACCTATTTGCGCAGATTTGGGGGGGGGGGGGGGCAATTAAAAAAAAAAAAAAAGTTCTGCCAGCCACTGACATTCCCTCCAAGGTGCCACTCAGGCACTTTGAAGGGGCTATCAGTGGATGTCAAAACAGGGACCATGAAAGCCGTCTATCAAGGCAGCTTTTGCAATCTCAGAAAAAAAAGATTAAAGTGGAAAAAAGCAGCTGCGTGCCTAAATCAACTCACAATTGCAGCAGGGAGGACAGTACGCCAGTGCCAGCTGCCCCAAAGTGTCGCTTGGGCACTTGTGGGGCAGCTGGCACTGGTGGGTGACCGGACAAGTTTGGCAAGAGTGGCAAGGAGTTTTTGCTGCTCTTGCCAAGCTAGTCGCTAGCCGATCCCTGGTACCCATGATGGAGTTGGTCGCCCGGGTTCGGACAACATGACACAACCCATCGTGGGTACAACAATTCCTAGAACAAGCTATCAATTGTCAGGGTGGCTTGTTGCTCTCAACCAAGTTATCCTGTAGGAATCAGTCTGAGTTCGCACAAGACGACAAACCATTATGGGTAGGAACCCACAATGGGCTGTTGTGTTGTGCAAACCCAGCCAGCATAAACAACCCTTGAAAACAAAAAAAGACTATTACATCAATGACTAACCTGAAGGCTGTTCTTTTACCAAACCATTCTTATTTCTTTCTTCCCAATCCATTACTTCTTTATATATTAGTTCTGTATATATAAGAGAAGGGTGGGTGGGGGAAAAAAAGAAACACAAGATTACAAAAGTACTTTCATTCCTTTTAAAAAATCTTGGAACATTTAAGACTGCTTATATCTGGATCTTCATTGTCATATATTTGGTCATCAGAATAGGCATCTACAGTGGTTAACAGAGTTAACACGTCTTATTATATACCAACCCCAACACTACACATCTTTAAAGAAATACAAGGTAAGGCTGCAATCCTTACACTTATCTGGGTGTAAGTATCACTTAATTCAATGGGACTTACTTCTGAGTAGACACTATCCGTAATCAAAGTATAACCATTTTTGTTACATTTTTACAGGCAGTGCTGTGAATACATTTTTCAGTATTTCCAAGGGTAAAAAAAGCAACAATATAAAATTAAAATAAGTACTACTTCTAGCTGGGATAAAAATCATTACATTCTTCAAGGGTTTTTTTAATTACTGCTTCTTTTCAGCAGAAGTTATGATTAACTTTAAGCTGTAACAATCCAACTTTAAATGTAGGGACCTATCGGACCTTTCTCTAGGTAGTTGGAGAAAGGAGATCAGCCAGACTGTGCCCACTCACAGCCGTCTTGACTCTGCCCACTCTGTCACCAGATAGCACAACTCTCACATTCACTCTGCTGTGAAAGTTTGATAGATGAATCTCAAACAAAGAAAGAGAAAATGTTGCTAATCTATAGGCGGGCACCATAGGGGCATGTAGTATAGACTTTTAAAAAGTTACTTGGGGGGATGTCAGAAATCAAATCACATTTATACATCTGTAGGTTTGCTTTATTGCCTTGGTATAATCTGCTATATGCAGGCTCAACCCAACACAGGAATACTGGAAATTACATATGGTAAGTAAATGTATGTTACTTACAACATACTTTATTATCATTTTCCCTTGCTGCCCCTTTTTCCAGGAACTGCCTCACAGAACACCTCCATGTGACCACCTCTCTTATTACCTTTCAATCCCTCCTGACAGCCAGTGGTGTCATTAATACCAGATGCTGGGGCGAAGGTCCAGGGCCTCAGAGCCTGGAGGGCCCCCAGACAATATCTGGGAGGCCTGCAGTTGCAAGCAAGAGTGCTGCACTGGTTGGGTAAAGGCTGCAGCCCTGTGTTTGTCATTTTAATCTGAAGTAATTATGCCAGTCTGAGAGAATGGAATGAGCTGAGCCAATCAGAACCTATTTTCTGGGAGCTGCAGCCAGTGACAGCACTGGACCAGTGAGGGGGTGGCCCAAGACCCCCAGCCTGCCCCCTTGCTGCTCCAGTGCTGTCATTGGCCGCACAACCCAAAGGGTAATATCTGATTGGCTCAGTTCATTGGCACTCGCCAAGAGCAGGAGAAATACTTCAAATTAAAATGGCATGTTGCTGCTGCCTCAACCAGGTCCTTCGGGGCACATTTGGAAACCAGAAAGCCTGCCTACCTTCTATCCATCCTTGCTTGAGAAGAAATGCCCTGTCCCAAGGTAAAAAAAAGCAAGTGGAACAGGAGAAGGGAAGAGAGAGGGAGAGGGAAAGAGAGAAAAAAAGGGCAGCAGCAGGGAAGGGGTACAGCATCCCTTCGACCCAGTAAGAAAAAGTTATTTTAAAGTAAGGGGGGACAGCCCCCCAAAAAAGTCACTTTGCCAAGGGGCTCCTCAAACCAGGCAGTACCTCTGTTCACAAACACCTTTTCCAGGAAACCTTTGGATCATCTGCCTAAACTCTATACTTTATTGTAACTAAGCAAAACCACATGAAATTGAACTAATCTCACACATTCTTTCTCAACTTACCCTTCCCTCCATTTCTCTCTTCTCCCTTGTTGTTTCCCTGTGTCTAATTTAGATTGTAAACCCTGTGTGGTAAGGACCTATTAGACCTATTCTTTGTAAAGTCACATTTACACAGATGGTGCTATATAAATAGTGACAGTAACAAAAACAAAAACTATACCAGATACAAACAAAATAACCTACAGTGCAGCCATGACCCAAACTAATCTTCAATTATTTTTAGACAACCCAACTTTCAGATGTTTGCGTATTTAGCCTATTCCTGCTTAGTGCAAACACTACCACTGGCTAGCTAGCTAGATAAAAGAGTAAGAAATCATTTTAAAATCTTCAGGATATCAGTAGTGATCTTACTATAATACATTACTAATTTGTTTAGTATTATAGCATACTGGCTTCAGTATGCTATTACATTCTGATCTGACTCACCCATACAAAAACAAAGTCATCTGTCTGTCATAGTAGTATATTATTATTATTTCATTTACGTAAGACCTTTATAAGCCACCCTATAACAAAATGTTCTCAGAGAGTCTTAACACATAGTAGAAATTGGTTACCTTTCCATTCTTCAATGGCATGTTCTCTTTCTTCCAATTGTGCATCATAGATTTGAGGTGGTGGCTACAAAGAAAAAAAGGTTTAAAAAGTAACTTTTCTACTTCATCTAATTTTATTGAAGTCCTATGCAAATACAGGAGCTTAACAGGAAACAAGTATTTATTTATTGAACTGGAGAACAATACTTTGGAAAGCTCTCCTGTTTAAATTGCATCAAAATGAATGGCAGCTGCACAAGAACATGGTCGTGTCTAGCAGGCTCTTAGGGCGCAATCCAACTGGGATGCCCGTAAACCTCCAAACTCAGAGTTAATCCCAAGTATGCCTCCCCATCTCTCCTTCTTTTCTCCAGAAGCTTTGCTTCTTTGCTCAACAATTCCCCGACCCCTCCTCCCTCCCAGGTTGATTTTTTTAAAAAAATTGCTGGTAAACTCCATACACATGTGGAGACACCAAGACATTAAGAAACAAGCAGCACTTCCTCACTCGCTTGTACATTTCTGGATAACCACAAAACACAGGATGTTCTCCAAAGGGTTCAGGAAGGGGGATGAATGGCAATGTATTAAATTAGATTTCAAAGAACTATTCAAGCCATTTTATAGACTGCAGTGCAATTACTGTAGCACTATGGGTTGGAGTCATACTTTGCTTTCTGCATATGGAAGAGCTCCTTCCATCCATGGAAGGCTTTTGATCAAGTGGAAGGGTCCTGCTGATGGAAAGGAGTGGGGGAAGTGATTTTTGCCGATTCATCCCTCCCACTGCAGCCCACAGCACCACCTCCCGCAATGTTCTTGAGAATCTCCCAACCCTCTAGAGCAGATTTTCAGTGGGTACAAGGAACTGCAGGAAGAAGGGGGAAATTGACAAAAGTTGCCTCCTTGCTCCCCCCAGTGTGAGCCATTTATGTTTATTTTCTAATGTGAGAAGAATTCTAAAATTCTAGTGCCGAATCGCCCTCGCCCTCTCTTGGCAGGTCTTTGGAATACATCTGAATTGAGGGTAATGGAAACAAGAAGGAGAACGGCTAAAATGCAGGTGGAGGAAAACTTGTGCTTGTTTTGGAAGAGGTTGTACTATCCCAAAGGGTCAGGTTCATACCCCTGGGGTACTCTTGGATTCAGCACTTTCACTGGAGACACAAGTGGCCTCAGAGCAGCTTTTATCAGCTTAGGTGGATATAGGAACTACGACCCTATCTGAACAGAGACAGCCTTACTACAATTATCTACGCTCTGCAAGTCTCCTGTTTGGATTTATTGCAATACATTATGCATGGGGACTGCCTTTGAAAATGACCTGGAAACTTCAGTTAGTCCAAAATAAGGCAGGCGAGGTTACTGGGACTAGACAATATAACCATATTACACCAGTGCTTTGCTCTCTGCACTGGTGTCCAGTACATTTCTGGACCCAATTCAAAATGCTGCTATTAACTTTTAAAGCCCTAAAGAGCTTGGGACCATCTTACCTGAAGGATCATCTCCCCCATACACACATACCTGGACTTTAAGATGATCTTCTCAGGCCCTGCTCCCAGTGCCTCCTCCAAATGAGGTGTGGTGTGTTGCTACCAGGGAAAGGGCCTTTTCAGTGATGGTGCCCTGGTCATGGAATGCCCTCCCCAGAGAGGCTCAATTGGCACATACATTGTGGTCTTTTCGGCACCAGGTGAATACCTTTTATTTTCCCAGGCTTCTTAATCTTAACATCTTTTAGTGCTTTTCAAATTCTTTGCACTAATATTATATCATGTTGTTGGTTTCTCTTCTATTTTATGCGTGATGTTTGTATTTTGCTTTTTTTTGTGGGTTTAACTTTTTTTTAACTGTAAACTGCTCTAGAGAACCTTGGTTATTGGGTGATATATACATACTGTAAATTTAAAATTAACAAACAAATTTTAAAGGTAAACTTACCGCTTCAGCTTCAGCTGGGTCATACCAAACCGTGATATAAGGATGACGCAAAGCTTCATCTACAGAAATTCGTTTGTCTGGATCTACTACTAGCATTTTTGATAGTAAATCTCTAGCTTGACTGGCTAGAAAACGGAAGGGGGAAAAGGTGTGATTGTTAGCAGCTAAAACCTTGAAGCATAAAGATAAGGTACAAAATGCATATTCATGGCAAAGGCATGCTAGGAATATCTATTCTTATGTTTGCAATTAAGGGGGAGCAAGGAATATTGGATCTTGGGACTAACACAGTATCAGATAATCAATTGATACAAACAACATGCTTATGGTAAATAGCATATTAAAAATAAATATCTGCACTTTTTTTAAAGTGACAGAGAGTAGCAATAAAATATTGTATCAACTAGAAATATTTTATTTGCAGTATAAAATGGTTTCCATAGTATTGCTTTATTCAACGTTTAACTTGCAATTCAGATTACTGAATTCTGAAAGTTTGCAAGTTGAATTCTCATACTGCTCTACTAGCACAAATTATTTTGTTCACTTCAGGTTGATTCAACTGTAAACAAAAAATACCCCCCCACACACACACACGCACAAAAAGAAACCCATTAATCGAGAGGTTAATGCATACAGTTAGAAGTTAAATACCCTAGGATATATGGTTAGGATGTAAATGCCCCAAAGCAAGAAATTAAACTATTCCTGCTTCAAGAACTAGCATGGTACCCTCTGTGTTGCAACCTGAGTAGTAAAAACCCCTACAAAAAAATGATACCAGCTTAACCTTGAGAAACATGGAAATATGAAAATATTTATTTTCCATATTTTGAAATGAACATATGCTTATTCAAAGATACATACACAAATGAAATCTTACTTTTTAGTTTGTCACGATCAGATTCTGATGGAAATATCCAGTCTGGAAAGAGCTCTTCAAATTTGATACCTGGATATTTTGGCCTGTTTTCTACATAGTTCCGCACAGTAGGCTGTAATTTTTTCATGAAGTCTGCTGATGGTGTACCTAACTGTTCAATAACTTTATTCCACTGGTCAATATCTGCAAACATTTCATTTAGGAAAATAAAGTATTCCCTCGCTACCCAAATCTGTAGGGTACGAAGATTGGGAATTTAGGACAAATATGGTACAACAGTACTGTTATTTCAGGATAGTATGTTCAATTCACAAAGTGTGTAAAACCACAGATATTCTCTATAAAGCTTTGGGAGAAAAATACATATTAGGGTGAGCAAATTTCTCAGATTAATTGTGGTTATTTTGTCAGAATACATTAGGATGGATCCAAATACATTTATGTATAAGAGAGCAGCCTTTTCAGTGGGGGCTGAGCGAGGAGGGGGTGGGGAAGTCAGCTTCCATCAGCTCTGTTACATACACATTTACCTGGATCCAACTCTCAAACAGCACATGCATGTTTCTATGCATGTTCATCACTCAGAAGTAAGTCCCACTGTGTTTAATGGGGCTTATTCCTTAGTAAGTGTGTTTAGGATTGTAGCCTGAAGCAGACTGAGAACTCAGTCCTTACTAAAGAGGAAGCCAAAGTACAGTATAGCTTATGGTATACTTAAAAGCTCCTGGATGCCAAATATCCAAATATTTTATAGATAATGATTCAATGCCATAAACTTTGTCAACATTCAAATGTATTTACAAATATTTCCAGCCTGATTTCTTATTTTTAGATGGAATACAGGACAATATTATGAACAACTGAACAAGGCAGGGTTATCTGCAACTATTGTTCTTCAATTGGCTCTCTGTGCAGACCTATATTCAGGAGCTTGCCTCTACAATCCACAGCAACAGAACCTTTTAAAATGCTGTGAAGAGACTGGAGTGCATATCCTCTCCATTAAGCAGCACAAACCTATATCTAAAGGTACTAATTGAAAAGTAGAGCTCAATGCTCTTACTGTTGTGGAGACAGCGCCATAATGCAAGAGAACATCCTAGGGAGAAGGGCAGCATGAGAAACTGCACAGAGGTAGTTGAAAAACTAGTTACACATGAGCTGGGTTGTTTATTTTAAAATTTCTTTAGTGTGCAAACCTATGCATGTTTAGACAGAAAGAAGTCCTACAATTCCCAGCATCCCTCCAGCCAGACAGGCTGGCTAGGGCATGCTGGGAATTGTAAGACTCTTTTCTGTCCCAACATGCATAGGATTGCACCTTAATCACTTTAACCTCCCTGGACATACCATCACGGACCTCAGGATTACAGTTCTAAAGAAATTGAAATCAGGGGCTCGCTTGTAAAACAAGAGATAGTAAGGAAAACTGATTGTGTTAGTCAGGGACTCAATGGGAACTATGGTTTCTATGCACATTATAAAGACTTTCGGTAAAATCCAACACAAGTCCTACTTAGGGTCAGGGATGTTGAAGTCCTTGGTCTCGAGTCACGAGTCGAGTCACGAGTCTTTGGACCCGAGTCTCGAGTCCGAGTCCTTGGTCCAAAATGGTGACTCACGAGTCACTCCCAAAACTGACTCCACGAGTCCCTATTAAAATTAATGGGGTTTTCCCCCAACAAAATAAGGCTACTTCAGATGTGTGGCTTAAATAAATTCTAGGCACAAGTGTGCCTTTTTATTTCAAAACTCTGCAACTGATTTTGGCAAGAACAGACCAGGCAGACAAACCCAAAATAACCAGGCAAGCAGAGGAGGCAGGGAACCCCAAAGCAGGCAGGCAGAGGCCTTTGTCTTGAACAATTCAAACTGTGGAACTGGTCAAGAAGAGACCAGGCAGAGGAGGTAGGGAACTCCAAACAGGCAGACAGGCAGTGCCCTTTGTCTTGGACAATTCAACAGTTGAACTGGTCAAGAAGAGACCAGGCAAGCAGAGGAGGCTGGGAACCCCAAGCAGGCAGGCAGAGGCAGCCAAACCCAAAATGTCTGACCCTAACCCTAACCCCCCACAACAACACATCAATCAAAATAAATCTCAACACATCATTGGGGCTGCGCTCCTGGTAGCTGTCTATAGTGGCCAAGCAGTGGCGCGCCTCGCTTCCATGCGCTCTTCACTGGTGATTGCGCTCCTCTCCACTCCTTCTGGCACAGCCCAGGGATGTTGATGAGTCCTTGGTCTCGAGTCCCGAGTCCCATTAAAAATATTGGGACTCGAGTCCGAGTCGAGTCAGAGGGGGGACTCAGTCCGACTCACCCATCCCTGCTTAGGGTAGACCCACTGAAAAGAATGGGACTTAAGTTAGTCATGACTTATTTCAGTGGGTCTAACTCTAAGTAGGGCTTGTGTTGGATTTTACCCTTTCAGTGCATTTTGTGGTTTGCAACTGTTGCTTTAAGAGAATAGACTGTTTACTGCAGATCTACCTGTTTAATTCTTGTCTTTTCAGACTCAAAGCCTCCAGTTCCACTTATTTATTTATTTATTAAATATTTATTATTATATTTATACCCCGCCTTTTTTCCTGAAAGGAACCCAAGGTGGCTTACATAATCCTCCTCCTCCTCTCCATTTTATCCTCACAACAACCCTGTGAGGTAGGTTAGGCACTTATAGCATGTGAAAGCTCATGCAAATTTATTAGAACATCTGAAGTAAAGCAGCTTGTCTATATGTGTGCTACACACTTAATCCTTAAACTTCCTTGTTGGACAGTCAGCCTTTCACAATGGCCACATTTGCACGTCATGACAACCCACCCTGTGAATAAGCTACGCAGTGTGGGTTGTTCATGAAACAACCCATAGTGTGCCTGACAGACGATCGGGCTCAGTGTGGGTTGTCCCCCCTCCTTCCCCCTCAGTCCTCCCATGGGTATCCCAGGGGACTCTTTAGCAGGACCCGTCTTGTGTCCTCTCCCCTTTTTCTCTTGCCACGGCTTTTTTCCCCTTTTCCCACCCACCCCCAATAATTTTTCATGATCTCTGAGTTGACAGCCAGTGACAGCCCTTCCAAAGTGCCCAAGCGGCACATTGGAGGGGCTGTCACTGGATCGCCATCTTTTAAAAAAAATATTTTGTGTTTTACGAATATGTTCGTAAACATTTTTTTTTAGTTGGATTTGCGCAAGTGTGGATGGTGTCATCTAGCTGTCAAAGCTCAAGCTTCCTTTTAAAATGGGGCTTGTGACAGGGCTACCAAGGGTTTTTTCACATGGACATATGGGGGAAAAACCATTTTAAAAGGAAGCCTGAACTTTGACAGCTGTCAAAGCTCCATGCTCCCATAAATGGGGTGATTTGCACTTTTCCACTTTCCTGAGCACCTAGTCTCGGGAAAGGGTGGAAAAGATGCAGGCCACTGAGAAGAGTCAGGTCCAGTCTAGCCAAAAAAAGTAGAGGATCTCACAGCAGGAGAAGCGATCTACTGGTCGCCCTCTTTCGTGAGCAAAGATCACTCATGGCTTTGCATTCCCTTGACAGCTCACCTTTTGATAGCCATCAGGTGAAAGCAAAGTAAATAATAACCCGATTTCCAACCTCTCTGGGTCAATGTCCATGATTGGTATCTGCTGCATTTTGATAGCAGACACCTCCCAGAACACTGCCCAGGCAAGGCTTCCCATTTTGGACCCCCACAAGTGCACACCTCCACTATTGCAAAAGTCCAACTAATTTTTTTTTTTTAATTACGAAAATATTTGCACACATTTGGGGCACATACAAAGAAGTGGCAAACCAGTGACAGTCCCTCCAATGTGCAGCTTGAGCACTTTGGAGGGGCTGTCAGTGGCTGTCAACTCAGATTGTGAAAAGCAATCTCCAAAAAAAAGGGGAAAGGAGGGGGAGCTATGGCAAGCACAAACGGGCTTGTGGTCGGAAATGGGGACAACTAGCCAGTGGGCACCTAGGGACACCTAGCCAGTGACGCTCCACCATGCTTGGGCATCAGTGGCGTGGCTGTCACTGGCAGTGACCCGGGCAAGGGGGTTTTGTCGCTCTTGCTCAGCGGCTTGCTCACCGCTTCTCTAGACCCACAATGGGGCTGGTCATCCAAGTTTGGATGGCACAACAACCCTTCATGGGTACAATGACCCCTACAACAAGCCATGGGTTGTCAGGGTGGCTTGTTGTCCTCAAACAAGCCACCCTGCAGGAAGAGGTCCAAGTTCACACGACCCAACAATGGCTTGTCATCCATGATGGGTTGTTGTGTTGTATGAACCCAATCAACATTGATATGGAAAGAAGTGCTAATAAGGGACCTGGAGTAATATAGGAAACTAAATCTGATATAATCCCAAAGAACCCTGTGCAGAAATTATGGACTCGTGGGCAATCCCACCACATATGTAATAGTGATCCAGTAAAAAATTTACTCTTGGGATCCAACAGACCTCTGTAATGCATTGTAATAGGGTTGTTGTTGGGTTTTTTGGGTGGTGGTGGGGTATTCACAAGAATGTAAAGTATTATTATTTTATAAAGGGAGAAAATATATACCGTATATACTCAAGTATAAGTCTAGTTTTTCAGCACATTTTTTGTGCTGAAAAATACCCCCTCGACTTATACCTGGGTCAGCGCCCCCCAGGACCCCCGCCGCCACCGCCAGGCACCCCCCTCCACCCCCAGGACCCCTGCCGCCACCCCCAGACACCCCACCCCCACCCCCGTACCTGCACCCGCCGCCGCCGAAGCCCCTCCCCTGCCGAAGCCCCGCCGCGCTGAAGCCCCCCGACACCCCCATGCCACCCCGACGCCACCCCAGACACCCCCCCACGCCACCCTACCTGCACCCGCCACCGAAGCCCCGTTGCCGCGGAAAAGCCTCCCTGCCGCCGAAGTCTCGCTGCCGCCGAAGCCCCTCCCCCGCCGAAGCCGCGCCACACCGCAGCTTCCCCAGACACCCCCACGCCACCCCCACGCCAGGGAGCCCCTGCGCGGTGTGGCTGCTCGCTGGGCCAGTGCCTCCCACTGCTTTCTTGAGCCCCGTGGAGGCGAGGTGCGGCCGCTCGCTCAGCTAGCGCCTCGCGCTGCTGCACCGCCTCCCTGCCCGGAGCAGCTCCGCTTTTCCCTACCTTTGTCAGCGGCGGCTCGCTCTGCTGGCGCCTTGCGCGCTGCCATGCCGGCTCCTAGGCAGGGAAGCGGCACAGCAGCACGAGGCGCCCGTAGAGCGAGAGGCTGGGCTGCGTCTCCCTGGCAGGGAGACATGTGGAGCCACTCCACTGTTCCTCTCCGCTCGCTCTTTCAAATTATTTTCCTCCCCCCCCCCCATACCTTTACCAGCAGCCGCTCGCTCTGCTGGCGCCTTGCGCTCTGCCATGCCGGCTCCTAGGGAGGGAAGCGGCACAGCAGCGCGAGGCGCCCGTAGAGCGAGTGGCTGGGCTGCGTCTCCCTGGCAGGGAGACATGTGGAGCCACTCCGCTGTTCCTCTCTGCTCGCTCTTTAAAATCATTTTCCTCCCCCCCCCATACCTTTACCAGCAGCCGCTCGCTCTGCTGGCGCCTCGCGCGCTGCCATGCTGCTTCGTTCCCGGGACCCATGTGGAGCTGCTCCGCCATTCCCTACTTTTCTCTTTGTCAGCGGCGGCTTGCCGCGCTGCCGGCGCCGTCCTCGTCACATCCGGCCCCGGAAGTGACGCGTACGGGTGCAGGTACGGGGGTGGGGGGGGTGGGGGTGTCTGGGGGTGGCGGCGGGGGTCCTGGGGGGGCTTTGGCAGTGGCGGGGCTTCGGCGGCAGCGGGTGCAGGTACGGGGGTGGGGGTGTCTGGGGGTGGCAGCGGGGGTCCTGGGGGGGCTTTGGCAGTGGCGGGGCTTCGGCGGCAGCAAGTGCAGGCATGGGGGTGGGGGGTGTCGGCGGGGGTCCTGGGGGGGCTTTGGCAGTGGGGGGGCTTCGGCGGCGGCAGGTGCAGGTACGGTGGCGGGGGGTGTCTGGGGGTGGCGGCGGGAGTCTCCCCTCATACATTTCCCACCCTAGACTTATACTGGGGGCAATAAGTTTTCCCAGTTTTGGGGGGTGAAATTAGGGGCCACGACTTATATTGGGGCCGACCTATACTTGAGTATATAGCATTCCAGTGCTCTTGAAGTGGCACATGCGTTGAAAACTGGAATGTATGACACAAGCAATGCGCTAAGTTATTTACCCTACTCTATTTTGAGAAGTTTCTGGGGACAGAATGGACCTGAATTAGCTTAGGCATTTGGTAGTTTCACTTTCCCATTAATTTCAACAAGTGTAGATTAGAGCCCTAATAGCTTGCTTGTTTGTTTGTTTGTTGTATTTATGAACCGCCCATCAAGCCAGCAAACCGTCCACTCTGGGCAATGTACAACATGATAAAATACAGTTAAAACAGTATAAAATTTTAAAATCTTAACCCACCCCATCATCATCATCATCAGGCGATCACTCGTGACCGAGTAAGATTGTCTTCCGGGATAAAAGGAGGAAATTCTAAAGAAGATTGTGTAGACTCTAGCGATGGGTCCGTAAGTGACTGTGGAGGCCAATTCTAGATCCACACAGCTTCCCACAGTGAGGACACAGGTTACCAGATAGAAGATGGTCCTGTAAAGGATTCATTTGACGTGCTTTTCGCTTAGCACGTTTCTCCCTTTCACCTTGCACTCGGGCTTCTTCAAAGTCCATGGAACCTTTGTGAAAGGCCAACCTCCATTTAGATCGTTCATGGGCCAGAGCTTCCCAGTTTTCGATGTTTATATTGCATTTTTTTAGATTAGCCTTATGAACATCTTTAAACCTCTTATATTGACCACCGATATTCCGCTTTCCATCCTTGAGTTGGGAGTAAAGTAACTGCTTTGGGAGACGGCAGTCAGGCATTCGAACAACATGACCGGTCCACTGAAGTTGGCATTGAAGGATCATTTTTTCAATGCTAGTAGTCTTTGCTTCTTCCAGTACACTGACATTTGTTCGCCTATCTTCCCAAGTAATTTGCAGGATTTTCCGGAGGCAACGTTGATGAAACCTTTCAAGGAGGTGGAAGTGACGTTTATAGATAGTCCATGTTTCGCAGGCATACAATAAAGTTGGTAATACAATGGCTTCATAAACCAGTGTTTTGGTCTTCTTACAAATATCCCGATCCTCGAACACTCTATGTTTCATTCGAGAAAATGCGGCACTTGCGGAGCTCAGACGATGCTGGATTTCACTGTCGATGTTAGCTGTAACAGAAAGATAGCTGCCAAGATAGAGAAAATGATCGACATTTTCCAGTATTGTCCCGCCAAGCTGGATAGATGGCATCACCAAAGGATTGGCTTGCACTTGCTGATGAAGCACTTTGGTTTTTTTGATGTTAAGTGAGAGACCAAGTTTTTCGTATGCTTCTGCAAAAGCATTTAGGATAGTTTGGAGATCATCCTCTGAATGTGCGGAGACCACATTATCATCAGCATACTGAAGTTCCACAACGGAGGTTGTAATTACCTTACTTTTTGCTTTCAGCCTGCTGAGATTAAAAAGCTTTCCATCTGTTCGATATATAATTCCCACACCGGTGGGAAGTTTCCCCTTGACAAGATGTAAAACCATGGCGATGAAAATGGCAAATAATGTTGGGGCGATAACACATCCCTGTTTAACACCTGATCCCACTTTAAATGGAGCACCATGAGAGCCGTTGTTGTCCAAAACCGTAGCCGTCATGTTGTCATGGAGAAGTCGCAAGATATTCACAAATTTATTGGGGCATCCAATTTTCATAAGGATAGTCCAGAGAGCTGTACGGTCTACAGTATCAAAGGCCTTAGCCAAATCAATAAATGCCATATAAAGGGGTTGATTTTGCTCCCGGCATTTTTCTTGGAGCTGACGTGCAGTAAAAATCATGTCTACTGTCCCTCTAGAGGGGCGGAAACCATACTGAGTTTCAGGGAGGATCTCTTCTGAAATAGATAGAAGACGGTTTGCGAGAATCCTAGCAAATATTTTACCTGCGGTTGCTAAGAGAGAAATGCCCCGATAGTTTCCACAGTCTGTTCTATCACCCTTCTTAAAGAGGGTGATAATTATGGCATCCCTGAAGTCTTCTGGGATCTCTTCTCTTATCCAGATTTTTTCGATGAGTTTATGAAGATGTTGTACAAGTTCGGGCCCCCCTTCTTTAAAGATTTCAGCAGGAATCCCATCTGGTCCACTAGCTTTGTTGTTCTTCATTTGATTAATGGCTTTTTTTACTTCATCCAAAGTGGGGAGTATTGCAAGTTCCTCTTTAATTTGTTTTTGCGGAATTTGCGAAAAAATCCCACCCCATATTCCTGCCTGAATAGCCATGTTTTTAGTGAGCGGTGGAAGCTCAGCAGAGAGGGGGCATGGTGGAGGTCACATGGGAGAAAGTCCCACAGAGCTTAGCAAATTTAATGTAATTTGTAAAAAAAATCAGAAAGGGGGAAGTAATATGAACCACCACAGGACAACCGACTTCATAATTATTGAGGAATACATTAATTGATATAGGTTTGGTTAAAAAAAAACGTTTTACAGATATTTCAGACAGCTGCTGTAGTCCACAGCAACCTCACTGGTTTAGGAGGCACAAACTGCATCAAACTCTTGAAAGTACCACTTTTTTCTTTAATTATGTCCCCACTCTACAACACTAGCCAAATCCAAATACCTCAGTTCAACACATGGGGGCAGCTTCTTCTCCACCTAATATTTCTTTTCTTTTTTTAAAGGTTCTTTGAACTTGCAGATTTTTTCTCTTCTTCAGTCTAACATCCCCCATTCACTTTTATAGAACTGAAGTACTTGGCAGAGGCACCCTCTCCCTCCTCCAATAAACGGCCCTTCTTTGAAGTACTCACTAGACAAGCTTGGTAAATAAGCTCACAAAAGTTACTAGCATGCAAAAATGTTTACTAGCCTACTGGGGAGAGGAGGGACAGAGAGCTGCATTTCTAAGCTGGGTGCAGAGGAGAGGCTTTCCTCCTCTAGCAGCCTGCCTAGTTTCTATTCTGGACACAGAAGAGGGATGGAGTGCTCCACTCTTCTTCTGCTGGCCTGCTCACTCACCTGCATAGCATTGCAAGTTACCTACGGCAACCAGGCTAATGCTTAAATACAAGGTGCACTAGATGTGGATTCAATGGAATTTGATAGCCCTACTGAGTCGTTCCTTTTCTGGCGATACTCAACATGCAAGGAGAGGGAGCATTCTACCGCGTGGAGGCCTACTGTCTGAAGAAGAGAGCCTCCTGTATCCGTGGAGGCGCCAGAATGCTGATTTTTGGATTGCCTGAATAGGGCTGATGAGTTATTCCATTCTGGATCTCCTACAGAACTTTTCCACAGAGGCAGCTGAAGTAATCAACAGCAATCTTTTCTACTTAAGCCAAGCAGAAAAACACTGGATGGCCAGTACTGGTTTATAGGACCACATGAAACTATCAGTGCTTCTTCCTCATTCGGGCCATAAGGCAATCACACCACTTTTTGGTGAAAGAAGCTGTGTAAAATATCTTGAGTTATCTATTGTGCTCCTGTAGACTTTATAGAAGCAATTCCAGATGTAGGACTGCACAGAGGACACATGAAGAACATATACAGTAATACCTTGGATTGCAAGTAACTTAGTTTGAGAGCGTTTTGCAAGACAAGCAAATTTTTAAATATTTTTTTAATATATTTTTTTACTTGATATACAAGCGACGTCTTGCAATACAAGTACTGTAGTACGGCTTAAATTAAAAATCTCTGTACAATTTTTTTTGGGGGGATTTCGTTTTGATATAAGAGTGTTTTGGATTACAAGCACGTTTCCAGAACGAATTATGCTCTCAATCCAAGGCATGACTGTACATAGAATTTCCTATACAACAATGTATAAATTAATTATTCAAATAGCTTAATTTTAGCTCATCTGCTATTAAGGCACCTTACATGGTTCTACATGGTTAAACATGCTAAAGATTACTTCGCTTTTCATGCTTAATCAAATGCAATTTCATTATCAAAGATAAAAAACATCACATGCTAAATTGTGCAAATAAAGTCAGCTTCTGATCTGCATAGATAAATGTATTTTACTGAAGAACTCCACCAATCTAAAATCAAAGGCGGCTTAATTCAAGGTATTCTGTTTAGGTAATTCACAGTGCAATCCTATACCTGTCTAATCAGAAGTAAGTGCCATTGGATTTACTTCAAGGTGTATAGAATTGTAGCCTTAGAGAGCTTGAGTACAAACCATACAGTAATACCTTGGATTGCAAGTAACTTGGTTTGAGAGCGTTTTGCAAGACAAGCAAATTTTTAAATATTTATTTAATTTTTTTTTTACTTGATATAGAAGCAACGTCTTGCAATACAAGTACTGTAGTATGGCTTAAATTAAAAATCTCTGCAAATTTTTTTGGAGGGATTTCGTTTTGATATAAAAGTGTTTTGGATTACAAGCACGTTTCCGGAACGAATTATGCTCTCAATCCAAGGCATGACTGTATATTTCACCACTGAATTGCAGTATATTTTATTAAAAGAAACACACAACATTGTGCAGTTTCTGCTCTCTGGTGCCTTCAGAAGTGTGTTCTAAGCTAATGAAACTACTTTGTAATTTCTCTAAAGGAGAAAACAATGAAGTTTTGCAAGACTGACAAATATCAAATCTGGGAAGACATCATTTGAGGTCTGTGGGGCATCCCTACGAAACCTCGAAGATCAATAGCAACAATCCAATTTCCTGTGTGCGTACGTGAATCTATATGTGTGCCCCTCATCTTCTAGGAACGAAGATGCAATTTATGGGTGTATAATGAATACATAGTGGGCGGGTTCGCAACACCAGGCAACAATTGTGGTACATTACCACAATTGTTTGCTGGATTGTGCGAAGCAACAAAGATGAGCCTGACAGACAATAAGGCACATCTTTCTTGCTTCACGCCCTCTCTTCCTCCCTCCCAGCGATATCCCATGGTACACTGCAGGGAAGAATGAGGCTCCTCTCTTTGACAGCTGGAATTGCGAGTCGATTTCAGCTTGCAGTGGCTGGGCTGTCAAAGATTCCCCGTTGCACAAACAGGGCTCGTGCCCTGAAGGGCAACGAGAAAGGGGGAGGGGGGAGTCTCTGCCCCGCTACCCGAGCGGCTTGCCCACTGCAGCCGTGGACCGGCTACAGTGGGCAAATCTCTCAAGCAGTGGAGCAGGGTGGCGGGAAGCCCCCCCCCAATCCACCCTTTGCTTTCCTGGGTGGGGAATATGAAGGGCGGAGTGGGCGGGTGATTTCCACCGCCCTGCTCCACCGCCCAAGAGGTTTACCTGCCGGAGGTGGTGACACAGTCCCCGCCTCCAGCAAATAAACCTCTCCGGCGGAGCGGATGGCGGGATGCCCCCGCACTCTCCGCCCTTTTCTTTCCCAGGTTCTCCAGAGAAAGCAAAGGGTGGAGAGGGCCAACACTTCCTACACTCACCAGGGCGGCAGAACCTCCTACTGGTCTATGACTGTAATTGACTGACTGACTTCTCGGGTGGGAAAAGCGAAGGGCGGAGTGGGCGGGCGATTGCCACCGCCCGAGAGGTTTACCTCTCAGGACAGCACAGAGGGGAGGAGTCTGTTCCTGTCAATGGCATGGTGTCAGGGCTAGTAACAGAAACAGACTCTGCCCCTCTGCGCTGCCCGAGAGGTTTGCGGCTGCAGCCATCAAGCCTCTTAAGCAGCGGAGAAGGGTGGCTGGAAGCACACACACACCCCAGTCCGCCCTTTGCTTTCCCGGGTGGGGAATGCAAATGGTGGACGATTCCCGCCACCCTGGTGGTGACGCAGTCCCCGCTTCCAGCAAGTAAACCTTTCCGGCGGAGTGGGCGGCGGGAAGTCCCTGCACTCTCCACTCTTTTTCTCCAAGGAAAGCAAAGGGCGGAGAGGGCTGGCACTTCCTACACTCACTGGGGCGGCACCACCGGTGACTGCGGGAAGTGCCTCTGTCCCGGAGCACCCACGGGGATCAGAGCAGGGTCTCCCCCTGGGAGAAAACCTTTCAGGGAGGAGGCTGTTCTCTGATCCCCACGGCTGCTCAGCACGCCAGGTGGTCGAACAGAGCAGATCGCTGCCTCCCGCCTCCTCTTCCAGAGGTCTACTCTGCGGGAGGAGGCAGGGGTGCCCAATCCGCTCCGCGGCAGGGGAAGCCTCTGACAGCTGCCTCCTAGCACTGTTTTGGCACTTTGGGAGCAGCTGTCAGCCTGCACTCTGTGGCCAGCCTCTTGGCAAGAGTGGCAATGTCTGCTCTTGCCAAGTGGCTCGCTTGTTCTAGGGCTTGTGCCACGATGGGTCACGTTGTCCGAGTTCGGGTGACACGACAAACCATCATGGTACAAACAAACCCTAGAACAGACCATTGTGACTTATCATTGTTCAAAACAATGATAAGTCACAATGGTGAGTCACAACGACTGGGTTCGAACGACATGCCTGACAAGCAATGGTGAGTTACCACCATTGCTTATCGTGTCGTCTGAACCCAGTCAGTGTATGCTCCTGCTTCTAGAAATGAATGAGGAAGTATTTCCAAGAATGGACCTCTATATGCTCATTCAAATCACTGGATTGCAGCTAATAATATTGAAGATGGAAAACTCTATTGTCCTCTTTCCTTCCACACTCCTTCTGAATTCCAAAGCCAAAACTGCATGGTCCTGCTAATTACCAGAAGGAATGTGTATAACATGTCACGGATCCCTTACATCTAGCTAGGTGTGCCAGATCTGAGAGAGATGGCAAATGGAGCACACAATTGTCTTTAACATCCAAAACTACTGAGGATAAACTTTCACACCTATGCACTGTCTAAAGACTTTGTTGTTGTTGTTCAGAATATTATTTTTAAAAACGACGGCATTTTCACTTGCTAACAGTTGTAGGAAAATAACTGGATGAGTATGTCTTAAGGAAGATACCAATCCCTGATACAAGTACTAACAAGATCAACCATATCCTCACTCATAAAGGTTATTTACTCAGGATGTTGCCGGAAAACCACATCAGAGAAGCTTTTCAAAGATGTACTTCCATCTGCCAAATGGGATCTTCACAGCTTAAATATAAGTGGTGTGAACACTGGTAGGAGTGTGGCATATAGCACTGGGAAACGTTTCATTCCCAATATGTTAATTTTTCTGACATTTTAATCTACAAATATAAACTTTTGCCCAGACCCACAGTAACATAGTCTTGGACCAATGGACAGGGAAGCCTCCTATTATCCTGTAAATGTTCTAACCCACCCAGAAATACTCAAAAATAGGATATATGCCGAGCAGAAATACAAGTCTGCCTATGAGAGCCAGTGTGGCGTAGTGGTGAGAGTGTTGGACTGGAACTCGGGAGATCCGGGTTCTATTCCCTGCTTGGCCATGAAACTCACTGGGTGACTTTGGGCCAGTCACTGACTCTCAGCCTAACCTACCTCACAGGGTTGTTGTGAGGATAAAGTGGAGAGGAGGAGGAGGATTATGTAAGCCGCCTTGGGTTCCTTGCAGGAAAAAAGGCGGGGCATAAATAGAATGAATGAATGAATGAATGAAAGAACAGGCCTGTGGCTTACGCTGGCTCAGCTTGTCTGAGCGTGGAAAGCTAAGCAGGGTCAAGCCTGGTTATTACTTGGATGGGAGACCCCTCCTCTAGTTTCCTGCATTGAGCAGGGGGTTGGACTCGATAGCCTTGTAGGCTCCTTCCAACTCTATGATCTATGAAATCTATGAATGAATGAATGAATGAATGAATGAATGAATGAATGAATGAATAAATAAATAAATAAATAAATAAATAAATAAATAAATAATAATAATAATTATTATTATTATTATTATCATCATCATCATCATCATCATCATCATCATCATCATCATCATCATCTCTGGGAGTAAGTTCCAGCAAAATACCCTGGGAACCAAGACACAGTTCACTTATCTCCTTGAAACGGATGATTTTTTGCTCTCAGATATTTCAGTGTTGACGAGTCCAAAGTCAATGCAGCTACAAAGACACCAAGTAGTAATATAGAATTACACTGTATTTCACTTCTCTGGCTTGCTAGAGCCCTAGGTTTAATCTTTCTGTTCTTTCTTCCTCTGAGCTAAAAGGGACCAATAAGCCAGGCAAGCAATGCTCCTACCAGACCAACCACATAATCTTGCCCCTCTCCCCAAACTTACAGTATATACTTCATTACTTAGCAAGTGTATCTGCAGAGCAAGAAGCTATAAAGAAATTAAAAAATATATAGCAGGACCACACACACTGTAGAGAAGGACAAGAACCTCCAAGTAAGGGGATATTCTTCGGTGATCAAAAATAAATTCTTACAAATGCTCACTGGTCTACTTTATTTGTAAAGCCTTCCCAAATGAAGTACTGGAGAGGGGGGAGTCTAAGACACAACATTGTCTCCAGCTGCAATAGTCTTGATGGGTCAAGAGGAAAAATGCTCCTGATCCCAATGGTCACTTCATAACTCTTCATAACTTTATCCAACTCTTGTCTTGAATCACTGAGTTTAGGGTGAGTTGAGCCTTCAAACTGTTACATTTTCCAAAAATAGCTTTACTTAAAAATCAGTGTCGGTTCATTTGTTTAGACTGGAGATCTGTAGCTATTTGTTTTATCTGTTTAAAAATCTATATCCTACCTTTCAGCATGACTAATCCCAGTGCAGCTCTTGTGCCCAGTATCTTCTTTAACCCACAATGCTCTCCCCCACTTCCTGCTAGGTCACTAGTTTGCAAACTAACAAAGTAATTAACCAACACTCAAATGCTTACTCAAGTAATGACATTGGGCCTGTTCACATGATCATGAAGGGGGAAATAAGCCATGGTGGCTTATTTCCCCTGCCACATGTGCCGGTCATGTGCTGGGGGATTTGCACAATGGCCCTTGCTGGCTCAGCTTGCCATGTCATGCAAATCCAGTAAGGGTAGCTTATTGCCATGGTTAACTGGCCACCCAGAACCCTAAAACAGCCAATGGGTTCTGGTTGGCTTATAACTACAGCAACAAGCCACCCTTGCTGGGCTCGCATGACATACCAAGCTGCGCTGGTGAGGGTAATTATGCAAATCCCCCTGGCATGCCGCTGTGGCTTATTTCCCCCTCCGAAGCTCGGTGGCATGACTTGTTGGAGGGGGAAACAACCCTCCAATAACCCATGGGGTGCTGTTGGGTTATTGGTGGGTTGTTTCCTCTCCAACAAGCCATGCCCCCTGGGTTCAGATGACATGACAAGGTGATTATGGAAGTTGTGCCAGGGCACCTGTTGCGATTTAAATAAGCCACAGTGGCTTTGATTGTGTTAACTGGCCCAGTTATGGTTCCTACATAAATCACATGGATGGAAAAGAATACTGGCATAAGAAAAACGACAACTAAACCATTAGCATGAGAAGACTCACACCTTTCTCAACTGTCTCTGCTAAGCCATGTAAAGTTCCAATGTCTCTGGAAATACAGTAAACGATTTTTGAAGAAATTGTGATTGCCTTTAAAGTCAACAGATCTAATTAATCAACAATGTAAGGCAATGAGCAAAGAAACAGGCACTAGATTGGTGGAATTCAAACAAGATACATTTACTGCACAGAGATTTGTTAAGCATGAAAGACATATGAAGACAGCAAATATGAAAAATAGTGTTAACATGCAACTGACAGGAGACAGAGCATACATGAAGAATTGTGTTAGGTTGGTCATAAGGCTTTGGAGGATAAAATAATACATATGGGAGAAAATTGAAAAAATGGAAATCAAGCTTCTTCTATTTAGTTGTGTTATTAGGTTAACACATGATCAACCATTAAGATTTTATGAAATTAAGCATTTGGAATTGTATTTTTCTAACCTGCATGCCTTCACTATCCATTTGAAGATAACAGGATAAGAACTGACAAGACAAAACCATTGTTGTGAGCCTATTTCCATTGTGCAGAGAAATGCAAAAAAGCAAACAGTACGAATTTTGAGCAATAATTTTGTGGAGTTTTCAGTCTAAACAGTGGCAATAATGTTAAGGAAATTTGCAGCATCATTAAGACCGCAAAAAGATGAAGTTCCTAACACGAATGATTAATGTTCAAACCGTGAAGTTAAATGTGACCAAAGAGAATAAAAGTTTAGGTGCTTGGTTAATATCACAAATTTTGAACAAGCGTGGCAGATCCATTCAGGAAAGAGAAGTATTATGTGGAGGGCAGGGGATTAGCATCTTTTACATCCATAAGTGAGTGAAGTAACTCTTTGGTAAATGTGGATTAGGATTCAAAGATTATTAGGGAAGGATACGATCAGTGCCTTGGAATATCACACAACCTTTCACCAATTCTCCCATGATGCAACCAACTGACCAGATATCAACTGAAAGTAAAAGTGAAATGATAAAATTATGAAGTGTCATGAACTAAAATGGAAAACAAAAAAATATTTCTACATTAAAAACACAACAATGCAGAAAATGAAACTGCTAACACATGTTTTAGAACAATATGAACCAGAAAATTTAATCTAATTGAAAATTTTAAATTTTAGACAAAGTAGGACTTGCATGGGAAACAACAGCTTATATGGCAGGTCTGTCAATTCCTCAATATGTAGTTTAGTCTTATTTTTAATTGTTTGCATTTGTGCTCCGTGAAAGCGCTGTGAAGGATACAATCTCTCCCTGGAAACAGGACCTTATGGAGGACCATTTCTGCCATTATGCACCCAACAGACCAGATATCCACTATCAAATATTAGGTGTAATGGGGACAAAAATTAAAGATTTCTTTAAAAATTCTACAAATATATTTTCAAATGCTAAGCACACACTGAATATTTAAAACTGCGCAGGATACTGAAAATTGTACAGAAGCTGTCATTAAGGATAATCCAAATGAAAAAAAAAATACCACAGACTGCATTATATAGTCTTATATAAGATATATTCCAATCCAAAGAAAGAATTGTACTGAGGTTCTATTAAAATTAAGTTACGGTAATCATTATTAACTTGACCCACTGATCCCAATGAGTAAAACACAATTCGTTTTCCCTGGATTGAGGCCCATATCGATCCAGATTTATAAAGTCTTCTTCATGATTATGTATTTTTATGTTATAGCAGAATCTCTACCCCAGCCTCAGCCACAGACCCAGTTTGCATGTAACAGCGGCAAAGTGTGGGTTAATTAACCCACGATTTGCCAGGTCATGTGCATGGCACATTATGCTGCCACTTTGCATAATCAACCTCCAACTGACCCAAGTGGAGGTTGCTTCATGACGTGTGAACCTGGACACTATGGGTTATTCATGGGTTAAGCAACCCACAGTTAATTAACCCACAATTTGCCACTGTTACGTGTGAATGGGCTCCAAGAATAAGCTTTGTTGCACATTACTGGTCTATCATGAGAAAAATCTGTCATCGTGGGTCACTGTGTCTCAGGGTTGGGTTGCCAGGCTGGAAACTTGGGAAATAAGTTTTGCCATTAACTCTGCTTCTGTAGCCAGTGAGACAGGGCTTGAGGTAGTTCTCACCCATCACTACAAAGTGGTAACCAAGGGTGAGAGTCCCACTCACACAGTAGGTACTGAACAGGAACTTACCAGCAGGAACTAAGAAGTTATGTTGGATGAGGGAGGTAGCTGGATCAGGTGTGCAGCTGCTGACTGACCAGCAGTGCCCCCTACCACTTGATGCCCCTCTCTCCCTCAGTGGCTGCATGGCAGTGATGGCTGAGTGCTACTTCTTGCCCTATCTCACCAGCTGCATCTCCCTAGTGAGGTAGAGTCAAGTTACATGGTGGCAAGACTGCCACAACGGGCTCTCTCAAATTACAGTAAGCCATTCAATAAATAGAGAAGTGTAACAACTGATCATGTACCCCACAGATAAACAAATATGGTATTTCATCCTGCAACTTACCATTCTCCTTATATCCCATGCCAAGAATAACTTCTGGTGCTCTGTAGTATCGTGTTACTACATACGGGGTCATCATGAAATTAGTACATGCCGTCCTTGCAAGTCCAAAGTCAAGGATTTTGAGAGTACAATCTGATTTTACTACTATATTGCTGGGTTTTAAATCCTAAGAAAAAAATGTGTTCAATTAGATGTTCAACAAACGATATAATCCATAAAAGCCAGTACAGGTTATTATCTATTTCAAACTACCAGTTTGACATAGATGTGGCTTTGCATGCAAAATCTTTGCCTCAGTTTAAACAGAAAACCCACAAGCCAGTGTAGCATAGTGGATAGAGTGCTGGGCTTGGATAAGGAAGACCTAACTCCAAATCAACCGGCCACCATAGAGCTCACTGGATACTTCCCATACAATTGAGGACTTCAAGGAGATGCTACCCTCAATCCCCTCTGTTCAGGAGGATACATTATTTGGGGAGTAGAGTAGCAACTTCTCAGCCCTGTCTTAACCCAAACTTCAGTGAGTTTTAGGCAAACTGGAAAAAATGCTTGAACCTGTTTAAATTGGCATTCGAAAGTGAGGACATCATAGTACTACATTCAGGTATTCTATTCCTTAGCACTTTATGGGACATTTTGTTTCACTAGTATTATATTACTGTTTTATTGATGGTGTGAGCCAACTTGAGGGCATTCTAGGCAGATGGATTATTAATGGATTTTAAATATAAATAAATGCTAGATTGCACAGAACTAAATAAATATCCAGGCAGGTCTATTCTAATGCACAAGTAGGTATCTTGTTCATAACTTAAATACAGTTGTCCAGCAATAGCAGATCTTCCTGAGAAACAAGTTTCCACAAGTTTCTGCTATAGCTAAAGTACCAGAAGTGCTGCATTTGGGGTTTAGGGGGGGGAAAGAGAAGATCTGGGGGGTGCACAGTCTCAGTACCCTTCACCTCCCCAACACTGAGGCTATAGATTGGGCCTGTGAAGGACTCTTGAGTGAAATTCATCTGCTACTGAAGGAGAGGGAAAACCAAACTATGTTATTATATTTTTCTTAGCTTAATTCTGTAAACAAATGCAAGCTGGTACCTTTAGAAGATAAAACACTTGAAGAAAACAGATCAACTTTGAAAATAGTTTTGAGTCCTCAACACCCACTTTCTATCTGTTCTCCTGTAATTCTCCACCATCATCTATCGCTTCCTATTATTCCTGGATGTACAATGCTATTTTCTCATGACCAGAGAAACAGTTGGAGAGTGCTGCAATTTGTTCCAAGCCTGGGAATCCCAGCAGTGATGACAGCTGCCAGTAATAAGGAGCCATGGACTAGTAAGAGCACTATAATGTTCTTGTGGCTGTAGACACTGCTGAAGGTCAGGAACGGTAGCATACTGCCTCAACAACATTTCTGCCTGAAAATTACCTGCCAGCAGCCATTATATACTCTGTACAAACAGGCAAGTGACTAACTGAAGCAAAGTTATATTAGACTTGTCCAACAGAGTGAGGGGGTGGAGGAAATCAATAAGGATTTAATTATTGCTCCTTACTGATACAGTCATGCCTTGGATTGAGAGCATAATTTGTTCCGGAAACGTGCTTGTAATCCAAAACACTCTTATATCAAAACGAAATCCTCCCCAAAAAATTTGTACAGAGATTTTTAATTTAAGCCGTACTACAGTACTTGTATTGCAAGACGCCGCTTGTATATCAAGTCAAAAAAATAATAATAAATATTTAAAAATTTGCTTGTCTTGCAAAACGCTCTCAAACCAAGTTACTTGCAATCCAAGGTATTACTGTATTGTGTATGGTGGTGGCAAGTATTTGAAATAGTTCTTGCATTTTAAAATGAAGAGATGTTACACTGCTTTAATGCTTCAGTTCTTCCTCATCCATCCTCAATTGCTATTAAGAAGTCTCATTTTGTTTCAGTTCAATGTCAATATCCCAGGTAGAGCGGCAATGTATTTTTAAAAAAAGCTCTGAAGGGATCTTACCAAATTGTATGCCTGGGCAATGCAGTGGCAGATAAGAGTATGTTCTGGGTAATGTCATATCTAATTAGTCTATGGAAAACGCTGCCACAGGGTATTA
This sequence comes from Shinisaurus crocodilurus, assembly GCA_021292165.1. NCBI lineage: Eukaryota > Metazoa > Chordata > Lepidosauria > Squamata > Shinisauridae > Shinisaurus > Shinisaurus crocodilurus. Next base: position 106,029,953 of record CM037881.1, read on the forward strand.
TTTGATACCCTCTGGTATACGAGTATAGGAAGAGATAGAGAAAGTTTATAGAAGAAAGATCTACCTGTTACAATGTAAAATAAGAGGAACTTTTGCTCTGATCAGTAGAATTGATCAGGGACAGATAAGAATGGATTGCTTACAAGTTTCCTCCGAGCATTTTGCTGGTCAGTCTTGGAAACATAGCCTTTAATCTGATCCATCAAGGCATTTCTGAACCATCATTGAATTATCAAAATTTTAAATAGAGTTGAACATTATGAATGAGGGCAAGTAGGAAAGGGCAGTTATGAATGTGATTGTAATAGCACTACCTACTCTGTGGATGATACCAGCTGAATGGAGATGTTTGATACCACACAACATCTGGTACAGAAGGTAGGACATCCTTTCATGATCCAGCTCCATATGAATAACTTGGCACAAGTTAGCATCCATCAGCTCCATAACCAAATACCTGATGTATTAAACAAACAAACAAAAAACCAGCATTTATTTGTTTTCATTCTCTCTCTCTCTCTCTCTCTCTCTCTCACACACACACACACACACACAAAACAGGAGTGTTTTTTTCTGTGGGAAATCTATTGCAATGAATAGGGATAATACAGGATTACACTTTCACTGATGTGAAATTCTTAACTTGCTTATGCAGAAGATAATTCCAATGGTACTGTGCTTAATATATTTAGGGCGCAATACTATGGACCCTAGTCTCTGTCTAGACGGCCAAAGGATAGGTCAGAGTTCCAGCTCCGACCTTGGAAATGCATTCTGAGGTCGGAGCTGGGACTCCCAACCACGCAGCGCCTTCCCTCCACCCTTGCAGCCGGTGCGGTTCTTTCCGCGTCAGCTGCTACTCCAAAGTGGCAAGTTCAATTTCAGAGCCAGCACTGGGGGTGTGGAGAAGGAAGGAGTGAGGCTCCACCGAGATATGACTTATCCTGGCAGGGACTCAGCCCCTCCTCCTCGTGAGCAGGGGCAAAGGACATAGTTGTCTATGTCTTTTGTAGGGCGCAGGAAGCGCAGAGGCAATCCTTGCCTCCACGCTCTTCCCGCACTCAATTAGAAGCCGGTAATCCTCCGAGTTTGGAGGGTTACAAGCAGCCACATTGGATGGCACCGTTACCTATTTATATATTTTTACATTTTAATGAAAAAAATCAAACTCGAGGATAACAATAAAAATATGTACCACAAGAAAATTTAAAGACAACCCTAACAATAAAACAAAACCATATCAAGAGTAGAAGATTAATAATGTATCCAAAACTCTTTTCATGTTTAATATAGTCCTGATATTTACTGGAAGGCCAGGTTGCTGCCCTCTAGATGGAAGCCTCTGATCTCGGGCAGGACGGGAGGAGCACTGGAGGCAAATTTTGCTTCTCCGTCCTCTTTTAAACATTATTCCAGTAGGTGGGCCTCTGAGTCCATCTGGTGGAGTTGTGCTGGCAGGGATGGGCTCAGGGCTGGGGAGACCACAGGATAAATGCATCCTGGCCTCTACTCCTCCCCTCCCTGTCCACCAGCATGTCCCCATTCTACCTCTCCTTGAGGTTGTGACACCAACCTTGGGAGAGGAGCCACTGTGGAGCTTCCCACGGTGGCTGAGAGGGGAGCAGAGATGAAGATCTGAGCGGTGATTTTCTCTGCAGCTGAGAGGGGGGTGGGGATGAAGATCTGAGTGGGGATTTTCACCTCCGAGGTCATAGCTCCGTCTATGGCCTCAGAGGTGAAAATCTGCAGTACCCTATGGCCCCACAGACAATGTGTAGATCATGACATAAAAATTTCTCCACGAAATACTATATATTTAAAAACAAATTATAGGATTTGTTAGAATCACATTATGCCATGTAGAGCTGAAATAGACATTTATCAAGAAAATGCAATAAATTAAACTTACACATCTTGAAATTCTTCTAGTGACTTCTGTGGTGTGAATACATTTAATAGACTAATTATCTGCAATACCAGAAGTAAAAAAAATCATAAATATTACCACAATGCTTGCGAAACAAATAAAAACAGTGCAGCATGGCAGTTTTAGAATGTAAATCAAACTGTTTAAGAACTGTTTACCTGAAACACAGCAGCAGTTTTAAGAACATCAAGAAACACATGGTTAACACAGTGGCTTTCAAATAGTTGAAAACAAGCTCACTATCTCCAATCTCTAGAGTTTCCATGGTGCTAATTTTATTTTGTCAAATACCATAAAGAACAGTCAATATGTCAATATAAATGAGGTAGATTAAGGGGTTAAATTTAATGGATGGATTAGATTTATACTAATGATTGTTAAGAAGGGAAAGTATAGGAACTTTCATGTAGGCCCAATTCTTACATTATGGGAGTAGCATGGTTACTTCTCACAGGAATATAGGAAGCTGCCTCATACCAAATCAAACAACTGGTCCATCTAGCTTAGTACTCTACACTGATAGTTAATCTTTCTCCACAGTTTTAGACAGCAGTCTTTCACAGCACTATCTGTGATAGTGGCTCTCTCTACATTGAGAGCCAGTGTGGCATAATGGTTAGAGTGTTGGACTGGGACTTCGGAGATATGGGTTCTAGTCCTCACTCGGCCATGAAGTTCACTGAGTGACTTTGGGCCAGTCATGAACTCTCAGCCTAACCTACCTCACAGGGCTGTTGTGAGGATAAGATGAAGAGGAGGAGGAGGATTATGTAAGCAGCCTTGGGTTCATTGCAGGATATAAATATAATCACTAAATATCTGGAGATGCCAGGGATTGAACCTGGCACCTTTTGTATGCAGCGTGCTCTACCACTGAACTACAACCCCTTCCAGTAACACAAGAACAGAGTGATCATGTGGTAAGGCTAGATTTCATAATACATGGCAAGTGAGTGTAACCACATTGCTGGCCTCCACCACATAATCTCACATGTTTTTACCTTAGTTGAGTAAGTTGAACTAGATCGTAAGTGAGAAGCAGCCATGACACCCTCGTAATGAAAGAATTAGCCCTCAGAGCAGTGGACAATAAGAATGTCCATTATTTCACCTGCTTAAGCTATCCATTATTTTGCTATTAAATCAGAAGTAATGAGAAGTTATCTGAATTAAGAGCAGGGAACCAGGAGTTTAGATTGTGGGGTGACGAGGATAAAAGGAATTGGCAATCACCATTTTTGTGTGTGAAGTGCTTTCACAAAAACATGACTCTTTGCTCTGTCCATTGTATGACCAGGTATAAAATTCAAAATGTTCATGTGAAAACCTACAGTAAAATTAGTATAAAGTTTATACTGAGACTTCTTACTAATTATCAGTTTTTCTTCTGAAAGCAGTAATTGATTAGTCTACGGATTTTATCTACAAAATATTGAATACTACTTAAATTGGAGAATAACAAGATGATTAGGCATATCTTTAAAATTATTGTTTCCCACTGAACTGTATTTGAAGTAGCTTCGAGATAAAATATTTTTATGAATATCTTCTTCCAGGCTTCCTAGCAAAAGAACATACGGTAGTGCTGAATTTGACACTGATCAATATATATATAAACAAAGGACTCAGAAATGTTGCAAGTGTAGAACAAAAGATTTTTTTCCCCCAGATACATTGGGATTGACCATGTGAAAATTCTGGATTAAAGCTCATCAGGTAACCAAGAACATTACTGGATAACCAAATGGATTACAGTATGTTCTTAAAGAGAACATACTGAATTATTTTTAATACATCTGGATAAATATTGGTTACCAATCTGCAGTGGAAATCAACAGTTCCACCATTCCAGTTTGAGGGACAGTTAGCTAAAGCAAACCTTATATATATTTGTGAAGTTAGAGAAAAAATAAGATCCTTATGAATTTTTCAAGGAAAGCAATGATAAGCAATAATGGATCTTTTATATTGCAATTAACATATCAGTTGTTTATATGTAGCTTGTTCTTGTTACACTGAGAATTCAATTAAGATATTTGAACATAAGCTGTGCAATGTGAAACACACACATTGAAGATTTACAGAAGAAAACTGCTCTAGGGCAGCTCTCAGGTTAGTTTTATTACATGGTGAAACTTGAAAGCTAATAAAATAATGATCTCTTTCTCAGGATAATAAACTTACAATGGAAGAACTACAGAGACCTATTACCACCAGATTATATTAATGCTGATGAACTGCTTTAGTAAAAATTACTAGAATTTGCTCCAGTATGACATGCCTTCTTGGACTAACATGGACATTCACTCGACACACTGGCACGGAGATTGTAATTTATATGCAAGTGTTAAAATATATATATATGTTCCTATGGCCCAAATCCACAAAGATCCAATTCATATATTATCAATCAGACATGGTGGCCACTGAAAAACACATCCCTGTGGTCCAGTTCTATAATGCATTAGTAACCGATGGAAGCCCCCAACGTACGATTACTTTCCATACCAGTATCAGTCCTGAGAGAAGTGCGGTAGGCATAAAGGCTATACTATATTAATAATTAATAAATTATAATGAAGCAGAGCAACCCATGCTATTGGAGCTTCAGTGGCTACCATGCTGCATCAACAACATAGGAAATAGGCCGAAGACAGAGATGTGCTTTAAAAACTAGTTATATGTTTTAATTATAGTTGACTCAGTTGACATTCATCCAAATGTTTCGTTCTAATATATGTTGCATTACAATTACTTACATTTTTGTGATTGACACACTTTAGGAGCACAAGTTCCCTGTATGCTCGTTTTGCATGTGTTTGGTTCTGAAAAGGACGGCTCAACTTCTTTACAGCAACATTTATTCCAAGGACTGTATCAAATGCAGCACTGAAATGTTAAAACAGAAACACCATACTTGCAGATGTTTGAAATCAGGACCATGCACTGAAAGAGCTATGAGTATAACATTATAGTTGTCTCTGCTCCTGCCTGTGTAGACAAAAACTATTAAACATCCTTACAAATTGTTGTTCAGGGAACACTCTGCCAGTGCTCTTACTCTGCCCCATTTATGTAGATTCCTCTCCTTTGCTGCTTGCTACCAACTCTCTGATACACACCTACATTTCCCTCTGCCATGCTACCCCAGGTGCCTGGCAGTGGCCCAGTCCTTAAAGTGATGGCCAACAGGTAGGATAGCCCTGCCATTTCTGGCTGAGAGAAGTCAGTGCAGTATTATGGTGCATCTGCACATTCCATCTCCAGTATTTCTTCTGGCCTTAAGAAAGCACACATGTTTTAACGGTTCAAGACAGGCACTTGGAATAACGATGCTGTGGGTGGTAGCAGTATAAGGAAAATAGAAGGCAGCAGTATAAGGAAAATAGGAGGCAGGCTAAGTTACCTGGAAGAAATGGCTTCTTGCTCAAGGTGAAGGGCAAACTGCACAGGTAAATGAGTTAACATAGATTTCATAGATCATAGAGTTGGAAGGAGCCTACAAGGCTATCGAGTCCAACCCCCTGCTCAATGCAGGAAACTAGTGGAGGGGTCTCCCATCCAAGTAATAACCAGGCTTGACCCTGCTTAGCTTTCCACGCTCAGACAAGCTGAGCCAGCGTAAGCCACAGGCCTGTATACTCATACTAAGAGTAGGCTCCACTGAAAAAACCTCTCTAATGTCCTCTCTACAGTTCTACTTTATTAAACCAAAATATATTAGATCTTATGAATAAACAATATTTTTATTGCATGAGTTAAATTTTTATAGCTGACATTTCTTAAGGCAGGTGCACTTATACCAGAGACAAAAAGAGAAAATTATGTTCTGGAACTGTGGGAAGAAGCTGTTAACCTGTAGTAAGAGGTAACCTCATACTTAGTATTTTATATTCTGACAACTCTACAGTTTACCTTTTTATTGTTTCAAGCAATAATTTATCTATTGATATTGATACTACTTTGAGTTCATACTACTCACCAAACAATGCCTTGAGCTCCGGAGCCAATAGGTTTCAATTGCTGGTAGCGTTTTAGGACAGTGAATGTTGAGTCTGCAACTTGAACACTGTAAAACTGACTATCACATTTACTCTCGCTCATGATGTAGTGTCATGTAGTTTTCCTACCAGGATTTGGCACAGTTTTCAAGTTCTGTATAAAGAGAAACAAAAAATGTATGTTATTAAAACTTTTGCAGCATACTTATTTATAAGAAAGTACACAGAATTAGCCAATAACCTTTCCCTTCAGAAAGTAGATAACTAGAGAGGGAATCCAACACATTGTGAATTCAGATGACTACTTGAAGGCTTGACTAAGGTGATAGAGCATCCAAAAGGGATTTTAGCATAATGATTTGTCATTGCAATCCTATCAATTGCAATAATAACATAATTATTCAAATTCCACAGGTTTCCCAGGATTCATTTATTTATTATATTTATACCCCGCCTTTTTTCCTGCAAGGAACCCAAGGTGGCTTACATAATCCTCCTCTTCCTCTCCATTTTATCCTCACAACAGCCCTGTGAGGTAGGTTAGGCTACCCATTATGCATTATGAAACTATGCCCCTGAGCATTCAGATTATTTGTTATCACATCAAATGTATCACACTATGGTAGCATTACCAGAATCAGCAGCTACCATCTGAAGTAATTGAGACAGACAAGTAAACAGATTAGAATTTCTTAAACAGTGCTGGAAAAAGATTTTAATTGTTAGACCTCAGCATCAAATATTTAGCTGCTCAGGCAACCAGATGCCTGGGATTCTTCCAGCCCTGCTCATATGTGCTCCAGTAGCTATATTAGAGAGCTGTAAAATTTCTGGAAATGTTGAAGCTATGGGGGGGAAATTAAAATGAAATTTTAAAAAATTACTTTCTACCACTCTCTGAGCTTCCCTCCCACAAACTGGCCCGCACACACAAGCAATTAAGCTTAAGGAAAAAAGTCTCATTTATACAAATGCAGCATGGGGCTGGGGGGAGGCCAAGGAGAGGAAGCTACAGCCTGGGTCCAAGGCACATGGTCCACCTCTGGCTTAGTGCTTTTCCAAAAGAAAAAAGTGCCAGTTGTGACAGCAATGTAAAGCAATATCCCCAAAAGCAGCACAGAGAAAATAAAGTGGGGGGGGGGAATAAAATCAGGACTCCCAGCGCCAGACTATATGGAGACTTAAAAAAAAAAATCATTCTTGGTCCTTAAGCCAGTGACAAACTGAGGTACCTACATAGCTACATCAGAAACATCTACACAGGTCAGAAGGTTAAACAAAGAACAAGGCCAACCACAAGCCTTGGCCCTAAAAGAAGCAGGAGAGTGCCCTGCTCCTCAGACCAACATCACACAGCAAGACAATGGACCACATGACAGGGCAACCCTCATCAGCCACTGGCCTGGGTTTCCCTCTCCTGCCATAGAAGGATGGCCCCCTGCTCAGAAGCAGGAACTGCCATAACCATGAAAAAAACCACTCACACAGTAACTGGTTGTGTTAAAAAAGCTGAAGTTCTTCTTTTTTTTAAAGCTAGGCAGCAAAATTCTCAAAGAGACAGATTACAATGAACACCACCACCATCATCATCATGCTAGTGGTATACATTTGAGTTTTGATTTAAAAAAATACAGGAAGTACAACTTGAAAAGAGTCTGCAATTGAAGAGAATGTGATGACCGAGAAAGGAAGAAAAGATACATTAAACACGTGTTCAGTTTTTGATAATTTGTAGAGCTGTGAAAAAATACAGAAGTAGCCACAGAGAAAAACCATAAATGACTGGACACTTTTTCTTTTGATTGGTCATTCAAACATCTCTTTGACAACTAGTAGTAGAATTAGTGAAAACACATTATGCCAAAAGAAAGATTAAGCTTTAGTTTTCCACTCTGAATAGTGTCAAGCTTCTTCAACCACCATCAGAACTTGTCAGCAAGTGATTTAGCATGCTCTTAACATTTCATGTATGATTTCTTGTATTTTGTTCTATATTTGTAATTTATACTGGTCATTGACCATAATAAACGAAACTGAACTGAAGTGTCTTCAACCCCTTATCAAATCTAGAGCCGCAAGCATTTTGATACTGGAAATATGGAAAAACAGAAATCAACATTTTTCAGGTTTCTTCATGTAAAACTACTTTAGTTTTTACCTGTCTCAGTAAGGGCAAGGACAATGAAATTAGAGTTCAGATCCACTCTCCATCAAATCAACATCACATTAAGCAAAGGCCTGTGGCTTACGCTGGCTCAGCTTGTCTGAGCGTGGAAAGCTAAGCAGGGTCAAGCCTGGTTGTTACTTGGATGGGAGACCGCTCCTCTAGTTTCCTGCATTGAGCAGGGGGTTGGACTCGATAGCCTTGTAGGCTCCTTCCAACTCTATGATCTATGAAATCTATGAATTGTCAATTCTTTAATGCCATCCTAATCCAGTATTCAACACATGTTCATACTGTCTGAATATAAAGTTGCACTTATTTTTCTCCCATGTACATGGATCTTTGTGCATGAAGAGTTACATGCAGAAAATATGCCTATTTGGAGCATATTATTTAAAATGTTTCTCAACTGCCCCTCCACTCAAGGAGTGCTTGAGGCAATTTATAATAGGACCAGAAGCACAACAAAAAATAATTCCAAAACCAAACTGATAAAACATGTAACAGAAAAACAGGGGAACCTTCTAAAATCAAAAAGCAGGCAATCAGTAAAATTTCAGCAGAACTGGTATAGTTTTTACCAGCTGTTCACCAACCTGTCTTCCCTGGGATGCTGCTACACAACTAGAGTGCTGCTACACATGGGACAGAATCCAATGCTGCCCTTACATGTATGGTCAGCCCCACCAATTCTGTTCCACAAGTGGTTCATGCCTTGGTCTCCTCTCACCTAGACTACTGTAATGCGCTCTACGTGGGGTTACCCTGGAAGATGGTTCGGAAGTTGCAGCTGGTACAGAATGCAGCAGCTCGCCTGGTTAAAGGCTGTCGCCGGCGTGATCACATCACTCCAGTGCTCAAAGAGTTGCACTGGCTACCAGTTGTTTGCCGAGCCGAATTCAAGGTGTTGGCGTTGACCTTTAAAACCCTGTATGGCTCCGGTCCAGTTTATCTCAAGGAGCGCCTCCAGCAACATCAAGTAGGCCGCTCAACAAGGTCTGTCACGGACGGCCTTCTCCCTGTCCCATCAGTCAGAGAAACCAGGCTGGTGGGGACTAGGAGGGCCTTTTCTGTGGCAGTCCCCCAATTTATGGAACTCTCTCCCCAGTGACCTCTGCCTTGATTAGCTTCTGCCGGGCATTAAAAATGTGGCTTTTCAGGCAGGAATATGGGGTGGGTTAGGATTTTTAAGTTTTGTACTGTTTTTAATTGTTTTATACTGTGTGTGTCCATCCCTGTATTTTATTGTACTGTACATCGCTCAGAGTGGCCGGATGTCTGGCCAGATGGGCGATTCATAAATATAATAAATAAATAAATAAATAGTAAGTGGCTCCCACTGCTTGTGGAACACTGATCTAGTGCTTCCAGGGCAACCTGAAAAGAGCAGAAACACTCATTTCTGGAAGGGGGCAGATTGGCAGAGCTTCCATAAGGGAGCTTCACCGACCTGCCCCCTTCCAGAAATAAGCGTTACCATTCATTTTGCTAAATCCTGGAAGTGCTAAATCATTGTCCCGCAAGTGGTAGGGGCTGCTTGGGGAATGGAATTGGTGGGGCTGGCCACAAGTGAACCAGGATTGGCAGCCAGCTCCAGTAGCGGATAGGCAGCATTGAACTCTGCCCAAAAGGTCCTAGCTCAGGTCCCCATCAACTTCACCTCACCAGGACATGGAACATGTAACAGGGCCTCAGATAAAGAACCCAAGTTCTGGGCAGGTTTATACAGCAATTTAACATAAACTCTGGGGGACAAACAACTCAGAGTTTGAATCCGTGGTTACCATTTTCATCTACCCTGCCCCACCCTTCCGAGTGGGGCAGGGTAGATGAAAAAAACTGCTGCCCTGAACACAGTGCTGGAAGGGGTGCTTGGTGGAGAGAGATTGTGTAATATCAAGGGGCTGACTGTGTGAAGTTTGAAGGAAGACAGTATCTCACCAGGTGAGAGGTGGGAGATTGAGAAAGGAGACCACATGCGAGCTGAGAGGAAGGGTGCTATGAGTGAGAGGCATGGCTGTCAGCTAAGGGGCAGCTCTGCTCAAAGAAGTTGCTTTCGCCCAATTTTCAGAGATGGCCCCCACACCACAGCCTATCCCATTCAGCAGGTTCTCCCAAATCTCTGGGTAGCATTTGGGTGGAAGCTGGAGGACCTGCTGTGTAGATGAGGAGACAAGGAATCCCATTTCCACCAGCTATGTTGCAAATACCTAAATCTGGATCCAACCTATTGTTACTGAATCAACATTATATTTATAATTGAAATTGTTATGTTTATTTTATGAATTGCAGTTATTGTTTGTTTGATGTGGTAAGCTGTTTTGGGCAAAATGTTGTACAAAAGCAGAATTCAGATAAAACAAACTGATGAATAATAGTTACTTCTTCATTCTTAGATTTCATAAAAATATATAGAACCAAGAATGGTAGAAATGTCAGTGTGATTTAAATGTGAAACTATTGATGAACAGCAACCCAGGTTCTCACAAGCTGCCTAATGTCAGAAGCAGAAAAAGTAAAGCAACTGCATATATTAACTCTGGGCTCTCCAACCTTGGGTCCCCAGATGCTGCTGCCCTACGGCTCCCAGCAGACCCAGCATGCATGGCTAATGGCAAGGGATTCTGGGAGCTGTAGTCCAGCAACATCTGGGGACCCAAGGTTGGAGAGCCCTGTTAACTGAACAATTCAGACAAGAGCATCATTTTCAGCAACTACATTAAATGGAAAATCATTTTTGTCTAAAATTGCTTTTCTGTTTAATTGCCACAACACTGCCTTGAAAATATACATATTCTTTACTAGGTTTCAATTCCTTTATTAAAAGAAATGAATATACAACAGTATAATTACAATAAATAATTAAAAGAATAGCACATATGGCTCAGCCTTAATATATGTATCATTGCAATAGTTAATAAAGACCAATTCTCAATAAAAACTATCTTGTAATTGCATGTAGTCAAGGTGGTAAATTATTTTTATGGATTTTACAGATTGTAGGTATTTTATACAGAATAAGGATCTTTGGTAGCAGATTCTAAAGAAGCTCTCTTTCAGAGTAATATTAACTGAATGTATGGACCTGAGTCTGGAATAATATACTCAAATATTTGGAGAAATTGGTGCAAGTCTGTTTCCCATTTTTAACAGAAAATTCTTCATCCCCTGCAGTGCTCACTGCAGTCATTTCCATAATGTTAACACACATTTTGCTAATTAATCCACTTTATAGACTTCAAGTGCATGCTTAAGACATTGTTTTTGTCTTTGCTCATATATTGTCATGTTTATTAATACACTGCAATGAAAATTGAATCTGGAATACTGATAGTCTACTTTCATTAATTCATCAGTTCCTGATAAGAAATAATTCAGCCTTCATCTAGTAAACCACCAAATGTTGAGATCTTAGGACCGGGATGGGGAATCTCCGGACCATGGGGCCATCCCCATCCCCCCCAGTAATCTGGCTTGAAAAAAGGCTTCCACTGACACTAATGGGAGGCTTATTTCAAGCCTATGTTTGTGCAGCATTAACCCTCCCTGCATTCTGCAACCCTTCCCAAATCCCCCCTTGTACTATAACAGTGATGGCGAACCTTTTTGAGCCCGAGTGCCCAAACTGCAACACAAAACCAACTTATTTATTTCAAAGTGCCAGCACTGCAATTAAACCTGAATACTGAGGTTTTAGTTTTAGAAAAACAACTCATACAGTTGTCCGAACTAATTAACATATTTTGTCTTAAAAGAAAAACACAATAACATAGCTTTCAATGATACAAACAGTTTTTTGTTGAAAAAAAAATCAACTCAAAAAATTATTATAGTACTACATTGAACACATAGCCTGAAGGGAATTTATACAAACTTTTTAAATAATTAGGCACATGTATTTTTGGATAAGGGATTCTCAACTTGTAATATGATTATATGCCAGATTGAAATTGTATGGGGCAAGCTTTACTCCGGGTCCTTTCCCTGCTACTACAGGTGTCGGATTAGTAAAAGTAAAAGTCAACCTGTACTAGGATGAGCAAGATAAACAAGAAAACTAAACATGTTTAACACATTTTAAACACTTTATGTCTTGGACTGCAAACACTGCATTAGGTAAAAGTTTGCATTGGGCATGCTTTTGCACAATTAATGTGATTTTTGCTATTGCATGCATGCTGTTAATTTGTCAAACCTTGGTTCATACTCCGTTAGTTTGAGAGCAACACATGCAGCACTCAGGTCAACTGTTAGGGCTTTACATCCAAGCCATGCTCTGTGCATCATTCTTCAAAATCTTTTAAATGTGATAACAATGTAGAAAAGAATTCTGTAACAGGAATTATAGAATAAAATCATTCTGTTCCACACTGTGAGAAAGAACAAGATCATTAGTGTTTTGCAGAAGGGGACGGTCTTTTCGCGATCTGGTGACCAATGGCTCGAGTGCCCACAGAGAGGTCCCTGCGTGCCAGCTGTGGCACCCGTGCCATAGGTTCGCCATCACTGTACTATAAGGTTGGGGGAGGAGCCTTCTCTGTGTACCAAGGGAAGACTTTTCAAGCATAAATGTTGCAGGGGGGGGCATTTCCTCTCTCTCTCTCTCTCTCTCTCTCTCTCTCTCTCTCTCCCCCTCTCTGTGAGAATGGGAGCGAGATGTATATGTCTGAGAGAGAGAGAGAGAGAGAGAGGTGACCCTGCCCACTATTTGCTTTGGCCCACCTACTTTTCTTTGGAGGGGCACCCATTGCTGACATGCAACCCTTAGAAAGTTAGCCAGAACCCAGAAGAAGGGACTGAAACCCTCAGTTCAAAACAGGTTCCCTTATCCTCTCCTAGGAGATCACTATTGATCTATATTTCTTGTAATATTTTCATTAGTGATGGTGGTGGGAGGTTAGCTGCTATATTTTCCCACACAAAATATTAAGTTTGTAAAAATGCATTGTTTCATAAAATTAATTTGTAACCTAATTAACAGATATACCACCAGTCAAACTGGGCAGTTTCAACATTGTAATTAATTTTTCAGCTGACTATCCCTAGGAAGAATGCATACATAAAATACTAAATTCATACAAAGCTCTTTCGATGTGCTAAAATTAGCATGTTAACAGTTCTCCGTGCCTTTTTTAAAAAAATAAACAATGTAAGGAACCGGTGAATTGAATTTAAAATATTTACACACAGGCAGGCTCTAGAGGGGTTTTTCTCACAGTAGGTGTTCTGCACTCCTGGGAAGTAAGATTCATGAGCAGAAAACATTTCCACTCATGGATCGCCTTCATTGGATTATGGCAAATACTGCTAAAGTCAATTGTTATCTCCAGCACAATATAAGTTTTCTCAGGCATTTGGCAGCATATGATGAGGTTTTTAATCAGGTTCTGGATTTTTCTTATTGTTGATTATTTAAAATTGTTTAGATATCTGTTTCTGTGTGTGCTATCTGTTGCTTGTATGTAAATGATTTTTATACTATGTATGTTGAAGTTTTTAATCTTTGCAAACCGCCCAGAGAGCTTTGGCTATTGGGCAGTAGAGAAACGTAATAAATAATAAATGAATGAATGATGAATGATAAGTTACGAACTAGAAGCAGAAAAAAAATTATCCTCAGGCAAACATCATTTTGTTTACCGGTAATCACTTTGCCAACTAGCAAAAATCCACTACTTGCAAGCTAAGGGAATATGCTAATTTAAATTAACGTGAGAGACTGCATTTAGTTGGATAAACATCTAAAGGTATTTGACACAGCTCCAAGTTAATTACATATCTTGAACAAGGATAATATAAGTTTGGGGGGGGAAACATGAATGGCAAGAGCTGATGAACAACACTGAACCAACCTACTATGGCAAAACCTCCTGATATTGTAAGGAACTAGAAGATAGTATTGAGCCCCAGATTCCTTCAAAAACCTGCCTGAATTGCATAACTTTCCTCCCTCAAAATATTCCCCCCATCTTTAAATCTCCTACAAATATTTCTACTTAACTGTGCTTTGATAGGACTGCTAGCCTCACCACCATCATTATTTCTCCCTCACCCTCTACCAATCTCAATACAACACCAAGGCCTGTGGCTTACGCTGGCTCAGCTTGTCTGAGCGTGGAAAGCTAAGCAGGGTCAGGCCTGGTTATTACTTGGATGGGAGACCCCTCCTCTAGTTTCCTGCATTGAGCAGGGGGTTGGACTCGATAGCCTTGCAGGCTCCTTCTAACTCTATGATCTATGAAATCTATGAGATCATTAACCTGATTCTCTGTAAATGCATTATTTCCAGAAATGTTACAGGTATGGAAAAAGAAAGAGTATCTGCAGCAAAGCAACACAGCTCTCCAAATATGAATTAAAGGTTTCCACCCAGTTTATACCAAACCATGGTTTGGCTGTCAGGTTCAAGCCTTGAGCTTCTCACTTCAGTTCCTTCCCTGTCTTCATTGTTTACAAACCATATCACGCTGATTAGAGGTTATTTACAGTAAGGTTAAATGCAGTAAGGTTATTTCAAGTATTTCATCAAGGTTTTCCATTATCCAAATACTTAATTTCAGGCATTTTCCATGGGATATTATACTGTTTTGCTATCCTGTCCTTTGCTCCCCTCACAATATCCATTCCAATTTTACAAAATTTATTTTAAAGGAAGGCCCAAAATTAAACTCATCTGAGGGGGGTAATCCTACAGCTCCTGGAAAACATCCCAGGGACCACAGGATATTTTGGATTCTCCATCCCAAGGCCAAAGACATTGCTACAACATCAGGAGGGGGATTTTGCCTCCCGTTCCTACCTCCCCACCCAGCTATTCAGGTCTGCAACACTTAATGGAGGTGGGCAGGGATGGACAACAGAAATGCCATAGGATTCTGCAGATCCTGGCCTCTCCACTCCTCCTCCCATGCCCACCAGGATGCCCCCCTTTCGACCTCTATGAGGTCATCCAAGGTCACTGTTGCAACCTCGGAAAGCAACCAATGCTTTCCACCACAGCTGCGAGGGGGCAGGGATTGGAGCACAGAGTCCCACTCATGAGGTTGTCTAAGTCCTCAGGAGGGGAACTCTGAAAAATCCTGTGGTCCCTGGGATGCTCTCTCAGGACCATAGCATTGCGCCCAAAACTATTTTAATAAATGAATCTTACCAATTTATCTATTAAACATGGCAGCCCTTAAAAAGGGGGATATGGAGATATTAGGAGTAAATAAAATGGAACATCCCAGAGGATTTTCATACAATTTGGATTTATAGAGCCTTCTGTATTCTATTCAATGGCTAGGAAGCAGCAAACATGCTCAAGACTCATTACTTTAAGGATACATTTCACTGTAGAATGTAACGATAAACAAGCTGAGGGAAGGGGGAAAAGGACAGCATTTTTATATACTGCAAAGTAGTTCCCCTATAGTGAAGTGTTCACTCAGTCTCTTCAGCTGTTACAAGTTCTTGAAACCTTCTTTTAGGAAGATTTGACCTACAGGCCAGAATAAGCACGGTAATTTACTAAACAGAGTACAGTATTTACAAGACTGTGGCCTCAAACTACCTCAAACTGCATATGAGGCAGTAAGCCTTTTTTCTGGGCTGCCCCATTTCCAGGGTTCAGCAAGTCTTGTCCCGTTGTGATGTTGAATTTAAGATGTGCTCAGAGCACCTCCAAAAAACAGCACAAGGTCAGGGACAATCCAAGCCCCCCTCCCACCTCTACTAGTCAGAAGGGGACTAGAACTTGTCTGTGTCATGCTGTGCTTCCGAGGGAGAGACTCAAAGCTACCAGTACTGTACAACACAGCTCTCTTCTCAAGCTTGGAACTGGGGACAGGAGGGATTATCCATCCACTATGCCTCCAAATCATATGGCAGCAGTGGGACAATCTACTCCCTAGCTCGAAGTACAGGAGGAAGGCTGGGGTTTGTCATACTTGCCAGACATTGGAGGGACATTCACCTCCAACCATTTCATACTGCAGGAGCAGGCTTAGATGATTGAACACTCCCCTTCCTCACAGAGAAAACTAGCATGTTGCGGAGAAGGCTAGGCTAGAATCCCTTCTCCTTGAGATCTAGTTTTATCCCATGTCAATCAAATGAGCTCCACCTACTATCTGAAACAGTATACTACCCAGGAACATGCTTACCACCTTTTTCTGCTGCTTTTGAGTATTAGCCCTGTATTTGTGATGGCTAGGCCTTCAACATCCCATGCAGGATAATTAAAGTAATTTCCAAGTGTCCAACACTGAGGCAGGCTACTCTAAAAGAACTAATATTGACAGCATGGGGGTAGACGTAGGCGACTGTGCAAACATTTTATATAAATGTGAAATTTTTCCAACAATCAAGAAATAATCTTTGCTCAATATATTTTCTATGTGATGAAATAGGCTCTAGTCTACAACAGCTTATACCATAAAAATATTCGTCTTAAAGGTATGAAAAGGCTCTTTCATTTTTTCTTTGTGTTCCTTCCTCATTCTTCCTTGTTTCTATATTCTAACTTCCTGTACATGTTTTATTTGTGTGTGTGTGTGTGTGTGTGTGTGTATATATATATATATATATATATATATAATCCCACCCTTTTTCCTCCAAGGAACCCAAGGTGGTTTACATAATCCTCCTCCTCTCCATTTTATCCTCACAACAACCCTGTGTGGCAGGTTAAGCTGAGAGTCAGTGACTGGCCCAAAGTCACCCAGTGGGCTTCTTGGCATAGTGGGGCCTAGAACCCAGATCTCCCGAGTCCCAGTCCAACGATCTAACCACTACACGACACTGGCTCCCATGTTGTAGGCTTTTCTGTTATTTTGTATGATTAGGTGCAATAGAAATATGTATCACCATACCACATACAAAATCATAATGTGATTGAAATTTTCCACCATGAACTGGAATTGAACTAGTTCAAGATGTGTGCAGCTGGCTACTAAACATTATTGGACCAAAATAATAACTTTAGTTACAACTGAAGCCAAACATATTCAGAAAGTTTATAATTTGATTTTATGCTTTGGGGTGATTGGGAGGGGGTTTCAATTATAATATGAAGTACTCGTTCTTAATACATTGAGGGCACAATCCAATGCCTTTCACCCTTGATGGGCATATGCCTCCAAACACGGAGGCTTACGCGCATCTAATGCTGGGCGCGAGGCACGGAGATTTCCACCACCCCACACCTCGCACCCTGTATTTCATCTAGACAGTCGTCTTCAGTCATCTACATGAGGTGCTGCGGAGGGGGAGGGAAGGGGGCTGGGGTGCCATTTGGATATGGTGTAAGCTGTCGGCCACAGCCTCCTCCCCTCCGCCAGGAATGCCCCTTTCCCCCCTCTCCAAGGCCGATGGTGCAGTTCTTTCTGCTTGGCATTGGGAGTCCCAGCTCCGAGGTTGCAGGACCTCAGAGCTGGGCTCCGAATAATTCTATGGCCCCCAGACAATGTTGGGAGGCCATAGGATTGTGCCCTGAGACACTTCAAAGGGGCAATGCAAGCTGTTCTTAGATCAAGGTTAATATTAACAAGCTATAACAGTCTCTAACATAATTGTTGCCTGGTACATACAACTTGCCATACCTAACAATTAGACACCATACAATGAGAACCAAAACATACCATTTAAAATACTGAAGTAGCTGTGGAGTAAGAGTGAAGACAGACATAACATAAAACATTATGTTCTCCTTACAGGGCATCCCTCAGCCACAGGATGAGCCTGATCTCTTCTCATCTTCCTAATTTGGTTGACTGATACAGAATATAATACAGGTTCAGTATGACCCCTCCTCCTATACATCAGATGGGCTGCCAGATTTATTTTTTTTAAGAGCATCACCTTCACATTTATCCATTCATTCAGTGCTTTAAAAACACACACACACACACACACACACACAGTGCAAAACTACTGTGGGAATTGAGGGAGGGGTTGTCCTTAGTGACTCCATGTGGCCCATACCAGCCAATCAGTGCAATGCACAGACAGTTCCTGCTGCAAACTTGCAGAGTCATTATTTTTCAGAGCATGACCCTGTGACAGCACTTCAAAATCATGTTCACTATCTTAAAAGTGTTTTGTCATATATTTGAGCATCTTCCTTTAGATAAACTGGTGCTGAACTCCTTTTCCATCAAGATTTTGGTCAATTGCTAATTCTACATTATCTCAACAAAGACCCATCTTAAAAGAGGTTCAAGGGCATAAAAAGTTGGATTCAGACCATAGAGACGCTGGCTCAGCTTGTCTGAGCGTGGAAAGGTAAGCAAGGTCAAGCCTGGTTATTACTTGGATGGGAGACCCTTCCTCTAGTTTCCTGCATTGAGCAGGGGGTTGGACTCGATAGCCCTGTAGGCTCCTTCCAACTCTATCTATGAAATCTATGAAACTTGGACCAAACTGTCACTTGAGCCACTGACTTGTAGTAAGCTATTGTTGCTCCTTCTGCTTTGTCCAAGGCTGAGAAGAAAACAGCAGCTATTCCATATACCATTGCATAAAAAGAGGAGGCACAACTGTTGAAAAAGGGCTTTCTACACATCCATTTCTGTCCAAGATAAAAGCAGTTATAAACTATTCCTGAACTGTTCACACTATTTCTCTCAAACAGCCCAAGGGAAACAGCCATAAACTACTGTGGATTCTTCCAGTAGTGATTTAACACTAAACTACAGCTGGTCAAGTGTGAATCATACAGTGACTGGAGCACATCCAGGAATAAACCAGCAGTAAAGTGCCACCGCAAATGCACCAAATAATAGCTTATGTCACAAAGCTGTTGTGAGGACAAAAGACTGCAAAATGCTTTGTACACTGAGCATGTTATGACACATAGGGCCAGACTGCATGTCACAGCAGCAAATCGTGGGGAAATTAACTCATGATTTGTTGGAACACGAGCGAGCCACTTCCACTTTGCATAAACAACCTACCAATGCCCCATTCATAGGTTGTTACATCATGTCCAAACCCAGACAATCTGAGTTGTTTATGGGTTAAAAAACCCAGTTATCCTAACAACTAATTGTAGGTTAAGTTGTATTTTATTTATTTGTTACATTTAGGGATCACCCATCTGGCCGGCAAACCAGCCACTCTGGGCGATGTACACACGATAAAATACAGAATAAAATACATTTAAAACAGTATAAAATTTTAAAGTCTTAGCCCACCCCATATTCCCGCCTGAACAGCCATGTTTTTAGTGAGCGGCGGAAGCTCAGCAGAGAGGGGGCATGGCGGAGGTCACTAGGGAGAGAGTTCCACAGTATGGGGGCCGCCTCAGAAAAGGCCCTCTTCCTAGTCCCCACCAGTCTAGCTGCTCTGGCTGAAGGGACAAGGAGAAGGTCGTCTGTGGCAGATCTTGTTGAGCAGCCCACTTGGTGTTGCTGAAGACGCTCCTTGAGATAGACTGGACCAGAGCCATGTAGGGTTTTAAAGGTCAAAACCAACACCTTGAATTCGGCTTGGCAAGCAACTGGTAGCCAGTGCAGCTCCTTCAGGACTGGAGTGATGTGATCACGCCGGCGGCTGCCTTTAACCAGGCGAGCCGCCACGTTCTGTACCAGCTGTAGCTTCCGAACCATCTTCCAGGGTAACCCCACATAGAGCGCATTACAGTAGTCTAGGCGAGAGGAGACCAAGGCATGAACCACTGATGGGAGCAGATGATTAGGAAGGTAGGGGTGCAGCTGCCGTATCAGATGGAGTTGATACAGCACCGCCCGGCTCACAGCTGACACCTGAGCCTCCATGGACAGCTGGGAGTCTAAAATAACCCCCAAGCTGCGAGCCTGGTCCTTCAGGGGCAAATGTACCCCATTCAGCACCAGGTCAACATCCCCTAACCTCCCCTTGTCCCCCACCAGAAGTACTTCAGTCTTGTCGGGGTTCAGTTTCAGTTGTAGAGTGTTCATAGGTTGTTTTTCAAAGCAGAAGTGTCTTGTGCGCATGTGCACTCCACATGTTCCCAGGAAATTGTGGGTTAATTAACCCATGATTTGCTGCCATGCCATGCATACTGGGTCATAGTGAAAATCTTCAGATAACAGCTCAAAAGATTATCTAATGAAGATTATTTTATTTATTTATTTAATGAGTGCACATTATGATGCTTGAGGAATAGTAACTGGGTAGAAATCTCCCAAACTGTATTTAAAGGACTGAATGCCTGTCGTTTGTATAGATGACAGGCAGTACCATCCTATGTGGCTGCTGGTAACCCGTCAAACCTGGAGGATTACAGGCATCCAATTGAGTGCAGGAGGAGCACGGCAGATAGGATTGCCACTGTGTTATCCTCGCCCTCAAAAACATCTAGACGGCCAATTTTAGCCATCTAGATGTTTTACACCTCCTCACGAGGAGAGGCTGAGTCACCACCTAGATGCTATAGAAGCCAGCGGTGCCTTGCTCCTCCCCTCCCCACTCCCGGGAACGCCCTCCCTGCAGGGGAACCGAATACAGTCTTCTGTGTTCGGTTCCCAGTCAGTGCGGAAAGAACCATGCTGGTTAAGGGGAGGGGGGGGCGGGTGCTCCGTGGTGCTGCGACCTTGGAAAGGATTTCCAAGGTTGCAGCGGCAACTATGCTACGTCCTATAGCCCCCTAGACAAGGCCGGAAGGTCACAGGATTGTGCCATAAGAGAATGATCGAGTTTAGCTCATCTAGAATGCAACACAATTATCAACATAAAATATATATTCCAATACTCCTAAAGCAAGATGTGCCTTTTCATATTTTCATAACTGCAAGAATGGAAACAGTATGGTTATTTGCTACAGATAAGTTAGCAGTTCCTTAGGCTGTGGCCTTGCATGCACTTTACAGTAAGGGCCACTTCACTCATTATGCTTCTCTTTCATGAAAGACACTTGTGTGTAGAGAATAATATGCAACCCATTTGTAAATCATCACTTGTAATGACACGCTTTACAATGTATGCATATACTGGAAAGCAACAGTCAATTCTGGCTTCCCAGTGCATGTTCACACCATAAAATATATGTGAGATAATCACATAGTATTATCTTGATCTACACTCAGGTTTCATGCTCTCCTACATGAAAAACTTTTCTGTGTAAATGTAACATACGAAGAGCCTCTGGGGTTACAGTCTTATGCACACTGGAGAGTAAGTCTATTTGATCTCAGTGGGACTTACTTCTGATTGAACTTGAGTAAGATTGAGCTGCATGTCCTACGTATATACGGTAGGTAGGATTTGTTCCTGAAAAGGTATAGAGATACAGCTCCACAAAGTATGTCAGCTGCTTACACTCTACCGTGGATTTATCCAGTGGAAAATGTACTGGATTTGAATTTGAACATCCATGATACCAATCTCTGCTTAGCCATACATTTACTAGGTAGCCTTGAACAAGTCAAATTTCCCAGCATTGCTTTCCCATTGTATAAAATGAGAATAGTGACCTCTCTCAACAGCTAGCATGAATACAATAAAATTTATAACGCACTTTTCAAATGTAGAAAGTGATGTATAAATGGTGATAGCAATAAAAAAGGTAGAAGAGAAGCATGTCCCATGGGAACCCTATACATAAAAACAAAAACAGAAATCACTGCTAACAAAATTAATTCTACCAATAGCTATCCTGTAAGTTAGTCAGCATGTTTCTAGCTAGCATTCTTAATAATTTCAATTATATTTTGGAACATGAAATGGAAAAATGAAACAAGCAGACTTTTCTTAATATGATTTCCATATTCAAGAACAATAATCACACATTTATCACAACTCAACCTCAACAATTTGACACACTGATAGTATGTCATACTAATTTTAAGGCAGAAAAGTATGACATCAAGAGGAGTGCTAGTAGTGACAGCCTGGATGTGCATTAAATAGCAAATGCTACTTGGATTGTTGACTCCAACTCCCCTCCTACTGAAGAATAGCTTGCTATGACTTATTTGAGATGGAAGATACTAAAAAGAAAGCTATTTCCTTCAAAGTAAATCCTACATAAATCAATGGGTTCTACCTCCAAGTAAACATGTATAGAATTGAACTGCTAACCCTCATCTCCCAAACTATCCTATGGGATAGATAGTTCTATTCTGCCAATGAAATAATCTTTTCATATGTACCAGTCTGTAGCAACATGCTCACCTGGGAACTCAGCCCTTGAAGAGAAGAGATGTGAGGGCGGGATGAAAGTGGAAAGATTTATCCTAGTCCAAGAATGAGATCTCGGGAGTCATATAGTCCAGCCCCTGTACAGGAATGGGTTAGTCCAAACCCAACACCCTGAACATGCTACATCCCCAGCCTCTCCTCCTCACAAATCGCAACTGATAGGGATGAATGCTGCACCAAAGAGGAGGAAGGAGGAGAGAGAAAGAGAGAGAGAGAGAGATTGCGTATGAACACATGCAGCTACCTTATTCCGAGTCAGAGCACTGGCCCAGCCAGCCCAGGGCTATCTTACTTCAACTGACAGCAGCTCTCCAAGATTTCAGGCAAGGGCTCTTTCCATTCCCTGGAGATGCCGAGGACTGAGCCTGCGACTTTCTTCATGCAAGGCAGGTTCTCTACCACTGAGCTACGGCGCGCTCCTCAAGCCCCAGAGTGCTGTCCCTTTGACTGGAAAAGAAACGCGTCGTGGGAACGGGAGGGCGGGGGCAGGAAGCAGGCTGGGGCCTAAAGCGAAGCCTCGATGAAACCCCCACAGGGCCAGGAGGCCGAGGGGCCTGCAAGGCAATAGGGAAACTTTACAGCCAGAGCTGTGTGTGGAGGTGGGAGACTGAAGTCACCAGGCAGCCACCAACGATAATGGTGGTGGTCGGCGCTGCTGCTCCCCCCACCCCCCACCCCCTCCCCGGCGCCTCCCACCGGCACCCTTGCTCCACGACGGCGCCCGCGGGTGGTTCCTCCCATACACGCCAGTTGTGGCGCCCACCTCACCTCCTCTAAAGCCCGCAGGCGAGCCACTCTGCTGCTTCAACTCCTTGTCGAGCTCTCAGAGACTCTTTAACCGCAATGGCCTCCCTCAGTCCCTCACAGGCCGCACCAGGCACGAGCATGCAGACAAACACCCGCAGGGGCCAATCAACACTTAAAGTCTAAAAGCTTCAGCCAACCAACCTTCGGAGGCGGGTCTTAAAGGCCACTATATAATGGAGGGGGCGGCGAGCGTCTTCCTCGGCGACGGGGTGGGATGTTCTTCGAGGTAACGTCACCTGTGTGCAAAATATGCGAGATTCAAAATCTCATTCTCCGTGACTCTGCCTGACCAGACCATCTTCCCATACAGTATTCCAGGAGGGAAATGGCACCATTACTAATGACAGACCTTAGCAGCTTTACGATATGTGTATCTTTGTCTCTGAGGCAAAATTAACTGAGGTTAAACACGAATAAGGTAACTCAAGACAGGACAAGTCACAGCGAGGGAAACGTCATTGCGGCATATCAAAATGCTAGGAGCACGATGCTCCTGCCTTCGAAATGTATTCATATTTACTAACGTCCAGGGCTTTGCAAAGCCAGTGAAGTGCTACTTATTGCAGCTTTTAACAATCAAGCCAATACTAAAGTGCTATTTAGTTCTGCCTAGACATAGTCCCAGCACATATTGGGCAGCTGGATCTCTAACGTCATTTGCCGGGCCTCTTCCCTATGCATGGCGCAGCAGCACAGTCCTCTCTACTTCTCTTCCCCTCAACCCCAACTTGGCCTCTTGCAAGCTTTATGATGGCTTTTCTTTTCTCCCCACCCGGGAGAAAATTACATCTGGGTTGTAATTTTAAGACTACACCTCGGCTCCAAGATGGAGGTTGACAGAGAGATCAGTGAGCAGGAAGGAAGCGGGAACACGCCTTCCCTAGTTCCCGCTTCCTTTCAACGCAATTTTCAAAACAGCTGCTGCTAGAGTGCACTGCCGACTGACTGCTCTCGCTCAACCAACAAGTCTTGGGGTCATCGGTTGGCTTTAAAAATAACACAAAAGGGATGGGGGAAGTAAACCATCCTTGGCACCTTGTAAGGCTAAGCTATTTTTTTTAACAGCCCCTTCTCTCCCCCCCCCCCTATTAATAATATGTTCTCCCCCGACGTTTCCTTTGCAAAGGGACGAAGGGACGGTAGTCGCTCCAGAGACTTCTGGAAAGTACAGTAGTAGTATATTTGTAGTAGTACATTTGGCCCAGGGCCAGATGTATTGTGAAGGGTTTTCAACAAATGTTTGCATTATTCTGATTACATTATTTTTTCCTTCCTACATATTCTTCCATCTTCCCTGTTTCCCTGTGTCTCTTGTCCCCACTCACCACCACTCCTTTGATTTCAGGTTTCTCTCTCTCTCTCTCTCTCTCTCCTTTTGTTGGGGGACTGGAGGGTGAAAATGCAGTTTCAGGCTAAAACCTGCAGTCTTGGAGAGCCCCTAAACAAAAGTGAATGGAATATTCCCAGGGGTGGTGATAGGTACCAAAAAGATCCAGGGCTCAGGCCCACCGGACCAGAAAAAAAGCACAATATGCATATGCTAATTTACATATGCTCTAAAGTCTCTTTGTGTGTGTGTCTTTAAAGGACCCTGTCTCCTAAGGACACCCCTATTTGTAAAAGGGGATGTATGGACAGGGGAGAGGAGGGGGGGTGAAGCACATGTGGGCAAAAAGCCAGCTAATCCATGGGGTCTGGGGATCAGATGCAATAGAGCTCATCAGGGTCCCTGTACCTTTATTTCAGCAAGTGCCCATGGACAGCAGTGTGGTAGGACAGATGGCCTCCCAAAGATTCGGAGCTCCAAATGAAAGGTTCATGGCTCCAGCCCTAGTAGGCTGCCCCCTAACACCGCCTCTGAATATTCTCCACCCCCCCACACACTGGTCTGAAGCTGACGCTCTGCACATTTTTGGTGTACTTAGTTGAACTTTTTTCAGAGATTATAAGTGTAAATGTATTTTGTGCCTTTTTCCCCAGTGCAAAAGACTGAAAGTGGCCTATTTATAGGCTGTACTAGTTCGGCCTGCTTGGACTCTTCCACATTCTAGTGTTGTGCAGCTTTTTGACCTGTATGCATCAGGTACTGGTGCAGAGTTGTATAGTAGTTCAAGCAATCTGATTCTGAGGGGTAGTTTTCTGACAAGGGATAAGGACATTTTCCTGCTAATGTCTGCCTGTCAGGCAGCTGTTAAAGGTAGGAGTTCTGCAGGGGGAAAATGTTGGCAATCCTATTTTAATTTGGTGAACCCTACTGGCCTTTCCACAGATTGCACTAGGTAAACCCTTGCTGGGGTTCCTATTTCTCCTTCTTCCTCAGTGGTCCCTGACTGTTGGGTATAAAGGTGTTGCATTCAGAAAGGGAATAAAGACTGACATTGAGGGTGGATAATAAAAGTAATCCTTAACTAATAACTACCTACTAATTCAGGGGTGGGCAGTTTGTAGTCTCTTCAGATGCTTTGGCCTCCAACTCCCATCAGCCCTAATCAGCATAACTGATTATGGGAGTTGTAGACTAGATCATCTAGATGGCCACAAGTTACCCACCCCTGAGATTTCTTAACTTGGGTCCTACGGTGAAAGCATATGCAAGTTTACTCAGAAGTTTATTGAGTTCAGTGGGGCTTACTACCATGTAAGTGTGCATAGGATTGCAACCTTAATGTGTTTTAAAGAAACATATTAGACACCACAAATTTTGACCTGGGAAGATTCCCCCTAGACATGTTTCTGTGGGATCTGCACTCTGTACATGCATTGAGGCTAAGATAGTCTTTTCCTTATTAGGATTAAGGGCACAATCCTATGCATGTTTAGACAGAAAAAAGTCTGTCTAAACTCATTCATGCTTGCTGAGGACTTATGGGAGTTGTAGGACTTTTTTTCTGTCTAAACATGCCTGATTGCATCCTAAATATTTTTTCTAAGCTCAGCTCCTGACTCTAAAAACAGCTTAAAATCTGCAAAGGGATACCTTAAGAATATATATTAAATAATTCCTGCTTAGTAATTATCTGTAATACAAACGGTCCATCTAGTCTGGGCACGACACCGAAGAAGGTTCAGAGGGCAACAAAGATGATAAAGGGACTGAAACAAGGCCCTATGAGGAGACTGAAAGAACTGGGCATGTTTAGCCTTCAGAAGAGGAGACTGAGGGGAGATATAGCACTCTTCCAGCACTTGAAGGGTTGTCACACAGAGGAAGGCCAGGATCTCTTCTCGATCATTCCAGCTTGCAGGACACTGAATAATGGGTTCAAGTTACAGGAACCCAGATTCCACCTGAACATCAGGAAAAATTTCCTGACAGAGCAATAAGACAATGGAACCAATTACCTAGGGAGCTGGTGAGCTCTCCCACTCTGGAGGCATTCAAGCTGGACGGCCATCTGTCAGGGATGCTTGCTTTGACCTGGATTCCTGCACTGAGCAGGGGGTTGGACTCGATGGCCTTGTAGGCCCCTTCCAACTCTACTTTTCTATGATTCTAGTCCAACATCTTGCTTCCCAAGTAGCTTCCCCACAGGGAAGCTCACAGGCAGAAAAGGAATGCAACAGCCCACCCTGTTTGATATTCAGATACAGCAGCCTTCCCCAGATGTGTTGGACTGCAACTCCCTTAATTCTCAGCCAGCATGGTCAAAGGCCATGCTAGGCGGGAATTATGGGAGTTGCAATCCAACACATCTGGAGGGCACCAGGCTGGGGAAGACTGAGATACAGTGTCTCTGAACATGAAGCTTCAGTTTACCTTTCAAAGCTAATATCCACTAGAAGACCTGGTCTTGATGGAACAGAAAACAGCTATAACTGAGCTGTTGACTTTGAGACAAAGTTTTCCTCTGGTGCTGGGAAAAGAAACGCCTGGAGAATTGAGCTATTGATCTAATGTTGTTTGGGAACATCTTATGTCCCTTTCATTTTCTCATTCCCTGTTGAGTCCTCTTGCTCCTGTAAAGCAAGAGGTGATAGATCTCATACCCTTCTGTGTCTGTCTGCCTGCCCCTGCCTTGCTGTTGTCATGTCTGAATGAGGTACTGAGTCTCTGTGCCTCTTTTCAGTCATTTTGTGTGAATGAGTTTTTATGTTTGCTATGTCTGTGCTGTTTACTCCAAAAGAAGTGATAAAAGGGAGGTTGTGTTTGGATTTTGCTGTATACTCCATTCATTCACTTGATACTTTCCTGTTATTTTAAAAGACATGAAGGTATATCTTTACAATAAAGATGTTACAAAGTAACACAATTGTCCTAACGATCTGTTATAATCAGTTCAAAATGAACCTCGCCAGCGTGTAAAATGGCAACTGTGCACTACATGGTGCCATACTGTTCCTCACATTTGTATCCCACCCTTCCTCCACTGAGCTCTGGGTAGCATACATGGCTGTGGGCTACCCTTCTCCCCCCTTTATCTTCATAATATTCTGTGAGGTAGGCTAGTCTTGGATAGTGACTGACCTAAGGTTGCCCAACTGGGCTGTATGGCTGATTAGGAATGTGAACCCAGGTCTCCCCAGCCCAAGATTCCAGGGTGGTGCATGTATGGATGGATGGATGCACGCGCGCACGCGTGTGTGTGTGTGTATATGCATGATCATCACATCTGCCTGCATTTTTGTATTTTATAGGGTTTGTCATCATGAGCACCTACAGTCTCCCAAAATTCTGTAACACTCTAAAGCAGCGATATAGAACCTCTGGCCTGCAGAGGTTTCTCATCTGGCCTGTAGCACCTCCAGGGGGCAGGGCTTGGAGGAATCCAAGGAGGTTCTGCGGGCTGGATGGGGAACCTCCATAGGGTGGAGATTCCCCATCCCTGATTTAGTGTTACAGAATTTTGGAAGCGTATGATGGAATGTTGTAAACTGGACTTTTAATATAAAGATTCTTGGATTTATTATTTATTTATTACAGCATTTGTATACTGCTCCATATCTAAGCAGATTCCAGAGCGGTGATCAATAAAAAGATAAAAACAGATAAAAGAATAAAAACAGTGCATTAAAAACAAGGTATATTTAAAACTGTGGCTGGTCAGCAAGGAAGGCTTCTTGGAACAAGGATGTCTTCAGCAGGAATCAGATGGAATCAGGTAAAAGTGAGTTAAGCCTTTTGTAGTCATTTTGTTGTTGTTTGATTGCATAGCATTTTGGTTGTACAACAATTAAATAGAAACATATTGAGCACACACAATATCTAATAGCCTTATAGGGTTAAACAAAACTATTCAAGAAGATGGAGATGGTTTGGCTCAAAGAAAATGGTATCTTCGTTAAAGAGAATTTTCAGCAAAAAAAAACCCTAAATCTGAATTATTGAGAAACTTTCATTCACAACAGTGCAAAAGTAGTGAAACACAGATAAATGCAAGATGATGGAAAGTTCTGTGGAGAGTTACGGGAACATTTTTTTTCCAGTCTCCTAACTGTACAGGAAGGGCTGGGGAATAATGGCACAAATGCAAACTGTAAAAGAGTTTATACACAATTAGTAAAATCTTAATGAGCCCAAGTTTAAATCCTGGGCATTATCACTACTACAGGCAATTAATATACTAAAAATAACTTATGTGCTATACATAGGTGTATATATAAATACTCTGTATTTAAAAGTAAGGCAGCAGTCCTATGCAAGTGTACCTGGGAGTAAATCCTACTGATATCAGAGGGGCTTACGACTGAGTAAACTTGTATAGAATCGGGCTGCATGTATAGTGTTGATTTATTCACAGTAACTCAGGAAAAAAAGCTATATACATATATTGCACAGTTGTAAAAAAAAAAACACTGTTCATTAACCATATGTAAACAATGATTTTCTTCCATTCTTTGGCAATTTTGATATTTCAGTAATGCTATATGCTATAAGCAAGAGCACTTAGGTGCAAGGCACGTAACCAATATTTAAAGGCACATTAAACAGATCTTTAGAGAACAACACCACTCTTCCAAATACTTTCCAGTTAGCAATATATCCACTGTACTGGCTCAAAGTTTCCAACATCAAAAATCCCATAGAGTTATGCATTGCAGTGGTGTGCTTTGTAGAGTCAACATCATGAAAACACTCAGTTGAAGACTTATTGACCAACATACAGCTTAGGATTACTGGTAATGCTGATCTATGGCACAAGGCTTATTCCACAGTCACAGATTTGGCCAGATTTCTTGGAAAATCCACCTGGAATAAGAAAGAAAGATTCTCAATTTATTACAACTTATAAGAACATTTTCCATTTAAGGAATTAATATCCATCATGGGTAAGTCTCTATCAGCTTTTGTGCATCTGGATCCTACAATGTTTGCCCATTCTTCCTGGCAAAATTGCTCCAGCTCTGTCAGGTTGTATGGGGACCGTTGGTGAACAGCAACTTTCAAGTCTTGTCACAGACTCTCAATCAGATTGAGATCTAGGCTTTGACTGGGCCATTCTAAGACATTCAGGTTGTTTTTTTTAAATCACTCCAGTATTACTTTGGCTGTGTTTAGGGTCATTGTCCTGCTGGAAGGTGACCCTCCGACCCAGTCCTTGCAGACTGAAACAGGTTTTCCCTCTATAATTACCCTGTATTTAGTTCCATCCATCGTGCCCTCAATCCTGACCAGTTTCCAAGTCCATGCAGAGGAAAAGCATCTCCACAACATGACACTACCACCACCATACTTCACAGTGGGGATGGTGTTCTCAGGGCAATGAGCACTGATGGCTTTGCGCCACACACAGCGTTTTGTAGCAAGGCCAAAAAGTTTTAACTTTTGATCTCATCACACCAGAGAACCTTTTCCCATGTTTGCTGTGTCTCCCACATGCCTTTTTGCAAACTCCAAACCAGCTTTGATATGGGTTTGTTTCAGCCATGGCTTTCTTCTCACCACTCTTCCATAAAGCCTAGCTTTGTGGAGCATCCGGGTGATAGTTGTCCCATGGACCGTTTCTCCCATCTCAGCTGTGGATCTCTCCAACTCCTTAAGTATTACCATTGGCCTCTTGGTTGCTTCTCTGAATAATGCCCTCCTTACCCAGTCACTGAGTTTTTGGTGGACAGCCTTCTCCAGGCAGAGCCATATATGGCTAAGCCATATTCTTTCCATTTTGTAATAATGGATTAATGGTGCTGCAGGGGATGTTCATAGTTTTTATAACCCAACCCTGATCAGTGCTTCGGCACAACTTTTCCCCGGAGTTGTTTTGATAGCTCCTTGGTCTTCATGATGCTGTTTGTTTAGATATGCTCTCCGACAAACTCTGGGGCCTTCCAGAAACAGGTGTATTTAATCGGAGATCATGTGGACTAGAATTGCACATAGGTGGACTCCATTCAACTACAGTACTTACAGTATGTGACTTCTGAAGGAAGTGGGTTGCACCAGAGCTTCTTTAGGCATGTCACAGCAAAGGGGGTGAATACTTATGCAACCAACAAGTGCCAGTTTGTTTTTGTTTACTTAACTTTTGTGCCACAATACAAATATTTTGCGCCTTCACAGTGCTGAGTATCTTGTGTATATCAAGTGGTAACAATGCCAATTAAAAATGTGGAAAAGTCAAAGGGGTGTGTGTGAATACTTCTGCAAGGCAGACTGGATGGATTCCTGCCAAAATGGTGGGAATGTATGTGTCAAGCAAAATGACATGTGCTCCATGAATATTTTTTTTAATCTAAATTTGTTTACTCCACTTTTAGCAGAGTTTATGCTCCAAATTAAAAGTAAATGAAATCAAGTTTACACTAAATTTCCATCTTGAAAGCACAACTAGTTCTTTGTTTAAATGCTATGCAATCATTCTTGTTTCCCGTCTGAAGAAACAGGGGAAGTATCCAAGCGTGTTTGTATAAGTGCTTTAATTGGAGTGCCTAAATATAGAAGTAACTTACATCATATCCTCTGAGAACAGCCAGGTGGAATGAAAGCAGCTGTAGAGGAACAACACTCAAGACTCCTTGCAGACAGTCTACTGTCTGTGGCAGTTCTATAGTTTTGTAGGCAAATTTGGAGCTCTCAGTATCTTCTCTAGAGCATAAAATAATAGGGCGGCCCTATAAAGAAAGAAGTCAAATAATATTGATTAAAGGTTACATTTTTATTTCACCTGTAGCTGCATATTTTGGACATTTCTCCAATATGTAGCAAGAATACAGAGCTAAATTTAAAATTTTTAAAGCCATTTGTTGGTTTTAATTTTTTTCAGGCATATAGGGCTGGATTCAGATTTAGACGTGTGCAACTAGGTTGGCAGAATCCCCCTTACCATGGCAGCCCCTCCAGCCCACTGAAAATGCTGCACAGAGAGTTGGACGACCCTGCTGAATGCAGTGAGGGGGGGTCCCTGAAAATTGGTCAGAGACACCTTCCATGAGTGGAGCCCTTCCATCCACAGAAGACAAATTCTGGATCCAACCCATAATTATTGAATTCATGGCTTATATCTAAAATTCAGCATCTTTTTAGCCTAAATGTTGTTATATCAGCATCGGCTAACATTACAGTACAAAGGAAAAACATAACCCAGTGATATATTACTAGAGATGTAAAATTTCCAGTTGAAGTCATACAAAGAAATCCCTACTTTTCAATTTCTTCCCCCCAAAATACAATACTGACTTATCAAACCAAAACTGTATGAGGACTTTAAGAACATGAAATGTATTAGCCTAGATCTACTATAATGCCCTTGCAGCAGTGTCTGCTGGGCACATGTTTCCCTAGGCTGAAAATGGAAGGTGGACCAAAACCTGCTTGGATCCTATTTCCTTCTCCTCTGTTCCATCTAGAACTCTATGCATGCAAAGACAAGTTCCATTCATAGGCTAGAGAAAGGACAGCTGAGGGGGCAGGAATGAGCAGCCAAAATAATCAAGGGGTTGGAATACCTCCCCTTCTCAAGAAGGAAAAACTGAATATACTGAATGGGGGACATGACTGAAGTTTATAAAATTATGTATGCTGTAGAGACTTTTGGGACCTGTGGACACATTTGACAATTTTAGGAACTGTCCTGGGCACCACCACAAAAAGCCTGCCATAGGAGTCCTAGCTAGTCACAAAGGACAAGTAACTTGCCCAAAGACCAAGTACAAGGCAGAGGTGGGTTTGAGCCCAACACACTGAACAACTCCTTTGAACCCACAGTATTCAGCATCAATTTCACAGAAGGCAAACTCTTTTTTCTCTCCCCACCCTCTGCCAGCGAAATAATTTCCTCTATCCCCTTTCTCCCTCACCCTGGATCACCACTCATACACTCTCTCTCTCACCCCAGCTCACCACCCATAGACATGTGTTTATTCATTCTCTCCCCCCATCTCTCTCACACACACACACGCACGCACACACCCCTACCTCACGTCCTCATCCACCCGCCCACCCACCATCCATTCAGACACACACACGCACCCCATTTATCCATTATGAATGCATACATACACACATCCCTCCCTTCTGCTCCTCACTGCAAGCACCATGAAAAACCAGTTTCAGGATCCCTCCAAAATCCCCCCCCCAAAACCCTTTCTTATGCACATGCAGCCCCCATCTATTCAGACATACAAGCACCCAACCCTACAGTTTTCTCCTTGCTGGCTTCCTGCTGCTCTCCTTCCCCACCCCCTTCCCATCAGATGGCTTACCCCCACTGCTTTCTTTAGCCCCCCCTGCCCTCAAATTACCAGACAGAAGTGACAGGAGTCCCTTTGTCTTTTCCCCCCTTCTTTTTCTGGGTGACTGGGCACGCTGCATTGGCCTGCAGCCGCCCACTGTCTTCATTTCCTAGGAATGTCTCCAAGCCCCATGTGTGACCCAGAGGGACTCATGGGAAATGATGGCAGCCACTGAAGGCCCTCAGTTTGCTTTGAAGTTATCCCAATTGCTGGTAAGAACATTTGTTTTAAAAAACAACAAGTGAGAGTTGTAGGGCACCTCAGCAGGCTCTAGGAAAGGTGTCTGGGGGCACACTGGTGCCGATGGGCACTATGTTGTCTACCCCTAGTGTAGAGGAAATGGAAATATTTTTCTTTTACCTTCTCTTATAACACTGG
Source organism: Shinisaurus crocodilurus (assembly GCA_021292165.1). Lineage (NCBI taxonomy): Eukaryota > Metazoa > Chordata > Lepidosauria > Squamata > Shinisauridae > Shinisaurus > Shinisaurus crocodilurus. The sequence goes on from CM037881.1 coordinate 106,063,056, forward strand.
AACTTGGAATCATCTAGTGAAACTGACTGGCAGTAAATTCAGGAGAGACAACAGAAAGTACGTCTTCACAAAATGCTTAATTAAATTTATGGAATTCACTGTAAGATGATATGGTTATGACCACTAGGTTAGATTGCTTTAACAGGGCGTTAGGCATATGCTCCATAAAACTATCTATCAATAACCATTAGCCATGATAGCAAAAAGGAATGTCCAAATTCAAAGCGGTATGCCCCTGAATACCAGATCTTTGGGACAGACAGCCTGGAAGGATTCTTTCCTTCATCGTTGTAAACATTTGGTTGGTCACTGCTGGATGTTGGAAATAGGATGCTGGACTTGATGGACCCCTGGTTTGATCCAGCAGGGTTATGAGATATCACCATTCACCCTCCTAGCAAAAATGCCAGCAAGAGCAAGAGGAAGTTCATTCTAGATTTTTTTTTAATGTAACATTTAAAATATCTGTAATGTGCTCGGAGCCAGTAGGATGTAAATATAAAGAAATAAAGCCCTATCCAGGAACCTAATAGTCAGGAATAGCCCCAATTCTCCATTAAGGAAAGCCAGGAGGGATTCATGCCTCCTCATTGCCCCCGCTCCCCAAACAGTGTGTCGACACTATTGACAGCTAATTGAGTGGGGCTGTATGTGTGTTGTGTCAGTTCCTGGGTGAAATGTGAAAACGTGCCTGTGAAAATGTGCATGGAGCACTCATTTGGGTACATGGTTCCTGGCTAGGGTCATGTAGGGCAACCATTATGATTTTGTAAGCTTTATACAAGCATGCTCTCCCTGCAGGAAATGCACAGAAGATCCTAGTCATAAAGATAACGTGCTTATTCAACAGCTTACCTGGCGAGCAGTGACCTGCTGCAGAGCATTCTGGCACTTTGTGTAGCAGGGATCTTTCATAATGATCATGATAACTGGCATTTGTTTATCTATAAGTGCCAACGGACCATGCTTCAGTTCACCAGCCAGGATGCCTTCAGAGTGCATATAAGTAATCTCCTTGATTTTCTACAAAGCAGATGAAACGATCACATTCAAAATACTGGATGAAATTCAACCATTATGTTATTCAAAATAATTAAGTGCAGATATGGAACACTGACAGGCAGGATCCAAAAGCTACTTTCAGTGTCTCACTGGTGATATTTAACAAGTTATTTGATTTTTTTGGATGCTGACGTATGTGCATGGACAGTACCCACGCCTGAATGCAAAACAGAAAGATCAGAGATGCTTCAGGTCTAAAATGATAAACCTCAGTAAAAGAGAAATACATCAAACATAACAAAGTGTGTTCTGTGGCATTTCTTGAACAAGTCTTGATTTAATTAACAGAAGCCGAATGGCAGCAATAGTTGGTGTACTGAACTCAAAGTAAAAAAAACACCTATAGTCGAGAGGAATAGAACCTCAGGCTTGGGGGCCAAACCCAGCCCTCCAGGGGCTACCAGATGGCCCCTTTCTCCTGACCACCGATCACTTGGTGTCTTCCCAGCTTTTGTGCAACTGCACACTGCAACTGCAAATGTTACATTCGAGAAGGTTGAAATGCTTCTCTTAAGGCTTAGTTACTGGCAGGAAGAGCTTTAAGCTAACATATGCTTGTATTTTGGCCCCACCCCTTTTACCTTTAGTCACACCCACCACTGGAATGTCCCGTCTCCCCCAAGCTTCTCCAAAATGGAATTTGGCCATTGGACTGAAAGATGTTCAGCACCACTAATATGGTCCTTTCTTCAGTGACAGAGGCACTGACAAATTTCCACCTTTTTGACTTTCCCCAAGCTAATAATATACAAATGTGTTTTTATCTACAACTGTAAATGCAAGTGTATTTTTTAAAAAAATTATGAAGGATTCGTACCAATGCCCCTTCCAAGCAAGTGGCATAGTTGTAGCCACGACCCATAACCAAAAGTGACCGTTGTTTATATAGTTCAAGCGCCAGATCATGTATCTTCTGATCCAAGGACAGTACTTCTTTAATCATCTCTGCCAACAGATTAAAACAGAGAATTACTTAAATTATTGCAATGCCAACACATTTCTATTTCAAAAACAGTAATACAGTAGGCTGTATAAATTCAGATTTCTTAGCTTTATCTTTATTTACTAGTAAAGCACAGTATCGGAGAAACTTTTCTTGCTCCTGGCCCCCTATTATTTAAAAAAAAAAAAAAAGTTGTGCAGCGGCTATTTTGAACTCATATGTAGAAATTTATTTCATCAGCTCCCCATACTGAACTTGGATGGGAGGCCCCTCCTCTAGTTTCCTGGATTGAGCAGGGGGTTGGACTCGATAGCCTTGTAGGCTCCTTCCAACCCTATGATCTATGAAATCTATGAAACCACAGGGGTGGTGATGAAGAGGCTTGTGGATTGAACGTATCCACATCTCTCCTTCTTCCTCCCCTCCCACTGTCCTGCCCCTTCTCCCCCCTCCCCAATCCTCTTTGAAGTCACAACAGCGATCTTGGAAGAGGAGCCGCCACAGAATTTTCTGTAGCAGCTGCAAGGGATGGGGTGAGGGGAAATCCCCACTTGGATTTTCCCTTCCCAAGGCTATAAGCTGTGCCTACAAACTGGGGGGGGGGGGGGGGGGAGATTCTGCAATATCCTATGGCCCCTGGGACACCCTTCCAAGGACCATAGGATTGCTCTGCTCCACCAAATGATTCTCTCAATTATTATTTTTGGTTTGTTTCTGAAGTTTTTGAACACTATACAAAATGATGTTATCACTGTAAATTCTGAACACTTCAACATGAGTTTTAGGGGTTTTTTAAAAACGTATATTAATTCAAGGAGACATACATTATAAGATATGGATATTCCTTACTCACATAATAATTTGAAATTTTGCAAGATTATGACATCAGAATGAAAGTTGACATGCAGGTTCAGGACACATTTCTACATATCTGGTTCAATATAACCCACATATTATTTAAGTTTAATCATTTCAGATCCTGATATATTCCACATTAATCTGAACAGTAAAGACATGCATACCAGGTAGTGACTTTAGTCCACTTATGATTTCCTGTCTCCTGTTTTGCAAGGAAATTCTGTCTTCAGACATCATCAAACCAAACATCACAAGAGAAATGAACTGACTGGTATAAGCCTGAAGATGAAAAAAAGAAATGAATTTGGCAGCTCAGTGTTTGATCCTAAGACTAGCTGTACTAACAATTGCTTACATTAGGATGAAATGTACGGTAAGCAGTTGCCCTTCTCGGCAGTAGCTCAGTGGCAGAGCACCTGCTTTGCATGCAGAAGGTCCCACCAGGTTCAATCCCAGACATCTCCAGGTAGGGATGGGACAGACTCTTGTCTGAAAGCCTGGAGAGCCACTGCCAGTCAATGTAGACAATACTGAGCTGGATGGACCAAAGGTCTGACTCAGTATAAGGCAGCTTCCTATAGTGTCACAAAACGTATTACGCTGGTGCTCATGCAGATATGCCAGGGTCTACGCTTTGGACAGGGAGGAAAACCCACCAGTGACAGTAAATGTCAGTTACCTTTGTGCTTGCCACCCCAATCTCAGGCCCTGCATTGATATGTACACCACAGTCAGTGTCCCTGGATATTGAGCTTCCAACAGTGTTTGTAATTCCAACCGTCAAAGCCCGACGATCCTTACAGTACCGTAAGGCCATCAGTGTATCAGCAGTTTCCCCTTCAATACAAGAACACATTGATATTTATGCTTAATTCAGGATTGCAATGGAATCTGAAATCGTTTAATATATTGTATTCAGGACAGTAGAAATGGAAAAAGCCACATGGCTGAAAATGTACCACCCATCCATAGAAAAGATGCACCATTACATGGGAAGATCCTGCCTGCTTGGGGATTCCATGCTGCTTCTCCCTACTTAGTTATAGATGTTGCCAATGTTTGTAGTTTCTTGCTTCAGAATATGAATTTGGGCAATGCCTTAAAATATGAGGCAAGCATTACCATCAAGTTCTTCTCCAGGTTGCTTTTTCAGAGCTACTCCCATCCACTCACCTGGCAACTGCTGCCCTAGCGCAATTTCTGCACTGGTGAGGCCCAGAGAACGACCTCTCCCTCCCCTTCGTCCCTAATAGCAGGATACCGAATACCTACTATGTTCAAGAGCCCGGGGCTCTTGTGGCACCTTAAAGACTAACACATTTATTATGGTATGCTTTTGTGAACTAGAGTCCACTTCATCAGGTGCATGGATATATTAAGTTGGCAGGAATATGTATACAAATGGATGTAGAGGGAATTTTTTTTCTAAACACTAGAATCAAATGGCAATGAAATGAAAGAAATACTGCCTAATAATGCAATAAAGCTGAAAATGTATGCAAGGTAAGCACAGTGACCATTCACAACAGCAATCATTGGCAATCCATGCAGACAAGTGCCCATGCCAAATTGGAACTTCGTAGCCCACTGCTAAATATTTCAGCATATTTTTTTTAAAAGGAGGGGAGTGAAAAGCACCCCTTGCAGCAGAAGCTTTGGGTGTTTTTTTGGTGGTGGGGGGGCTCATGGGCCCCTAGGCTGCCCTCACTTTCCCTAATGTGGATGGATAACCCAGAAGCACAAGGCCCCTCCTTAAAAAAACAAAAATCCTGCAAAAAAAGGTGTTTTGGGGGACACCCGCTCAATCCCCCCTTCCAAACAGGATCCCTGTTTTTGGGGGGTGCTGGGACACCCCAACTGCCCCCCAAATGGATAGCACCTTGGGGAGGGGCAAAACCGGAGGGAAACACCAGTACGGGGGGGGGGGCACAAGGCTTGTGTTTTACAGGGACATGCCTGCCTCCCGCACAAGATTCCCCCCCCCCATTTTGAAGTCATCCCCCTGCTGCTAGCAGCAGGCGGAAGGCCACTGTCATTATTAGGGGGGCACTTGGGGCAGAAGACTTCCCACAAAGAAACCAGGGGATCACGCTGCGAAAAGAGGGAAACAGCCCCTTTCTGCGAATTGCAGTCTCCCGGGGCTTTGCAAAAAACCCAGCTGTCATTGGAAAGGTCGCCTCCATGCAAAGGGGAGGGGGGAATACTTCCCTGTAGCTGGGGAGTGGGGACAGGTACTGGGCGGGGTGGGGTGGGTGCCTGCTGGAGTTTGCAAGCAGATGCCCACCCTGCCCAGCACCTATCTGTGGGGTCCATGTTGCGCTAAGAAGACCAGAGCCAGTAGCGCTAAAGAGACTGGTCTCCTTAGCGCAAACGAGACTACAGGTTTAAAAAAACCCTCTGAAATTGAGTGCACCTGGTTGAGCTCAATAGCGGACTTTATTATTTTTTTTAAAGAATTAGTGGGCGATCACAGGCCCCAAAACAGAATCATGAAAATAACGGCCCTTAACGACGGCTTTCGCAAATCTTTTAAAAAAACTTTTTTTAAAAAGTCTAGCCGCAGCCACTGCTCAGGGAACATCTCAGTGATCCCGCAGTGTTCCCTGGGATACTGCAGAAGGACCAAGGGGAGAGGAGGAGGCACCCTACCCCCCACTGTGCTCAATAGTTTGTCAGGCACAGGGGAATTTTAGCCACGTGTCTAAAATGCCCAAGGGGTTTAGGGTGTAGTGCAACCCCCCATCTAAATCAGGGTTGGGGAACCTTTTTTTTTTTTTTTTTGGTCCAGAGGGTCAGATTTCATTTTGGAGAAGCTCTCAGGGGCCTCATTCCAGTGGTGGGCAGGGCTGAAAAAGTCCAACCCTTCTTCAAATCCCATTGTTACTAATGTATAATAGGAAGTGTTTTTATTCACAAATAAGGAGGCCAAACCTCTGCATGTCTACTCAGAAGTAAGCAGGAAAGACTCATTCTGCTGTACTTTCAAATAACATCCCAAACACCAAACCTCTGCATGTCTACTCAGAGGTGCGCATAAGCATCATGCCTACTGAGAAATAAACAGGATACGCTTCTGCAGGACAAGGCTCAGAAGGAAGTGGGACTGAATCACTCAGCAGCTTCTAGCCCAGGCCCTCTGTCCTGCAGGGAAAAGATCTTTTTTCAATTGGCAGCTGATTGGAAGTAAATGCTTTCCCCTGTTCAGCACTGAGAAAGGAAGCCTTTTTCAGTGCTCAGCAGGGAAAAGCACATTTCTGATCAGAGATAAGAGCTTTATCCTCTGTAGCGGAGGGGGCGGGCCAGGGCAAGAACTGCCAGGCCAGATGGGGAACCCTCGTGGGCCTCATCAGGCCTGTGGGCCAGAGGTTGCCAAGCAAGTGTTGCTCCATCCTGACAGTAAAACCTTTGCTCCTAATGTATATTGAAAACGCTCACACCTTGCCTTCGAACTCAGGCTGAGCTTTTCCCAACAGAAAATCTGCATCAGTCACGAGCAACTCGGTCTCATTATTTTAATGTGATTCTTGAAATGTCAGCTTCAATAAATAGAATGGAGTAAGTGGGAGCAACTGTAACGTTTGGTGAAATTGGATCTTCTATTTCCTGGAATATCCTCATTGCCAAAGCCTCATTGTCCATTGTTTGTAACAGCAAAAAGAACAAGGCCGCAGCAAAAATAGCAGAGGGGCAAAAAAGGACAGACCTCAGGCTGGTGCCAAGTGGAGAACTCACTGAAGTGGGGAGAGGAGCCCAATAAATTTTGACAGTATTTCTTCTTCAAAGGCAGCAATTCTCTTTGTTTTCCTATTCTAAAAAAGTGTTCTTAAGACTTCTATTCTCCATTCTGTATTCTCCATTCTATTCTCTATTCTCCGGAGAGCCAGTGTGGCATAGTAGTTAGGTTGTTGGACTAGGTGACCCAGATTCTAGTCCCCACTAGGCCATGAAGCTCACTGGGTGTTTGGGCCAGTCACTGACTCTCAGCCTAACCAACCTCACAGGGTTGTTGTGAGGATAAAATGGAGAGGAGGAGGATTATGTAAGCCACCCTGGGTTCCTTGCAGGACAAAATGTGGGATATAAATATAATAAATAAATAAATTTGCCACCAGTTGGAGGTGGACAGATGTTTCTGAATTGTCTTCAAAAGTATCTCCACAAAATTTGTTACAGTGGTAATGAAGTAACCAGTGGTAATGAAGTAACCATGAATGACAGTGGCAAGATTCTTTTCTTCCAGTACTGGTAGAAATGGGTATACTAACCTAAGCTGATAAAAAGCACAGGCAGGAATCTACCACCTGGGTTAGGGTCATGGCAGCTAACCAAAGTTAGGCCCTAGGAAGAAATCAGGTTTGCCTGATTTCATTTGTGAGTGTAAAAAACTTAATTAAGACTGGCTGTGAAGCAGTTAATGGACCATGAGCGATCCAAAAGCCAAAACAAATCTTTGTCAAGATTAACATATAAAGCAGATTACAACTTACCTGACTGGCTGATAAAAAAGCACACATCATCTCGAAATACAGGAGTATTCCGATCCAGAAAATCACTAGCAAGTTCCACCATCACCGGTAACTCAGTCAGTTCTTCCAACACTTGGCGGGTCTATCAACATAAAGACAGTGCAATTAGCCCTGGCCTTAGGACTTTGAGATTAGGTGAGATCAGTGAATTGAGAGGACGTGAATCCCACAGGATTGCACCCTCGCTGGATGAAAGCCTCCAATCTTGGGAGGCTTCTGAGTCTGCTATAACCTGCCGGGCTGCTGCCAATAGCACAGGAGGAACGATGGAGGCAATTTTCGCCTCTGTCCTCTTTTGTTGTTGTTTTCTTCTAGACAGGCCTCTCAGCTTGTCTAGTGGAGGCATACTTGTTGGGGAGGGGTTGGGACTGGAGAGGCCATAGGATTTCTTGTTGGAATATATGACAAGAAGATGCCAACTCTGAAGGGAGGGTTTTAAGTCAATTGCCCATTAAAGGGTTAAGGCAGACTGTGTATAGTCTGGCTGAAGGGCAAAGGGAGGAACCAAGCTCCTCTGACTAGTCAGGGGGCAGGGTTCAGTGGACTGAACCACTTGATTGAATCAGGGGAGGGAATGCTAGAGGTTGCTTAGCAACAGGTTTGAATTCCATTCTAACACTCCTCTGACAGACTGTTCTAGTGTTAACAGACTTAATTGATGCTTGCTAAGGTTTAGCAATGAAGGAGGATTGACCTGTGTGTTTTCTTTACCTCAGAGACTGAACAACATTTAAGAAACTGCACTTCTGTAACCATCAAGCTTTAATTCCGGAGTAATTTTGTTAGTTATTTATCTTTTAACAGCATCTACTTACAAACAAGTCCTGTGTGTGCATGTGTTTGTCTGAGAGAAGGCTGCTGTTGCTGCTTTTGCACTCTGCCATCATTCCTTCTATCCTGGCCTCTCCTCCCCTCCCCACCCACTACAATGACCCCTTTCAGACCTTACCAAGGTCGTCCGGTCCGAGGCTGCTTTTGAGACCTCGTAATGCAGCCTGTGTGGTTCTTTCTGTGGGGTGAGGGGGAGTGTGGGGGAGGGACGGGATTGCAGAGTCCCCCTTCTGAGAACATACCACAGTGGAGTGGGGACTCTGAAGAATCATACAGTCCCTGGGAAGCTCTCCAGGGACCATAGGATTGCTCTCTTGTAAAGAAAATTAAATATTTAATCAATCTTACAGGAAAAAATGGAAAACTACTCAGTTAACCGCTGGTTTAAATGACAGTATCTATTTATAAGAAGTTAATATTTGTATAATGAACATCCATCCTATATGGCACATGCATGATGCATTCCTTGTGTAGAGAGAAAACAGAGAATGTAAACAAGGCAGGCAGTCCCCAGGTTATGAACGAGTTCCATTCTTAAGAATGTCTTTAAGTCAAATTTGTATGTAAGTCGGAACAGCATAGTGTCCTATACGTTAAAACCGGCATTTGCGCAAACTGCGTAGTATACTACGCTATGTACTCTACGTAAATGACGTAGCACCGGGGTACCCAGAAGTCCGTTCTTAAGTATGGGTTGTCTGTAAGTCGGACGTTCTTTACGCTGGCTCAGCTTGTCTGAGTGTGGAAAGCTAAGCAGGGTCAGGCCTGGTTATTCCTTGGATGGGAGACCCCTCCTCTAGGTTCCTGCATTGAGCAGGGTGTTGGACTCGATAGCCTTGTAGGCTCCTTCCAACTCTATGATCTATCTATGAAATCTATGAAACTCAGGGACTGCCTGTACTTAAAAACTACAAGACTTTTATAGCCATTCTTTGAAGAGTCTTCCTTGAAGTCTCTCACATATTCAAGAGTATATTGAACTTACAGCCACTGCAGCATGATAACTGGTTCCGCAACCGATAATTATCAGTCGTCTGCATCTTCTGATTTCTTTTGAGTGATCCTTCAAGCCACCTAAAAGAACTGTAGTTCCCACAAAACCGAAGCAAGATTATTTTAGTTCAGCTGAGGTCTCTAACAGATAGCAGCAGTAATATTAAGAGGAATAAAAGTGAAGAGGAGGAGGACTATGTAAGCCGCCTTGTATTCCTTGTAAGAGGAAAAAAGGCAGGATATAAATGTAACAATAAATAAATAAATTATAGTTCCCCCCAAATTACCTGTGTTGGTCTCAAAGTTCACCCTTCCTCTCATGGTATTGAAAACCGACTCTGGTTGTTCAAATATTTCCTTCTGCATGAAAGCACTGAAGTTCCCTGTTTTACAAAAAGTGACTAGTTATTTTCATGGTGGTTTTATTATTGCTGCTTAATCAAGAATGAAATTTATAGCAGTATAACCAGGGACAGAATGGTGATTTCAAGAAGAAGTTAAATTGCTGCAAGTGAAAGATTAGACACAGGATTAAGCCAATTTACTCCATTCTACATATTTAATCTACTTATAACAGTAACTAAGCTTAATTAAAGGTGTATTGTGAAAGAGATGTAGCATACACAAATGAAATTATTAACAGAAATTTAAATTCTGTAGCAATTTAGCACAACTTTGTCAAATCAGTTCAACCAGATTATGAAATACCCTCCCTAGACACATTTGCCAGGTGATATCTTGGCATCTGTTTGAAAGACCTCCTGATGCACACACAGGCCTTTCTCAGCTATTGAGCTTTCTGCTGGCAGCATTTAGGTTTTATTGGAGAGCAATCCTATGGTCCCTGGAGAGCCATAGGGACCACAAGATCTTTCACACTCCCCCCTCCTGAAGCAGTAGATAATGCTTCGGGAGGGGGACTCCAAAATCTAACCCCTCCCCTGCTCCCCTTATGACCATCATGGGAAGAACCATGGCATCTGCTTTCAGTGGGTGCAAAAGCAGCCCCGAGAGGACCTCGCCAAAGTCGGAAAGGAGTGTTCTGGGAGTAGAGGAGAGGAAAAATCCTCTCCCCCTTAGCCCCACCCCCAGAAGCACGCCTCCTCTAGACGGTCTCAGAGGCCTGTCTAGAGGAAAAGGAAACAAAAGGAGGGCGGAGAGGCAAAGATCGCCCCCCCCCCTGCTCCTCCCGCCTTGCTGGTAGCAGCCTGGTAGAACACTGGATACTCAGAAGCCTCCAAGTTCGAAGACTTCCTTCTAACGGGGGTGCAACCCATAGCACTGCACCCTTAATTGTTTGTGCTTACCCTTTGTGTCTTTTCAGTTTAATTTTTCATTTTTTTATATTTATGACTGATTGTTTTTAAAAGATCGGGAGTGACCTTGAAGGCCTGAAATGGATGAAAGAAAGGAATCTGTGTTTCAAATAAATAGCACACTCATATTTTAACAGTTAAAATGAGCCAGAATTAATTTGCTGCTGTATATAGTCCAACACCAGTACACTGGGTGGCTCTAATATGCAGAGAGCCAGTTCTCAGATCAGGCAACACCAGCTCCCAGAAATAATATTGAAGTACTGTACTTAGCAGCCGCCTCGTATGTTGAAACGGTCAATATTTTTGCTCCCTACCCCCAACCCCGGCACTGTGCTTCCTGCATCTAAGGTCTGAACAGGAGAAAAATGTCCGGGCTCCCTTGGAGAAAAGCTTTCTTCAGTTGCCCTTGTACTGGCTAGCTCAGCCTTCCTCAACCTGGTGCTCTGCAGAGGTGTCGGACTGCAGCTCTCATAATTCCCAGGCAGCACGGCCATTATAGGAGTTGCAGTCCAACACTTTTGGAGGGCACCAGGGTGGGGAAAGCGGAGCTATATTTTCCAGCAGGTCAGGTCTTACCTTTCATGATTTGCTGCAGTTCCATCTGCAAAGTTTGTATGGCTCGGTTTGGGTCATCGCTGGCGCAACGCTCTAGCCGATGAATAGAAAGCTTCCCTTCGGCTACTGCTGCAATGTCATCATCTTCTAGGAAAATGACTCTGTTGGTGTGCTCAATTATGGCGCTACCAAAAAAAATAAAAATAAAATGTAGATGAGCTACAGAGTCTCCAATGCAACATAGGTTAGTTCTACTTAGGTGTCCAAGAATAACCAGGAGCTTGGATTATGCACAGCATGTGAATGGCAGTTTGCAGAGTCTTGATGCATGCCAAAGGACCTGGAAGCTGTGTACACATCCAGCCACTGGGAACATCATAAACATAATTCTTCTGATCCCCCACTCCCTGACTCACGACCATGCTCAGCTGGGACACATAGATAGATTCTGTGTGTCCCAACTGAGCATCTAGCAGCAAAGACCTATGATGGTCCTCACATTCAGATTATTCCTGCTTGGACTGCTCAGAGCCTATGGTCAGCAGCAGCCTATCAGTCATTAGGGGAAGTGCTATAGCTCAGGGGAAGAGCACATGCTTTGCATGCAGAAGGTCCTAGGTTCAATCCCCAGCATCTCCAGGTAGGGCTGGAAAAATTCCTACCTGAAATCCTGGAGAGCTGCTGCCACTCGGTGTTGACAACACTGGACTAGATGGACCAAGGGTCTGACTCAATATAAGGCAGCTTCCTACGTTCCTATCAGTCCCCACTGAACTATTTTCTCTACTGAATTACAAAGGAAGGGTTAAGAACCAGATAACTACTTGTAGGCCAACATGCATGTTTTCAGTCACCTTGCATCTGAAGCGAAGAAAAATTCAACTGCTTTATCTCCAACAGCATGAAGGCAGGTAGAACTATCCAGTCTTTTCATTCGTGTTTTGCATATATTCTTTACATTTTCAATGTTGCCTATCAATTAAAAACACACACAAAACCACCACACACTTACACAACCATGAGATTTAACTTCAGTGCCCCGAAGTCAGTCAATTTTATTTAAAAGATGGACCACAATTGTATGTAATTTCAATGTGTCATTTCTACCAACAAGGATCCATTTTGAGCATCAATAGACTGCTCTTTAATACAGAAATAGCTTCTAGTGGCACAGGCCATTTTTTGTATTTAATAAATGCTCACACAAACTGTCCTATCTTGTAATCATTTACCTAACAAGTATAATACACTGATGGTTATAATGCTTTAGCCACTTACATGTTCTGTATAAGATGGGGATTTGTTCAGTGGAAAGCTTAGATTCACTGCGAACTCCAATAAGTAGAGGACTCCCCCTCCTGTCAGAAGATGGAACAACAGGCAAATTTCTTATAACTCTAAGGAAAGATGAGCTGGACCTACAGACATTCCTGTTTCAAAGAAAGATATCCAAGGGACCCTTCCTGTGCAAGTCTCATGTGTCGGTAGAAAACAAATTCTGTATTAATATGAAAATGCGCTCTTAATTATTACAAATCACAGGGCTTCGCATATATCCCCAGCTTGTATTATGCTGTATACATATTGTTGTGCATGAAATACATTTACTAACCTGGTAGCAATAGCTTCCCCTGGGTAGTGGATACTTTTGAAAACCAATGCAAAAGCCCCTTCCTGGGAAGGAAAAAGATGATATGTTAATAGGCGAAAAGATGGGAGGGCATCAACGACACCTAAAAAAATGTCTTAAGTGTAGGCTCTCACTTCCAGAAAAAAAACCCCTCATTTGTTATTCTGTCTCAAGAACCTGTCAGCAACAAAGGAACAGGACAAAATGAAAAAGTCAAAAATGTACAGTAATACCTTGGATTGCAAGTAACTTGGTCTGAGAGCGTTTTGCAAGACAAGCAATTTTTTTATATAAATTTTGACTTGATAAACAAGCGGCGTCTTGCAAGACAAGTAGTCGTAGGGATGTAACCGCTCGCCTTGAGCGGGCGTAACAGGCCGAAATCGGCCCCGCTCACGCCCGCCAGAGACTCGCTTTGATATAAGAGTGTTTTGGATTACAAGCACGGTTCCGGAACGAATTATGCTTGCAATCCAAGGTATTACTGTATTCCGTCCATTGAGTCAGCAGTGCTATGCACACATGTGATACCCTTCCCCATTGAACTTAGTCATACTGACTTCTGAGATGACGGAACAAACTTTCTTGAATACTAACGGAAGTGTAGTTTTACTCTACATCCGGCTGTGGGATCTATAGATGTAGAACTATTAAACAATCAGGGAAGTTAAGATACCTCTTGACTGAGTGCAAGAACATGTCTTTTGAAAACTTTGGTGGAGGAAAAGCAGTGACAGAGAATGGAAAGATTGTACTCTTACTCTTCCAGTCTGACAGCTCCAAAAGAAAAAGAAAAAAAAAAACTATCACTGCTGCTAGAAATGCTACTGCTTAATGTATCTCATCTGGGTTTGTATCTCACCCTTAATCTGCAGGGACATTGCACAGTGCAAATAATAAATAAATATCTTATTATTTCAATTTATATCCCACCCATCATACAAAAACAAACTCAAACCCACGGCAGGTTGTTTTTACTAAAAACAAAAGCAATATATAACTAGGCATTGAAAGTACCGGTATTCCCAACAGAACAAAATTTAGTAATCTTAACTTCATATGTGCAAAGTAGTTCAATGTTGTCTAAAACATTATTAATTATACGAAACAAAGCAGGGGTGAGAAACACATAGGTTACAGGCCGCATGCAGTCCCGCCTGGCATTACGTGCGTCCCCCACTAACCCTTATACTAATGAATTTGCCACTGCGGCAGCATGGCAAACGAATCAGCAGTTTGCCAACGAAGCTCAGTAACCTAAAAAGGTGAAATTTAGCTTTAAGCCTCATTTTAAAGCTAAATATGGCCTTTTTAGGCCACCATTGCAGTTTGTTATTGAAATTGGGTGGCAAACCGCCGATTGTTTTGCAGCTGCCACTGCAATTCAGCAGTATGGTGCAGCCCCCAGGTAGTTCTGGGGGATTGAAATAGACCCATAAAGTTGCCCACCCCTGAAATGACGGGATAGAATCTCCCACTCACCAGCTGATGAATGACTCTCTCAACCAAGGCAGAAAAACTCATGTCTTCTGTCTCTCTGTTATCATACACATATTTGATCAACTTTGGAATGGTTTCAGTATCTGTTTCAGATTCAAACTCGTAACCTTTGGTCTCCTGGAATGTTTTAAAGGAACTGTTAGATAGGAATTTCTTACCTCAGGTTTTGCGTACAACATGAACAAGTGGCATCTATTGTCCTGACCACCATTCTCACCACCTACCAAAATCACATTCTCAAACTAGATAGAGACACTTCATTTAAACATACAATTTTAACAGCATGGAATTAAACTTGCATCATAACAAAATGGAAATTATTCGGCTAATTTCTGGCAGGAACTGTATCTTGATATTTCCTACTTAGGTATTTGCACTGCCCCATTCTCTACATCTTTCTCATCCAGGAGTGAGGGAAGAGCACTGCCTACTTGAGAAGGAGCTGCGTCTGGAAATCATTTTCAAATGGCAGGCAGGGATAGATCTTTTTTTCAAAATACTGGTGCGTCACATCTATGTGTGAAAGCTCACTGTGTCGCAGAGTTGGAATAGCACACTAATATTATTGAGTCATTCAGTTGTTGTCAGCTTACCAGAAATTTCCTTAGGTCTTTGTAATTTGTAATGATCCCGTTATGGATAACAACAAATTCTGAAAGGAAGAAATGGGGGGGTGGGGGGGTGGAGAGTTAAGAGCAAACCTAAAGTCCATAATTCAAAAAGTGGTTTAAAGCTGTATGTTTTTAAAAATAGCACTTTTAATGTGAAAACTGTTTCATGGTCCTTTTAGTCCTCTTCTTTTTAAAAGTTCTCTCTGCAACTGTGTCACGGAGGCCACCATCACTAGATTTTTGGTTGTAAAAATCAGCGTGTGTTAAGAGGCTTGGTGATAATTTTGTTCCAAATAAATTTGCGAATGGAAACCTGTTGATAAAAGGCACTCTAGCTCCAGCAACTTCAGGTCCCATACTGTCATGTGTCATGAATGTTGGAGCCGGACCTTGGTAAAACCACAATATTTCTTTGTGTTGGCTTAAACAAAAAAAAATCTGATGTAATCACCAATCTTATCTAAAATACACAAATAACTGATGGCAATCCACTGGTTGCAGGAATTGATTCTAGAGGAATTTCTATTCAAATGCAACTCCAGATTTCCTTTCTTTTTCTTCTCCAGAAATTACTTACCATTACTTTTATCTGATCGTTGAGGGTGACTGTTCACTGCATTTGGTGCTCCATGGGTTGCCCAGCGAGTGTGAGCAATGCCAAAATGCGTCTCAAAATCTGCCTTCAAGTCCAAACCATCTTGTTCTGCACAGAAGAATAACATATACAAATAAATACCTTCCAGACCCTTTAAAGTCAAATTATAGTAACAAAAGCACTTGACTAACAAGGTCTTAGTTTGCTCACTATTTGGAGTATAAAAGATACAACGACTTGTACATTTCACACTGCTTGCCAAGTTTTTGCTTCTATGCTTCTAATAAACCAGCTGGAATTGGACTGAACATGTTATCTTTGCGGCAATTAGTTCAGCGACATCGCAGACACTCCTACAACCAAATTCCTAGTCAAAGTAGACTTCTTGAAATGAATGGGATTAAAGTTAGACTAACATTGGATCAACCCAGAAATCACCATAGCAATGGATATCCTAGCTATCGGAAGATTCACATTTCCGGGGTTAAATCCAACACTGTGCTAGTGGAGGTCTGCTAGTGCAATGGGACTTCCGCCCTCACGCCACCCTTGCAGCCATCCAGGCTGCCCAAAAATCTGCTCCAAAGGGTTTCCCAGCCCCCTGGAGCAGAATTTCAGGGCACATGTGGGGGTGTGGTGGGGAGGGGCCACAGCTCAGTGGCAGAGCATGAGTTCTGATGCAGGAGGTCCCAGGTTTGATCCCCAGCATCTCCAGGTAGAGCTGCAAAAACTCATGCCTGAAACCCTGCAGAGCCGCTACCAGTCCGTGTTGACAATACTTGATTAGACAGACCAATGACTCAGTATAAGGTCGTTTCCAACATTCTTAAGAATTCCCCCCCTCCTGGCTCCGCTGACGGAACTCCTTCTATTAACTCAGGGTGTTGAACCACTTTCAGTCCAAGGGCTGAATTTCATTGCAGAGAAGCTCAAGGGGGCCACATTCCAGTGGTGGGCGGGGCAAAGGGGCGGGGCCAACCCCCCCTCCCCCGCATACTAGCTTGCTGCCACTAGTTAAGCCTTAGGAGAGGAATTTCAATCTTTTAAAATGGAGAAACACTGCACAAAAGCTGGAAAACCACCAAATGTCTTCTGAGTAAACATGCTTATAGTCACTGTGTGTGTCAGATTGGCCATAAACATAGCAAAATGCACATACATATTTTTTTATACTTACTTTGCAGCTCCTCATCAAGAGCCTTAACTTTTCCTCTTTTCTTTACTAATTTGATGTACCTTTCCTTATCTTCATTATGATTTCCATCAATTGCAACACCTGAAACATAGAACACAACTTACTGTGCAGCATCTTCACAGAGGGAGAAGAGCAAGCATGCATCCGTAAAGCATGAAATATGTACGGAGGACTATGCAAGCCTTCATTTTACTAGCTGAGCTATCAGTGAGCAATGCTAGATGACAGTGGAACTTGATATTACAAGGGATAGCTACCACCACTATGTCCTTTCCCCCACCTTCCTCATAAAGGCTCCTTTAACACAATCTGTGACATGACATTGAACCGTGATAACAGTCCATAGTAAAACACATGCTTTGCATGCAGGAGGTCCCAGGTTCAATCCCTGGCATCACCAAAGAATATCAGGTGGTAGAACTAGCGAAGACCATGAGATGTTGGAGAGCTGATGCTTGACTGAGTGGACTGTACTGGACTAGATGGACCTATGGTCCAGCTCGGTATAAGGCAGCTTCATATGTTCAAAGACAATGATGTGAAGTGGAGGGAAAGCAATGGTGTCATGTAAGACATTGTGTTAATTTAAGTACTTCAGGGAAGAGAGGGATCGAGACCAAGAGTAGCAGCAGTTCTGTGTGTCTCATAAATTAAAAAAGAAAAGAGGTGTAGTCTCAGAAATAAATAAATAAATAAATAAATAAAATGACCAGTTCCACCTTCCCACTGCTACTAAAATGCTTCATTGGAACAGAAGCAGTAACAAGGTAAGGTAATAAGTGGCAACAGCATTAGTGTCCCCACAACATACCTGCAGAGTCATATCCCCTGTATTCTAGTCTTTGTAGACCTTTGATTAGAGTTTCAAATATCTCCTTCCTGGTCCGAGGCACTCTGTAGTTCAGATAAGCAAAGATTCCTGTTGGGTAGAGGGTAGTGAAAAGAAGAATGAAATGCCAGTACTTTAATATATTTGCACAATATATTCAGAAGTTAATATAATATAATATAGTCGAAGTGTGATTATAAAACATTTTCCAACAAATCCTGTGAAGTTTGGTCTTGTCACCACAGAATGGGGGGGGGGGGTTTGTACTTGGAGGAAATCTCTTGCATAAGTAACCATCTTTAAAATGGCACCACCAAATTCAGTAATTCAGAAAGTGCCGTGCCAATTCTAGTCAATACCAAGGATATAATTTGCCTTAGTAACATACCTGGCTCAGGACACAAATTAATACCAAATTTGTTCTGGGCTTGGCACACTCATCAATTGGCCTATCAAATACTTGACCACCTAGTATTTGATTGTGGTTAAATATTCCATGAAGTCAAGAATACCAATTACGGTGGAAACTTACCTCTTATTTTATTATGATGTGATTTGTTACCAAGGACAGAAGTTAATTTTATTGTTTCACTCTCAACAGTTTAACTAATTTGTTTTTGTAATTAGCATAAGTATCAAACCAGTTAATTTGTTGGTCTAGTAAAGTTAGTGCTTTACAACTTGATGATTATTTCGTAATAGTCGACTGGTCAATGAGTGAATCAGTTTGAACGGTCAAAATGCCCAATCCTGATTTGTTCAAACTCTTCTTTTAAAAATGAGAAACCTTGTATCATTTAGTATTTGAACTTCAAGCTACATGAGGTGACATTATATATATATATACACACACACACACACACATACACACACACACACACACACACCCCAAAAGTAGATATACAAACCTTAGTCAAATTTTCCAAAATAGTCCTGGACTGGAAAACTCTGGAATACAGCTGGTATTTCACAGGTCTGTTACAGAGTCACAGCTACATTTATTTGATGCTTTGCTTATTTTACTTGATTTGATTTATATTCCACCCTTTCTACCAGAGTCCAGGGTAGCTAACAACACAGTACACCACATAAACATTAAAATCATGACTTTAAAATCACAATTCTAAAATCACAAAAATGCAATAAAACCATAAACACAATCAGTAAAAAAAAGAAAAAGAAAGAGCATTTGCCTGTGCCTCAAAAGCCTGCACAAATAAATCTCATTAACTGGTACCTAAATGACAAGAGTGCGGGGAATAGCCAAAGCTCTACCAGAAAGGAGTTCCATATTCAAGCCTTTCTTTTTTCTTTTCTTCTCTGGTAAAATGTACCAGATATAATTCATGCCAGCAAACACTAACAGAAAAAGCTGCCCCGACACAGCAAGAAAATCCCCTAAGGTCATGGCTATTAACAATTTTTCCATGCACTCAGCTCAGATTCTGTGCTACTTTTCCAGAGCAGGATTTTAAATATTTTCACACATCCTCGATTTAAAAAAAAAAAGCAGGCCTTTTTGCTACTTTCTGAACCAGAGTTTCACAATGGATATATTTCAATACCTGTCAGGTTCCTGTGTTAAGGCGGGGTGTTTTTATACCTGTCACTCCAGGAAAGGCCTCTTTGAGCGATCTGTCCACAATGCAGCCAGTGTGCTGTGATTGGTATAGGTTCTTGTTTATACTGAACTCTAGCACTGCTCCTATTTATGCATACCAGGAGACTCAGAAGCCACTAGAGACTTTTCACTGAAAACGATAGCAGCCGCCTGGGCTGCCAAGGAATATATTACAGATTCTTTGGGCCATGGGAAAGAAATCTTACTTTCAACACACATATTCTATTGTGCCTCCTATTAAGCTTATTAACTGCTCACTTTCAGCACACAAAGGCCACAAGTCGACACAGAGTTAAACTTACTTGAGATCATTGACTTCAGTGGGCTTATATGCTGTTAACTCTGTGATACACTGGACAAATCCTGTAGTGCCTCCTATTAAAAGTATTCCCCTCCTCACATTAAAAAGCATTCCCCTCCACAAAGAAATCGAGATCACCCTCTCTAGTGATCAGGTTTATGTACTGCTCAGTAAGGAGCTGTGAGGACAATAGAAACTGTTTAGAAGTAGCCTTTATTTCATTGTAAGTCATCTTGAAGTTGCCAGTGCTAAATTCAAACCATTAATTGGCCCAGGACCTGAACTCACAGTGGACAAAGAACTGTGAAGTGGATGACAAGCTTTTTGTGAGCCAGGGAAAAAAGTATTTTTTTTTTTTTTTTTTTGGTCTGGCCGCAGTGTCCATCATAAGTGTTCAAAAGTATGAGCCTTTCCCCAAACCAGAGCTTTGGTGGTTGTTTTATTGTAACTGTTTTTGGTTTGGGTTTTTATGATGAAGTGCAGATACATTTAAGTTTGTTTGTTTTTTGCTAACACTATTACCTTTTAGAGGTAATAGTAGCAGGCGATCACTCGTGACCGAGTAAGATTGTCTTCCAGGATAAAATTACAAAAGAAAATTATAAAAAGAAAATTCTAAAAAAAATGTGTAGACTCTAGCGATGGGTCCGTAAGTGACTGTGGAGGCCAATTCTAGAGGTAATAGCATCAGCCAACAAGAGAAAGCTTAAAACGGGCTTTCCCCCCAGTTTATGTCCAGGCTATAGCAAAAATGATGAAGAGTCTTGTGGCAACTTGAAGATGAACAGATTTATTGTGGTACATAGTCCAGCTTTTGTGGACTAAACTACAGCAAAAACGTACAATGCACAGTGTAATCTTTAGTGGTACAATCAACCTTCTATTGCTAACTAAGTCATTTCCCCTTTTGACCTCATTATCTTCATTTATTTATATCTTACATTTATACCCCATTTCCCAGCCAAAGCTCCCAAAGCAGAGCTTCAGGTTATGGTCTTCATCATGTTACTGTCTTTCTCATGCAAGAGATAACAGATGACATTAAGTACTCCTGCTTACAGCTGACAGTTGTTCAGTTTGATAAAAACAAAAAGGATCAAGTTGCTTTTAAATGATTACACACAGAAGTGATTCTGTACAGGAAAAGACTCTCAATCTACAAAAACGGGTGAAGGAAAGAGCCTTCATGCCGGCACTTAAAAAACTAAAGTTCAAGCAGAGACAGCTAGATGTTGTACAAGCTAATCTTTGTTTAAGACCTCCTTTTATCTCTCACTGAGGCTTTGAAGTTCTTGCTTCCTCTTTCAGGAATGCAACTGGTTGGTAAAGAAAGGATCCTTGAGTTTTCAGCAGGGAAATTCCAGAAGAATGGTGCTTGGAAGTTTTTACTGGGATATAGGGTTGTCGTCACTACCTGTTACAATCAAAGTATGAGACAACGCTCCCCTTTCCACCTCCACTTTTAAAATATGTATTGCTTGGTGTGTTGCTTAGTCCTCTACTCTCCATGCCACATCTGCCTTCAGCAATGGAGAACAGTCTTCTGAAGCTGCCCCAAATTTGATTACCGTATTTTTCAGTCTATAAGACGCCCCCATGTATAAGACGCCCCCCACTGGGCAGTTTTGCAACTGCATGGTTCTCTCCTTGGCTTACTTCCGTGTATAAGACGACCCTCAATTTTTAGTCTAGCGATTTTAGGAAAAAGTATAGTCTTATACATGGAAAAATACTGTATGCTCCTGTTCACAGACACCACCAGGTATTTGGGGCCTGCCAAGCCTCTCTGCCATCCTGCAAGCCAGCCCAGCCCGGGGGGGGGGGGGTTACCTAGTGGGGGGGGGGGCAGCAGAGGTGGCTCCTCCTCTTGCCATGCTGTTGCCAAAATAAATCTATTTGGCAGCCAACTGGTCAAGTCTGCAGCACCACAGTGCACCATTTAAAATCAAAGCTTATTTATTTATTTATTTATTATATTGTTGGGACTTGAAAAAGATACTAGGAGAGGATATATTGTGTAGTAATATCCCTCCTATCTCACGTTAGTGAGATCAGCAGAGTACAGTCCCTTTCCAGCTTAAAAGAAGCTTAGATTTGGCTAGTGTTAGCCAGTTAGCATTTGGTAATCCAGGATGCTTTAAGGCAGACTGGATTTCCCTGGTTTTGCCCCCTTTTCTCTCCCTCAGAACAATAATCAGAGACACAGTCTTGTAAAAGTTAAAAGTAACATTTACTCACTCAGATTATGCAGTTTCATTCAGGCAGGCTTAAAAGCGTTTCTTACAGTTGGTTACAAGTTCATTTGGAAATACTTGGGGTCTGAACTTGTGGAGTTCAGACCAGCAACTCTGGCTACATGTTGCTACAAGGACCACGTGGAGACAACAACCTGGTGGTGCCACGCTCACTCCAGTCTGAACAGAAAGAGGAAGAAGCTGGGAGCAACACCCACTTCCTGTTCAGGCTGTTAATAATTCAATGAGTACCTTCTAGGAAAACCACCCTAGAAGGTATCAGTGATCTTAACCATTTCACCCAATTACCTGGTGAAACATTGGCCATAGGTTTTGACTGCAATTTTAATTATCCAACATATATCTATACCCCGCCCTTTTTCCTGTAAGGAACCCAAGGCGTCTTACATAGTAATCCTCCTCTCCATTTTATCCTCACAACAACCCTGTGAGGTAGGTTAGGCTGAGAGTCAGTCACTGGCCCAAAGTCACCCAGTGAGTTTCCTCACTCCTGAGTCCTGAGTCCCAGTCCAACACTCTCACCACTACGCCACACTGGCTCTCCATTTTTCTTTACTAAGTTTGATTAGCAGCAAGCTGAACAAATCAGACGCTGCCTTTGTGGGAGCACAGCCAATGAGGGAACCAGAGTGGCAAAAGGGTGGTCTTCTCACTGCTCCAGTGTCCTCATAGGCTGTGCCATCATGTTGCCTATCAGGGGGTTGTTTTGGGGCCTTCCTGGATGGCAAGGCCCTGGATCTGTGCCCTGAGGTCCTTCCCTAGTGGTGCCACTGCTCCCATTGTAGCCACTTTGCTTCTCTGCTATTCTTCTCAAATATTCCATCTTCAAGTGTACTGGTGTCTCCCATTCCATATTCTAAGAATAGCAATCCTGTATTCTCTGCAGTTAATTTAACAAACTGAGAAATCTCCAGATGTGAAAGCCTTAAAATACAGGTATGTCAGTGTGAGCCAGTGTGGCGTAGTGGTTAGAGTACTGGACTGGGACTCAGGAGATCCAGGTTCTAGTCCCCGCTCGGCCATGAAGCTCACTGGGTGACTTTGGGCCAGTCGCTGACTCTCAGCCTAGCCTACCTCACAGGGTTTTTGTGAGGATAAAATGAAGAGGAAAAGGAGGATTATGCAAACTGCCTTGGGTTCCTTGCAGGAAAAGGGCGGGATATAAACATAATACATTTTCATGTATGTGTCAACTTCAGGTACTTGGCTGAACCCTAACCTTTAAGCCAGCTGAATTACTTTTTAAATAGACAAATTATCTCAATGGTCATTAGCCATAATAGCTAAATGAGAACCTTCCTGTTCAGAGGGATTTCAGATGCTAGAGCGCAACCAAGAGGAATGAGTTGTTGCCTTCACACCCTGCTTGTAACATAAGCAACTGCCTAGAACTATTGGAAACAGAATGTTGTACTTGTCAGTGGTTCCCAACCATGCCCCCCCTGATGTTGTTGGACTACAACTCCCATAATCCCTGACCACACTATATTGCCTAGTGGTGATGGGAGTTGTAGTCCAACAACATCAGCGGGGGCACGATTGGGAACCACTAGACTAGATGTATCTTTTGTCTGATCCATCGGGGCAGCTCTAATTGCTCCAAGAGTCCCACCTTTAAAATAATATTAATATTTATAATAATATTAGCTTGGAAACTTCAGGTTTTTCTCATTCCTTTAAAGCTCATTTCACTGAACTCACTGATTCTTCTTCCACACATGGACTAAAAGACTGTGAGAAGTTCTTACATCCACCATGTCCAATCTATCCAGCTTAGTGTTTATAATTAATGTTAATTGTATGCTACCAAAGCAGTAACTTTATCACAAGCCAGTAGGCTACACCTGTGGACTCAGAACTGAACAAGGTTGCCAACCTCTGGTAAAAAGATTTGAAAATATAGGAAGTTTCAGTATCTTTTTTTGTAAAATTTACAAAATACATAATATGCTGAAATGTCATATATTTTAAACTTCTTATAAATGGCTGTTTTGCCAGAGGTATTTTTTAAGGGTATTTGGCCAAGAGCAGGAAGCTTTCCTTCTCCACTTCCAGTGACATTTTTGGAACAGAGTTCTTTATTTACATATCCCTTTTACATCACCAAAATTGTCTGGTTGCTACGGCAGCGGTAATGGGCGTTAGAAGGGCTGAGTGCTCGAAAATCACACCATACCCCTTGGTACTTCATACTGAGTCAGCCATACAACTCCTTAGTTAGCACTTGGTTGAACAGTGCAATATCCCTATTTCCTAGTCACAACAGAGAAGTGTTACTTTAGATAATATGATTTCCAGTAAGCTTATTTACAGAGTCTTGAATTGGTAACCAATGGCAACACAGTACACTCCTGATCAGATTTTCTTTGAGCAATTTAGATGGGTCAGTTATTCTGGAACAGAATCTTCTTTCACAGATGAGAAAAGGCACTTCTTGTTCACCTTTTAAAGAGAACACATTGGTTTATCTGACTGAATGGGTGGGTGATTTCCTGTTTTGAATGTACAAATATGAAGGAGGCCTTCTACATTCAGCTTTGGAATTAATGTCCAATCCAGATTCTCATTGATAGATTCAAGCATACAGTCCATACTTACTCACTATCAAACAATCCCTTTTACTTTACTAAGCCTCAAACCTTATACTTACCTCAGAGTAAGCCCATTTGAAGTCAGTGGGACTGACTTCTGAGTAGACATGTATATGACTGTGCTTTAAAAGTATCTTCAATATTCTAGGACAGGGGTCCCCAAGCTTTTTGGACCCGTGGGCACATTTGGGAATTTGAGAAACTGCTGTGGGCACTGCCACAAAATGGCTCCCACAGAGAATGTGGCTAGTCACATTATGCCTGTCATGGGGGCCTGGCTAGTCAAAGGTGAGCTAAAGAGATGGGTGGGGGAAGAGAAAAGGGGAGGCTAGAGGCTGGCGAGGGGGGGGGGAGAAACAGCAAGGTAAAGAGGTGGGGAGAGAAATAGCAAAGTTAGAGGTTGGGAGGGAGGGGAAAACAGCAAGGCAAAGGGGTAGAGGGGAGAGAAAGAGCAAAGCTAGAGGGTAGAAAGGGAGAGAGAAGACTGCCCTAACATTTTCCAAGGTTTTTATTTTAACATTTTTTTGAAGGGGGCAGGGAGTGGAGAACTTTATGGGCACCGTTTGAGGTCCCTGTGGACACCATGGTGCTCGTGAGCTCCATGCTGGGGACCCCTGTTCTAGGATCTATATTTTTATCATAGAGTCATTATTCCAAAATCATTCTTACTGGCTGTGATAAAAGCAATTATAGTGTAAGAAATTGCAGTCAGTTTTACAGATCTGTTCATATAGCCTCTGTGTGTGTGTGGCTGGATACTTCCCATGCCGACACTGTCCCTGAATCATACCACTATCATAGCAGCAGTTTAGCCCAGCCTTCTACAAACTGGTGCCCTCCATATGTTTTGGACTACAATTGCCAGCATTCCTGACCATTGGCCAAGTTGGCTGGGCTGCTGGGAGCTGAAGTCCAAAACATCTGGAGGGCACCAGGCTGGGGAAGGCTGGCTTAGCCCTTTTCAGACTTTCAAAAGTGTGTTCAATGAATGTGCATGGCGGGGGGTGGGGGGTGGCAGCAGGCTCCACCACCCGACCAACTGAACACACAAACAGAGTCCACATGTGTAGAAGGTTCTATCAACACAACATCAACAGGAACTACCATCCCCACATGCGTGTACGCTGTACACTCTTTTTAATGTTTGAAAGTGGCTATTGCTATTGCCTAAAATTAACATGAGATGCAATTCCACACGCCTCTGCAAACCTTCCTAGCGTAAGCTGGAACGCAAAACGCACTTATGCTCATGCTTACGTTCCACCCTGAAAGATGCAGGCCTGTGGCTCACGCTGGCTCAGCTTGTCTGAGCGTGGAAAGCTAAGCAGGGTCAAGCCTGGTTATTACTTGGATGGGAGACCCCTCCTCTAGTTTCCTGCATTGAGCAGGAGGTTGGACTCCATAGCCTTGTAGTAGGCTGGCTCCTTCCAACTCTATGATCTATGAAAATCTATGTCCTAGCGAGGCAGACAACCCATTTGCCATGAACACAATGCAATCCAGGAAGGGAAAGTAACTGGCCCGGTTCAACATGTGGACTGTCCCAATGAGGAGATGTTGTGGTCATCTAAATTCTTGACTTCATGGACCCAAGAGTAGAATTGCTTATTGCAGGAAAGGCCCACAAAGGGCTTGAAATGAAGATTTTAACATTGCACTTTCCCAACATCCCCACTGAAAGAAAACTATCAAAATGCATTTTTAAAATGCAGGAAGGGTGATCATCCAAAAGGAGCTTGGTGCAGGAGGGAATGGGAATTTTATTTTATTTCCTGTTCTGGTTTCCTTCAAGTACAAAGGAGAACTTAACGGCTATTGATGCATTCGGATCAATTCAGAATTGATCTTGGAAGCTAAACTGGACTTTCAGTTACCCCGAAGAGGCATTTTACAGACAATGAAAGAAAAAGTTCCTCTTGCCCCTGCTCTTTTTGTGCCCTTGCAACGTGCAACCCTTGAGAAGATGCGTTAATCACAGCCAGCTAGGAGGCTCATAAAGAGCACTGATCATAAAACTCCTCCATAAACAAACCAACGAAGCAGAAACTTGGAGGAGGCCAGTAAGAAGAGAGGCCAGGTAAGAGCCTCCCGAGCTACGGCCGTCTCTGCCTTAATGGCTACCCAGAGGAAGGAGGGGCACAGCAGCAGTGAAAGGATCGGGATAGAAAAGGAGGAAAAACTTGGATGGGGAAGTAAGCATGACACGAACGTGAAGTATGTCTCCATCTGTGGATTTGGCCTGGGGAGGGAAAGGGTCGACCTTTCATTTTCCGTTCTGCCTTGGAAATAAGTCCGTCCCGCTTCCCAGAATCTGCCCTAGGGGAGGATCCCTCTCTTTTATTTGTTAGAAGAGCGGGGCTTTTCCTCTGCTTCCCACCGCGCCTCCCTCCGAATGGAGATGCCCGCACAGCCCTTTACCATGATGCACGACGACCCTTGCGCCCTTTCTGCCTCTACGAGCGCGCAGAGCGGCACGGAACCCGCCGCCCCCCCTCACAGCCAGCCTCGCTCTCTCGCCCTCTTTCTCTCGCTCACTCACCGCACATGGCTGATGCCCACCCGCGCGCGCAGTCCCTTTCCTCTCGTCAGGAAGAAGCGCACCTCCGCGACGAGCAACAGCAACCAGTCACCGCGTCTTCGCTACTCCGCCTCCCCCTTTATAACGTGGTTTGGACCGCCCCCCTTTGCTTCTTCATTGGCTGATGGCGCAAGCAGAGGGAGTAGGGGCGGCGACGGTGGTGAGCCGTCTCCCCCCGAGCCTTGGCGGCCGCTGGGGCAAGAGGCGGTAAAAGGAAGCGCAGCCCCGTTGACTGCCGCATTGCAACCATTTCCAGAGGGGTGGCCGTGTTGCAGCGCAAGCAACCAAGTGCCCGGTGGCACCTTAAAGACTTAACATTTTTTTTTCTTCTGGCACAAGCTTTCATGGACACTGCCCACTTCAACAGATGCATGAAGTGTTAACGTCAAATGGGTACATGGCTGTACCCAGTTTTGTCAGAGAGAATGCAAAAAAAAAAAAAGTACAGGCAGCAGTGGCGTAGCGTGGGTTGTCAGCACCTGGGGCAAGGCAAGTAATTTGGGCCCCCTAACCCGTGGATTTTAGCACTCGAGTCTCTTCCACTAGATTAGTTAAAGAAACTCTCTGTGTACCCACTACAAGACATTTTGTTTGTTCTTTTGTTTCTTGCACACAGACAATTGTGCCTAGAGCAGTGTTCTCCAACCTTGGGTCCCCAGATGTTTTTGGCCTACAACTCCCAGCAGGCCCCAGCCAGCGTAGCTGGCTGGGGCCTGCTGGGAGTTGTAGGCCAAAAACATCTGGGGGGGCCCAAGGTTGGAGAACACTGACCTAGAGAAATGTGCCCAAAATATGACAGAAATGGCATAAAATTAAGGGAGGATACTTGAGACCCACAATAATGCAAAATAGCTGGAGGTTTTGCAAAGCCAGGGATGAGGGGAGAAAAGTAGAAACAAGTTGTTTTGGAGGAGTTTGATGAACTCTCCTCAAAAGTCACCTCAAATAGTCACAACATTATATTGTAATTTAATACAATATAGAGCCAGTGTGGCGTAGTGGTTAGAGTGTTGGACTGGGACTCGGGAGATCCAGGTTCTAGTCCCCGCTCGGCCATGAAACTCACTGGGTGACTTTGGGCCAGTCACTGACTCTCAGCCTAACCTACCTCACGGGGGTTGGAGGGTAAAATGGAGAGGAGGAGGAGGAGGAGGAGGAGGAGGAGGATTATGTAAGCCGCCTTGGGTTCCTTGCAGGAAAAAAGGTGGGGTATAAATATAATAAATAAAATAAAATTAATTAATTAATCAAAATATGTGTGTAACTTAAATAATAGCATATTTCCCCCCTGCTAACCTTGCCTCCATTTCCTGCCCTTTGCGCTGTTGTTTTCCCTGTGTCTGTTTTGTGATTGTAAGCCCTTTGGGAGTAAGGAGCTGTCAAACCTTTCTGTCATTTGCACATATATATGTAATGTTAATTTATAAAGAGGGAACATTCAGACTACATAGGCTACTACCTGTATTTCTCAATAGGGCGGGTTTCACTAGTGTGAAGCATAACCACACCATCCACCCTAATCTCATTGGCAGAAGCAGAGCATGTTACAGGGAGTGGCATGGAAACAGCTATGGGATGGCAGCAGCTGCATTGCTGCAGGTAATGTACAAAGAGGGCTGCTGGACTGAAAATTTCAGGAGGTGCATGGCCCCAAAACTACTGAGATGGCTTCATCTAGGGAGTTGTGACTGAGGTCCTAAATGAAGGGAGAGCCTATGGGTCCCATGGTGCTCAGGGCACTCGAAACAAGGTAGTGGTAGACATGTCATCACCTCTAAGCCAAGGCCAATATTTGGTTTCAAGAAACCCATTATCAGAACCAGTGTGTGTGCGCGTGATGAAGTGGTTAGAGTGCCTGCCTAGGACCATGTTCCAATCCCCATTAAGCCAGTCACTATCTCTCCCCCTAACCTACCCCGCAGGGTTATTGGGAGGATAAAACAGGGAGGTGGAGGCGGGAAAGAACCTTGGAGGAAAGGCGCAGTAAAAATGCAACTAACATTTTAATAATAATAATAATTATTATTATTATTAATAAAATAATAATTAATAATTATTATTAATAAAATAATAATTAATAATTATTATTAATAAAATAATATTAATAATAAAAATAATAATTAAGCCGTGTCCCTGAAATCCCTCTGGGGTCTAGAGATGGGCTTCATGCCTTGAACCATCCTTCCCCAATCTGGTGCCCTCCAGACATTTTGGACTTCGACTCACATCAGCCCCGGCCCGCATAGTCAATGGTCAGGAACGTTGGGAGTTGTAGCGCAAGATATCTGGAGATGGAGGAAGGCTGCTTTAAACGTTCTTGTCTCACCTCCTTCCAGCGACTCCCGTTGACCCAGTTCTGCCATGAAGTGGCCTTTCCTGATCCCTCCCCACCATCGCTCGCTCGTCCTCCGCCATTCACACGTGCTCACTTCCCTGACCTCTCCCTCTTCCTTCCCCTCGCCTCCCGTCTTGTCCTCCTATCTATTGGAAGAATCCAGTCGTGGCTGGGGCTGGCGGAGCCGCAGCAGAGAGCGAGTTGGGGAGCTCCCTCGCAGGCTCAGCCCGCCTCCCGGTTGCTGCCGCTGCTCCGCTCAAACGGAAGACGCGGCGCGGCAATTAGGGTGTGTGTGTGTGTGTGCGCGCGCGCGCGCAGCGGCAGCAGCAGCCGGCGTTGCCGAGGGCGCGAGCCCCGGAGGACGAGAGGGAGGACGCGGGGCGCTTGGTCCGGCTCGCTTCCTTCCTCTTTCCCGCCAGGGGCAGAGAGCTGCGAGTGCGAGCGCGCGCCCCCAGATGTTGCGCCCGGTGCGGCCGGCCCCCCTGCACCCCCCACGCTACGCCTCTGACAGGCAGTAATAATGGCCCTGCTGGACTAGATACAGACCAAAGGCCTGTATCTAGTCCAGCATTCTGTACACCCAGTGGCCAGCCAGCTGCCTGTGGGAAACCCACAAGCAGGACATGATTGCAATAGCACCCTCCTGCTTGGGTTCCCTGGCAAGTGGTGTACATCATCATAATGCCTCTGATGCTGGAGGTAGCATGTAGCCGTGAATTTGTCCAACCCCCTTTTAAAGCCACCATCATTGCAATGGTGAACCGATTAATATATGTAGTGTGATTTAAAACACACACACACACACACACACACACAAATCAAAACAAAAACCATTGTCCTTATTCAAACCACAGGACATAAAGTCAAGTCTCTTGATGAATTTCATTTCACAGTTTCCAGTTGATATCTGTCTCTCAAATTCCTTTATTCAAGAATGGCCACCTTAATCATTCACAGAGTGCATCTGATCAAGTGGACAGTGTCCATGAAAGTTTATGCCAGAATAAATTCATTAGTCTATAAGTGCCACAAGACTCTTCATTGTTTTTACTGTCTCAGTGCCTGGGAGGCTCCCAGCGAAGAGTAGCGCAGCTCTCACACCCATGTTGTCTGAAGAGCTAACAGCTGGAGGCTGCCTCAGGACAGCACAGAGCTGACACACAGCCAGTGCTGCCAATTGCTGAGAATGTGTCTGCCTCACACTCACTGCCACAACTATTGGGTTTATTCGCTACGTGTATATTCTGTCCTTCCTCCAAGGACTCAAATGATGCCTTAGCTTCACAAAAACAACTCCATGGGAAAGGTTAGGCTGAGAGAGGAACAGAGGAAGCTGCCTTTATATCAAGTCAAAACATTAGTCCGTCTAGCTCAGTGTTGTCTGTACACACAGACTGGCAGAGTTTCAGACAGCGGTCTTTCCCAGCCATACCTGGAGGTGCCAGGGATTGAACATGTGACTTCCTGCATACAAAGCATATGCTCTATCACTGAGCTACTGCCTTTCCTCATAAGAGTAACTGTGAAGGACTGCCAACCGGTCCTTTACTCAAGACCAGAGATCAAAGGTGCAAAACTGCCAGCCTTAGCTCTGCTGTCTTGACACTGATTCTGTCAGGGCCTTGCCCTGGGTCTATACACTGGATTTAGCACTGAACCACAGAGGAACCACACACACACGTGTGGGGTAAAACCAGGAAAGTTTATTTAAGGTAAACAGATTACAATAAAAGGTGGGGAATGAGGGAAGAGGGAGAAAGGTGGGGGAGACACTTTGGTATACACAGTAGAGCTACAAAACAACAAAACTAGTCCCTTTACTATATAACTACCCAGGCACTTACTCTCTTTGCCTGGGTTTGGTCTTCATTAGGGCTGACCTCAGCCAAAGCCCTACTCCACGCTTCTTCACGTCCAGACATCAACAAAACCCAAAAGCCTATGGCAGGCAGTATACATTCCCCTCCACCCCTCCTTTCAGTAGCCCAGCTGTCTTTGGCCAATCAGGATGAATTTCATCTGGGCCAGGCAGGGGAGGGGTGGCTCATGACTAGAGTGCTTGGGCCGCATTTGCATGCAGATAGCTGTGGCACTGAGACATCAAAGACATGGGAGACTCTGAGGCGCCATCAGAGAAACTATGTACATTTTGCATTTCCCAGCCCCCAGCTAGGATTTTACTTGTTTACACGTGTGGAGGTGTGTGTGTGTGTGGTGCAGGAAACTCTGACGCTTTTTCTTCACATCTCCCCCATTGGAAAAGATGAAATTGGGGAGTCTGAATTCTCCCCATTTCATCTACGCTAACCCAGAAGAAAAAGCCTTTGACAGCCCACCACCACCAGCACACCTTCTCTCTCACAACAAGAATCAAAAAGCCTGCAAGGCTAGGTTTGCATACACAAGAAGAGGCATGTACAATTCACATGGGAGCTTTAACCCTTCGGCTGCCTGACAGGCATTCTTTGTCTGACAAGCTTTACAGGGTTGCTGCTTTTGACACAAGTCTGTTAGGGGGCAGATAGCTGACTGAAATGTGGAACAACTTTTCAAATTGGCTTTATTTTTCTTCACAGTAACAGTGAAGACAGATGAGCCCCTTTCAAACATTCAATGGGTGTATGCTGAGTATGCAGGGCTGGGGTGAGTGTCATCACAGTGACAGCGGCATCCTCCGACGTACCTGACTTTGGTGTGTTTTCTGAACAAATCTTATGCATGTAAGTGTATAGGGTATGTTGTTATTGTTGTTATATTTATAATATTTATTTATAACCCGCCTTTTCCCCAGTACTGGGACTCAAGGCGGCTTCACAACATTAAAATGTGTACAGTTAAAACATATGAATAGAAAAACACAAAAGTTAAAAATATAATTAAATCAGAAACAGTATTAAAATTATATAAACAGCTAAAACAACAATAACTATAAGAGCAGTGCAAATCCATCACTTTCTCATAAGCCAATTTTATTCTCCGAAGGCCTGCTGGAACAAGAAAGTTTTTGCCTGCCTTCGAAAAGATATCAAGGAGGGTGCCATTCTAGCCTCCCTGGGAAGGGAGTTCCAGAGTGTTGGAGCAACCACCGAGAAGGCCCTCTGCCATGTTCCTGCCAGGCGTGCCTGGGATGGTGGCAGAACTAAGAGAAGGGCCTCCTCAGGAGATCTCAAAGTACGGGCAGGCTCGTAGGGGAGAATACGGTCTTTCAGATAACCTGTTCAGCCTCCAAGGGCTGGACAGGGCCCACACCCCAGCAGAGGCCCACTGACAAGAAGCCCATGGAGTTGCTCCTCCTCTTCCCCAACTTGTTCACCTGCCTCTCACTCTGGCCCAGACAATGATGGTGGTGAGAAGCAAGGAGTAGTAGATGTCACTGCCTACTTGCTTTCTGTCTCTCAAGGAAGCAAGTGGTAGCATGATGAGAAAGAAGCTGAGGAGCAATGGCAGCTCGGGATAACGGCAGTGAGAAGGTAGAGTCACTGAGGGAAGGGGCAGATTGAGGGTGTCTTGCCATGGGCCCTCGAAACCTGGAGCAGACACTGGTGCTGGGCCTGCTGATCCACTCACCTGTCAACCCCGCCCCCACCCCCCACACATAGATTTCATAGCTCATAGAGTTGGAAGGAGCCTACAAGGCTATCGAGTCCAACCCCCTGCTCAATGCAGGAAACTAGAGGAGGGGTCTCCCATCCAAGTAATAGCCAGGCCTGACCCTGCTTAGCTTTCCACGCTCAGACGAGCTGAGCCAGCGTGAGCCACAGGCCTTGTATTCAGCCTGCGTAGAGTGCACCTCTGAACAAAGGCTGTTATGAATTGTGGAGAAAGTGATATACCAGTCATTGCATTCCAAAGCATTTGTTTTCAGGGCAAAAAAAGTATATTCATGCTGCTTCTACTCCATACCTAGAATGTTGGTCTTTGTGCTGATTTGCATTATGTGATCTTCATCATAAAATAGCCAATTAATGTACCAATGTACCTGGCTTTGTTCTGGATGTAGTTTCAGAACAGACAAAAGCCAGCATTTATTCAGGCATGAATAATTACAGTATTTTATTTATTTTTTAATTTACATTTATATTTCATGCAATAACCACAGTTCTCTCGGCTTTTTCCAATAAAAATTAAGACCATAAAAAGACGTAAAACAACATAAAATCTTAAAACAAGATAAAGCAAACAACAGCATAAAACCAGAGTAAAAACAACAACAGCATGTAGCATTTGTGCAAGATCTAAAAAGTAGTAAAAGATTTTAAGACCGAAAATCCTGGGGAAATAAAAAGGTATCTGCCTAGTGTCAAGAGGATGACAGTGTAAGTGCCAGGCAAGTCTCTCTGGGGATAGCATTCCACTACCAGGGTACCACCACAGAAAAGGCCCTCTCCTTAATAGCCACCTGCCTCACCTCATTCAATGGGGGCACGCAGAGGAGAGCCTCTGAAGATTACCTTATGGTTTGGGCAGGTATATATCAATCAATCAATTGGTTGGTATATATGGAGATTATTCTTCAGGTGACCTGGTCCCAAGCCATGTAGGGCTGTAAAAATTAATCTCAGTACTTAGACTTGGGCCCAGAAATGGACTGGAAGCCAGTGCAAATCACAAAGCACTGAAATAATATAATTGTATCATCCAGTCTCTGTTAATAATCTCACGGCCCTATTTTGGACCAGCTGGAGTTTCTGGATAGTTTTCAAGGCAGCACCACATATAACGCATTGCAGTAATTCATACGAGTGCGAATAATTGTAGCTAGGCTATCTCTGTCCAGATAGGGTCACAGTTGGTATATCAGCCTAAGCTGATAAAAGACACTCCATGCAACCGAGGTCACCTGTGCCTCCAGCAACAACGCCTAATCCAAGAGCACCCCAAACTACGAACTTGATACTTTGGAGGGGGTGTAACCTCTTCCAGAACAGGTCAAACACCACTCAACCAGCCAGACAAACCACCTACTAACAGTACTGCATCTTGTCTGGATTGAGTCTCGTTTCATTGGCCCTCATCCAGTCCATTACCACATGCAGACACTGCTTCAGAACTTCCACCGCCTCACCTGGATTTGATGAAAAGGGGAGAAAGAGCTGGGTGTCATCTGCATATTGGTAACACTTCGGTCTACATCTCTGCATAACCCCTCCCAGCAGTTTCATGTAGATGGATGCTGAATAGCATGGAGGATAAAAATAGAGCCCCCTGAAAACCCATTGCATAACTGCCAAGGGAAAGAGCAATAATACCCCAGACCTTCTGGAACTGGCCATAAGTAGGAGTAGAACCAACAGTGCCTTCAACACCCTGTCTAGATAGCCTATCCAGGAGGATACCATTGCTGGTGGTATCAAAAACTGCGGAGAGGTCCAAAAGAATCAACAGGGTCACACTCCCCCTGTCCTATTAACCCTTTTTGTAAGGATCCTCCCTCAAAAGAATTACTGATAGTCTGCTACTACAGACTGTCCCTCGCCTGACTGAACACCCTACGTCAACCTTCCCTAACTTGGTGCCCTCCAGATGTTTTGGACTACAACTCCCAGCATTGACGAATATTGTCCATGCTGGCTAGGGGTGATGGGAGTTGAAATCCAAAACATCTGGTGGGCATCAGGCTGAGGGAAGGCTGCCCTAGGTTGTCCAGCTGCTTGGGCAGATTCTATGTTCTATTTCCAAGGACCCCTTCACAAAACCTTGTGAAAGAAATACCCAAGAACACAAGCTTAGCAATGCAGCCAAATGTTCATTTATAAATGAACTTTATTGTGGGGGAGGGGTGAATAGGGAAGAGCAAGGGAAGGCAGCAATCATTCTCTCAAGCTTCAAAATGTAGAATCTTGGGGTTTCAGAGCATATAAGCATTCCTTACAGAGAGGATAGTCTGAGAGAGCATCTTTTGATTCCTGATTAGATGTTTCCAGGAAGACAAATCCCTGAGGAGAGGCATTACCTATTTATAGGAATGTTTTCTTGGTAAAGAAAAAGCCTGACTCTTAGTGGAGATGAACAGTTGTGTTGTCCAATAGGGAAGTAAATCCCATGTCTGATGTCAGGAGTCTAGGTGGTCAATCAAAAAAATATTTAGAAGCTGCTCTCTCACCAGCTTAATGACCCTGCATTTACATGATAAAAGGGTTAATGCATATGGGAATGGAGGAGCATTGTAGAATCTTTCAGGTCAGACTGTGTGACTTTCCCCACTCCATGTTTGTGCATCTATCAGTATGGTATGCATTGATTAATCACCCAAATCTGGGATTACCGGTACTCATTTTTTGTTTCTTAAGATACATGTCCACTACCAGACCAGCAACCATCCCACCTGCCTCCCAGTTCAATGGAATAATAATGGCTTAAAATGTAAACTATGGAATTTCTTTTAAGAATTTCCCCCTTCTCTTACATTTCTTATTAAACCAACTAATGCTGTAAATATGAGTTTTCTGTACTTGAAAGCTTGTACTTCCCAATTAAAAACACACACCTTTATTTGGTCTAATAAAAAGTATCATTGCCTCACAAACTCTGTTTTTAACTCACTTATGTACGTATATTTGCTTCATTTTCATGTTCCTTTTGGTTGTTAGGCACATATCATTCTTCAGGTTTGTAGAAGACCTTTTCATTATCTCAGTGCAGAAGATAAAAGATTCCAGTGCTGGCCACTTACGGTGCTGGAATTGCTTAACTTCCTTGCTTTTCAACATATCTGAATTGTCTTACGGCTGTGCCTTAACAGTACCTGCCACTAAAGTTCTCCATGCCTTTGACTGATCAGATCTTGAGATAAAGCTTTGGACAGTGTGGAGGCATGGAGAAAGTTGTGTGTGTGTGTCTGTGTAACCAGAAATGTTGGAGCAACTGAAAGAATTTCAATCAATGGGAATTTTACCATTTACTTCAGTGGGATGCAGCTTGTACCCTTAAGGCTTCAATCGTATGCATGCTTATTGGAGAGTAAGCCCCATTGGACAGACTTGATCTTACTTCTGAGTAAACAACAGGCATTGGATTGCACTGTAAATTTCTTTATGCCTCTCTTTGTGAACACTGACTCTCCCAGCAATATTTTGTGCCAAATTAGTCCAATGAGCTGCTGTGTCGGGAAACAGGAGTGCAATTAAAACCTGGCTTTACATTCTGATGCACTAGAGCTTTCATTGCAACACCCTTGGTATGAATATTCATTCTGACATGTGTTCACTGTGTACTCTTCTTTACTATTTGCTGGGTCAGATAACATGCAGAACAAACAACATTTCTTCAGTTATGCAAGCATTTCATAATTTCAGAAATATATAAAGAACATGTAATCCCAACAGAAACTTCATCAAATGAAGGGGGGGACCTCTGGGTGACACACAAGCTTTATGTAGAATATAGCTGGTTAAATTACCATTAGTTTTGTCAAGGTGGGATTTTCATCAAGTCCATCACCAAATGTGAATGGGAAAACAATAGGAAGGTTGAGCTACTAACCAGGGTTTCCCAAAGGCATAGGAGAAGGCAAAGCCAAGAGACAGCTATGCCCCAACACTGGGGACAGCTGTTGGATCTAGACTTAGGCCATTATTAACTTAAGTCCTGCTTGTTTCATTTGATCTACTCAAAGTATGACTAAGTCTGGATCCAACCCACTATGTATACTAGTTCTGAATACCACTCTACTTAAGTTATCTATCTTGCAGTCAGAAAATGCCTCCATTAACCTCAGTCCTATAATTATCTGATATTTTTAGCTGATTCCTCTCCTCCTGGAGATCACACCAAATAATACTGGAGTGTTGGAGAATCACCAGTGTTGTATCACCATGTATACAAAGGATTTATGTGTAATCTTTTAAAATTAAACATAGTAAACCAGTTCCATTCCCCTTTACTTTGTCTAGAACTCTTTGGAGTTAAGGCAGAATATAAACATTTAAAAATAATGAAAAGAAAAACATACTCTCATTTCATGAAATTATTTAGCATTTGGAGTGAGTCATTCATTGATTCATACATTCAAGAGCCACCTGTTCCATTTTTTTTTTAAAGTCACAGTGACTGCATATTTATTCTGACAGATTATATAAATTGATGTCCTTAGATAATTAACACAAGTTAGAGAATTAAGTAAGGGAGCTGTGACTTGTCACTGATAGAGCCCAGTGTAATCGGCTTTTTAAAAAAGAAATGTTGATCCCTTATCTTTCAAAGCCTTCTAAGCAAAAAGAGGATGGGAATGAAGGCTTGTTTACCAATGAGTGTTGATCGAAAGTTCAAATGCCTTTACGGGCCAAATTTGAATGGCTTAATATCTGAATAATATCATTTCTTAACTGCTACTTTAAATGTGTCTGTCTTCCGTTTCGACTGTGACCTGCCTCAAAATCCAGGGATGGAACAGGATAGCAATTGAAAATAACCTATAATAATAGTAGTAAAAGACAATGTCTCTCTGTCTGTCAGCGCCATAACACAAAGTCCGTGAAACCTAGAATTCTCATGCATCCCTAGAGGTGTACAGCGCCGGGTTATTTGTAACAAAAAACATTGCATTAATTAACTTTAATTACGGTAATTTAAATGTGTCCATGAGTTTGACACCTGCAGTACCATCAACAGTCACTAGGGGCAGACTTCCCTAACCAAACCAACACATTTGTACTTGATACAATTTGAGACCAGAAGGGAGGAGTCTGAGATACACTTGCTTGCCCCTCCCTGTTGTGTGGCAGCCCTCCCTCAAGAGAATGGAGTGGACAGACCCCCTCAGGGGGTTTGCCATGGCAGGAGCCATACCTACTGGTGCCAGCAGGCCAGGCCTGTCTGGCTTCATTCAGATGGAGCAGACGCAATGTGTCTAATTCTGACAGCTTCAGAATTTTGCTTAAAGGCTTTGCTGTATCGAGGTAAGGGTTATTCCAGCCTGTGCCGAGCTGGGTCCTTTCATTAGTAAATAAATAAATAAGTCCTACTACTTCAGCCCTTTTAAATCCAGTTGATAGAAACTGATCTCTGTTGCATTTCCCATTGGGAAGATGGTGGGAAATGAAAACGGTGGGTAGATTCAGCCACTTAGCACTGCTCAGATGGCTGGCCCAGATTTATTTATTTATTTATTTATTTGGTAAGGGGGCCCTGACACCTGCCCAAGGATGCCAGGTGCTGGTCCTAGCCCTGGAACTGACACCTTACTGAGCAGATTAGTACACAAATATAACAAGTTTTTTGTGTTTAGACGGCACAGCTTCAGTATGTCACTGTAATTCTTGCAACTGCTATAGAAAAAGCTATATTCTCCTTCCTTCAAAGCTATGAAGATATCTTCAACATTTCTTGCTTGACTGAACAGTCAAGCAAATTTTAAACTGAGATTTCTAGTTTAACTGCATGAGCGGCTTCAGTATCAAATTCTAAAGTCTCCTCTGCAACATATGCAGTATAAATTAAAGCTGCTAAATCACATATAGGTGTTTAGGATTGCAGCCAGCATCTTCATGCAGCAGTCATGAGGTCACTGCCAAAGCTGTACTGTACCTGCAATTCATATTAATACCATATCAGCAAGGACAAAATGTGATGTTATGGTAGTGAATGGGCTTGGGCAGGCATATATAATTGGCCTGGCTGATGATCAAATATTGGAAACAAAGTAAATGAAAAGCAAATTTAAGAACAATCTGCTTAAATTAGTTTCCCATTAAGCTTAACTTTTAAGCAGCAACCAGAGTGAAAACACCATGAACAAAACTTGTATTCAATGCAGGACAGAGAAGACATTGCTGATGAAAGCAGACTATGGAGAGCTAAAAGGTTTCAGATCATCAGATAAAGGTTTCAGAGGAGGACCAAGTAAGCTGCCTTGGGTTCCTTGCAAGAGGAAAAGAGGCAGGATATAAATGTAACAATAATTTTAAAAAATCATTTCTCCATAGCCCTTACCCCATCCCCAAACGAATGCATGTAGATTTACACATTAGTACCAGGCAGGCTATGCTAAATTGGACAGAGCATCCTCATGGAGCAAAACAGACAAAACAGTAATGGGCGTCAACTGTTGAAGGCACAATTTACTACACTGAACATCATCAGGAAACGTAATTGGAGAGGTTGGGTAATAGCACAGACTGCCAACAGTGACTTTTTAATCACTACTAAAGACTTTGCTTGACACCCTTCTATCATGATTATATAATTGTTTATTCTATGAGAGATGGGGTGGATCAAGAATAGGTCCTTTCCAACTCAAACCATTTCACTAATTTAGCCAGCTTACCAAGTCACAATAATTGATTAAAATACTGACAGAATGACTATCTACCCATATTCCTAAAGACTGTCATTCTGCATAGGCAGATTGGCTTTTTTGCACATCCATGTATCAACCGATTTCCCAAATACTAAACGAGATAGATGATTGAACATTTCCCTTTTCTGCCTACAATGCAGCCAAAAACATCAGAGTCTGCTTCAAAGGCTACAGATGCTGCACAGTGTTTTGTGTGGGACTCTTGCCACTGTTTTGGCCAATATACACAAGGGAATGGGAAGGACAGATGAGAGAAGAGGGTGGAGGAGATACTGGGAAAATGAGCAAGTATTTGCTCCAGGTTTTGCCCTTCCAAAATGTCAAGCATGTGTTTGTTTATCTAGTGCTTGGTTTGTTTTGAGTTTTTTAAACCTCTCTGTTATCTGTCCTCCATTCCTCTTTCCAGAAACATTGCTACTTTAAAAATGCACCCGCCCTGCCCCAATGATCGCTGACTGTTGGAGAAACTTTCTGATCACCTCAACTCTATCAGACTACTCACGAGGAGTTTTGCTTGGATTCCGATTTCTCTGTGAGATATATATTATCTCACATTGTTTTTAAAGGATACACATATAAATAAATCACAGCTTTTGCTTTCCGAATCACAGAAGCAGGAACCCAATCTTTCCCCAGGCACCACTCACACGTATTCAGAACGGAAAAGCTATTATT
Organism: Shinisaurus crocodilurus; assembly: GCA_021292165.1. NCBI lineage: Eukaryota > Metazoa > Chordata > Lepidosauria > Squamata > Shinisauridae > Shinisaurus > Shinisaurus crocodilurus. The sequence goes on from CM037881.1 coordinate 106,103,156, forward strand.
TATACATGCATGCCATTGTGCACAGTTCAAAAACAGACACCAAAGACACATGGGTTTTGTGCTATGGTAGCAGAACTCAAGTCAAAAGCAGCTCCAAAATACACTCGGCATAATTCAGTCAAAATCAAGCACATTTTAAGTCCCATTGATTTCAATGGGGTAGATTTAATACATGCTTGTTTTTTCTATTGAAATCATGGGACTTAAAAGTGCTTTACTTTGACTGGATTGTATTGCATTTTGGAGTTGCTTCTTCCCATACATTTTGTACTAAAATTGTTTGAAACTATCTTTGTGTAGTTAAACAATTTTATTACGTTATGTATTATACACTTTACCATGTGTCAATGACAATCTTTTAATGATCAAAACAGAAGAATAACTAGTCTAGTGACTGCCTGGTTAAACATTAACAATCCCAATATTATTTGGATAATCCTTACATATAATCACCAGTGTTGATCTCATCCCATTTTATGACCAGCACCTTTTCACTAAAAGCTTTAGAGAGAGGTCTGAACAGTTAAGCATTAAAGGCGCAATCCTACGCAAGTTTAGACAGAAAAAAGGCCTGCAACTCCCAGCTATGCTGGCTGGGGCATACTGGGAGTTGTAGGCCTTTTTTCTGTCTAAACTTCGTAGGATTGCGCCCTAAACCACTTTCTTTCAGTTAGTTGGTCGCAAGCCATGTAGGTCTTTATAGGTCATAACCAGCACTTTGAATTCTGGAAACAGACTGGTAACCAGTTAAGCTGTTGTAACATGGGAGTCACATGCTCCCCATAACCGGGGGCCCTTCAACAGTCTGGCTGCAGCATTCTGAATTGAGAGGTACACAGCTCTTTTGAGAAACCAGACCTAGAAAACTCCATCTAGACATCATATTAATAACTATCTCATAGATCAAACAACAACAAATTTGTATGCCACTTTCTGCCATTCGGTGGCCCTCAGAGCAGCTTGCAGACAATAGTTAATAAAATACAGAAATAAAACAAAGATACAAACCAACAAGTCAATAAATGAAATTGCGTAACATCCAAAATAAAATAGCAACCTGAGTTATGTACTCAGTTATGGTCCAGTTTGGACGAAACCTATCTCAGGACAAAACAGGATCTGAAACCATGGTTTTAAGTTAGTTTCAGATCCTGGTTTGTTCTGAACTTGGTACCAAAGATTCCCAGTTTGGATGTTAATTAACCCAGGAAGTATTCGGTGACAGCATGCAAAGAAGAGAGGATTGAAATTTGAAGGGGTGGCATTGGCATAGTCATGTACAAGGCTCATGTATATCTCAACTTAATAAACTAAATATGTAATGTCTGATCCAGGCATATAGAAACCAAACAGGGAATCATGGAACAATACATCTAAGATGTCATTTCCCCTTCTGTGTACATTCCATCCAGTAGCATTCCATGAGAGTAGTGAAACGTAACTGGGGCCTGTATGAGACAGGACAATAGAGATTGTCATTTAGCAGTAGACTGCAACCTGGCTGCTTTAAAGAAATGATTTGCTAGCTGTTGGTTGGCCCTTCTTTAATCTGACGAGATAAGAGACGAGTTTTCAAGTACAGGGACAGAAATAAAGGGATCAGAAGGGACGTCTTTCCTTAGCCAAGTTTTATCAGATAGAGTAACTGGGATGTAATTTGGATTCCTATATAATCTGTAGGTCCTGACTGGTCCTGTCCCCTTAATCTTCTTGAAAGTGTTGCTTTGTTGGTCTATCGGTGGCAAATGGTTCTAATACTTAATTCATTTCATCTTCATTGTCATGTGAACAGAAGAGTAGATCAAACATATTAAAAGCAGCACCTATTCATGTAAAGATGGACTTGTTTCAAAGATAACTTTGGCACAGGCATATAAAAGTAATGTTTTTAAGAACATAGGAAGAGCCATGCTGGATCAGACCAAAGGCCTATCTAGTCTAGCCTTCTGATCTCGCAAGGGCAAGATGCCCATGGGAAGCCCACAAGCAGGACGCGAGTGCAACAGCACCCTCCCGCCTGCATACCCCAGCAACTGGTATTGAGAGGCATATTGCCTCTGATACTGGAGATAATATACAGGCAACAGGCATCATGTCTAGCAACCATTGATAGCCTTTAAAAAAAAAAAATTACTTTTCAAAACAAAATATAACAAAATACAAGAATAACACAAAAATATAACATAAACAACATACAATAAATCATAAAGTGCACCCCCGCCTCCAAGGGACCAAATTATATACTTCCATCCCCTTGATCAAATGAATTCCAAATTCCAAAAATATAAGGTATCCTGACAAGGCATGCTCCCCTTCCCCTTTATTAATACATAGTCTAATAATTGATTCCATATATCCATAAAATTATTCTTCTTTAACTGTCCTTTTCTGCATTTGATACTACAAGTTAATTTATCATTTAGGGCTATATCCCAAACTTCCTTATACCAGTTATTAGGAAAACATGTTGTACTTTCCATTTCCTCGCTATCATTAGCCTAGCCTAACCATTGATAGCCTTATCCTCCATGAATTTGTCTAAACCCCTTTTAAAGCCACCCAAGTTGGTGGCCATCACTACATCTTGTGGTAGCGAATTACATAGTTTAACTATGCAAAGTTTGAAGAAGTACTTCCTTTTGTCTATTCCGAACCTCCCACCATTCAGCTTCATGGAAACTATCCACTTTCTCCACATCATACATAATGTTATACACTTCTATCATATCCCCCCATACTCACCTTTTTTCTAAGCTAAAGAGCCCAAAATATGGTAACCTTTCTTCCTAGGGGAATTGCTCCAGCCCCTAGATCACATTGGTTGCACTTTTCTGCACCCTTTACAGCTCTACAATATCCTTTTTGAGGTGCAGCAACCAGAACTGTACACAGTATACCACCTGTGGTCACACTATGCCAATGCCATAGGCTTGTATAAAGGCACTATGATATTGGCAATTTTATTTTTGATTCCTTGGCTAATAATCCCCAATGTGAAATTCACCTTTTTCACAGCGACGATGCACTGGATCAATGTTTTTGTAGAGTTATCCACCAGAACCCCAAGATCCCTGCCCTGGTCAATCACCACCAGTTCAGGCCCCATCAGTGTATATGCTAAGTTGGGCTTAATTGTCCCAGTGTGTATCACTTTACACTTCTTTATATTGAATTGCATTTGCCATTTTAAAGCCCATTCCCCCAGTTTGCAGAGATCTTTTTGGAGCTTTTCACTATCTCTTTGTTTTAAGCACCCTAAATAATTTGGAGCCATTAGCAAGCTTGGGCACCTCATTAGTCACCCCTAACTCCAGATCATTTATGAGTAAGTTAAAAAGCATGAGTAAGTTAAAAACAGATCCTTGGATCTAAATAGTGGGGTCCCTCTCTAACCAATAATTTTACAGACAATATATTTATACAAACGCACCCCTAATAAACACTAGTTGAGCATTGCCAAGTTATTTTTTATTTTTGTCCACAGAATTCTGAAACACATGTACAACAGTTAATAAGTGTATGAGCTATCTCCAACAATAAAATAAATAAATAAAAATTGATGTCATTGCCTGTAACACGCTGTACATTTTCTCTGGGGTCTTATCTTGCCAATATTTGTATTCTTCTGAGAGCCTTATTCGGTGCATTTACTTACGAACATGAGAGCTGAAACTAATGTTACAAAATCTTTTTGATTAATCTTATTTTAAGTGTGATTCCTTGGAAAGGAACTTCCAAGCCGGACATTAATAAGATGGCAACAAACCAGTTGGATCACACTGACTCACAAAATCACTACTTTATCTCGGCATTGAATGAAAATGTGAACTAATAAGGAGTCTATTTGGCATGAGTTGCATGGCCATTCTGATCATGGTGTGATTTTGCATTTCCTCTCCTACCCCACTCATCCACCTTAGTGACAGATCCGGTCTTGTGCAACTCTAAGGACACGCTACCGAACCACTTATCAGTCCAGATTTTCTGCAACAGAATCAATCTCAGAACCAGGGAGAGCAGTAGATTTACATGCCAGGATTGCATGTAATCCTGGCATGTAATTGGTTTCTTTAAATTGATAAATTTTGACATGTCACAGTTTATGTACAATGAAGGAACACCATATTGCTAAAGGGAGGGGGGGAGCCCAGCCATCCTGGGCCAATTTCATTAGAGATAATATAAGTCCTTGTTGCCAATCTGATATGTTCGTTCTTTAAGATATCGGCTGTGACAAATGCATTTTTTCAAGAGGCAGCACTCAACCATAACAGCAAGCAATGATTTGTATTCTATGCCAATCAGTCTTGCATCCCTGTTCCCATGGCCTAGCGTATTTTAAAAGGGCATTTGGAACACCTAAGAGTGATTTGCCACAATGAATGAAAACCTTCAGCAGTCTGAAGGCCTCTTGCTCCCTCCAAGGACTCTGGTCCTTTCTCTCTTACTGCCCTGTATGCTTGGAATGGCATCCCAGAACACCTGCATAATGCATGACACTTCTCTCTCTCTCTCTCTCCTTCCCCCCCTTCAAAACCCTCCTCAAAACTTAACTTTTCTGTGAACCCTTTGGCACAACCCCATAGTTCCCAGGCCCTACTGTAACTAAGCCTGAGCATGTCTAAATGAAACAATTTCACATTCTTCCCCTGTTTTGCACTGCTTCTAATTCACTCCCCATCTTTTGTTTCCCCTGTGTCAAAATTTGCATTTGTAAGCTCCTTGGAGCAGGGACTTATCCTTTTGTATTCTGTAAATCATCAAGCACATTGATGGTGCTATATAACCAGAGGCGTAGCGTGGGGGGTGCAGGGGGGGCCGGCCGCACCGGGCGCAACATCTGGGGGGGGCGTGCTCGCACTCGCAGCTCTCTGCCCCTGCCTGGCTCACTCACTCTCTCTGCAGTGCTGGCTGTGCGAATCCGATCCGAGCTGCCGGGTTGCCGCCCACTGTGGAGGGGGGGGTGCCAGGCGTGCGGTGCGGTGGGTGCGAAGAGAGAGCGAGGGACTATCTGGGGGAGGGACACATTGCAGCGGCCGCCCAGCACTGCGAAGTATCCTGGCTAGCCCGCGCGGCGACTCCCAGCTTTTCTTTTCTTTTGCATTTGCAGCGTGGAAGCCACATAAATAAATAAACAAACAACAGCCAGCGGCCGGCGCGTCATGTGGACTAGAAGATTAGCGCGGCTTTTGTGTCTCAGGTTGTGTGGCTCTCCCCCCCCCGAATCTGTGTGTGTGTGCGCGCGCGCGTGCGCGTGAGCGCGCAAGGTATAAAATTAAAAAAATAATAATGATATCCTACCACGAATCAGGCTGCTTTGAAAACTTTTGTGTTTCTCTGCCCCCCCTTCCTCCCCTGTGTGTGTGTGCGTGTGCGTGCGTGTGTGCGTGCGCGTGTGCGTGTGTTTTGCATTGCCCTGCCTGCTCTGTTGCGAGCCGATGCCTCCCGGGAGGAGGAGGAGGAGGGGGCGGGGTAGAAGAGAGAGAGGGGGGGGGTATTAGGAAAGCTACTGCAGCTGCCGCCGCTGCGTTGGACGAGCCGTCCAAGAAGGGAGGGGATCCCCCCCCCATAGAAGGTACTCTTTTCCTCTGTTCCTCCATTGATTCCTCGCATTGGGAGGCAGTTGCAGGCAGCTAAGTAATGATTCTCCCCTCCTCCTCCTCCTCTCCCTCCATCTCCATTGAGATCGCAGAGACACTGTCTCTGCGGGGCGTTGTTAAGAGCTGGGGGCTTTTGTTGCCGCTGCGAGATTCAAAGGGACTAGAAACGGAGGGTTTCCCATGTAAAACCTTGCCCACCCGCCCCTCCAGCAGCACTCTCCGTGCGCCTTAACGCCCACCCGCTTTCCTGGGATTTTGAAGGAATACCTTTCTGGAATCTCTAAATAATGATGATTTTTTAAAAGAAAAACAAACAAAATGTATTGCCTGCGAGTACTTTTCACACATGAAGAGAAATACTTTGCTTTCACGCTGTTCTTTTTCTCTTTGAGTTGAATCTCCCCCCCCTCCCATCTTCATGAACGAATGCACTAAGGATATATATATATATATGTCTGTGTGTGTGTGTGTGTATCTCTTTCTCTCTGGGTGTATTTTATATATCTATATAGTACTTAAAACAAAAGGAAGCCCAAACTTTTTTTTTGAATTTTAATCTGGAGGTTTGCATCCATAGTCTCTAGTTGGTTTGGCAGAGAAATTGTGTTTGGCCTCTTGTATGTGTGTGTGTTTAGTCACTTTGGGTGATATCTGAGGAATGAAATGTTCTTCTGCATGGGAAGGCTCCCCCCCCCTCTAACTAGTTGACTGGTATTTACAAGTGAAAACGACCCCCATTGTGGGGTCCCCCCCCCATTGGGCACAATTGCTGTGATCTCCTTTGGGTATCCTAGTTTAGAGATCCCACGCTTTGAGAAGGAGGGGGTTAGAAATGTTCTGGTTTTAAAGTCCTTCTGAGTAGATATGGGCACACCAGAGAGGCCCCCCCAAAGGGGGGGTGTTCCTCATCCTCACCACCACCCTCTCCTCCTCCAGTGCAGCACCGTTTTCCTCGTGTAAAATGTGTAATGCATGTTCGCACTCAATAAAGTGTTTGAAAATAAACTTGTATTTAGATGCATTTTACTTTAATTACATCAGTATTTTCATAACAAACAATACATGTGCTTAGGGGGTAAGGGTTTCTTTAACTAATCTAGTGGAAGAGACTCGAGTGCTAAAATCCACGGGTTAGGGGGCGCAAATTACTTGCCTTGCCCCGGGTGCTGACAACCCACGCTACGCCACTGTATATAACTAGCAAAATCATCATTATCTGCTTCCTAGTTGAACAGAATCACACAAGCCAGAGAAAATATTACTTGCTTAGGCTATCATTTCATCCACATTATTCACTGATGATTTACATGCATCTTATACTAGAAAATCCATTAACACTGAACAGAGCTGGAGCAGTTCTTTTTGCCATGGAGGACTGGGTAGACTAGAGCATTTCCTTGCAAACAGAAAAAGAAATGCTATGGGTCACTTACGTCATGGTTTCTTTTGCCAATCTGCCTGCATTTTTAAAGAGAGAGAAACCTCTCTTTATCTTGCTGATCCTAAAATATGCCAAAGCATGTTCATTCTTCTACTAGACAAGCTACAAATATTTTACACAGCTGAGAACCTGTCCACAGTTTCTTGCTCACATGGTTAAGGAACAAGCGACTAGGTTTAGGGCTACCAGGGTGAGCTAACACTGTGCAGAGTGTATTTGGTTTGGGTGCAGAAAATCTAGGTTCAAAATCCCTGCTTACCTGTGAAGCTCAGGGCTGGCCCCAGACGTTTTGCTGAGAGCAGCAAATGGAATTTCCCACCCCCGGGCCCATCAAGGTACATAGTACCCAAGACAGCCAAGTTACTTTGGCACCTGAGGCAGAAAATCCCACAAGTGCCTCTCACTCCCTGGCTGCAAAAGACTATAATAATCAAATAACTAACAATTTTCTGCCCTTTCATGACACCCCAAATCAGTTGCCTAAGGCGATTCCTCGCTTTGCCAAATACAGTCATGCCTTGGATTGAGAGCATAATTCGTTCCGGAAACGTGCTTGTAATCCAAAACACTCTTATATCAAAACGAAATCCCCCCAAAAAAATTTGTACCGAGATTTGTAATTTAAGCCATACTACAGTACTTGTATTGCAAGACGTCGCTTGTATATCAAGTAAAAAAATATATTAAATATTTAAAAATTTGCTTGTCTTGCAAAACGCTCTCAAACCAAGTTACTTGCAGTCCAAGGTATTACTGTAGTAGGGCCATAACCCCATGTTCTCTGGAAAAATCACTATATTTCTTCCTACCCTACCTCACAGGTTTATTGTAAGGCTAAAATGCTGATTGGTGCTCCTTGGAGGAGAGGCAGGATATAAATTTAACAATAGAGACCCAAGTGTGGGAAGCATGAGAGGCATATCCGCATGGAAGAAATTTCAATTTCTGAGAGATCCGAAGGCTGTAAACAATCATTATGTCTCCTGTTATGCAGAGAGCTCATACTGCTGACAGGTACATCCATTCATTTTTTTCTACCCCACTACGGTATTTGGTCACACAAAGTTTGTGGACTGTAGTAGTGCTTGAAACACCTGCAAAACCTACTGAATCAAAGTCCTTAGTGGGACATTTTTAAAAATGAACCTATAGACTCATGTGCAATAAGTCCATCGTGTTGCCATCAGGCTCTGAGAAACTGTTGCCTGATCCCAGCCTTAGATAATCATCCTATCATTTGACTCTATAGCATTTTAGCTCAGGGCTAACAGCCCGCACTGCGGGCAGATACACTTTATAAAGTAGCACTGGTCTGGTCTATCCATATTTATTTAGTTTATTTACTTAAATTTATATTCCATCCCATCTCACGGGCTTGTGCTTTGTAAAACGGAAAAGCAAAGATCACGTTCATAAGGCTGAGTGGTCAATTGCTTAAATTAAAAGCCACGATTTGGGGTACAATTTGCAATGAACAACTGTTTTCAAGCGTGGGTGGGGCAAATTAATACAAAGGCCAGTGTGGCATAGTGGTTAGAGTGTTGGACTGGGACTCGGGAGATCTGGGTTCTAGTTACTTTGGGCCAGTCACTGACTCTTGGCCTAACTTACCTCACAGGGTTTATTTATTTTATTTATTTATTATATTTATACCCCACCTTTTTTCCTGCAAGGAACCCAAGGCGGCTTATATAATCCTCCTCCTCCTCTCCATTTTATCCTCACAACAACCCTGTGAGGTAGGTTAGGCTGAGAGCCAGTGACTGGCCTAAAGTCACCCAGTGAGTTTCATGGCTGAGCGGGGACTAGAACGGCCATGTTCTAGGCCGTTCTAGGGTTGTTGTGAGGATAAAATGGAGAGGAGGAGGCTCCTTGGAGGAAAAGGTGGGATATGAATGCAATGACTAAAACAAAAGGCGCTTGAAGCAGGTGGATGCATCATTCCATTTCAGTCAGTCAGCCTCAATTATAAGATGGACAGAGAGTGCAATAGCAATGGATTCCTCCCTCCCTCCAAAGAGCAGATGTGAATCCTTTCTGATGTGGCGCTCGCTCTGTTATGGTCTTTGTAAACCGCCCAGAGAGCTTTGGTGGTATAAGAAATCTAATAAGTGAAATGAAATCTATTACCCCAGAATGTGTGTGGTGGCGGCTCGCTTGTTTAAAAGCAAACTCATGTCAACATCTCTCGTTCTCTTATTATTTATTTCTGTATGTACAGGTCCCCTTTCAAGATTGCCCTTCTCAAGGCAGCTCACAACATATTAAAATAATCAATAACATCACGTTACAGGCCATAACACCATAAAATCATAATCTAAAATACAGTAACACGCCTAAAATATTATAAATATATTATATATATACACACACACACATACACATATTGCCCTTGAGGTGGAAGCTCTCCATGTGGGGGAGATTTCACAAAAGATCTCCCAGATGCATCATAAGGTGGTCGAAGCCCATGTCAATTGGACCTCATGCCCTTTCTGAACCCATGAGTTAACCAATGAAGGAAGTTAAAGGGACTGTTATTCAGGAACATTCCCCCCACCCCCCATTCATTTTTCTTTAACTCTTGTAAACACGAAAAATGGGGAATCGGTGTCCCGAGTCCTGCCAAAAACTTTAACTCTGAATCATTGTTGCCATCATAGACTATTTAAACAAACAAACCAATTTCTCTTTAGGAGTTTCTCTTTCTATTCTCCCAGTCAGCATCCAGAAATGAATGGTATCCAAGTAACAGTAATTTAATTCAAAACTATTAATCAGCTTGACATTTATTGGGCATCTATCTTGAAAACCAAATGTCAAGCAACACACCTAGAACTGTTAGTCAGGAAAGCTGTGTTTCTGTAGCAATCCTTCTGGAACACAATGATGTCGAGATGACATCTGAATGACTCTTCCGCTTGTTGAAATTCTCTACTCGCCTTTAATGCTGACATTATCATGCCTAGCCCCAAATGGGCTTGAATTATTATCCATCCCTTACCAATAAAAGCAGTATCAGGAGCTTTTCTAAGTCTCTCTCCAGCATTTGGAAAAGCTAGAATAAATATTCATAAGATTTCCTTATCAGATAAAAAGGAAAATATTTATTTTTCTGCCTATTCATTCTTAGTCAATGAAAACTAGAAAACTCCTCCACACTTGGAAGATTCCAGCTCTGTTTGCTTTGACTTCTTGTAACTAAGCCTAAGGGTAAAGAAGGGGGGAAAGCGCTGAGATTTCCACTAATGAATTCCAGACTTCTGAACTGTACATCCAGCTGCATTCTCTAAAGGTTATGTTGCAAAATGAGCCCAGCTGCATGGACAACAAAATATGACTGCAATTGTGATTGTGTTTACGCAGTGTATAACACACCGACTAAAGGAAAGCAACACATGCAGCATCTCCAGTGAACTAAATTAACCAGAATGTGTAAGAAATCATTTTTCTTCTATATAGAACTGGTTGAACTGTGGAGGTGAACTTGTTCCCTAGAATGTACACCAATTAAACCAATTAGAGACACTTGAAATTACTAATTTAAACATTAGTATTTATCACCACTAATTAAAGAGTTTATGTATTATTATTATTATTATTATTATTATTATTATTAGCACTAATAAAAATCAACATTTCTTGATATAGCAGGAGAAAATAGCAAGGCAAAAGAGAAAATAAATATTTAATGAATTTAACATAAAAGCTAAAACACAGCCAGATTCTAAAACAAAAAAACAACACAACTCAGCTTGGATCCAAACTTAGCTTGGATCCAAACTTAGTCATGCTTAGAATCGGTCCACTGTAATCAATACACAAATAAGTAAGGACTAACTTTAGTCTCATTGATTTCAATGGGGCTACTCTGAGCATGACTAAATCTGGATCTAAATCCTTCCCCCAACTTGGCACCCTCCAGATGTGGTGAACTTCAGTACCCATAATCCCAAGCCAGCATGACCACTAGGCATGTTGGCCATGGATGATGGGAGTTGTAGTCCAACACAGCTGGAGGGTACCAGGCTGGGGAAGTTACATAGCCCAGACGTTTTCTCATTTATTTATTATATTAATATCCCGCCTTTTTTCCTGCAAGGAACCCAAGGCGGCTTACATAATCCTCCCTCTCCTCTCCATTTTATCCTCACAACAACCCTGTGAGGTAGGTTAGGCTGAGAGTCAGTGACTGGCCCAAAGTCACCCAGTGAGTTTCATGGCCGAGCAGGGAATAGAACCCGGATCTCCAGAGTCCCACTCCAACACTCTCACCACTATGCCATACTGGCTCTCACAATTACAACTATTACGTAACCAATTTTAAACAGACTTGACCATTTCCCCCCAACCCCCTCAGTATATGTGTAAAAACATAACAGTGTGCACATATTGACATTAATGATCACATACATGAATCCCACCTTGATCTTCAAATCAATGGCAATCAGGCCAGTCATGCAATTAGGTATCCAGACCAGCCATTTATCTAAATATCCTCATGCTACAAATGGGCAACACATTTATATTTTGCTTTTGCAAGTGTCTCTTTGCATGCAGGGCAGACGTTTCTAGGCAAAGAAAAATATTTTCCCCCTAAGTGGAAACATATTCAATGAAGAGAAGTGTGAAATTTTCAGATTTCATGGGTTTTGGTTCCCAGATAATTTCACTAGCTATGCTAGATATGCAAGCCTATGTACTAAATCTCATGCAGGCCTATGGGTTGTTGTTGTTGTTGTTGGGAAAACTTGCATCTTGGATTTATAACCACATGAACCACCATGATATTTTTATTTCTACATATATCTTTTTGAATAAATTAGGGTGCAATCTTATGGCCCTCCAACTTTGTCTGGCGGGGATGACTGACATAGGATTGGGTCTGGAAGCCCCGGCGACCTCGGAATCTTTTCCGAGGTCTCCGTGCCATGAAGCACCCACCCCCAACCTCGTAGCTAGTGCACTTCTTTCGCACTGGCAGGGAACCAGAAGTGGTCTTCCGTCTTTGGTTCCACCATCGGGGGGGGGGGGGCGTTCCCGGGGGGGGGAAGGAGGGGAGCCACAAGGCTCTGCTGGATTCCAAGGAATCCAGGCGGCGCCTCTCAGCCTCTCCTCCTTGCGAGAGGAAAACATCTAGACAGCCAAAATCAGGCATCTAGATGTTTTTGAGGGTGAGGGGATCGCGGGGATATCCTATTTGTTGAATCAATTTTTGCTGAATCAGCTTCAGTTTTAAATCTACAGAAATAATACAAATGGAAGCTAAGGGAGCTTTCCATTGATTAGGCTATATACAGCATTCCAGCTCCCTATTCCATTCCTCTCCAACATTCTGAACACCCACTTTATTGCATTCCCAAAGACATTTATAAATAACTATTGTAGGCTTAGCTTTCTGTAAAGAGCCAATTAATTCCTCCAACAGTACAGGAGTTGTTGAAGTACTCTTGGCTCGCATATAGACACCAAAAGATGCTGTCGTTGAATGTGAAATACAATACATCTCAGCATAGTGGGGAAGACTGACCAAGCAACCTGTGTGTCTGCTCAGTCTGCTGTCCGGGTGCTCAATGAGCAGCTTCTTAAGGTTCCTTACCTTTAAACCAGACTTGGACCAGACAGCCCATCAAATAAAGGACACCTTCAAACAGAGGCCTGTCCTCTGCCAGCTCTTCAAAATAGAGGCCTGTCCTCTGTAAAGTAAGACACCTGGCCTCCAAACTCAGCTCCCTGATATTAGTAATCTAATAAAAGCCACTGTGATCCACAAGCATAAAGGGAAAATTACACACACACACACGACTTTAAAGTATATTGAATGGGAAATTATGGGGGAGGGGGTTTCTGCTAAAAGTATTTTTAATATTCTTGCACAAATCCATATGTGCGTGCGTGTGTGTATGTGTGTGTGTGTGTGTGTGTATGTATATATATATATATATATATATATATATCTCCACACACAGCAAGCTACTTGTCTGAAACTGTATGTGAGAGGATTTCTATGTGCTTATCTACCAAATGCGGTTGGTACTGGGCAGTAAGGATCCCAGAAGGCAGAGCAAGTTTGGAGAAGGGCCTGAATTCAGAGAGACTCTATATTAACTTTCTGCCTTGTGACAAAATCATTACATATATATTCAGAAAGCTTGCAGCAAGGCTGCAATCAGGTAGTATCTTTTCATTGAGCAAGTATTGTACATTCATTGAAAACACACCGCATGATACTGATCATAGAAAATCACAGCTCCATACTGGGTGATTCAGCACTGTGTTTATGCTGTATGAAAATACTCTTACACACTTGGAAGTAAGTGCCATTGACTTCTTATTTCCAACTACTGACTTCCAACCATACATGCCAGGCCTGTGGCTCACGCTGGCTCAGCTTGTCCGAGTGTGGAAAACTAAGCAGAGTCAGGCCTGGTTATTACTTGGATGGGAGACCCCTCCTCTAGTTTCCTGCATTGAGCAGGAGGTTGGACTCAATGGCCTTGTAGGCCCCTTCCAACTCTATTCTATGATCCTATACTTAGAGCTGCGACCCAAATTACTCGAGTGATGGCCACCAACGTGGGTGGCTTTAAAAGGGGATTAGACAAATTCATGCAGGAGAAGTAGTATCAATAGCTACTATTCATTATGTTTCTATATTACCTCTGGTATCAGAGGCAGTATGCCTCCGTATACCAGTTGCTGGGAAAAACAATCAGAAGAGCGCTAAATTGTGCTCCTGGTTATTACTTGGATGGGAGACCCCTCCTCTAGTTTCCTGCATTGAGCAGGGGGTTGGACTCAATAGCCTTGTAGGCTCCTTCCAACTCGATGATCTATGAAATCTTGTTGACCACTGCATGAACAGAATGCTGGACTAGATAGGTCATTGGTCTGACCCAGCATGACTTTTCTTATGTTCTTAAGTAACTGTTTGTGCTTTTGTGTTTTTCTACTGATGGTTCATTTGGGGCAGACAAATGTCTTCTTTCAAGCTGAAGTGCAAATTGCCAGAGAGAGGGAGAAATAACTCTTGTGCTCATTAAGCCCTTTGGTGCCGCTCTGTAAGCCAGTGTTTCCTGTCCACCCTCTCTCTACTTTATACTAGTTTAGCTGCATTTAGCCCAAATGCTGAGATGCTATGTTCTGACATGACTGATGTCAATGTTTTTTTGGTTGTTGCTTTTTACAAAACAAAACTAATCTCTGCTAATTAGTAGCATCCCTCCACTTTGCTCCTTGCTTAATACAATGATAATCAATGTGGGACAGTTGTCAACTAAGACAGACGTAACAGAAAAAGTGAACACGTAATGCATTCTTCCGCTGCACCTTGCTACTTGACTGGCAGACAAACTTCCTGGCCCACAACACTGTTTCTAAGCACTAAGCCCAATTTGTTTTGGATTTTTCCTCTGTCAGAACAGTAACAGTACAAGCTATTCACCTACTGACTGAGTCTGAGATGTTAGTGCAGGGGTGCAGTGCCTGAGGCCCAAGGGCCAAATCCAACCCTCCTGGAGTCCCAATCTGGCCCTTTGGGGTCCCCCAGATGGTCGCACCCCTTTCCCAGGCCCCATCAACCAACATGGCCTGGCCTATCTGCAGTTTCCCCCCATTCTAAAAGGTTGAGATGCCTATTCTGAGGCTTAGTTACTAGCAATAAGAGCTTTAAGCTAAAATATGCTGGTGTTTTTGGCCTTGTCCTTGTTGCCTTGGGCACCAGCTACCACTGGAATGAGGCCCCCGAATGCTTCTCCAAAATGGAATTTGGCCCTCGGGCTATAAGTGGTTCTGCACCCCTGCATTAGTGATTTGAAGCTCTCATAAAACTAAAAAGATTGTCTCCACTGGGCTGTATCCAATGTTAGTCCTACTTAGGGTAGACCAATTAAAATGAATGGGACTTAGGTAAGTTAGATTAACATTGGATACAACCCACTGGATGTAACTGAATACAGTCATGCCTTGGATTGAGAGCATAATTCGTTCCAGAAATGTGCTTGTAATCCAAAACACTCTTATATCAAAACGAAATCCCCCCAAAAAAATTTGTACAGAGATTTTTAATTTAAGCCGTACTACAGTACTTGTATTGCAAGACGTCGCTTGTATATCAAGTAATAAATAAATAAATAAATATTTAAAAATTTGCTTGTCTTGCAAAATGCTCTCAAACCAAGTTACTTGCAATCCAAGGTATTACTGTATCTATAACATGCTAATAAACTGGTCCAAAGAAGTAATGCTAATTGCATTTGTGAGAAGTGGATTTCACTACAAAGTTGGGTGAGGGCTGGGGGGGGGAATTAAAATTGTTTAGGATCAGAGAGATTTCAATAAAAGGAATCCATCATTGATATCTGTATCTGACTACCCAATAAAACATAATCATATTTATAATAATGTTTCTCCATAATGTTGGATAGAATCTTGAAGACTGGAAACATATTTCCATATACGGTGGGAATGGAATCATCAACAGATTCTGGAGGCAGGTCTTTGATTAAATTAGTAAAATTACACACTGTAGATTTCTATCTACAGCTAAATCAGTATTATTAAATATTTTTTGACAGGAACTTCAAGACACTGGACACAGGACCCGAGTTGCTTTTCCCTTGCTGGGGGCAAGACTAGAATAGCACACCAGTGGAAAATACTGGATTTTTCTATAATAGAACAATGGCATTGGGTCAACAAATATGGACTTTGGCACCAACAGCCAAAATTACAGAACAATGCCCATAATAACTGAGATCACTTGGGGCTTTTTTTTAATGGATGACTGGTATCAGTTCATCTCAAATGTAAGTAATGAACCATTGGTTCAATGTTTTCCTGAAAGACATATGTCATTCTGGTCAGATATGATGTTGTAGTCTTTTTTACTACTATGTGACTGAATTCCAACCTCAGTCCTGCTATTGCGATGTATTCTGTGGGTTGGATCGAGATCCTTGGTTTCACCAGTGGAAGAATACTACTTGCAGAATGGGACTTCTGTGTCCCCTCCCCTCTCCTTGCAGCCCCCCGCACGCCCTCCAAATCTGCTCTGTAGGGTCCCCTAACCCTTTCTTCTTATCATGCTTCAATTGTTATGGGGGGGTGTTCTTACAAAAGTTACATGTAAATGTTTTCCTTTCAAAAACTGCAATGCCACCATCTGCTATGAAATATAATACATTTTGCAACCTAAGTGAGAATTTTGCAGCTGGAAGAAGGAGAAAACCAGATACAGGAACTTCAGCTAAGCCTTGACCAATTACGATTGATGGTACTTTTTACATTTTATTATTATTACATTTACATCCCATTTTATTTCCTCTTGCAATGAACCTAAGGTGGCTTACATAGTCCTCCTCCTCTCCTTTTTATCCTCACAACAACCCTGTGAGGTAGGTTAGGGTGAGAGTCAGTGACTGGCCCAAAGTCACCCAGTGAGCTTCATGGCCAAGTGAAAACTAGAACCCGGGTCTCTCGAGTCCCAGTCCAACACTCTAACTACTACACCACACTGGTTTATTCCCCCTCCATCCTTTCGTTGTATTTTAAAAGCCAGCCCATGACTCCAAGTCATGTAGGTTGAGTGAGATCAGTTGGCAGTGCATCCCAGCGGCAGCTGTTTTGAAAATTGTGCTGCAAGGAAGTGGGACTAGGGAACGAGGTAGTCTGTGAGCGATTCAGCTTCTAGAAAATCCACCCAGCTATCATTCTGAGTTTCTATGGCTGGAAAGATATGCTTGAAAGTCTATGAATTTGCAGAAGCCAGAGAGGTAACTGAATAAAATTGAAAGAGATTAGGGATAATACTATCACTAGCAAAACCAGACTAAGGATGTAATCCTATGCATGTTTAGACAGAAAAAGTCCTACAATTCCCAGCATGCTCCAGCCAGCGTGGTTGGCTAGAAGGATGCTGGGGGTTGTAGGACTTTTTTCTGTTTAAACATGCATAGGATTGCACCTTAAATTATGCAAAAGGAGTTAAATTATGCAAATGTGCACAGAATTTTGCACAAAAATCTGCGTTTCTTAGTGTAGAATTTGAATTGCTGGGTACAGAATGGAGTTCATATAGCCATGTTGATATACCCTAACTTGATCGAATGAGCTTCTCTGAACCAGTTATAACATGTTTCATGAGTACCTGATCCCTGCTCAGCATTGAGAGCCTGCTAGATTAGCTCTGAACAGTAATGCCACATTTTTGGGGAATGACTTTCTGAAAATCCGTTCATCTGTTACTGTTGTGGTATGGCAGCTGCCCTGAAACCACTTTCCAGCAGGCCATCCTGTATGAGGTTTTGTCGGTATTTTCTATTGGTTATTGGAAGCCACCTTAGAAGGGCTTTTTCTCTTAAAGGCAGCCAATAAACATCTGGGTTGGGCCCAAGTTACTCATATCAACCTGCCCACACATTGAGTTCATCAGCAGTGACCCTTTTCACTTGCCCACCACCAAGGCTGGTGAGTACAAGAGAGGGGGCCTCCTCAGTGGTGGCCCTGCACCACTGGAATTAGTTTCCATCAGGGGTTCTTCGGGACCCTTCTTTGCAGGTTTTCAGGAAAGCTCTGAAGACTCACCAGTTTTCGCTGGCCTTCCTGTAGTGTTTCAGACTGCTTGTTTTAATGGTAATATCTGTTTTTATTTATTTTTTAAAAAAATTGGTAATCACTGTTTTTATGGAATGTTTACTGAAGACGTATTTAATGAATTTTTTGATGCCTGTTTTAAATGGTTTTTATCTTGTACACTGCCAGGGGTGGGTTCCGCCTTTAAAGGAGGCCTAGAAATAATTTTAAATAAATAAATAAACAAACAAACATAGCAGGTGGATGTCTTGATCAAGCCACTGATAAGAAGCTCAGCAATAAGTGTGATAGGACTGTTAAGCTGATTTAAGGATGATGTCTGAAATAATCTGAAGGAAGCTAAGAGGGTACGGTACATATGGTGAAATACTTTGATGGGTCTAGAATAATTTAGTTAATCACAATTAAGTTGAGTTGGGAAATCCATGGTTTTGAAACTGTTTGAGTGACCACTTAGCAGTGCCTCCTAACTGCTAGTAGCTGAATAAACATACCTCAGATGTTTACTATTTCTAGGGAATGTACAATAATCTACGTTATTAGCAATCAGGGCCAATAAAAAGTCCATGGATTTGGAAAGAGGAGCCATATTTCGCAAGAGGAAAATAAACCAAAACAGAGTACTCCTTTGAAACATAATCCCACAAGCATCTCTGGAAGTGAAGATTTACTTCTGCAAGCTATTCAGAAAAGGCTGAGGTCCGAAACTGGAAAGGGCTGAGGCTTTAGCAATAAACCAGAGGCACCTTTCAGCAGTGGACCAAATTGTGTAAGAATTGTGCAAGGAAGATCAGGTGTCCACTGTGAGAAGAGGGAGGAAAAGGGCAGGGAGAGATTTGTTGCTGCTGCCTCAAGTCCACTGTCTCTCCTCCCATCCTCTGGAGCAGTGTTCTCCAACCTTGGGTCCCCAGATGTCTTTGGCCTACAACTCCCAGCATGCCCCAGCCAGCATAGCTGGCTGGGACATGCTGGGAGTTGTAGGCCAAAGACATCTGGGGACCCAAGGTTGGAGAACACTGCTCTGGAGTGACTGAGGTTCTGTGAATGGTCTTGTGGGAGCTGTGATAATAGTTTCATAGATCCCAAATTATCTGTTAGTGCTGGGAAGCTTCTGCAAAATGTAGGAACTCCAAGAATTCCTGGAGGTAGATTTGTAAGAACTCCAAGAATTCCTGGGTGAAACTGATTGCTGTGACCCATTTCAGTCTGGCTTCTGTCCTGGTTTTCGGCCTTGGTCTTCCTACTTGGTGATATATGCCAGGCTCTGGACAGGGTGGGTGGGAGTGCATCCCAGGCCTGTGGTTTACGCTGGCTGCTCAGCTTGCCTGAGTGTGGAAAGCTAAGCAGGGTCAGGCCTGGCTATTACTTGGATGGGAGACCCCTCCTCTAGTTTCCTGCATTAAGCAGGGGGTTGGACTCGATAGCCTTGTAGGCTCCTTCCAACTCTATGATCGATCGATCGATCTATCTATCTATCTATCTATCTATCTATCTAATTCTGCTGGACCTCAGTCATTTTTGATAACATTGATCATGGTATACTTCTGGGTCGTCTTGCCACTATGGGAATTTGGGGGGGGGGGCTGTTTTACGGTGGCTCCTGTATTTCCTGGAGGACAAGTTTCAAACAGTGGAGCTGGGGGACTCTTGTTCGACACCTTGGCCTATGGTGTATGGCATCCAGCAGGGTTCAGTTCTGTCCCCTAAGCTCTTTAACATCTACATGAAACCACTGAAAAGATTAGCTGAAGAAATTCAGTGCATTGTCATTAGCTCTGTATCTTTTTGCCATTTTAAACTGGGGAGGTTCTGAACTAGTGTTTGGAGTTGGTGATGGGGCTGGATTGAGAATAAACATGGTGAAATCAAATCTGGACAAAACAGAGGTGTTACTTGTCAGGAGACCTACCAGGCCAGGGATAGGATGTCAGCCTGTTCTGGATAGGGTTTCACTCCCCTTAAAATATCAGATTCACAGCCTGGGGGTACTCCTGGACTTGGCCTTGCTACAGGGTGCTCAGGTGGCAGCTGTGAACAGGAGTGCTTTTACTCAGTTTTGTCTGCTGTGCCAGCTCTGTCATAGTCAGACCTGGCTCCGTTGGTCTACTGAAACATGTGCTATGTGGGGCTGCCCTTGAAGACCACTCAGAAACTTCTGTTGGTTCAGAATGCTGCTGTGAAAATCTTGACTGGGGGCCAAGTGTTGAATTCATGTGATCCCTTTAGGGTGCAATCTTATGCATGTTTAGACAGAAAAAAGACCTACAACTCCCAGCATGGGAGTTGTAGGACTTTTTTCTGTCTAAACGTGCATAGGATTGCACCCTTATTGTATCAGCTCCACTGGCTGCTGGTCCATTTCAAAGTGCAATTCAAGGGGGTAGGTTGTTACCTTTATACCATCAGCAGCTTGGAACCAGGCAACTTGAAAGACCACTTCATCCCATGTGTACGTGCCCAACCTTTATGTTCTACAGATGGGGGCCTCTTGCATATGCCATCGCCTTCTGAGGTGGCAAAGTACGAAGGGTGTTCCCCTGTGGCAGCACCGTATTTGTGGAACTCCCTGCCCCGAGATGTTAGGCTATCTTCCTTTGTGTTCTCAGTTCATTTTAAGGCTATTTTTAGCCTTGGTGTGTTGTATTTATTGGATTTAAGGATTGAATTACTTCTTTGTTTTGTATGCTTTTCTTAGACTCTTCGAACATCTCTATTTGGACTGGAAAATGCAGGCTATACATTTTATTATAAATAAATGCTGAGATACCATGGCCTACAGCAGTGACACCAACAGCCACAAAGTTCCTCGGGCTATTGGTTCTGGCTGGCAGGTTGACTCACTAGTGGATGGGGAGATTCCTCTGGCCCAGTCATCTATCCAATGCAAATTATCACAAGTAGATGCTAGTATATGGAAAATATGTGTCATTGGATCAAATACATTCTTATTCTGCTTGGAACAGAAAGAGTGGAGAATTCCTCTCCTGAATTCAGTAGCAGAGTGTGTGTGTGTGGTTGTGTACATGTGCAGCGCCAATACACACCTGTAATAATTTTAATCAGATTTTGCATTACTAATCTGAGCTTCTACATCTCAATAAAAGATACCACTTTAATGGCACAATTCTATGTATACATACAGCCTATGTATTTGATGTATTGTTGGGTATTTGTGACTGTTAATCGTTTTTTGTTTTTTTTTAATTCGTGCTGTGCCAAAAATTTCTTCCACATTTTTCCTGACCATTCTCATTCCATTTGCTAGAAAAGAAATTGCTTTTGAAAAGAAGTTCAAAGGAGAAGAAAATATCGGAGAAATTCTCATGGGTTGGGTTTGAGATTCTTGTGCTTATCTTACTTACGAGGTGGTTGAGGAGTGTGTGTGTGAGTGTCCTGTCTTTCATTATACAATAGTTATCTCTCTGCTGCCAGCCTGTAGCCTCCTCAGCCTCGTGCACTTCAATTAAAGCCCAGAGGAAGACATCATAAGGTAATTCCTCCCAGGATCAGGAAGTGTAGGCAGCCTGGGAGGCTGCAGAGCATCAGAGAGGTGTATAACAGAAAGATCAAACACACACACAGCACCTTTGGCCACCTCACAGAGATTAGGTAAACTTTGGCCATGCCCCTTCCTTGATTAGCTTCCGCCGTGCATTAAAAACATGGCTTTTCAGGCGGGAATATGGGGTGGGTTAGGATTTTAAAGTTTTGTACTATTTTTAATTGTGTTTTATACTGTGCGTATGTGTCCCCCCCCCCCCCGTATTTATTGGATTGTACATCGCTCAGAGTGGCCGGATGTCTGGCCAGATGGGCGATTTATAAATATAATAAATAAATAAATAATAAATAAATAAATAAACAAACCACCAAAATAAAATTCTAAATAAGTTATAAAATGTCCTGAGAGCGAGGTAGGAAAATGGGGCAGCGGCGGGGGGGAGGAAACTTGCAGGTAATTGGAGTACAGATTTTGGCTCAGCACTAGCCCCACCTACTCCCTAGAGTGGGTTAGACACAGCACTGCCTCCCTCACACCTGCATTGTATTGTAGAGGATGCAAAATGGTGGCTCGGCTGCCAACAACACAGTTGATGCTGTTGCCATTTGCAGTGGCAGTGCAAAAAGGCAAATGAACCCAAGGCCCATAGGAAAAAAAAGAAGAAAGCTGTGCTACAAGCCCTGCCAATGTGAGAAACTCTGGGAGAAGTTCTTCTCATTCATTGAAATTGTCGTCGTCCCCCAATTTGTCTGCTCTCAAATAGGGTGAAGAATTTCAAGAGGCCATTTGTGCACAGCTCTTGTTTTTATTTCGGTGAGATGTTGGCATTTATATTGAAATTGCATTATATTGTGGGATATATATATATAAATATATACCATATATATATATTCCCTTTAACCTTTTTGGGTAAGTCTCACTTTATTCAATGGGGCTTGCTTGCAAGTAACTATGCATCAGACTGCAGCAGCCCAAGTTATCTGTTTTTTGGGGGAGACTTGCTAATAACTATCTATAGTGAACCTACAATACTATTTTGCCAAACATGCTCTTAGCTTTGATAACAAATATCAGCGTTGCATGATAAGTCTTCCTGGTGCTCTCTGTATTTTGTTTGATCTACATGGAGCTACTTCAGGCTCCTTTGCGACAATAATGGGGTGACATTCTTTTTGTTCCTCCACCCTGCCTTTGTTTGTCACTCCCTGCTGATCTCTCATCCCAAATCTGTTGTTCAATATTGAAGGACAGAAAGCCCAATACACGTGAAGATCTACTTTAAGATGGAGCCGCTGGATTATAAAGCACAAGACTGATAATTAGTCTGAGTGAAATGCAAAGGTCAGAAACTTGCCTTCGATGTAGTTGGATCCTGATTTCACCACATAGCGCTATGTTCATTAGAAATGATGTAATCATGGAGGAACGCTAAGGGTTAAGTTTATTCTCCCTTTTCAAACATCAATAGAAGGTCTATCTGATGAATCTAAGATCAGATGGCTGCTGGCAGATACAAATAAATTTGTTAGCTTTAGAATAGCCCTGTATGTGTTAGCCGCAACAAAGATAAGAGCAATTTACTTGAATAACTTCAGTGACAAAAGCTAAGAAGAGTTTTGTTTGCTTCGTTTAATATTAATTAGATGTGTAAATTTTTCTGTTTGTACTTTATGATCTGTGTTTTATCGGATTGATTGCCCAATATTTTACAAATATGTTTCATGTGTTTATATTGTAATGGCCATTGACTACAAACAATAAAACTACGTAATTTTTAAGCACTCCCTCCTCCTCCTGCTGCTACTCTCCTCGAATCATGCCTTCCCAAAGTGGCTTTTCCTTAAAAAAAAAAAAAAAAAGGAGGTGCAGTGAACAGGCCATCAGGGTTTGGCTATGCCTGTTTGGATGTAACATGTAGTTAGGCCCTAAAGCACTGCAGTAAAGTGCTATAAATTCAGTCTGGAGCATATGGTGAAACATGGGCCCATGCTTCTCCTCTTTAAAATTGATTCTTGGGGTGGTAGCTATTGTTTTCTTTGCCATTACCCTATTCCTTCATTGGTAAATGCAGAAGAGAAAGTAATAGAAGATAATTTAAAAAATGAATAACAGAAGCATTGTCAGGGAGTCAAAAGGAAACATTAAGCATTGCATGTTCTAAGGCTTTTGCTCTGAATGTGTGTGTGGGGTTTTGTGCTTCTCTGCTTTCTACCTTGCAGACCGCCCTTCTCTTATATACAGTAATACGGTACCTTGCATTGCAAGCATAATTCGTTCCGGAACCGTATTTGTAATCCAAAACACTCTTATATCAAAGCAAGTCTCTGGCGGGTGTGAGCAGGGCCGATTTCGGCCCGCTACACCTGCTCGAGGCGAGCGGTTACATCCCTACGACTTGTCTTGCAAGATGTCGCTTGTTTATCAAGTCAAAATTTATTTAAAAATTTGCTTGTCTTGCAAAATGCTCTCAGACCAAGTTACTTGCAATCCAAGGTATTACCGTGTATACCCAGCCAATATTTAAGATAGTCAGAGGAGGCCTTGCTTGTCATTCCACAATTAATGGAATGTCGCTACATAATACCTTGGCTGTGGGCCTTCTCGGTAGCAGTGCTCGCCCTATGGAAAACCTTCCCCCATGCAGTTCAGTAGGCAGAAAATGTAGCATGTTTCAAACGTCTCCTGAAAACGCACTAGTTCACTGAGGCGTTCCCTGGCTTATAAGGTAAATGAATGATGATGCTCGATTTTGTGTTTTCTTGTAATTGAAATTGTTTTTAATATTGTAATTTAATTGTATTTTAAATGTGATTTTAATGTTTCTATATGGACCGCTTACTAGGGATTTTATTATATTTGAGCGGTATACAAATATCACAGATAAGGAAATATCACCTTGTGCTGACAGTTCCTTGTCAAAAATATCACTTGCCGTCAGCATTAGCCAGTTGTAAAGGAGCGTGTGATCACTGGAGCATAACAAGATAGCAACCAGGCAGAAAAGGCCTGCATTTTAACTGCACAGTGATCCACTAACAAAGTACCGGGTAAACATAATCAAAACTGCTATTTATTATGAAGACCTTGCAACAATTTTTACTCCCACAGGATATAGCTCTTACTTTCATCTTTAGTGTGCAGCGTGGTCTTGGTTCACATTTTTATAGCTGTTTTGCATGCCAGTAAAAAGAGCACTGCCTCCCATGTAAATGCAGGGTCAGAGGCTTGCAGAACCACAACTACTGTTGTCCCCCGCTCCACTCCTTCCGTTCCTCAATTTTCATCTGGTGGTTCATTTTGCCTCCCTACAAACCGAATTCCATCCCCTTCAGCAACAATGTTGCTGCAATATCTGAGGTAGACACTCGGACAGGATTCCTATCTTGGGTTGCAATCGCCAAGCCTTGCAGCCCAATCCCAACGCATGTTTACTTGGAAGTGAGTCCCACAGAGATACTGGTTAGTATGCTTGGTGCTTAGCAAAGTCAGTTTCCAGCCACGTTGTCACATATTCTTACAATCCCTCCCCGCCCAAGTGTGTGCACACACACACACACACAGACACTCCCTTACAACTTGAGGATGTTAAGGTTTTTGTTTTCATCTGCTCCTTCCAGACAAAGTAGCAAGACAGCATTTTTTGACTGAATGAGAGCAGAAGTGATTTCTGAGCCTTTGGATTAGGTTCAAGAAAGACAGCCTCACAATTTCACCCTTAACATGACTTACTGAGGTCATCCTGGTTTCTTGTGCCAATGTACACCCCCTCCCCAGCCTCTTGGTCTCTGCTCCAATGTGGTTTTAATTACAGGCCAGAATTGCAGAAGGTCTTAATGTTCCCCAGTGTGGTATTCTTCAGTATGTAGACAAGAGCCAGACTGAGGAACTCTTCGGGTTAAGAAATTAAATGATTAAAATTGGTTGGGAAATGAGAATGCTTTTAGATTGGTAGTAATGTATGCACAGCTGCAACTAGAAAAAAAACACACTGGAAGGAGCGTGAGTAGTGGCTTAGCTAATGTCTCCAGTGCAGACGTGTGATGCAACAGAGACCTCAAGCAGAGGCTTACCGATTCAGTATACTTTTATGTAAATAACTAACTTCATTTATTTAAATTAGTGGGTTTGAGTGGGTGAACTGATTGCAGGATGTTATGAATATGCCATTCTGCCACCCAACACAAGTCAGGCAGGGATTGGTTATTAGCTTTTCTTTTATTCATTCCAATGTATTTTTGAGCTCCTCCTTACACATTCCAAACATCAAAATTTGTTCAGGGCGCAATCCTATGCATAATTAGACAGAAAAAAGTCCTACAACTCCCCCCGTGCTGGCTGGAGGATGCTGGGAGTTGTAGGACTTTTTTTCCTGTCTAAACATGCATAAGATTGTGCATACTTGTTCCTTCTATAGAATAGAAAAGTGCATCGCTAGCTATTCTGTCTGTAGCTTTTTTGAACCGGAGTTACAAAGCACCTCTCAAAAGTAGCAAGTTAAGAATCAGCAGATTTGATGCATAAGACCGGAACAGAGTCACTATGCCACATAAAAAGCCATACTTGCTCATAGGGTGATGTGGCAATTTTCTGCGTGGTTTGGCATTGCTCAATTCTCCAGCATTTCAACAAAGGGATCTACTGGAAATCCTTGTTAAGAATCTCCCTGGTATATCACTTTAAGATAAAGGTTTTATTGTTTCAACCCTTTGGCATAACAATAAAAAAAAAATTAAGAATCAATTGAATGTTAACAGTGCCAAATATCTTCAACGGTAACAAATTAAAATGCACCCGCTACATAACAGGCTTATGATTGCTGTTACAGGTCTCCCTAGCTTAAATATACAGCCTCTGAATGATTATAGCATCTAGGAGTTCTGCCTATCAAAGTAGAAGCCGGGCACTGTTGAAGGAAGGATGAATGCGTAGGCAGGAAGGTGTTTCCCTGCAAGTGGTTGCAGTAGGGGAGGCTGGTGCTCCATGGTGGTGAACCTATTTTGGGGGTGGAGTTCAGCACCACGGATAGCTCCTATAAAGTTCAAAATAAAAGCTACAATGGATAAGGAGCCCCACTGACATAGGAGTCACCTGCTAACTGCTAACACCTATAGTAATCTTGCGCGAATGGAGGTTGCATCTTGATCTGAAAGAGAATCCTCTTTGTTTCTTATACTGCAGGGGTGGGCAACTTGTGGCCCTCCAGATGTTTTGGCCTACAACTTCCATCAGCCCTAGCCAGCATAGCCAATGGTGAGGCATGAGGGGAGTTGTAGGCCAAAACATCAGGAGGGCCACAAGTTGCCCACTCCTGTTGTACTGCATTCTCACTAATAGCATTGGTCAAAAAGTATGATACAAATAGAAAAATAACATTAAATAAATAATTCCAAACTCATAGCTTGGAGTCACTCATAAAGTTCCTACAACCCATTGGTGAGGGCATAGCCTCACTTTGAGAATTGTGACAACATGGCAACATAAGATTCAATGAAACTTCTACCAAGGCACTTCCCTGTGCTATAATAATAGAACATGAAGCAGTTTTTCCCAAGGCACTTTTATAGGGTGATCATATGAAGTTTGTGGGATAGAAGAAACTGGTAATGTTTAATTAATCATCTCTTTTCAGAGCTAGAATATTCTTTCTTTTTTTAAAAAAATTGAAGATAACCCCCCTACTTTTTATGAGCTAGGAGTCACACATTACTCTCATCTTTCATGAGACCGGAATTACTCCAAGGGATCCCTATGGCCAAAGCTAGGAAACATGTACGTGTATCAGGCCTGGAAATGTTACACTGAGATACACCCCTTTTCAGCTGAAAACAACATCAGTGCATGGAAGCAAAATTGCTTCCATTTCAAAAACGTAGTCACATTACATTAACCCTTGTATATATCTATACCAATTTTATTTGTTATGGATACACCATATCCCAACTAGGCAGTAGCTTGATTTGAAATTCAAATTTCTGACTCAGTTTCTTCATAATTTAATTTTTGTAAAACTGTGTGCAAAACGCAGTCAGACTGAAAGAGCCAATTGTTCTATTCATCATTTGGACAGGTTCTACTCAACAAGTCAAAACACATACTTTTAAAATTCATGTCTTTATGAATGAAGCAAAAGTTTCATTAGGATCACATTCACTTAAAGCAATATGGATTCTTTTGAATTTCAGTAAAGCAAATTAAAGTATTCCTGTAAGCTAAGATGAAATGTATTCAGATTTCAGTGTTGAAGTTCTTTGTAGTTATGAGCTGAATAGTCATCGATAATGTGAATAATTGCTTTCTTTCTTCTTTTTTAAGGAGAGGTAGGCCCAGCACCAGAGCTTGGCTAAATCATTTGCTGGGATCCATGAACTGGTAAGGAGCCCACAACCAATCACCAGACCCTCTATAGAGCCACCATAACTGGTATGGCTTTGTACTTTGTGTGTGTGTGTGCACATCGGCTGCAGTTAAGTGGGGGAGGAAGGAGGGTTGGGCCACAGGCTGGCAACTATGCAGGCTTCGGCCTACACAATTTAACAGCTGGCAGCCCAGCTCCTAACTGTGTGGGGTGCAAGCGGATGGGCTAGGACATGATTCAGGGCTCCCCTGCTCCACAGGGAGCCAGATCCCCAATCTTCAGCCCGGTTGAGTGCTTTCTCCAACATGACTCCCTCCTCATTCCTCTAAGCATTGTTTTCAGAAAGTGTTATGGATCTGGGTGGGAGACTTTCACTACTGGTGGACTTGTCCTTTTACAAGAGTTGCACAAAAAAGGGCATTCGGAGTGTCTGGGTGTGGATGCGCAAAAAAATTGAAAGAAAGAGAGAACAAATAACAATCTTGCTAGTAGGTCTAGTATTATAATTGTTCCCTTCTGAGGGAAATGGCAGGGAGTGTGTAAGCCCAAGATCTGCTTCCAATCTCACCAATCTCTTTTTTGGTTGAAAAAGTAGCCGTGAGGATTACAATATGCCACAAATCTGAATACAGAACCTGAATACTTCAGGTGGTACCATGTGGGTGTGAGGAGTGGGAGAAAGGAAGGCTTTGTTGTCTAAGGCTGCAATCCTATGCATGTTTAGACAGAAAAATGTCCTACAACTCCCAGCATGCCCCAGCCAGCCATGGCTGGCTGGGGCATGCTGGGAGTTATAGGACATTTTTCTGTCTAAACATGCACAGGATTGAGCCCTAAATGGTATAACAAGACTTTTTAAAGTATTGGTCTTATCCATGGAGGGAATAATTTGGGTTTCGCTGCAGGCACAAACATGTCTTGGTTCAGCACTGCCTGAATATAAATCTGTGAAGACATAATTGAATAGTTTTAAACTTTCTTACTACTTCCTAACCCGAATACCCACATAATAAAGTTCCAATTTTGAGTTATGGCTACTATATATTCTTATACATTATACATCTGTGTTAGTACATTGTATATATGGTTAACCTACAAAAATGTCATGAATGCAAGGGGTGAAAAAGAAATATTGAATACAATCCCCAGTCTACAGATGACAGCTGTGTTTGATCAATCTGTCTCCTGAGAAAGGATTGTGCTTTTAAGTATTTCCTTCCTACTTTGGGAAAGTGGCAAAAGTTAAGCTTTTCTTCAAATATTGCATGCATCCCATCAGTCAGGGCAGTGTCACACTTTATATGGTAAGCATTGGTTGCTGTGTGCACAGCAGAATTTCCAACAGCAAACATACAAATTACAAAGAACATGTATGTGTGTACACCAGTGTGGAGGAAAGGCAGGTATAGTGGAGGAAAGGCAGGTATAGTGGTTAGAGCAGGGCTCTCCAACCTTGGGTCCCCAGATGTTGCTGGACTACAGCTCCCAGAATCCTTTGCCATTAGTCATGCTGGCTGGGTATGCTGGGAGCTGTAGGCCAGCAACATCTGGGGACCCAAGGTTGGAGAGCCCTGGGTTAGAGTGTCAAACTAGGTCTGGCGAGACCCAGATTCAAATCCATACTCAGCCATGAACCTTACCAGGCATCAAGGCTGGGCATGGAAAGCAATCTGGAGTGAGTCAGGAGCTGCGAACCAGGCCAAAGAGCAATCGGGATCAGAGGGCAACTCAGGAGGAAGGACCAAAGAACAGGCCAGGAGTCAGGAGTGAGGGCAAGACCAGAAATGCAAGACACACTGGAGCTCATGTAGACCTTGTTGCTCAAGCAGAATTCCGCTGAGACAAGACACCTGCTATACTCCTTCTTACCCAGGAGGAGCCAATGGTCAACCTTGGCAGAGTCGGTCCAGAAAGTTCTTCAATGAGAAGCTATAGTGACGTGAGACAGTCGTAAGCAGTTCATGGCACTTTACTGAGAAGCTGCAGTAATGTAGCCTGCCACATGGGGCAGTGTTCACTGGATGACCTTTCGGCCCATCACTCTAGCCTTGTTCAGGCACTCATCTGGACACATGAGGGTTTAAAGTGGGTACAGGGTCAGGATCACTGGCCCCACCCACCTCATTTCAGACCTTGCCATGTTGAATCAGTTAGGTCTGGCAAGGTCTGAAAGAGAGTTTAACAGGGTTCCCGATCACGTAGAGAGTTCTACTTGCGTTCAAGCGAACATGAGCGCTACTCCCTTTTGGACCTTGCCAAGTTAACACGGCAAGGTCTGAACTGTGAAGGGTGGGGCAAGAGTGAATGCAGACATAGGGGCAGGGCCAGCATGCACAGAGCTGACTTTCTACCCACTTTAAGCCCTCATGCATTCATGTGAATGCGTGAGCAGGGCTACTCTCTCAGCCTAAGGGTTGTTCTCGGGATAACCCCCATATTTTGAGGAGGCGAGGAGAACCATGTACAGTGCCATAAGCTCCGTGGAGGAAAGGCAGGCTAGACTAGAAATATAATACATACGGTAAATGTACACCTCTTTAAACACCCATGGACACATCTGGGAACCCTGATTGGAGCAGGGTCTCTAAACATGTGTACGCAGGTGCTTAAAGGTACAATATGCATATAGATAGATAGATAAATTTTATTTCGGTCACAGACCAGATATTACAATATGCATATGTAGCCCAAACGTATTGTGTTCATTCAGGATATATCCTTCCTCAGTAGATTTGTATAGAAATGAAATATGGTTTGTGGATTTTATGATGATGAATGCCCTGCCAGACAAATGGGTGGTGTTTGTGGTGAGGGAATTTTATTTCCTTCCAGAAATGAGAAATCATGGTTTGGGATGGGAGATTATAAGATGAAAACTTTCAGCCTCGGTTTCATAACAAGCTGCATTTAGTCTGGGTGACTTGAACCTCTGGTATGTTTGGGAAGCTGGTAGACATGCTGGTGAGTTACATGATATAAATGGTGAAGAGGAATTTTTTGGTCCCTTACAGAAAACCCTTGTGTCCTCAGCCATACAATATATATTTTGCCCTCCTGTATGTGAAAAAGTAAAAGATGCCAGGGCACATACCATAGAACCACACATTTCACCCACATTATCTCTTAGGTTAATCTCCATGTCAGAAAAAGTTGGTTTTATAAAGGAGGCAATCTTTTTTTGATCAGAGGCAACGATGGAAGAAAGTGGGTTGAGGAATATGTACTGTATACACAAGAAGTAGAACTGAGGCAAAACACATGCATTTGTTTCATACAAATGATCATCCCCTGTTAAAAAAATACCCACCAGTTTCATTCTGATTTGGCTTTATAATGTTGCTATCTGGCCAATTGTGATTGGGTACATGAACAATGGTGTCATTATCCTTGCTATATAATCCTTGATTGGCTGGATCACGTATCTGCAAAATGGTGCCAATGCACCTGCCAAAAAGGAAAGCAAACAGGAGCAAAATGGCACAATAATATAATGTTTGGGTGTGTGTGTGATCTTTTGTAGAACATCTGGGGCTTCATGCTCTCTTTTTTGCACCAAAAAGTCTGCCATTGAAAATCCATTAGCCTAGGCGTAATGAGAAGTGACGCTTTTTGTAAGCAATGTTCAGCTCTAAAAAATTATTGTCTGTCTCCAGCTGTGGTCTTCTATATGGTGCTATTATGTTGGGATGAATGTGTTCCATATGTAATGTTCACCCTTCTTTGAGTCCACTACTCATTTTGACCCCTAATGAAGTGAAAGACCTTTTACAGTGGCTAGTCAACAACAGGTTTGGGATAAGAACAAAGTTGTGTGTGTTTACTTTGGCATTCCCATGAAAGTGATTAGTCAGGATTCTTTAAGACTTGCGCCCCCCTAAATGTGCCTTGAAATGAAATCCATAATCTACTCAGCTATTGTGAAAGAGATCTTATGCTGGCTATTCCAAATTTTCTGAGTTCATGCCTTGCACAAGCATCCTGATGACATTGGGAAATGATAATAACTTGTTGTCAATACCATCATATGGATAGCCAAAATAAATGCCCAAAATAAACAACATAGAATTATTTATTTGTTTTATAGAATGCCTGTGTGTACACTTAGAACAGTTTAAACAGCCAGAAGCATGGACATCTGAGTTATTCCTACTACAGGTTTGGACAAAAGGGGAAAGTCTGTATGTGCATTTTTCCAGACTATCTTTCCTTTCTCTTTGAGATGGAGTTTAGCAAGTACGGTATGTGCTGCTGTTAAAGCAGTTTCATGGAGAACCCACCCATTCATTATTTGAATTCATTTATATCTGGTGTTTCTTCCATGGTACACTCAAAACAGTGTACATAGGGTTTCCAGGCAGTCTCTCTCATCAAGGCAAGGTTAGCTTTAGCAAGGTTGCTGCATCATGCCTTGTGACCTATAATCACATTAGACCCTGGTAATGACAGCCTCTGCAGACGCCTAATACCTGGGTAGAATTAACATGTGGAGGTTCGATTGGGACTGAACCACCGGGCCCACTCCCACCTTCCGTACATTGATCATCATCATCATCAGGCGATCACTCGTGGCCGAGTAAGATTGTCTTCCAGGATAAAAGGAGGAAATTCTAAAGAAGATTGTGTAGACTCTAGCGATGAGTCCGTAAGTGACTGTGGAGGCCAATTCTAGATCCACACAGCTTCCCACAGTGAGGACACAGGTTACCAGATAGAAGATGGTCCTGTAAAGGATTCATTTGATGTGCTTTTCGCTTAGCACGTTTCTCCCTTTCACCTTGCACTCGGGCTTCTTCAAAGTCCATGGAACCTTTGTGAGAGGCCAACCTCCATTTAGATCGTTCATGGGCCAGAGCTTCCCAGTTTTCAATGTTTATATTGCATTTTTTTAGATTAGCCTTATGAACATCTTTAAACCTCTTATATTGACCACCGATATTCCGCTTTCCATCCTTGAGTTGGGAGTAAAGTAACTGCTTTGGGAGACGGCAGTCAGGCATTCGAACAACATGACCGGTCCACTGAAGTTGGCGTTGAAGGATCATTTTTTCAATGCTAGTAGTCTTTGCTTCTTCCAGTACACTGACATTTGTTCGCCTATCTTCCCAAGTAATTTGCAGGATTTTCCGGAGGCAACGTTGATGAAACCTTTCAAGGAGGTGGAAGTGACGTTTATAGATAGTCCATGTTTCTCAGGCATACAATAAAGTTGGTAATACAATGGCTTCATAAACCAGTGTTTTGGTCTTCTTACAAATATCCCGATCCTCGAACACTCTATGTTTCATAACTTGAATGCAGATCCTTTACACATACAAGTTGTATGCATAGAGTCTCGTAGAACTGACTTGCTTATGCATGCAGAGACTCTGTGCTCAGGGGCCCTTCTGGTCAGTAGAAAGGCCAACCCAGGATCGAGAGTACAACTGTTTCTGGATGGTGTTGCACTCCCTCAGAGACCAGGCACATAGCTTGGAGTTCCTCTTCAATCCAACACTGCTCCTGGATGATCAGGTGGCAAAGGTAGCAAGGAATGCCTTTGCCCAGTTTGGCTGGTGAACCAGCTGTGTCCCTTCCTGGGGAAGTGGATCTGGCCTTAGTGATCCATGCCTTAAGTGCCTCATGTTTAGATTGCTGTAAAGCGTTCTACAGAGGATTGACCTTGAAAAGTGTTTTAAAACTACCGCTACTGCAAAACATGGTGGCCAGATTGTTATCTGGTGTGCATTTTACAGACTATGCAATAATACAAGTTTTGAAACACCTGCTCTGGCTTCCAAGCTCAATTCAAGGTGCTGGTGCTTACCTATAAAAGCAGGAGTGGGCAACTTGTGGCCCTCCAGATGTTTTGGCCTACAACTCTCATCAACCCTAGCCAGCATAGCCAATGGTGAGGCATGATGGGAATTGTAGGCCAAAACAGCTGGAGGGCCACAAGTTACTTGCCCCTGCTATAAAGCCTTAAATGGCTTGGGGCCAGGTATCTGAAAGACCCCTTTCTCCCATATGAACCTGCCCAAACCTTGTGCTTGTCATTTGAGGCCCGGTTACATGTCCCATGTCCTAGAGAGGTGTGACTGGTGGGTATTCAGGACTATTTGGGCAGCAGCACCCTGGTTGTGGAGCCCCCTCCTCAGGGAAATTAGATTATCATCCACTTCACTGTCCTTCAGATGGTCTGGTGAAGATGATATTGTTCCACCAAGCTTTTAAGGATGATGATGATGATGATGATGATGATGATGATGATGATGATGATGATGATGATCATTTCTATACCTGCCCAATAGCCGAAGCTCTCCAGGCGGTTTACAACAATTATAAAATTACACAATAAAATACAATTATACAATAAAAATACAATTTTACAGTAAAATACAGTATTAAAAAATACAAACAATAAAAACATCAAAACATTTACACAAACATTTTAAAAACAATTTTAAAATTACTTAAATAGCTAAGACAAGATGTAAAAATTAGCCTGGATAAAAAGGTGACATAACCACCACCCCGTGTACTATTTGGAGCTGTTAAATGCCTCAGCATGGAGGGCAGTCTTAACCTGGTGCCGAAAGGATAGTAAAGTTGGCGCCAGGCGGGCCTCAGTGGGGAGGCTGTTCCACAGTTGTGGGGCTACCACAGAAAAGGCCCTCCCCCTTGTTGCTGCCTTCTGAGCCTCCCTCGGGAGCGGCAGTTGGAGGAAGGCCCCAGATGCTGAGCATAGTGTCTGGGTAGATTGTGGTTGGGAGAGGCGTTCCGTCAGGTATTGCGGTCCCAAGCCATGTAGGGCTTTATAGGTTAAAACCAGCAGCTTGAATTGGGCTTGGTAGCATATAGGCAGCCAATGCAAGTGGGCCAGAACTGGTGTTATATGCTCAGACCTCCTGGTCCCAGTTATTAATCTGGCTGACGCATTTTGCACTAGCTGCAGCTTCCAGTCTTCAAGGGTAGCCCCATGTACAGTGCATTGCAGTAGTCAAGTTTAGAGATTACCAGAGCATAGATTACTGAAACCAGGCTATCCCTGTCCAGATAGAGGCGTAGCTGAGCCACCAGCTGGAGCTGGTAGAAGGCGCCTTTTGCCACTGAGGCCACCTGAGCCTCAAGTGACAATGATGGCTCAAAGAGGACCCCCAAGCTACGGACCTGCTCCTTCAAGGGGAGTGCAACCCCATCCAGAACAGGTTGAACTCCCTCCATCTGGTCAGAGGAACCACCCACTAACAGCATCTCAGTCTTGTCAGTTTGTTAGCCCTCATCCAGTCCATTGTCGCAGTCAGGCACCGGTTCAGCACATCCACAGCCTCACCTGCTGAAGATGAAAAGGAGAAATAGAGCTGCATGTCATCAGCATACTCTAATGTCACTCTAGCTTGATTAGTGCTCCTTGGGTTTATCATAATGTGGTTTTTCTTCTCTCTCTGTCAGTTTTTTGATGTATTTATTATTTTTACTGCTATTATTTGTATATCACCTCAAGCACTCATTGATGGCAGGGGCAATCCAAAAATATACTAAACAAAATAAATAACTACATTAATAAAGACCTACACCAGCCTCCCTCGGCCTGCCCCCCCCCCGAGGTATTGGACTACAACAACTCCCATTATACTGGGGCTGGTAGTCGTCCAACACATCTGGAGGACACCAGGTTGGGAAAGGCTGCACTGCACAAAGGCTCATGTAGCAGTATTTGCACTAGTGTGGCCAATTGACATGTTATGCTGAAGGAGGTGAAGCAAGCTTGTAAGGTTCATTTTCAGAGCAGCTTTGAAACAGGAATAAAGTAATTAGAGTAGCATGCTCTGAAATTTTTCGTCTTCAGAATCCAGATCAGTGTAGAATGACTGCATAATGAGAGGCCAATTGTTTCCAGATGTTGAACTTCCTGCAGCCTCCCTCTCTTTCACCATCTCACACAGACACTTTGAAATCTCTCAGAAGCAAATGTCTAACTGTAATCACGGATCATTACAAATGCCTGCAGACAATGTTTGATCAAGGACCTTACTTAGTCCATTCTATTTCACTGGGCCTGTGAGGAGCACTAAGGTATGCCTAGGGGTCAACTGCTCCCTGTCCCCCCTGTCCAGTCCTCCACTTAAATAGCTCAGGGGGAATAATCAAAAGCCGTAGATGAAGACAAAAAAATTTAAACATTTTCTTTAGGACAAATATTGCAGGTGCAGGACTGTCAGGTCTATGGGGACACTTGAATTCTGCTTCAGTTTATTGGCTCTCCTTGCCCACCTGCCTACAGGATGCATCATAATAGTGGCATCATCACTTGAGAGAGAGAACAAAAGAGAACCTGTAGCTGGGGCTGTATGAGAAATTCGTCTCAGTTCATTTTTGATCAGGATTTACCCAGTTTGTATAGGGCAGGGCTCTCCAACCTTGGGTCCCCAGATTGTTGCTGGACTACAGCTCCCAGAATCCCTTGCCATTAGCCATGCTGGCTGGGTATGCTGGGAGCTGTAGGCCAGCAACATCTGGGGACCCAAGAGTCCTGGTATAGGGATTGGGCCCATTGCTACTGCAAAAGAGCCTTCAAGGGATATGGGCACAGATTCTGATTCAGAGGAGGAGGAGGAGGTGGTGGTAGAACACACCACTGAAGTGTCAAAGACAGTTGAACTAGAGATAAGCAGGGAGGTAGAAAAGAGTCAGCCTCAAATACTGAGAAGCCAAAGCACATGTTGAGGCCTGTGGTTCATGCTGGCTCAGCTTATCTGGGTGTGGAAAGCTAAGCAGGCTCAGGCCTGGTTATTCCTTGGATGGGAGACCCCTCCTCTAGTTTCCTGCATTGAGCAGGGGGTTGGACTCGATGGCCTTCCAACTCTATGATCTATGAAATCTATGTGACGAGGAGCAGGAGGGGGAATGAGCATGACTGATCCTAGAGTAAGGCGTCAATTGAAAGGGAAGATCAATGAAGGCATGTAAGACATTCTAAGAGGTTGGCTCTAAAGCAACAGGAACCACCTTAAAGGAGGGGTTTTGACAACTTGAGTTTGGAAGGGAAGAGGGGCCCTCTCAATCTGAGATCAACCAACTTCTTTCCATGAGGCCCCATTTCCTCAATGTATTGATTATCTAGCATTCTAACTAAGCTTGTCTCTTTTGTTATTGATCTCTGCAATACACATAATTTGTACTTTAAAGCGGGCCTTGCTGATTTGCATTACCATAATAAAAGCTAATCGTTAGAAGATCAGTGTCTGCGTCTGCCTTTGGAAGGAGAGAGGGAGAGACAGCCCCAGGACAGTTTGCACCTTCCGGACTGAACATGGACTTGGACACAATCCGTGGTTGAAGTCCATACATTTCTGAGCTTGCAATGTGTGATTCGCAGACCCCCCCAAAATCCATTTGGCAGCATGCATACATTTTTTTAAAAATACACATGAAAAAATGTGTACTCTTGAAAAATGTGCACAAATACACTTTAGTCAATGCCATGGGAGAAGAATGCATACATTTCGAACACACATACAATTGATGCATACATTTGGAAAAATACGCACAAAAATACTCATCGGTTTTCATGCAAAAGGAAAAAAAAACAAAGCTCGCAATCTGATTCGGACTGGAGTCAGAAAGATCTTCAAGATGGGATTTGGAGAACTTTGGCAAGTTTGAGTTTCGCTGATTCACAGATCCCTGCCTGTAGCCCATATTAAATCTGTGTCTTCTGTTTCCACCCTTGCCGTAACTTACCGCAAAAGAGCCCATGCCTGGAATGGAAGGTGATAAGGTGGCAAATGGACCCGATAAGGTGGCAAATGGACTTTTAGGAGTAGGAGTCAACATCTTATTTGTCCATGTCAAGTGTTGGCAGAAGGTAGGCCACTGTCTACCTGTGGACCACTGGCCAATTTTCAGTAGACTATCTGACATCTGCTGGTTACTGGGATTCTTGCAAAATGCTGGATTAGAAGGGCCTTGGTCTGATCAAGCAAGCTAGTACTTATGGTCTTAAGCAGGAATGGAAATGCAGGATTGCTTAACATGGATTTGTTATGCCTTAATTCAGGGGTGTATCCACAAAAGTGCCAATGCTGCCGTGATTAAACTTACTTTTATCTATTTTATTAAACTTTTTACAGAATTTCTTATATTTATTTTTTTAGAAATTTTTAAACATACTAACATTTTGAGTATAAAACATAGTGATTTAACATTCAAATTTGAGGACTTAACAATGACAATGCTGGAATTTCAAGTAACACAATTATAAGTATAAATCCATAGTAATTTACATACAAGTTTGAGGACTTAACAATAAAATACTACAATTACAAGTAACACAATTTATATATATCCTCATTTGTGATTTAGCATACCAAGTCCTAAGTATGCTAAATCACAAATGAGTATATATATAAATTGTGTTACTTGTAATTATAGTATTTTATTGTTAAGTCCTCAAACTTGTATGTAAATTACTATGGATTTATACTTATAATTGTGTTACTTGAAATTCCAGCATTGTCATTGTTAAGTCCTCAAATTTGAATGTTAAATCACTATGTTTTATACTTGAAATGTTAGTATGTTTAAAAATTTCTAAAAAAAATAAATATAAGAAATTCTGTAAAAGGTTTAATAAAATACTTAAAAGTAAGTTTAATCACGGCAGCATTGGCACTTTTGTGGATACAGTAGTAATTACCGTGATTCTCCTTATATTAATTCAGGGGTGGGCAACATGTGGCCTTCTAGAGGTTGTTGGACTGCAATTCCCTTCAGCCCTAGCCGGCATAGCCAATGGTGAGTGATGATGGGAGTTGCAGTCCTAGAACACCTGGAGGGCCACACGTTGCCTACCTTGTGGGGGAGGGGGTAAGTAGACCACATAAGGCTAAAGTTAGTTCATCTCTGGTTTATGTCTCTCTAGGTGTTGCAAAAATGCTCTGAGTCCTCTCTCTAGAGAACCCAATTGCTCAGAGAAAGGGAAGCAGCACACACCAGCAGTGAGTTTTTCAAAGTTTTATTTCTGCGCAAAAGGACCAGCTTGGGCGCGTGCCCAAATCAAAGCTGGACAAGGATCAATGGGGTAGGTAAGCATTCTTATACATTTTACAATCATGGGTGGGTTTACTTTCAGCAAATCAGATACAGTCATTAAACCGTGCCAACCAGTCAGATACACTTCCCCGTATATGACGACAACCAATCAGATGCGTTTCTCTGAATATGGCAAGTTTTAATCTCTAGTTAGATAGAGGGCCACCTGGCCATCTTCTTGGCTAAGATGTGGTTTCTCATGACCTCTTAGGTCACCCAAGATATCAGGCCTGCTACTCTTGGTACATCTTATCAATCAAAGGGACTCTTCTCTCGCTTGTATTTTCGGATTTGGCACCCAGAAATAGGCTTTTGAGACTAGATAACAGCTAAGGCGAAAATATGGTGGCCAAGCATACAATTCAGAACAAAGAATACAATATAATCAAAGCAGACCTTCAAGGTTCTCTGTCTGGAACAACAACATAGATAAACAAAGCAGGTGCAGTGGAAAATGGTATGCGGGCAGAATCTAGGTCAATTAACGAGGTGCAACAGAGTTCATGGGGCTCCTGGATCTTTGTCTTTAACGAGTGCCTATGGACAGCAGGGTGGTCTTTCAAAGATCTTAGGGGTCTTTAGTTTGCGTGTGGACTGTTCTCTAATGTCACTCTTGCTGGCCAGGCAATGCTGGGTCTTGCAGGACCTTTCTGTCTGTCTAAACATGCATGGATTGGGTCTTCTGTGCAGCTTTTAAACTCAGACTTCTGTCATGCCAGGTTACACTGATCTTTTGGGGTTTCAGACTTGAAACTGGGACCCTTGCTGGAGGCAGATGAATCTGGGAACCTTTGTATGCAAGGCAGGTGCTCTGTTGCTCTTTTATGTGGCCTATGTGAATGGACAATATAGTTAAGAAATGGATTTCTCAGAATCCATCTCTGCCTTTCTGCTGCTTAAAGCAGGCCGGTGCTTAGAGCAGGCCAGAATGGGGGTTCCTCTTTGCTTGCTTGAAATAGAGAAGCATTGTTCTCTTCCAAAGTATCTTCTCCAAAGTATCTTCTTCTTCAGGGTTACTTTACACAGACCAGACATTCCTTTGGGGAACATAGTCTGGGCGTGTCGCCAACTGATAGCACTTTTGCAGGCAGGCGGACAGAGGTGTGTGTGTGTGTGTGTGAGGCAGTGAATTGTCTGTTTTTTTAAAATTAGGCTTTTTGCTTTACCATGCATGGGCCTGTTTACACGTGAAAGGCAGGAGCTCTCTGTATATGCACCACACTCATTTCTCTAACATAGGTAACTTGCAACAAATTCTTGTAGAATCTATGGATTGGGTCCAGCATAGTGGTTCCACCAGTGGAAGAATACCATTGGCAGATCAGGACTTCTGGGTTTTCGCCTGCCCCAGCCCGCCCCCCCCAAATCTGCTAGAGAGGGTTGGGGGCCCCTCCAGAGGAGATGTGGAAGGCTTGCAGCTGGGGGGGGGGCTGCAGGGGGAAGGAGAGGATGTGGAAGTCCTGTTCCACAAGTGGTATCCTTCTATGAATGCTGGATCCATCCCTATATTTCAGCCCTAGTTGTAGGTATACATATTTTTAAAGACAGAAATGTTACAGTGCACCAACAGAGGATTAAAAGAGCCAGATGCTTGAAATTTCTCTAAAATATTTAATTGTGTTTGCAGTATTGCTTGTGATGAACCACGTCTTGTGTGAACTTTGGGTTCCTGTTTTCCCCATGGCAGTTACTGGATGTTAGTTACTTAATGTCCAGATTAAGTCAGGATGTACATGTGATGCTTTAAAAAACAACAACACCTGTTGTGCCTTTAACTCATCTGCAGTAAGGGGCCAATGTAAGGTACAGATGGAAATATTATGTTGCATATTTGATTTTGGATGTGGTGACATATCACTAGACCAAGACATTATGCTGCATGAGTAAACAGGCATGGCTAGTTTCAACTGTTGACTAAAGGCTGTGTCATCAAGTGTACTTGAAACAGTCCACCGTCACTTTGAGGAAACACTGTTAGCAGCTTAGTTGTTGGGGTATTACGAATAGCTGGCAGCAAAGCACTTGTTTTGGAAACCTGGAGACACCGCATCAAATAAATAAATTCCATGCAGTATGAGTACTAGTGGCTTTCATAGATCAGTAGAGTTGGAAGGAGCCTACAAGGCTATCAAGTCCAGCTTTCTGCTTATACTATTTCAATGCATCTCTGCAATGTTTGCAGCAAAATGTGTTTCATTTTAAAGGGTCTGTGAATGAGGAAAGAAACCTCAGCAGGTGTGAAGCACAGATACAAAACCACACCAGAAAGACATTAAAGCAAACACCCACTTTCCCCACTCCCGTCTGCATTCTTCAGCCATTACTTCAAAGAAAGAATTGACCACAATTATGGCTCACAGTGCATGGTAGAGTACACTTGTTTTATGAATAGAGGGTTCATAGGAAGTGTTGCACCACCTCCTTTCAAATCCAGGATTATACAGTGCAGCCTTCTCCAACCCGGTGCTGTCCAGATGTGTTAGACTACAGTTTCCATCATTCCCAGCCAGCATAACCAATGGGCATGCTGGCTGGGAATGATCGGAGTTGCAGTCCCATACATCTGGAGGGCACCAGGTTGCAGAAGGTGAATTTAATCTTTCAGAGTCAGTTAAATTTAATGTCCTTATTTAGCCTTGGCATTCATGCATGCACAGTCCTTAATGAACAACGAAGAGTCTTTCTGGCACCTTAGAGGCTATCACATTTATGATGGCATTTCTTAGCCTTTAAGGTGCCACAAGACTTGTTGTTGTTTGCTGTATGACAGACTAGCACAGCCACAGCTACCCTTCTAGAAGTTCTTCATGAGTGCTGAAAGCAGACTAGGAGGAGCTTCGTGTGAATGATCACATACATTACCCAGTGGTATGAGATCTGGTGGCATGTGTCACCCAAGGCACTTGGAACCTTTTGTTCAAGATTTCCCTAGCCCCTAGAATACACATTTATACTGTGTGGTAAGAGGTGACATCTTCAGATAGCTCTGGAGGCAATGATCCCTCGGTGGACTCGATAGCCTTGTAGGCTCCTTCCAACTCTATGATCTATGAAATCTATGAAAATCTTAAGAGGGTCTGCCGGATTTAGGTGACACTGGAAGGAGGCGCACTAAAAGTGGTGAAGTGGTAAGTGTGTGATGCTCACAGAAGAGAAACCAAAGATACTGAAGGAGAGAGAAGGCAGCTTCCCCAGCCTGGCGCCATCCAAACATCTTGGACCATGGCTGGGGGATGCTGGGAGTTGTAGTCCAACACATCTGGAGGGCACGGCTGAGGAACAAGAACAAGTCAAGACCCTCCTCTTTTTTTTTTTTTTTAAATGATCAGGAATGGTGGTTGCATGTAGGGGCAGGTGGGTGCAGTGTTCCCACTCTGATTTCTGAGGCCGACTTCACTGTTCGGACACCAAGGAAGGCGGGTGTATGTGTGTGCTTGACAGTGTTCCTAACCCGGGGGAAGGGGAAGCAGCACACTTCTTCTTATACATAGTTATGTGTGGTGGATTTTAAAAACTACACAACATTCACCTTCCATTTGGACGTCTTCTGGTTTCTTCTACATTGTACTGAAAGGTGTTGGTCTTTACTTGCTGCTGCTAACTGCTAGTAAAGCTACCTGAGACAAAGAGGGGAGGCCAGAGAAATAGTCTGCAGATGACTGATATGGATTTGGATTCTAGTGGTGTGTTTTTATCTCGGACACTGCCCTGAGAACTACTAGGTGTAGGTCGACGAATACATCTTAAGACATCATTAAAAACACACACACACACACACATCACATTGTCATGGTTTGCTTTTTATTTATAATTGAGAACTATATATGAAAAATAGTATTATTGTACGAAATAAAAATTATTATTCCATATGAAAGATGTGGGGGGGGACAAACTGCGCCTCTTCTGCTTTCATTATGAAATTGTGCTGAACTGCATAGAAGAGGAGTCCAGCCAGCAGTATCGGATGTGTGTGCTGAGCGGGAAGGCTGGGTGGGGCGAAGGCACTAGAGGTTAATTCTCTAGTGATTGGTGTCAGTAGTTCTTAAGTCATGTTTTTGTGTTTTTTTAAACATACGTCCACTCAAACCAAGCCAAGAAACATACAAAGACTGTGCCAAGGACAATTAAACTTGCGCCACATCATTGAAGAAACTCCTTCATCGAGAGTTTGATCCAAGGCTGGGGGGGGGGGGGATTAAACCCAGCAGATTCTAATGAACCCAAGTGGCCTCACGGACCAGGCTCCTGGAACAGTGCACTGTCACTCTGTCTTCACAGATAAATGCCACCTGTGAGTGAAACGCATTTTAGCCAATCCAGTTTTGGGGGAGGAGAAGTCATACACATTGGTTTGGCCCTCAGCTCTGGCCTCTTGAACAGCCAACAACATTTTAGACACATAAATAATGACTCAACTGTGAGGAGCTCCAGGTTTTTTTTTTGAGATGTCAGTTACTACCATTCTGCCAAGGCCACCCACCCATTCTCCAGAAATGGCCAACACTATGATATTCAGACCTTTTGGGACTACCATGTGCTTTAAGGAGCGAGCGATCCTCTTTCAAGCAGCTGAAATGGATGCCAGGAACAGGTAAAAGATTTAAACAAGGATTTTCTTTGGGGAAGGAAACCTCTGCAGGTAGCATGTGAGCAGATGCCTCTGGGCCATTTTGTGTTGTGAAATGCACCTCGTTTCAGAGGTTTTAAACATCTGGCATTCTTACCTGAAACCAACAGCCACCTCTTGGATATGCTGTATTTGTGAGGCCCTGAGGAGGAAGAGGGGGCTACAAATGTAACAAAA
This sequence comes from Shinisaurus crocodilurus, assembly GCA_021292165.1. Lineage (NCBI taxonomy): Eukaryota > Metazoa > Chordata > Lepidosauria > Squamata > Shinisauridae > Shinisaurus > Shinisaurus crocodilurus. The sequence continues at coordinate 106,146,518 of CM037881.1, forward strand.
TAAATCATTAATAGTGTTGGAAATCTTAAGAACTTTTAGGCACATATCTTACCATTCCTATGGTAAGGCAAGAACCTATCCATGCACTACATACAGTATCTGAGGCCCTCCTCAGAGTGCCTCCTCCAAAGGAGGTTCGGAGGATGGCAAAAAGGGAGAGGGCCTTCTCAGTAGTGGCCCTCACCTGTGGAACATTCTCCCCAGTGAGGCCCAGCTGGCACCAACATCATTTTACAGTGCTGGGTCAATATTTTCCTCTACTCCCAGGCATTTGAAGGTATATGATGCATCAGTTGTTTTTGTTATGGCCTGTACTGATATTTTAGTTATATTGGGCAGAATACAACGGGGCACTTACAGCCCAGCTGATTCCCTTCTGCAAGCAGTGGGTCCCGCCAGGCAATAGCAATCAAGCAGATAAAATAGCAGAAAGCAGCAATTAAAAGCAAACCACAAAACTAAGCAGAATGGAGAAAACAAAACCATTTAGGGCTTTGAACTGTGCCCAGAAATAAGCTGGTAGACAGTGTAGCTCTTTAATAACTGAGATATGTTCCATATAGCCAGTCCCAATTAGTAAACTGGAATCAGCATTTTGTACTAACCATTGCCTCTGGTAAGTCTTTGAAGGCAGACCCACATACAATGCATTGCAGTCTTCTAATCTTTATGACAACCCAAGTCAGGTAGGCCAGTATTCTTATTGCCACTTTACAAGTGGAGGTCTTCTCTAAGACCACTTAGTGAAAGAACATTTAGGGTGTAATCCTATGCATGTTTAGACAGAAAAAAGGCCTACGACTCCCAGCGTATGGGCCGTTTTTCTGTCTAAACATGCGTAGGATTGTACCTTTAGTGAATTTCTGGCTCAGGTGAGATTTGAACTAGTGACTCCCTGGCTTATAATATGGTTGTTGTGTAAGCAGCCTCACATAGCTGGGGAGCTGCATGATGGCTGGTGGCCCTCCTCCTCCTCCTCCTCCGGTTGTATCCTGGGATCAGGTGGGCCTTGGCACTTGATCCTATGCGTTGTTTAGCCTGCACAGCAGCGCCCAGGATCATGCCAGTAGAGGCACCTCTGGGTACTAAGCAGTGAAACGAACTCAGTAATATGAGGCAGATGCTTCTTCTCACAGCCAGCTTTTTATAATGAGGGTATTTTCGAAATAAGGAACACCCATTACTTCTGACAATGTGACTACGGACACATGTTTGGAAATGGATCTAAGGATACATTTTGAAATCAATATGGTGTTTCCACTGTCACTGTCCTTCAGAATCCAGTTTTCCTCCTACAGTTAAGTATCTCCCATACATATATCCCATTTATATTTGAAAGCCTGACATCTTTGCGTGCCCTTTTAGATTTCTTCACACATCTATCATTTTACATGATCCAACAGACCTATAGAATTCCAAATTATAGATCTGTCTTGCACCCCATGCTGGGTATCTTAAAGATGCTTCCAGAGAAAGCTTTTATTGTGCAATCACCCTGCCTCATTCATGGAATTTTATGGGCAATCTAGGTGATGTCTTCCATTTGTAAACACACACCTGTCCTGCCCCTGCATTTCCTCACCATTTCTTCCATCTTTGTTCTTACCACAGGAAATGCATGAAGGAGGAAAATATAGAATAGCTGCACAAAGTCTTTTAACTGATAGAGCTAGGGAGCTGTCAATCTGGAAGCACCCAAAGACTCTCCTTCCTGGCTGCCCCACTCGGTCACCCAAGACTACTGGAGGGAAGGAAGTTGGTTCATTTTCCTTCTCCTCTTCAACAGTGTGTTGTAGTGCCAGTGTGAAAGCCAGCATGGTGTAGTTGTTAGAGTGTTGGCTTGGGACTCAGGAGATCAGGGTTCTAGTCCCCCCTCAGCCATGAAGCTCCCTGGGTGGCTTTGGGACAGTCACTGACTCTCAGCCTAACCTACCTCACAGGGTTGTTGTGAGGATACAAGGGCGAGAAGGAGAATCATGTAAGCAGCCTTGGGTTCCTTGCAGGAAGAAAAAAAGGTAGGCTATAAATGTAATTAAAATAAATAATAAACACCAGACTTCCTTTGGGTGACAGCCATTTCAGAGAGCTTTCAACCATGGCTTTGTCTGTTTCATCCAGGAGTCTCTCCAAGCCACACCATTTCCTACCCCTGGCCCCACAACTTTATAGTTGCAACTGGGTCCTTACTCAGAAGCAGGCTGTAGCTTCAGCCCCTGGCTGGAGGAGCTCTGGGCTGTAGGGTTGGCAGGATTGCATTTCTCTTCCCCAGGGTCAGCTGCTGGGTTCCTGCTGCCTTCATGGCTCGGATGCTTATCTCTCCGAGGTGTGCCCCACTGAACTTGGCAAGCAGCTGGGGTTAACTTCCTCCTTCAGGATTCTTCTGTGCTAGGGCCAAGTTGAGATGGGGGAACCCCAAACCCCAAGGTGGTGCCTTCACATCAGTGCAGTGTGTGAAGCTTACACATCCCAAAGAACAAAGAAAACCTAGAGACCTGCAGCCAAAGATCTATTTGTTTGATTCAAATCAATATGTAAAACTCATCTCTTTGGCCTCTGTTCCGTCCTGACTCCTTTGGCACAGTTCCTTACCTGACGGAATTCAAAATATCCCTTTCTATTCTGTTAAAGTGGGACAATATGGAATCCTTAAAAATGGAAAACCACCTCATGGTTGAAGCCAACCACCTGCTTGCTTGATCCTTGCCCATCCTGGCTCATTATGAGCTGAGGGAGAGACTGGGTAAAGGGATCAGGGCGGTGGTGAATGCCTCCCTCGATGAGGGAGTGATCCCATCAGCCCTTAAGGAGGCCACAGTAAGACCACTTTTAAAGAAGCCCTCCTTGGATTCCCAAGATCTGAACAACTATCGCCCAGTCTCCAATTTGCCATTTCTGGGCAAGGTGATTGAGCGAGTGGTGGGGGCTCAGTTGAAGGCACACTTGGATGAAGCCAATTATTTAGATCCATGCCAGTCGGGCTTCAGGCCTGGACATGAGATGGAAACGGCCTTGGTCGCCTTGGTGGATGATATGAGAAGGGCCTTGGATAGGGGCAAATGCTCCTTCCTAGTCCTCCTCCATCTTTCAGCGGCTTTTGATACCATGGACCACGGTATCTTCCTGGACCGCCTGGAGGGGTTGGGTATCGGAGGCACTGTATTACAGTGGTTCTGGTCCTTCCTCTCTGGAAGGTACCAGAGGGTGGTTCTGGGGAGGAGGTTTCGGACCCTCGGCCGCTCACTTGTGGGGTGCCGCAGGGTTCCATCCTCTCCCTGATGCTATTCAACATCTACCTAAAGCTGCTGGGGGCTATCATCAGGAGGTTTGGGGTGCGATGTCATCAATATGCGGATGACACGCAGCTCTACCTCTCCTTCAGGTCCTCACCAAGGTTGGCCGTTGAGACCCTGTCCAAGTGCCTGGAGGCAGTGGGTGGCTGGATGGGAAGGAACATGTTGAAACTGAACCCTGACAAGACCGAGGTACTTCTGGTGGGAGACAAGGGGAGGTTAGGGGATGTTGACCTGGTGCTGAAGGACCAGGTCCGCAGCTTGGGGGTCATTCTAGACTCCCAGCTGTCCATGGAGGCTCAGGTGTCAGCTGTGAGCTGGGCGATGCTGTATCAACTCCATCTGATACAGCAGCTGCACCCCTACCTTCCTAATCACCTGCTCCCATCAGTGGTTCATGCCTTGGTCTCCTCTCACCTAGACTACTGTAATGCGCTCTACGTGGGGTTACCCTGGAAGACGGTTCAGAAGCTTCAGCTGGTACAGAACGCGGCGGCTCGCCTGATTAAGGGCAGCCGCCGGCATGATCACATCATGCCAGTGCTTAAGGAATTACACTGGCTACCAGTTGCTTGCCGAGCCGAATTCAAGGTGTTGGTTTTGACCTTTAAAACCCTACATGGTACTGGCCCAGTTTATTTCAAGGAGCGCCTCCAGCAGCATCAAGTAGGCCGCTCAACAAGATCTGCCACAGACGACCTTCTCCTTGTCCCTTCAGCCTTAGCAGCCAGGCTGGTGGGGACTAGGAAGAGGGCCTTCTCTGTGGCGCCCCCCAAGTTATGGAACTCCCTCCCTAGTGGCCTTCGCCATGCCCCCTCCGTGATGAGCTTCCAGTTGCGCATTAAAAACATGGTATTTCAGGTGGGAATATAGGATGGGTTAGGATTTTAAAAGAATTTTTTATACTGTTTTAATTATCATGTTTTGTTGCATTGTTTTGATTGTACATCGCCCAGGGTGGCCGGGTGACCGGCCAGATGGGCGATTAACAAATATAATAAATAAATAAAATAAAAAAACCCAATAAAACTTTGGTTCTTTTATTGTATAAAAAACATTTTAATAAATTAATGAATTTGGACTGGTGTAGGGGAGCACACTGTTAAGCAGCCAGCAGCCTGCAAATAAATAATTGGTCTGGTTCTCATGATCACAGCAGCTTAAAGAAGCCATGGCGGCTTTAGACGTGGAGCATGTGGATGCAGGCCAGGCGACCTGGTCGCAGCTTGTCCTATCGTCCAAACCCAGGTGGCATGGCTTGTTTCAGGGGGAAACGACCCTCAAATAACTCAGCAACAGACTCTGCTTCGTCTTAGTAGGAAGAAACAACCAGGTTGTGTTTTAAAAGGATCTTCAGTCTTATAAATACTTTTGCACCTCTTTGCCAGCAGCTGTTTCCTGGATTTCCTGAAAGAGTCTATTCAAGTGTCTTCTGTTTCTTCTTTGGTTCTCTCTCCTCACCTCCCCTAATTCTGCAAGGCTGCCCTGAGGGCAAGAAGCAGAGGAAAATGTTTTTCAACGTGTGTGGTCATAATTCACAGGTGTTGTCGCAGCAGAAGGACTATCTTGTTGTCCTGAAAGGGTGGTCACACAGCAGTCTAAAAAAAAAGGGGAAGAATGGAGTTCATGCTAGCAAGAGATATCAAACAAAGAGATGGAACAAATGAAGATGTTCTGTGAGAGCTTGCCACTAGAAGGTACTCTTTGGATATGGGATACGTTTACTGAAGTAAAAAACCAACAGCTGAGGGCCAAATGAAATATAACTCTTGGGGGGGGGTTTGGGTTCTGAGTCTCCCCCTCCTGCAACAACAAAACAAAAAATCCTGCCTGCGCACAGAAAAATAATAGTCATTGTTTTTTGTGGGGGTGGAAAATTTAAAACACGCAGCCCAGCCTGCATCTTCCTTCCCTCAACACCTGCAAGCTGGTACAGTCCAACAAAAGCTAGGGCACCTGAATCTATTGAATGTATAAAATAGTTAAGAGTTCTCCTGAGATACAGTAATACCTTGGATTGCAAGTATCTTGGTCTGAGAGCGTGTTTGCAAGACAAGCAATTTTTTTATTTTTTATTTTACTTGATAAACGAGCAAGGTCTTGCAAGACAAGTCGTAGGGATGTAACCGCTCGCCTCGAGCGGGCTGAAATCGGCCCCGCTCACGGCCCGCCAGAGACTCGCTTTGATATAAGAGTGTTTTGGATTACAAGCACGGTTCCGGAACAAATTATGCTTGCAATCCAAGGTATTACTGTAACTGAAAATGTTCTATTTTTAAATCTTGGGATTCTTCAATATTTGCTATATTAAAAAAACACACACAACAGAAATAACGACCACTCCACTTGAACTCAGTATTTATTTTTCTAATATAAAGCAAGGAGTGTCTGTTCAGGGACCCTAAGTTTAGACTGGCCTGGTTATGGCTTGGTTTGTACATTTATTTTTTAAACATAATTTTAAAACGTCTTTTGAAATGTGTTTGAATAAGGTAAATGTTTCTGAAGGCAAACAAAATTGACCCCTTCCTTGGTCTTTAGAACTCTCCTCCATCCGTCCCCTCATCCCAGCCATGGATGTATTCTACCCTAATGACAAATGCGTCTTCAGAAGGACTTCCCCATTTTTCTCTCTCTTTAGCACGCAAAAGTAATAATAAAACACACACCCAGAACTTGCGAAAAACTAGAAGTCCCAGTACTAATCTCTGATCAGAATCACTTTGGGAGACTGCAGTAGTCAGTTGTGACATCTATAACAGAGAGATTTAAAAAGATAAAGTCATCTAGAAATATGAGTAATTTAATTTATCTGTCTTACAACATGAATTGACACCCTCAAATGAAACATGATTTAAGAGATATAAGGCTCAATCCTATGCATGTTTAGGCTGGAAAAAAGGCCTACAGTTCCCAGCACACCCCAGCCAGCATGGCTGACTGGGGCATGCTGGGAGTTGTAGGCCTTTTTTCTATCTAAACATAGATAGACAGATGTATAATAATGTATATATTTTTTGCTACCTTGTCAAATGATTTCCATGGTTTCCTAATTAATGCAGGAAAAGACATTCAAATTTCTATGACACGTAATTATGTAAACTGTCATTGTAGCAAGTTGCTAAGTGGGGGTGGAGGGTGGGGGAATGCTTGCTTTTTAAATTAGCTTTGTGAAGAAGGAGCAAGAACACTCATCTCTCTGGCTGTGAGTTGGTTAGAGAGCCATAAGGGGTACTAAAGCGACAACCGTATACCCATTTGCCTGGAACTTGCTTCTGAGTACACATGCATAAGATTACACTGTAAACTAATTTGATCAAATCGCATTACAATTAGATACAATCTATGCAAAGAACAATATTCCAATCCAATCAATTTTTACATTTTCATTGAAAACATCAGGTTTGTATTCTAGAGTAAAAAAACCAGTTAATTTCTTCAAATGTAGGAGTTGTTGTAATGCAGCAATTACCAAACAGAGGGGTCATAAAAAGCTGTTAAGGGGGCGCTAGGACACCAGCGGTGGGCTTAGAAATCAAATACTAGGGATCTAAAGGGAGTTTCACTTCTAGATCAGAGGCTGGAAGTAATAGGTGGGTACCACAGGCGGAGAGAGCACATTGGTCATTTCCATTTTTTGGAACGCTTCAACTAGTTCAGAATTCAGCTGCCAGGATTCTGACTAGCTTGGTTAGATGGAGCCATGTTCCACCAATTCTAAAATAATTTTACTGGTTCTTTATTATTTCTGGGCCCAATTCAAGATGCTGGTGTGATCACCTTAAAACCCTAAATGGCCTAGGGCCAGGAGCAGTAATAGGTACTGAAAAGACCTGGGGCTCAGGTCCACAGGACAAACAAAAAACAACAAAACAAAAAACCCACAAATTTACATATGCTCTAAAGTCTGTACAGGACCCCCCCCCCCCGCGTCTCTTCAGGACATCCCTATTTGTAAACAGGGATGTATGGACAGGGGAGAGGAGGGCATTTGAGTTCAGAAAAAAGCCTCAGGCAGAAAGATTCAAGTGGGGGGAGGCAGCAGGAGGTGAAGCACATGTGGGCAAAAAGCCAGCTAGTCCAGTGGGATCAGATGCAACAGAGATCATCAGGGCTCCTGTACCTTCATTTCAGCAAGTACCCATGGACAGCAAGGTGGTGGGGCAGATGGCCTTCCAGAGATTCGGGGCCCCAAATGAAAGATCTGGTGCTCCAGCCCTACTGGGTTGCCCCCTAACACTGCTTCTGCCTAGGGCCCAAATATCTGAAGGAATGCCTCTTTTTGTACCATCCTGCCCATGCACTGAGATCTTCAGAGATCCTTTTCCATGTACCACCACTGCAAGAGGTGCAGTATAAATCTATAAAAGAGGGCTTTCTCTGTGGTGTCCCCAATTTTGGAATGCCCTCCCAAGGGAAAATAATAACAGCGCCAAATCTGTATTCTTTTTGGCAACACAATAAAACATTCCTGTTTGCCAGGCATTTTGAGGAGAATTTTTAAATTAAAATACAATCTAAATTTATTTTAGATTGTTTTTTATTTGTTGGTTTCATGGATTTTATACCTCTGTTTAATTTTATAGTTATATTGTTTTTATAATTTTATGTAAATCACCACAAGGTTGCCTTTGGTGGTGAAGCAATGGTATAGAAAATTTTACAACAATAAATTAATAAATAAATAAAAACTTGGAAATTAGTGATCCATCACATTTCCAAAAATTAACTAAGACTGAGCCATGTTGCTTGCCAGACAGTCAGCCTTTGACATAGTAAAGTGCTCTTATAAAAGATCATCCCATGTTGAAAGATTGCATGTTACCACATCTGCTAGAAAACTAGTGGCGTGTTTAAGTTAAAAAAGACATAGATGACAATCTGACCAAAATGTAAAAATAATCGGTGCTGTTTTGGATTAGCAAATGAATTCTTCTGAAATTAGTATAAAGAAAACAAACCACTATATTTTTTCAGAAATCTTTGTTTGAAATGTTTATCTATAGCATGACACACTATAACAGTGATGGCGAACCTTTTTGAGACCGAGTGCCCAAACTGCAACACAAAACCAACTTATTTATTTCAAAGTGCCAACACTGCAATTAAACCTGAATACCGAGGTTTTAGTTTTAGAAAAACAACTCATACAGTTGTCCGAACTAATTAACATCTTTTGTCTTTAAAGAAAAACACAATAACAGAGCTTTCAATGATACAAACAGTTTTTTGTTGGGAAAAAAATCAACTCAAAAAATTATTATAGTACTACATTGTACACATAGCCTGAAGGGAATTTATACAAACTTTTTAAATAATTAGGCACATGTATTTTTGGATAAGGAATTCTCAACTTGTAATATGATTATATGCCAGACTGAAATTGTATGGGGCAAGCTTTACTCCGGGTCCTTTCCCTGCTTCTACAGGTGTCAGATTAGTAAAAGTCAACCTGTACTAGGATGAGCAAGATAAACAAGAAAACTAAACGTGCTTAACACATTTTAAACACTTTATGCCTTTGACTGCAAACACTGCATTAGGTAAAAGTTTGCATTGGGCATGCTTTTGCACAATTAATGTGATTTTTGCTATTGCATGCATACTGATAATTTGTCAAACTTTGGCTCATACTCCGTTAGTTTGAGAGCAACACATGCAGCACTCAGGTCAACTGTTAGGGCTTTACATCCCAAGCCATGCTCTGTGCATCATTCTTCAAAATCTTTTAAATGTGATAACAATGTAGAAAAGAATTCTGTAACAGGAATTCTAGAATACTGTAAAATCATTCTGTTCCACACTGTGAGAAAGAACAAGATCATTAGTGTTTTGCAGAAGGGGACAGTCTTTTCACAATCTGGTGACCAATAGCTCGAGTGCCCACAGAGTCCCTGCGTGCCAGCTGTGGCACCCGTGCCATAGGTTCACCATCACTGCATTATAATATAGGGGTCTCAGAGAATAGGCATCTCTGCATCTAACAAGTATTTATGAGAAACCTTTTTATTTAACTAAAAATGTGAAAAAGAATATTTATTTTATTTATTTAAAATGATTTAAAATGATAAAATGGTTCCACTGTTAAGTGTACAGCCCTCTCAATATGGGGATTTCCCCATAATTATTTTACAATAGTTATGGAATTCATGTGTTGTATTGTTAGAGGACACATAAAGGAAACCTACAGTTTAAGGACTGCTGCGCAAATGGCAATTTTCAGTAGATAAATCACTTTAAGAAAACATACCTATTGGAGACAATGCATATGTTGCCAGGCACGACAAGTACAAAAATGGCCATTTTGCCATGTGTGAAGCAGGCAGCATGAAGCAAAACCCCCTCAAAGGGCTTTTCTACACGAGGCATTTATTGTGCACTCGTGATTCCTTACTTATGGTTGTTTATTATGGGCTCTTTAGACAACTTTGTGATCCTCCAGTTTCTCTTTTGTTTTTTCAGAGCACTTTCCCAGGTTTTTTTTGTTTAGAATGGGAAAATGAGGTATTGAATTACAAAGGGGGAAATGGTGCTCTTTCTCCTGTTGTATTTGCGCTATTCTGCTATAGCATAGCCCCACCTAGAGGTTGAGATTGAGTAGTGGAAAAGCAGGAAAGGAAGAGCCTTTTGTGTAGAGTTCAGATCTCAATACTGCGATGAAAACAAAAGTAGATAACAGGAATTAACAGCCTTGTGTAGAAAAGCTCAAACACTTGCATTCTCTAGTGCAGTTCTATATGATGAAGCAGATATGCACACACTCATTCAATGTGACAGTGTGCATCTGCTTTACAAGTGGTTTTTCCTCTACGAAACATTCTGTGCATGCAGGAAATCATCACACGTGAAACAGCTCTCAGACTTGAGTGACAATCCAGTCCACGAAACAATGAAGACATGAATATTTGGGTTTAAGCTGATTTGCAGTTCCTTTGAACTGGCTTTGGTTTTGGCAGAAGTTTATTAACAGACTTTATGTAATATGGAACTATCGTGGTTCCTCATTTCAGCCCTGACCTAGTTGTGAAGAGCAACTCCCTTAAGCAGTGAAGGTTCACATGTTCCATCTTAATATTCTACCCTTAAAGTGGGCATCAAAGGCGATTTGGGTTGTAGAAGCTTATATTCCCTCAACCATCCCTCCCACAAGACAGTACCAACCTAACCTTTGATGGGGGTGTCGACCTGTGGGTTCACAGGATTCACTTGACATCCCTTTGTGAGTAGGGAGCTGCCTCCACCATTGAAATGAATGGGGAAACCGCTGTGATTAGGGCAGCTCTGTTCACACACCCACAGAAAACGCCTGGATCAAGAGGAATGCAATCAAGCTGTTTCCTACTCAGCTACTTTAGGGATCCTGTAACTGATCTGGAGGACAAAAGGATTCAGAAAAATGAAAAAGGAAGAACAAGGTGAAATTAAGATAACTAGAATGAAAGGGAGGCATGTCAAACTAAAAGGCTAGTTCCCTCAAATGCTCAAATTCTCATATTCTATAGCAGTGTTCTCCAACCTTGGGTCCCCAGATGTTTTTGGCCTACAAATCCCAGCATGCCCCAGCCAGTTTTGTAGGCCAAAAACATCTGGGGACCCAAGGTTGGAGAACACTGTTCTATAGGTATGTTATAAATATCCGAAGCCTAGAAGCCTCACCAATATGTACTTGCCTTGCCATTACCATTAGCCTGCCTGGTTGGTGCAATTATGTTTAAGAACGTCTGACTTTGCAACTCCTCCTAACATCTGTTTGTTTTATTATTTCCCAGGTTGCTATGGAAATAGGGAACTGCAACAACCCCTGTCATATTCAGGAAGATCATGGCATAGCTATTGTTCTGCACTGAACAAATTGCTGCATAGATATTTCCATGGTTCAATCAACGCGTCACAAAAGCAATTCTCTTTTGACCCCTGTCCTTCATCAATATTACACAGGCTTCATTTGAGTGGTTGAAACGAATATCGCATATAGTCTGGATCCACTTCAGCTTGGTTTTCCCCTTATCCTGATCACATCAGGATAATGTGACCGGCCAGACAGGGGTGACCGGCCAGATGGACGATTAATAAATATAATAAATAAATAAATAAATAAAATCACTAAGCCTGAATTCATGTCTGCTCCACAGGACATCCTAATAGTTGTTGGAGCCATTATAGTAGCACAGTCTTTCCCAACCTGGTGCCATTCAGATCTGTTGGACTGCAACTCCCATCACCCCGTCAGCATATCTGCTGGCTGGGCATGATGTAGTCCAACACATCTGGAGGGCTGCAGGTTGGGCAAGGCTGGAGTAGCGCCATGCCTGCTGCGCAGGTATACCTACGTTAGACGTGTCCTTTTCACATGACCTCTTCTACATTACCATGCCAACAAAATGCTATGAAACTGAGCTAATGCTCAAGGTAACATTCTTCAGAACATATCTGGCATTATCTGGCTTCTAAACCAACAGATAAGAGCACTCCATTTGCACTCCTAAGATAAACACTTGTAAGCTGTGACGAGAGCTGCCTTCCCAGGTAAATTGCCACAGAGATTCTGTGTCCGGAAGGAAAAACTGTCAAAGATGAGCCCAGGATCGTAAATACACATAAATTATTTGCTCTCTCCTCTAGTGCAGTCTGGTCTACCTGACAGCAGCTCTCCCAGGTCTCAGGCAGTTCTTCTACCAGAGGTCCTTTTAAGGGGTGAAACTTGAATCTGGGAGCTTCTGCATATAAAGCCTACCACTGAGCCACAGAGACCCTTCCCTAGGTCTCGGATTCTGATCTGTTCCAGATCCACTGAGAGATCTTTTAAGACAACACCAGCTGGATAAACTGAAACTCATTTGTTTGAACGCCTCTCACCAAACAATTCTGAGGGATAAAAGGGTTTCACAGAATGAACATTTACACTTGAGTCCTTTGTTTGACTATAACACTTTGTTGATTTAAATGCCTTAATGCATTTTTTTTAACTTCACACATTCCTACACACACGCACACACAGCCCCCAGTGGCGGAAAATGAAAGCAGGACACGATTCACATTCTTCAAAGGCACATTATCAATATTGTACGTGAATCATCATCTTTGGGAGAGACTACGCCCCCCAAATTGAGCTGAAGTACAGATGCTCGGGTGGGTTCTGTGGTGCAGCTAGGTAAGCCTATACCCTGGATTTAAGGGTCTTAGGGGGCCCTCCTTGAGATGGCCATGTGTTGTGAAGCACACAGTTAACATCTATCTTCTTTCCCCCGACACCATAATTGTTGTGATGTATATCACAATCACCAGCTGCAGCACATTGTTTACACTTGGAGAGGAACAGAATGGCGGTAAACAAGTGTGTTGTATCTTTCTATTTTCCCGTGGTCTTTCTCATGGGAAAGCTAGATCCTAGTCACATGGTTTGTATGTTCTGAATGACGTGCTAACTTGTTTTTCTGTCTGAAGCCATTTTAGAGAAGAGCAGGACTGCTTTCTCTATTCTTTCTCTCTTCTGACTATTGCTTGCTGGACTTAGCAACAATGTAACGTCTTTGCTGAGGTGGAGTGAAGCTCAAACCTACTCCACTGGAACTAATGCTTGCTATGCCTTATACTCTGCACATGGACTGTAACTAGGAAATGTATACTCTGTAGAATATTACATGCTAAGTAAATAAACAGGTAGAAATAGACCTGTGGAGTTAGAGTGTTTCCTTGCTACTTGGATTAATCTGCAAACCGGGGAAGCTACAAGCTGGAGTCGGATTACAGGCAAGCTGGCTGGCAGCTGCAAACAGACACGCTGGAACGCTGCGCAGAGGGGGGTGAGATCTGGAGATCTGTGTGTAGAAAAATGGGCCTCTATGCACAGACAGGTTTTTAATTCTCCCATCCAGCACACGCGGAGCTCTGCTATCACTCACGCGCCTTCAATAATGCCACTCCATGCTTTCCAAGGGCTTCTACATTCCTGATGTGTTAGAGCAACAAGCAAACAAAAGATAGTTTTGACTACCCTGATAAAAAAAAAAAGAAATACTCTGAGCATGTGCAGTTCCCCATTTTAAACTCACTTGACTCCTGGAAACAACATGACTACAGGAATGAAATGGGGGTTTACTTCTGCAGCCTTGATGCTAAACCTGTTTACTTGGGAATAAGCAACATTTTGTTGTGGAAAGAAACCATTTACATATAAGTCTAAAAACACAATAAAATGAGAATCCGTAGCCATGTACAGTGCCTGACTGGCCCCTGACCATAAAATGTTTTTTAAATATAAGAAGGAAAGAAGGATGCTGTTGTGAGCAACAGCATATCTGGTGGGCCCTGGCATGCCCATGCTACTAACATGGGGCCTGTTCGCCACTGCCCCCATCATCTGCCTCACTTTGGGGGGCCCTTGGGCTACAAGGCCCAGGGCATCAGCCCTCAGGTCCAGCCCTACCAGTACCACTGGGTAGGTTCAGGGTTGTATCCTGTGCCCCCCAAATCTGCTCCAGAGGGACCCTCCAGAGCAAATTTGGGGGACATATGGGGGTTGCAGCGGGGGAGGAAGAAAGGATGGAGATGTCTGGTTGCATGAGTGAACTTCTGCTCACCCAGTGTTGGCTCCAAGCCTCAGTTCCATTTTTACTGGCATTTCTAAACCAACTCTCCATCCAAGGACACCTAATAAGGACATTAAAGCAGTCTTCCCCAACCTGGCGCCCTCCAGACATGTTGGACTACAACTCTCATCATCCCCAGCCAGCCAGCAACCCATGTGGAGAACACCAGGTTGAGGAAGAGTGCTTTCGATACCAGGGTAGACAACAAGTTACTTTGGATCTGCTACAGTTTGAAGACAAACATAAATATCAGTTCTTAGTTTAAATGCAGAGCTCTTAGCTTAGAATTTCTCTTAAAATGAAACCAAATTTATTAAGGTTTCTCTGTATCTACAAGCAGTAAATAACATGATGTCCAAAAGAGGCCTTTTGAATTGTTAAAAGGAACACAGTGGCCTCTAGTGGTGAACAGTGGCTTTCGCATGATGATTGTGAGACATTATCAGAATACAGTAATACCTTCGGATTGCAAGTAACTTGGTCTGAGAGTGTTTTGCAAGACAAGCAATTTTTTAAAATAAATTTTGACTTGATAAACAAGCGACGTCTTGCAAGACAACTTTGTAGGGATGTAACCGCTCGCCTCGAGCAGGCGTAGCGGGCCGAAATCGGCCCCGCTCACGCCCGCCAGAGACTCGCTTTGATATAAGAGTATTTTGGATTACAAGCACGGTTCTGGAATGAATTATGCTCTCAGTCCAAGGTATTACCGTACTTGATGTTGTCGCTTCACAAAATATGGCATTTTCACGTATTCCCCTACTCTGCATCGATCCATACAAATTTGCATCAGTCTATTTTGAGGAGCCATACAAAGGAGGGGACTCTTAAGGAAGACATTCATCACAGTCCCAAGAAGACATGGTCACTTGCTCTGGCCAACCAATATATTTACATTTTGTGAGTGGCAGTATTTAATTAATTACATTGATTTGTTTCAGATGATAAAACTCAGCATAGCTCTAAAGCAGAGGGTTGTATTCTTCAAGCTTTTCAGACCTGGGACTGGGAGCCACCCTTAGCCCAAACATGCATCTGGGGCCCCAAGTCTTAATTTTTATTTTTCTATCTATTATTATTATTATTATTATTATTATTATTATTATTATTTCTATACTGCCCAATAGCCGAAGCTCTCTGGGCAGTTTTATTTATTTATTATATTTATACCCCGCCTTTTTTCCTGAAAGGAACCCAAGGCGGCTTACATAATCCTCCTCCTCTCCATGTTATCCTCACAACAACCCTGTGAGGTAGGTTAGGCTGAGAGTCAGTGACTGGCCCAAAGTTACCCAGTGAGTTTCATGGCCGAGCGGGGACTAGAACCCAGATCTCCCGAGTCCCAGTCCAACACTCTCACCACTACGCCTCTCTGTATGGTAGTAGTAGTGCTGTTGTCGTGACCTGCTTTTCTACACGAGGCATTTATTGTGCGCTCATAATTCTCCACTCACCGTAGTTTGTGGGCACTTTACACAATGTCGTTGTCCTCCAGGGCCTCTCCTGTGCTTTGCAAGGATTTCCATGGCTTTTTTTAGAGTGAGAAAAGTGTAGTATTATCTGGAAATGGTGGAATGAACTGGAATGAGAAGCTCATGTATTTTCACAATTCTGCTATGCTGCAGCACCACCTTGTGGCTGTGTAACAGAACATATAGAAAGGCAGAGAAAGAAAACCCTCATGGAAAAAACCACACATGTAAAGGAGCAGATCTTAATCCCACGAAGAATCCAGAAGCAGAAGCCTCGGTAAAGTGGCGGGTTAAAAGCCTCATGTAGAGAAGTCCTAGGTCTGGTAGTGGGTCCCAACTCGCCAGCTGAAGACTAACGACTAGGGCAATTAACAATACTTTGAAATTAAGTCAACGCCTGCAATGCACCATATAACAGGCACAGGAGAAGAACAGAATGGTTTTAAGCCAAATGTTAGGCCCAAACTGGAAAACTTAGCATTGCTCTCAGGAGGTATTCAGGCTTTGATGAGTCCCCTATACTATAGATCAGTGCTCTTCAACTTCTTGGGGCTCAGGAACCACCTTTAACAATAGCCTGCAGCATGGGACCCAGGTTTAGTCATGGTCATGCTGGCTGGGTAGTGATGAGAGTTGCAGTCCAATGCATTTGCAGAGCAGCAGGTTGGAGAAGGGTTCTTGCGCATTCTCTCTCTCGGGGGGGGGGGGGGATGAAGAACAGGCCTCCTGTACAGAAGAGGGAGTTTGGGATTGATACATTCCCCCCCTTTCATAATACTAAACCTGGGGTCATCCCATGAAGCTAATTGGTGGGAGATTCAGGACAGATAAAAGGAAGTACTTCTTCACACAGCGCATAGCTAAACTCTGGAATTTGCAACCACAAGATGTAGTGATGGCCACCAATCTGCAGGGCTTTAAAAGGGGATTGGACAAATTCCTGGAGAAGGCCATCAATGGCTACTAGTCCTGATGGCTCTATGCCTCCTCCAGTATCAGAGGCAGTATGCCTGTGTACACCAGTTGCTGGGGAACATGGGCGGAAGGGTGCTGTTGCATTCATGTCCTGCTTGTGGGTTAAGAATACAGTCATGCCTTGGATTGAGAGCATAATTCGTTCCGGAAATGTGCTTGTAATCCAAAACACTCTTATATCAAAACGAAATTCCCCCCAAAAATTTGTAGAGATTTTTAATTTAAGCCGTACTACAGTACTTCTATTGCAAGACGTCGCTTGCATATCAAGTCAAAAATTTTTAAATAAATATTTAAAAATTTGCTTGTCTTGCAAAACGCTCTCAAACCAAGTTACTTGCAATCCAAGGTATTACTGTATAAGAAGAGCCCTGCTGCATCAGACCAAGGGTCCATCCAGTCCAGCATTCTGTTCACACAGTGGGGCAACCAGCTGCCCACGGGATCCCACAAGCAGGACATGAGTGCAACAGCACCTTCCCGCCCATGTTCCCCAGCAACTGGTATACATAGGCATACTGCCTCTGATACTGGAGGAAGCATATAGGCATCAGGACTAGTAGCCATTGACGGCCTTCTCCTCCATGAAGGTTTCTTGTGGGCAGCCGCTTGGCTGCTGTGTGAACAGAATGCCGGACTGGATGGACCCTTGGTCTGATCCAGCAGGACACGTCTTTATGTCATGCAGGGATGAGAAAAGCTGTGCCTGCTGAAAATTCCATCTTCTACACAGCTCTTAAAGGTACAAGAGGCTTGGCCACCTTCACATCAGCTCAGCCCTTTTCTGTTTTTTTACAGAACACACAAACACACACCTTGGAACAGCAGCAAAAAAGAAAATGGTGGCGATGGCACTGCTGCAACCCACCTTAAGTAGCCTACTTGTGGATGTCAGAGAGAAAGCTGGGAAGCTGGAACAAGGGCAGGCCCACTAATCAGGCTGTAAGTAGCTTTGGAGAGGAAGCAGGATGGTGAGGCGACAGATACTCCAGCATTGTACAGATGAAAACTGGGACAGGCTTACATCCGTGTCCTCAGGTCATTCCATGTAAAATCAACCAAAAAAAATTTGAAAAATTTACCTCACCATCTGCGATTTTTTTACAAACTGGCATACTGGTAGACCAGCATGAGAAATGAACATACACCAAATTATAGATCATTATACCTCACAGTTCAAAAGTACAGTGTGCTCAAAAAATGCCCCAAACACGATTTTTCAGCATTTGTGACTACACAAAAAGTATCATAACTTCCTTCGGAATTGACCTAGAAAGTAAATCATGGTGTCATATGAAAACTCTCGAACTACCCTTTTATTTGATATGTAACGTGAAGCATGCATGTGAAATAAAATATTCAAGGCCATAGTTTCTTTAATTTGACCTTGAATTCCAAAAAACCCAAATGTTTTTTTTTGCTGATTTTTTTCCTCAGATAACCCATGTTTATCTTGAGTATATGTACCGATTTCCAGAACGGGGTTCCGAACAGTTCAGAAGATGTGAATGTTCTCAGGGCCGGTGCAAGGCAGTTTGGTGCCCTAGGCAAGATCAGATATTTAGCGCCCCCCCTTCCCACTTGAGCCCTCCCTCCCTCCAGCCTATGCTCATTATGAAATAAATATCCCTCCCTGGGAACTGCCGAGCCCCACAGAAAAACTTTGTGGACTTTGAGACTTTTCCTTTGTGTTCACACGGAAAGCAAAGAGGCAACATCAGCCCAGCTATGCCAGGAACTCCCAAGGGCCTTCTCCTACTCCATATATATGTAAAAGCCTGTCTCCTCCTGCGGGCAGCACAAGGGATATGAAAAAAAGGGGTTAGGGGGAAGAAGGTGGGGCCAGGTGGAGGGGGAGTGGCCTTCTGGGGAACCCGAGGGCCAGATCTGCCCCCTGGGCCTGAGCCTCTGCACCCCTGCTCTACAGTAACTACTATCAATGGATTGGAACAAATTACTAATTTTTCCAATTTTTTTTAACCTATGGCAGACTTTCCCGAACCTGGTGCCTCTCCAGATGTGTTGGGCTACTACAGCCCTTATCACCCCCAGCCTTCATGACCCTTGGCTGCGAATGGTGAGAGTTATAGTAAAATACTGTTATGCTTTTATGGAATAGGCCTAGGTCTAAATCGGGGGGGATGGACCACCTTTTATTTCTGTTTAGGCCAAAACAGAGTAATTTGTTGGGGGCATATGGTGTTGTTGGTGGGTGGACAAAAGCCAGCAGTGGGCAGGGACAAAAGCCAGCAGTGGGCAGGGCCAAAAGTCACTCCCTTTCTCTTTCTGTCCCCTCCTTTTCTCTTTCTCCCTCTTCCATCAAACCCATGTCAGGCTGCCAGGGAAGGGGCAGATCCGTTCCCCATCCCTGTCAAAATCCTTGCTCAACCATGATCCTGTGTGAATATTTATACCTCGACAGCCCATTACACTACCGTATTTATACAGGACTTCCTGCACATGATCAGAGGATCCCAGAAGCTGGATTGAAGGAACAAGAGGTTTATGTAACAGGAGATGCAGCCAAATGCTAAAGTGCATTTTGCACCGCTGCGGCTAATTTTGGTGGATCAGTTGCTACTCCAATGGTCTTGGGCTACAAAAAAAATTGTTAATAGAACAGTCCAAGTGAGGAATAGGGATGACAACCAAGACAACTGGAGTTACACCCTTCTAGTAGTCTCTTATTGGAGAAATGTCCTTTGAGATTCACAGAGCAACCCTATGGTGTGAGGAAGAATCCGAGATGAACACCTGACCTTTTCCTGTACTCTGTCAGACTTGCACTGGCACAGCGGAAGGCAGCGGTGGGGAGCAGCTTTTGGCCTTTCCCCCCAGTTCGGTTTTCCAATTGGGCTTTGGTTCCAATGGGAGGGAAATTAACTACACCAACTCCAGGGCTGGCATAGTTTTGCTGCTTTTGTGGAGGGATGTGTCAGGGGAAAGCGGGGGCTGCAGATACAAGCTCTGCCCCCAGAATGACTCCCCTTTTGACCTTTCTGAGGTTGGAACACCAATGTCTAACACACAAGGGCTACAGGGGGTTTTCTGCTTGTAATAGGGAGGCTTGGGATGGTAGATCTCCTTCTCCAAGGGCAGACCTCCTTCTCCAGACTTGACCCCGAGGACACCCTCCCAGGGAGCATAAGATTGCAGCCTCAGCGTTAGAACCCAAAAGAGATTACCCCTCTTGGGGGGGGGGGTGCGCATGCATGTTTGTGTGTGTATATAACCCTTACGAGGGCTGAAAGACAGTATATAAATATTTTTATAAAACAAATATATAGAAATGGTTCATTCCATAGATTGCAGTGCTGAAATTTTGATATTTTACTTGATATTCCATAAATGTACATTTATGCAGATTTGCAATTAGCTCACAATAGGGTCCCATAATTATATTAAATTGTAGACATGAATTCCTCACAAAGCCAAATTAATATTTCCCCCCATCCTTGCCGTTTTACAAAGAAATCCAAGTAACCTTCAGTGTTTTTAATAACATTTAACTTCAGCCCTCTGGATATCTCCTTTGAATCCACATATTCTCTAGAAAATGTTCCCCAGAGGTCATCCTATTAAAGGTCAGTGGGAACACAGTGGAGATAAACCAATTATGCAGCTATTGCTCCCAATGAGTTATGATGAACCTTCTTAGATTTTTTTTTAAAACAAACATTCTTCCTGCAAAAGCAGTATCTTTCTGAAGAACATTGCTCCTGCAGGCAAACCTAACTAATCTGCTGGGTATAATGATGATTCAGAAATCAAGTGTGGGTTGTTAAAGATTTCAGAGTAAATAGGTTCATTATGGCACAACAACAAAATCAGATATAATGCAATCACAAAAACATACTTATTTAACTTGATAAATGCATATAATTTCACAATGTAGTGCACTAACTAAAGAATGCTTTGATGTATTTTAAGTAGTAATTAAAGTTTCTTGTACACTTGGAAGTTTTAGTGCTGGTGGGGCATTGCTTTTCTGCAATTACCGTAGTTGGAACTAAAATTAAAATGTTTTCACATGGCACTAAATATAGCACTATTTCCCCCACGACAGTCCTACAATGCGTGTCCCCATGGATAAGATCCTAAGTATATATACTCAGAAGTACCACTCAGTTCAATGGGATTTCCCCTAGGAAGTGTGCTTAGGATTGCAGCTTTGGGTCAGCAAAGATCCCATTTCTTTTAAAGGAGATTTCTGCTACTGGCCTTTAATTGGTGTCTTTCTGTTCACTCCCAAGGGGAAAATGTAGATCATCTTACCCAGTCGCCTGTGCTAAGCCACCATATAATCTCCCTAAGTATTCTTACCTAGTTAATACAATGCAATAAACAGATTTATGAGCACACGCGTGCGCGCGCGCACACACACACACACACACACATATGGGACTGTACCACAGAAAGACCAAGATGCAACCTGCCAGGGATAGTAGTAGGCGAAGACATAAGTTTTGTAATTCAAGCTCAGATTTATTTCACTGTGGACTGAACAAAAGAATTCAATTAAATCAAGTAGGACCTTTATAGTCTGCTCCTGTTTAGTGTTCCAGTCAGTTAGCCATGCTCTCCTCCCAAATTCTCTATTCCTGCCTCACCCCCCACCCATTAGTGAGCATTCCTTGGCCACTGAGCATGCTCCGTACCCACTGGGCTATTGGGGGTCCTGTTTCAGAGGGTTTAAAAAAAAAAAGATTTCTTTTTGTATTTCTACAAATATTGGGAATCCCCCAAGCCTGCTAATACATTCCTGTTGGGTTTGTATGGTGCCATTGTGGCTCTTATAAGGATCCACACTCACCTCTGAACTTTGGAAATAGAGGAAATATGAATGTTCAGCGTTTCATATAACAAGTTGAATAAGGAAAACTCAAGTGGTTCAACTAAACAGCTGTATACAAGAAGAGAGAAAATGATCTTTGTGTGCAGAAATCAGGTCCTGCTAACTATACAGAAGTTGGAATATTAATGCACTTTCTCACCCTTTTTAAAGATGTTTGAAGGGTGTTTTTTTTTAAATTTAAAAAAACCCTTAACATGCAAGTAGAAAAGGAGAGAGACAATGAAAGTGCGCTAAGAAATATATCCTAAACTAGAAATGAGCAGAGAGAAGAAAATGGCATATGCAAATAGCCACCAAATGATTTCCTGATCTGTGATTCCGTTACTGCAATGTGATTCCAGTAGTTATCAGTAGATTTTGTACAGTAGAGACAGCAGCTGTTTGGTGTACTCTGATGTCACAAACTCTTAACTTGCTGTGCTCACTTTCTCATGTTCACTGGCAGTCAATATGCTGAAGTGACATTCTGCGTTGGTTTTCGCAATGCTATCAGTTGCTTAGTTGGTCAAGAAAAAAACTGCAGGTAAACAAATCCTAAGAAATAATTCTACAGTGTATTTAGGAGTTAGGGTATGAAATTGTAAGGAACAGATTTATTAAATGTCACAACACACTGTTACTGCGTGTTCCCAGCCACATGTGTACACCAACACGCAAGTGTACACATGGTAGTAGTACATTTAAGTACTGATCTTGGGCCTAGAGACAAAGTGTGCCATGGGGAGACTGAGCTTCACACTTAAATGTGGGGAATAGCAGCAATTAAACACAGACCACGAGTTGAATCGAAAATAAATTTTATTACAAAATACAAGAGAATATCCAAGTGTATGACTTTTAACAGAATGGATGTTGGTTAGAGTAACACAATTAAGTCTGGAGCAGAAGCTAGGTATATAACCAGAAAATAGAGAAAGAGACAGAGGAAAGGAAGTTACAATTGCCAAATAAAGGAGTGGGAAGGGTGCTAGGGATTTGGCAGGTGGTAATGCAGGCCTAAGCACAACAGAGAACCTCAAGGTGCAGTGACACAGGCTTGGGTAGCCTGAGGGGTAGAGTGGAAAGATGATAGAGGAAAAATCGGAAAGTGGGGAACCTATTTATTTATGTATTTATAACCTGCCTTTCCACCAAAAAAAAAAAAGCACTGAAAGCAGCTAACAATGAAATACAGATTAAAAACAGTATAGTCATGCCTTGGATTGAGAGCATAATTCGTTCCGGAAACATGCTTGTAATCCAAAACACTCTTATATCAAAACGAAATCCCCCCCAAAAGATTTGCACAGAGATTTTTAATTTAAGCTGTACTACAGTACTTGTATTGCAAGACGTCACTTGTATATCAAGTAAAAAAAAATAATTAAATAAATATTTAAAAATTTGCTTGTCTTGCAAAAACGCTATCAAATCAAGTTACTCTCAATCCAAGGTATTACTGTATCTTAATTAAAACATAACATAAAAGCAAGTAAATTAAAACATAATTAAAAACACAATAAAAGAAATAAACATCCAAAGAAGAAGGATATTAAGAAGAGGATTGGGATACTATAAGTATCAGTTCCAGGTTCAGGAGTTGCCCTTCTGCGATGAGGAACTGGGGCTAGCAAGGCCCCTGCAGGTCTCTCTGACCTTTGCACATTCTAAGGCTGTTGTTGTTGTTGGAAAGCTTGCAGGAGAAACATGACTCAAAAAAGAGTTGTAAGAATACTCTGCAGAACTATCAACACAGAATATCATTTCACAAAGAATAGCTAACATGTTAAAGGCCACATTTTAATCGACTGGTAAACAAATTAATTTTTCTTATCAACTGATACTTTCAGTCTTACTATTAAAACAATATTTTGTACTGCCCTTCAAGGATGATACTGCAATTTTGAAAAGTTATCAAGAAGCACAGTTTCTGTCTATTTGTCTTCACAAAGCTGGGCAAAGAATAATTGTCTGTGTATTCTTCCCCCTTCATTTTCAGCAAATTTAAGGGCAGCAGCTGATTCCTTGAATTGCCTGAGCTCAGTTATGGAATGGATGAGGGCTAATAATTTGAAGCTTTGTCTACAGATGTGTTGATGGGAGGTTGACACAGAAACCTCACACACGCATGCACAGCCCAATACACCATGTGCTGCTTCTCATGCTACAGGACCCAGCTAGATAATGCTTTATTGCAGTAACATGCTCAACTACTTTCAAAACACAGAATAAAATATACAACCTGTAAGAATTTATTTTAACACAAATGTTTATCCCTTAACAGCCATTTTCAAAGGCCATCCTCAGAGCGGCTGAAAAGCGGTAAAAGTGTGCAGACCACCCTTCCAACATATACAAATGCGTGATAAGAGAACCAGGGAGAAGATGTTAATCTTGTTTAAACAAGGGGAAATGCACATTTAGACAGAAAAAAGTCCTACAACTCCCAACATCCCTCCAGCTAACCATGATGGCTGGGGAATGCTGGGAGATGTAGGACTTTTTTTCTGTCTAAACATGCATAGGATTGCCATAACCTTGTGTTTACGGCATTACAATCCCTCAACTTTCATCAACGCAACAGATTGCTACTTCTTATTTTTATTGAGCAGGGCTCTGTTGTGCCTTTATAGCTGCATGACAGACAGAATTTCAACAGATGGAGAAAAAGTGGTGGGATAATCATAAACTGCTACCGAGAGCTTGCCCTAAATACTCAAAACCCTCCACATATATTGCCTCATATCAGTAATCCTTAACAAAAATAGACCAATATTGTTAATCCCTCCCCAGAAGGTGCCAACCCTCCAAAGATTGCAAGCACCCTCATTTGTCCCTCCCAACATGCACACAACTTCACCTTCCAAGGGAGCAACTCTTCCACCCTGTTCCCATCTCTGCATCCCAATCCTAGGCATATTTACTCAGAAGTAACCCCCACCAGCTTCAGTGGTGCTTCCACCCAGGTAAGTATGCGTGGGATTGCAGCCTGCTGCCCAATCATATCCACATTTACTCTGAAGTAAGTCCCATCGACTGTCTGGGTAATGACTGGATTCAGACAACACAATACAGTAATGCCTTGGATTGCAAGTAACTTGGTTTGAGAGTGTTTTGCAAGACAAGCAAATTTTTAAATATTTATTTATTTATTTTTAAACTTGATATACAAGCGACGTCTTGCAATACAAGTACTGTAGTACGGCTTAAATAAAAAATCTCTGTACACATTTTTTTGGGGGGATTTCATTTTGATATAAGAGTGTTTTGGATTACAAGCATGTTTCCAGAACGAATTATGCTCTCAATCCAAGGCATGACTGTATGCTGAAATGTGGCTTATTGTGTTGTCTGAACCCAGCTGTGCTAACAAGCCATGGCTTGTTAACAACGAACAACCCATGAAGGGAGCCCATGGTTTGTTGTTCGGTTGTGAACTCTGGGTTGTTCACCATGGTTTATTACCTCGGCTGGGTTCAGACAGCACGACAACCCATGGTTCAACAACAACCCACGGTTCAACCCTTGAGTGTGGGTTATTGTGTTGTCTGATCCAGTCAATGTGTATTTGCAGCCAGCAGCCTGATCCTAGGCAGAGATAGGCACAACAATACAGCAAGTCAATCTTAGACTCCGGGACTGGTAATGGTGTTACAGGGCCCGCCCCTTAGATAGTCATGTGTATTACTTCAGTTATGAAGCATACAACTAACATTTCTCTTCTCCCTCCCCCTTCACTGCCATTCCATACTTTACAACTGCTTCTACATTCTTGATATGTTAAAGCAAAAAATAATACACAAAATTCAATAATATTTGCTAACCCTGATAAAAATAAATAAATACTGTGAGCACGTGCAGTTGCACATGATTTAACTCACTCAAATCATGGCACCATAATGACTGCAGGAATAAAATGGAGTTTGCTTCTGCTGCTAAACACATTTACTTGTGGATCAGCACCATTTTGTTGTAGAAAAGGATAGTATCCCCCCCCCCCCCCCCAGTAAAAGTAATAGAATGAGCATCTGTAACCATGTACGTGCCAGGCAGGCAGCCTCAACTGTAAAATGTTTTAAAGTAATAATTACAAAGAATGCGTTGGAGAGCAGCATTAGCACTGGTGGATCCCGGCATGCCCAGCTGATGACGCCGGGCCTGTTTGCTGCTGCCCCATCACTTGCCCCTCTCTGGGTGGTCGCTCGGGGGCTGAGGGATCCTGGCCTTGGGCCCCGAGGTCCAGCGCTGCTGCACCTCGATCAGGCGAGTTAAACCCACTGGGCTCAATGTGCGGCGCGCTTAGCACTGCCTAGGACCGGGCTGTTCAGCTCACCCTTCTCCATCCCGGACCGGGCCTAGAACTCCGAGGGCTCGGTCCCCAAGCACGCTTACTCAGAGGTAAGTCCCCACTGCGTCCAGTGCAAGCCCGCCCTGGCTGCCATCGCTCCTCTCCCCGCGGACGATGGTTGCTTGACCCGCTGCTGTCCTTCACCAGCCGGCGCACAGCAAGCAGCGGCGTCGGCCGGTGAGCCGCTCGAGTCGTCGCTCGCTGCCTTAGCTCGCTTCTCCGTCTCCGCAGCCGCCCATGGAGCCCGCCCCGCGCCTGCCACCCAATCGCGGCGGCGAGTGGGCGGCCTCGGCGCGCCGAGCCGAGCGAGGTGGGCCGGGCCTCCGCGGTACCCCTGCCGTCGTTACCGCCGCCATGATGCTTGTTTGCTTTCAATGAGTGTGAGAAGGAGGCGGAGGAGGAAAAGGAGGCGGCGGCGAAGAAGGAGGCGGGGGGAGCCAGTTCTCCCGTCCGGCCCGCGGCAGGAAACAAAGAGCCAGGCAGGCAGCGCAGAGACGGGGATGCTGCAGCTACAGGTACGGGGGGGGAGGTGGCGGTGGTCGAGGCGCTCGGGTTGCCCTTCTCCTTTCCTCCCCCCCCCCCCGCTCCGGGTGAATATATCGGGCGGGGGTGGTCGTGGCCTGAGGAGAGCAGTTTTCTGACGGGAGGGGGCGGAGGTGGGCAACAGAAGAGGAGGAGGAGGGGAAACGGCTCGAGACTACTCGGGGGTAATGATTATAGGAGTGGGAACAATTCTGGTGGGAGGCGGGGAGTGAGGCTGCTTCGAGGTCGGCTGGGATGGGGGGAGGAGGAGGAGAGCGATGGCTGACTTTCCGGGGGCGGGGGGAATATATTGTGGGTCGGGATGTCCGGGGTGGTGGTGGAGCGTTAGGGAGGACGGCAGAAGGTGTTGCTACGTTAAAAGCGGGGGGACCACAGATGTTGGTGCTCTGGAGGACGGGGGCAGCAGCTGGTGAGAGACTGACGGCCAGAGGAGGGGGGTGTATTCGAGTCCGGGGGGGAAGCCAGTGTTACTATTTTTATAGTAGTAAAGTGGGGGGAGGTGAGGGGAAAGGACGCGAACATTTCTACTCCCGAGAGTAACAGCGGTGGTGTTCTTCACGACGAGCGGAGAGGGGAGTTGCTGAAAGATGGAGAAAAATATTAGGCCCAGTCTTTCTGGAGTATAAGAAATGTATTATTGGGGGTGTTGGGTGAGATGTTTTGAAGGAAGTGTGTGTGCAGGAGGGAGGAGTTAAGGGGCATTGGTGGCTACTAAACCTACGGGAAGAAAAACTGCGTACAATACGGGGGCCCTATTGCTGTGGTGGTATTGTTGAGAGAGGGTGGTTTTCTGTTGTTGTTTTTGTTTTAAATCTTTTATTGGTGCCTGTAATGTGGCGGCGGCGGCGGCGGCGGCTTGGGCGTTCGGAGCTAGCATAGTAAATCCAGTAGGCTTTGTTTTTCAAGGAAGCAACGCTGCATATAGGCGTTCGGCAGGCATGATCAGGAGTCCCTAAAAAGTTTTTGGGTCTGGGAAAGAGGATGGATGTTTTGCACTTGAAGGGGTGGGTGGGTGAGGGAGCCTTCCTGGAAGCTATGGAAAGGTTCTGGAGGAAGTGACGTTCTGAGTGCTTGTTGACAAGAGCTGGGATGAGATGGGGGGGGGGGGGAGAGGGTGTGTGTGTGGGGGGGGGGAGGAAGTGCTCCTTTGCGTGATGTTTCAAATGCTGTTAGGATTCTGCAAACTTGCGCGCTCACTCTGCTGAGAGGATGGGCACATAACTACGAGTGCCCCCAAATCCTCTGTAGCAGTTTGCCCGAAAAGCAACTAAGAGAAAATGATAGGACTAGAAGAAACAAGTTTACTAAAAACTGAAGGCTCGAACACTTCTGGTATAATCTAGTTAGAAATTAGCAGGTAGAAAGGGAACCCAGCTGTCCCCCCCCTCCATTCATACATACACACACACACACACACACACACACACCACTTCCTGAAAGAAAACTTATTTTAAACTAAAAAACGTAGCTCTAAGAAAGGCATGCTATGGACAAATAAGCCTAGTTCTTAGAAACAAAATCTGTATGTCATGATAAATTTTAGCTTGCTTGCACTGCTGTTGTAGCTGAAAGGCCAAGCTGGCAATAAGGCCACAACAGACAGCTGTGTCTGAAATAGAAAGGAAAGAGCGTTAGCTGAAGTGATTGACACCCATGCTGTCCAATGTAATGAGATGGGGGCAGGAACTGTGTTTATATGTAGGTAGGTGGCTGGGCCACAGAGACTGTAGCGTAGAACACACATGTAGGGGTAAACAGGAAGATTAGAATGCAAATCTCTTGGGGGTTAGGTACAAAAGCAAGTCTGTTCTGTGTGCCTTTTGGTATCTAATAAAGGACAGTGTTAGCTGCTGCGAAAGTTACTTCAGCAAGTGGTTCCTTGTAGTTAGGGAAGGGGTAGCAAACAATTGTGAATTTGATAAATTAAAAAAAAAAAACTCTGTTCACCATATATCTTTATGTGGTGTATGTGTGTGTGAGTGAGTGAGTCATGTTTTTACATGATTTTTATGTTCAGTTCAGTGTTGTTTCCATATTGGCTGAAGCCTATACTAGAATTGTAAAAATACAGTGCATAAAATGATTGCTAACGATACAGGCCGTGGCTTACACTGGCTCAGCTTGTCTGAGCATGGAAAGCTAAGCAGGGTCAAGCCTGGTTATTACTTGGATGGGAGACCCCTCCTCTAGTTTCCTGCATTGAGCAGGGGGTTGGACTCGATAGCCTTGTAGGCTCCTTCCAGCTCTATCTATGAAATCTAATGACAACGTTTGGGGTAACCTGCCTCTTGCCTATTTTAACAATTTATAAGGTGATTTTTTATTTAAAGATTTATTATAATTTTGCTATGATGCAGGGCAAAAAGGTAGTTATTGTTTTCCATAATCTGGAAAAAATGTTATGAATTCTAGGATTTTGCAGTATTATCTAAATAAGATAGATAATGAGAACATTATTATTCTCTTGTTAATCTAAAGTAGGCAAAAATCTTGTGTTCATATAATTGTGTTGAACAGCTTCCCTGCAGGGAAATAAATGATTTGTGTTTTAAACAGTTAAGGGTTTTTGCACTGTTTGGTATGTTTCAGGGTTATTTTCTTATCTGGATTTTACCAAGTTGGTAACAGAGACTTAACATTCAATAGGATTAAGGAATGCTTATGGTAATTATTTGGTATGAATGTAAAGGTTTGCAAGTGTTGACTGGTAATTGTATTGTGTCTTGCATTTCTTTTTATCCTAGAGCAGGTCCTGTAATTGGGGATTTATCAACATTTCCACTGGGGTAATTTTACAGAATTATCCACCCTGTATTCTCCCTGCTGGTTCGTCTGGACTCTGGAGTGTTCTGCTAGGAATGAATGAAGCCTTCTCTGGGGGTTATTCACACTATTGCTGAAATGGAGCCATTCACATATGGATTAAAACTTATTCACTTTTCACCTGAATCACTTGGATCAGTTCATTTTTTTTTATAAAGGAGACTGATATGCATCACTTTGCTGTGAACTCTTGAGTACAGTCATGATAAGTTCAGGCTGTTTATGTTTGACTCATTGAGGAAGAACTGAAATATAAAAATAAATGCTTGGGCAGGTAATGATTTTTAGTATTTTATCTCCTTAGATCATTTTTCATCTTTAGGATTTATAGGATATATTTTTAGTAAGTTTGTCACAATGGTAAACCTATGCAGTTCTCAAATAGTAAAGAACCTCAGATATAACAATACATTACAATAAGTTGCATTCTTCTGGTGGAAATAAATGTTGAAATAAGGGTTGGGAGATACTCTTGAATGCAATAAGTTTATTTACATTAAATTCTGTTCTTTGGGTGTGGAATTAAGATGCAAAGATTAAATAACTTTCATAATGGTATGCCAGCCTTCCCAAACCTGGGACCTTCGAGATGTTTTAGACTCATCTCCCTTCATTCCTGACCACTGACCATGCTAGCTGGAGCTGATGGGCGTTGCCCTCCAGATGTTTTGGGCTACATCAGGTTGGGAAAGGATCAACTATGCTGATGTTCAGATCCTACATGCATTGGGACAGTTTGCGATTGAGATGATGGTGGCATGCTCCAACTACTGTTTATGTCCAAGACAATTTCTGTGATCTGTACACCTTAATGTTACAGTGTACATATTGCATAGATTGAGCCTATGTGCATTGAACTCTGTGCTTTGTGTGCAAAAGTTGCATCCAGTGTGTTAACGCTAGGCATAGATAGATATGGGGTATTCCATTGTGATCTCCCCTGTGTAACACTTGAACTTCAGCATGTGGCTAAGATCGCAAAGGTATCTGTGGTGAATGAATAAAAACCTAGGATATTTGAAGCCCTGGCCCCTTTTCCACTAGGCCAGCCTTGTAAATTAGCCCCAAAAGTAAATTAGCCTACAGGAAAATTGACTCGTCTGCTTTTTACGCCTAATAGGGGCTGGTGGATGTACAGAGAATTCCAGCCCTCATTTTCCAACTCCTCTTACGAGTAAAATGCAGGGTAGTAAAACAATTTGCAACCTAGAAATGAACTCCCTGCCTCCTGCACAAGCTCCCTTGGCTTGTATGCTGAGCATGCAGGAAGCGGCTTTGCCTCCTGCACATCCAGTATAGAAGTGCAGCAGACTGGTGGTGGAGCAGTGAAGCTATCCATGCTTCTGCCACCAGCCTGCTCCTTGACTTTTATTCTGGATGTGCAGGAAGGGGCTTTACCACCAGTCTGCTTGGTTCCTACGCTGGATGTGTAGGAGGCAAAGACATGGATCTCTCCCTTCTCCACTTGTCCACCAAGTTTCTAGGATAGACATGCAGGAGGCAAAGCCCTGTCCTGTGCATCCATCATAGGAACCAAGCAATGTGGCAGTGATGGTACATTGCTCCATCCCTCTGCTGTCAGCCCACTGCATTTCTGTGAGGAATGTGGAGGAAGTGAAGTTTGTCCCTGAATGGCCAGCATAGAAAAGAAGCGGGCTGATGTTGGAGGCATGGATTACTCTGTCACTTTGTTACTAGTCTATCATGTTGCTGTGCTAGATGCGCAGGAGGTTCACAGCAGGCTGGTGGCAGAGGGAAGGAGTGCTCTTAGTTTCTGTGCTGGACACATAGGTAGGAGCTTCACCACCTGCATATTCAGTATGGAAATGTAGTGGCCTAGCGGAGGAGGGATGAAGCTCTCCGTGCCTCTTTTGGCTTGTTTTTTATGCTGGGTGGAGAAAAGGGGCTTCCCCTTCACTCTGCCCAGTGTAGATACACAGAGAGCAGCCAGAGGAAGGGCCAAGCACTCCGTCCCTCTTCTGGCAGCCCACTCATTCACCTGGGTGAAATTCCTAGTTGCCTGTGGTGACCAGGCAAGTGGTTTAAAAACAAGGCTGCATTAGGCCATCCATATTACCATGTGTGTATTTGGTGTCCATATTGGTAACTGAGCAACATATCTTAAAAGGATATGGAACTAGTTAACAGTGAAGCATTTGAGATACAGTATGTTATATAAACTTAAACATTTCATGCTCATACGTTCAAAGTAAACTCAAATTTCAGTTGCAGTTGTGGCAGAATTCTAATCTCTACCTTAAAATACTATGCGCAACCCAATTACCTACTTTAGACTGAGGTGTGGTGCTAGACAAATATTACAAAATATCATTATTAGTGTAGCAGTAAGGTACTGTTTTTATGACTTCTCACATTATAATTAGGCTGTAAAATTTCTCTTCACACACAAACTCGGTTCTTATGAATTCATGTAGTTTCCACTCTTAAAGCTGAGAAGCCAGTGTGTTACAGCTTAGATATGTCTAGTGCACACGTGGTTTAAGGTGACTATTAAGCAGCATTAATTATTCCCTAAAGTCTATGGCTTAAGAATAAATTTTGTCAAGTTTAGCATTGATGCTAGAGCCCCCACATTTCTTTCCTGAAAAAGTATCTGACCAGTGGTAGTGTAGCTAAGAAGTGACTAGTGGTTTGGTCTTTAACGAAAAAGTAGATACCGTAGTATGATGAGCTGTCAAAACAGAACCTTAGTTCTAGAACTATCTTACTGGTTTTGTAAGAACATACCTTGTTTCACGGTTGCTTGGCACATTGTACTATGCATTTAAAGTCAGGGTTTCTAAGTCAGCTTTCCCCAAAATGTGAGAAAGAAACAAGAACCATGTTAGCCTGGTACATATGGTTTTTGTACTTATTAGTGCATTTGCACTCAGATATACAATGTAAAGAACTGAAATAGAGGATAGATTCCCACTATGTTTTCAGTGACTGTTTTTCCATGTGCACTGGTAAGGTGTGCAGATGAACAAGGTGTAAGGCTATATGTGTGCTTATCTGTGATAGAGTTGGCTCGAGCATTGGGCGTTGCAAGGGATATGTAGAGCAGGAATTATTTGCCTCAGATAAATAGGTACATGCAAAGTTGTGGAATCAAACCAACACTTAACCAAGGCAGAACAGATAAGATCCTGAACCATTATATGAAAGCTTATCTTGAACCTGCATAAGAATAGAACCTCAAAAAGGAGAACTTCAGATTTGCCCCAGACTGAATGAATCATGACCACATAAAACTGACATCTGAGAAGATCTGTATACATCTTGGGTTTGTCCAGGCCTCTGCACACTGCCATCAAGGAGGGCTGGAAATAGTGGGCAGGATAGAAACCCTCTGCTTTAATACCACAATTCTGTGTAGCAGACTGTGAAGATTAACAGCCTGTTGGAATTAATGGGGGAGGACTTTTCTGTGCACCACAGAGTGGTTTCTCTGTTATAGTGGTCAGCCGCTAAAGTTCTTGAAGCTTTTTCTTTCTAACCTTTGACCTAAATGCCATTCTGTGCATAGTGGTTAGGTCTGCAGTGTTCCAGCCCTATAGAAGCTGCCAGTCTGAGCTTACGTGTGTCGTGAGGGGGTGCAAGAGCATGCAGAAGCAGCCATTGTACTTCACTGCATTTCCCCAAGCTGGGAAAATACAGTGCAGCAGCATGGTGGCTGCCATTCACAGTTCAAGTGGTGGTGCAAGCAGGGAGACGAGAGGAGTTCGCAAGCAAGTGTGGCAGGTAATCAGCTTCTCACTTTTGCACAATTGCTATATTGTGCACTTGAGATGAGTAGTAAATTGTATGGCTAAGCTATTCTACTGTGTGAATTATGGCTGCAGAACCTTAAGTTTCATATGCCACGTGTGACAACATGATCTTTGAAAATGGAGAAGTGTTCCATTCCTTGTGTGAAGCGGGGA
This sequence comes from Shinisaurus crocodilurus, assembly GCA_021292165.1. Classification (NCBI taxonomy): domain Eukaryota; kingdom Metazoa; phylum Chordata; class Lepidosauria; order Squamata; family Shinisauridae; genus Shinisaurus; species Shinisaurus crocodilurus. The sequence continues at coordinate 106,179,318 of CM037881.1, forward strand.
TCACAGGATACAATGATAGTGAGGCATTGTAAATTGAATTGACAGCTCCAAATATATAGAGAATCAAAGCTAAAGAGGAAGTAAAATTAGGTTGAAGTGCCTGTTGTCTTAATTACCATGGAAAGTAATCTTGATTTTTAGATGACCATTAAGATAAATATTAGTATTATTTAGCTATTTCTGATTTTTATAGTGTGTGTGTGTGCGCGCGCACTTACACAAATGTGCACAACCCCCTCTCAAGCATCTACTTACATATAAATACTAAAAGTCTTTATCTTCTTCTTCATTGTTTGTGCCATATGCTACTTGTAGAGGAATTGGGGCTGGAAAGACATTCAGCTGATCTATGGTGAGCAGACTGAGCCTTGCCCATATTGTGAAGTGACACAGCTGTACATTGTTCCATTAAAATGGGTATCCTATTCTGTGCATTGACACTTCTGGATTGCACAGCATGGTGTGGGATTCATGCCTCCTTGATTATAATTTGTACTAATAATGTAGTAGTTTAGGCAAGACTGTCACGTTTGAACTGTTTAGGCTGTGCAGTGTGGTGGTATTTGGATATTGCTTATGCAGGGGTGGGCAACTTGTGGTCCTCCAGTTGTTTTGCTCAGCAACACCCATCAGCCCTAGCCAGCATAGCTGGGGATGATCGTAGTTGTAGGCCAAAACATCTAGAGGGCAGCAAATTGTCCACTTCTGGTTTATACCCGAATATAGTAAAAAAAATAAATTTTTTTTTTTTTTTTTTACTTTCCTCTGCTGGTCCGGAAGAGCGGAGGACTCCTGGGCAGGGTGGGGGAAGCCCCCGCCTCTCAGCTGATTGCCCATGGAACAGCTGATTTTTTTTTTTTTTAATTATTATTATTATTTTTTACTTTCCTCTGCTGGTCCGGAAGAGCGGAGGACTCCTGGGCAGGGTGGGGGAAGCCCCCGCCTCTCCTCAGCTGATTCCCCCCGGAACAGCTGATTAAATTTTTTTTAAAAAAATAAAATAATAATAATAATAATAATAATAATAATAATAATTATTATTATTATTATTATTATTTACTATCCTCTGCTGGTCCGGAAGAGGGAAGAGCGGAGGACTCCTGGGCAGGGCGGGGAATCCCCGCCTCTCAGCTGATTCCCTGCGGAACAGCTGATTAAAAAAAAATGGGGGGGTACCATACGGTAAGTGCGTCTTATGGTCTGGTGCGTCTTATGGAGCGAAAAATTCGGTAGCTTGCCATAGTTTTCTCCTTGAAGGTTAAGATTGTTTTGAGTTCACAGGAAACTCAGATATGGGACATTCTCTGTGTGTTTTGAGTGAATACCTGTTTTAGCATGTGAGTATGACTTTGCTGTTCATGCACTTTCCCCTGCAAAGCATGAAGCTTTATAGTTCCAATTCACCATAATGTCCTGCTTGGAAGGGAAAACATTTCTGCTTATGTCATAAAACTTTCAGACAAGGAAAATAATACATGGTGCCAGCATGAGTGCTTAGTAACATGCTTACTTCCCAGTATTATTACATTTTTGTTATATGGTAGAAGCTCATAATCTAAAAGTAGCAGGACAAAAGAGCCTTTGGGGCATGGACAGTCTAAGATGACTATGATATAGTGTGAAAGGAATGAAATGCAGTTTTAGCAGATACTAAGTGCATTTCAGTAGCAATAGGGGGGTATTAAGAGCTATTGTGTTAAACAGTTATGAGACTTCTTTTGGAATATTTTCCAACTTCTGCATTTACAAGAAGCATAAGTTTAAATGAAGGACTGCAAAGGAGAAGTTGTTGGGATGGTTTGTACAGAATGTTTTATGAGATGTTTGAACCAATAAGAAACTGAGGAAATACAATTGCTTTCTATACTATGCTGCAGGGAAATGATATATCATGATTGGCCTGTACATGTCAGACTTTGTTGTCCTCCTATTCTCTTGCTTTCAGCTCCCAACCTATGCTTACGACTGTAGAAAACACATTTCCACCCATAATTTCACCCTGTCCAATTCAGTATCTAATTCAGTATCTCCAGCTGCTTGTTGACCCTTTCTCTTCTGGTTACAAATCTGGGACTGTTTAGCTTAAGAGAACAGGCAAGTGACAGGAGACATGATAGAGGTATACAAAATTATACTGTGTGGAGAAAGTAGATAGGGGGATATTTGTCTCCCTCTCATAATACTAGATCCTAGGGTCATCCCATAAAACTGATTGGTGGGAGATCCAGGACAGATAAAAGGATGTACTTCATTCAGTGAAAAAGTTTGGAATTCACTACCACAAGATGTAGTGATGGACACCAATTTGGATGGCTTTGGATTGTACAAATTCATGGAGGAGAAGGCTATCAATGGCTACAAGTCCTGATGGCTATATGTTACCTCCATTATCAGAGGCAGTATGCCTATGTATACCAGTTGATGGGGAACTTGGATGGGGGGGTGCTGTTGTACTCATACCCTGCTGGTGGGTTTCCCGTGGGCAGCTGGTTGCCCCACTGTGTGAACAGAATGCTGGACTAGATGGACCCTTGGTCTGATCCAGCATGGCTGGCTGTTCTTATGACCTGGTAAGGTCTCAGCTTGAAAATGACAGAGGAGTGTTTCACTTCCTGATGGAACCATCATCTCCTTTCCTTTGTCCCTGCCTCAGATATTGTGTTATTCCTCTCTCCCACTTTTCGACTACTCCCATTCCTTATACCACTTGCCTACATCCAGCCTATTTTCTTGTTGCCTTTTCCACATCTCAAAGAGCCATTTCATTCCACTGCTAAGACCCACATCCATGCAATGCTAAACTTTTATCTAGACTAATGCAATCTCCTCCTTGCAGGTGCAATCTCAGTGTGCATTAAGTGGTTGAATTAGAGTTCAGAACATTAAACTGTACCTTAGCTCTGATTTTAAGAACTGAGAATGAAACAAGGCATTAAAAGAACTTTGTATGAGACATTCAGATAGGCTTGTCATGTGCATCTTGTTGCTTTTGGAACTAGCTTGGCATAGAGTTTGAGCCCTCACTTCTTGAAAATGTGGGAGGCAGTGACCTTGACTTTCAGGTACCTGAATATCTCTTTGCTTCTCTGATAAGCAAGCCTAATTCACTTCACCAAAATGATGAAATACTGTAAGTGCTTTAGGGGGTGGCAGTAAAAATAGCAGGTATTTCAGACTTTCTGTCTTGATAAGTTAAAACAATGCAAATAAGCTTTTAAATCTCCCAGTTTTTAGCTTATTTGCTACAATTCCTTTTTCCCAAAATAGGAACGTTAGTCTAACTGGATTTTCTCTTCTTTTTCTTAATCTGTTTTGCAGCTCTCCTAGTGGTCAGCCATATGTGGCTTCCAATGTGGATTTGACTGGGAGTACTGCAAATCTGATGGCAGGGGGTACAAAATCCACAGCAGCGTGAAATTTCCTTATTTTCCTGGCACTTTTACCGGTAAATATCATGTAAATTTGGAAGGCTTAATATATTCAACTGATAGGGAATTAGACTTCAAGGGAAAAAGTCTTGTTTGTTTCAAGAAATGCACCACACTATAGTTAATAAGTGTACAGTAGCCACTGAGAAGCTAGGCTTTCAATTATTTTTTTTAAAAAACTGATGAATATGCACTTAGGCACTCTTCTTTTATATTCAGTTCTAATACAAGTGAAAATGTAATTATGCAAAATATACATAAGAGTATTCTGGACTAAGCATTTGAATTTATAGGATTTCCAGTGTTAGAGTCATATGCAGAATGAGATTTTGTTTTTGCAGAGAGCTAGTGCATTACTTTTGCTCTGTTATGGCTTATAGAAACAAATGGATAACGGGTGCTTTCCAGTTGCACCTAGGAACCACATTCACGGAAAGTTAATGGTTGCTAAGCATCTAGTCTTCCTCTTAATCAGCTGACATCTATTTTGTGATAGTCTGACCTTTCCTGATCTTGAATAGGAAATGCTTGTGGGTGGGATGGGTTTCTTGGTTTGGCCCTATGTGGCTGGCAGCTCATCACACTTGCTAGAGGACAGCACACTTGCTTGTTGAAAATTGACTACCGGTAAATAGTGTGTGAGTGTGGCTCTATCCCAAAACATATAGGGATGCATTGCATGTTGTTTTTATAGGCACCTTGGAATCTGTTACTAAATCTTTCTGATGCCCTTGATACTGTTGGTTATAAAGTGACGGGGGCTTGAGATCTGGGGTGTCTCAACTTCAGGGTTCACCAGTGTGGTGCCTGTGGACACCTCCAAGGGCACAGACACCTGTGGACACCTCCAAGGGCACAGATGAATCTCTCCACTCCCTGGCCCTCCCCAATTTTTTTAAAATAAAAACCTTTCTCTTCCTTTCTAGCATCGCTATTTCTGTCCCCCCCCTTTAGATCACTGTTTCTCCCCCATTTAGCCTCTTGCCTTGCTCTTTCTGTACTCCCTTCCCTTGCTGTTTCCCCCTTCCTCTCAGCCTCTAGTTTTGCTATTTCTCTACCCACCTCTTTACCTTGCTGTTTCTCCCTCCTCCCAGCCTCTAGCCGCACTATTTCTATCCCCACTCCCTCCACCTTTTCAGCTCACTTTTGACTAGTTAGGCTCCCACGGCAGCCATTATGTGACTAGCCACACTGTTCATGGGAGCCATTTTGTGGTGGTACCCACAGCAGTTTCTCAAATACCCAAATGTGCCAATAGGTCCAAAAAATTTGGGGAAACCTGCTAGCGAGCTCCCAAAGGCTAGTGTTGTGTGACAGCTTCTTTTATTCTTGGTTATTCTTTTATCTTTATCCAATTTTAATTACCTTTGCTGAGAGAGAGAGAGAGAGAGAGAGAGAGAGAGAGGAGTGTGGCCCTGTTGGTTCTCCTGGATCTCTGTGGCTTTCGATACCATTGACCATGGTATTCTTCTGGGTTGGTAGTTGGGGACACTGTTTTACGTGGTTCCATTCCTACTTGAATAGTCGTTTCCAGAAGGCGATGCTGGAGAATTATTGTTCTGGCCCTTGGCAATTATGTTATGGGATTCCATAGAGGCCTCAATATTATTCTCCATGCTATTTAACATCTACATGAAACCTCTGGGGGATGTTAATCTGGCAATGTGGGCTGAGGTGTCATCAATATGTTGATAACACCCAGCTCTGCATCTTCTTTTCATCTAACCCAGGTGAGTCAGTGGATGCCCTGAATCAGTGCCTTAGCAGGGTAATGGACTGGATGAGAGCCAACAAACTGAAGCTCAATCTAGACAAGATGGAAGTACTGTTGGCAGGTGGCTTGTCTGCCTGGTTGGGTGCTGTGCAACCTGTCCTGGAAGGGGTTGCATTCCCTCTGAAAGATTGCACGTGTAGCGTGTGGGTGCTCCTGGATCTATGATTGTCACTGGAGGCCCAGGTGGCCTCAGTGTCTAGAAGCTGAGCATGTTTTTTCAGCATAGGTTGATATACCAGCTGTGACTCTATCTGGAGAGAGAGTACCTGGCAACAGTAATCTATGCTCTGTTAACCTGCCGTTTGAATTACTGCAATGTGTTGTAAGTGGGGCTACCTTTGAAGACTGTTTGGAAACTTCCGTTAATTCAAAACAGAGCTGCTAAGTTACTAACTGGGACTGGTCGATATCATGTGACACCAGTGTTTTGTTAGCTGCACTGGCTTCCAATCTATTTCTGAACCAAATTAAAAGTGTTGATGGTTAACCTTTAAAGCTCTAAACAACTCATACCCTTAGATCATCTTCGGAGGCCCTCCGCCAGATGCCCTGACTGACGGAAGCTAGGTAGGTGGCTACAAGACAGAGGGCCTTTTCAGTAGTGGCACCCCAGTTATGGAATGCTCTCTGCAAAGAGGTTTGCCTGGCACCTACATTGATATAATTTTGGCACCAGTCATTTTAGTGATCTAGTTCTACTTTTTTATGTGTGTTTTATCTATTCTTGTGCTGTCTGTTTGGTATTGTATTTTATTCTTTTAAATATTGTATTGTATTTTACATTTTTTATTGTTTGTGTTTTAGTATTTTAATTGTTATCCACCCAGAGAACATTGGTTATTGGATTGATTAAAAATATAGTAAATAAATATTATATATATATATATATATATATATATGGGGCTGATGTGCAAGATCATGCCAGTGGGCGGGATGGGTTTCCTGGTTTTGCTTTGTGTGACTGGCAGCTCATTACGCTTGCCAGAGGGCATCAACTCGCTTGTTGGGAGGAGCCATAGCTCAGTGGTAGAGCATGTGTTTTGTATGTAGAACATCCCAGGTCCAATCCTTGGCATCTCCAGGTAGAACTAGGAAATACTGCTTCCTGAAACTCTGGACAGCTGCTGCCAGTCAGTGTCGACAATACTGGGCTAGATGGACCAGTGGTCTGACTCATTATAAGATGGCTTCCTTTGTTCCTGTCATTTGGATTTTGGAAGTTAGGTGACATAATTATGCAATGACTGCCAACCCCAACTGCAGTCACTGTTTACTTAGTGCCTGGTTATAGTTAAGGACTGATACATATCTTCATCTGGATTTCCTGATATGATACTGGTCAGCTCTGGGTTCTAAAGCTTTCTTTGTCTGATCTAGATACAACAGTCATGACTTGCTACATGTAAAAAAGTGCTGAAACTACTATTGCTGTGTAAATATAGACAGGTGAATAAACTGTCAAATTCTATGATATTTGAAGATGTGAAAATGAAAGCATTCAAGTGAGATCATTGAGGATTAAAATTTCTCTGGGTGTTTCCAGACAAGATTTTTATGGCACTGTCACCATACCTCATTCATGGTATTATATGGGGTCCAGATGACAGTATCTTCTTATATATTTATTAATCTTATATTTATTAATTGCCCATCTGGCCGGTCACCCGGCCACCCTATCTTCCACTCATAGCCCTTCCGTGTTTTCCCATCTCTGCTTCTGTCGTTTCTCTTAGCAGAAAATCCTTTAAGGAAGAAAAGATGGAATAGCTCCACAATGCCTTCTAATAGTTAGCTCTATGACCCCACTGTCTGGAAGCACTCTTTTTCTTCACCAGTAACCCAAAGCTTGAAAGATAAGAGCAGAGTAAGATTGCAAAAATGGTTTGCTATTTGTATATGCAAAGAGACAACAAGTGGGGAAGGCACTTGTGTGTCACTAAGCAAAGAGAGAAAGTTCTCAGGTGCCTGAAAAAAAAATATTATTCTGCCCAACACATTTCAGAAAGAAATATTTTTCCTTCCTCAGGGGCTGCTTATCTTTCTCCAAATGTATAAAAAAAGAATCCTTCCAATGTCTCTTCAACTACATTTCAACACAGAATGTTGAATATTTTCAACACAGAATATTTTCTTCAGGCACCTGAGAACTTTCTCTTATTTGTATATGCAGCCATTGGGAATCTGGTCATCTGTAACATAACTGGCCACATAATGAGGTGAAGCTTACTGAACACTTTGTCAGTCAGAAATGTGGGGATGTGTTAGAATAGGTAGATAGGTGGACACTATTGGGGGGTATCTTCCTATAAATGTATTGTGCTTTTGCACTAGTTGTCTGTAGCCACCCAATAGGTTAAGACTGGAATGTCCAACATGGTGCCCATGGGCACCACTTAACCTACAGCTACCTCATTTGTTGCCTGTCAGGCTCCCTGCCCCTCCTGATTTTAATTTTATTTCTTAAACCCTTTTTAAATTAAAACAAATTAACTGGGAGTCTCACCAGTTTACCTTCTGGAAAATTAGTGTTTTGTGACCAGTCATTCTCAAAATAGGAGCCATTTTGTGAATGGGCAAGCCTCCCATGAAAGCCATTTTGTGAGAGTGCCCACAACTTTCTCAAAATTCAAAATCTGTTAAGAGATAGATTAAAGAGTGAAACATGCATTACATTTAGAGAGGAAATGAAAAATATGGGCTTTCTTTGATTACCTGCTGAATTGAAAAATTTAGGTACATTCATCTGTAGGGGCTGTGCACTACCAATATATGAGACAGATTTGTATTGCTCAATATAGGGAATTATGGATGTATAAGGCATAGGGATATATTCATAACCAAGTTAACTTTAAATTTTCTCATTGACTTATCAAGATTCAGAAGGGAACTGATTCACTACTTTTGAGTCCTACTCTTAGTGATGTGACTTCTTAATCATACTGGCCAGATCCATGTTTTGTGTTTTTAATGTTTGGGGAGTAAAGAATAAGGGTAATGTTTCTCTGTGGCCAGCTACCACATAATAGCAAGTTGGTTCAATAGCTGTCACTACTTCTGTTTTGGTACCTAGTGTGGGCTTAAAAAGCCAAAAATGAGATCTGAATTTGTATTAGGTTTTCCCTAGCTCCTAGGCCTGAAGAAATGGAAAAAGGGAGCTTCATTGTATGTATATACGTACATGTAGACAGCATTATTCAGTCCTGAAAGAAGCATGCAGCAGTTATGTCATTTTAACTAGTAATATCATGTTGCTCATAGACAAGACCTGCAAGTGAACTGAGTGGCTCTGTTCCAGCCCTTATTGGGATGGAGCAGAGTGGGAGAAGCAGTGTGGAAACTATGTAAAGAGGCGCCTAGACTTGGGTTCTATTAGGGCTGCTTTTGTTTCTTGAAATAAGGCAGAGTTGAGTTCTGCACAAAGGAATATTATTAGTATGCTTTACTCAATATCCTTCCCAAATCACATTGCTTAATTTGTAAATGTCAGTAGAATATTCTAACAGTAAACATGTAAATTGATGAGTAAAATCTGAATCAAAATTACTGTGCATCAAGATTTTGCTACATACCAAATTACTTTGGTTGCAATCTTAGGCTGCACAAACTTAAAACTCATTGAAGCAATGGATTGCAGCCTGTCAGGATACAGTTTGAGTGGCCTCTATGTTAATTTCTGTTGTTGGTGTTTTTTAATGCTTTTTTTGTAAATCATCATCATCATCATTCTGTTGCTGCTGCTTCTTTTGTTGAGTTTTGGGGAGCTTTCTAGGGGCATCGTTATTCTGTGGCATTTTGCAATGCTTTTATAAAACCCATCTTAACATATGTGCCCTCACCTACATAGCCTGTGTCCACACCTGGTTTAACAAGCCTGTGGCTTATGCTGGCTCAGCTTGCCTGAGTGTGGAAAGCTAAGCAGGGTCAAGCCTGGTTATTACTTGGATGGGAGACCCCTCCTCTAGTTTCCTGCATTGAGCAGGGGGTTGGACTCGATAGCCTTGTAGGCTCCTTCCAACTCTATAATCTATGAATCTAGGAATATATTTTTCACATAGACCGACTATACAGGTTGCACAAAAGCCTGCTGCTTTGGAGAGAACTTTCCCAGTCCAATGCAGCATGATCTTCCTGCAGAAACGGATAGGTGTGTGAATCTTCCCCCTTCCCTCCCCCACCTCGAGGCTGCTTTCATCATTGAGCCCTGAAGGTTGCACAAGTGAAGCTCCACCTAATCCAGTGACCCACAAGCATAGCAGAATGGCATGTATTTGATCCTGCGAGTGGGAAGCCTCCCACTATAGGTGCCTCCATTCTCCCCCTTTGTTTTGACAGCTCATCAGCATGCTCAGAACATAAGAGAGCTGTTGGATCAGGCCAAAGGCCTATCTAGCTAGATGCCTATGGGAAGCCCATAAGCAGAACACGAGCGCACAGCACTCTCCTTTATGTGTTCCCCAGCAACTGGAATGCTGGATGTAATATAGAACCATCATGGCTAGTAGCCATTGATAGTCTTATCCTCCATGAATTTGTCTGATAGAGCTTCCACAGGCCCACATTCAGTGTCAATTATGGCTAGGCTTGCATGGTGATGGTCTTATTTATGAGGTAAATTTCCTGTCCCGAATCGTGACTGCTGGGGGCTCAAAATGTCCTGCTTTCATGCTTCTCTAGTAATTGGGGCTCTTTGTATTATGTGTGTATTAACAGTCTGATTTCTAGAGTGTGGAAGTACATCAATTCAGGTCATGGGAAGTACCCGCAAGTGACCCAAGTCAGTAACCAGTGTCTTTGTTTTTGTTCTTGTTTTGATCTAAAGTGGGTTTAACAGAAGACAGTTTACTATTATATAAACAAGAATGTGGGGGCTTGTATAACTAAGAAATTGCCTTTTAAAGTAAAAGTCTACTGTTCATTAGTGATGTGGGTTTTCTGGAAATTTTTGAATTGGAAAATTACCCGTATATACTCAAGTATAAGCCGACCCAACTATAAGCCGAGGCACCTAATTTCACCCCCAAAAACTGGGAAAACTTATTGACTCCAGTATAAGCCTAGGGTGGGAAATGCAGCAGCTACTGGTACGGTAAATTTAAAAAATAAATTTAAAAAATCAAGTTAAAGTACTTCATGCACACTATTTAATTCTACCAAATAAAATGTGTAGAAAATGGAATACTATTTAAAAATCCATTAGCAATATAAAAAAAAAAGTGACAAGATGTTGAAAAGCCTGTTCATAGAAGATTTGTATGTCACTTGGCTCAAAAAGTCATAGGATTTATATACGGTACACAAAGTAGCTGTGGGGAGAGATCTTAGTCCTCCATAAGCACTGAGTAACAAGTAAAGAAAATGAATTCCTGGTACAGTAAAACTATCTTCTGGAAAGGCCTTTAAACAGAATAAAAGAGGGGAGAAGGGGAGAGGAAGAAAGAAGGAACAAACAATTTTTTTTAGCACAAACGCATTCTAAATCCCCTTCCACTTTTTCTGTAGTCATTAAAGTTGTTCAGGAAACTCAAGCTCACTGAGGCCCTCCAAATTCCTTTAAGCTTTATGCTTAAAGCCTCGCCACCGCCAAAGCCCTGCTGCCGCCGAAGCCCCCCCCAGGACCCCTGCCGCCACCCCCATACCCCCCCGCCACCCCCCCTCACCGTACCTGCTCCCGCCGCCGAAAGCCCTGCTGCCGCCGAAAAAGCCTCCCTGCCGCCGAAGAAGCCACGCCGCCGCCGAAGAAGCCCAGCTGCCAACTTCCGCGCCAACTTCCGCCGCCGCCCAAGAAGCCCCGGTGCCGCCCAAGAAGCCCCGGTGCCGCCCAAGAAGCCCCGCCGCCGCCGAAGAAGCCCCGCCGCCGCCGCCAAAGCCCCGCCGCCGCCGCCAAAGCCCCGCCGCCGCCGCCAAAGCCCCGCCGCCGCCGCCAAAGCCCCGCCGCCGCCGCCAAAGCCCCGCCGCCGCCAAAGCCCCGCCGCCGCCGCTGCCGCCAAAGCCCCGCCGCCAACTTCCGCGCCAACTTCCGCCGCCGCCGAAGAAGCCTCGCCTCCGCCGAAGAAGCCTCGCCGCCGCTGAAGCCCTGGTGCCGCCGAAGAAGTCGCGCCGCTGCCGCCGAAGAAGCCTCACCGCCGCCGAAGAAGCCTCGCCGCGCCGAAGCCCCGCTGCCAACTTCTGCCGCCGAAGAAGCCTCGCTGCCGCCGAAGAAGCCTCGCCGCCGCCGAAGCCCTGGTGCCGCCGAAGAAGCCGCGCCGCTGCCGAAGCCCCGCTGCTGCCGAAGAAGCCGCGCCGCCGCCGCGGGGGGGCTTCTTCGGCGGCACCAGGGCTTCGGCGGCGGCGAGGCTTCGGCGGTGGCGGAAGTTGGCGCGGAAGTTGGCGGCGACGGGGCTTCTTCGGCGGCGACGGGGCTTTCGGCGGCGGGAGCAGGTACGGTGACCGGGGGGTGGCGGGGGGGGTCTGGGGGTGGCGGCAGGGGTCCTGGGGGGGCTTCTGCAGCGGCGAGGCTTTTTCGGCGGCGGGGAGGCTTTTTCGGCGGCGGCGGGGCTTTCAGCGGCGGGAGCAGGTACGGTGACGGGGGGTGGCGGGGGGGGGTCTGGGGGTGGCGGCAGGGGTCCTGGGGGGGCTTCGGCGGCGGTGGGGCTTCGGCAGCAGCGGTGCTGACTCAAGTATAAGCCGAGGGGGGGGCATTTTTCAGCACAAAAAATGGGCTGAAAAACTCGGCTTATACTCGAGTATATACGGTATATGGAAATATTTCCTGTTTCCAGATAATTTCCAGTTCAAAATTTTCGAGATAAACACACCATATTAGACAACTCTGATGGGCATCAGAAAAATTTCAATGCAAATTGATTTTCCCCAATTGCAAAGGTTAATTTGCATTGGAAAAGTTTCAGTTTGCATTGGAAAAGTTTCTGATGCCTTAACTGTGAATATAGCCTGTTTATTTTACTTGTATTTAGTAAGCAACAAAGCTCTAAAAGTACTTAACTTAAAAGGTTAAGGTTTTTTTTTAATTACTTAACTTTTTGTCCCAACACACAAGTATATGTATGACCTGAAGTATTTGAGGTGGAAAATTAATGCATACTGAATGCGTGTTAAATCTTACATTATGTTGATTTTTAAAAATTGGAATACTTGTAAAACTTTTTAAAGATAATAGTATGTACTTCCCTTCCATTGTTTAATTTTTTTTAAAATGAAGGTACTGAAAACTGTTGATACATTAATGCATTTTAGCAACCTCAAGAACTGGGTGCATGATAATGCTGACAACTACTCCCCTACAACTTTGAAACTGCCAAGCTTACCTAATACTGTATTTGCAATTGACATCCATTCATTGTTACTAATGAACTTAAAATATCCAGAAATTTTTCACTTTTTTTTTTTTAGAAATGTTTATGTTTCGTTCACAGTATATTGCTAAAACTGTTGCTCTGGTTGCTTGTCCACCTAAAAGATGATGCTTTAGGATAGGTATAGGAAGATTTTCAGTGCATTCTGAATAGAAAATATTCAAATTGTAAACTAAAATCTGAGTTAGCACTACTTAAGTTAAATTTTAAAAAAGAACAGCTTACTGGGTTAGATTTGTTTTTCCTTCAAACATTTCAGTGATTCTATTTCTTCGTAATAATGTAGGTATTTCTGGTTAAAACTGTGATATGTTCAAGGCCATTCCAATGTAAATTTACTTGTTTGAGAAACAGAAAGACCTTAACTACAAACGCAAGAAATTAACTAGCAAACATTTCACACTTAAATTTTTATCTATCCCATTAGCTGCTCCTTTCTGACTCCTAAGTAATTGTAGATAAATCTGTTGTGTATTCCCAGTCTGACATTGCACAGCATATGTTCCTTTTCTATATAAAAGGAGTATTTTATATTCAAAGGAAAACTTTGAGGAAAACCTCTCTCTGCAATGCATACATAAGAACTGTAGCTCAGAAGCTTATTTCTGCATCTTTGCAAGAAAATATCCTTCTGTGCAGGTTGTAGTAAAATGTCTCTTGTAGAGGTTTCCTGAACAAACATTTCTAAAATTTCTAAATAGTTTTGGTAGCAAAACAAAAAATCAATTACAGTGATCAACCAAATTTTTAATTGTTATTTTAATATAAAAAGTTCTTTGTACAATAAAATAAAAGATATATCATCACGTGGGAAGTCCTCAGACCATTTTTATGATGTATGAAGCAGGTGGTAATGACCTTTGAATAATTATGCTATATACATTTATCATGAGTTGTGTAAGGAATCTTAGAACTCAGTTATATCCAAGGAACCCCCACCTTGGTGAAAACACTAATCAAACAACACATAGCTACTTTGTTCATTCAGTTTTTATTTTTTATAATGCGGTTTTGAGTTGAAGGAGCAAATATGTGAGTAATCTTACAGATTGGCCATCTGTAAGACCTCATAGGAATTAACACTGGGTTATTATAGATCCCAGATCCCATCCCTGTGTTGTTGTACCTCTGTACTTATAAACAATAATCCGTAATCATTCCATACATTTACACTAAATTTTGAGGGGGGGGGGAAGCTAAAGCTGGGACTGAAAACCATTTTACAGTTTGACATATTTTGCACTACTGTGGACTGTTTTAAGTTCAAAGGAAATAGTGTTACCTGTTTGTTTGTTTGTCAAGGCCATCCATGCATTCATCTGTTGCAGTGCTGATGGGACGATGCCAAGCTTTTTTGTACTTTGCATGAGGCGGTGGTAAATTAGACAAGAAAAGTAAGCAGAATTGCCACTAATATGATGATGTGACCACCAGCCAAACTTATTTATTTATTTTATTACATTTCTAATTTGCCCAATAACTAATGTTCTCTGGGTGGGTTACAAACAGTTAAAAGATTAAAATGCCATGAGCCTGTTGCTGGGAAGGGGAGAACAGAGGATGAATGCTGTGTTCAGCAAGCAATGAGGGGGAATTCCCACCTTCAGAAATGTGTTTTTACAGTTTGAGCTGTAGAATATTTAGAATTCTAATCCAATGCTAAGCATTGCCAGCATACTTGGGGGGTGGGGTGGGGGGAGGCAAAGGAAGATAAAATACCATGAATAAGCATGTGGTTTCCAGAAATAAGTTATAACATTACAAAAGTAAGTTATAATTGCTCTTGTAAATTGCATGCGTGAACTAATAAAGTAGTACAAATGTCTTTTTAATAGCCTTCAATTGTATCTGAGTTTTTACATTTTTACTACCGTAGATATCTGTTGCAACAAATACCAACGGTTTTTACTTAATTGTGCAGTGGAGGGAGGAGAAGAAACAAGCCAATGGCAAATAGTGTGTGTGTGGAAGTCCTTTTAAGTTAGGCCTGTACAACTGCTGACCCATCACGCCAATCACAAATCACCAGTCATATCTTGTGGCCTGCCATGTGCTTGACAACTCCTGCTCTGTGCAGTCCTAGGCAGGCAGTGAAAACAGGAGGCTTATCAAGCCTCCAGTGGGCCACCTCATATGGCTGGGAGGCTGTTTTTGGAGAAATCTTGATCTGTATGTAATGCAGTACTACTACTTGCGTTAATGTAAATTACTTGTGTTAGTGTAAGCAACCTGTAGCGCAAGGCCAGTAGCGTTTCCTGGCACAACAGGTTTCCCGTAAGACATCACTTACACTACTGCAATGTAATTTGCATTAGCATTAGTGTTGCACTGTATACTGCCCCATGTATTTAATTCCATTGCTGGATTAGACACTGTGCAGAAACACAAATACACTGGTCAGATTCTGGCAATCTTCAAGCCATGGTTTGGAGGACTGGGAATGAGTAGCAGTGAACCTTGGGCTCACATGCTTCCTGCTTTCCTTTAAATGCTCATCATTGCTCATTCCTGATCCTCCAAAACATGAGTCTGAATTATGGTCCTTCTGTATGTGGTTTTGAGTGATACGGGCTTTGGAGTTCATTATGTCAAGGCCATCTTCATTGCTTCACTTCTGTTTGTTTTTTTTAAGCACTCTTAAGTGATTTGTTTTTCAAAGTCATGAAATGTTAGGAGTTTGTATTATAAAATTGATGTATGAAGACTCACTCTTTTGTGACACACAGAATATATTTATTTGCTTTTGCTGCAGGTGAACTCTGAGCAAAAGCAATGGAAAGGAACAGGGTAGTTGATGTAGGGGACTCCTTGATATTATAGATTACTAGAATTTTATTGTATTGGGTAAAAGAAATTTTTATTTAAGGCAGAAAGATAGATTTTATTGTAACAGAAATTTTATATGGAAAGTTTATCTGGAAGTTAAGGCCAATGACTAATACAGTAAAATTGTCGATGACAGTGTATGAATGAGACACATTGGCACATCACTTGTTTGGAAATGATTGTAATCATTGCCTTGATCAAAGGTTGGTATTTTACAACATTCTAGACTAAAATAAAGGAAGTGTTTCTCTTAAGAGTTTTGTCTTTACAATAAAAGTTGGCTATGTTTCTTTGGACTACATGTTCCATTATTTTTGACAGGAATGCCCAAAGAAAAGTACGATCCACCTGATCCACGGAGGATGTACACAATTATGTCCTCGGAGGAAGCAGCCAATGGGAAAAAATCACACTGGGCAGAGTTGGAAATAAGTGGTAAGAGAAGGAATACTGGAGCAGACTGGCAAGAAATAGTTCGGAGTTTAAAAAAAATAAAAATCAGTTGATTTTTATATTTAAAAATAAAATAACCTGGTTTAACCTTAAATCCAATATGTTTGTTATTAGTTTCATTTTCTCAACTAAATTATTTACCGCATAGCCCTGTTCTCATGTAAAGACAAGCCATTAATTTAAAAACCAATGGGTTCTTGTGCATGATTGGTCATGCTGCCTGCAGCGTGCCCACCTCTTCTGCTTTAGTGCAGAACCCACAATCGGGTCCTTTGTAGGTTGTGCAGCATGACAGGCAAACCCGGACTGCTGGGATGTTTAGGGGCTAAACAACTCAGCGGTTAACCCAACAACAAACCATGGGTTAATGACTGGGTTGTTTAGGTTTGCACATCACACTGTACAACCTACGAAGGAGCTGATTGTGGATTTTGTGGTAAAGTGGAAGATGCAGGTGCACTGCAGACAGCACACTCACTTGTACACGTCAACCCACCAGTTTTTAAACCAATTGGTTGTCGTTATGTGAGAACCAGGTCAATGTCAAACACTGTGTAAAAGCCTACTTTACTTTGTAAACGGATGAATTGGTGCCCAAAAAAATCTTACTTTTGAAGCAAAGCATTATAAATATGACACAATAGGTCATGTATATTGTATTATTGTACAAAACTATAGGCATGATCCAGTCTACTGTGAATGCAGCACTCACATGTGGAGGATTCCCATAGGCTCAGTAAAGTCCTGTTTTATTTCCTTTCCACCAGCTACATACACACAGGGGCTTGTGGAGTGAAAGGGAAATCAGTGAATGCCTCTATATGCCCGTCCAGCCCTACCGCTCATCTCAGAACATGTGTGCTGGAACAAGAGTAAAAAATAATTTTTACTGAGTGAAGGGGTAAGGTTGGATGGGGCTCTGAGAGGTGTGCCCAGATCTCCCATTCATATAACAGCCCCTAGTACTGCCTGCATGCATACCTGTGCACAGACATATGGGGGAAGGGGAAAACAAGGCTCTGATAAGCTTATGGGAGCTTATGGGAATCCTCTGCACATAGGTACTGTGCCCACAATGAAATGGATTGCGCTCTATGAATGTTTATCAACAAAAGTGTACTTACTTTCCATTTTATGGAGAGGGACTGTGCTGTCCAGCAACTCCTAGATGGTGCTTCTGGAAAGTTCTGGTCTTCAGCCTTTTAAGTGTTTTGCCTAATGTCCTAGCAAGTGAGAAATCCTTAATTTCGTAAATGCTCCCTTGTCTCTAAGCAAAAGGCATGGGGGCTGCATGACTAAAGCCTTTGGATTATGCTTCTATATAAAAGCTCTATTTAGTTGCAGACTAATATCTTTTACTTGTTATAGCAACCAATTCTTATGTGCTCTTGTTCAGGAAAGATGTGGACAAGGAAACTGGAAATTGGATTTAAATTAGCAAGTTTGATTTAAATTGATACAGTCTGTGTGGGAGGTTTGGGGCTTGAGAAGCATTTAGAATTAGATAAAATACTGGCTTAGATAATGCGGACTACTTGAAAACCAGGTTGAAGAGTGGTATTTCCACTCAATCTCTCTTGGTACCTGTTACATTTCTGTAAATGCTTGGCACCACACACATATTTCCTATTGTATCCACAAGAACTTAAGAGCCCTGCTGGATCAGACCAGCAGATCATCTAGTGAGCATCCACTTTTTCTTGGTAGGACGTGAAGCCTGCAGTATTTCACCACTCCTTCCCCTCCTCAGGCATTGATATACGGAGGCATATTGCCTCTGAATGTGGAGTCTACATTTAGCCATTGATAGATCTATCCTCCATGAATTTGTCTAATCCCCTTTTAAAATGATCTCAGCTGGTGAAATTCTTGTGGCTGTGAATTCCACAAGTTAATTTTGTGATGAATACTTTGTTTTGTCTGTTCCGACCCTACTGCCAATCTGTGGGTCCTTCCCATAATAACTATTGGATTGTTCCTATTTACATGCTTGTTGATGGTCAAAGAATTACAGAAGGTTGATAAGGGAGAACTTCCCTTTGCAGAAACCATGCTGAATTTTCTTGAATAATGTTTGTTCTTGTATATGTTTAATTCTTCTAGGTGTAATAAAGCTTTCCGCCAATTTATCTGGGATAGGCAATGGGCTTGTAATTTTCTGGTTTCCTTTATTATTATTGTTATTATTTTTAATGATGGTATGCTGACTATCTTACCAGCCTCTGGTAGAGAGATCAATGTTAGTGTCACATTTTGTTGGTAGGTCAATGATTTAATATTTGAGTTCTTTTAAGAACTTCCCGGTCTGTGCCATCCAGACCTGATGATTTCTTTAATGTTTAATTGGTCAGTCTCTTGTCACCACTTCAGCTGCCCTCACACACAAATCACTTCAGGTATGAGTATCTGTCCAATGTTTGCCACAATGAAGAATGACACTCAGGTTCTTGCCATTCCACCAGGTTTCCAATATGCTGCTATGTCTATGTTCTCTTTTAGTACAATGCACTCCAGTTTCCCCTGGCTCGCTTTCCCTGGTTCTAACATTAGCATGCAAAACCCAAACATTGATCCCTTCCCAAGAGTCCTATTTGTATGCAGTTTCTCTTATAACTCCTTGGCCTCTTTAAATGGCTATCATTTCTTGCTTCATGATCATTTCTAACTTCTACCTTATTCCTAGTTTAATGACCTGGAACAGTTATACCATCATCCCTAAGGGATGAGTCATACTGAACCAGCTGTTCCCCAGCACCTGTTGGCTTTCCCTCAGAAATCAGTTTGGAAACTGCTCTGCAACCTTCTTGATGTTAATTACCAGACGTTCACCGCTTATCTGGAAGTTCTGACTTGGAACATATAAATGATGAATGTTGAAGACTATGCTTTGGAAATTGGGCTATTAGTAGATGACAAATCTGTAAAACTCCCAGGAAGCAGGCTGCCCATGCATCCAAATATTTGATGCTGATACCAATGAATTTGATATATTTATTGAACTCAGTGCAAGGATTGTACCTACAAAAATGAGATGCCTGGGGGGCGGGGGGCGGGGATTGATTTTGAATCACAATCTGCTTGAATCCATAGCATTACCCAGAACTAAAAATATGAAAGGTTAAAATGTTGGGAGCATAAAATAGTTCAGTTGAAATACGTTTTTAAGATACATAATTGACGTAAACTAGTTTTCATTGTACAACTTTAATTGACAGCTTTCAGACACCAGAAGAGAAGATTGTTGTAGAAATTATCTTGCCTTTTTGCTTGTATTGCAAAAGTACATATACAGGATTGGATATAAAATGCCTGTGTTCCTGTTGTCTTCCAGGGAAAGTAAGAAGCCTAAGTTCATCGTTGTGGTCACTGACCCACTTGACAGCTTTGCATCTCAGTGACAACTCCTTATCCCGTATTCCTTCAGACATTGCCAAGCTTCACAATCTGGTATATTTGGACCTGTCATCTAATAAAATCCGCAGTTTGCCAGCTGAGCTCGGAAACATGGTGTCACTCAGGTAAGCAGCTTGATTACTTCATCTGTGAGTCCAGTGTGAAGGCACTTCAGATTTCTGCATCATTTTGTATTGTGATATAACAGGAAACTAGCCTTTGTCAGCTTTTACTAATTTGGGATGAAGCTCTGCTTAGTTGATTGATTTCCAGTTTGCACTGTAATCTTTCGGACTTCTGGTGCTTAAGGAAATTCTGGTTGCCCGTATTCTATACTCCAATTCAGAGTTCATAGATTTCATTGCAGGGTATAGGTGTGTACAGGATATTCCACATGAGCACAAGGATTATTTTGCCTTACCCACCCTGGCCTGGCCCAGCCCAGTTTTCTGTCATCCTGGAGGAGGGCAACAATACATTAGTGGCCACTCCTGAATGTGTCTCAAATTTTAGGTGTGTCCTGTCCACTCTGTAGGTGACTACTTTTCAAAAAAGGGAACCTAAAAGTCCCATGAGCTTGCTGCATGGCTGTTTGGATCAGTTCTTTTGCAATTGAGTGTAAACCTGGGTGTTTGGTGCTGTTTAAAGTTCCACATAGTGTTTTCCTAATAGACGTCATTGTCCTTCATAGTAGTGAACAGTTCCTAGCTTTGTTCCTTATTAGAAGTGCTAAATTTACTAAATATCAAATTTACCATCCTCTGGTGTCTCTTCATGAAATCCTGTCATCTTGTGTGTAATGTTTTTCTATGAAAATAAGGATAGAAACACCAGGGTATTTGTGAAATCAGTTCATCACTACGAATTTAATAGTTCTGTTACTTATTGGATCATTAGTAAAACACATGGCAAGGATGAATAGTAAATTCTAAAGTTTATAAGTCTAAACCATTATAAAAGCAGCATCAGTGTTGGTATTCAATACCATAAATAAAGGGAGTGGTTTCAGTTTGGTCAAAATAGGAACATCCAGAGAAACTGCATAACCCTTAGAAAAAAATATCATTTTTGAAGGAAGCATTGCAAGGATAACACACTCAGAAAAAAATATTTTGATTGTGTGATCCTTGCAATGCTTCCTTCAAAGTTGCTATTAGCAGTTTTCTGTGGTACACATCCTCTGTTCAGTTCTGTGTTGCCATATTGCTCTATTTTGCATGCCTCTGGTATTTAAAGAAAAGGTGCCAGTGTACTGCTAATTTTGCAGCAGGGCTGTGTCTGGTGGTCTGCCAGCATTCTCTGCTAGCTAAAATAATGAAAAGGCAAGAGAAGAACCTTGCTCCGCTTTGCTCCATCCCCCCTTGTCTCCCTCCAATTATCCCTACACTTACCCTGCTGCCACCTTCACCTCAGGAGGTGGGAGTTGGGGAGGAAGATAAAATTATAATGGAGTGAGGGCAGTGGGGATTGAGCTTAGAGAAAGTGCACTTCTTCAGAGAGCCACCCAAACCCTCAATGATTGTGAACTTATATAATTTCTCACCTTTAAACCAATATGTGAACTGAACCTCAGTTATCCTTCAAAATTGGCACTTCTCTGAATTTTGTAATGCAGTTCTACAATTAAACACATACAAAATTCATATGTTAGGGGAAAGTGCACACAAAAATATGTGTATCTGTGAAAATAACATTAAAATGCATTATATTAGGAAAATTGCTTGCTAAAAAGTGTATATTAAGCAAAATTGTGTACAAAAATGCATGTATTGGGGAGAAATGCAAAAAAAAATTGTGTACGGATTTTTTTTAAAAACACGTCCATCAAACCCCAAAGTCTGGATGAACTGAATTTAAGATTGGGGAAAACTCTCGGTGTTCGGAACAAACGGAACCTGAAATTGGAAAAACGAGAAACAGAGAGAAACCAAATTTGACAGATTCGTCCGTTCCTAATTATAATACTTTCTTCAGGACTACATATATGTAACTAATGTGATCGGCATAAGTAGTTGAAAATTTTACCTAAATTGGGCTGTTCTGAGAATATCTTGTCTAAGCCAGAAATTTAAAAAGGTAATAGAATTATTGTCCATTGCCAGAACTAACTTAGTCGAAAACATTTTGCCCTCACTATGTAGTTTCTTGATACTTCCAACAGTCATCCTATTGCTGGCAGTGAATTGGATCCAAGATCCAATACCAGTGGAACGGATACCACTGGCAGAATGGGACTTCCCCATCCTCTCCTTCCCCTGCGCACCCTCTGGAGCAGATTTGGTGGGGTGTTCAGTGGGCAGCAGGGGGGAGGAGAGAATGGTGGAACTACGATCTCAGATCCAACCTTATGCATTGAATCTATTGTTAATGCATTTCAAAATAAATTAATCCTGTGAGGTCTTTGATAAAACTTCTTTCAATATACCTGTGATCAGTGAACTGAGCAATGAACAAAAAAAAGTGGTAAAGAGACCCAGCAGCTTATTTAGATTTTAATGTAACATGATTGGCTACTGGTTAAGTATTTTGTGTGTTAGCTCCTTATGGCATTCATTAGTAATCCTGACTATAGAAATGTTGCTCCATTGTTTTTTCTTCATTAATAGTTCAACAAGATTATGTTTAGAAGACTTGCTAGCCAGTTTGTTTTAATTCATCATGTTTAATATTCTCTTTAAATTCTACAAGATTGCTAATCCTTACTGTTCAGTCTTCCATTGTTTTTAAAGTGCCTTTTAGTGCAGTTTCTCTTTTGTACTTAAACAATTAGTTAGTTTAAAATAATTAACTATATATATATATATATATATATTTTACTACTTTTGTCTTCATTTGACTTGCTAATAGGGAACTCCATTTAAATAACAACCTGTTACGAGTTCTACCATTTGAGCTGGGAAAACTGTTTCAGTTACAGACACTGGGTTTGAAAGGTATGAACTTTATTTATTGTTTCTTGCCTTTGTCTGCATTTTTCATATGATCTTATTCTGCAGAAACCATCACTTTCAAGCTGATATGTAATAAATAAAACTACTACCTGGAACTGACATACTAAGAGCTAAATACCTTGAAACTGTGTTCGTCACAAATTTCTCCAGATTGCATTCCTTTTTACAGAACATTTCCCCCCTCTTTATAAGATGTTGAACTTGCTCTACTGTTTGTATAAGCCTCAAGTCTTTATTATATTATTGACTCGCATTTTGCCTCCCCACCCCCCTGCCTCCCAAACCAATCTAGTTTGGTGATGGTTTTATGAAGTGAGAGCCTCCGGTTTTCAGTAATAATTGTACTTCCAGTGTTCTGAACTGAGCTTCCCACAGACTAGCTTTAAAAACAAAAACACCTAAATCCATGATGTTCTTGAGGTCTCATCTTTTTTCCCCTCCCAACACTTTTACAGGAAACCCACTTACACAGGATATTCTGAATCTCTATCAGGAACCAGATGGAACAAGAAGGCTACTGAATTACTTGCTTGATAACCTGGCAGGTACTGCAAAAAGAAGTAAGTAGTGACTTTCTAGCACACGTATTTGTGCCCTTTAGAGTAAATATCATCTCATATTCATTTTTGTCTTCCTTAATAGTTTCAACAGAACAGCCGCCTCCTAGATCTTGGATTATGTTGCAAGAACCAGATCGAACGAGACCAACAGGTAGCACTCAAGTAATCTGTGCTTTCTTCCCTCAGACTAGTGAACTTTCCAGTTACTTTGCCTGAACAACTTCTTTTAATTCCCTTCTTTCTTATAGCAGCTAGTGTAGACATTCTAGAGGTAAAATGGTGGGTATATGCTTAGAAATGGAAAAATTGTAATACCTAAAGCTTTTTATCTTTTAAAATGTTTTTAATAATACATTACTTTATAGATGCTGTCAAAACTTGTTTGAAAAATCTGTTTACATGGTAGAAAAATACCTTTTCAAAAAAAAATATACCCATATGTGCATATTCATTCGATTGCTTTGAAAATCCTTGTAATTATCTTAAAGTAAATGCTGTCCAGTATCATAACAGAGAAATACACAGCATCTTTGGCAGCAAATGGTTAAATCATGTGTGATTGTTAAAGTAGATCAGAATGGGAAGTGTGGCCCCAAACCATGTAAACTCATTTCCTCATTCAACAGCCCAATCCTGTGCATCATGTTTACTCAGAACTAAGTCCTGCTGATTTCAGTGGAGCTTACTTCCAGGTATGAAACACTCAGTTGATTTAGGCTGAAATTTAGTAAGAGCTCCTAAGTAATTTAAAGGCTATCCTCACCTTGGAAAAGTTCTTTAAGGTCCTAATATAAGCTGGCATTAGGTTGGCTGTTGACCTTGTAGGGGTGGAGATTCTGGACTTCATTCCAGAGTAGCGTGTACCAACATGTTAACTTGCATGCTATGCCATCTTGGCGAACAAAAGAAGTAAAAACCTAAAATTTATTTATATTAAAACATTTATACCCTACCCTTCTGGTGTAAAAGAACCACTTAGAGAAGCTTACAACATTTAATTAGAACATTTAAAAATAACAATTTCATAACAACAACAATAAAAGACGATCAGCCCAGGAGGCAGGGTCAGCAGTTAAAACCAAAATGTTGACTGAGTTCACAGTCACGACAAGCCACCATGGGTTAATTATTACTTGGGCCACTGCGACATATGCCAGCCACCAATTTGAATGTGCAAGCCCCGGCTGGCGGTTATCGTGGCTTGTCATGTCATGTGAACCTGGGTGATGGGGGTTGTGCAAGGCTTAAACAACCCTTGCATGACCCATGGTCTGTTCTAGGTTTATGTGAGGGCTGTTTAACCCTCATAAAACCCTCTCCTCCTAGGTTGACACAACATGGCAAGGCACAGCAACTGCTGGCCAGGGTTTGCATATTCAAAATGGCAGCCAGCACGTGCCAAGTGCCCCGAGGGTTAATTAACTCATGGTGGCTTGTTGTGATGTGCGAACCAGCCCATTATCTGTCACCCATAGTTGGGTGTCTATTTTCTATAAAGAAACAAAAATATGCTGCTCTTTAGGGTCAGCTTTTCAATGATACATTGGAGTTTAAGTAAAAGCCAAAAATGGATCAATTTATTGAAAGGAAAAGTAATGAATGTTGTCATATTTTGTTTAAATTAGACCATTTCTCTGTGTGAGTAAACTCTTTATTCTGCAGCTCTGTTTTCTGTCATGTGTTACAATGTCCTCTGTGATAAATATGCTACTCGGCAGCTATATGGCTATTGTCCATCATGGGCATTGAACTGGGAATACAGGAAAAAAGCTATTATGCAGGAAATCTTAAGCTGTAATGCTGATATCATAAGTCTTCAGGTGAGAAATTATTTTGTTCTGTTTGCTTATGTATTCATCAATTTTTAAGTTTAAACCCTAAGCAATTTCTGTCAGTGTATAAGTAATTATTCATTATGTGACACCTATAGTGTGCTCTTATGTACTTCCTATATGTCTAAAATGAGCCATCAGCTTCTGTGCTAAGAACTATTTGAATGTAATTGCAATAATACAGTCAGATGAGTAGGGAAATAGTAAAGGATGACTACAAAACTCAAATGTTGGTTGTCTTCCACTCCCACTCCCTGTAGTGAGAGGCACATGAGAATCATTTCCTGATTTATCATTCCTGTGCAGAGATTCATTTGATATCCCATCTGTTAGAAGGATGGGTTATGTGGCTGCAGATGATGTGCCAAACTAGCAGATGCAGTAAAAAGAGTTGCAGAGCTTCTCTGTTGGGGATTACATAGACCTTGAAACAGAAAATAGGAATTAGGGTCAACATTGCTGCCCAGTGCACACTTGGTCAGGCTGGGGAAAATCTATTTTGTTCGTTGTATTAAACATTATAGCCTGTCCTATCTCAAGAAGTTAAGGTGGGCCTCAGTAGATCAACACTGTATATAAAATATACAATTCAAATTGCATTTAAAATGGATCAAAGCTCTGCGTAGGTTCCCTTCCCTCCATTGTTCCATTCTTGCTTAAAATATGCAGTTCCTTGCATTCTGACTTGATTGTTTTTCTTAATGTTGTGAACACCAGGCGAACTGATGTAGTGTGTACCTTCTGGTGTGTGTTATCTGATGACTTTTCGTGAAGGGCTCTTGTCACCAAAATTCTGGCAATAAAAATAGTGGGTGTCCTATTTATTTGTCCTCTGTTTCTTTGAGGAAGCTATATATTGGTGCTTCCACATTTGTGAATAGTGTTTCTACTAACTGTGGCAGGGGTCTTCAAACTACGGCCCGCGGGCTGGATCCGGCTCGGCGTGCCCTTCCATCCGGCCCGGCGGCCGATCTAGGCTCCGTGCGGTAGGCCCGAACTGGGCCCACCCATGTCCGTGCGGGCTTGCCAATAGTTCTTCGCTCTCTGCGGAGAGCTGGCTGCGGTGCCCGCGCTGGTCCCGTCGCGTCACTTCTGGCGCAGCGGAAGTGACGCGACGGGACCCTGCTCCGTCACGCTGGACCCCCGCGCTCTGTTATTGGTTGGGGAAACCAGGGCAACAGGGCTGTTTAAGCCCTGTTGCCCTGGTTCCCCCCGCCAAAAACGGAGCGTGGAGGTCCAGCACTACGGACGTGACGCAACGGGGACGGGCAGCGGCAGTTCCAGTGGCGGCGGGTGCAGCAGCCAGCAGGTACAGTGGCGGTGGCGGGTCCGGCGGTGGCGGGTGCAGGTACAGCGGCGGTGGCGGGGGGAGGGGGGGTCGGTCCACCCAGGCATCCAGCAGCGGCGGCTCGAGCAGCGCGGAGAACGCTCCGCGCCGCTCAGAAGAGCGGGATCGGGCCGCCGCCGCGGAGAACATCGGGCCCAGGTAGGGCCCAAAGTACATCCCTAAGTCTGGGGGGGTGGGCTGTGTGTGTGCCTGGTGGTGGGTCGCCTCTCGGCTGATTTCTTGCTAAAGCAGCCGTCTCTCAGCTGATTTCTTGCTAGGCGGCCGCTTCTCAGCTGTTGGCGGCCGCTCGGCAGTACTACGACGCCATTGGTGCTGGGCTGAGGCCCTGCTGCTGCTGCTGCTCCACGTGGACGCCTGCCTAGAGAAAATTTTAGAATCAATTTCGGTTACTTCTGCAAAATTGTTTGACGGGTTCTAGTCCCTACTCAGCAATGAAGCTCACTGACTGACTTTGGGCCAGTCACTGACTCTCAGTTTAACCTACCGCACAGGGTTATTGTGAGGATAAAATGGAGAGGAGGAAGATTATGTAAGCCACCTACATAATGGTGGGGGAGACGCAGCAGAGCCGGTGGTGGCGGGGCGTTTGCTGCACGGAGCCCGGTGAGCCTAACCACTATGCCACACTGGCTCTCACTATGTTCTCTGGGTACCAGGTCTTCCTGACCTACCCCAGGGAATGGGTTTGTACTTTTAAGGCTGTGTTCCTTTGTAAACTTACCTGTGGTGAAAGTCTCCTTGAATTCAGTGAAAGTTACTTCCAAGTAGACATGCATAAGATGAGGCTGTAAGGCTGCAGTCTTATGCACATTTATGTGGAACAAAGTTGCAGGATGTGGACCACCAGCTCTGTGGCTGGTAAATACTGCTCATCACTCATACCAAAAATATTGTATTGTTTTTTCCTGTTTTTTTGCACTACAAATAAGATATGTGCAGTGTGCAAATCAAGCCTTTCTGTACCTTTTTAAAATTTAATGTATTTCAGTTTTAGACAGCAAATTAATTTATAATTTATAATTAATTTATAATAACTTTCCATTTTATCAAGTAAAAAAAAAGGACCCGGGTCCTTTTTTTTTTACTTGATCCATTCGTTCATATTTTTTTCAAACTATAGTCTGCCCCCCCAACAGTCTGAGGGACAATGAACTGGCCCCCTGTTTAAAAAGTTTGAGGACCCCTGAACTATGGGGTTTTCAAACCTTGAAGATTACTTCTTGTGGAAGCCTTACATTTTTGCTCCTGGTTCATAAGAGTTCTTAAAACTACACATTGTGGTTATTGAAAAACTTGATACCATGACTAGTATTAAAGAACTGCAGGATTGTTGTTGCAGTTCTTTATGTACTCTTATAGATTGCTGGGGTTCACTTATAATTTGGCTCATCATGATGATTTTGTTGAGATGGGTTTGGTGGCCAGTTGCCCATCAGTCAGCAACAGTCCAGTTTGATGTTCTATGAGTTCTGTGGACTCCAGATCTAATTGCTGTTTGGCAGGGATAGAATATAAGATTTTTCATGTGGATATTTTGTGATTTTGTTCTATGATTATTCTCAAACATCTTGTGCGTTAGCTCCTTTTTATACTTTAAATGCCTGACAGTTCTAATGTTGTATTTTGCATTTCACTGAAATGCTTATTCCATTTTTGGCTGTGGTATGTTTTCCCTTTGAAGTTCTAGACTATTTCAGTTAGTCACTATTGAAGTTGGTTTAGTGGCTTTTACATGTCATATTTAGATGGGAGGTGTGGAACTACCCTACCAGATCAGGTGGTACTACATTGTATGACTAGACTTGCTTCTTCAGTCATGTGAAGCTACATGCTTTGCAGGCACATTAAAATGACACACTTCCTTCACTCCTGCTCTGTGCCTGAGTTGTGGGTTTAACCATTTCACAACAATTTAATGTGGTGACTGTTCAGTATATTGTATCCCACTCTTCCTTAGAAAGTTCAGAGCAGCTTACATGAGCTACCAGTGTGACCTTCTGTCTAGGTGCTAATTGGCTCCATGTCAAGTTGGCTCCACACCCATTTAGTTTGAACAAGGCTACAGCACCAAGTGATCCTAGACCATTTTCTAGGCCTTCTCACTTGGGCACAAGGTGTGCAGGAGAAGGACTCCTGCTACTTCACTGTCTCTGCTCTTGGAGATTGTCTCCACCCAGTTTTCAGGGATCCCTCCCTTACCTTCAGCCCAGGTTGGGCAGTGGGTGGGGAGGGGCTGCCAGGGGAGTCTGCTTCTGCCAGCCCCGTTATGCACATCTTTGTCTGGATCCAACCCATTATATGATTTTTAATCCTGTTTCTCTTCCTATTATCCCACTCCATCTCTGTTGCTGTCTTTTCTCCCTGTGGACATTATCATTACACTTTCTCAGAGAACCCAATTCATAGTCCTGCTTTATAACAATATTTTGGAAGAGCTTGATCTTGAGTAGAGATTTAATTCCATTTTCTTTCAAAGTTGCATTGTGTATCTGGTACTCAACTAATTGTATCCTTTCTTACATTTTAGGAGGTTGAAACTGAGCAGTACTACAATTTCTTCTTAGCAGAATTGAAAGAACGTGGGTACAATGGATTCTTTAGTCCAAAATCTAGAGCTAGGACAATGTCTGAACAAGAAAGAAAGCATGTTGATGGTTGTGCAATATTTTTCAAGACAGAAAAGTAAGCAAATAGTTGTGGCTACAGTGCATTAAGTCACATGGCAACATCAGTTTCCCCCCCCCACAATAAAAATCTGAGGCATTCCTATAGTGATTTAGTAATACCCCAGCTATTTAGGACTATATAACATGGGTAGTAAAATCATTCACTAATGAAATATAGGGAAATCTGGTTGTCATTTATGAATTCTCATAATAGTCTGGAATTTCTGGAGGGATGTAAAATGGCTAGTATGGAGTTTTTCATTGAGATTTTTGTATACTGATTAAAGATGTATATGCCTGATGGTTATTTATTTATTCATTCAATCATTCATTTTCTATACCGCCCAATAGCCGAAGCTCTCTGGGCAGTGTACAACAATCAATTTTTTAAAAAATACAATAAAAATTTTTTTCAGAAACATGCTGAACATACAACCACTGCAGAATGTCTCAAGTTTGTGGCCATCAGAAAAAGCTAAATATACCTTTTGATAACATATATACTAAAAATGTAATGTAATGAACATTTTTCTAGAGATCACTTGTTGAAGTTGCACCTTAAGAGAGCTGGTATAGTATAGTGGCTAAAAGACTGAGCTATGAATCTGGATTTCCCTGATTAAAATCTCTCTGCCATAAACTCAATGGGTGACCTTAGGCATGCTCCCCCCCCCCCCCATCTACAATATTGTGACTTACCTTACGGGGTTGTTGCAAGAATTACAACTAGATAATGCATATGAAGTGCTTTGGACATTTAAAAGTGCTACACAAATGTTAAGTACTATTATCATTATTAGGGCAGTGTAACTCTTTTGGTAAAATGCAATATTGGTCTAGTGGCTAAGGCCATGAGACATAGTCCCTGGTTTAAATCTCACCTTGACTATGAATGTACTAGAAGGCCTTAAGCAAGCTAAAACCTCTTAGGATTGACTCTCCCCATCATGCAATATTTATTTATTTATTTATTTCATTTTTATACCGCCCAATAGCCGAAGCTCTCTGGGCAGTTTACAGCAATTAACAAGACAGTCCCTGCCCGCAGGCTTACAATCTAAAAAGACAGGACACACAAGGAAAAAGGAATGGGAAGGGAAGAAGGGGGAATATTAATGGCAGGGCTGGTGGAATGGCCCTGCACTCTCTCTCATCTCCCTCCTCTCAGCCTGCTGGAATGGCTGCTGTGGCGGCAGTTGAGGGAGGAGGAGCCGTCATGAGGGAGGCCTCTCAGCAGGGCTGGTGGAATGGCCCTGCGCTCCCTCCTGTTGCAATATGTAGGCAACACTGGTGTACTAAGATAATGTGTGTCAAGCACTTTGAAAACTCTGAAGCGCCATATAAATGATTAGTCCAGCATTTACTAAAACCAAATGTTTTTAATTTAAAGCATTGAAATATGCAGGTGGTTGTCAAGTAAATGATTATAGGAAGATTACTTTATTTGCAAAGTGATGGGGCAGTATTCAGTGCTGGTGGCAGTGTGCCAGCACCAATCATGTTGCACTAGCAGGAATGGCCACTAATGCAACAGGAAGCTAGCATTAGTGCGACTCTGGAAACTAGCTCAAATTAGTGCTTCCAGAACGGAACAATTCAGTGGCGCTCCATTTGGCAAGCTCTGCTGACTTGTCTCGTTCCAGAAGCACTAGTTTGGGCTAGTTTCCAGAGCTAGTTGTCATTCCTGCTAGCACAGGGGCAGTGTTGGATACTTCCCAAAGTATTTATTTTTATTTTTTTAAATGCCTCCATGTCAGCCCTTTCATGTTACAAGTATTTAGCTTTTTCTCATGGCCACAGACTTGAGACATTCTGCAGTGGTTGTATGTTCAGCACGTTTCTGAAAATTGGCACAATGTCTGTAATGAAAAAATCCTGTAGATTGTGGGTAAATACAGACAGCCATTTATCAAGTAGTAACCTCACACATGGTAAGTTTGTTGTTTGTCTTATCCTACCAAATTGTAAGAATTTTACCACTCTTCCTTGCCTGGTCAGAAATCCAGCTTAAGTAGCAGCAGTGTGTGCACTGTGGTAAGCTATCACTTGGTCATTGTATCTATAATGAAAAAGTACAGTTATATTATTTCTGTATTTCTAAAATGCTAATTGTGTAGATACCGTGATACTGCTCTAAAGCAGAATATAGTAGGCGATCACTCGTGACCGAGTAAGATTGTCTTCCAGGATAAAATTACAAAAAGAAAATTATAAAAAGAGGAAATTCTAAAAAAATTGTGTAGACTCTAGCGATGGGTCCGTAAGTCCTTAAAGCAGAATATATAAATCACTTGTTAATAAAATGGAAAATAAATAGTTCTGATTTGTTTTCTAAAAGGTTCACCTTGGTTCAAAAGCATACTGTTGAATTCAATCAACTGGCTATGGCAAACTCAGAAGGATCTGAAGCAATGCTGAACAGAGTAATGACAAAAGATAATATTGGAGTTGCTGTGTTGTTAGAGCTACGAAAGGAATTAATAGAAATGTCATGTAAGTAATCAATCCAGTTTTTGGATTGGATTCTGCTGCCATCTTGTGTGTATCCACACACTCTTTACTTGCTTGGAAAGAAAGGTTGAGAGTGTCTGCTCATAGTACATGGGAAGTAATTAGTAAAAAAAAAAAAAAGGTTAATAGCTATCCATTGGAGCTTTTAAAGCTTTCTGTGCTCTGTGTTGAAACAAATTTATGATCGAAAATTGACCTAAAATTCTCGTATTTGTTCTAAAGGAAAAGTGGCCAGCTAGAAGTGATTAAAAAAGCCTTTCCTCACATGTCAGAAATGTCTAGCACTTGACACCAGCGGCAAAATGAACATTCCCCAAGATGTGCAGGCAGTTGCTGAAACACAAATGCCTTTCTGCCAACTACCGCCACCTACTCAGATTTTTGCATACCTTCATTAGGGTGCATGTAGAGTGGCATCCTGCTCCAAAGTGGAAAAATAACTTTGCACAGAATTTCATACTTCCCCTGATAATACCACTTTTTAATTAAAAAAAAACTAAGTTGTTACAGTTTTAAAGACAAAGTTAACAGGCTCAGACTAGAATGGGGAAACTGAAAATTCTTCAGGCGAGAGAAGGATTTATTTAGAATTAACTGTTCTCTTTCTCCTTAGTCATGCCTGTACCTTTTTCTTGCCCATGTTTCTCATGTTCCTGTTCCTTCGACTGCTCTAGTATTTGCACAGTTATGCAATTAAGACACTGCTTATCTTCGTATGGTGCTGAATGAAGCTGTATCTTGTTAGTTAAGTAAACATATCTACAGTTTGTCACTGCAGACAATGGCCCCATTCATAGGTTACTCGCTTGAAGAGGCAATACAGATACAAAGAGCCATGGGGCCATGCACTTAATCCTACCCTGAGGTTGCACAGCTTCTCATGTGGAGGGTCCCCACATGACTTAGAACCCCAATCTTTTAAGATTGTTAATCACATGGAGCCTCCCATGAGTAGAACAGCCTCCCCACTGCAGATGCTACACTAGAACATGGGGAATCTGGCTTGAGTCACGTGACAATGGGGGCAGGGCTGATGGTGCAGTCCATTTCTACCCTTGTCACCCCCTTTATGGCTTAGCGAATGTCTTTCCAAATTGCAAAATTTTTATGGGTGTCCTTGCAGTTAATGCTCTGTAGGGAAAGTGCAAAGACTGAAGGATGCTGCATCCTTCTGTAGGGAAAGTGCAAAGTACCCCTCTCTCCCTCTGTGTGTGTGTGTGTGTGTGTGTGTGTGTATAGTGTTTGGTACAAAATTGTATGCACTAGTTTTAAAGACACGTAGCTTATTTGCAGTCAGTCACTGTGGCTATTTGTCATCATATCAATAATGTAATAAAGCCAGCAGAGGGAGCACTGAGCCCCTTTTTTGTTTTTTAAATCATAAAATGGCTGGCTGAGTTAAAAGAATCCTGGCTATGTGAGGTTCAAGTTAATTACCACTGGCTGCCCTGATTTCTCTAGAAGTTTTTAAAAAGTGTTTCTTGTAATGGAACCCATGCATTTCTGCCATCTGAGGTGCCTTTTATTTTCCATTTTAGCTGGCAAGCCACACCCTGGAATGGACAAACAGCTAGTCCTTGTAGCAAATGCACACATGCACTGGGACCCAGAGTATTCTGATGTGAAGCTGGTGCAGACCATGATGTTCCTTTCTGAAGTAAAGAACATAATTGACAAAGCCTCTCGGAGTCTCAAGCCTGGTACTTCTGGAGAACATGCTACAATTCCACTTGTACTGTGTGCAGATCTAAATTCTCTGCCAGATTCTGGTAAGCACAACTATATTCAACTTAATTATTATAACTGCGATTCAAGACCTTTAACTTAGTGGATTTTTGTATGCTGAATTTGCTGATACATGCTTGAAGAACTATGGTATAAGAGCATCAGGGACAAAACCTGACAATCAAGAAAATCACAAGTGAATACCTAAGTGGTGATAAACTTGTGTTTGATTGTGGTAATACTGGACTGGACAGGTGGAATTAATTAAGTGTGTTAACCTTACGATGGCTAAGAGACAGCTGTGATCCAGGAAGTCCCCAGTTCAATCTCACCATCTCATCAAGCCATTCTTTTCTCAGTCTCAGCATTTTATTAGTAACATGGGGATAATAATCCTGACCTACCTTAAAGGTACACTTACAACAATCCTTTGTTGTAAGGATTACTGATGTATGTGAATTGTTTTGAACACTAAGTAAATACATGAATGTTAAGTGGTGGTGTTCAGCTTGGTTTATTGATCTGAGGACCACAGACATCTCGGATGCATGCAGACGGAAGGTTCCTAACACTAACAAGTGGAAGGCATTGTGCAGCTGTTCCGTTTTTTCTTAACGGAATTTTTGCAGTAAGGAAAAAGATGGAAGAAGCAGCTGGAATATACAGGAGGGTTACAAGTGGAAGATGTCATCTGAATCTGCTGTAAAATTACATGAATGGGGAAGAGGAATGCTATGATAAAATAATTGTCTGGAAGCACCCCTAGTCTACCATTCTGTCCGTACATGTTTGTCTTCCCCCTAAGTAACGTGTGTGTGTGGGCTGGGGGGTTAGATTATGACCGCCTCTTCAGGATACTCATGCTGTGAAGATGGATGCAGTACTACTATGATGAACAGCATGCTTATTGTGGTGTATTTTTATTCTCTTTACCTTAGGTGTAGTTGAATATTTGAGCACTGGTGGCGTGGAAACAAACCACAAAGATTTTAAGGAACTGAGATATAATGAAAGTCTCACTAACTTCAGTTGTAATGGGAAAAATGGAACCACCAATGGAAGGATTACTCATGGTTTCAAGTTGAAGAGTGCCTATGAGAATGGTCTAATGCCTTATACAAATTACACGTTTGATTTCAAGGTGAGAATCTTTGTCAGTTGAAACAAGTTCCCATTATACTATTACTATTTTAAGGTTTATTCAGCATAGTGTGCAAACCCTGCCTAGAAGCCAGGAATAGAAGGAAAAATTAGGGGCATATAAATGTGAGCATAGGGTAGGGTTAAGTCCTCCAAAGAAGTGGATTATGATAGCTCTTGAAGAGAGGTAAGTAGATCTACAATTAGAGAGCAAGCTCTCCCAGGCATAGGAAACAACGCTTCTTAAAAAAACCCAAAGCAGTGGCTACAGCTTGTGCTTAAAAGGGTGGTAGCCATGGAAGAGTAATCCCTGGAAGGTGGTGACATGCGAGGTGCTTGAACTCTGCACAGGAATGGTATTTAGTATTTTAAAGCATTATTTGTTAAAAATATTTTAAGAATATTTATTAAATGTTTCTGAGATATCAGGAAGATGTACAAAAGACATAAAAACCAAAATTAGCCATAATATAATAATACAAAAAGACGATAAAACATTCCAATAAAAACAGATCAAACATAAAAACAGCAGAGAAACTAATCATAAAGCCTGGTGGCGGACTGATAGTAGCATTGGTGCCAGTCAAGATTCCATGAGGAGTTCATTCCAGAGAGGGTACCACCACAGAGAAGGCCCTCTGCTTATTTTCTAATCAATAAGCTTCCCTTGGCAAAGAAACCCAGAGAAGAGCCTCCAAGACATGGGTAGGCTGACATAGGGAGAGGTGCTCCTTCAGGTATTTGGGTCCCAAGCCATTTAGGGCTTTAAAGGCAAGTCCTAGCACCTTGAATTAGACTCAGAAGCGAATAGGCAACCAATGTAACTCTAAAAATGGGTGTAATATGAACCTATCTCGGCGTACCAGCTACAACTTGAAGCTATTAGAATCTTTGACTGTCCTTCAAGTGCAGTCCAATGTACAGTGCATTTCAGTAATCAGTCCAATCGGAAGGTTACCATAGCATAGACCACTGAAGCCAGACTCGTACCTGTCCAGGAATTGTCATAGTTAATGAGCCAGCCAAGTGATAGTACTCCTAAGCTACATACCTGCTTTTTCAGGGGAGAGTACAACCCCTTCTAGAACAGAATAGACACCTAATTCCTGGGCATGAGAACCACATACCCACAGTACTTCAGTCTTGTCAGGATTCAACTGATGTTTGGCACTCATCCAGCGCATTACCAACTAGAGGCACTAGTCTAGCAACTGCACACCCTCAGCTGAGATGGATGAAATAGAAAAAGCTGAGTGTCATCAGCATACTGATGGGACCTGACTCTAAATTCCCTCATGATCTCACCTCATCCAAATCATGGAGGCAAGATGAAACCTTGCAAAACCCCACAGCATAAAAGCAGAAACCTCCTCCCACAATGCTCTTTCTGAAACTGGTCTTGAAGGTAAGAATGGAATCACCTTGCCTCCCACTCCCACAGAGCCATTCCAGTAAAACACCATGGTTAATGCTATCAAAAGCCACTGAGAGATCAAGGAGAATTAGCAGGGTTGCACTCCTCATTCTTGTCTCAAAAAAGGACATCCATCAGGGTGACCAAGGCTGTTCCAGTGCCAAACTCGGGCCTGACCTCAGATTGATCAGTGGATTACAACCAGTGAAAAACTAAAATGCCATTTAAAACAGTTAAAAATATAAAATGCAATACAAATATTTAAAAGAATAAAATACGATATCATAAACAACAAATAGCACAGGAATCGATAAAACAGCCATAATAACCTAGAACTAGGTCTCTAAAATGCCTAGGAGAAAAGAAAGGTCGTTCCCTGGCGCCAAAAAGATAACAACGTAGGTGCCAGGCGAACCTCTTTGGGGAGATTATTCCATAAGTGGGGTGCTACCACTGAGAAGCCCTCTCTCTTGTAGCCACCCACCTAGCTTCCTTTGGCAGGGGCGGCCCCTGAAGATGACCTAGGGGTCCAAGCAGGTACATGCAGGAGGAGATGTTCCTTTAGATACTGATCCCAAGCCATTTAGGGCTTTAAAGGTCAACACCAACACTGAATTGGGCTCGGAAATGGGCTGGAAGCCAGTGCAGCTGAAGAAGCACTGGCATCACATGGTCGAATCAGCCAATCCCAGTTAGTAACCCAGCAGCTCCATTTTGAACTAACTGAAGTAGAACAGTGCCCCCAGCCTGGATAGCCGCTGTCCCCGTCTCTCTTTTGGCTAAGGTCATCCCACAGAGCATCCAAGGCAGTTTCTGTCCACAAACTGGTCTAAAAGCCGGATTTAGAATGGATCAAGAAAATGAACTTCATCCAAGAATGCCTGAAGTTGATCAGCAACCATGTGCTCGAGCACCTTGCCCAAGAAGGGAATGTTAGCAACTGGCCTATACTTATTCTCCACTTTGGGGTGTAGGTTAGGTTTCTTCAGAAGCAGCCTGATTACTGCCTTTTTAAGGAGGCTAGTACCACCCCCTCTGTCAAGGAGGAATTTACAAACTCCTGGACCCAACCGGCCATCCCCTCCTTATTAAATGTAACAAGCCAAGATGGGCAAGGGTTGAGCATACAAGTAGTCGGTCAAACTCATCCAAGCACCTTGTCTGCTTCCTCATGCCTTAACTGAAACTCATCCAATTCAGCCGGATCAGACTGTGTTCTGGACACCTCCTTTAAAGGAACCTCAGTAATAGGAGTCCAAGTCATGCCAAATACAAGCGATTTTATCTTCAAAGTGCTTTGCAAATTTATCACAATGAGCTGTTGAGGGTATGACCAAGAACTTCTACTTTGCCATCCTCACTGCCCCACGATAAGCTCAATAATGAGCTCTAACAAGTGTTTGGTCAGAATCAGCAGGAGTCTTTCTCCACTTGTGTTCCAGCCAATTTTACCTTAAAGTGCCTCACAAAATTGTCACAGCAGGCCTTTGAAGGCTTCCCAACTTACTCAGTATTGTCTGTTCTAACAAGCCATTCACCACCTGAAAAAGTTGCTGGACAGCTACTTGAGCATGTGGTGGTGGTGGTGGTGAAGTAAGAGTGCTTCAATACCATCACTGCCACAAAGTAAGCTTGATAGTGTGCTCTCACTTGTGTCCAGTCACAGACCCTATGAGACTAGTGCCATCTGTGTTCCAGCCAGCATCTTGCCTGTTCCATAGCCTGTAGCTCCTCGGAGAACCAGGAAGCTAATTGGACTCTACATTACAGGGGAAAGTGCTTGGGAGCATTTGTGTCAACAGTGCCCTCCATGAACAGTAAAACAACAGTAGGAACATAACATAATAAGCAACCCAAAACACTTCTGTTGGAACAGGAGTATCTTAACCTCTCTGTGGAATGCCAGCAGGTGTGTTTAAATGTACACCTTTTGAAAGGGCATTCCGTACCTTCAGGGCAGCAATTGAGAAGGCCCTGCCTCTTGTGGAGGCCAACCTGGCTTCAGAGTATGATGAAAATTGAAGTCGGACCTTGACATCTGATCTTAAACCATGGGGAGATTCACATGGGAGCAGGAATTTCTTGATATAGCTGGGATCCATACTGTTTAGGCAGCTTGAATTGGTCCTGGAAACACACTGGTAACTAGTGTAAGCGCTTCAATACTGGAGTAATGTGATGATACTAACGTGTATCTAAAACCAATTGAAATTGCTTCCACTGGGTTGGCTTACTTTTGAAAATATGCTTTGCACAATTTTCTCTCCCCCCTTTTTTTAGGGTATTATTGACTACATCTTCTACTCTAAACCTCAGCTGAATATTCTTGGCATCTTGGGACCTTTGGATCATCATTGGCTAATAGAGAACAATATAAGTGGCTGTCCACACCCGCTCATTCCTTCTGACCACTTTTCACTTTTTGCACAACTGGAGCTGGTGCTGCCTTTCCTGCCCCCGGTAAATGGAATCCATCTGCCTAGCAGGAGGTAGTCAAGTACATTTTAGAGGGCAACCTCAATCTGATTTGTAAAATTGTAAAATCTGAATATAGAGGAGTGAGGTATGGCCAACAGGGATCTTTCTTAATGATCTTAATTTTAAATCTAATTATTTGATAAAGAAATAGTAAAAGCCAGGTGCTATCAGACACACAATTCTGAGCCCAACATGCTTTATATACTGTTAGACAGGGATTGGTGCATTTGCACCTTTCTTAATTTGTTACAAGTAATCTGTTTGTTCTATCCAATGTAATATTTCATGCCTTGAAAATAGGGAATTACTATAATAAATTCTCTTTTGCACAGATA
Organism: Shinisaurus crocodilurus; assembly: GCA_021292165.1. Lineage (NCBI taxonomy): Eukaryota > Metazoa > Chordata > Lepidosauria > Squamata > Shinisauridae > Shinisaurus > Shinisaurus crocodilurus. The sequence goes on from CM037881.1 coordinate 106,217,504, forward strand.
TCTGTAGCACTACTTTTTTGAGGCCAGTAGTAAAACATCAAAATACCATTCTTCCATACTTCACTCCCTTCTTTTTCAGACTTGTTTGTTTGTATAATATAGAATTTGAATTTAGCCTTTATTGATTGTATATGAACAACAGAAAACCTGATTTATGAGATTTTGTACTTTAAAAAAATCAGATTTGGAAAATGATTGTATTGTAAACTAAGGCTAAATTTTTATCTGTTTCATGTGTTATAAAGGCCAGCTTGTAAAAGAAGCTGCACCAGGCTTTCTCTGCTAATGATTTGCACTGTTAGGGTTTTAAGCCCTTATGTACTACTTCATTTTTTAAATTGAGAACACTGCTTTTAAATTTAAATTTGATAAAATCATAGCAAATTTCTTCCAGCTAGTTAACCTACATGCATTTCTTTTTTTCTTTTAACTTAAACAACAGGTAAGCTAAGCAGTAACTGATTAGGCTTTTGTGTATTGATCACCCTTATTAAGGTATACAATCTAACATTTTCCTCTCAGAAGTGGAACTGCAGAAAGTCGTGTACAGCTTTCTAGTGTCTGTGTTCAGTCACCCATTTCCTAGCCCCACTGTGCCTGCTTTATTTTGTTCTCAATTCGCACTGCCTGTGCATGCAGAGAGAACCTGTGCATCCTCTTTTATTTTTTTAAATAATGTTAACATTTTGTGAAAATTTTATGAAGATACTTTTGTATAAGCTGTGGCATCTATTTTTTTTCCTTTGTGAAGCGTTGAATATCACTTATTGAACATGTTCAGATTGTGGGTACACAAATGCTAAGCTTCTGATACCCATGCACTGCTTCTTTCAGTGTCATTGCACAATGCTGTGTGTTTGTTTCTCTTCCTCCCCCCCCTCCCCGCAATACTATCATGTGAATTCCTTTTCAGTTTAACCATATTCCTCAGTCATTCCTCAGTCATCATTCCTCGAAGATAAAGTGTACCGTCTTCTATTTTATGAAGCAGTGTAACTAGACATGCGTTTTCAGTACAGGTTCCCTAGACAACACTTCAGATCGATCATTAAAGTGACCAAGTCCTATTCTATAAAGTGTCAACAAAACTAAAGATGTAGTGTACCCTCCTAGTGCCATTAGTATTTGAAAGCCAAGTGTGTGTGTGTATGTGTGCACGCGTGTGTGTTTATGCGCGCACACACACACACACACACACACACACACAGAGTCCTAAAAGGGAAATTCTATCTAATCCTCAGCAAACATACCTTCAGTAATAAATCTGTTTCATAATTAGAGAGAGAACTTGGTCAGGCTGCTTTTGTTTCAACTGCAGGCAGAGAAACAAAAGCTCACTCTTGAATTTAGCAATTCTGAAGATAATGAATTTTTTAACAAATAAAATGTGACTTAGTGATTATGATTGAAAATTTTATAAAGAGGAAATTATCAGCACTTAGAAGTGCTTAACCATTTTGTTTTAAAGAGAACAATAAATTTGCAATGAGTTCAAGTTTAAAAAACATTTTAAAATTTCAGTAGGAAAAGTCTAGATCTTGAATCCTTGTCTAGGACCTGGTTTTCTTTTGTTACTTTTTTTTTTAGTTCAAACACCAAACATGTCCAGTTTATAATCAGTACATCGGAATGCTGGTAATAATTGATGTAGTAGATTCAATTAGTAGTGTTGCTTTTTCTGTTCTTGTTTTCTGGGTTTTGGGTTTATTTTGTAAAAGTGTGAATAAAAGGTGTTTTACTCATGTTTCCTTAACAATGTGTTGGTAATGTGCATCATGACAATTTTCAGTGGCCATGGAGCCAATTTAGCTTGTCATACCCAGCAACCTATTTTGTTTCCTGATTATCTGGGTTATTTAATAGTATGTCCAGAAAGCTTTATGGAAGGGAAGCACTTATTCATTTTATATTTCTTAGAAGGAGTTACTTTTTCCTTTTAAGCTGGAGCTTGAGTGCACTTGGTAAATCCTAAAGGTTTAAGCTTTACACATGCGTTTTCACCTTTCTTTGTTCAGTCTTAAAGTATATATCTATATATGAATTTATGGCAGCACATTAAAAGGTTACGAGCTCATTCATGTGCTCAAGGACTCTGTTCTTGCCTGTACATGTTGCAATCTATGGGCAGCTCAATTACTTTTCCATGTTTGGGATAATAAGATTCTTGAAGTATGAGAGCTCAGAAAAATTAATAGATTTCCTTTGACATCAGCAGACCTTTGGTCAGGTTCTTTAGTAATGAATTGAAGTTCACTCTGAGGAAATATTCTGCATCTTTGCAGAATGATATAAACTGCACCAAATGTGTCTGGCAGTTGATTTTAGAAACAATACTTTTTAAAGACTAATTTCTGCATCAAACAAATTCAGACATTTCATAAATGAATGCAATAAACTATCTGTCTTCACAAAATGATAATTTTCAATAACCGTAACACTTTATTTACTTAAGGTGGCTTTGGATGTTGCCATAATATATGTTCCATGTTTCTTATTAACATAATCACATATATTTAAAAAGAGTATAGAACATTGCTGGGCATGAGGCTCCCTCTCCCCATCCCCCAGTTTAAACAAACTAGATATTTATCTAGCGGTGATCACATATTGGAAAAGTCTCATAACTACAGCCTACATATTTCTGGTTGATAATTCCAATACATGTGCATAAATTCAATTATGGCGGAACTTAATGGGGAAATATAAAATATTAGGGATTATGGGGTTTTAAGATCGCAGAGAAAAGTCTCTAGGAAATGTGTGTAATTATTTTGTCCCTTTTTATTTGTGGGTTTAAAACATTCAAGTCTCAACTGTGAAGCTAACCATTCTGGATGCAGACTTACACCCACTGATGTAAATCTCTGTTAAAATTATATGAATTCTGCTGTGGCTAACATGTATAATAATAGGTTCAGATGTCAAGTTCTCACTTCATCCATGGGGCAAATAACTCAAAGACAAAATAATTGCACTACCATTTTCAACAAAAATAGTCACACTGCAAATTTTGCAAGTCAAATTGACGGCTTACGTAGTGAGTCTGTTTTCTTCCCATCCAGCCTGACACAGTATTTTAGTCTATGTTAACTCCTGCTATACTTTTTGGTTGTGTATGCTTTTTTAAAATGTAGGTATCTTGGTATGTTTAAGTAGTGTCTAAAATTTAGATTACTTACTCTCTATTCACAGTACTTCTGTATAACGTGTAATGCACTGGACTAACTCTTGTTTACCATATGTGTAACAAAAAAAACCAGCACATCATCTGCACTAAGCTCAAAGAATGTTGCATTTGTCTATAGGCAGCTCTTCAATATGATAAATGGGAAATTGAATATGGTCTGATGGTAAACAAGGGCTTTTACTGTTCTCTTCAGTGGAACTTTCTTCTTGGTCAAATTTTAACTAGCTAGTATTATATTTATATACAGGGTTGTCTTTTTTTTCTTTACCAATGTATTTTCCTACTCATAGCTGACCAATAAATTCAATATCTGTTTCAAATCTCTTTGAAGTCTAATTTTCATATTTCACCTCTGCCTGTAAACCCATCCAAACAGACAGGCACTGAATTGTTCTTACACTAAGTGTTAATTCCCTGTCCTAAGGGAGGTATCCTGCAGTTGGGCCATAATTCTGTGTTACTTACAACAACTATAAGGCTGTAAAAGCAAAGATGCACATGTTCAGTCCTTAAAGAATTTATATCTGTGAAGAACATGACCTGGCTTCTACACATTCCTTTCTGTCTCACTATGGGAATTAAATTCTTCCCCAGGATCCATGGTAAATTCAAATGGCAGTGGTCACTGATGATACATGCAGGAGCTCTGTCCTAATTAATGTGTTGCAATAAGGGAAAGCAGCTACTTGGGAAAGTGGCGAGTATTTTGAAGACTTCAGGAATGAGTGTGGTGAAACCTGTTCCAGCATCCCAGGAGCTGTCATAATTTGGTTTGGACCAGTTAAGCTTTTAGAAAGCTAGGTTTCACAGAGATGAGGGACTTGAACAATCTGGAAATGAAGACCTGCATTGTTGAAATGATCTGCATGCATTTTTATTTAGAATATTTTTAAATATTTGCATTGGTATATTGAAAATATGTGCTTTTAAAAATTGTAAAATAAAAGTTCCATTCCTTGCTTATGGTTTCTAAAACATTTCAGAGCACTACACTAAGGTTTCTAGTGAAATGCCTGTATGTTATGCCCATTGTGAGATGGATAAGCATTAAATATTCTCCTATAGATTAGAAGCTACCTCTTCAAAGATTTTCCTGCTTGTCACAGCCATCACCAGTATTTACAAGAATGGAGGAATCTAGCGTATCCTCCCGTGGGTGCTTAAGGTCAGGTCTTTCAAAGCTGAGTAAGTGCTTTATGTTTCTGAGAGATCTATTCCTGAGAGAACTATTCCATTTTGGTAGGATTTGTAGCTATTATGCCTCATGAATTACAGCCTAAGTGTACAAACAGTGTTGGTCTGTTCGCAATTTATAGCCTGCTTTTCAATAATTGTTCTCAGTTAAATGTGACTATATAAAATTAAATACTTTTGGAGGTAGATAGGTTGGGTTTTTTGCTTCCCCTATTTGAAGGCTGTCAAGTAGAGAATCAAAGATTCCTAAAATAGTGACTATTAAATTATGATTTATGTGGCTTCTGCAATTTTGCTAATGTAAAATGTACATTAAAATTCTGTAAATGTTTAATGCAGATGTGCATTAAAATTCTGCTAAAAATAAATTGCTAGCTGAGGGCATTTGACAAACAGTTTGGTTAAACTTGAAATAAATCACTTGTAGATACTACTTTCAATAGAAGAGCATTTAGGGCACAGCCCAGCCAAAGTTAAACACACACACCCCTACTTGAAATTGGTGGGTTTTAAAAAGCTTTTCATCTTTGACTGGATGCTGTCCTTAGAATGTTTATGTTGCTACTTTTGATTAGTCTTTGATTTCATGTTTCCCCAGAATACCTTATGGATTATAAAGTCTAAGTGTCCTCAGTCATCAGGAATACAACACGCTGATTTAAAAATTGCATAGCCTGGCATGTCTAAATCATGAAGAGGAGGTTAGGCATGAGACCAAGTTCAGTGACACACCGCACAGCATCCATGTGCAATTCCTGGCATCTTCAGTTAAAAGGCTGTGTAGTAGTGAGGAGGCAGCTCTTCCTTTATTTTTTGAAAAAAGCTGCTGAATCCAATTCCAATATGGTTAGAATTTAGATACTCTCTTCCTCTGTGTCAGAGAACCACACTTCAAATTGGCCGGTTTATATTTTTATTAAATCAAGATCACAGCTCTAGGTTAAATAACGAAATGGTTAAAAAAATAAATCGGTGTTTGCTTGTTTTGTCTCCTTTTTGTAATCCATAGCACAGGCGCTCTGTGAAGCTCTGTAAAACCCTCCCTCTTTTTGGCCACTAATAATGCCATACACACACCCTTCTCTCTGTACCCCCATTTGTTTCCCGTTCCCCCCTTCCATTACTCCCCCCTTTTCTGTTTCTCTGCTGCCCTGAGCAACAGCACAGAAGGGAGTGGATCCGGACTCCATTGGCTGAACTGAAATCATTGAACTCTATGGGGAAACCACTGATTTTCAGTGGGGACTACCGTAAGTGCGACTAAGTCTGGATCCTACAAATTGTGTCCAGCGTCCCGCAATTCACACACTGAGGCTCAAGCCTCATGTTAATCAAGTCTAGTTTTCCCATCAACATTTAAAAAAAAACTTAAAGCAGCTGCCCAGGATGCAGCTGCCATTGGGAAACCTCTATGCCCATTTCTCTGCTCCAAACTGGCCACCCAACCAAACTTCGTAGATGGTAGGAAGTGTTGGTGACCTTGTATGCTTGTCTCCATAGAGGTGGTTAGTAAGAAGCTTTGCACATGGGAGAAGCAAAGTGTTGGCTGTAGAGGAAAGGCAGGTTGGCGCCAAGGGTAGGCATAGTCGGGCACCTACCAAGGATCCACATCCTAGCAGAGGCGCACTGGCAAGAGCCTCCTGGAGTTGCTCCTCTGCTTCACCATTGCAACTTGCTTGTTCACTTGCCTCTTGTTCTGGCTGAGACAATGCTGATGGTCAGAAGGAGAAAGAGGAGATGTCATGGCCTTATTGCTCACTGGCTTTATGCCTGTCAGGCAAGCAAATGGTAGCAATGATGAAAAACAGGGTGGGGAGTAATAGCTGGTGACAATGGTGAAAAGGCAGACTACTGAGGGGTGTGGGGGGCATTCAAGGGCTGCCAAAAACCTAGAGATGGCACTGAGCAAAGGAATTTGCTAATGGCACCATCACTACGTTTTGATGCCAATATCTTAACATCCTTGCATGTGCAGTTTGTTTTTCACTTTGCTGTAGTATGCCTTAACAACCAATTCCAGAACTCAAGTAGGCAAGGACCTGGGTGATGCATGCACCAGACCTGAAGACTGTTGTGCATGCACACACAGCATGTCGCATGCAAACCTACAGCAAGCATACAAAGAGGCAGGAAAAGGCTGCAACCAATGGGTATCTGGAGTTCTTCCAGGGCATTGTAGTGGAGGCCTTAGGACGTGCAGATCTCTCACTGTGTGTGTATGTGTGTATGTTTTGACATGCAAAATACTAAACTACCACTAGGTGGCACAATTGGCATGCATATGTATGAGAAACCTAAGAAATCTATAGTTTATCTAGGTAGGGTAAACGCATACATACAAACAGCTAAGAAATCTTCAGTCCCTGTTGAGATATACATTATGGATCCCATTGCCAATTACAGAAAGGTCACAGATAGCCTTTGTTTAGCTTCCCCAGATTGGTGCTTGGGTTTCTTTGTAAATGGTGCCGTGTTTATTATATGTGGTTTTTTAATGTATATTTTGATTAGCTGTGTGCATCAGCTTCAGGCGAAACCCAAATCCAGATCTAAAGAGGGCTGCTTCAGAGTGATTTGGGCTTTGAGGCAAAGCCGGGTTTCCCTGAAGTGAAGCAGGCTGCACCTGAAGCCTCAGATCTGCCTTGGAGGATGCAGACAGCACAGGACAGTCTTGGACCAGGGCCAGTGTCAAGGGTAGGCATGGTTGGGCACTTGCTGAGGGCCGACACCCCAGGATGGGCCTAATGATAAGAGCCCCCTGGACTTGCTCCTCTTCTTCACCGCTGCAACCTGCTTGTTCCCCTGCCTCTCGCTCTGGCCCAGACAACAGTGCTGTTGAGAAGGAGGGAGCAGGAGATGCTACCACCCCTCTGCCTGTCAAGCAAGCAAGTGGCAGCAATGATGCAAAAGAGGTCTACCAAGAGCAGTTGCTGACAACAGCAGTGAGAAAGTAAGACTCACTGAGGGAGGGGGGCACTGAGGGTGTCTTGCCCACGGGCCCTTAAGAAGCTGAGGTCAGTGTTGTCTTGGACTATTAGAAATTGTTCTTCTTCGTGGTCTCTGTGCATCACACATATGGGCTCTCCGCCTGCGCTGAGGCCTGTTCGGGAAACTTCTAAAGCTGAGGCGTTTCCAACCTCTCTCTGGAAAATCTGAAGCTACATGCATCTCCTCATTCAATTACATGGGGAAATGAACAAATGGCTATAATGGAGCAGTATCCAGTGCACTTCTGCTTATGATGTTGCACCAGTGGGACCCACAGCCAGTGCAACAGGAAGCTAGCACTTCCTCAAACAGCCCTGGAAATGAGCTGAAATGCTCATTTCTGGAATGGGACAGATCAGCAGAATTTCCTCCTGCGGGCACCACTGACCTGATCCATTCCAGAAATGAGTGCTTCCGCCCACTTCCAGTTGCTTTAGGAAGCGCTGGATGCTTGTTGTGCCTGCGGTGGCTCCCATTGGTGCACGGGCAGCTTTGGATACTGTCCAATATTTTTTTACTTTTTTCACGGATGAAATTTTCAGACATAGTAGCCCTTTCTGAGTGGATGAAGCCTGCCAAATTTCAGACAGATATGTGCAGGGGCAGTTGGGAGAGGGAAGCTTGGTAGGGAAGGGATGAGCTTCCTCCCCCCCTCCATGTGGTTTTTGGGACAATTTGCATGAAGATATTCTAGAAGTACCCCTGAGTAAGTAACCTGAAAATTTCAGGATAGGTGCAGGGGTTAGAGAGATACAAGTAATAACAGTAATGATAAAACTGAGGCTGTTTTGTTTTCTGCTCAATTGACACCAAATGATACGTTCCTTCTGCATCTGTCCCCAAACCCCTGTGATTGGAAGTAGAAAAGGATGGCCTTGGTAAAGTTATTCCCTGGTAGGAAGCTAACACTTTCAATCAAAGAGCTACACCCGCCCCCCCATTCTGCCTTCCCTCCTCCATGTCGTTTGCAGATTGCAGCTGGGGAGAGAAGGGTTAAGTCCCTGCCTCACATACTGGAACAGGCCATCCTGTGTGGCAATGAAGACTATGTGAGCAGGTCACCTGCGTGCGTGCTTTGCTCAATCTGCTGTCCAGGTGCTGTTGATGGGCAATTTCAAGAGCCCCGTTGCTCTCCCTCCCTTCTTAGGGTTCTTTTCTTCAAACCAGACTTGGACTGGACGGCCCTTCAGAAGATAGAGGGCAACTTCTAAATAGACAACAGTCCTCTGTGATAGGGGACATATGGCCATTCTATCTGGAGAGGGGTGCAAATTAACTGAAGAATTTTATTTGAGGTGATTTTGATAAGAAATTAATTGGTTGGTTTTGCCTTCTGTGCAATTTAGATGAATCCTAGTAATTATTTCTAAATGTGCATATATAGATAGAAGTTAACAGATGCAACATGTATGCACGTTTGTTTCCTATAGGCCTGGGCCCCAAATCTTTTAAGTGCCTAGCAAAGCCCCTGTTCAGGGATATAAGAAATAAGCATCTGCTACATGTTTCCGGACACTGAAAGAAATAACTTCTATGAACATTTTGTAGTTGGGGCTGTATTTCTATTATGCTTCACTGCCAGTTAGCATTGAAGAAGGAAAAAATGCATGAGACCCGAACACAGCTGAATGTCCCCAAGGCCAACCAGACAAACAACATTTACTAAGGTGAGCAGCTGATGGTGTGCAGGGCAAGAAGAGAGATGAATGGACCTTAAGCAGATGGAGTTTTTCTAAAAAATCATTGATGCATTACACACACACACACACACACACACACACACACGTGTGAAATGAAGAGCATTCAAAGGACAGTCTGTAGAATCTCTTAGCAGCCACAATGAGGACCAGGAGACATTATGCGCAGATGTATGTAACACTACTCTGATGGCTCTTTTAAAACTAGTGATGCCAACAAAGTCCAGCAGTAATGGGTGTATCATATCACTTTTCTCTGCCCTGAATACTATTTTTTTATTATAAAAAGCAATGGTGATGATCATAAGTAAAATGCCAGCACCCATCTTAGTGTAATAGCTTTATTAGGCCAACCAAAAGATCACAAAATTAGCAAAAGACTTGCACATATAATCTTTTTTTTTTTTTTGGTGATATTTTTGTTGGCCTATTAAAGCTACTGCACAAATAAAGGTTTGGGAATTTTACTTTTTATTATGAGTTGAGCAACATTGCCCTAAAACTCTTACACCATGCTGGCTGGGGAATGCTGGGCGCTGTAGGACTTTTCTCTGTCTAAACTTGCATGGGATTGTGCCCTAAATAAATAAAATAAATAAGGGAGGACTCCCATCTCCCTCCCATTTGCCTCAGGCTTATTGCTCCACACTGCCACCACTTCCCCTCACATAACCATCACAGCTGCTGCCTTTCTCAAGACAGTTCCAGGCAGTGGGAGCTGGTGGCTCCAATGTCAGCAGGGCTGTGTACTCCAGATTTTACTCTGAACCTTTAAGGCGCTATCCATGGTGCCAAATCTATTTCGGGGGGATAGCGTTCAGCACCATGGACAGCACCTTTAAAGTTCATACTCAAATCCAGAGTGGAGACACACCACCCTGCTGACATTGGAGCCAGCAGCCTCCACTGGTTCCAGGTGCCTAGAGTGGCCATGCTGCTTCACAGCAGGAGAGGCCGCACTAATGGCTTGGGAGCCACATTGGCTCATTAACAGCTCAGTTGTGGCATCTGAACCAGCAAAGGAGCTCATGCATTTTGCGGCACCAGGCATCCTCCTCCCTCCCCAAGAAGCCGACTGACTGGGCAGTCCAGTTGTACTGCAGGTGCCTCCGAGGGCACAGGGGAGGCATGGAGGAGAGAGAAGCAACCAAAGAAGCAAGGGCAGCATAGATTTCATAGATCATAGAGTTGGAAGGAGCCTACAAGGCTATCGAGTCCAACCCCCTGCTCAATGCAGGAAACTAGAGGAGGGGTCTCCCATCCAAGTAATAACCAGGCCTGACCCTGCTTAGCTTTCCACGCTCAGACAAGCTAAGCCAGCGTGAGCCACAGACCTGTATCATGCGGGAGAGAGAAGAGGGAGGGGACGCCAGAAGAAGCATGGAGGGGGAGGAGGCAGAAGCAGCTGCCCAAGAGTCTAGGACAGCATGGACAGGAGGAGAGAGTCACTGGCTGCCGAACAGGTATGAACAGCACGGAGGCGAGAGAGAGAGAGAGAGAGAGAGAGAAGGCTCAGCCAGAAAGGAACAAAACAAGCCTGGGGCAGAGAGAAAGGAGAGGAAGCTTTTAAAGCCTGCAAAAGGGCAAGGGGTTAGTCAGTGCTGCCCCCCTTTGGGGTACCAATGGCCACCTTGTTGTGATCTGGGTTTAATGTGTGTCTAACAATGCAAACTTACAAAATAGATTAGGATTTAGTTGTAGATAGCAAGAGCAAGAGTGATGCTTTTGCTCTTGAGTGGCCACTGGCCTGCTGGGTCCATGAGATTGTCTTCTCCCATATCCGTTAGTCATTCTCTCCTTTGTGACATAACAGGAGAAATGTAATTTTAATTACCACAGCGGGGAGATCTTTTAAACGTTTATTTGCATAAATTCTCAAAGCACATACATTGTTATCAAACTGGGGACCTTACATATATCACAGCAGACTTGCTTGGCCATGACTTTTCACAAATGCTTGAATGGATAGTATAATATAAAAGAAGATGGCTGTAATCTTCAAACCACTTCTTTCTGGACTCCTGCGGCAGAGCAATAAGGAGGACTACAAACATGGGAAGAACTAAGCACAAAGACTAAAGTCAGGATCCAAGAACTCTTCAGCTTGTTCCATGTGTACAAGAGGGCGATGGGCAAGTATTTTATTTTGAATAGCCGCCCCCAATGCCACATGACAAATCACTTTTGAAACCTGAAACTCCTATATGCAAAGCCAGATTAGGATACGGCATGGATAGGATATGGAGGGGCTGCTGTTGGACATGCCTGAGGTAGCTTTTTCGTTCCCCCATGCAAGTGAGCAACCTTCCATTAGATACCATGGTTCTGAGGGATTTTAAAAATCCCTTTGGAAAAACAGAAGCTAGGCAGTAAAAGACTACTAGAGGCATCAACTTCTAATGGCTAGGGGACTTCCTTTACATTCAAACCATTCTAGGGAGCTGTGAAGAAATGCCAGATATATAATTGTTGTTGCTATGTGATGTTTACTTTGTGTGGCCTCTGTGTGAGGCTACAATGTATCTGAGTAGGCCCGTGGCCGTGTTTTGTTTCTATCAAAGGCCTGTGTGGTAGTTGCTTAGTGACATTCTGAAGTGAGAGCAAGAGAGAACTGCAGATGGAGCCTGGATCAGGTAGATTTGATTCTGATTGGCTGGGGATTCTAGCTAGGTGGAAAAGAGCAGCTGGAAAATGTCAGTTAAGGAGCTGACAGTTGGGGATTACTCAGTCTGTAGTCAGTGTGGGAGAGGTCTCCTGGTTGGTGGGTGGTGTTTTAGGAGGACTAGGAGGAAGCGGAGGAGAAAGTGAATAGCTAAGGCCTGAATATTCCTTCTCTGTGGGATAATGTTACATGGCTGGTCAAGATCAGGAGTAGGGAGCCGGTGGCTGTGTTATGCCAGGAGGCTGCCCTAAGGCCTTGTCAGAAGAAAGTTAAACAAGCAGGCAGTAAAAACCCAGTTACACTGTCCAGGCAGCTAGAAGTACAACAGGAGGAGCTTTGGGAGTCAGAGGAAGGCTGGTTGTGAGTGTATTTGGTTGGGGTGGAGGTTTAGGGAATTTGGCCTGAGGTAAAAGATGACACTAAGAGGCTTGTAATAGTAACAGTGTCCCTTGAGTCCTAAAGAATTGTTACTAAGCAGTATTTTGAAAACCTCAAAGTAAATATTAGTATTCCCTTCTGTGTAAAATATATCTTTAATAAATTAACTTGTTTAATAGTTATCTCTAGTGTCTGTGCCCATCTCATGCCTAAGCCTCCTATACCAGGCTACTAGGAGGTTTTAATGTATTCCAAGTGAATTGGTGGTAGTAGAAAAGAATCAGCTTGTGGAACTCTTGAGTTATAGTGGCAGATAGTTCCTTAGCCCCTGAAATATAAGTATTTGCTGGAAATAAGAAACCCCACAGGTGGGATTGCCCAGCGAAGGAGCAGTTTCCCCATAGGTGTTGGTGGTGTTGGGGAGAGGAAATCCCCCATAGGAGCTTAAAGGCCATCTTGGATTATCACTATGGCTATGTGTGAAAAGTATACTCCAGTCCTGAGTCACAAATGCATGTACGTCCCCGCTGAATTCCACAAAACATACTTCCAAATACGTTTGCTTATGCTCACAGCCATAGTAGGGAAATGGCAGTCTCACAGCTTTTGACATGATGGTCGAGCAGAAAAATATTCGAGATATAAGGGGAAAGTCAACTGCACTCTAAAAGTATACAAAGCCACCTAGCTGGCAATTGTTGCCACATACTATACACTATTTGCATCTTCTTGAGAGTTTTGTTTTTAAAGCATATTTTTCAGCATTTCTTCAGGGGGTTTACATCCTAGTCTTAAAAACATGTTTACTTAGAAAACTGACATAGTGCAATAAAGCTTTCTTCCTAGTAATCCTATGCCTGTTTACTTAGAAGTACGTCTTCGTGATTACCATGGCACTTACTCCTAATTAGCTTTGTGTAGGTTGAAGCTTTAGAGCATAACATTTATTTTATTTTTACCCTGCCTTCGGTTCCTGATAGAATCCCCAAGGCAGCTCACAGAGACCTACACCATTGCAGATAATGAGATATGAGCTTTCCTAGGTACTCGTGTTGCAATTTTCATTTATGGACCATGTAACTGATTTTGTTATCAGTTTTCTACTCTCAAAGGCTGCACAAGCTTGATTAACTGTAAACACTGTGGAACTGACCTTGCTTTTTCAGTTCAATTATTGGTTGAACCAAAAGCATGAATGAATGTTTACTCCAATTAGAACATTCCTGGTAAGTGCAATTGTACAACTTATATTGGATTATATAGTAAAGTACTCTGTTTCATAAGATGCCCCTTTTAAGCTTTTCCAATGCACAATATAGTCAGTTTGCAATGCCCTATAACATTAGGGCTTGACATTAGCAAAAATCTTAATATGTTAGTTGCAGGGTCCACTGCAGACAGGTAGAAGGCACACGATCATTTGGAAAGAAACCAAAATATCCCACTCATGTGCAATCATCCTGGTGATTCACTGCAAGATTATTCAATAATGAAAGACAATAATGTTATTAGCCTCATTAGATACTGGTCGATGGAATCAAGAAGCCTTTTAAAGCCAGTAAAATGTTTGGCACTGGCCAAGATGGAAAGAGAATCATCCCAAGCTCCCCCCCTCTTTTCTTTTTTTACTGAGGCTGGATCTGTGCATACAGCAAAATACTTTGCACCACTTGAGAGTAGACTGCCTGCGCGGGACACAACTTTTGAATACTCCCCCATATTAAAAAAAAAACCCCTACTACCTGTAAATAGAAAACTAGCATATCAGAGAGAAAAGTTAGATCCCAGGTTAGATCCCAGGTTTGCTGTGCTAAGTTTCTATTTTCAAGGGTTGTTGTTGTTGTTGTTGTTTTTAACAGAGGAGAGATTAAAAAATAAAAAAAATTCCCCACCCCATCTGAAGTGATGTAATGTCCATTCTACTACCCCATATCAATGCAAATGTAAAACCAGACACCTAAAGAGCTGAATTTATTGATATATTTGTATTTGGTTTGAAACTAAGCTATGTCCAATTCTATATGGTGATTTTCTACTATTCCACCATATGTAGGATGCCAGAAACAGGATTCCTCATCAATCAGACAACAGATATTAACATAGCAGAGTTAATGTTCAAATCACCAAATATGAGGAGAGAGGTCTTCAAGCGTTGGTAATTCCCCCCCCCCCCCTATGATTTGTAATTCTCTAGGAATAACACACCAATTAAATGCTTCTACTGGCCACAGTAGCAAGACTCAACAGCACAAAATGGTAACAATATTGTTGCTCTTAGGTTCTTTTCAAAACTTACAAAGTTAATGGATATATGCCTATATATCCAAGCTATACCCAGCAACAAATAGAAGCGGCACACAATTTTTGACTGTATGCACATGCCACATGCAAGTCCTGAGTCCACAATACATGTATGTACAGTTAAAAAAAAAAGTGTATCATACTCACAAGTAATAGAATACACTGTGGGCACATGTAGTGTGCTAGCTAATTTGATAGCATGTGAAGCAGCCCTTCGATGTCACATATACTGTAATAGTTAGGCACTGTACATAACACTAAATTATATGCAAATAATGTTGATGAAGAAAGATCCACGATTTAAAGATCTACACGGGGAGAGATCTACAACTCTGTCACTCAGTTCTCTGTTTACTAGTTGTACAGCTGCAATACACATATATGAGATAAACACAGCACAGTGAAATATCAGGGTCAAAAACCTTCCCCTGGGTGGGGAGGGAGGGCACTGTTACAGCTAGACATAAAAAGCTGGCAACCCCTGCTTCACTGCAACAAGGAAAGTACATTGTTCCTTAACTGCTTATATTAGAGTAACTACAATTAAAGAAAGAAAGAAAGAAAGAAGAAAGGAAGAGAAAGTAGCTTCATTACTGCATGTAAACAAAAATTATTTGGTTATACAACTTAGCAGATGTAACATACTAGGGAGAAAAAGAGCCTCTAAGGGACTTCTTTGGCTGCTACTACTCAATAAACAGATGGGGCCTTACTTGGTCTTAGGAAGTGGCAGCTGAGTGGAGCGGCCTGAGCCCTATACATAAAAGGATGCTGTGCCTGGGTGACAGCAGTGAGGGAGAGATGCCAGAGGCTACTGGGAGCTGTCTATAGGCTGATGTTGGGTAGTTTACACTGCTGCTTACGTGTATGTAAATATAATCTACTGGTGAATCCAAAGATCAAGGCAGACAAGGGGAAAACTACTTCTTCACGCAACAGATAATTAATTTATGGAATTCGCTGCCTCAAGTGATGGTGATGTACACGTACTTCAAAGGCTTCAAAGGGGGATTAGACAAATTCATGGAACTTTTAGCAGTGGCTTTTAGATACTGTACATAACATAAAATGGCTGCCTGGAACTTTGAGGTCGAGTGGCAACACGTTAATGAATGTAGCAGTTGCTGGGGGCTGAGCGTGTGCTTGTGTGGGCTTCTGAATCCCAGATACATCTGGTGTGGACCACTGTGGGAAGCAGGATTCTGGCCTAAATGGACTTTTGTGTTCTTATTAACGAGACCTGTGCTTCTGGGCAATTCTGAACTATCTTTTTGGTAGTGGTTTTGTTAGCAAAACTGAAGCTGGTCCATTGGGTAGGTGAAGCATATGAATTTCCACTTTTTCCCTAGATGAATTTAAAAATGCTTGCACACATTTTCCATGTAGAATTTAAAATTTGGCTGTCAAGAAATGTTTCCAATGAACTATATAGCTGAGCTAGTTTGAACAGACTTCAATTCCAGCCCCTTCAAGAGCTGAAAGTATTTCATTAGTACATGGCTTGTCTATTTTCATACAGCTAAAAGATACAATGGGTTACAAAATGTATAATAATAATTACAACTCATTATCTGAATGTCTAAGATAAACTCAGCCTGCCATGTGCTCTCTGCGTAGCACTGCTAATTGTTCCCCTCGCTTGATTCTCTGAAGCTTTGCACAGGTCATTTGCACAACACAGTCTGTCTTGACTGTAAATAAACATTCTGTGCCATTCTTAAAAATCAACAACACCCTGCAGAATGTGCTCAGAGGAGGGGGAAGTAGTAACCTCAGCCACGTTTTCTTCAAATAACATAGCAGTTCATGATTCTGCAATGGCAGGGAGCAGGCCTGCTCTCACCTTTGCTTCTTTCCAAGCACTTTGGTATTCTGAAATCCAGCCACGGCTATTGACTTTTTGATTAATGTGGAAGTATCCCACACAGCCTTCTCTGTTATTTGCCTCTCCTTTCACCTTTTGATTATAAATGGAAGGCTTCAGTTGCTCTCTTTCAGGGCAGGCCGCTGTCTTCAGAGTCTGTTGCCCTCTTTGTGAAGTTCTTAAAATCTTGGTACTCAGAGGTATTTCTCTGGGTGGGTGCAGCCAGACTGATTTTCCGTTAACAATGAGAGGGTCATTCTCTTCCCGATTTGGAATACTTTCCAGAGTTGACATCCTGCCTTGGTTTTTCAGACATTTTAGTTCTGGGCAGCTGTTTTCTCTCTGCAGTGGTCTTGGGGAGGGAAGCCTGGGGAAACTGACAACATCTTGTTTCTCTATAGCTTTTTCTTGAGGTACGAACAGACTGGTGCCATGAACATTGTGCTGTGAATAGTTAATACCAGTGTGCTCACTGCCATTAGGACATCTTCTCCACTGATGAGTATTCTGAGCTTCTGTATAGAGCTCTTCTAGTGGGTCCACCCTAGAGCTGGAGTAGGTTTTGATACAATCAAGAATGAAGCTATTTCTTTCTAATGACATTGTATTAGGAAAGGTATATCTGGATACCATTTTTGGTGTCTCAGACAAGTTTAGGACCCTGTGACTATTGTGCAGCATTCCTGGTTTGTCCATGTCATGGACTTTACGCTTACTTTCTGGTGGCATCGGAAAGGTAGGTCTTGACAGCTGGCAGATAGACTGTAGGTAGTCTTCACCAGAACAAGGCTCTGGGCTCAGGTAAACATTCCCAAAACCTTTTGTGTTGCTTGTTATGTCTTCTAGAATATCCTCAAAGGCTTCACTGATGGTTGGAAGAGGCTTTGCTAAGTTCAGTCTTATTCGGGGAGCCATGTCTGTAAAGAATATGCAGGATATCATTAGCCAATGTGAATGCATTGCAAAGATGCTGCTGGAACTATAACATTTTGTAAGCATAATAAATGTAAATCTCCTGTAGAAGCAGTAGCTGTAGATGTATGTCAATGCAAATTACTTGACTTATAAAAAGTATTATCCATTTAAACCTTATTTGGTTATTACAGGCAGCTTTTTGCATGGATCTATCTATCTATCTATCTATCTATCTATCTCTCCTATATGTGTGAGTGTATTTCCTTCTGTGTGGGCTCTCTCTCTCTCTCTCTCTCTCTCTCTCTCTCTCATCTCCTTTCCCTGGGGATCTTTCTCCTTCTCTTAAAAAACAACAATCAATGATCTTAAATGCCTTAAGTTGGAGTACAATTATAGGTCGCAGACCACCATTTGAAGACAAGTGCTCTTCAAAGCCCCTTTCCTCCTGTCAGGCCAGTGCTCCCTCAGGCCTGGCACATGGACTCTACTTCCCACCTCTACCCCTTATTTTCTCCCTCCCCCATTCATGCTTGTCTGGGGCAGCTAACCCAGAGTAGGGGCAGGACAATGCTAGCCAGGGCCTAGGACAAAGGATGGGAAACTTGTGGCCTTTCAGATGATGTTGGACTCCATCTCCCATCAGCCCCAGCCAGCATGGCCAATGGTCAGGGATGATGGGAGGTGTAGTCCAACTGCATCTGGATGCCCACAGGCCAGCCACCCCTCGCTAGCATCTTTCACTAAGCCTCACAACCATCCCAGAGCAGGAAGGCAGAAGCAGAAAGCAGGGGAGCATGTTACCAGAAGGTAAAGGAGTTGAAAGAGGTAGGTTTACTCTGGCTGAGACCTCCATTGCTGGGTATGTCTACACACAGAGAACATATAATCCCAGCAAACTCCCACAGGTACATTTGCAGGTATGGAAGTAACTTCAGCTGGAGGGTTGTAAATTATTCCATCTGGAAGGGGACAGCATTTAGCACCATAGCTGGACTGGGGAGAGGTCTCTGAAGAACATTTCCCCCAGTATCCCTCACTGTCTTTCAGGGGAGCAGAGCAGGAGCCACATAATACCAGTGTTTGATACCATGGACAGCACCTAGTATCCTAGATCTGTTATTTTGAGGGCAAGGGGCAACATCGTCTGTATAAACTTGATTTTATTATTGTGAACCGCTATGAGAACCATTATTGCTGAAAAGCAATATAAAAATATTGTTAAATATAAGAAATAAATAATTTCACCCATGAGCCTGGCATATTTCCCACAGTGCTGAGACACTCCTACCCTAGGTCCATTTTTTAAAAAAAGTTGAAATCCCGATTTTTTATGGGAGCAGTTCCTTGTTCCCTACAGACAATGTTCCAGCACCCCTTCCTTGGTCTATGTGCAAAATGTTGGGCACCGGGACTTGTTTGCATTCATTCTGTGCTTACAAAATTCTGACAAATCTTTCTAACTCAGAAAACTGACCTGGCTTTCAGTAGTGGGTTCATTCCTTGGGATTAAGCCAGGAAACTGTGCTGCCCTGGCTAAGATGAGGAGAGTTTTAAAGATTATTTATTAATAAGTGGGACCAGCAACAAAATGTTGCAGCGTGGAATGCTTCTGTTCAGGGTTCTAGCCAACAAGCCATGTTGTCTTCTACAGTGCTCCATTGTTTCCCCCTCCAGTTTAGGTTTCTGTCCACCCCCTCAGCACTCAGTCAGCATTGCATCCCCATTGAGCATGCTGGGTCTTCATTGGACTGTCTTGGAGCTTGTGGATTTCTCACCCCAGCTGGTTTTTTTTTTTCTAAATGGGTTTTCTACTCCTGCAAACTGATAGACTCCCTGAGCCTTCTGATGCCTCCCTCTTGGGCATGGATGATGCCATTAGGATACCTAGGGTGGCTGGTGACTCCTATTTCAGTAGGGCTCCTTTTCCATTGCAGGTTTTGCAGGTTTTAGTTGGAGCTTCATAAGAGCTATCCATAGCTCCATAAGAGCTATCCATAGCTCCATAAGAGCTCCATCCCCAAAATAGATTCACCACCACGGAACACCATGGATAGCTCCTATGAAGCTCCAAATAAAACCCACAAAACCTGCAATGGAAAAGGAGCCCCACTGAAATAGGAGTTACCAGCATCCCCTGCAACACTGGAAGAACTGAGTTCACTCTTGTTATATGATGAGTGGTGGCAAAATTCAGGGGTAGAGTCAGAGATAAGATTCAGAATGAGGCAGCGACAAAGTATTTGGCATAGCTACAATGCAAATTTTAACCAGTGTAGTCAGTTTTGCAAAGAATTCTCAACAGTCCCACCCAACTCCCATTCCCAAGGTCCTTCAAGGGAATCCATGACAGATGCAAACCAGCTTAAATGTGTTGTGTAGGTCCACCTTAGAAGGGAACATTCCTTTTGCACCCTGATATGGGGAGGATATAAGTCCCACATCTACCCCCCCACACACTTTTAATAACACCTTGCTCAGCAGGCCTTTTGTCTAAAACTGAACAAAACATAAACATAGCTCTTTTTTGACTCACAGAACCAGGAGGGCTGAGGCACCTTCATCCATGCCAGCCAAACTGTTACTACCTATTCACTTAAAAGATTATTTACTTTTAAGAATCCTTCAAGGCTCATTCAATTTGACTTTGTCCCAGGTACTGGACTTTGCCATTTAATTTTTTTAAAAAAATTATTTAATTTTTATAAACTACATACAACACTGTAAAACAAAAACATACAACTACAGTAAATCATAAGGTGCACCCCCCCACCCACCTAGGGACCAACTAATATACTTCCATGCCATCCCCTTAATCAATTGAATTCCACATTCCAAAAACATAACATATCCTGACAAGGCATACGCCCCTTACCCTTTATTAATACACAGTCTAATAATTGATTCCATATATCCATAAAATTATTCTTCTTTAAGTGTCCCTTTTTGCATTTGATACTTCAAGTTAGTTTATTGTTTAGGGCTATATCCCAAACTTCCTTATACCAATCAGTTATTAGAAAAACATGTTGTACTTTCCATTTCCTCGCTATCATTAGCCTAGCCGCAGTGAACAAGTTTACAATTAGTTCCTTCGTATTTTGGGCACAAGTGACTTTATCGGTTATTGATAACAAGGACTTTGCCATTTAAACCTCCAGTTGACAGCACACATTCTCTCTGTGGTCCTTTACTTGGTCCCTCTCCCTCACCTGCTGTAGTAGGCAGGTTGGCCTCTAGCTGTGCTACACAGCAAGTGAGGGAACAGGGCAGATTACAGGAGCATGGTGGGAATTGGCAGAAGGAGCTGCTGAGGGAATGCTAAATGGAATCATTAACTAGAAATGCAAGGGGCAATATCCAGTGTTTTGGGTGAGAGGCAGAAACCGTATGAGAAAAAAGGCAACAAATCAATATTTGCGGGTTTAAAAATTTAAGTGAAAAGCAAGTATACCTGCTCCATCCCTCTCTCTGTGTCATCATCCCCACTGCCTTATTTAACGGTGACTTAAATAAACACAGATGTAACTGACCTTTTCACCCCCCCCAATCCTAAACACACCATATGTTGGTAAGCTTTGCTGAATCAATAAGACCGGCAAATAGGCTAGAGAGAAAATCTCACAGGCACGATTGCTCCAGAGGTCACCTACACAGCAGTTGGCCTCTACTATTACGCTCTTTGGCTTCTTGCTCCCTTGGCCATGACAATAACAAGCACTAAGCTGGCATCAACGGCCTCTCCAAACGGCCTCATTTTTCCTCTTTGAGCTCGGAATTCTAATCATAGCATTTATGACGGCTGACTGCATTTCCCGTTTGAAAGCCCCTGCTCTTTTCTTACCTTAGTGTGCTTGTTGCAGGTACAGCTTGATGGTTTCCAAGCCTCTAGGCTCAGCGTCTCTCCTGCCTGTTCTCCCTGATTCCAGCACTGAATATGTGCTGTCTAAACCAAGGCTGCACATCAGGGTAGCAGCTTCTAGTCAGCTGATTCGGCTGCTTTTTAGGTGCTAAATATAGACTGGTCTATGCCATTCTGTTTCCTAAGAATTCTAATTGATAAGTGCCTCATGTTACTGGAAAGGTTGAAAGCAAAGAATTGAGGAGACAAGTCTAAGATGATCTCCATGGCAAATAAATCATTTTCCTTTGGCACAATAAAAGCATTTAAGTTATGCT
Source organism: Shinisaurus crocodilurus (assembly GCA_021292165.1). Taxonomy (NCBI): domain Eukaryota; kingdom Metazoa; phylum Chordata; class Lepidosauria; order Squamata; family Shinisauridae; genus Shinisaurus; species Shinisaurus crocodilurus. The sequence continues at coordinate 106,238,866 of CM037881.1, forward strand.
TTATGCTCTGAATTATTCAATAGGCCCAGACCAGTGCAATAGAAAGGGAGTGACTATATATGTGCTTTGCATTTGCATCCGTGGGAAGCTGTTAGCAGCAGCATGTAAAGCCAATTCCAAGATGCTCTTTCTGCTGATGTGGAGATTGGGGAAGTGCCGTTTTTAAAAATACATGTGGGGGCTTCAATTAACAAGTATTCTATTTCTGCATTCAAATAATACGGAGTGACTAAAGTCATCTCTGTGTGTGTCCTGATCATTAGAAAAAAGGCTTCCACAGATATATGCTAAGCCTCACCCTTCAGAGATGCTCTCTGTTCAGGAGATGGAAGGAACCCTTCAAGCATCTCAGGTTATATACTCAAAATAATTTTAGCCAGGACTGTGGTGCTGCACAGGACTTAATTTGTATCACGGTCCAGCCCGAGCAACTGTCTTCAGTGCTTAGCCAACAGCCCTATCATTAGGCAGGTGAGGTAGCCACCTTAGGCAGCAAGTGTGTGTCATACAGTCTGTCCTGTGCTTCTAAGCTAGCCTGGTGTACTTAGGTGTAGTAAAGGATGTTGTCCCCTTACCAGTATTGAAGTAAGAGATTCAGCTTCCAGTCCTGTTGGCTTCAGTATGTTGAAGGGGAGGGTGATATCTTTGCCTCAGGCAGCAAAATGTCTTGGGCCAGCCCTGTCAAAGCTAGGCCTCAGCACACAGATAGAAGATTATCTGAAAGGGCCCCCAAAGTGCAGAACATATTTGTGTCACTACTGAACTACTACAGAGAATCTCTAGGCACCAGGAATTCGAGAAAGGGACTTCTAGATCAGAAGGAGCTACCTTCAGACCATATATATATATATATATATATAGAGAGAGAGAGAGAGAGAGAGGAATTAAGCCCTGGTACCTCCAGCCCAGGCATCAGCACTCAACATCCTTGGGCAGCATCCAGGCATGACCCACCAGCACTGATGCCTTCTTTGGGATTGGGCCCATCTGCCTGCCTGCCCGCCCGCCCGCCCGCCCTGGGTTTGAGCTTATCTAGCCACGGTAGCAGGTGTCTGCGAGCCACATTTTAAATTACCCACAATGCCATAGAATGACTGTAGATCATTGTGGGTACCGTATATACTCAAGTATAAGTCGAGTTTTTCAGCACATTTTTTGTGCTGAAAAATGCCCCCTCGACTTATACTTGGGTCAGTGCCCCCCAGGACCCCCGCCGCCACCGCCAGGCACCCCCAGGACCCCTGCCGCCACCCCCAGGACCCCTGCCGCCACCCCCAGACACCCCACCCCCGTACCTGCACCCGCCGCCGCCGAAGCTTTGGCAGTGGCGGGGCTTCGGCGGCGGCGGGTGCAGGTACGGTGGCGGGGGGTGTCTGGGGGTGGCGGCGGGAGTCTCCCCTCGTACATTTCCCACCCTAGACTTATACTGGAGGCAATAAGTTTTCCCAGTTTTTTGGGGTGAAATTAGGGGCCTCGACTTATATTAGGGTCGACTTATACTTGAGTATATACGGGTAATTAAATTAGTAGGCAATGCACAGTCATTCACCACAGATCGCAACACTACTGCCACCCACTTCTGCCAGAAAACCCAATGGGAGGTAACGATATGGGAAGGACCCCAGGAGATTGCATTGTGCCAGGGTCCTCCTCACACCTGAAGTTAGCAGAAAGACCTACCCCCATTTGGCCTCAGACCTTACCAAGGCCATAGCCAAGTGGGGCAGGTGTCTACTAGAGCATAGCCTTTCCATGCTGGGAAAGCATGAGTATTCCAAATTTCATACTGCTTAGACATTTCATTCGGCAATTATGTTCTTGGAAACTTGCATGCAACTTCATCAATATAAGTGGAACATGTAAATAAATCTGGCTAATTTTAATAGAATATATATAGGCCAAAATAAGCAGGATTAAGAAGATCTGTGGTTAGATTTCCTGACATATTTTTCTTTGTTGAAAATCAGTCATGAGTTGGACCAGGGCTGTGGCTTTGGAACTGGTTGCTTTTTAATCCTTTCCTACACACCATTTCCATGATTGAAATTAGGGAAATTGAAAGACTGTTACAGTACAGATTTTTAGTCCAAGTTAATACCATTAGGGTGCAATCCTATGGCTGCTAGACAGAGTTTGGACAGCCATAGGAGAGGTCAGAGTCCCAGCTCTGACCTTGGACGCGCTCCGAGGTTGCAACTGGGACTGCAACCTCAAAGCTGGGACTCCAACCTCAGCGTGCTCTCCCTCCACCCTCACAGCTGGAGCAGCAAGAACCATGCTGACTGAGGCTCTGAGTCTGAGGTCGGAAGACCAACCTTGGAGCTGGAGGTTTGTGGGTGGAGAGGGGAGGGGAGGAGAGAGGTTCCGCCATGATATGTAATATCCTGGCAGCACCTCAGTCTCTTCTCCTCGAGAGCCAGGGCAAAAGACTTAGATGGCCGAAATCAGCCATCTAAGTCTTTGCAGAGTGGGAGAAGCATGGAGGTGATCTTCGCCTCCGTGCTCCTTCTGCCCTTGATAGGATGCCCGTATTTCTCTAAGTACCTAGGGTTACAGGCATCCACACTGGATTGCACTGCCCAGGATCAGCCACTGAATAAGTGCAAGTGCAAGTCAAATCCCAATGTATATTGCACAAGCCAGTACAAACGTACGGATGTGCTCCAGTACATATCTTCATCTCTCTGGCTCACAGCAAAAAACAGCAGAAAACATTGTTTAATTATGAAACAGACCTTCCCTGTGCATGCATTGTTCCTTCCTACCTGTCCCAGGTTTGCAGGGAGGGGAAGCATAAACATAATTTCCCCTTCCCGTTTGTATGCAAAGCCAGTGGTTCTTTTGTATTTCAGGATGAACCACAATAACCTTCTTTTGAGCAGTGAGAACACAGGCAATTAAACATGACACTGCCCTATTGAAATATGACTGTACCTGCTTTAATCCGCATCTTCCACAGTACAGATGGCATTTAAACTTCTTCCTTTCTTAACCCATTTTGGCTGTGGCTCATTCTTGTAATTTCAAAATTCCCAAATTAATCAAAAAAAGAGAACATATTAAAGAGGTTCTTTCTTTCTCATGCTTAAGTGAAATGATGCCTTTCCTTCACAAAAGCATTTTTACTGAGGTTTTGCAATATGCAGAATTCTGTACGTTTACAGTGCAATTCTATACATGACTGCTCAGATGACCCATTGGATTCAGTGGAGCTTACTTCCAGGTAAGTGGGTATAGGATTGCAGCCGCAATTGATTAAAAGACAGATGATGCGCTGACAGCCCTACTTATAAGTGTTATTGATTTACATGCAGAAATAAGTAAATAATGCATGACTTCAACTGGAATGAAGTATTTTCTCTGTATAGCTCTGCTGCTTTAAATTATTGATGGCCTAAAAGCATTTTAAAATGTTTTCAGTGTCACATCCATATTTCAAAAGGCACTCCTTTTGCATCCAAAGCATTCCTTTAATATAGCATAAAAGAGGCTGTTATTTACCTCTTAAGCCACCGATTTTCTTCTTGTGCTTCTTCAAATGGTTGCCAGAACCAAAGACTGAATCCTTGAAGAATTCTTGCCTTGTATTTATACATTTTAGGGAATATAAATTAGCATGAGTATGGAAGAAAGGGAGTAGCAGCAGCGGCAATGCCTGTTCAAACAAGCAGATAACTAGTTAACAGACCTGGAACAATGGGGCTACCCTTTAACTTGTAACATTCCAGAGATGTCCATCTGTTTCTAAGAGCCAAGGGGCAAATGAGTAAGGACACATTCTTAAGGTGCCCAGCATATACAATACTAGAAGGAAAATAGGAGCCCTCACTGGGATAGTGCCAACATGCAAAAATGACCTGAGAAAATTAGATGCACAATAACAAAGTGCTGCACTGAAACTTGCACTAGCTTTTAATCAAACTAAAATATATGTATTGATATTGCTTAAGGTATAATTAATACGATTACTTATACCGTAAGCAATATCAATATATTGCAATATAATTCCTTTAACACCAGGGTAGATTTATTTAAATTAATTCGATTACTTAAATTAAAACAATTTTTCGGTGATGCCCCTCAATCTGATTCGACACCATTTAGAATTCGCTCCAAATTTGTTCCTGTTGTAAACAGTCCAGACATCACGACTATCGAACGTGTGGTTCTTCGTGATCTCACTTTATTAGAACAGTCTTCTCGTTCTTATTGGAATAATGTATCCAAGAAAGAATGCAATGTCTTAAATACCATCTCGGACAATAAAAATATTATTATCAAGCCTGCTGATAAAGGAGGGGCGATTGTGCTCCTGAACAAAACAGATTATCATCATGAAGTTATGCGCCAACTTACCCAGTCCTCTTTTTATTTACCTTTGAAAAAAGATCCTACTGCAGACATTCAATTCATCATAAAGATTGTTGTACAAGAAGCTGTTTCTTTAGGATACATCAACCAGCGGATTGCTTCTTTTCTTCAGAAAGACTCCCACAGAACACCAGTGTTTTATATCCTACCCAAAATTCATAAAGAGCAGTGCTTTTTTTCTGGAGAAAAAGGTACTGGAACTCTTGGATTACATTTCCTCGGGAGTAGATGGCGATTAAATTGTAATGCAATTAATAGAAGAAAAGGTGCTGGAACTCAGTTCCGGTGAGTTCCACCAGAAAAAAAGCCCTGATAAAGAGGGTTTTCCACCTCCAGGCAGACCGATTGTTTCGGGCTCCAATTCCATTCTAGAACCCCTAGCACAATATTTGGATTTCTTTCTTGCACCGGCAGTCACATCTTCCAGGTCTTATATCAAAGACACCAGAGATTTCATTCTCCAAAAAGAAGGTCTTAATACTGATAGTAATACGTGTCTAATTACCATGGATGTAAATTCACTTTATACATCCATACCTCACCAAGGTGCTAGAATGACCATTGAGGTTTTGAATTCCCGTGTTTCTAATCATCCTCCTACACACTTTTTGATGGATTTATTGGATATCATTCTGGAAAAAAACTATTTTCGTTTTGAAAAGATTTTTTTTTATGCAAATCAAGGGTGTCGCCATGGGAAGTCCAGCTGCCCCAAGCATAGCCAATTTGTATATGTCAGCACTTGAACATTCTACCATTCTTAATTCCACCAGGAATCCATATTGTCAATACTTTAAGTATTATGGACGATTTATTGACGGCATTTTTATCATTTTCACACAAAAGAGGTTTGTGGACGAGTTTTTTTCATGGATCAATTCAATCGATGTTAACATTCAATTCACTTGTCATTTTGATTGTCTTCAAATTCCATTTTTAGATGTTCTCACCTATATTGACAATAATCACATTCAGGTTACAGGATACTCTAAACCCACTGATAGAAATTCCATCCTTCATTTTTCCAGTCATCATCCTAGACATTTGAAATATAATCTCCCTTATGGTCAATTTTTATGTCTCAAAAGGAACAGTACATCTGAAAAATTGTACCATTCACAAGCAGACTGTCTTGCTAAAGAATTCTTAGATAGAGGTTATCCAAAACATGTCATTTCTGCCTCTAGATTCAAAATTAACTCTGTTAGGAGACAATCATTATTTCATCCTTGTTCTAAATCCAGTACTAATAGTATTTTTTGGTTCATGGAATATAATCATTTATCCTACAAAAACAAGTCTATTATTTATAAACATTGGCATTTAGTTACAAATATTCCAGGTTGCAGTAACCTTCCCATGATGGGATTTCGCAGAACCCAGAATCTAGGAGACAAACTTGTCCACTCTGATGTTCTTGATCATAAGATCTCTAGATCTCAATCCACTGGTCACTATAAGTGTGGACATTGCAATTCTTGCCCACAATCTCTTCAGATTCAAGCATTTTGTAACCCTTATGACAACAGTACAGTTATATTGAAGTCTTTTACGCCATGTTCTACAACAAACGTTGTTTGTTTATTATTTATTTATTTCATTTTTATACCGCCCAATAGCTGAAACTCTCTGGGGGTTTACAGCAATTAACAAGACAGTCCCTGCCCGCAGGCTTACAATCTAAAAAGACAGGACACACAAGGAAAAAGGAATGGGGAGGGAAGAAGGGGGAATATTAATTAATACTTCTGGCAGGGCTGGTGGAATGGCCCTGCACTCCCTCTCTTCTCCCTCTGCACAGCCTGCTGGAATGGCTGGTGGTGGTGGCAGTTGAGGGAGGAGGAGCCTTCAGGAGGGCGGCCTTTCAGCAGGGCTGATCGAATGGCCCTGTGCTCCTTCTCATCTCCCTCCTCTCAGATGTTTACATCATCAGATGTCCATGTTCTAAAATATATGTAGGTCAAACCTCTCATCCTTTAAAAGTTAGAATCTCTGAACACAAAAGTAGGATTCGTTATCAGATTATGGAAGCACCATTAACCTCTCATTTTGTACAATTCCAGCATTCAGCAGAATCCTTAGAATTCTTTGCAATAGAACACATTCAACAGCAACCATTTGAATGTTGCTGTATTTCTGACATTTTACTCAAAAGAGAGGCTTTTTGGATCCATAAGCTAAATTCTCTGTCTCCTAGAGGTCTTAATTCCAGGAGGCCGTGCAGAGGGAGATGAGAGGGAGCGCAGGGCCATTCCACCAGCCCTGCTGAGAGGCCTCCCTCATGACCGCTCCTCCTCCCTCAACTGCCACCACAGCGGCCATTCCAGCAGGCTGAGAGGAGGGAGATGAGAGAGAGTGCAGGGCCATTCCACCAGCCCTGCCAGGAGTATTAATAGATATTCCCCCTTCTTCCCTTCCCATTCCTTTTTCCTTGTGTGTCCTGTCTTTTTAGATTGTAAGCCTGCGGGCAGGGACTGTCTTGTTAATTGCTGTAAACCGCCCAGAGAGCTTCAGCTATTGGGCAGTATAAAAATGAAATGAAATAAATAAATAAATAATGACAAAATAGATTTTTCTCCATACATTTAAATGAGCTAATGGTATAAGAATATCAGTATTTTCACACATTGTTCTTAACCACGTATCCTTAAAAAATACAGCCCCTTTCAGCTCGTGCTCTCACTTAATGACCTTGTTGAAACAATTATAGCAATGATTACTTCATCACACCTGCGCCATTGGCCTCTACATACTTTAAATTGGCATTTTTGTTAGTCAGTTAATACTTCCTTGCTCCGTGGCTGAGATTACTGTACATTCAAGGTTCCTGTAAGGCAACTTATCTCCTTTTGCTTTTGTTTTTTGTTTCTAGTTTTGCTAATCTTAAATGCAACATTCTTATTTTGTACTTTTATTATTATTTTTATTAGGCGAGGATTTTCAATGCAAGGTTTTTCCTGCGGGCATCTAGTATTAGGCACAGTATTGCTTTATTTATAAAGGTACCGGTAATTTACTTTTATTACTGCAGTGAATATACTGTAATATGTTTAGGACTGTGGTTTTACAAACTATTAGTATGTTTTACTTTATCACATTGTATTTATTTAGTTATCTTCCATGGATGTTAAGAAATGTTAAGGAACAGTCTGCAATAGTCACACTTGTCTGAGCGTGGAAAGCTAAGCAGGGTCAGGCCTGGTTGTTACTTGGATGGGAGACCCCTCCTCTAGTTTCCTGCATTGAGCAGGGGGTTGGACTCGATGGTCTTGTAGGCCCCTTCCAACTCTATGATCTATGAATCTATGAAAGACCATGAAACGATGACACATTCCGGAGTCACCGTATAATAATTTACAAAACATATTAGAATGTCATTGCAATTGTGTGTATATTTAGTATGTTATGTGAGTTTTTGGTATTTAAACAAAATTGGTATTTAACCTTAAGTATCTAATGCACTATATGATGCTCCTTGTTATATATGTATAAGTAACAATTTACAATACATATTATAAGGTCAGTGCAATTGTGTGTATATTCAAGTTATCATGTATGTTATATGAATTTTTGGTATTTAACCAAAATTCGTATTTACCTCAAGTATCTAATGTACCATATGCTGCTCCTTGTTATATATGTATAATGAAATTCACCTTTGTATATTGTTGATACCACCAGATCCAGTGGATCTTTAATTTGGCTAATCAACTGATATTCATTTACCTTAAGCAATATCAATACATATATTTCAGTTTGATTAAAAGCTAGTACAAGTTTCAGTGCAGCACTTTGTTATTGTGCATCTAATTTTCCCAGATCATTTTTGCATGTCAGCATATACAATATACTGGATAGAAAACATATGTACAGCCTCACTATCTATCATGAGATGCTTTAGCCCAGCTTTCCCCAGCATGGTGCCCTCCAGATGTTTTTGGACTACAACTCCCATCAGCCCCGCCCAGCATGGCCAGTGTTCAGGCCAGATTGGAGCTGTAGTCCAAAACATCTGGAAGGCACCACATTAGGGAAGGATGCTTTAGCCTTTTGCAATGTGGTGGTTGCTGGGAAGATCATATACAGCCCAATCCTCTGCATGTTTATTCAAAAGTCAGTCCGATCTAAAGTAAGTGTTCAGTGGAGCTTACTCCCTAGTTGTGTGCTTAGGATTGCAGACCTAATTCTATCTGCGAGAAGAGGCCTTCTTGAAGTAACATATCAGGAATTGAAGGTTTGATGGCTGCTGTTACTGAAAAAGCAGTTAGGATATCTTAATGGTTGAATATTTTATTTTATTTATTTATTCTTGACATTTCTAACCCTGCCTTTCTGTAGAAAAATATAATCAAGGTGGCAATCAATAAAACAGCAACCAACAGTAATCAAATAGCAACTCAATGTTCTCAAGTAGTTTACAATGTTAAAAACAGCAGTAAAACCTTTAGGCAAATCAGTATACTGGGAAGGCCTGATGAAACAGAACCATACGCATACTCATTGAGTATATATGAGCAACACTGGGGCCAGGTGGTGGCCCCTCTTTGGAGACCATTCCAGATTTTGAGTTCCACAACAACAAAGGCCCTATTTCTAGTGTCCAAGCCACCTGCCATGCATCCAATATTATGTGTGTGTATGCTGTAAATAACAAAAACAACTGATTCCTTATATCTCCCAGGCACACACTAGTTACCTGGGGGCCGGTTCCCTTCAGGGTTGGTTTCAGCACAGCCCTGCCACCGAGGAGACTACCACACCTACCCTAAGGTCCGAGATGGGTAGCCCTCCTCCGGGCTTGCCTTTGCCATAGCCCTCCTTCAGCTAATTTCACCAGGAGCTACCTGGGGCCGGATCCTGAGGCCAGCCCGAAGGCTTGGTGTGTGGTGGTGGAGGACTCAAATAAGAGCCTCAAAGGTTGAGAAAAGTTATTGGGCAGGCTCATGTGGGAGGGAGGAGATTCTGGAAATACCGGTGGCTTTAAAGTAAAAAACAGGACCTTGAACTGAGCCCAGAAAGAAACTGGCAACCAGTGACGCTAGTACAGGACTGGTGTAATATGATCCGATTTACTGACTCCAGACAAAGCCCTGACAGCCACATTCTGAACTGAAGCTTCCAGATTGTTTTAAGGGTAAGGTGACCATTTTTTTCAAATTTAAAACCAGGACATTTATTTATTTATTTATTTATTTTCTATACTGCCCCACAGCCGAAGCTCTCTGGGTGGTTCACAACAGTTTGTACATAATAACAACAATAAAAACATACAAAAAAAGATTAAAAACCAAATTAAAAAGCACAGTTTAAAATACAATCCAAAGTTAATAAAACTGTCTACAGATGACAATCCCCCCATGCTATTTTGAGCTCTTAACTATTGAATGCATTGGCATAGAGGGAAGTCTTAACCTGGCACCAAAATGATAGTAAGATTGGCGCCAGGCGGGTCTCAGTGGGGAGCTTATTCCATAATTGGGGGGCTACCACTGAGAAGGCCCTCCTCCTTGTTGCTACCAACCGAGCCTCTCTTGGAGGTGGCACTTGGAGGAGGGCCCCAGATGTTGAGCGTAGTGTCCGGGTAGATTGCGGTTGGGAGATACGAGACGTTCCGTCAGGTATTGTGGTTCTAAGCCATGTATTTATTTATTTATTATATTTATACCCCGACTTTTTTCCTGCAAGGAACCCAAAGCGGCTTACATAATCCTCCTCCTCCTCTCCATTTTATCCTCACAACAACCCTGTGAGGTAGGTTAGGCTGAGAGTCAGTGACTGGCCCAAAGTCACCCAGTGAGTTTCATGGCCGAGCGGGGACTAGAACCTGGATCTCTCGAGTCACAGTCCTCCAACACTCTAACCACTATGCCACACTGGCTAGGGCTTTATATGTTAGAAGCAGCACCTTGAATTCGGCTCGGAAGCATATTGGCAGCCAGTGCAAACGGGCCAGAACAGGTGTAATGTGCTCGGACCTTCCAGTCCCCGCAATAAGCCTGGCTACCGCATTTTGCACAAGCTGCAGCTTCCAAACAGTCTTCAAAGGCAGCCCCAGATAGAGTGCATTGCAGTAGTATAGTTTAGAGATCACCAGCGTAGATTACTGAGACCAGGCTATCCCTGTTCAGATAGGGGCATAGCTGGGCCACTAGCTGAAGCTGGTAGAAGGCACTCATTGCCACTGAGCCACTTGAGTTGAGCCTCAAGTGACAAAGATGGCTCCAGGAGCACCACCAAGCTACGGACCTTCTCCTTCAAGGGGAGTGCAACCCCATCCAGAACAGGTTGAACACCCTCCATCCGGTCAAAGGAACCACCCACTAACAGCATCTCAGTCTTGTCTGGATTGAGCCTCAGTATGTTAGCCCTCATCCAGTCCATTGTCGCAGACAGGCACCAGTTCAGCACATCCACAGCCTCACCTGCTGAAGATGAAAAGGAGAAATAGAGCTGCGTGTTATCAGCGTACTGATGGGAACGCACTCCAAAACTCTGGATGACCCCACTCAGTGGTTTCATGTAGATATTAAATAGCATGGGGGATAAGACAGACCCCTGAGGAACACCGTATTGGAGAGTCCATGGGGCCGAGCAACATTCCCCAAGCACCACCCTCTGGAGCTGGTCATCCAAGTAGGAGTGGAACCACTGCAATGCAGTGCCCCCCACCCCCAACTCAGACAGCCGCTCCAGAAAGATACCATGGTTGATGGTATCAAAAGCCACCGAGAGATCCAGTAGTATCAACAGGGTCGCACTCCCCCTGTCTCTCTCCCGACATAGGTCATCATACAGGGTGACCAATGCTGTTTCTGTGCCAAAACCAGGCCTGAATCCCGACTGAAATGGATCCAGATAATCAGTCTCATCCAAGAATGACTGGAGCTGGTTGGCCACCACCCGCTCAAGGACCTTGCCCAGAAAAGGAACATTCGCCACCGGCCTAAAGTTGTTAAGATCTTCCGGGTCCAGAGAGGGTTTCTTCAGGAGTGGTCTCACCACCACCTGTTTCAGGTGGCATGGGACCACTCCCTCTCGCAAGGAGGCATTGATCACCTCTCTGCCCCAGCCGGCCGTTCCCTCCCTGCTAGTTTTTATAAGCCAAGAGGGGCAAGGATCCAGAACAGACGTGGTTGCATGAACCCGTCCAAGCACCTTGTCTACATCCTTGAGCTGTACCAACTGAAACTCATCCAAAATAACTAGACCAGGCTGTGCTCTGGGTACCTCTCCTGATTCTACTGCTATAACATTGGAGTCTAAGTCCCTGCAGATGCAAGAGATTTTTTCCTGGAAGTGCCTAGCGAATATATTGCAGCGGGCATCAGATGGGTCAATGATGTCCCTGGGGCCAGCGTATAACAGGCCCCGGGTGACCCTAAAGAGCTCTGCTGGGCGGCAAAGAGATGATTGGATAGAGGCAGTGATATATTGTCTCTTTGCCACCCTCACTGCCTCTAGGTATACCTGGCTATAGGCACGTACCAGGGCTCGATTGCATCCACTAGGAGTTTTCTTCCACCTGCACTCAAGCCGTCTCCTGTTTTGCTTCATCACTCTCAGCTCTGGGGTATACCATGGAGCCGTACGAGCTCTACTACAGAGAGGGAGCTCAGGAGCTATCGTGTCAACGGCCCAGGGTCATCTCTCTATTCCAGAGATCATCCAGGGATTCGACAGGACCGCCAGCCATATCAGCCGGAAACCCCCCAAGAGCCCTCTGGAAACCATCCGGATTCATCAGCCTTCAGGGCGGACCATCTTGATAGGTCCCCCACCCTTGCAGAGGCGGAAAGCTGCCGTTAGCCTAAATCTCAGCAGGTAGTGATCTGACCATGACAAGGGGACCGATTCAAAGTCCCCCCCCCTTCAGATCACCATCTCCATGCTCGGCTGAAGAAACCAGGTCTAGAGTGTGCCCTGCTACATGTGTTGGGCCGATGACATGTTGGGACAGTCCCATGGTTGTCATGGAGTCCATGAATTCCTGAGCCACACCAGACAAGGTGCCCTCAGCATGGATGTTAACATCCCCCAGGACCAACAGCCTGGGGGACCTCAGCATTGCCAGCGAGACCACCTCCGTCAGCTCAGCCAGGGAGTCTGTTGAGCAGTGGGGTGGGCGGTACACCAATAGAATCCATAATCTGTCCCGCTGGCCCAACAAAAGGTGCAAACACTCCAGACCAGTAGTCAGACGGACAGGGAGCCTGGAGAGAGAGATAGAATTCCTATAGACCACTGGCAACCCCCCCTCCCCGGCCCTCAGGTCTACCCTGATGCTGCACCAAGTACCCTGGTGGGCAAAGCTGGGAGAGACTAACTCCTGCCTGTTCTCCCACCCAGGTCTCGGTAATGCATGCCAGATCGGCTGCCTCATCCACTATTAAATCGTGGATGAGGGAGGTTTTATTTTGCACCAATCTGGCATTTAGAAGCAGCATCCGGAGACCCGAGGGCAGGCTGATAGGGCAACCACCAAACCTGCGGGTGCGAGGAGGACCGGAACAAGGCACAGCCATTAAGTGTCTGGGCCGTGTTCCCCTTACCTGGCTAGTCCTCCTCCCAATGCCATATCTCCCTCTACCTGTCACTACACTAATTGGGCCCCCCACGGAACCCCCCACTTGGCCCCATGACTCCCCTCCAAGGCACATGTTCAGGCCCTAGAGAGGGAAAAACAATCCCCCCCCCCACCAAGGGCACCGAGCAACAAATAGCAGTGTTCCCTTTCTTTGGCGTGGCTCACACGGCGCTCTAGACTACGTCAGTAGTCGCCCTGTCTAAGGGCTAAGGAGAGCGCGGGAGCAGCTCCGCATGGGGCTTGGCTCAACCCCCCCCGAGGTTTCTTAACGTGGAGTCTTACGAGAAATAAACAAGCCTCGTTCAGTTTTTTTACAAAAAATTAAAAACTATATATAGTTTACTAAAAATGGGACAAAATTGACATTTATATTAAAAAGAAGGGATGGTCAGGAAATATGAAAAAAAATGGGACTGTCCCTTTTAAAATGGTATGTATGGTCAGCCTAGTCCTGGCGAAGCAGCGAGGTGTGCCGTGAAAACGGCGGAGCGAAAAGCTCGAGTAACTGAGAGAGCGTGGAGCTCTGAGGGCCAGTGTCATGGTCCGAAGATGCCAGATCACTGGTGCCTGTCGTGTGCTGCGGAGGGCCTTTAACAGTCCGAAGCTAGCACCGAATTGGTCGATTTTGGCGGGCTCTGTGTGATGACGTCATCATCGAGTTCCCACGGTCGGGCTGTATGTACTGCGCGGGAGTATTATCGAAGAGTCGCCGCGGTCACAATATGGTGAGAGTGTGTGTGCTGAATGCTGAGTATTGCCGAGATCCAACAACGAGAACCGTCGTGTAAAATAAAACTAAAGCTAGGATAAATTAATAAAATTGATTTAGGCTGGTTTATCAAGGATTGATTTGATGTACTAAATCTTTTGATAAATTAATAATTTTTGATTTTGTAGTCCTAAACTGTACTGGTTACATCTCACGACTAACCAGGACAATGTCCAAAAAACCAGTACTGTACTAGTAAAACCAGTACATATAGTCACCTTATTTAAGGGCAGCCCGCCCCACATAGAAATAAATAGAATAAAATATTCTAATCTGAAAGCGACTAGAGCATAAATGACTGAAGCCAACTTCAGCTTCTCCAGGAAAGTATGACCAGTAAATACATTAGCAGTCATTAACAGTCTCTTGGGTTGGGAATGTCCACCCCATGTTTACACACAGCCGATAGAGCAACCTAGAAATCCCATACTATTTTGCACATGGGATGAGCTTGTTTCAGATTCCCCAGCCTATACGCTCTTCTTCCAAGTCAGTTCTCCTTCAGCCAAGCAGCCAATCATATCTATTTTAACTCAGAGAACAATCCTGTGCATGTTAAGACAGAAAAAAGGCCTACAACTCCCAGCATGCCTCAGCCTTTTTTTCCTGTCTTAACATGCACAGGATTGTGCCTTTAGGAAGGTTTGAGTAGAACAGTTTTGTCTAGTTTGCTGCACCATGCAGAGCTCAAAGGAACAGAACCCAAAAAGGCCTCCTTTTGGTCTTCCATCACAGACTTTGTCTTCATGGGAGTGAAAACAACCCATTTTTTTGAGAAGGCAAGATGAATTGCAAGATGACCTGAAACTCCTGCCCCTCTTGGCAAACTCCTGGATCACTGTGAACCTTTGGGAAAGATCTTGCTTGTCCCCTTTACCTCTGAAACAGGTAAATATCAGTGCTTCAGTCTACTTCCTTATTTTTCCCAATTTCTCTCTATCACCTCTGTTCTACCACTCACATTGCCCAACCCCAGCTTGTCCCTTTGCACTTAGGCCTCTAACACTATCCACCAAATTCCTAGGGCAGTGATGGTGAACCTTTTTGAGCCTGAGTGCCCAAACTGCAACACAAAACCAACTTATTTATTTTAAAGTGCCAGCACTGCAATTAAACCTGAATACCGAGGTTTTAGTTTTAGAAAAACAACTCATACAGTTGTCCGAACTAATTAACATCTTTTGTCTTTAAAGAAAAACACAATAACAGAGCTTTCAATGATACAAACAGTTTTTTGTTGAAAGAAAAATCAACTCAAAAAATTATTATAGTGCTACATTGTACACATAGCCTGAAGGGAATTTATACAAACTTTTTAAATAATTAGGCACATGTATTTTTGGATAAGGGATTCTCAACTTGTAATATGATTATATGCCAGACTGAAGTTGTATGGGGCAAGCTTTACCCCGGGTCCTTTCCCTGCTTCTACAGGTGTCGGATTAGTAAAAGTACAAGTCAACCTGTACTAGGATGAGCAAGATAAACAAGAAAACTAAACGTGCTTAACACATTTTAAACACTTTATGTCTTGGACTGCAAACACTGCATTAGGTAAAAGTTTGCATTGGGCATGCTTTTGCACAATTAATGTGATTTTTGCTATTGTATGGATGCTGATAATTTGTCAAACCTTGGCTCATACTCCGTTAGTTTGAGAGCAACACATGCAACACTCAGGTAACTGTTAGGGCTTTACATCCAAGCCATGCTCTGTGCATCATTCTTCAAAATCTTTAAAATGTGATAACAATGTAGAAAAGAATTCTGTAACAGGAATTCCAGAATAAAATCATTCTGTTCCACACTGTGAGAAAGAACAAAATCATTAGTGTTTTGCAGAAGGGGACAGTCTTTTTGCGATCTGGTGACCAATGGCTCGAGTGCCCAAAGAGAGGTCCCTGCATGCCAGCTGTGGCACCCGTGCCATAGGTTCGCCATCACTGTCCTAGTGCCTGCCCTTTTCTTTTATTTGGCAACAACAGGAACTTCCCTTCCTCCATAGCTCTTTCTCTGTCTACTTACTGATTTTGGGTATCTAGTGTATTAATTGCCAGTCCAACCTTAACTGTGTCATGTAAGCAACTTCTCCATTCTGTATAAAAGCCATGTCTTGAGTGTAATAAAGCCTGTATCCTTTGATTCAAGCCTTAGTCTGCATTCATTAGTTAATATCCCCTTGGTATAAGCGTAAAGCACAACATCCCTATGACACACCTCATCTCTAGGCCCAAGATCAACACTTACATGTGTTGGTTGAGTACATGTATGTACTTGTTTGTCAAATGCATCATGTGATCAAGGTATGCAGTAACAAAAGGGTGCAACTTGTGTACAAGGTGAAGCTGGTAAAAGGCACTCTGGGCTACTACTACAGTCTCCTGGGCACCCAGAAGCAGGTCTGCACCCAGGAGTACCTCCAAGCTGCTTTAAGGTAATCCTGTTGCTTCCGTTGGAGTGCAAATCCATCCATAACAGTCTGTACACCTACTGTTAGATTTCAAAAAAAACTCCACCCAACAGCATCCCAATTTTTTGTTTATCCTCATCCAAGCCCAAACTTCCACCAGTTCAGATTTTCCACTGCCTTCCTAGTGTGATGGACTGGATGATGGAAAGGATGTGGAGAGACAGAGCTCGGTGTCATCCTGGTGACATCCTAGCCCAATAGCCCATGTCGCTAAATGGCCTCATCCAGCAGTTTCATGTAGATATTAAACAGTGTGGTAAGCAAAATGCAGCACCCCATCTGCCAAAGGTCATGGGGTGGAGCAGCAAACCTGGGTTTTGTGCATGCCTGGGTAGGCCTAGAGTGTCATAGGGACTGATTCCACTGAGAAGAGGTCTTCCTGAGCTCATGTGTCAAGGTCTAATGTACTAGACTCTGTACTGGGAGTTGAGTTAGGGTAGGCCAGTCTCAGGGTTTAATCTAAAGTTTCAGGGCTTTAACCTCACTTCTCAGTTTCATTTATTACAGTCAATGACCAGCATAGGGCTTTAACCTCATTCTGAGGATTTCTAGTAGAAGAAATCCAGTCTTCGAGTGAGAAGCTAGAAGCCAAGTGGGCAAGCTATTATCACAGGGCATTCATTCTCCTCCATTCAAAAGCTTAAGCCACCCCCTTTCCCCACCATATCCCTCCAGTCTCAGCAGCTCTCTCTTTCTTTGGGAGAGTGTGACAGACACCCATGCAGAATAAGTATATCTAGAAAACGCATAGGAAAGAGGGCAGTTGTTCCATATTGAAGGTCAATTAGGAATAGCAGTGGCTGGATCAATACTACCAGGTGATGACAGCAGGACCCACTTCCTCCACAAACAGATGCCACTCTCGAGCTCTAACACACTTCCCTCATGAGGCTCGATGCCTGAGCCTCAAGAAATCCTGTAACCCTAAGTGGAGTCCAATAACCTCCTGCTCCAGTTCGGAAACAATTTCTCCACAACCAAGTGCTCCTCAAATCTGCCCTGGATTCCTAATGTGTGTAATTGCAACATTCCAGGGGTGTGTGTGTGTGTGTGTTCAGTGTTCAAACAGGAGATACAACATTTGTGGTTATGAAAGCTGCTACAATTTCAGCCAGCAGCAGGGGCATTTCAACATCCATGATGTTTTGGTAAGTAGCACATGTTCACTATGGTGGTGTCCCGAAGATGTGCCAGATCACGTAAGCTGAACTGAATGCAGACTTGACAGACTATCCTGGTCTACTTGCAAGAATGTGCCCCCAGATTACATGATCTTCTCTGAGCATTGAAGTGAAAATGTTGCTAAGATACTGATAGCATCACACTCTGCACAAATGCATGTCCAGGCATGCCAAGCTATCATTCAAGTCAAGCATTAAGAGAGAACATCGGGTAAGCGGGGGGCCTGCTTCTCTGACTTGTTCTTCCAGGCTTGTCTGAGAGCTCAGAAAAATGTCCTGTTTCTTCAAGTGGCATTCCTTAATGTCGAACGAACACTGTGGGGCTGACTTACAGATGCAGGAGAAGGTCACTCTTGCTTAATTCTAGTTTGCTACTGAGTTACCCTATTCTTCTCCAAGCAAGTCTTCATTTTTCAGATACCCGGACTTTACAGAGAAGCATGCAGAGCAGGGATAGGATACTTGTTGCCCTCCAGATGTTCTGGCCTACAACTCCCATCAGCCTTAGCCAGCAGAGCCAATGGTGAGGAATGATGGGAGTTGTAGGCCAAAATATCTGGAGGACCAAATGTTGCCCACCCCTGCTTTAGGCTGTCCCTCTCCAGCTCTGGAGTCCACTGGCTTCATTCCTGCAAGAAGGCAATACTCACTACATCATTTTGTATAGATCTTCTGTTACTGTGCCAAGTGCACAACATGGTCCCCAAGGAGACATGATATTGAATGCATGAATGCATTTAACATGTCTGTTTCTCTTTAACAATAACAGAGGGGCAGGATCAAGGCCAGGGATTTAACCCTTCTCCTATGTGGTCCCACCGAAAATCCCCCCTCCCGAATCTGCTATTTGGCATGGGAGAGAAGCTCCCACGGGTGTCAATGGAAGATTCCCTCCTGGGGCTAATAACAGTTTTGGGGAGCAGCAGGCCTGAAGCACGGGAGAAAGTGTTAACCCCTCTCATATCCCTGTGACCTGCAGTCTTACTCCTGCTCCCCTAACTGCTGCTATGATGATGATGATGATGATGATGATGATGATGATGATGATGATGGGGGGGGGACATTCACACTTTTAACATCACATGTATTTGGCCCTAGTAGTGGAAAGTTGCCTGCATTACTTTGCTTTACCAAAAACTACCACCTGTGACAAAGCCTTTATAAACTTGTCAGAATGAGTGGGAGCCTCTGTGTCTTTCAAAATCAGAGTTGGTCTCTTCTATGTAGTAATGACAATCAATAATGCTTTACAAAAGAAAAAAGCAAGAAGAAGAAATGAGAGCCTAATAAAAGAGCTTCCCTTCCATTGCTCCATTTGCTTTCATGCAACACCATCTAGTGGCCAATGGACTGTACAGCTTCCATTTTCAAAGCTCTTCCTTAACTAAAGCAGTGTTTCTCAACCTTGGGTCCCCAGATGTTTTTGGCCTACAACTCCCAGCATGCCCCAGCCAGAATAGCTGGCTGGGGCATGCTGGGAGTTGTAGGCCAAAAACATCTGGGGACCCAAGGTTGAGAAACACTGAACTAAAGGATGTCCTTCGACTGGGAGAGGCCTGTCTCGTGCCGACTCCGCACCACAAAGGGATGGCGGCGACTCCATGGCGGCTTCCTGATTCCAGAATGTTTTCCCCCAAGACAGACACCTGGCATCAACTTTCCTGGCCTAAGGTCTGATCTAAGGTCTGATCCCTGGATGGCAAGGGAACCCCTTCTGTGTGACCGCTTCCCATACCACTCTGGCAATTTGTAGGAATGAATAGTGTTGGGCAGCAGGCATGGGCAGTCGCTATTGACTTTGGCAGTGAAGGGCTTGACCAATTTAAAATTGTTATTGTTTGGTGGAGTGCAACTTCTGTCACTGAAGAACTTTGTAGCTATTGCTCAATGAGCCTATCACATCTGTGTTTTTATTCACATTTTCTTCTTTACTGTACTAGTTGACTCTCCTTTAAATTGATTGAAAAAAGAGTAAAATATCTTGGTGTCATAATGACAAACTCCAATTCTATGCTGTTCCAAAATAATTATGTTAAGACGTGGTCAGGAATTAAAAATGATATGTTGAAATGGGAGAAATTAAAATTGTCTTTGTTAGGAAGGATCTCTGTGATAAAAATGAATGTTTTGCCCAGAATGATGTTTTTATTTCAGACATTGCCAATTATAACTAACGACTTGCCTTTGAAAGAATGGCAAAAGGATCTATCTAAATTTGTATGGCAAAGAAAAAAACCACATGTTAAGTTTATAGTCTTACAGGATGCGAAAGAAAGGGGTGGATTGGGTGTACCTGATCTGAAATTGTATTTACTGCTTGCAGTTTTGTTTGGTTGAAGGAATGGGTGACATTGAGAAATAATAGACTTTTAGAATTAGAAGGACATGATCTAAGGTTTGGATGGCATGGATATTTGTGGTATGATAAAGTTAAAGTTAATGTAGATTTTAAGAACCACTATATCGGATGAGCATTATTAAGAGTTTGGAATAAGTATAAACCTAGGTTATGCCCAAAACTACCACTATGGATATCACCCCAAGAGGCGCTATACAGGAAAGAAATGATAAATAATGAAAACTGGTTAAAATATCAAGAATTATTGGAATTGCGTCAAGGAATATACTAGATTAAAACACGGGATTGTCTAGTAACAGAAGGTTATAACTTGCATTGGTTTTCTTATATGCAACTAGCAGAGAGATTCAATACGGATAAAAGGATGTATGATATAGAGCAAGATAAGTCTGAATTTGAAACCCAATTATGTACAGGTGATGACCATGTAATTGCAAAAATGTATAAATTTCTGTTGAAGTTAGCGACAGAGGAAGAATAGGTTAAGGCAGTGATGGCGAACCTATGGCACGGGTGCTACAGCTGGCACGCAGGGACTACTCTGTGGGCACTCGAGCCATTGGTCACCAGATCGCGAAAAGACCGTCCCCTTCTGCAAAACACTAATGATTTTGTTCTTTCTCACAGTGTGGAACAGAATGATTTTATTCTAGAATTCCTGTTACAGAATTCTTTTCTACATTGTTATCACATTTAAAAGATTTTGAAGAATGATGCACAGAGCATGGCTTGGATGTAAAGCCCTAACAGTTGACCTGAGTGCTGCATGTGTTGCTCTCAAATTAACCGAGTATGAGCCAAGGTTTGACAAATTATCAGCATGCATGCAATAGCAAAAATCACATTAATTGTGCAAAAGCATGCCCAATGCAAACTTTTACCTAATGCAGTGTTTGCAGTCCAAGACATAAAATGTTTAAAATGTGTTACTGTTAAGCACATTTAGTTTTCTTGTTTATCTTGCTCATCCTAGTACAGGTTGACTTTTACTTTTACTAATCCGACACCTGTAGAAGCAGGGAAAGGACCCGGGGTAAAGCTTGCCCCATACAATTTCAGTCTGGCATATAATCATATTACAAGCTGAAAATCCCTTATCCAAAAATACATGTGCCTAATTATTTAAAAAGTTTGTATAAATTCCCTTCAGGCTATGTGTACAATGTAGTACTATAATAATTTTTTGAGTTGATTTTTTTTCCCAACAAAAAACTGTTTGTATCATTGAAAGCTCTGTTATTGTGTTTTTCTTTTAAGACAAAAGATGTTAATTAGTTTGGACAACTGTATGAGTTGTTTTTCTAAAACTAAAACCTCGGTATTCAGGTTGAATTGCAGTGTTGGCACTTTGAAATAAATAAGTTGGTTTTGTGTTGCAGTTTGGGCACTCGGGTTCAAAAAGGTTCGCCATCACTGGGTTAAGGAGTATATGATTAACTGGGGAAAGAACTTTGGATATAATATAATGATGGAACAGTGGGAACATATGTGGACTAAAGGTATAAAATTTACATTGTGTTTGGATCTTAAAGATAATTTTTATAAGATGATGTACCGTTGGTACTTAACCCCTGTGAAATTGGCTAATATGTATAAAAATGTATCAAATGTATGTTGGAAGTGTCAAGACCATAAAGGAACATTTTACCATGCTTGGTGGACATGTAAAAAAGCAAAAAAATATTGGATACAAATACATATATGGATCAGGGATGGGGACTCGGACTCCAGGTCCAGGACTCGACTCGTGAGTCGGACTGAGTCCCCCCTCTGACTCGAGTCCCAATATTTTTAATGGGACTCGAGACTCGACTTGGGACTCGAGACCAAGGACTCTTCAACATCCCTGGGCAGTGCCAGAAGGAGTGGAGAGAAGTGTGATCGCTGGCGAAGATTTTATTTTTTAAAATCATTTTCCTAAAATGCACCTTTCAGACATTTTGGGTTTGACTGCCTCTGCCTGCCTGTTTGGCTGCCTGGTCTGTTCTTGTCAAAATCAGTTGCAGAATTTTGAAATAAAAAGGCACACTTGTGCCTAGAATTTATTTAAGCCACACATCTGAAGTAGCCTTATTTTGTTGGGAAAAAACCCCATTGATTTTAATAGGGACTCGTGGAGTCAGCTTTGGGAGGGACTCGTAACTCGTGAGTCACCATTTTGGACCAAGGACTCGGACTCGAGACTCGGGTCCAAAGACTCGTGACTCGACTCGTGACTCGAGACCAAGGACTCTTCAACATCCCTGATATGGATACAGAAGATTTTAAAAGTGAATATAAAACTTAAACCTGAAATGTTTCTATTGGGCATTATGGATTTACAATTAGAGAAAGATCATAGAATATTACTACAATATATGATAACAGCAGCAAGATTAATCTATGCTTAAAAATGGAAAGATGCAGCAATACCTACCATAGAAGATTGGCTGTTGAAAATTTTGGACTTAGCAGAGATGGCAAAACTGACTTGCTTAATCAGAGAATTTTTAAAATCATCATTTATGAAAGACTGGAACCCCCTTGTGGACTTCTTGAAGAGGAGGGGAAATTAATTAATAATTTTGGGTTTTGAATTTTGAATATTAGTAAAGGTAGTAGAAATATTATTTGTGAAAATAGAGAAAATTTAGTTTGGATATGGATTGGTAATAGTTTGTTTTTGTTTTGGAAAATTTAATTTAAAAAATTATTGTCTAAATAATAATAATAACCAGGCCTAACCCTGCTTAGCTTTCCACACTCAGACAAGCTGAGCCAGCGTGAGCCACAGGCCTGTATCCTCGATGAAATACTTCAAACTCTCCCTCTCGGCTCTCCTCGGGGCTGCATATTCCATCCTTCCCATCACGCGCTCCTCCTAGCTTCTTGCAAACTCGGCCGGAGGACGGTGCCCCCTCCCAGCCCACCCCCTGCCCCTTCCCAGGCTTCGTCCAGCTGCTCCGAGAGCGTCTGGCCAAGCAGGAGCACATGCCAGGCCAGGCTTCTTAAAGACAGGGTGGGGTGGAGGGTGGAGACCCACGAGGGACTGGTCGCGCCGCGCCAATTGGACGGCCAGAGAGGCAGGCAGGGTGCGGTAGAAAGGGGTTGGCGCTGCCAGCAATCGGGTGCGAGGGGCGCTGCTGTGGGGCAAAGATCTCCTCCTCCTCCTCGCTGGGCAATACTGATCGGACAGGGGCCCACCATCCCATGACCCCACATGCCGGGCGAGGCAGCCGTGCTTGCCGTGAAGAGTCCTGCTGCACCTGGAAGTCAAACAGATTTGTCGTGGCAGATACTTCTGCAGCCTGCAGACATCGGGTGCTCGCCGCCTCAGTTCATGAGGCTGTTGGATTTCCCCTGCTGCATAAGGCTGAATCGGGTGCCTCCCCACCCCACCCCCACCTTCCCCAGTGACCAATTCCAGAGGGAGGGGCAGCTCTTGGTACGTGGCTGCAAGAACAGCCAAGAGTTCTGTGGCACACTGAAGACTAACACATTGATTGCGGCAGCCGCTTTGGGGGGACAGAACCTGCCCCACCGGATGCAAGCCGGCTCTGACCCAAGGAGGATTCTGCTGCCATTAACTCTGTTAGGGCACAATCCTATGGCAAGCGTTGGATCCACAAAATCAGAAACAGATCCTTGTGAGTTCCTGTGATTTTTAAAGGGGGCACGCCCCCATCCCAAATCACCGTCTAATCACAGAGCACATCTGCTTCTGTGGACTGAACCATAAATATTACCAATCTGACCCCCACGGCACTGCCACAGAACAAAAACATGGATTCGAGGCATGGATCCTCATGGGGTCAAAAACAAAAGGGGTGAAACCAAAATACCAAAAATACCATGTATATCAGTGTAAGGATCGTATTAACTAAGCCTTAAGAGCAGCATTTATAGCTTTTTAGAAGGAGGCGGCAGGAATGCACAAAAGCCCAGAAACCAGCAAACATCTAGCGGTCGGTAATTAGTGATAGAAGAACATAAGAAGAGCCCTGAGGCTGGATCAGACCAAGGTGCATCCAGTCCAGCATCCTGTTCACACAGTGGCCATCCTACAAGCAGGATGTGAGTGCAAGAGCACCTTCCTGCCCATGTTCCCCAGCAACTGGTGTACATAGGCATACTGCCTCCGATACTGGAGGAAGCATAGAGCCATCAGGACTAGTAGCCCTTGATAGCCTCAGCCTCCTCCTCCTCCTCCTCCTCCTCCTCCTCCTCCTCCTCCTCCTCCTCCTCCAGGAATTTGTCCAATCCCCTTTTAAAGCTGTCCAAACTGGTGGCTGTCACTACCTCTTGTGGAAGAGAATTCCATAGTTTAACTCTGCACTATGTGAAGAAGGAATTCCTTCCTCTCTGTCCTGAATCTCCCACCGATCAGCTTCATGGGATGACCCCTTTGGGTTCTAGTATTATGAGAGATGGAGAGAAACGTCTCCCTCTCCACTTTCTCCACACCATGCGTAATTCTGTACACCTCCATCCTGTCTCCCCTCACTCGCCTTTTCTCTAGGCTAAACAGTCTCAGCTGCTGTGTGACCTTTCCTCAGAGGGGGCCGTGGCAATCTGGAGAAACCCTTAGGCCATATTGGGACCCCAGGCAGGCTGGATTTGGCACCTGGGCTTGAGCTTCTGCAGCCGTGGATTTCAGTCAACGCACAACCCAACCACAAACCCCTATATTAAAAAACAACACATGGGTACAGTCACTCTTCAGTGAATGGAGCTGCAAAAATCCTGATTTATTGGTTCTCTCCCTTCTTGCCCCTGCTGGCAGGGGTGTGTGTTCCTCTATGCACACTCGTTGCTGGGGGGCTTGTCCGAGTGCTTGGCCAGCTCCTTTTCCATGGCCCCCTTGAAGGCAGTATGCACGTCAGTGCAGCTGACGGTGGACGACTCGCTCGTCTGGCTCAAGGTCTCCACCTCGGTCGCCACGTGGCTGTAGAGGTCCGTCAACAAGGTCTTCACCAGGCCCCTGGCCTTGGCCTCCATGCGCACCTTGGGCATCTGCCGCAGTATCTTGGATGCAAAGAGTCTCGGGGAACGGATCTTCTCCTGCTCACTGCTCACCGCCTTTTTGGCGACTCCACGCTTAAGCAGAGACTGGTGCTTCTTCTGCTTCCGACTGACTTGCTGATGCTTCTTCTGGGTCTTCTTTCTCTTTGCATCCCTGCTTTTCTTCCTGCCTTGCTGTGTAGCAGCCATGGCTCTTTTCTCCTGAAGCCCCTGCCTCAAATGTCACCAGACTTTGGCCGGGACCACCAGTTATAGACGAGAGCATGCAAATGAAAGGTCTGTGTGGTGCGTGCTGATTGGGTGGCTCTGCCTTCACTGTAGTCTTGGAGCCATTGTTACACAGAATGTCACTATGACCCAAACTTTGCAACCATCCAGTTGTGAAGGCTGGCAGTGCCACAGCTTATCAACTCCTGCCAGATATTGTACTGCTCTGTGCACTTCTAATTTTGCCATGAAAATCAGCTTTCAACAGCCTCACCCCGCACCATTATTCCTAGCACGTTTTGGGAGAATAAACCGGTGTTCCTCCAGCAACCTAAAACCTGGCTAGCATATCCGTAACCAGACTTTCTATACCAAAGGAGAGTCTGAAGTCATGAATGTCACCCTACCTGTCCAGCGATGCAGACCATAACCTCATACGGGAGGTACTTAAGAGCTGCTGGAATTAACCTGAGAGTGGAGAAGCAGTGTTAGTGCATCTCCTGGTCTCCGCTAGGCAAGGATCCCAATCTGTAGCTTCCTTCCACCTCTTCCTTACAAGCCTGTAGCATAGACACATGGTCCACTCCAGGCACACGGGTAGGACAGGTCTGTGGGTTAGATGAGCAGTCCAGTCACTCCAGTGTCCAAATCATTCAGGTTTATTTAAGATCAATCTAAGAGAGTGGGAGAAGCAAGAGGTAACCAAAAGAAAGCAAGTGAAAGAGCTCTGAGTCATCCTGCTGGGGCAGACTTAGGGAAGATCAGCGGCAAGGCAACTTGCTATCCGCTAGCAATCCGCCAATGTTCCACGAGAGACAAAGGAATAGACCGGGGTGGGCAATTGGTGGCCCTCCAGATGCCTTGGCCTGAAACTCCCATCAGCCTTAGCCAACATAGCCAATGGTGAGGGAACATGGGAGCTGCAGACCAAAATATCTGAAGGGCCACAAGTTCTTCTTCGGAGGCCCTTCTCAGAGTGCCCCCTCCAAAAGAAGCTAGGAGGGTGGCTACTAGGGGAAGGGCCTTCTCAGTTGTGGCATCCCGTCTATGGAATCAGCTCCCTAAAGAGGTGCGCCTGGCGCCTACCCTCTATTCTTTCAGGCACCAGGTGAAGACCTTTTTATTTGCCCAATATTTTAATGATTGATGTTATTCATTTTATTATTACCACTGTGCCTCTGGATTGAATTTATTTTGGCTGCTGGGTTTTTATCAGTTACATTTTAATATGTTTGTGTTTTAATATTATTATTGATGTTTTTGTTTTAGTGTTTTGTTTTGTCCACCACCCAGGGAGCCATTTGGCTGATGGGCAGTGAATAAATATATAAAATAAAACAAAATTTAGAAATAAATAAATAAAGTTGCTATTTGATCTCCCTCATGTCAGGGAGATACTGACTGGTGGCCTGGCCTCCCCCTCTCAAGACTCTAATCTGTCTATATGCATCCTGCACATATGAATAAATAGACTAAGTAAAGCTAATACATGTCTTTATTAGTTTTAAACCTTGTATGGACAATCCGTTTCCTTTTAAGAGCCTTTTAGCAGGCAGGGTTTAACAACCCACATGGTGATAACCAGTTTCAATGACCAGGCTGCGCATAATGGGGAAAACTGCTCATCTTAACCAGTATAGGACCGACTCCTTTCCATATCCTCCAACAAACCTAGATTTCGTCTATTCAGGACAACGCTCACATGTCTTGCTCCCTTTCCTATAATGCAGTAATCTCCAAACATGTTGTTTCTTTTTTTGCGGACCACTTGAAAATTGCTCAGAGTTTCAGCAGACCACTTAATAAACTTTTTTATTCAACACATCAAAGCACAATAGACAACTCATATTTTAATAGCTGCAGCCTTGCCTTTGTAATGTGATAGATGTGCCTGTTTGAGGAAGCAAAGTCCTCTGAGGTTGGGTGTAATGTTTGTTGGCTTTCGCCTCCGGTCAGGTTCAGCATTCATCATGCTACTGTATTTGGACTTGAGGGTGGTAAGTCCGGGGCCTCGTTAACCCCTTCGATAATCCGACCTTGGTCAAATCAACCTCAATCTCCATCATCAGAAAAAAATAGATGAAGTGCAGAGCCAAGCACAGATAGTCTCGACTGTTCCACAACCTTTTTGTGGACTGTCTGAATGGAGTACCGGTATATAAAAAAAGGGGACTGTGTTAAAAATCCTGACTAAAACAATAACCAGAAACTTAAAAGTCAAGAGAAATATATATAATAATGACCTAAAATATAACCATTAAGGTATAGTAAAATAGACTTATTTATAATATCAAGAAGATGTACAGAAATATTTTTTAAAAAATTATATATATAAAACATGTATAAGCCAGAAACATATAGACATGTAAAATATAGCTTCACAAGACCTGAGGATAATCCTGTATGTCTTTTCAGACTTGAGGGCTTTTATCTCTGGGTACGGTATTGTTAGTGCCAATGTTTTTTGTTTGTAGCTTCCCGAGATAAGGCCTCTCAGCATAGAAGCTTTCCTGCTGTTGGGTGGCGAAGCCAGCGAAGCCAAATGCGTTTCGGCCCAAAGGCCTTCTTCAGTGGCACTGTAGTTCCAACTCAATTCCATTTACAATCTATTGCTCTGTATTCACAATTCAATGCTGGTCTCATCTGCCAACTTCCTGAGACAATGCTCATATATTTGCCCAATTTGACAATTGGGCAAATATAGGTAAACCCGTTGGGCATAGGCTATCACTTCATAAATGGATTCTCAAAATTATTGTGAAAATTATTAAACAATTTAGCACCTGAAAGATCGTCTTCCCCTTTATAGACCCGTTAGACTACTATGGGCTTCAGGGAAGGCCTTGCTGTCTGAGCTACACCCTGCAGAGTCCCATCTGGTAGCAACAGGCCTTGTCAGTGGTGTCCCCCTCCCTCTGGACTATGCGTGGTACATGAACCTGGGGGAGGGCTCGCAGCTCTCCGTGGCTCGGCTCTCCGCAGCGGTGGCCCCCTGTGCTTGATCTTCTGAGTGGCACGGAGCGTTCTCCGTGCCGCTCAAGCTGCCGGTGCTGGTCGAGCCGGTCGGTCCCCCGTTGCAGTCACTTCTGGCGCGGCCAGTGCGCTGCACCCCCGCGCTATGTTTTTGGCGGGGGGAACCAGGGCAACAGGGCTTAAACAGCCCTGTTGCCCTGGTTTCCCCAACCATCAACTTATCTAATGTTGTTCTGCTTTTTAATGGTGCATTGTTTTGTAATATGTTGTGAACTGCTTCAGGATTTTTTAAAATGGGAAGCAGTATATAAATATTATAAAATAAATTAAATTGAGTGTCAGGTCTGCACATTATTTTTTGTTTTGGCACTGATTCAGAAAATAGTCTCAGCAACCTGAGATTGATTTAGCCCAAAGAAAAATTGTAGGGTTTGGGTCATCCATGTGTGCCTGGGATTCCTTCTCTCTCTCTCTCTCTATATATATATATATATAGTTCTATCAGAAAGATTACAATGACAATATATACACACTGTTGTACTTTGTGATTTGATGGTGGTTTGGAGGATTTTCTATGTAAAAATCGAGAGGATCCATGCCTTGGATCCATGTTTTTGTGTTGTGGTGGCACCTACAAGTGCCAGATCCGGCTTCTAACTGGGCACCCTGGTATACAGAAGATCTCAGGGAGCTGAAGCGGAAAGGATGACGACTGGAGCGCCAATGGTGGAAAACTCGGCTCACATCAGACAAGACATGACATAGAGAACATCTTCGCTCCTATGGGGTGGCAATACGTGCAGCGAAGAAAGCTTTCTTCTCTGCACACATTGTGTCTGCGGATTTGCGTCCGGCAGAACTGTTCAGGGTGGTGAGGGGTCTAACGCAGACAACTTCCCCCCTGAACCCAATTTTAGAGCCTACGGTTGTTCGCTGTGATGCCTTTAACGATCATTTCACAGATAAAATTGCTTGGATGAGAGCCGACTTAGATGCCCTCATTGTAGCAGAGGCAGACGACAATGGAGTGTCCAGTAACTCCGTAAGTAGGATTACACTAGATCAGTTTCAGTTGGTGAGTACCGAGGACGTGGATAAGCTGCTTGGTCGAGTGCTGAGGACTACTTGTCCTCTCGATCCCTGTCCTTCCTGGTTGGTTGTCCAAGGAAGAGATGCAGTTGGTTTGCAACTACAATGCATTATTAATGCATCTCTCCAGGAAGGGAATTTTCCATCATGTTTAAAAGAAGTGGTGGTATGGCTGCTTCTAAAAAAGCCCTCCCTGGATCCCTTGGACCTTAATAATTACAGACCAGTGTCAAATCTTCCATTTTTGGGCAAGGTGATCGAGAGGGTGGTTGCCTTCCAACTCCAAGCAGTTTTGGATGACACCAATTTTCTAGACCCATTTCAAACTGGCTTCAGAGCGGGATACGGAGTTGAGATTGCTATGGTCGCCTTAGTGGATTATCTATGCCTGAGTACTGACAGGGGGAGTGTGTGTTTTGGACCTATCAGCGGCTTTCAATACCATCGACCATGGTATCCTTCTGGAACACCTGAGGGGATTGGGAATTTGGGGCACTGTGCTTCAGTGGTTCCGGTCCTACCTCTCAGGTAGGTTCCAGATGGTGATGCTTGGGGATAGCTGCTCCTCCAAAAGGGAGCTGCTATGTGGCATGCCACAAGGTGCTATTTCCCCAATACTATTTAATATTTACATGAAACCGCTGGGAGAGATCATCCGGAGGCATGCGGTGGGGTGCTATCAGTATGCTGATGACACCCAAATATATTTCTCTATGCCTCCAGTAACAGCAGCTAAGGATGGTGTGTCTCCTCTGAATGATTGCTTGGAAGCAGTAATGGGCTGGATGAGGAAAAACAAACTGAAGCTGAATCCAGACAAGACGGAGGTGCTTGCTGTAAAAGGCCACAACCTGGGTCTGGAGGTTTGTCAACGAGTTCTGGATGGGGTTACACTCCCCCTGAAAGATTGTGTTCGCAGCCTGGGGGTGCTTCTAGATCTGTCGCTCCAAATGACAGCTCAGATAGATGCGACAGCTAGGAGTGCCTATTATCAGCTTCAGGCTGATTCCGCCAGCTGCGCCCTTCCTAGAGTTGGAAGACCTAAAGATGGTAGTTTCACGCACTGGTAACTTCAAGGCTTGACTTCTGCAATGCGCTGTACATAGGGCTACCTTTGTATCTAGTTCAGAAACTTCAATTGGTGCAAAATATGGCAGCCAGATTGGTCACCGGTACATCTAGAGGTGCCCATATTACACTGGCTTTAAAAGCATTACACTGGCTACCAATTAGTTTCCAGGCAAAGTATAAAGTGTTGGTTATTACCTTTAAAGCCCTACATGGTTTGGGTCCAGGTTACCTGCTGCAGGATCGCCTTCTCCCATACAATCCGCCCTGCGCACTCAGGTCCTGACTGGAAGGAATTTACTCCAGTCAGCCAAGACCAGGCTGGAGAGTACTACCCAGAGGACCTTCTCTTCTGCTGCTCCCAGACTGTGGAATAGCCTGCCAGAGGAGAATCGTCAATTGAATAATCTTTTGGCATTTAAAAAGGCCATAAAGACTGATCTCTTCTGGCAGGCCTACCCAGTGGAACCTTAGGAATTTTAGAATATTTTAAAAAGTTTCTTAAGAATGTTTTAATAATATGTTTTAACCAGTTTATGTATTTTATATTTATTGTTGTCCCCTGCCTCGATCCAAGTGGAGAGGCGGGTAAGAATTATTATTATTATTATTATTATTATTATTATTATTATTATTATTATATTTGTGAAATTATCCCTCCTTTCTCGAGTTTGCGAGAGTAGCAGAGTTAGTACCTTTTCAGCTTTAAGTGGAAGCTTGGATCTGCCTGTTACAGCAGTATTGGCATTTGGTAATTCAGGATGCTTTGTAGTAGACTGAATTTTCCTGGATTGGCTCCCGTTTATCAGATATTGCAGTTCAACTTCAGGCAGACAAAAAGATATGTATAGTTGCAAAATACTCATTCATCTAGGTTCATTGGATCTCTGAGCGACGAGCTCAGAGATCAGGAGCAAGATTTTACTTTTTTAATTTTTTAAAATTTTTTTAAATTTTTAAAAACAAAACGATAACAAAGACAACATTAATGTTGTGCACCCCCCACCCTCTTGGGACCAAGCTATATTCCCCAAAAGATATCCAATATTATTCTATATTCCAAAAATGTAACAAATCTTGACAAGGTTACTTTCCCCCTTACCAGCACATAATCCAAAAATTTACCCCAAATGCTTACAAAAGTGTTTTTCTCCTATTGTCCTTTTTGACATTTGATATTACAGGTTAATTTATCATTTAACGCAATATCCCATACCTCTTTGTACCGCCCAGTAATTGAAAAAACATGTTTAACTTCCCATTTCCTAGCTATCATTAATTTAGCCGCTGTTAACAGATTCACAATCAGTTCTTTAGTATTTTTTTAAGTAAGTAAAAAAATATTTACTTAATATAAATTAATTAATTTCTGTTACTCTATCTACCCCCTTTCTGTTATAGATTTCATAGATCATGTACAAGGCCATTGAGTCCAACCCCCCCCTCAATGCAGGAAACTAGAGGAGGGGTCTCCCATCCAAGTAATAACCAGGCCTGTACCTGCTTAGCTTTCCACACTCAGTCAAGCTGAGCCAGCGTGAGCCACAGGCTAATTTTGGGCAGACCTCTAGTTCCATTCCAATTATTTCCGAAATTTCTGCAAACACTTTCTGCCAGAATTCCAGAACATTTTTGCAGCTCCACCACATGTGGGCATATGTACCTTTTTCTTTACACCCTCTCTAATACAGTGCGGAGCAGTTATTTTCTATACAATTTAATCTTACTGGAGTTAGATACCATCTCCATACCACTTTATAAAAAATCTTTTTTATCCTAGTTGACATAACTCTTACGCTATGTCTCTTCCAAATATTTCTCCAACTTTGTTTCAATATCTCCTCATCAAATTCATTATCCCATACCATTTTAAGAGAATCTTTGTGTTCTTAGGAGCAAGATTTTACATTGCTGCCACGATGAGTTCCATCCGCCGAATCAACGCGCTGCCGCAAGACTCTGGAGGTGTTTCAGGGCAACTGACGGACGCGGCCCTGCCCCTTGAAAGGGCAGGATCGAGGCAGCGGCGGCTGCATTCAGACGCACCTGGGGGGGGGGACGACGACACGTGGACACCCCCACCCCTGACCTTGGGGAGGGGGAAAAGAGGTTCAATTTGGGGCGGGTGGGGGGAAGTGGTCTGTGCCCTCCATGGCAAGGTGCACGGAGGAGGCAGACGCCCCCCAGTTCCATGCCACCTGGCTCCCTTCGCGGCGTTTTGACTGGACGCACTGCGCGCTCCTTGGGGTGGCGGCTTCAGATGACGCGGCGCTCCCGTAGGGAACACACATGCAAAATGTTCCCACACTCTGGGCTGAAGGAGGGACTGGAAGGCCCCAGGCCCAGGAGCAACGAAGGAAAAGAGGATTTGAAGAGCACGTGTGTGTGTGTGTGGGGGTCATTTCTTCCCTGCCCGTCGCCTTTCGAGAGTCCTGAGTGCATGCAGCCCATTGGGGGCAAAGAGGAAAGGAGGGTGAGCCCGCCCCAAACCCACCGCTGGCCCAAGACCACCAGGAGAGGAGGGATCGGGGCAGCTGCAGCCGGTAGCCCTGCTTGTTTCTTCCCGGGCAGAGAGATTGTTCGATGGGCAGAGAGTGAGAGGAGAGGGCTCTGACCCGAGTAGCTTCCAGTCTAAAGAAAGGGCTAGCTGCCCCCTGCCTGGCGGGCTTCCAGGAAAGCCCCTCCTGTCAGAACCTAATCTCCCCACCCCTTATTTATAGGAAAATGTATGTAGCTTCTACTGTCTGTATGCGACTGGGGGTCGGGGCGCGGGGGGGGGGTGTTCGTCACCACAATTTTAAAGCAGGAGGCAAGGCAATATAACGCAGACATGCAGCGGGCACTTGTCCAGCAGAGGGCGCTCCGGCCCTTCCAGAAGGTCTTTGCACCACCAAAAAACCCAAAAGTTTTCCAAAGACCCCCGCCTCTCTCATCAGGTCCCCCCTCCCCAGAAAGGATCCTACTCCCCGTGCTGCCAGACAGAACATAATAAGCTCATACCCAATTGCAGAGGCAGCCTCTGCGGAACGCATGGCTTGGCATGCGCTGCACAGCTGGAGCATGGGTGGCCCTGATCCCACATGCCGCAGCACTACCCGCTCTGCCATTGGTTGCACCCCTGAGCTGGGCCCCAGCACCTCTTGGGGAGCAGCCGACTTGATTAGAGAGGGGCCACAGGGGTCAACTCTGCAGGGAGGCAGAAGGGGCCCACCTGGCAGTCCACATTCTTGAAGATGCCTCCCTGCTCCGGCATCCGTTTAATGTATTAAATGTATTAATTGCATCGCCTGCCCACTCGGTGCCTGGTGTGATGGACAATTAAATAAGTATCATCAGGAGACCCGCTCCCATCTGGGGAGTGGGCTTAGGACCGCCCCGCCCCGCCCCCAGGAAGAAGGCAATCCATCTGCAAGCCCTGCACCTGCACGCTTCCTGCTGGAGGAGACTGCCCTCTGGCCTGCAGCAGGACACTTTGCACATGTGCAGAGGTGTTCTTCTCTTCCTCGCCACCCCTGATGTGAGCTCTACACACAGTCTGGCCTGCAGCATTAAGGCAGAGGTGGCATCCCTTAAGGGTGGAGGGGAAGGGTCTGCCAGGCCTGTGCATGGAGGAAGTTCTCAGAGGAAGAAAGGATTCTGCGGTTGCACAAGTAGAAATGTAAAAGCAGAAATGTAGTAGAAACTTAAAACAGGATTATCAGCAGTAGGAGGGCACATGATAAAGGGCACATGCGCCTCACCGACCACCATTTTTGTGGGTTCATTTATGCCCATGCTTTAGTCTTAGTAGCAGGACAATCAGACACCCCTCCCCCCATGTTGCCGACAATGCCAGGACGCGGGTGCAGATTTGCATCTGGGCCAAGGATGTTTAGTAGGGGGTGGCTACCGAGAAGGCCCTGCTCTTGGCCCACAGGGATAAACTGTCCCATTAAAGAGCTCCTGCTAGGCCAGGTCAGGGCTACAGGTGGGAAGGGTGCATGCATCCCGACACACCTCCTTCCTGCTAAGAGGCATGGGGCATGTTCTGCCAGCATGTTCCCATGCAAAGGGCCCTGTCGTGCTCACGCTTGACTCTGCCCACGTGGCTCATGCCAAGGGGTGTGTGCTATGCATAGTTCAGCAGAGCTGGTTGGTGGATGATAGGAGTTGCGGTCCGACCCATGTGGAGCGCCCCAGGGTGGGGAAGGCTGAGCTGTGTATTGGAAGCTACAGTGGGACCCTCTAATGAGCCTCCTTCAACCCAAATGTGTTGGACTGCAGCTCCCATTAACCCCAGCCAAAAGGCCACATTGGTTGGGGATCATGGAGCTGTAGTCCCAACATCCCTGGACAACAGCTGCCACCCCCACATCCCTGGACTACAGCTCCCATGATCCCCAGTGGACAAGGCGCTGTTGGCCGGGGATCATGGGAGCAGTAGTCCAAAAATGCCTGGAGGGCAACCAGGTTGGGGGGCAGGCTGCGTGTGGCACCCCGAGGCGCTGCCCAAGGGAGATGAAATGCAGTGAGCGTAGGGAATGCCGGGAAGGAGTTGGGCCAGTCAGAAAAGGCTGGGCTAGGGTGGCCACATGGTGGAAGAGCAGCGGTGGGAGTCCTGTAGTGGTGCTTCCTGCCCCGGGTGGGGAGGGGGTAAACTTCCTGTCTCTCTTGGGGGGCCCAGGGTGAGGCAGAGAAAGGAAGCCTCTTCCTGGAGTAGCCCCCATGCCAAGATGTGGCTGGACTACAACTCCTATCATCCCCAGCCAACAGGGATTATGGTCTGTGGCTTAGGGGGACCCGAAACTTTGGCCATGCTTAATATAGAAGTCTTGCTGAAGATCAGCATGGATTCTACCAAGATCAGTCCTGTCCCACGAGTTCTCCGAGTGTCAAGAAGCACGTGGACAGGGGTGATCCGGTAGTCATTGTGACAATAACGTGGCCGGTTATTTAATTGTATTTCACTACCACCTGGCTGTTAGCTCACTTTCTTCACTAACCCAGTGGCTGAGATATGGTAGCTCCAGGGTATTAGTTCACCCCATTTTAAACTAACACTGTTCCAACTCTGTCACAAGCCTTCACTCACTCCCAGACAAACCCGAGCGGACAATCTGTCTGTGGGATTACTCTGTTAAAATACCATTGCTGGTTATTGTGGTGTTTACGCTGGGTAGATATTGTTTATCTTGCTCTTAGCAGTTGTACCAAGTGAATCTTAGGGGTGAGCTTCAGGATAATAACAGTTATAAATCAGTCTCTTCAGTAACCCAACAAATAGTTCTTTATTTTCTAAAGTAAAACATTTCTTCAAACAGGAACAACCTCTTTTCCATAAAGGCAATAGTTTATGTTGAATTAACTTTATGACTCTTATCTGACTGACTGACTGACTAGAATCCCCCTAACTCACTTCCCTCCAACTCACTTCTCTCATCTCACATCTCTAACTCTAACACACTCCTCTCAACTCACACACAAACATATATTCAGAGCTCCCCCTCCCATCAGAACTTTCTACAGGCAAGCCCTGATAGGTTGCCGGGCACATCCACTCTGCCTGGCAATGCTAGATGTTAACCCTTTCACCACATCCCTCAACCAGTCTCCTGAATAAACTTAGGCATCATGGGATAAAAGGAGCAGTCCTCTTATGGATCAGTAACTGCTTAAAAAAGAAAGCAGAGTAGAAATAAATGGACAATGAAAGTGGGATGTTTATATGGTGACGGGGAACATGGGAGGGGTGATTTGGCACCTGTGCCTGACAGCAAGGACTGCAGATGTCCTATACCTGCAGATGTCCTCTTGTTCAGTCTTATGCACATGGTTTCATCCCGCTGCTACTGTCTGGCCCATAAGAAATGGCCGGCAAGGCCCTTGCTTGCAAATTGTTAGCCATATTTGCCTCATGGCAATTATCCTCACACTCAGACACAAACAGACCTGTTATGTCCGACCCACTAGCAGCGCTGCAGAACTTTAAAGATTCTGCTGTTACGGAGAGTTTATGGGGGAATTTACCAGCACAGTACACAAGAGTCAGGATAAAAATGTAAAACATTTATTGGAGTGTTGTACAAAAGGTTTCCAGTAAAAAATGTATATTAAAAATTATTTATTTATTTAATTTATACCCCACCTTTTTTCCTGCAAGGAACCCAAGGCGGCTGACATAATCCTCCTCCTCCTCCTCTCCATTTTATCCTCACAACAACCATGTGAAGTAGGTTAGGCTGAGAGTCAGTGACTGGCCCAAAGTCACCCAGTGAGTTTCATGGCTGAGCGGGGACTAGAACCCGGATCTCCCGAGTCCCAGTCCAACACTCTCACCACACTACGCCACCCTGGCTCTATTGAAAAGGACAAGACATTTAGAATGCAAATCCATAATGAAGCAAAACGACTTTGAAATGGAAAATGGGAAAGTGTAGATGACAGTTTTCTCCCAAAGGTGTGCGGCCGCCAGCATTACCTGTCATACCTGCACTCTAAACTATCATGAAGAGCTGCACAGAAGGAGCTCCACATTTCATCTCTGCACAAAGCCTCCCACTTAGCAAGTCCACCTGCTTTCGCTAGTGAACTTGCCTTCTCACCACAGCCCCCGTGTGACCCGCTCTGCTCTGCTGGATGGCCTCCTTCCATCTGCCAACTCGCCTCCTCCGTCCGCGGCCTGACATCCCTGTTGGTCCGGCTGCTTGACTCGGCCTGTCTGGAGACAGAGTTTGGATGGCTAGCTCACGATGGCTCCAGAGGGGCTTCTCCAAGAGCTTCGGGGCCACGTCTGTCTCCATCCAGCGGCTGAGGGATGATACACAGAAGGTGGGCAGGGTCTCATTGCACCCATCCCTTTAGAAGCCCGTGGCTTGGGAGAAGACAACGAGTGCTGCTGAACGTCCCAGCCGTTGCGGGCTGCGATGTCTTCTGCTGGGCAAAAGAGACAGGAAGAAGGGGACCCTGGGAAGGGAAGGAGAAAGGGAAGGAACTGTGCCCACCTTGCTTAAGCCTTGAGGTCTTCTTCCTCGCTTGTGGGGGTTTCCTCGAGAAAAGCGCTGTGGCTTCACGCCTCCCTGGAAGGCAAACACACACATGGTAAGCGGCCCGGCTCATCTGCTACCATCTGCCAGCATCACCCGGGGCCCATCCACTGGCTTCTGTCTGGCAACATCATCCACCAGCTTCCGCCCGCCAACTTCCCTCCATGGATCTCCACCGGTTTCCTTGCACCCTGCGTCTGGAGACCGACCTCCGCCAGCCTCTGAACGCGTAATCCCCAGCCATGCCGCATCTGGGGCCAACCTGGCCAGCCCGGAACGCACCCATGTGCACCAGCATTCGCCGCGACCACATTCTCCGCCTCACACCCCCTCCAGGAATCCTCCTCTGAGGACGAGTATGACTCACCCAGGGCCCTGGACACTCCTCAGGAGCAGAGTTCAGACACTGCTGCTCCTGACGGGGCCGACCGGGCAGCTGAAGAGCTGGCAGGCCCCTCTGGCATGACCCGTGGGAGTTCCCCAGCCCGGGAGGAGTCAGAATCAGAGGTGGAGATGGTGCAGGTCCCGAGTCCCAGACAGAGGAGGAGGATGAGAAGGCAGGAACAGATGCAGACCCCTGAACGCAGCATCCGGCTGCAAACCAGGACGTTGGCCTTGTTAGGCTTTTGTAATCAGCCTGCTGCTAAGGAGCTCCAGCTGTGGGACGGGTGTGCCCAGGCAGCAGGCAGTATAACAATGCTCATTCACTGAAGCCTGGGTATCGGGAAACAACCTCTTCCTTGACTTGTGTTCCTGATTCCTGACCTTGCTCCTGAACCCTGCCTTGCTTCCTGGACTCTTGGACCCGACTTCAGATTGACCCTGACGCCGCCTGTGCTCGACACTTGGACTTTTGAACAAAACTCTCGGCTTGACTCCTAGGATTGTAAGACCACGCTTCTGCTACCCTTCTCTCTGCACGCAGCCGAGCAAAGCTCCCGTAATCTTATCTAAGCTGGACTTTTGGCAGCACTCCCAGAAGCCAAGCCAGTTGCTGGCAGCTGGCCAGCCTTAAGCCGGACAATTTGTTTCCCGATCCCTACCAGCCGAATGGAGGCAACGGAAGCTATGCAGGGGGTGCTAGCCGGAAACAAGATGCTTCAGAGCCAGATAGCTCAGCTCACCACTGCGGTTACCACCCTGCAAAACCAAGTCCACCAGCTTGGGGCACAACCTCCGGTTGTACCAAGGACACCCAAACGTATGTGCCCTATAGCACCCCCTGAGAAATTTGTTGGGACTCCAGACAAGTTTCCAGGATTTGTGGCTCAATGTGAGTTATATATGCAACTGCGGACAGAGGACTTCCCCACTGACCGAGTGAAGGTCGGCTTTGTGATCAGTCTACTCACCGGGCTGGCTGCCAAATGGGCTACCCCTTATCTCCTACAACCTAGCCCCCTGCTGGACAACTATGCAGGCTTCCTGGCAGATTTTAAGGCTGCCTATAAGGACCCACAGAAGGCAGAGACTGCCAACAGGCGGATACGCTGACTCAGACAGGGCAAAGACTCAGTGGCCACTTACATCAGTTCTTTCCAGCTGCTGGCCCAAAACCTTACCTGGAATGAGTCCGCCCTGATGGACCAATACCAGGAGGGGTTGGCGGACGAGATTTGTGATGAGCTGGCCTGGGGAGAAAGACCTACAACCCTGCAGAACTTAATACAGCTCTGTCTCCGGATCGATGGATGTCTAGAGGGCCGCCGGATCGTCCATAGAGCCCCAGCCTCACGCCAAGCAACCAGCCCAGCATGCTAAGCACAGGCTCCGGGTCCCAGGGCAGGTCCTCCCATAGTGACTGAGGAACCAATGCAGATTGGGGGGGCTCGACCCCGGCTCACCGCCAGGGAAAAGGAACGACAGCGACAAGCTGATCTTTGCCTATACTGTGGGGAAGCAGGACATTATGCCAGCCAGTGCCCCGCCAAAAGACCCCCCCCTCGGGAAACGCCTGGCCCCAGTCCTAGTTGGGGTCATAGGACTGGGCCAGGAATCCCGCACCACCTCAGTGACCCCAGCCAAACGCCTTCACCCACCCTTAACGGTGATTATGACCTTGTGCCTCCCCGACCAGACCACGATCCAAACCACAGCCATGATAGATTCAGGGGCATCGAGCAACTTCATCGATGTGGGCTTTGCCCAGCAACATGGAGTCCTGCTGGCATCCCCAATTGCCATCGAGACCATTGATGGGCGGCCCTTGACTTCAGGTCCAGTATCGCTGGAGACTGTTCTCGTGAACATGGAGATCCAGGGACATCGGTAACAACTCCGCTTCTTGCTGGTCACAGTCTCTCACTTCCCCCTCGTGCTCGGGATGGCCTGGCTAACCCTCCATGACCCTCGTATCAACTGGCCCCGTGGGGAGGTTGTGTTTTCCTCAGACTACTGCAGCTCTCACTGTTGGTCGAGACAGGCCAGTACTGCCACAGGACCTCTCCTGTTCCCCAGCCAACATTACCGTCCCTGCCCAGCAAGTACCAAGCCTTCAAAGATGTCTTTGACAAGCAGGAAGCTGACCACTTGCCACCACACCGCCCTTATGATTGCCCAATTGACCTGTTGCCTTCTCTTTCTGAGCCCGATCTGGCGGCTTTATGAGACTTTTTGGAAAAAACCCTAAAGAGGGGATTCATCCGACCCTCAAAATCCCTTGCAGCCGCTCCACCACTGCTCTTCGTAAAAAAGAAATGCGGAGAGCTACGCCTTTGTAACGATTACAGGGCCCTGAACCAGATTACCCGACGCAACCGGTACCCCTTGCCCCTCATCCCGGAATTGTTGGAGCGCCTCCACCAGGCCACCATTTTTACCAAGCTAGATCTGCGGGGGGCATACAACCTGGTGCGCATCCGGGCCGGGGATGAATGGAAGACTGCGTTTCAGACCCGGTATGGGCATTTTGAGTGCACGGTCAGGCCGTTTGGGCTCTGTAATGTGCCCGCAGTCTTTCAGCATTTCATGAATGACATCTTCTGAGACTACCTAGACCGGTTTGTCATCATTTACCTGGACGACATTTTGATCTACTCCCCTACGCCCCAGGTGCACACGGCCCATGTCCGTGCTGTGCTGCAGAGGTTACAGGAGCACCATCTTTATGCCAAATTGGAGAAATGTGCCTTCGACCTGGAATCTGTAGACTTCTTGGGACACCGGATCTCTACCAGGGGCATAGAGATGGAGCCAGCAAAGGTGGCAGCAGTGCTCTCCTGGCAACCCCCCAGGATGGTCAAGGACATCCAAAGATTCCTGGGGTTCGCTAACTACTACCGGCGCTTCATTACCGACTTTGCAGAGGTCACTGCACCACTGACCAACCTGCTCCGGTCCAGTAAACTTTTTCAATGGGGGCCTGAGGCTCAAGGAGCGTTCCAGAAACTTAAGGAGCTCTTTGTGACAGAGCTTATCCTGCAACACCCAAACCCGCTAACTCCGTTCGTGGTTGAAACCAATGCCTCTGATGTCGCCATCGGCGCCATCTTGCTCCAACCTGCAGAGACCGGAGAGACCTTGCTGCCATGCGCATTCCACTCCCGTAAGTTCAAACCTGCAGAGCACAATTATACGATATGGGAGAAGGAGCTGCTGGCAATCAAGGCAGCCTTCGAGACTTGGTGGCATCTCCTGGAAGGCACCCTACACCCCATGGAAGTCTGGACGGACCACCAGAACCTGGAATTCCTACAGACCGCCCGGAAGCTGAATCAGCGGCAGATCCGGTGGGCGCTATTCTTTTCCCGGTTCCACTTCACGGTCACATACATTCTCCAGTCCCGGAACCGGCAGGCGGATGCCCTCTCCCGGAAACCCAAATACACCGTCCCCAAACCAGAGGAAACCTTGTCCACGATCCTGCATCCTGAAAATTTTGTCGCAGTCCTCCTGCCCGCTACCATGCTCGCCCAGCTACAGGAACAACAGGGCTGAGACCCCTTTGTGAAAGCCAGGAGGCAGGAACTGGATACTCCAGGGCCGGGGGACCGTCTCCCTTTAATGTCCATGATGGACTCTTGCGCCACCACCAACGTCTGTATGTTCCTCCGGGACCCACTCGGATGGAGATACTTCAACAGTGCCATGACAGTCGGCCTGCGGGACATTTTGGCGTATTTAAAACTTTACACCTGCTCACCCGGGAGTTCTGGTGGCCCAGGGTCCATGCT
Organism: Shinisaurus crocodilurus; assembly: GCA_021292165.1. Lineage (NCBI taxonomy): Eukaryota > Metazoa > Chordata > Lepidosauria > Squamata > Shinisauridae > Shinisaurus > Shinisaurus crocodilurus. Next base: position 106,280,132 of record CM037881.1, read on the forward strand.
GACGTGGAACGTTATGTGGGCTCCTGTGATACCTGTCGCCGAGCCAAGCACCAGGTGGGAAAGCCAGCAGGGCTTTTGCATCCCTTACCCACACCTGCGGGACCTTGGGCATTGGTGTCCTTGGATTTTATTACCGACCTGCCCTCCTCCAAGGGACATACCACCATCTTGGTGGTAGTCGACCTGTTGACCAAGATGGCCCACTTCGTACCCTGGTTCGTTACCCCGTCAGCCAAAGGGACGGCGAAGTTATTCATCCAGCACATCTTCCGGTTACATGGGTTGCCACAGGGCTTGGTCTCCGACTGGGGTCCTCAGTTCACTTCCCACTTTTGGCAGACCCTGTTTCGCCTGTTAGATGTGAAAATACATCTCTCCTCAGCGTACCATACACAATCGAATGGCCAGATGGAGCACACGAATGCGACCCTGGAACAGTATCTCCGTCTCCGCTGCTACGTCAGTTATCGACAGGACAACTGGGTGGACTTGTTACCCTTGGCTGAGTTCGCCTACAATAACTCCCCTCATGCCTCCACGCGCAACAGACGCCGTTCTTCGCCAACCATGGTTACCACCTGCAATTCTTCCCGTCCATGGCACACACCCCCCCACGGTTCCCGCTGTGGATGAGCTCCTCCTGGAACTTCGGGCTGTACATTCCCTGCTGCAGGAACAGTTAACCTGGGCCAAGGAAATGTACAAACACTTTGCAGACAATAAACGGCAGTCCGGGCCTGCCCTGAAAGTGCGGGATCGTGAGTCTGGTCTGGTTGTCCACCAAGCATCTGCCTCTGCAACGCCCAAGCCGAAAGTTGGATGCTCGTTTCATTGGGCCTTTCCCTATCACGGCGCAGATCAACCCCGTGGCCTTCCGCTTGCAATTGCCACCCTCTCTGCATATCCACCGCGTCTTCCACCATTCCCTCCTCGCTCCAGTCGCGCCTACCGATCCTGCCCGTCCGGTTCCGAGTTCCGACACTCCCACTGCCAGTACTAGTGGAAGGCGAGGAGGAATATGAGGTAGCCAAGATCCTGGACTCTCGCACCCGTCGGGGCCGTCTGCAATACCTCGTGGACTGGGCAGGTTATGGACCTGAAGAATGCTCCTGGGAAGACGCCTCTCATGTCCAAACCCCGGCTCTTGTACGCCAGTTTCACCACCAATATCCCGGGAAACCTGGGGTGCCTGATCCCCCGGGAGGGGTTCCTGGGGAGGGGAGTGATGTCATGACCCCCTCCAGGAATCCCTCCTCTGAGGACGAGTGTGACTCATCCAGGGCCCTGGACACTCCTCAGGAGCAGAGTTCAGACACTGCTGCTCCAGATGGGGGCAACCGGGCGGCTGAAGAGCTGGCAGGCCCCTCTGGCATGACCCGTGGGAGTTCCCCAGCCTGGCAAGGAGTCAGAATCAGAGGTGGAGATGGTGCAGGTCCCGAGTCCCAGACAGAGGAGGATGATGAGAAGGCAGGAACAGATGCAGGCCCCTGAACGCAGCATCCGGCTGCAAACCAGGACGTCGGCCTTGTTAGGCTTTTGTAATCAGCCTGCTGCTAAGGAGCTCCAGCTGTGGGGCGGGTGTGCCCAGGCAGCAGGCAGTATAACAACGCTCACTCACTGAAGCCTGGGTATCGGGAGACAATGTCTTCCTTGACTTGTGTTCCTGATTCCTGACTTTGCCCCTGAACCCGGCCTTGCTTCCTGGACTCGTGAACCCGACTTCGGACTGACCCTGACACCGCCTGTGCTCACCCCTTGGACTTTTGAACAACACTCTCGGCTTGACACCTAGGATTGTAAGACCACGCTTCCGCTACACCCCTCTGCAAGCAGCCGAGCATAGGCAGCTCCCGTAATCTTATCTAAGCTGGGCTTTTGGCAGCACTCCCAAAAGCCAAGCCAGCTTCTGGAGGCTGCCGACCTTAAGCCAGAGAGACACGCACACAAACACACCCGGGCGGCATCTGTTGGCCGACCTCCGCCAGACTCTGAACGCGTAATACCCAGGCACGCAACATCTGGGGCCGACCTGGCCAGCCCGGAACGCACCCATGCCCCAGCACTCGCCACGACCACATTCTCCGCCTCACACAGACACGCACACAAACACACCCGGGCGGCGTCCGCAAGGGATGCACGCCGGAAAACATCCACTCCATCAGGCACTCCCATTCATTCACAGACGTGCCCCGGCTTCCTTCCATGAACATCCACGCAGCGTCTGTCAGCTGACCTCTGCTGGCTCCGTCGGCCGGACATCAGCCAGCTTCAGCCCCGGGATATCCGCCGGCTTCAGGCCGCAAACTCGCCTCCCACTTAGCAAGTCCACCTGCTTTCGCTAGTGAACTTGCCTTCTCACCACAGCCCCCGTGTGACCCTCTCTGCTCTGCTGGATGGCCTCCTTCCATCTGCCAACTCGCCTCCTCCGTCCGCGGCCTGACATCCCTGTTGGTCCGGCTGCTTGACTCGGCCTGTCTGGAGACAGGGTTTGGATGGCTAGCTCACGATGGCTCCAGAGGGGCTTCTCCAAGAGCTCCGGGTCCACGTCTGTCTCCATCCAGCGGCTGAGGGATGATACGCAGAAGGTGGGCAGGGTCCCATGGCACCCATCCCGTTAGAAGCCCGTGGCTTGGGGGAAGGCAACGAGTGCTGCTGAACGTCCCAGCCGTTGGGGGCTGCGATGTCTTCTGCTGGGCAAGAGGGACAGGAAGAAGGGGACCCTGGGAAGGGAAGGAGAAAGGGAAGGAACTGTGCCCACCTTGCTTAAGCCTTGAGGTCTTCTTCCTCGCTTGCGTGGGTCGCCTCGAGAAAAGCGCTGCGGCTTCACGCCTCCCTGGAAGGCAAACACACACACGGTAAGCGGCCCGGCTCATCCGCTACCATCTGCCAGCATCACCCGGGGCCCAACCACTGGCTTCTGTCTGGCGACATCATCACACCAGCTTCCGCCCGCCAACTTCCACCGGCTTCCCTCCATGGATCTCCACCGGTTTCCTTGCACCCTGCGTCTGGAGGCCGACCTCCGCCAGCCTCTGAACGCGTAATCCTCAGCCACGCCGCATCTGGGGCCGACCTGGCCAGCCCGGAACGCACCCATGCACCAGCATTCGCCGCGACCACATTCTCCGCCTCACACAGACACGCACACAAACACACCCGGGCGGCGTCCGCAAGGGATGCACGCCGGAAAACATCCACTCCATCAGGCACTCCCATTCATTCACAGACGTGCCCCGGCTTCCTTCC